>OY365797.1:7488743-8777671 GCA_959347355.1 Napeogenes inachia
TAATGGGAAATGATAAAAGTAGACTAGGTCTCCAACTAATATTTTTATTGAACTCTGTGTCTTAGAGTACGACATACTTAATACTTAACAATTATTTAGATGATATACACATATTAAAACACTGAAAACAATATTTTATAATCGTTGAGTCATTTTGATCCGTTTTTCAATTATTTTCAATCATTCTATTATCAATTCCATCTTCATCATGAATTTCACAGTTTATAAATGTAACCAATATTTTATGGTAACTAAAATACGTGAACAGTGACTTACATTCGATTTTTTCAATGTATCTAGTAAAAACCGCATCGATACGAGCGCCTTTCACTTTATCCCTACTCCGCGGCCGACCGTCACGCGACATGCAACACACAGACGAAAAAGTTTGAGACGATGTAATAAAAGTTTCACTTTAAAAAAAAATTTTAAACCCCCGAAACAAAAAGACCTCTAAAAAGAATAAAAATAATATTATTATGTACTTATTGAATTCGTTGCGTTAGGGGACCGTTTAATAAAGAAAGAAATTAAAATGCAAGTAAGTTAACGAGGCAAATAAAGAAAATACGATATCGAATCGTATAGTCTAAGTCCTCAATGATTAACTCCGTAAAATAGACACCATCCTCAATATACGTACAACGGTATCTAACTTTTTGTATCGAGGGTTTTTTGTATGAAGTGATACACAGTGATACACATAATGCAACAGTTGTTTTCAAAATTTGACTAGGCATAAAATTAAAATAAATGCTTGGCGAACACCGATTTGTAATCATTTATGACAAATTGTATCACGGTTGTACATTACCGTCTTTCTATAAGAATATATGTAACGATGCAATTACAAATTTACGACTTTTAAATAATATAATGCAACAATTGTTTAATAATAATAATTTACTTTAATCTTGCCGTTTTCTAATTTCCTATTACCTTTTTAAATAATTAAGAATGTATGTGTGTATGTAATTTCTATTACCATTTTAAAGAAAATAAGAATGTAAAAGTAGGCACAATGATCCAATAAATTATAGTTATGCTAAAATGTATGGCAGCTAAATTTAAATTTATCTATACTAATATTATAAAGAGGAAAGGTTTGATTTTCTTTTGTTTGTTTGAAATGAATAGGCTCCTAAACCACTAGACTGATTGCCACGGGAATAGGATACTATAGAAATAACTATAAGTCTATTTTAGGTCTGGATAATTGTAGTTTTCACAGATTACGTGAAAAGTGACCTACACGCGGGCGGAGCTGCGGGCAACAGCTAGTTAATTATAAAATGATGAATTTTAACACCACTGTTTGAATTTTTAAATCAAAAAGTAGTCTTAAAATGTTGAGATTAAAATTAAGGAGACGAGCCGGTTTTTAACACCGAAACACTCATCCGCATAGGCACAAGTAGTTTAGTGTTTTATGGTGTTTGGTTCCCGGGATAAAGTACAGTCAATAAGCAGTCCCAGACAAACTCGACAGAGAAAAGTATTTGGGAATTATTGAAGACTATTGGAGAAATCGTTTTTAGATCGATTGTAATAATTCTGCAAGAATTACCAATTATAATCGCTTGGCATTTTATTGGGTTTAAAGTCACGTTAAATTTTTGAGACCAGTCAGTTATATAACGTAAGGCATCATTCAACTCGCCACCGCGGCACTTATGATTATAGGTGATGAGGTTTATGAAAATCGAAATCAATAATAGGGAAAGTTTGTCGCCTTGGGGATCATTGGCAAGTAAGTTGCACCAGTCAGGCGTATTGCCATCAATGCGAACAACCTGTGAAACGACTCCGAAGATAAGAAGAAAACCAGTCTTGATCTTTTAGAAAAATACCCAGTTGACAAAGGATGACCAATAGGATGTCTAGATCGAAAGAGTTAAAGGTATTGGAGAATTTAATTAAGACAAGGAATATCTGACGTGACTCCTCCATAGCTGCTCTAGCATTTTCAACCACTTTAAGGTCCACCACCAGGTCTTAAACCAGATTGGAATGGGCTAAGGAATTTGTTTTTATAAATATAGGATGAGAATGGTTTATGTACCACAGCTTCTAGTATTTTAGACAAGAATGGGAGAATAAAGATGGGTTCATAATGAGCACATAAATAAGGATTAAATACTTGAGGGATAGATATAACAAGCGAATTACACAACACAGAAGGAAAGAAACCAGAGGAAAAGGAGAAATTGATAATGTGAGTAACGATCGAACATGATTAATAATTTGAGGGTTGATTGACGGGCAAATGTTATTTTTATAATAATAAAAGTAATTACCAACTGTTAGGTTAGACTTCTCGATTATAATTAATATTTATTGTAACTTGTTAGCAACAATGGACTAATACTTTACTTTTGAGATAATTTTATTTTAACACTGCTTAGTGTTTGATAAGATAGATCTAAGACTACTTGATAATGGTTTGTTATCGTTGTACTATAATGATTATACAGTGTAATAACATGTATTTTTGAAGTTATATTGCACGTTAAGGGTAATATTTTATATGTAATGAAGCATATTTATATATAAGGCTAAACACACACAGTGCCAGACAGGAGGTCAAGGTTTGAATATGATATAAATAATTTCATACACGCCATTTTATCAATATCAAGAGAATTGGTTTAGAAAATAATAAAATGTATTGCATAACAGACCTTCATAGTCACACATTTCGGTATGTCTGTCGCGTGATAAAGATAAAGACTAAGATTATATTATTATGAACACTAATTTAAAATAATCGGTATAATTTTCTTTATAAATTAATTATTTTTTCTCATATTCATATTATATAGGATTTTTAACATGAATTTCGGTAATGGGATCATTTCAATATTTATGTATACTGCAAAGTTAGAAACATTGGCTTGGATTTTCAAAGGAAGCCTAATACATGTCACCACCGTCTCGATAAAGACGATCACATATAGAATGCTTAACTAACGGAGACGGACAGTGACACGTTAGCTCAATTGGTTGAGCGACGGGACAGTTTCCCTGAGGTTGCAGGTTCGAATCCCTGCCCGTATCGGTTTAATTTTCATTCTATATTTATATTAATTTAAATAAGCTTAACATGGCTATACATGTTGATAGATATTTTCAAATATTATTACGTAGTTAGAAGTTTATTTAGAATCTCCACAGAAACACTATTTCAAATTCATACATTCATTATGTTAATTTAAAATCGATAACTCATCGGCATTTTATCTGTGGCCATTAAAAGATAAAAATATTTTTTTTTTTAAATATATTATTCTATTATAATTAAAAGTCATGTATTTCAGACATCTTATCATTAAGATAAAACCCCCGATACAAAAAGATCTCTTAAATAATATTATTATGTACTTATTGAAGTCGTACCGTCGCGTCTGGAGACCTTTGTACGTATGTTGACGATAGTATCTATTTTACGAAGTTAATCATTGAGGACTTAAGACTATACGATTCGATATCGTAATTTCTTTATTTGCCTTGGTAACTTACTAGTATTTTAATTTCTATCTTTATTAAACAGTCCCACGACGCAATGACTTCAATAAGTATATAATAATATGATTTTCTTATATTCTTTTGGAGGTCTTTTTGTATCGGGAGTTTCTTAAATTTTTTATATATTTTTTCTGCTTTTAAAGTTATTTTACTGGTGTCTTAATTGTACTAAATGAAACTAAAGACACAAACATTTTTAGTTGTTTAAGTATTTCTATTAATCTATCCTAATATTATAGAGAGGAAAGACTTGTTTGTTTGTTTATATTAATTAGGCTCCGAAACTACTAAAACCGATTTAAAAAAATCTTTTAGTATTAGAATCCTAAGTTATCCCTGATGAACATAGGCCATATTTTATGATCATCATCATCATCATTATCATCATCATCATCGCTAATATTATAATGAGGAAAGATTTGATTGTTTGTTTATTTGAATTGAATAGGCTCCGAAACTACTGGATCGATTTAATAAAATATTTTACCTTTAGAATCCCACATTATTCCTCTGACGAACGAGAAAAAACAAAATGTGAAAATTTCGACAATGTCATGAATTATAAATGTATTAAGTAACATGATTCAAGACTTCAATATAGGTATATACAAATATAAAAAAATATAAACATTTAGAGTTAAAATGATTTATAATCGCTAATAACACTATGATGAAGGGATTTATACTATCACGAGCTGTTGCCAGTGACTCTTTATGACTACGATTATATTCCATATAAATATATTGTTGACAGTCTACGTGGACGCAGTCACGGGCATTAGCTATCCCTAATAAAGTACTTTACCTGAGTAAATAAGTGTAAAAACCTTTTGGCCTAACTAACAAAGGTTTTTTTTCTATATAGCGCGGGCGAAGCCGCTGGGAACAGCTAATTATCGCATAAGAACCTCCCCCGCACGAATCAAACGTCAATATCTTGGAGACGACTATTTCTATTTTGATCAAACATGGATTAAAACCATCTCGATAAACATAGCTATCGAGTAAGAAAACCGCATTCAAATCCGTCTACGCGTTTGTCTGTTCATTTGACACAGACTAACAAACAGATACACAGTGTGATGTCAAGAAATATTCTAATAATATTTAATAAATAATTATATATACTACTTGAAAAGTCACGTCCTGAAATATGTAAATAAATGAAAGGAATACATTGAAGTATCTTGCTAAGGAGTTGGTAAATCTCGTAATATATAATTTCTTATATATATACCAACTGTTATAAAATAAAAAAATAAACTGTTACTTATAATAAAATTTAAATATATATTTAGCGATCACCTGTTTGTAATTATTTATTTCAAGTTGTAATAAAATATGAGTAGTAAGTCTTTGTAAACATGCCTTACAAATGCCTAATACATATAACTATTACCAACGATTATCAGTAAAAAGAACTGTTAATTATTTTAAATTAAGTTTTCTGAGCCAAGAAAATAATTAGTGTTCTCTAAGAAATATATGGAAGTAGGTATTATGTTTGTGCCTGGTTTGAAAAATAAAGATATATATCTATATGGTATATTTTTTTAACGATTAAAGGATTCGGTTGAATACAATCTTTTTATATAGCTATAGTGTGTAATGTGTATACATGATACATAATGAAAATGTTACGAGTTTACGATTTGTGATATTAAATTAAAAGCTTGCAACTTTCTCTTTAACCCGACGCGACATGTCGAATGCGTTGCAACAATCTTGTTGACGGGAACGAGATATTGGTATATGTTCCTAAGTTTGTTATTTAGTCAATATTTTTCTTCTTAGTATACAGTTTCAATATGAAATTCAGGATGTACAGAAAAAACTATAACAGTATCTAGAGGTCTCATAGAGCGGTCACTAACATTTGATTTTGTTAAATAAGTGGCTCTCAAGTTTTTGATAGCATTCAACTGTTTATAAAGACACATTTTTATTACATTTACACAATCTGACCTCATTTATTTTTCAGAGTTATTAAAGTAAAGATAACATAGATAGTAAGATATCGGACAATTTTTGATTGGTGGTAGACTTGTAGATATTTACTAGCTATATGTCCGTAATTATTTAGTGAGGTGATAAGCATAAAGTAGTTAGGATTCAAAGCATCCTTTCTTTTTTTTAATTAATATGGATCTGAAATCATTTATTATAATATTGGGGCTTGTGATAGCAGAAAATGATTCAGCAAATATTTTAGGAGTATTTCCAATGCCGTCTATTAGTCATCAAGTGGTGTTTAGAAAAATAACTCAAGAATTAGCAAAAAGAGGCCATGATGTCACCGTAATTACAACTGATCCTGTTTACACAAAAGGAAGTGCCCCGCCTAATTATAATGAAATAGACGTCCATGATATATCGTATGGTATAATTAGGCAGATGATGGTTCAGCAATTTACGATCACTGGAGACAGTTTGTCATTTTACGATTTAAGACAAATGTATTTATTAATGACATTATTAGTGAAAAACCAGATCGAAACAAAAGAAATTCAAGAACTCATTACTAAAAAAAAGAAATTTGATTTGATTCTCATTGAATCTATTGTGCGACCTGCTTTATTCTATTCTCATATATTTAAAGCTCCTACTATATTAGTCAGTTCTTTTACTGCCGTTCTTAGCAATAATAAAATTGTGGGATCTCCCACACATCCTTTGTTATATCCAACTCCATTTCGACAAAGATTATATAATCTATCGCTTACTGAAAAGTTTATTGAACTATATGCACATTATTCAGCTGAATACGCAGATTATTTAAATGAACAAGATGAAAACACGTTTTTGAAAGATACGTTTGGTCCACAATGTCCTACCATACATGATATGAGTAATAATGTTGATATGTTATTTTTAAATATTCATTCAATCTGGGCAGACAATCAGCCTGTTGCCCCTAACGTTATTTATATGGGTGGTATACATCAATTACCAGAAAAGAAACTACCAAAGGTATGAGTTTATAAGTTTTATAATAATCC
Organism: Napeogenes inachia; assembly: GCA_959347355.1. NCBI lineage: Eukaryota > Metazoa > Arthropoda > Insecta > Lepidoptera > Nymphalidae > Napeogenes > Napeogenes inachia. The sequence continues at coordinate 7,495,268 of OY365797.1, forward strand.
TATTAATAAAGAAATAATAGAGTATTTTTAATATCAATTACTTAATAGTAATTAATACATTTTTTTTACGAGTTCCTATTAAGTCATATTAAAAAAATGTTAAGTCAAGTTAAGTTAAGTCATATTAAAAAAATGTTATATTAAAAATAATGAATTTTGAACAGGATCTCAAAGACTATTTAGATTCATCAAATAATGGAGTGATTTATGTTAGTTTCGGCACCAATGCGTTGTCTGATATGATTCCGGAAGAAAAAGTACATGCAATAATTAATGTGTTATCTAAACTTCCTTACAATATCTTATGGAAGTGGGACAAAAATGAATTGCCTAGAACTTCCAATAACATTAAGACTTCAAAATGGTTTCCACAATCTGATTTGTTGAGTAAGTATAAGATATCATTTACTCAAACATTTGGTTTAGTTTTGTTTTGATATATTTATTTTATTTATTCAAAGGGCATCCGAACATAAAACTTTTTATAACACAAGCCGGGCTTCAATCTACCGATGAAGCTATTACTGCAGGAGTACCTCTAGTTGCGATTCCTATGTTAGGAGATCAATGGTATAATGCAGAAAAATATGAAAAATTTGGTATTGGTATCAAACTAGAATTTAAACTGTTGACTGAAGATCTTTTGAAGAACGCCATTGAAACTGTAATTGAAAACGAGAGGCAAGTTTTAAACTGGTTTTTTGTTTTACCTTTAGGTATTATTTATATTTATAGGTTTTATAAACTTTTTAGATTGATTGATTTAGATTGATTAGAATAATAGTATGGGTACTAATGATCACTATTAATACGCGTTTACAAAGTTAAAGCATTATTTTCAGTTATCGCCGTAATATAAACAAACTTCGTGCTCTAATGCGTGATCAGCCTGAGACTCCATTGAACACGACTATGTGGTGGATAGAATATGTATTGCGACATCAAGGAGCAAGACATCTTCGTGCCCCAGCCGCCAACATGTCCTATTTTGAATATTTTGAAATAGAAGTAATTTTATGCGTTATTTCAATAATTATTTTAGCAGTAACAGTAACTGTATTGTTATTGAAAAAAATTTTACAATTCCTTTTTAAATCTTCTAGTAGCAAAAAACTTAAAAGTCATTAAATTCATAGTACACGTATTTTTTATTATTTATATAATTTGTGTTTCATGTATAGCTTAGCTTATAAAACTATATTTTTTATATGTAAACTATACTTTTTATATGTATCAACTAATAGAATAACATTGTTATTTTCATGATATCTTGTGGTAAAAGAGAAAACGGTCTTCTTCATTGACAAGTCATTTATTTTTTAGTAGATAAAATAGGGAAATTTTAGTATTACCTATATATTTTACATTTTACTGTAATGCAGCAGATTATTGAGTGATTCCCAATAATAATAAAATACAATGTTATTTAATATATTGTTATTTCGGCTATGAGATTTGATTTTGTAGGCGTGCCCACAATCCATTTATATAATGCATTTCATAGTAATTCTTCAAAAACCATTTAACATCTTTTTGTGCTGTAGTGAGGTAATATCTTTATCTTCTGACAAGGTCAGCGTATCTCTCTTTTGAATTTAAACAAACATGAAACATTTGATTATATATCATAAAACGAAAAAAAATCAAGCTAATAGATTTTACTAGTCAAATGGTCTACTAATTTTTAAATACTCTTTTGCAAACTTAAGATTAATAATTTACGCGAATAACACATAAAATCATATTTATAACATGATCCTTTTTCTACAAGTATTTTTGCGATCCAAAATCTTGACATTAAATTTATGATTATTTGTGTATTTAATAAATTACTTTACATTGTATGTAAAACAATCAATTTCCTCTGAAAAAATATAATATAATATTATTTTTAATTTAAACAATAAAACAGGACCATGTAAACAACAAGGAATATTTTGTAAATTTAGAATTAAATAACTTTTTTCTACTATATATCACATTTAAAATCGTGCAATGTTTATATATGTATATAGAATAACATATTATTTGCAATATATATGTAAATTTAAAATTTACTTTTGTAAATTTAATTATAGAAATCAAAGATAACAAAATTGCATGACATACAATGTTGCAAATTACTTTTTATATATTTTTTTATTATCGTAAGTTATTAGAAAAAATTAAAACTGAATGGATGTTTATTATAAAGCAAAGACCTTCTACAATTATTATTTAATAAAAAGCGGGTAATAATAACAAAATATCACTTATACTTTCTTAGACTCATTTATGGTACATAAATATTTTAATAAACAAAACAAATAAAAGGCTGGTAAATATTTCTTAAATGTAATATCTATTCATTTCGATGAGATACTTTCTTTCGTCCATATATTAAGTATGCAAAAAGGAATCGTTATTTAGTGAGAAAAATATGAATTAAAATTTTCATAAACATATTTACTTGCTGGATATGGATTTATTACTATTTCTTTTAATGTTAGCTGGAATATATATTTGTTTTCTTAATTCTGACCTTAGGAATAACATTTTACAAAGAACTCACTTAAGATGTATATAAATGTATTTTAATTTATTACTATTTAAATAGTCTTATTATGTCTTACTGAGTATAAATTATTCAATGTACGTTCTCATTCGGTGGGCCACTCACATAAAATATATAAGACTTGAAAATATGTTATAAGAAGATAAAGCGTCCTCATTTCTTTTAGGCGGCAGACGTGTAACGACCACTTAATGTGTCATACCTCAGGGTTCTTGTATAAAATATAACTTATCTATGCAAATACATGCTGAGTTTCTGTCGCCAGCTCTTCTCAGGTCTGTGGGAATTATTTTACCAAGCTGTTGGTAGCTTCGACAATGAAAGAATGTTTTGTATAAAACTTATTTTCAATAAATATTTTTGATTTGATTTAAGTTAATTTAAAATATATAAAAATTTAGATTTTTTTTTTTGAGTCTGAATCAGTTAGAAAATGTATATGTATAATTTTTCTTACTATTGTGTTACCTCACAGAATTGGTAATTAGGTATGTACGAAAAATGTTGTGCAAAATTAATCTAATGGTTATATTTACAAACTGATCCCCCAAAGACCTTTTACAATTTGGTTTTATTAAATCTATTAAAAAAGTACATCATATATTTTTTATAGACTGAATGTAAATCCCCCAAAGACCTTTTACAATTTGGTTTTATTAAATCTATTAAAAAAGTACATCATATATTTTTTATAGACTGAATGTAAATCCCCCAAAGACCTTTTACAATTTGGTTTTATTAAATCTATTAAAAAAGTACATCATATATTTTTTATAGACTGAATGTAAATAATATGCAAAGATTCTTGTAACAAACAGACTTACTTAGTTTTGTAAGCAGGAAACATATTCTCATGAACACATCATAATTAAGAAACTATCATCAACCATCAAATACAAATACCCTTTTTCATATCATTATATGTTGTTTCATGTTTATTTTAGATTATATTAGGAAAAAATCTTCTAACATTTTCCCTGTTTTATAAATGAAAATGTGCGCAAGTATTATTTTAATGTTAATTTGCTTTGATTAAAACTTGCTTTGATTAAAACTAAATGTAAATGATGATGAATGAAAAAATATTATTTTAGAATATTTTACAAACACTTATCTGTTATAATGATGTCATGAGAAATGGAGAAAGTCGTGGGCCAAGCATTATTACAAAGTTTTTGCTCTGTTTAATCCCTTTTCTTTTTAGCACTGAATATTATATTATAACCAGAATCATTATAGTAAATAGTAAATATATTTATGCTGTTATTGGAAATAATTTCATACACAAGGTGTAAGTTTAAGTTACTATGGATACAGAATAAAATCCTTCACAAACGTCTTCTTTAACCTTTCCAGGTGAAATTTTATTCTATTTGCCATTCTTCTATTCTACTTACGTTCTGAAAATCCTTGTAATCATTTACACAAAATACATATTTACTTTGGTTTAACAAAAAGCTAAAATACTGAATAAAAATATAAAAAATGAGTATATTATTAAATCGTGAGTAGATTAATAACACTATTTTCATTAAAAAGATTAATAACACTATTTTCATTTCTTTTGTAAAAATGTTATATTATTTGTTGTGTAAAAATGTTTGAAAAAATGTTAAACCTTTTTACTAATTAAATTCTTTACGACGAAGAATACTAAATATTTTAAACTACTGGGATTTATGGTTGGGTCGTTTTACCTTTACGAGGGATAAAAGTCTTAATAGCCTAAAATTTTTCCCTTCTCATTAAATTATTGTATAAATTTATGTACTTTAAACCTTCTTGACTTGTAATTACCAATTATAAAAATGATTTAATCTGAATCTGAATGAAATCTGAATTATAAGAATGAATCCCTTTATAATTTACCATTAATTAAATCAAAAATTATATGAATTTATACTTTTTATTAATTAAACTTGTCAAATATGTATTATTGCAATATTTAAACAACATCTGATAAACATTTATAATTACTGCAAAGTATACTTGTTTTGAAGAAAGATATATTGAGTTATTGGAACATTTGGCCATAATAAAATCCTCTAAAAATTTTTATTTTTCCGGGCTCAAGTGTTGCGATTGAACATTTGTTTGGTCATGCTTAACAGTAGTGTTAGCTTTTATACATGTAGTATTTTGGTTTTGACTAAAAATAAAGATATAAGTTGTTGATTTGACTAAAACAATTGAATCTCTGTATAGAAGTTTAATTGATAAAATAAACGTAATATTGGATACTGATTTGACTAAGAATAAGAAGTATATAAATCGCAGCTCGGTTAAGAGAAGGCATTGTGAAATTGAGAGTACAAGTTGTGGGGTGGTACTATGCTTTTAATTTTAGATTTAAAACTAAGAAAAGGAAGATCCGAAATATAATGTGGAACCTTATTATATAAACCGTACACTGAAGCCCGTGAAGGATTTGTTAACTTTTTGAAGTCGAAATTTAGGCGCTACGAGTTTATTTTTATTTCTTGTATTTATCGTATGTCTGTAGCTGTTTTTAGTATAAGTATTAAAATTTTGACGTATTTATAATATATTATTAAAAATGTATTGAGAAGCGACCATAAGTATACCGATTTCTTTAAATACATCTCTTAGGGAGTCTCTAGCTTTTAAGTTGCAAATAGCCCGTATAGCTCTTTTTCGTAAAACAAATATAGAATTAATTTCATTTGACATTAGGAAGTGTAAATTCCATGCTTTTAGGATTTAAGACCAAATTATTAATTTCGAACCAATGAAGAACACGACAGAGCACCGTTCACTTTGTCATAATTAGCTTTATTACGATCAACATTGAAAATAAGCGAGGCATCATCAGCAAAAAGTACAATGTCACATAGTCCTTTTACATAAAAGGGCAAATCATTAATATAGAATAAAAATAAAAAGAGGCCAAGAATAGATCCTTGTGGAACACCCATCTTTAGCTGAGAACCAGCCGATTTACAATCATATACATCAATATACAATCTGCTCACTTGTATTTCCATACTCTCCTGACACCATATGTTTCGAGAGCTAGTTTGCACATTCCCATATGTAAACACAGATTTCCCCAGATAGTGATCGGAGGCTCCCAAGGGGGAGGTGACCTCTACACGATACCTATCCGGATCAGTTTTCAGCAGAAGGCAGGCAGGAAAAACCCTTGTCTCATGCCTCACCAGCTGAAAAAGGTCCAAGGACAACGCAAAGTTCCGCGCTTCTCTTCCAACATGGTCGGTTTTATGGTACGGGAATAGCCAGTCCTGATGACAAGCATTAAAGTCCCCCAGAAAGACGAAGAAGTACCGATGCAAAGCCATATCAGCAGCCTCACCGAGATACTCAAATAATCGAGTTGTCTCCTGGTCACCGCTGTGCGAACGGTAGACACAGGAATACAGGATTTTTTCGTTTCCTGTGTTCCCTACGGATTTCCTGTGAAACCCATAGGGATAAAAAAAAGTGGGGTCTTCAAGGTGACGAAGACGCTGGATACAGCGGTCGTTCCGCGCGTGCACGCAGATTCCGCCACGTGAGCGAAAGTTGTGCTCTAACGTGTATCCAGGTATGCAATCCAGGTGCACAGCGCTCAAAGGACATTGTATCTGCGTCTCCGTTTAAAAGAAGAGGTGCGGCTGCTCTGTCTCCAGGTGGTGATGAACGGCTAAGATATTAGAGTGCAAGCCCCTGATATTAGTGAGGTGCACTTTAAATGAGGAGGAGTGCAACCGCTATAAAAACATTTTCTTCTTTTTGAATTTCTTCATAAAAAAATCATAAAAGTGAATAGGGATGGGAAATGGCAGTTGAACGAGGCGGTGATGTCTTGCCATTGGGAGGCTAATCTGGAGACTGCGGACACGCCCGAACCCCTTAGGGATCGCTATCAGTCCTCCTAATCTGGAGCATTTTTCGCAGCTGGCGGGGCAGCCTTTCGTGGGTGGCTAACCCACTAATTTGGCCCCCAACTATCTGCGGGTGGCCAGCGGAAAGCCGTCACTTTGGATCTCGGTACCCTACTCGACTAGATACCCGACAAAACAAACACCAACTCGACGTCAAACCGGTTCGCCAACGCACCGCAACTGTTCAGACCCATTTTCCATAAACGGCTTCATAGAGCAACGTGCCGGAACACGACTAGGTCGCTTTGCGGCACGACTTTGCCCGATGGGTGGGAACTTTGCCGGAGACCCGATGTTATGCTCTACCACCTAGTAAAATGGTCTCATGGTATATGGTAAATACATATAACATTCATAGTCTAAAGTCGATTAAAGTAACACTTTATTTTATTTCTGTTGCAGTTTGTAATTATGAAACAATGACATACATTTTTGTTTTATTTTTTAAATAAGTAGGCTAGCTTTGGTAGTTTTATTTTAAAAATATATAGACAACTAAAAAATAATTAAATCAAACCAATATGTACGTGATTTATTTGGAAAAAATATCGCTTAATGCTTTGTTTATAAGAAGGAAGCTCAAAACCTAGCTCATATTATCTGTGGCCAGTTGTTTGGTCATGTTATTCACCCCGGCGCGGAAAACAAAAATGACTGCTAATTTGTCAAATGATATTATTATATAAAAAACGTATAAATTGTTTTACAATTTACAGTGTTGTAGGTTTTCATATATATAATACTATAATAATCATCGAAACTAAAAAGTACAATATTTAAAAGAGTTTTTGTCAGATATTTATATGTATTATTGTATATCACATTCTATATTAGAATTTCAAATTTATTAAATTGATATTGGTTCTAGCGCGATCTGCACTTGAACAAAAATTAAAAATAATGGAATGGTATATTATAAGGAGCCGATTACATAAATATATAGATATGATCTAGATAGACCTCTTATTTATATACAACTTTAATATTTCAACATTTTGCTGCGAAGTTCAGAAGTTCGGCCGAGCATAATATGGTATGAGGAGGTATTCAATCGCAAATAGCGCCGTATAACTGTAGTCTTTATCCTTACCAATTCTAGATAGAGCGAAAAGTGTGACTATTTAGGTCTGTTATGCAAGAAGACGTTTTATTCTATTTTGACCAATTCTTTTGATATTGAAGATTTGACCCATGTGGAATATTTATGCAAAGCAGTTCCTATTGGCAGCTTGCCTATTTTATTTTGAACTAATAATGCAAAAGGTGTCAGGTAGGTCACAGATCATTTTAAAGAATTACGAGAAAAGTTTGTAATGTAGATTCAATATAAATTTATGTTCTAAATTTTGTTATATTGAATCTCTTCATCCAATAATTGATTTTTTTCTATTTATGAATCAATTTTTGTTCTCTTGCTTCACTCTTTTTTTATCCTTCTTCTCATCTACCTAGTCTTGCCATAAATATTGTAACAAAGAAAAAGTTTTATTGCAAATAATATTTATTACTTTTACAGTGTAAGTGTTACTTCAAAGTGCCCTGAAACACGTCAAAATACCAAGAGGATAATAAATAATTCCTTTAATGATTATTTATGAGAAAACAATGTTATTACACGAAGCTTCTTACCATTCCATGGACTCAACGTGCGGGTGCCGGGCTCGCGTTGCATGGAGAGAAGTGCAAATAGAGCCTGGGACTTACGATCCAAGTATTGGCCCCTTTATTATGCGCAAACACGCTCACCTCCACTATCTACACTTTTCTCCCTATCTAACCAAATTTGGAAAGAATCTACTAATACCGCCATTGAAATACGTTCTAGAAATGAACCGGTGCTTGTTTCTCGAGCTCTGAGGCAACTTTTTTATTTGGGAGAGAAGTTACAATAGGTATCATCTTAAGATTTTCCGATGATATGTCTATTGGTAACTCTTAGATGTTTATAGAGCTCCGATGGTTTCTTTAATTTTACAACTCTTTTGGTCTCTAAATAAGGTTGAAGAGTCCGTTGAGTGCGCTTACTCGAGCCATAACTTCAATGTCTTTATGACCCTTGCATCTTAATTTGAGAAAAGAATTTGTTAATATCATAAACGAGGAAAGGCCAATTTAGACGTAATTTAAAAAAAAAAAACGTATATCTAAGCTTTTTTTACTTTGTTTTTTGATAATTTGTCTATCTTTTTGGGATCATTTAAAAAGCTATCGACTATTACATTTAACGATGGAGTACGGAGATGAGATGCAGTATGGAGTACCCTTGGTAATCTAATCTTTTACCTAAAATATAATAATAATAATTTTAAGAAAATATAAAACATGTAAATTTAATACGTAGAAGTAAAAATATTCATAATAACATTCTAACACACATAATTTTTATTTATCTGAATTAGGAACATTTAAATTCTTGATTTTACAATCATAAATTAATAATTAATTCCATTGATGATATATCTTGACTTTGTAACAGTCACTTATTATTACAATTATAACATTTAATCAGGTTTATACAATACCTGTCTACAATAGTGTAGAGAAAGCTTGGAGTGTTCGAGATTAATTAAAAGTTCGGGTAACTTTAAGATAGGTTAGGTTAGGTTAGAGACTCTACAGAGATTTTCAGATAGATTTGCTGTATTCTATATAAATGCAAATAATCTAAAAAAAAAATAAAGGTAATCATATGATCATATTTACTTCCGGCGGTGCGTCACGGTGAATGGGCAAGCGATCCCGTGGCGTCCTGTCATGGCGATGAGGACAGACGTTGATTTTTTTTATGGTTAGCCTACAAAATGGCAGTGGTTTCTATGCTACCAGGTAGTCCCACATTACCCCTTGTATATCACGATACGGCACGTCACAGCGAGTAAAAGATTAAAAACAAAAAACAAAAAAAAACAAAACATGTATAGTTTATCTATTTAATTGAAGATAAAATTATTTATTTTCAAAGAAATTCTGACCTCCATAATTGAGATAATACGAGAAATTACTTTATTTATATAATTTCCTTTCTCTTACTAAATTTTCTGAAAATTATAAATATACGTTTTTATTGTAGAGCTTTGAATTAGATTATATTATGCTTTAATAAGAGTATTTAGAAGTTAAATAGTAGTACTAGAGTATTTAGAAGTTAAATATGTAGTAGTAAAAGACATATTATGTAACTCGAGTGTTTTATCACAGTGACAATGTTACCTTTACTTCTGAGTATATTTGTATTTAACTCTCTCAAGTGCACGTCATCTTACTTATACCTGTATAAATCAAGGAAGGAATATTTATTTCCAACTTTAAAAGTGATAAGAATATCCAAGTTTGAAATAATAACGCAACCCTTGAAAATATATTTTCTTTTGATACTATATTATATACTATGTATATGAACTAAAACATTAAGCCATTACTTGGATACCTTTATGATGTAGCAGAAGTTATTCAAAGTACAATCTCACTCAGTGAAACCCTTGAAAATATGTTAAAAGCAAGTGTATAGATAAAACGTTCTCGTTTCTCGACGGTAAACTTGTTACGAGCACTTAATATATCTTATATTCTTTCGCAGCGTCATGCCTTTGGATTCTTTTAATATTATGCGCTAGTTTAAAAAAATATCTGTTACCTTTATGCCTTAGAATCTATAAACATAATTTTCCTTTTTTTTTAAATAGCCGAAATAGTAATATTTCTTGCTCTTGTGAAAATATAATCATTTCATAAAGACTATGCCTTGATTTTATTTTATCTTATTTCAATATATTGAAATATTGAACACAAATAATATAATGCTGAGATTTATATTACAAACTTTCAAAACTTGGTATTGTACTCAGAAGTTATAACACGTAGTCGTGAGGATATCATAAATCAACCCAAATTCAAACTAAATACTCAAACCGTTTCTGAAATCTTACTGTGAATAAATCAACATGCGTTATCTTTCCATATTACGACATATTTTTTTACATTTTCATTATGTTTAACAGTTTTAATGCTGTGTCACTTTGTTATAACTTCTATGTACTAAAAATAATTGATTTGTTTTTATTGGCAGGGTTGATGTAATAATGTATAAGTCAAACATTGTTAAATTTCATTTAAAAAGAGCAACTGTTGAGTTTCTGGCCAGCTCTTCTCAGCAGAACAGCATTCCGAGCTGGTGGTACCTTACTCACAGACTGACTATACTGACCAATTTAATGTTTTTGAAGATTCAAAAGTGCGTGCCTACTTGAATAAAGATATTTTGAATTTTGAATTGAAAGGTTATATTCGAAAACCACCATAATATCAAGGGAATTACAGCAATGCGTCTGTACTCCTTAGCTTTGGCTCGGTTAAATCGCACTTCTGTTCAGTACTGGACTATATTATTAAGAAAATTATTATAATATGTAATATAATAATAATAATATTTAAAATAGAATTATTTTTTGTAGTCTCAAAATGTTTTTACTTAGACAATGAAAAATCTGCGATACAAACCTCATTTTTTACTCCCTCAAAGGTGAAATGTCACAAATGGGTTTCTTAACGAGACTACGTTATAAAAAACCTCGTGTAGAGTTCGAGACTATGGCTCCTGTAATTTCAGATATTTCTAGAATAATCACTAGGTGTTATTCTTTTATATTATTCAATAATATTTATTGTACAAATTGTTGATAAGTCTTTAAATTGATTTGGATGTACTTAAAAAGATAAAATTATTTTGTTGTTATTTGTATTGAGACGTTAAAGCTTTAGATTAAGTATATTTTGCTTAAGTAATTTAATAGGAATTCTAAATATTTTAATTGTTGAGTTTTATCGCAGGGTTTAACTTTAAGAGGGCTTAAAGTCTTAAAAGCGTAGATATTTTGAAGTTTGAAGGAATGGAATTTATTATAAAAAAAACATTTTATAGGTGTTCGTTATCTTGATTTATATAAAATATACACTTACTTACTGATTTTAACGACTTTCACCACTATATTGAGTTCTGGGAATAAAATAAAATGATTTTCCCCAAAAAATAAAGTTCTCTAAGAAAAATGTATAATCTTGTATGACAAAAGCAAGTGTACAATATTGTAACATAATTAAAAACTTTTGCCTCATGTCTAACGCTCATTTAATTTAAAACGACTGAAGCTAATAGTTGTCTATAAAAATGTTTAGCCAAATTAAAGATGTTTAAAAAGTAATCTTGCATGTATAAAAATGTAAATATGTAGATTTCATGTGGTTTCGTTCAGCTTGTTTAGAGTACGAGTATCTTGTAGATACTATTTACTCCGTGGAAAACTATACTGTCTAAATATAAGTAATATATTCACAGTAAATCAGGAGAGAAATTAAATTATTTTTTGTTTGACATTATGAGAACGTTTGGTTTGGGATTTGTTTTCTTTTGTATATACACCAGAGATTTACTTTATTTGAATCTTTCAAAGTTTAACTGGGCGTTTTTAGAAAGCGCACGATTTCTAGCGTGGCATACAAAATGGCGTAGAAAACGATGTCGTAAAAGTTTCGTTGCACTTGGAATTATTATTTTTTCATTCTACTTCGGTTCTGTTAGAATTACGTGATATATTTTGTAGAGTTCATTATCTCTTCGAGTGTGTTTATGTGAGTTCATTATGAAAATATACAGTGTAGCTATCGCTTCCATGCACGCGAGTTAACCAATCAAAATATTTAAATTAGTAAAACAATAAAACATTTATATTTTTATTTTGGTTTAAACTTTCAAGAGAGATTTTGAGGGCTTTATTTTATTTAGACATTGTTGATTAGATTATATTGAAAGTAATTGATTGATATTATCTGATTTCTCGTTATATTCCTAAAATGTTCTCATGTAACGTATATACAAAATGTTGATTTTGTTAAATTGTGTTGTCGGTGGATTTATATTAAAAAAAAAACAAAACAATATATCTAAGAAAATGTAACGAAAATTAATTGAGATTTTCAAAGTAAATTTCATATTATGATATAAATTTGGACTTAAACGTTGATTTTGACCAGCAACCTCCTTAGCAAATTTTACATATAAGAATTTCAAATATCAAATGTCGTGTACTTGTAAGGCTTGAAGCGCATCAGATGAATCGTATGTGAGGAATTATAATAGAAATGTTTAGTTTTTAAAAGAACAAACATATGAAATCCTTTAAAAAATTTTAATAAAAATTAAACATTTTGCATATTTTAAATTTATAAAATTTATTATTATGGGCACCAGCACATTTCGCTTAACTTAACTAATTATCTAAATGTTTAACACTATCTAAATGTTTAATACAATGGTATATTATAAAAAAAATATATATATATTTTATCTGAATAAAACTTTACTATTTCAACATTTTGTTTCGGAGTTTAGGAGTTCGAGCGAGCATGATACGATCCCCTAGCGAAGCATTCAGCCGTAAATAGCGTCGTATAACTTTAGCTGTTTGGAGGATTTAATTTGATAAATACCAGTATACTAGCTAGACATCAGTGGACCGTTTATTTAAAATTATGTTTTCTAAACAGCAGATTTAAATTATCTTTACCTGTTTTATAATAAGGTTAGCCTTTCCAATTTATTTTTTTTCCTTCAGATTATTTTATAAAATAAATGTTCAACTGATTTCTTTCTTCTTCTTCTTCCAGATGTGTTATTCCAAATAGAGAGTGGTGGCTGAAAAACAAAAATTAATTAGGAAAAGCGACTTTATAATTATAATTAAGTTACGAGAAAAAATAACAATGGGATTATAAGGTGCAACAAACAACTGCTAAAACAAAAAATGCTGCAATAATTTTGTCCAGAATCATTTAATATCCTTTGTAAATTTAACGTCATAAACTTTAAAGAATATTAAGGTATTTTCTGAGTGAGAAGAGAACAGTTACATATATCACGAATTATATACACCAAAAATAACAAATTAATATTAACGAACAAAAGTAACTAACAAACAAATAGATAATTATCGTACAATATTAAACACAGAAATAGCTAAGTAAATTAAATAATATATCTTTATGCTCTTTAGTTTTCTTTACAACGCAATATATAGAGCAAAATTAAAATACAGACACGAGTTATAATTACTAATTTATCACTTTAACATCAGAGTTAACTTTATGTGTATAGGCTTCAATGCTTTATCATGTGTACTATATTCCCCTTAACATGCATATTTATTTTTGAGCAACATATAATTTTCTTACACTGTTTTATATCGGTACGTGTACAACAGTGTAAATATACAACTCTATATACAATACAAATAATAATCACACTATATTATAGTGTAAATACAATACAAATAAAAATACAATAAAATAAATACAATACAAATAAAAATCACCGAGTAAGTTGTTTTTATTACAATGGTTCAATTCAAAAATCTGCATTGAATATAGGTAAATTTACACAAAACTTTAATACAAAAAAAAAATATTGTCAAAGCGACCAACAGCTAGGAAAAAAAATCTACAGACATTAGAAGTACCTATATTCTTAAAAACGGTAAGTATTGAATGTCTTCCACAAGGGATTTTTACTTTAAACCAATAACACAAAACCGCTTAGTCACATAATAAAGAATTATGAAGAAAAAATATATAACATTTAGTATTCATTATTTATAAGATCACTAGAGTATTTTCGGCTTTTAGTGTATTAGAATTTAACTGTAACAAATTTAAATAAAACTCTATTTTATATAATTATGTACAACATTTGTTTTAATTTCTATACAATTATAAAAAAATATAAAGTGTCAATCGAGATTAGTAATGTAATTATTGAATTCCATGCTTAACACCACATAAAATATGAAGTGTACAAATCGTAATCATTTCTCTCCGGCGGAAGACATATGATGAACACTTTATTTGTCTCATGGTATGACATCTCATCATACATTTGTATTATTACGTCCACTTCCAGCAAGGACATTTGTTGTCCAGTTTGATCTTGTTCTTACTGTTAGTTTTATAAGTCATGTCTTATTCTTAAATGAATATTGGTTATTTTAAAAATAAATGTTATTATTATTCTAAAAAATTAATTAAAAAATTAGAAAACCCTTGATGCAAAAGACCTGTAAAAAGAATAAAAATAATATTATTATGCCCTAATGGAAGTCGTTGCGTCGGGGGACAAGGCAAATAATGAAATGTCGATATCAAATCGTATAGACTAAGTTCTCATTAATTAGTTCCGAAAGCTTAATATTTAAAAATATCTATCAACATATACATGTTGGTAGATACCGAATTGAGCTACCGTATTGCTGCCCGTCTTGTTGAATTAAGCATTCTATATGGGATCGTCTTTATCGGTACGATGGTGACTGACATCTATTCTTTAGAAAATCCTAACCAATGTTTCTAACTTTGCAGTATAGAAAAACATTGAAAAGATGCCACTACCGAAATTAACCCGGCGTCAGCATAGTTAAAATATGTTACAACGATAGTAGGGTTGGGTCCAGCAGGGCTATTCGCTAACTTTGACTTTTCTAATGACCATCAGCTTTGACGTCATGGCAGTTTATCATTATAGTTACATAATACGAAATTAGTTGACAACCATTATGTCCGCACTTACTGATAGTGATTTTCATTTTAGCTGTCAAAAAAGATACGCAATAGCCCTGCAGGAGACCCGTGAAGAAAATCGTCATAATTTCAATAATTACAAGACATTTACTAATATTTGGCTGTAATTGGATGAAACGACTATAGTTTAAGTGGTCATGTATGAGTAAAAAGAACTTGAAGTAAAACTTTCTTTTTAATATTTTTTCTATGATAGTGGAACAAAATGTTAACAAAAACAACAACCTTTGTTTTAAAGTCACAAAACTTGAACCAAATATAAACTTTTTTTCTATAATGTTGATAATTGAGGTACATGTAAATTACATTTAATAAGACTACAAATAAAATTACAAATTAGTTTTATGAATCATTCATATCATTGCTTACATATGCGCAGTCCCTACAGTACAATATTGCAAACTCAGTGCAGATGTATTTGTTTCAGTTCCGTCTAGTGCAATTAATTTTTCAGTCTTTTTTGGCAGGACAGTCTTCCAACCTTTTGCAGACGGGTCCCTAGCAGTGTTTTCTAAAAAATCGCGTATTGTTTGGCACATTAGTCTTAGCAACTACAGGATGCCTTTACGGTCGCGCAAATGCTCACGAACAAGAGTAATGTTGTTATGTATCTTAAGAAATATATGTGCATTTATTGAAGCCATATTTATATATATATTATAAAATTTTCAACCCTAAGTCGAATGTTTAGGCCTAAAGGCATCTATGGCTACTTTATTGTATCTCTTTCAATAAAATTAGTAGATTGTACCTGGCTGTCGTAAGTGCTGACAAAATTTTACTGTGATTCTGTTCTGTAATTCAATCAGGGGCTCATTATCATTATTCATTTCAGATGCGTTTTCGTCGGTATTACTGGTTTGGCTGCAATGCTCAAATGGACTTCTACATCTTCAGTTTCTGAATTTTCATGATCGTAGTCTGATTTCTCCAAGATACTCAATATTCGCTGTCGTTCGCGTTCTTCGAGATCCGTTATTGCAAAAGTCATGCGAATAAAATAAATAAATATACTTTTTTTATAATGGCGCGAAATTACTACATGATGTGTATGGTTGGGTCATATTTACCATTTTTCATGTTAAGAAGCGTCTATACACTGCTGCGATTGCAATACGACTAAATATCGATATTCCGTGGAAAGAGACGACCCTTAGCTCCAGCTATTGAGAATTATGGCTGTGTGGCACCAAAAACATTAGAAATACGGGCATTTGAAAATAGCCCGGGTCAAATGGACCCAACTGTGCGAACGCCAGGTTAATGTTTAAAAATATTTATAAACATGTATAGCCATGTCAATTGGTAGAGCGACCGCACGGTTTTCCAGAAGTCGCGGGTTCGAATCCCTGCCCGTATCGGTTTATTTTTCATTATATATTTATATTAATTTATATAAGCTTAACATGGCTATACATGTTTATAGACATTTTCAAACATTTCGAAATAACCTACGTCTACGGTTTTTACACTTATTTACTCGGTTACGATACTTTTTAGAGATTTATTATTCCCTATATTCTTTTCTTTTGGTAAAACCGGTTTGTGAAAATACATATTAATCGCTTGAGTAGTTAATATGTGAAAGAATAAAAAATAAAAAACTCGCATATTATAGAAATCGGTCAAATGGTTAAGATATTTCATATAATTTTTCATCCCTTTTTAGGTTTTGAAAAATAAGTAACCCTTACTTCTTCCTGGATCTTAAGAATTTCTATTCCGAAATCTATTTTAGCCGTGAAAGGATAATAGACAGACTTTCACATATACCTAAGCAAGGATCAACAGATTAACAAGTCCTTTTTTTTTTTAGCGATGGAAAAATGCGTTACGCATTATCCCTTCGGCCAGGACGGTGATGACCGAGGAGGTATGTGGGACTACCTGGCAGCATAGAAGACGCTGCCATTTTTAAGGCCATTTTACAACCAGCCGACGGGGACTCAAAGTCCCTAGTCCACTGTCAGATCAGGGCTCGGTGAGCTAGAGCCCCGATCCGATCCGCCTCAAGCCTAACCCGCCCGACCCTGGCTTTCGCCCAGTGCCAATACACTCTGGCGAGGATCGCTCGCCAGGAGTGTGGCCGCAGTGTATGACACCGTACGGTACCCCCTGATCACACTCACCGCTAGGACCCTTTGCGTGCGACGCAAAAGGGCCCTGGAATCTGCGGTGAGAGCTCTCGACCATATGGGAGCACCGTACAGGGCCAACCTCCTCACCACTCCGGCGTACAACCGGCGGCAAGGAGCCTGCGGCCCTCCGGCGTTGGGCAAAAGCCTACTGAAGGCAGCTGCAGTTGAGATCAGCTTCGGGACCAGCAGAGAGAAGTGGGTCCCAAAGTTCCATCTACCGTCCAGGGTGAGGCCCAGATACTTCATCTGGGCCTTCACCGCCACCCGCGCACCCTGGACGGAAGACTAACAAGTCCGATAATAATAAGAAACAAGTATAGAACACTATTTAAAAAATATTGAGCTTTAAAACTAAATTTTATAACTTGTGTCCTACTATTCAATACTCTCTGGATAAGCATTCATTTTGTTTAATAAAGGTATTTACTTGTAACTAGGTATCAAGTTTTACAATGTATTGTATTAGTGATTTAACTTAGTTACTGTATTTATATTTTATTAATTAATAAGACTTAAAACTTATTATACAATTTTAATTAGAAAAATATTACAAATAATATGTTTAATTTATATTTTTATTAATTTTAAGTTATATTTTCAAAAGTATGATATAGATATAACCTAAATATTACGTATGAAATTATTTATTATATTCGTCATCAACATGGCTATAATAAATATTTCGTAAAATAAGGTTCGCTGATAAAATTTACTCAGCTAAAGTTATGTCATAGAATGTCTAAACGAGCATAGCAAATAATATTATATTATATTTAATTCGTTCAAGTCTTAGAACTTAATCGAAACATTTCAGATCGAAACTTGCAAACACGAAGTTCTCAGAGTTCTCGGAGATCAGAAACTGAGATTAGCAAATAATACAATATATTGCTATAAAATAACGTGTCTCCCTAGACACGAACTTGTTGCTTATATTGGTACTTGAGTTCTTCCGTTAGAAATACAGGAGTTAGAAATAAATGAATGAAAGATGATAGCAGATACGGATTGATAAGGTTATGTAGTTATATCGTTACCCACTTACAGAAGGGTGCTAAGGATAGAAACGTTGGTATCTTGAGTAGACAGAATTATTTCGGTTTCAATCTTCCAAAACCTCTGCCTCCTTTCTTCCAACCAAATATTAATAGCAGCAGCATATATTAATAGCAGCAGCAGCAGATAGCAACAATAGAAATATATCATCATCATCAATTTTAATTTCTAACTATCACAGTACATGAGATACAGACGGATAGTGATAGGGTTTCGTTTTTACCCTTTGGTACGGAAACCTATAAATGATTTTGATGCAGATATAACAATGGTTTTTGTTATTTGATTTTCAGTAGTTTTTTTAGTAAATTATCTCTTTGTATCTATAAATAATACCCAAAAGCAAATAGTTATTATAAATAACAATATTTTTATAGTTATTAAATTCATATTTTGTGAATTGTTAATGTAAATAATGGAAACAAAAGTTGACTAAATTAAGTTAAAAACAAAAATGTTTTTTTATTTAAGCAGCAAGTAAAACACTATTGTTTTGAAATTAGAATGTTTATTTAGAACTTTTTAATTTTTTAATAATTTTTAGTGTAAATTTGTAAAGGCATTATTTCAGCACATAATTCTTATAGAGTTTAAATAGATTTGAATAATATACAAAAAACTGAACATAAAACACTTCGGTATTTTCATACTTGAGCTAAAAGGGTTAAGTAGGTGTGGGAGAACAACTTAACGCGCGCCAATTTGTCTGTCTCAAGAGAATTGGGTTAGAAGACAATAAAACCATTTCTTCAATCCTTTTTGTCCGTCCGAGTGTATAAAAGCGATTTATGGTGTAAGTATGATAAGCTTTATTTACACGGACATATAAAATATTTTTGTATTTATTCTACAATATTCTAATAAATAATAAAGCACATCTTTTTATTAATATTTTAATTACTGTTTAGCCTCTTTATAAAAAATCTATTGCCTCTATATGTATAAAGACATTATACTGTTATTGAATAATGTATTTGCACATACTCTCTTTATTAAAAAAAACATTATAAAAAAGGTAGAAAATAATGATTTTTTGACAAAATAAAAAAGTTTTCAATCATCAAATTCGATTGTTTGGTAATAATAAAGTGAAAACAGTTTTTCCAATTTCAAAACAAATGTTTATACAAAATAAAAATAAAAACATTCAACTGTTATTGTTTCTATGGCTTCTTATCGGCTGGATTACTGGCTTTCAAAATTGTAACACGAATTAAAAAAACGGTTCTTTACAGTGTTTTGTTTCTAAAAGTCCGATTTCAAGTTGAAGAACATACTGCGTTAGATTATTCAACCTTGGCCTTGCAATAGAATGAAAGTGGTTGTGAAAAATCTTATTAATAACGTTAACGGGACAACGATCATAAAGGAAAAATACGAAGGAGAGTATGTCCTGATCCCGCATATACCTTTGATTCCAACTAATTTTTCATTCGTTTTTTAATGTCTACAATTTCATTTCCGTTTGACCTTTGTGATTACCATAAATAAATTGGTCTGAGTTTAGTGATGATAAAAAATGAAGGCCAGTCGTTAGAAATTTGCGAAATAAAGTTGGAGTTTGCCTGTTTCGCGCATAAGCAATTATAAATCACGTGTTTGCGCAAAACGTTACTATTTTTCAAAACGATAACTCTACACATCTTTAGCCACTCAGCAAAAAATAAGAGATTTGGGCTGGGAGGTATTAATGCATTCGCCGTATAGCTCTGATCCTGTACCTTTAGAAATCTACCTGTTTCGGTCTCTACAAAATTATTAAGGCTCTGTCAGGTAAACAGGAAGAGAGGACTGGCAAAACAACTTGTCTGTTTTTTTTTATTAGAAGTCTCAAAATTTCTATAACAACGGAGTACTTGCACTACCTACAAGATAGCAAAAAGTGATCAAACAAAATGTTAAGTATATACAATAAATACATGTAAACAAACTTTAAAAATAATGTCTTGTCTTTTTATCTAAAATGCGAAGAAACTCTATCCCCCACCCTTTATATAATATATAACATAACTAGTTTTAAAAGATAAAAACATAAGAAAGAATGTGCATATACAATTCACATAATAAAAAAGAAGTGTACAGTTTTGATTATATATTTTTAAGTAACTTCCGTTATTTGTATATTAAAATAACATTTAAAAGCTCGCAAAATATTTTAGTATTAAGAATATAAAATAAAACGTGTTATTTAATATGATTAAGTTTTCAGACAGTTACAAACATAATATATCATTATTATAAGAACGATCAAAAAGTGATTTAAATTAAAAAAGAAACTATTTATAGAACAGCATTTCTAAAATTATACAACAAGCTATTTTCAACTCATCAAAGTCATGTCAAATGTTCTATGAACGCAAAGTTCCTTTTTAGTCATAAAAATGTTAGAACCTTAAAATGCCAGGTGGTTCCAATATTGATTTAAAAGTTTACAAAGGACGTCAAAAGATTTGATTGAGGAATCAATGTTACTTTACAAATTTGAAAATTATTTGCATTTAAGCCAAAATTTTTAGAAATTATATGAAATTAGTTAGGAAAATACAATTTTTCGAATTGATTTGTATTAATTTTCTATAACTATTACTAACTCACCCGTATAAATAATACCCATATTTGCCAACATCTTAAATAAATGCGACTTGCACTCTATTGACTTGTTTGCAAATACCACATACATTAGTAATACTTCAACATAAAATATATAAAATAAGTAAGGAGCTTAAACATTATCTTAAAATTATTAACGATTATATAATTAGGATTTAAGAACACACAGAGAAAATAATGTTTAATATTTTTGAAAATAATGTCCTTAAGGTATAATGGAAAGTCATTTAATAAAGTATTTTAATATTCAATGAGAAATGTAGTATGGCCGTAAACATATTTTAAATAAATAAATAAACATATTAAATCCTAGGTACATTATGATACTGAATGCAAAAAAAAATATCTACACTTTTTATAGTTATAAAGTATTAAGTTCCTTGCATCAAACTATAACGTAGTGATAACTAACTTCGTGACAGGCGACCATGGCTGTAGTGGACAATATATATGATATGACATATGACAGACATACTCCTAATGCTATAAGGTTAGGTTTTAATGTTTCTGATATGAAAATATGATTTGATTAGTTTGAAAAATAAAAATATTATGAAGGAGAACCCGCTTTGATTTGTTTTAAATATAACAAAAGATTATTTTTCAATATCTCAACTAAGATGTCGAACAACATTTAAAATCATTTTTAGTATTAATGAAGAATTAAAAAGATTTATATTACCTTATACCTAAATTGGATGAATCTTTTATTATAAGGGCTTTCTTATCTTGTGACTTTATAACAAATGATATTTTTTTTTCATATGTGTAATGGTAAAGTTTATATTATAAAGAACATACCTATAGTTATGATCACATATTATTTCAAAATAGGCATGAGTAGCGACAGTTTCTTTACAAAAATTCTAATTATTCTATAACATATTGAACATATTTCTGTTAACGGTAATGATTTCAAACAGATTTCAACAAAATGTATCGTATTATTTATTTATATTAAGAACACATTACATTCTTTTGCAATTATTAAGTACGGCTGATATGATTTTTAGGCTTTGAATTAGTAATTCTTCACTTTATAACAATATAAAATTTTCGTCAAATTTTCTTCCCCTTCACAAAAGTATAGTATATAAGTGCTTGGAATAAATCATTTGGTTCATATATAATTTCAGTTACTTGAACAACAAACATGCAACAATATTTTTTTGCGGTAGACAAAAATAATGTTATTAAGTTGTGCATTATTATAATAAAATATAAATTTTAACTTGTTTTTGTATTCGATTCTTAAAATTTTATAAATTAAATAATTGCACAAACAAAAAAAAAGTTGATCTTTTTTTTCTGTAATTTTTAAAGGTTCTTAAATATTATTCGATTTATCTTTATCGGAATTTTAAATAACTTTATGTGTGTTTCTGACAACTTAAAACAATCAAAATTGAAAACGATCAGGTAACTTATTTAAACAGGTGGATTTTTATTCATTAAAAGACACTTAAGAGTTATGAAAGTGTAACTTAGACACAGTCAATCAATCAGTGCGCGTACGGAGAAGTGTAAACTTCATTTTCAGAATATATTTTTGCATAACCTGTTATTCATTTTATGTTCACAGAATGATATAAAATACCTTTTTTATTAAAAATAAACAAATCCAATACAATCGTTCTTTTTTAATCAGTTTTTAATAGAATTGATATACAGGTTTTGATTTTCAATTCATATCGGCTTTTAGTGTTTGATGGCATTTTATGAAATTTTTATTATATACGTTTATCTTTAAAATTTTAGTTTGAAACCAGGGATTTCTATATTCACGCGATAAAAGCTTTTGACTGTGGACGGAACAACCTTTTCGACGTGCTTCAAAAAGCCGCAGTAGATAAGGCTTTCACGCCTGACTGAAAATCCGAATTGTGTCCATCTAGGTAAATTGTTACCTTATAACAAAGGTGGAATTTCTACTTTTTTACGAATTATTATTTCAAATAATAAAAACATTTATTTAAATGACAATGTATTATTAATAAATGTTTATTCTTTTCAGAATTATTCTTATTATATATTATACTAATTTTACATTATCTCATTATTCAAATAGATCACAGTAATTATTACTTGCCCGAAAATTAATCGTATTACAAATAATTGGGTCAGTGGATACAAATTTTAATTAGATACATTTAGCTGGAAAGCTAATGTCAGTAATAGTCATTATCTAATGAGCCTGTGGCTATTGTCTACGTTCTATCAGATAACCATTGATGACCGCTCTATTGATTATGTGTTAGTGAATAGAAAATATATAACAAATACTATTGTATAAATATTTTACATTATCATAAAAGCAGTGTGAGAAAATGTTTAGAGAAGAATAGATACATGGTCATGCAATTATTTCGTAATTCATTTTCCATTGAAATATATAATTACAAATAAAAACATTATGTCATAGAATACTGTCTAATAATTTTTTTAATGCTTTGATTTTTAAAAATAATAAACAAACCATATTAAAATACACTCTTGTTCCCGAAGGCGAAAAGTTGTTCTTGTATTATTTTTTACTGATATAGTCATTAGTCATACAGAGAAATAACAAGTGTGGTTCTTAAGTATACTATTCTTAAGGAATTAACAAATATGTTTGTACACCATTCCAATGTATGCACGTATGTATCCATGTCTCCCAATATTGTTGCAATATAAATGTCCAAATATTAACTGGGTTAGCATAAAAAAAAAATATAAATATGTTGGTCTGACATATGTATATTTTTTAATTTATATAAATTTAAATAACATGTTTATAGATATTTTCAAAAACTGATATCAAAACATTTTTTATCGCAAATAGACGTGAACCCTGGGGTCTCGTCCTGATTGATCCCGTTTTTCTTTCCTAATCGTAGTACTATGTGAAACCTAATATTATTGAATTACCTATTATAGATATCGTCGTAAAAGAAGATTTTATTATAGAAAATCAATAAGATTTATTTATAAAAAATTAATTTAATTATTTTGTATTTTTTTTTTCAAATTAGTCCACGATAAGTTTGAAAACATAAAATTAAACAGAACAGTCATTTATTTTGAAAGAAATAATTTTTGTCACATTCCTCTACAACCAGGACACAAGAAATCGAGACAACCCGGACGACGTCCCGAAGATTCAGGTCCACCAAAGATAAAATACATGTATTAGCCGTATTAAATTTACTATATCTACAGAACAACTAATAATTAATAATAAAGATTCAAATTATTAACCACCCCGTCGCGTTGGTCAAGTCATTAGCGCAGACTCCTAACGTATAGCGATGCAATGGGGTTTGGGACGATTCCAGACAGGGACAGGCGATTAGCATAGATGTCTGTTTTTCTGGGTTTGGTCGTTTATTAAATATAGTCGCAGTATTTATAATGTGTATTTCTATGTATTTGTATCGTTATCTAATACCCTTAACATAAGCAAATAATTTGCTTTCTTAAGGATTAAATCAATGAGTGTTATTTGACCTGTGATATTATTATTATTATTATAATAATATTAAATATAGTTCTAATAAACCTTAAGACTGTACATATATACACACATTTGTAATTGGTATGATGATTATCCCATATTTAAAATTTAATAACCAAATTATGTAGCCATGTATAATACAAACACGTGAATGATTACAAGGACCAAGGCTTTTATACTAATTGCTAAAACACTCGCCTAAAGCTACTTTTAAAATGAAACTCGAAGGTGCTTCTGATCATCAAAGGACTCGAAAGGTCACGACATCAAATTCAAAATTCAGACATTTACAAAGTAAGCGAATTGTGTTGCTACATGCAAAGAACTTTACACTTAAACTAGGTAAATTTGCAGTCTTTTAATTGTAAATCTTTAAAAACAAACAAGAGCATGTTACATAGAAATTTCATTTCTGTAGATAATTAAATATTTATAATTTTAATATTATCGATTTCTTATTATCTGTCAAATTCGTAGACAAGGTAAATTATTTATCTGTTGACAGCTAATTGCAATATCTTAATTAGTCTGTGACATTTCTTTTTGTTTAAAATATTGAGTGTTGCCAGCTGAAGCTAACTTTATAGTCCCTGAAATGTTATTGAAAATATAAACATTTTATTAATAATTACTATTCTAAATTTCATTTATTAATCATCATTGAGGATAGCATATAGCTAGATATTTATTTAAAAGTAGCTGTCATGTTGTTTCAGAAGTTTAGTTGCAGCCAACGTTGTTTTATTGTTATATTTATTAGTATTACAATTTGTTATAAATTTATTACACTCGTTTCTTTCTTTAGATAAGTAGTGCATTGTTCTTAAATTATTTAAATATTGGACTTCTTCTGATTGATATCAATTTTACCCACATTTCGTGAAACGCGGCGTGTGCATAGCCACATTGTTTGCTTATTATGCATATTTTGACTATAAAATTCAATGTCGTGACCTTTAGAGTCTTTTCTTTCGGAAGCACTTCCGAATTGAATATCTTATTAGCCTTCGGGCTAATAATTTAATATGGAATAATTATAATTCCTATTGCCGGCACTTCCCGGGCAGTTTCAAAGTTTGTTGGAACAATATTTCTATTTGTCCTGATTCGACCCAGTGAGTCGACATAGGCTAATATTTTTGCTTGCGAGGCCTTTTTCCTCCATAAGGAGGTTTTTAGTTTGTACCCTAGAAGATACGGGTAAATTTATAATTGGTTCGCGGGGGTAGACGTGAATCTTCGAAGCGTCGTCCTGTTGGTCCTGTATCCTGCTTCCTGATTTGCTGAGTTTGAGAAGCTCGTCTTTATTGTAATCCCGATATTATGGTGATGTACAAAATTTAATTATATCAATAATCAACACTTCCATTTTTTTGAAAGTTTTATAAAGAACTAGTGTTTGACTGTGGTTCTCCAGTACTGACAAGCAATAGGATCATATCTATGTCTTCGCTTGTTATTTGTCAGTGGCGCCTAGGATTTTTATTTTAGTAATTAATATATATATAATTTAAAATAAAGTATTATCTCAAGTAACCCACCGCTGAGTCTAGCTGGCATTCTTTTTTGGCATTATTTTAAACAGTATTTTAACATTATTTTTATCATGTTAACTGTATCAATATTGAGGTTTAATGTCTTTGTTTGTATTTAACAATAAATTATTTAAAAACCCAAACCCACTTTTATTTTTGTAACAGTGGCGCACAACAGTCGGGGCATTACTTGAGATAGTTGATATGTCTTATTGCTATATCAATCAATACACTTTTTATATATTTTTTATAAATAAGGTAGTGTTGAAATATTTTAAACTGTTTTATATGGTATTAATATTTGTTTTTCACTAGGTTATTTAGTGTACTTAATATAACTTATATTGTTATATTATGGTAAGCAATATATTTGCTGATGTGTAATATTTTTCATTTTTGTTTATGTTAATATTATGTTATATTTAAGTTAATTTTATTCTTACCTTACTGTGAAGCCAGCTCGACTTATTAGTTTTTATAAAGTTTAAATATTTAACTTTTGGTAGTAGAACTGAATATTTAAATATTATTTTTAGAGATCTTGAATATTGATTTTTCATAAATATTTTATACTACAATATAATTAGTTTATTGTTAGTTTATTAGTTTGTTATTCAAGTTTCTTTAATTTTCAATTAACTTTGACTTTAAACTTTTTTAATAGTAACTTGATTTTTTTTTTTTGTTAGGAGTTTTTAAATCTTTTGCTTTGCCGGGGGATAGTTTTGATTTGAAATTAGAACTTAGAATAAGTTCTAATTCTTATATTTAATTAGAAATAGTTTTGTTTAGTTGTTTTATTTTCTTTTATTAGGCATCATGGAGCGTCCAATAGCATATAATCTACTTCGTAAAGATGAATTAATTTATGAGGTTGTTATTCGGGATACCAAACCAAAGGGTACTGTTGAAGAATTGAGAATCCAGATTAGGGAGTTAGCTTCATCTATTCCTGCAGATGAGATTTTGGAAACAAATTATGAGTCGGCTTCTGAATTGAATATTATTGATTCCAAATTAACTGAGTTTGTAAGTGCTTTATCTACTCCTCCACCTTTTAAGAGTTTTAATCGCTTTAGGGCAGTGGCTCATCACCTTTTTCATCGCTTTAGTAGGGTTGTAGTCGATGATTCTTTATCGATACTTAATAATAAAATTAAAAATAAATTAAATAAGTGTTTGTTACAAGTGGATGGCTTGTTTAAATCTTTTTGTACTTCTTTTGAAATTCCATCTACTGCACATCCATCTTCAAATATTACTTGCTCTAACGGATATAAATCTTTTTCTCGGTTAAATCATATTTTTGACGGTAAATCTTGTATTCACTTATATTTAGATAGACTTTCAGAGCTTTGCTCGGCCCGTAGTATTAGTGAAGATGTTTTATTTCAATCTGCTGCTGAACTTTTTTCAGGTCATGCATTGATTTGGTATCGTAGTATTAAGTCTGAAATATTTAGTTGGACTTCCTTAAAAGAAAAATTAGTTAATGAATTCACACCTTTAGATTATGATGATAGGCTCATGTCTGAATTACGTCGTCGTACTCAGGGTTCCTCTGAATCATCATCTTTATTTATTTCAACTATGCTTAATTATTTTAGTCGTCTTTCTTATAGTGTTTCAGAAGTAGAACAATTAAAAATTATAAGACAAAATTTAAAACCTAATTTTATTGAATCTCTTGCTCTTGAAAGCATTGTAAGCATTGAAGAACTGAAGAATAAATGTAAACTTCTAGAATATTCTTTTTATCAAGTTTCTAATTTTGTACAACCTCCAAGGGTTACTGCGGATACAGTGGCTCCTGATTTGGCATTTAAGAACCCTAAAAGTTTTTCTAAAGTGGAGTTAGTCCAACATGACTAAATTATTTTGTGCTCGTTGCCGAACAAGTGATCATACTTTAAAAACTTGTAAGTCTAAAATAGTTGTTTGCTTTAAATGTGGTAATAAGGGCGTCACTAAATTTACTTGCACTAAGTGTAATAAACATTTGAATTCTAAAGTTTCTACTGAGTCAAAAAACTTGTAAAGCTTCCGTCAAGGGGTTCGCCTAATTTTGATCGTGATGATTGGCGGAAGTATCTTAAGCAACTTTCACTTTTCTTTTCTTATAGTGGTCCTACAAAGGTAAATTATTGTAGTCCTCAAGATATTAGGCCTCATATTACAATATCAATTTATGATAAATTTTATTACGGTTTATTGGATTCAGGTTCGAGTATATCTATATTAGGTTCTTCATTAGGGAGTCAATTTATAAATCAAGGGGTTACGTTGCATGGTAAATCTGATATTACTCATATTTCTTCTGTTAATAATTCGGTGTCTCGTGTAGCTGGTTATCTATTTCTTCCTGTTTTATTTAAGGGTAAGAATAAAGTTATTAAGTTTTATGTTGTTCCTGATGTGTCTACTCGTGTATTATTAGGTGTAAATTTTTGGCGTGCTTTTGATTTAGCGCCAGATTTATTTTTTAAGGTTTCATTTGAACCTACCGAAGCTCGTGTTTCGGAATTAAGATTTTTACATCCCTTTGAAAATCTTTCTTCTTCGCAACTCTCTATTGCGAAAGGAGTGATGAAAGATTTTGAAGAGATATCCTTTGAGAAAAAAGGTTTAGGTCGTACGAGTGTAATTACTCATACTATTAATACTGGAGATACTGCTGCAATTAAGCAAAGGTATTATTGTTTATCTCCAGAACGTTTAAAGGAATTAAATCGTCAGCTTGACGAAATGTTGGAATTGGGGGTTGTAGAGCCTAGTGCTAGCCCGTGGAATCATCCTGTATTGCTAGCTCCTAAAGCTAATGGAGAGCTTCGATTTTGTTTAGATAGTCGTAAACTTAATGCTGTTAGCAAGGGAGATGCATATCCACTTCCTTATATATCTCATATTTTAGATCATCTTAAGGAAGCTAAATATTTGTCGTCAATTGATTTGAAAGCTGCTTTTTGGCAAATTCCTTTACAGTCGTTATCTTGTCGCGAGAAAACTGCGTTTACAGTTCCAGGTCGCGGACTATTTCATTTTAAAGTTATGTGTTTTGGATTAAAGGGTGCACCTGCGACTCAGCAGCGTCTTATGGATAAGTTGTTTGGTCCTGAATTTGGTAATAAGGTTTTTGTTTATTTAGATGACATAATAATCGTCAGCGCCAGTTTTGAAGAACACATTACATTACTTAAACAAGTTTTAAGTCGGTTAAAATCGGCCAACTTAACTATTAACTTAAAAAAGTCAAAATTTTTTAGAAAGGAACTTAAATATCTTGGATATGTGGTTGATCAGGAAGGTCTTCATACCGATTCTGATAAAGTTAAATCTATAGTAGACTATCCAACTCCAACTAATAGGAAGGAAGTTAAAATGTTTCTTGGTACAGCTTCCTATTATCGTCGTTTTATTAGAAATTTTAGTACAATAGCAGCGCCTCTCAACGCACTTACGAGCTCTCGTAAGGATGCACTTCCGTTTAAGTGGAACGATGATGCAGAGAGAGCTTTTGATGAGCTGAAATCTTGCTTAGTTTCTGCTCCTGTATTAGCATGTCCAGATTTTTCAAAACCATTCTCAGTACACTGTGATGCTTCTAGTTATGGTATAGCTGGTACTCTGACACAAATTAATGGCGATGGGGAAGAGCATCCAGTAGCTTTTGCCAGTCGGTCTCTTAATAAGGCTGAACGCAATTATTCAGCAACGGAGCGGGAAGAGTTAGCAGTTGTTTTTGCTGTAGAACATTTTAGATCATATTTAGAAGGTGGTCCAGAATTTAAAGTTATAACGGATCATTCAAGTCTTAAGTGGTTTTTTAATTTGTCTAATCCAACAGGTCGCTTAGCTCGATGGGGTTGTAGACTTTCTGCCTTCAATTTTGTTATCGAGCACCGCAAAGGTAAAGACAACATTGTTCCTGACGCACTTTCGCGTTCAGTTCCTGTTGTAAACGAAATCCGAACTATGGTTGAAGATCCTTGGTATAACAAAATGTTTAAGCGTTGTCAACAATTTCCAAAATCCTGTCCAAATTATTTTATTGATAATGGCAAACTCTTTAGATACTCTAAAAATAAATTCGGTATTTCTGGTGAGAATGATTGGAAGGAAGTTGTTCCTTATGAACTAAGAAAAGATATTTTAAATTTAAATCATTGCAACGAACTTTCGCCGCATTTTGGAATTTTTAAAACTTATAAACGATTATCTCTTCGTTATTTTTGGCCTGGTCTGTACAAGGATGTTGTTAATTATATAAATTCATGTGATACTTGTTCTGCTTATAAGCATCAGCAAAATCTTACTCCTGGTTTTATGGGGGATCAAAAGGTTTGTTCCCGACCTTTTGAAATGATTAGTGTCGATCTTGTCGGTCCTTTACCTCGTTCTCGCTCGGGTCATACGTTCTTATTGGTGGTGGTTTGTTGTTTTAGCAAATATACTTTGTTGTTCCCATTACGGAGGGCAATTGGTAAGTCTATAGTGTCTCGATTGGAAGAGGGAGTATTTTTAATTCACGGAGTGCCACGCACGGTAATATTGGATAATGGTACCCAGTTTACCGGTAGTGAAGTAAAATCATTTTTTGAAAAATATAACATTCCACAAATTCATTATACTCCTAAATATTGTCCTCAGGTTAATACTGTAGAACGGTATAACAGAACGGTTATAACCGCGTTATCTACTCTTGTCAAAGACGATCATCGTACTTGGGATACTTTTCTGCCCAAAGTGCAATTTGCGCTTAATTCTTCTGTTAATGAAACTACGCGTTTTTCTCCGTTTTTCATAGTTCATGGTAGGGAACCAATTATTAGTGGTAGTCATTATAATTCCGTTTCGAATAATCAATTTTCTTTAGATTGCGCATCTCGCACTTCTTATGTTCAAAAATTAGGTAATTTAGAAAATATTTTTATTAAAGTCACTGATGCTATTAGTAAAGCTCATGTTAAAAGTAAAGTTTATTATAATCGCTCGCGTCGCTCATTACAATTTAATGTTGGTGATATAGTGTGGAGAAAAACTTTTCCCTTAAGTGATGCTAGTAAATTTTTCACCTCTAAGTTAGCTCCTCAGTATGTAAAATCCCGTGTAGTTCGTAAATTAAGCCCATTAGTGTATGAATTAGTAGATTTCGCCAGCAATAAGGCAATAGGTAATTGGCATATTAAAAATCTTAAAGAATGATTTAGTTTATATTTCGTCCGGACAGCTGAGTTGTATGGTATGTAACATCGGTCCTGACAGTTGGTTAAAATATGGTTTGTATTGTCCGTAGGTTCTGCTTGTTTTTTTAATACCTTAATTTTCAGTATCTCTTGAAATGTAAGGGATATCTGTTGTTAAGTGTTATTTATTTTTATTATATTTTATTTTCGTTTAGTTAGGATTTTATTGCTGATCTTTAGTTACCTTATATTCCAGTATCAATACATGTTTTATTTGATATCTGTTATTAAGTGTTATCTTTGGTTAGTTAATGTTTAGTTTATAATTCGTCCGGACAGCTGAGTTTAACGGTGTGTAACATCAGTCCTGACAGTTGGTTAAAATATGGTTTGTAGTGTCTGTAGGTTTTGCTTGTTTTCGTTAATATCTTAATTTTCAGTATCACTTTAAATGTAAGGGATATCTGTCGTTAAGTATTAATTATTTTTTAGTATATATTTTTTTTATTTTCTTTTTTTATTGCTGATTTTTAGTTACCTTATATTCCAGTATCAATACATGTTTAATTTGATATCTGTTATTAAGTGTTAACTTTGGTTAGTTAATGTTTAGTTTATAATTCCTCCGGACAGCTGTGTAGTATTGAATGTAACATCGGTCCTGACAGTTGGTTAAAACATGGTTTGTATTGTCATTAGGTCATTCTGTAACTAAAATTGAATACATTAAATTCCAGTATCACTTTAATTATATTCGATATCTGTTATTAAGTGTTATTTGTTCTTAGTTTTCTTATATATTAGTTTAGGTTTGGGTTAAGATTTTTGTGTTAGAAACCTTAATTTCCAGCTATCTATTTAAGAATAATAGATATCTGTTGTTAAGTGTTGTTGTTTTTTATGAAGTTTTATTAAGTTAAATCTTATGTTACCAGCTATCTATTAGATAATTATAGATATCTGACATAGTATTTTGTTGGGTCTTCCTTTAATAATTATTAAGGTTAAATAATTATTTGTTGTATCTTATGTATGTGCAGCAAGGTGTTTTCAGTAGAGAGTTACTGTTGAACATTTATTATATGTACTTGGACTTATTTGTTCTTGTATAATGTGGTTGCTTTGATAGCTATTATGCTTTTATGGAATCATTTTGTACCTGAGACAAGGTGGTACCTTGTTTCGGTTTATCAATTTCATATTATGTTATTGATGATTAGGTGGTGTTATGGGTGTGATCTGTGTTTGATAGCAGCACACATGTGTTGAGTTGTGGGTTCGGTGTTACTCTAATTGAGAGTTTTTTGGTTTTGCAGCACTTATTATTATTCATAATAAGTTTTTGTATTTTTTTTATTTCTGCAAAATTGTTTATATTATCAAGTGTCTACTATTTAGTAGTAGATGCCTACTTAATTATTTTTATTAATTAAGTTTATACCTTTCTTTTGTTTAGGTTTTATTTAATATATTTTTCACAATTGGGTATGAGAGCTTATGAGCTGGAGGGCCAGCTCGAATTTTCCTCTTATATCGCGTAAAATTCTTCCGGGAAGGGAGGTACTGTTACATAGAAATTTCATTTCTGTAGATAATTAAATATTTATAATTTTAATATTATCGATTTCTTATTATCTGTCAAATTCGTAGACAAGGTAAATTATTTATCTGTTGACAGCTAATTGCAATATCTTAATTAGTCTGTGACATTTCTTTTTGTTTAAAATATTGAGTGTTCCCAGCTGAAGCTAACTTTATAGTCCCTGAAATGTTATTGAAAATATAAACATTTTATTAATAATTACTATTCTAAATTTCATTTATTAATCATCATTGAGGATAGCATATAGCTAGATATTTATTTAAAAGTAGCTGTCATGTTGTTTCAGAAGTTTAGTTGCAGCCAACGTTGTTTTATTGTTATATTTATTAGTATTACAATTTGTTATAAATTTATTACACTCGTTTCTTTCTTTAGATAAGTAGTGCATTGTTCTTAAATTATTTAAATATTGGACTTCTTCTGATTGATATCAATTTTACCCACATTTCGTGTAACGCGGCGTGTGCATAGCCACATTGTTTGCTTATTATGCATATTTTGACTATAAAATTCAATGTCGTGACCTTTAGAGTCTTTTCTTTCGGAAGCACTTCCGAATTGAATATCTTATTAGCCTTCGGTGAGTGTTTTAGTTATTTGTGATCTTATTAACGCATGTGAAGCGTTGTTTCTTAAATTCATTAGCGTGTTTAATTGCAGGGCTAATAATTTAATATGGAATAGTTATAATTCCTATTGCCGGCACTTCCCGGGCAGTTTTTAAAGTTTGTTGGAACAATATTTCGTAAGTAATTTGAATCTTTACTCTATATTAGGAGATGTTTTATAGGTTTTGAGACTTTATTTAATGTAATATTTCAGTATTTGTCCTGATTCGACCCTGTGAGTCGACATAGGCTAATATTAGTGCTTGCGAAGCCTTTTTCCTCCATAAGGTATTATAAATTATTAATATTTAAATAGACGAATGTGAGATTAGTGTTATTACGTAGATTAACCTGTAATTTAATCATTACAGGAGGTTTTTAGTTTATACCCTAGAAGATACGGGTAAATTTATAATTGGTTCGCGGGGGTAGACGTGAATCTTCGAAGCGTCGTCCTGTTGGTCCTGTATCCTGCTTCCTGATTAGCTGAGTTTGAGAAGCTCGTCTTTATTGTAATCCCGATATTATGGTGATGTACAAAATTTAATTATATCAATAATCAACACTTCCATTTTTGAAAGTTTTATAAAGGACTAGTGTTTGACTGTGGTTCTCCAGTACTGACAAGCAGGAGGATCATATATATGTCTTCGCTTGTTATTTGTCAGTGGCGCCTAGGATATTACTATTTTAGTAATTAATATATATATAATTTAAAATAAAGTATTATCTCAAGTAACCCACCGCTGAGTCTAGCTGGCATTCTTTTTTTTGGCATTATGTCATTATTTAAGACTTAAGT
The DNA here is from genome assembly GCA_959347355.1 of Napeogenes inachia. Taxonomy (NCBI): domain Eukaryota; kingdom Metazoa; phylum Arthropoda; class Insecta; order Lepidoptera; family Nymphalidae; genus Napeogenes; species Napeogenes inachia. Next base: position 7,529,380 of record OY365797.1, read on the forward strand.
CATTATTTATTTAATGTCTTTGTTTGTATTTGTAATTTAACTAAATAAAATTATTTTAACCCAAACCCACTCTTATTATTTTTTTTTGTAACAAGCAATAAACTGATTTATTATACATTTAACAATAAAACATCAACAGCTGCATCTATATTTCTGAAACAAATAACATCTACTGTCAAATAATATTTAACAATACTTTTCCAGTATAATAATTTGCTAATTAAGAAAAACACTTATTTACTAATAGCCACAGGGTGCCTACCATCAACTTTTAGTTAAAATCAAATTCAAAATATCTTTATTCAAGTAGGCATTTACACGCACTTTTGAATCGTCAATGACTAAATTAAATTTGTCAGTATACTCAACCCGTGAGTAAGCTACCACCAGCTCGGAATGCTGCTCTGTTGATAAGAGCTAGCCAGAAACTCAACAATTGCTGTTTCCAAATGAAATTTTACAATATTTATTACAGCGACAGAATACATTATATTACAAGTCTCGGAAACACTAGTAATAAACAAATAAACAAAGTTATTAATACGTTTATTTGTTTACATAATTACGTTTACTAGACGAAGTTACTTGTAATTTATCTACATTGAAGTCACCACACACTATCTTGTTGTACTTGTTTTATGACAAAACTTAGTTAAAACTTAGTTAGCGATTATGTTCCGATGGTGTTTAGTTTAGGTTTAAAAAATGAATCGCTTGTTTTCGTACCATCAACTATAATAAGCTTGGTCGAAAATGAATCGCTAAGAATGTATTGTAGCTGGTCCACTTTTGTTTCATGTTGTCGTTGACAGTCTGCAGCGAATTAACGTTTACAACTCACTTTAACATTAATAAACACGGATTAACATCACACCTCTACAATATACAATTTGTAACAATTTTCTTTAGTCTACGATATTATAAACTTTGTCTTGTCTTGTCAAAGTCTCATTGTACGAAATAACAAAACGTTTTAATATAGGTCGTAAATTTTATCGCAATAAGAGTTGATGGTAGGCCTGCAGAACAATATATATTATTTTACATTTTTAAAGAACTTTCAGCTTTACTTAACTGGCAACACTCAATTACTAAGACAATGCGAAATGTCACAGATTACCTACGTCATTTGAATTATCTATTAAGAGATAATAAATCAACCTTAATGGTTTGATAAATTTCAAATATTATAAGTATATCAATTATATTATTTTGATGATAACAGGAATGATTTTATTTGAATGATTTTTTAAAAGTAAAAATGTGTTTATTATTATTATTATAATTATTATTTAGTAGGATTAAGTTATATTACTAAAATATCTAAGTAAAAATCGACAATTGCAGGACCAGTTCATGTGTCCAAGTGTAGACTTGCTATACTATACATTGCAATAACATTTGTCTAAAATATTAACGACGAATAATCCTACATGTAGTCAAGCAGTCTCAGAGGTCTTTGAAAAATACTTTTATTATTTGTCTTTTACTTACGTAAAATAGTTATTTATACGTTCAATTTAAAAAATTATGAGACATATAGTTTTAGAAAGCAATGAGTATTAAAAATCATATAATTACATGTATAATTGGGACATATTATATCTGCGAATAGATTACGCGATGTTTCCACGAATCAATTCTGTAATTTCTACGTTCTTCCGCTGGCGCGAACGTCGTACGTCAATCGGATTGAAGATTGCTTTATCTGTTCCTTATCACAAAATACTTGTATGATACTGTTACTATGATCATGGCTTTAAATTTTAAAAACAAATATGTGTCAATACGGCATTACCTATTATGTAATAATAATAATAATATTAAAGAAAACTAAATCTAAAGATAAATTCAGACACCGTACTCCATTGTCCTCTCTGCACCTTTGATTAATTAATATTCTGGGCCTTTATTCGCTATGACCAGATGGACACGTTACATACCGCGGAACGATAAACTCGGAATATTCGTGGAAACGTTTCACTATGCCAATGTCACATTTTATGAACATGTTATTTTGTGTGTTATATGCTTGTTATAATAACGTGTTTTGAGATCGCTATTTACAAAAAAGTTTCAGTAGTTTTCCATCAAAATCAATTTATTGAGCAATCAATTTAATAAAGTTTAATTACTCTTAATAATAATTATTATCTAAATTCTTTAAACATATTGCTATTTTAATAAATTTGCACATATTGATTCAATGATAGTTCCTTTAATATAATAATCAAAGCTTCTATGATCGTTCCTTTGTTCATAACTTATGAGCAAAGGAATTGTTGGTCATATCGTTGATCATAACTTATAACCATAATGAATTCGGTACACTCAAATGTATTGTTGTATTATAATATTTGTTTGGGAAACGTTTAATTATAAATTCATAAAATGAATAAATATATTAATCCAATGATGTTGACTAATAGTCAGTACGTATACATATTTTATGTAACTGCCTTATTATTTTCTTTAACCTGTTATCTTGAGAAGTCATCAAGTTATGTCATTAAATTAAAAAAAAAATATAAAAGTCAATTAATAAAAACGAATGTAGTCAAATCAGTACAAGAATATAAAAATGGTACACTACTGTACATACTTCTATATTCTATTGTTTTTTAATTTATAGTATCTAAAAAGAAAGTATAAAAATTTATTAAATGAAAACCAAACTGTCTAAAAAAGGTATATTAATGGAGTTATAAAGTAAGTAGTAAATGTAAGAGCTCTCAAGGTATAGAAATCAGCAACGGATAAGATCAAAGCTCCTTTGACTTTGATCTTATCCGTTGCTGGATTTACTAAGATTTACTAGGATTTCCGGTAGTATTTCTTGACTGGCTATAATGTAATAAATATACCCCGTAATCATCTAAATTTAATTTTTGTTTTTAATTTTGTGTATTGAAATTAATATTTTTGAATAATATTATGTTGAAAATTAATCTATGCATATAATGAAATTGTCACTGACCGATTTCTGTACATGGAAAACATAAAATAAAAAACATGATGAAAGGCTTTTAAAGGAGCAAGAGAACCCAAAACAATGGTTTTTTATTTTGTCTGTATGTCTGTATATCTGTATGTTTGTGCACGCTAATCTCAGAAACGGCTTAACCAATTTGAATGTAATTTTCGGAAATATTTTTTAGTATTCTTTACTTAATATTTAATGTTTATTTCATCTAAATCGGTTAAGAAATAAAAAAGTTATATTAATTTATGTCAATCGAGTAATAGGTTCCATGCATATCTTATTCTATACAATATGTAAACCTTAAAAAAGTCGACAAGAAAGTCTGTGGTGAGGAAAGATGGTATAAGTTTATCTCTTAGGCATAACCCACAATAATAATTTTTATCCTTTACTTTTAACGAGAAAGAATTTTTTATTTACGAAGTGATTTTAACCAATACAGTATTGATTCTTATCAAATTAAGTACCTTAAATACATTTTACGTTTAATTGGGAATAATATAGTCCTGTACAGCATGTCATTTTCATGAATATTTTTGAAGATATTACAGATTTAAAACGTCACAAGAATGGCTTTTGGGAAACTTCAGTATTGATAATTTTGTAAATGCACATAGCTAACTGAATGTCTAATACTTAGTATTTAAATAAACTCATAATGAATAAACTCTGGTTTTTAATAAAACCAGACCTACTAAGTAGGGTCAAAATAACGACCATTGTGTAGCTCAGAATTTCTCAAGTTTACATGGTCATATTTTGATTGTGTTCAATGTAAATTTATAAGTGTGATCGATGGTTAGAATGGTTATTAAGTACTCTGCTTAAAAATATTTAAATGGGCGTTTATTTAAAAACAAGAGATTTATTTAAAAAAAATGGAGTACCTAATTAAAAAGTTTAAATAGACTTTTGACAGTGAGCGATGTCTGTCAATGTCGTAATTCTGTTTGTATCACTGAAACAAGTCATATAGAAGCCAATACAAAAAAAGGGAAAGGGAAATTGTTTTATTACGAATTTATCGGGTGCGAAGCCTCGGACAAGAACTAGTTACTAATACAACTCTGAGATATTTAACTACATTTACATTAGCAACACCACCAATAAATAATACCTTGGTATTCAAATATAATCAAGAGACTGATTTTATCTGCTTGAGTTTGAAACCTTCAAAGCTTTGACACTTTTTACTTACTTCGTTAATCTTCCGAAATCTCTTACTGATGATTTGTATATTTTATTTCAAAAAGTTTTAGGATCTGTTAAAATGTTTATTTACCTTTACAAATAAATCAAATATTGATTCGAGTGAACTTCAATTCCACAATTTGATATATATTGTTAATGTGTTCACTATAATATGGATTTGTTGTAATCATAAAATGTAAAATGTATTATAAATATCATTATTTTTAAATTATGGTCTGGCAAGAGAAATTAATATAATCTGACAAGTTAAGATAGTTTAAATACTTTTGCTAATAAGGTAGATGGTTTTTTAATTTTATAAAAAACAGTTATATTATTTTGTTTTCAAAAGCGAAATTTGGTTTCAACATATGAAAATAAATTATTATGGTAAAATATAGGCATTTTCTTAACTACAGGAAGCGACTCCAGACAACTATTGGAAAAAGCAATCTTTGCGTCCATCAGCACCGGAGTCGGAACGGAAGAACGTGGACATTACCGAGTTGACTGGCGGAAATGAAGATTTCTTTTACAGCCATAATATTCTCCAACGTTATACAAGATAAGGAAAAATAATAAAGTAAACCAATAAATCCTTAAATTTGTGCATTAACAATAATATTGCGCTTTAAATATACTTTTAAGCAGTAAGTTGATAATAAAATATGATAAAAAATAATTTTCTTAAAGATAATATTTTGAAATACTTTTAACAGATGAGTCTATTTTATTTGATTTTTTACTAATTTTAATGTTATTAGGCTTAGGATAAAACGAATAATAAAATCAACCAGAGATAGAAACATGAAAATTACAGAATAATTTAATTAACGCATAGAGAATATTTTAGTAAAGACTAATTGTTGCCCGCGGCTCCGCCCCTGTGTAGGTTGCTTTTCGCGTAATCTGTGGAAAGTACAATTATCCACACCTATAATAGATATATAGTTAATTAAATAGTATCCTATTCCCGTGTAAACCTTATACATATAGGCACTACGTTGCTTGAGGTAAATTTTTAATTGACCATAACTTCTACTCCCCACAACCGATTTTGACAAATTTTGTAACTATGTAACTACTTAACTATGTAACGAATTAACAAAAGTGTCTGTACATTAACTATGTAACAAATTAACAATGTTTGACAAAGCTCAAGATTATATATAATCCGTCTGTAAAAAAATATTTAATGTACAGACACTCGATTTTTACTGTCTTATTATATATTTGAAAAGAAAAGATCAAGTAAAAGTCATAAAAAAAGGACTTTTAGTAATTTGTGTGACATAACCACTACACAGATATAGTATTATTATGGTATAAATATATTATACTTTTTCCTTTTCACATTCGATTATGATATTCGTTACATAACTAATAATTTACGTAAATTAGATGAAATCAATAAAATACCGGTAAGAAAATATATCTATTCAATTGGTTTGTTTATGTTTAACAGTATAGTTACTTATTTACCATCATGGTAATGTAATTATTTATTTACAATTACAAGACAATGAAAGTTTATTTTTCAGTTGACACCAATTATTATATATATAGCACATTCGTCAATCAGTGTTAATTAAGAGCATTTAATAAAAGAAATTCGATATGAATGAAATAAATTTCTTGAATTGGAACATTTTGTAAAATAACAATTTACAAATGAGGAAAAATTAATAAAAACGTGTAATTTTCGAACACCGTTCATTTTAAAGACAAAAAGTTTTATGACATTGATAAATTCAATATTACTTTTTTCCAACGAGAAAATTTACATTTATTTAATTAAAAGGGGAATTTCGTAACAATATAAATTATTGGTTAAGGTAATTTGATAACTCAGTCTTAGCTGTTATAACATGCATCTATTGAAAAAGTTCATACATTATTTGACATATTTTTTGTAAATTTTAAATATGTTGCTATCAGTATATAATAGATTACGGTAGTATACAAAAAAGTAAATTATAAAATAGAATTGGATAAACATCCAGATATTAGTTTATTGCGAACTTTTTATTTTTATATTACCTTATTGATGTTTTAAAGCTCAATCATAAATTAATTATTAAAGTAATAAAATATTGAGAAGATGCAAAATTTTACATAATAATACAAATATATGATGAGATGTCAACCAGGTATATTAAAATATATTATGTGCTCGCAACACGTCATCCACCGGAGAGAAATGATTACGGTTTTTACACCTCATGTTTTATATGCTTTTATAAACATGTAATTATTCCATTACATAATTCTCGTTCCATTAACACTTCATCTTTTATGTTAAACATGACAACAAATACATAATTGCTTAAAAATATGTTTACAGAATAAACGCGAACGCGAGTGGCCTCATATAAAATGGGTACTAATTTACATTGCAAATTATTACCAAATTGCAAATTGTGACCATTTCTGAAACGGAGATGATATTAGCGGGTATCTTAGCAATTGTTACTGTTTATTATTAACCAAAAAATATTATACATAATTTATCTATAACCAGACAATAAATATCATACATATCAGCGCCACATATATTTTTTTGGTAATTAACGCTATTATTATATTTCTTGGTAATAATACGCTAGTATATCTTAGTAATATGCTAAAAGTTTCTTTAACTGAGAATTTTCAAATTACTTTATTTCGTTTGTAAATTTTTAAATTTGATTGCATTCTCTTTTTAAAAAAAACAAGAACGCTAGACGCAGAAATAAATCCTTTCGATAAAACAGAGTGAAGTGGAATGTCATGGGTATTGTCGACTGACTGTATTATTAAAGCGACATAGATGAGTAATAGTGAAAATATAATGAACTTGGTCAACTGATTACACTTTTATAAAAGGTTAAACCAAATAATAAAGTGTACTTTATAAAACTGTTTACATAACCAAAATGTATATTGTACGTAATTATCGATACTTAAAAAAATATTGGTCCAGTCATTATAAGGCATTATTTAAGGTGTCAGCAACGTTAATATTTCTGCGTATTTTTGTATAATATTTTTTGTTACAGTCAAAAGTTATTTATTCTAAATATAGATTAAACGTTAATATATAATATTTAGATAGATATTTCATGTCAGCATACAATATATCAAGACCAAGTAAATATTCACGGTATGTTTATTTTGTAAATATACAATATTTAACTATTAAAGAATAACTACGTTAAAAAAAACGACTTATAAACTAAAAAGTAAGAAATAATGAAGAAAATAATACTTATTGTATACTATCTATTATTTATATGTCCTATTTACTAATAGGTTGGAAGTCGGTGCCAAGCCTTAAACAAATAATTACATTTAAGGGAACGTACCCAAACTACGTGGCCTATTTATGGGGGGGGGGGGGGGGTTCCTTAAAATATTACGCTGTGTCACAGAAGCGAGGGGGGGGGCTTAGATTATTGTCACGTAGTCGAATTCTAGAGAAGGCAATTTAAGCTACTAACATTTAATAAAGTCTGCTTTTCAGGATTCTTTGAAGTCGTGTGATACATTTTTGTGCAATAAATGCCGTCCCAATAGTAACAAAAATTAAACATTATTTTTATTTGTTTCATTTTCTGCGTTTGGGATGATAAAAAATTACCTTTGCTATACTACGTAACATTGGGGACGGGGGGGGGGGAGGGGAGGGGGGGGTGTCTTATCACATACTACGGATGGTCACCGGGGGGGGTGAGGGTGTTGAAAAATTTAAAAATATAGGTCACGTAGTTTGGGTACGTTCCCTAACCACTTAAATGGATACGAGCAAAATAATACAATGAAGTGTAAGTAAGTAAGTGTAAGTATTCGAGTATTTTCCATCACTTTAGCAAAGTGATTAATTGTCATGCAATGATTACCCTGTTATGCATTCTTGTTATGAAGCTGATAGTTATCGAACTTACTTATAATATAAAGTAAGAGTTTGTATATGAGAAATGAAATTAATATTTGAATTTATTTTATTTTAATATCAAACTAGAGTAAAGGTAGGAAAGACATACTTAGCGTTGATGTAATTTTATGTAAAATTATTGAATTGTAATTGGAATATCGATAATAAAAAGACAACCTTTTGATTATTGGTTTAATTATTCAATCTGCGGTTTAAATATCCATTTTGATATGGTATGGTAACGTAATTCAGAATGATAGAAAGTATGTAACCAGTAATAAGTATAAATTTCGATAGGGTAACAAAAGAAGAAATGAATGGAGTATGTTAGGAATGGTTTGAAAATTTAAATTTAAAAGAGGTCTGAACTTACTTATAATAGAAGAAAGTGAAATGACGCTATCTAAATAAATTGGGATAGGGGTTAAAAGATCTGGGGCACATAATAATTATTAGTTTTAATAAAATAAAAGCCATTTTACCATTACGTTTCATAATTTTAAGAATGTTTTACAAAGAAGAAAAAAGAGAAGAAAGAAGAAAAAAGAGTTGGTTATGTAAGTAAAACTACAACAAAGATTCATAAGATATTTTTTTAATTTTATTTCAATTATCAAACAGTTTAACAAAAAGAGATTTCAGTTCAATTGTAAATAAGTTAGTTAATTCATAACATTTTAACAAATTTTAACTCAAAATTATTAAAGTAAGGTTTATTTTAAGGAGTAACTATATCTTTTGCGACTATTTTAAATTTTCTAAGCTTCATATTCTAACTCATTTATTAGAACTAGTATTTTTAATCTGTATGAAACATTTAATTACAAGAACTCATTAAAATTAAATTGAAATGTATTAGATCCATTTTCAATCATGAGAAATAATTTGCTTTATATAATTAGTAAATTGAGGAAAAACGTCATTTTTAAAATGTATATATTATTTTTATATTTTAAAAATTGATTGATGATTTTTTACACATTTTGCTAATTCCAATTTCCGTTTTCTGTCAAACCCATATTAAATTACGCCATCGATCATATAATGACGGTCAAAGTAAACATTATTCTCAGTATTTTGTGTAACAAAGACGATGTATCAATTTCATCATCCCGGTTTCGGGAATTATATTTATATTTTTAAGATAACTTCATTTGTTTTGTAAAGTGAGTTAATGTGAAGTTAGTCAAGTCATTTCAATTGCATCGTAATTCAAGTGAGTGTTTTGTGAATGTTACGCGATTACTCCGGCGTTTGTGGACGGAATTACAATTATCATTATCATAACTCATTCTAGCTTGGCAGTTGTACTATTATGTCACACTTTGACATTATCAGGATCAAGACGGCCCATAAGCAGTATTATTATATTTACATTCAAATTACAAATTTGAATTTTGTTTTCATTGTTATTGCTATCAAAATCTAAATAAAGTAATTTTATATAAATGTATTCCCTTTCTCACCTAACTGTCTGTAATTAAATGAATGAAATTAATTAATTTTATTTTATTATTAAGATTGTACTTTGAGAAAAGATAGATCATAATATTATATTGCAGAGAGGAAAAATTCCATTAATTCCAAATAATTTTGTTTCGCAAAACTATTTATTCGTATCCATTCTGATTCATCCAATTATTCTGTCGATACGCATTAATGCTTCTTAAAATATATTTACATCAATAAATAAAAAATAATTCCATATATGATTATAAATATTATAATTCATATTTTAAGTTCTAATATGCTTTTAAAAAGTTTATTATGATAATTTTATTATCATAATAAACTTTTCAAACACGACGTAACGTGATTGGAATAGTAGATATTAACTATCAAAAGTACATACTAATAGATAGATAAGTACATACATAATAAGCCAATTTACTACAGGCGTTATTGTTACCATTTAAACAATGGCATATGCTTATTAACAAAGTTCATACAAGCTTATTACGGCTTGGATTTTTATCATAAGTTGTAACCACCATTTATGACACCGACCATTTAAAGTAAAAATGGGTGACTATTTGTATGTGTCTTATTATGAAGTTAAAATAGTTAAGTGTATCCATATTTTACAAGTCTTTATTACCTAATAGTGAGCATAAAACAAGTCTTGTTTTATGCAAGTGTTATATTATTGTAGTATTGCTACATATAAGATTGTTATTATATAGTAATTTGGTTTGTAGGTAATATAAATATGTAATTATTTATTTACCTACATAATAACATTAACAATAAATATTGTTGTGACAATTAGATTTACGAATTAAGATCTATATATCATTGTTATTACTGGTATGTTATAAAAGTAGTAAAAGATATTGATTTGACGAGCTATCGGAAGTAGCCTTAAGATATTAAATGTTGTATTTACATATCTTATTAGGTAAGCCATGTGTGTGAAAGATATAAGATTGTTATAAATATGCCTAGGCATTTAAAATGGTTATGTACTATTATATTGTTATTATGATATATTTAATGATGTTTAAAGTTGTGAATATGACTTATCTCCAGAAGCTGCCGTTGGCGCTTCTGTCGATGTTGTTATGTTATAAATATGGCTGTAAGCCTCTATTAAGGACAATCTGTGTTGGAGAACTGGCAAGATAAGTGATTCTTATACTTTAATTGTTTATTATATGTGTAATAACTATGGTGGGTATTTCACCGTATTGAGTTATTGGTAAATGTGTCTAAATAATTAAACAGTAATAACTATATTGCTGTATTTATTATATTCATGTACCGGGAGTCATTTTGTTATATTAAATGATATATTTGTTTAGATCTTTCTTTTCTTTAAACTTATCCAAATAATGCATTGAAATATATTATCATATTAATAGTATGAAATAGCTCGATTAAATAATTTATACTATATTAATTCAGTGGTTTTTAATTATAGAATCATATAATATCTAACATCAGAAGTGGGATCATCCCGGTCCTCGGTATCGACAGTTTGACTGCCGAAACTATATTTTATCGATAAAATCAAAAATACCCACATTGTTGTTATTTTATTTGTTAATTTGTTGTATTCCATTTTGTGTGATTTAAACTTTACTAATATGTTGAAAACCTAATTCACAGGGAAAATCACGCCGCCATCGCTATATACTTCGAAGTACCATCACCTCTACGATGTCCAGGCGTAGTTTGGAAAACAGCGGAGTGATTTCTAATTACGAAGTGGTTTACGAATTAAATTTAATTCACGGTTTGTATTCTACGTACGAACTACACCATTCGACGTCGTCATGGCGATGGGGACCAAGCGGTTGCATTACCGCAGCCATGCCAGCTGAGTCTGCGGATCAGGTATGACTGTCACTGGAGCCGAGCCTGTGATGCACCGGAAGGAGAATCGATAATAAAGGTCAAGTTAAGCTGAACCAACAAAACTATTGTAGATGAATAGTCTTTCAGAATGCCAGTATCAACAACAACAAATGTCCAATTCAACGTGTTTAATTTATCTTGTGTTTGTTATTAAAAATTAAGTCAACAGGTCAACTAGAACTACTATAAGAAATACGAGACTATTATCGAATTATACGTGACTTACTCAGCGGAATTTATTTTTTCAGCTGAAGCTGATTGAACTGGAACAGTGGTCTCCTCCACCATCTATGCCCGAAGGGAATTCCATGGTCATCAATAAGGCCATTAGGATGACGAAGGGCTGAGGATCAGCAAACATTGGAGATCTTACTTCGGTCGGGACTTACTTCGGTGCCATCTCGCGGTTCGACTTGGCGTATCTAAGACGATAATACAACCGATGCCGGAGTGGTGATCACAAAGGCGAAACGCCTGACGAAGGTCATGAGAAAACTTATGAAACGAAAAAAAAAAAGCAGTTCTACATACGATACATCGAATCGGTGGACTCTTATTGTGAGTATGCTTGAAAACAAAAAGTGATTGTGTTGTACAAAATTAACTTTCAGTGAATAACAATTCTTTGAATTAGTTTGTGGTAGTATATCGGATATTTATACCAAAATTTCATCTTTAGTAGTTTAAATATTTAGATATATGTAAAAGTAATTTGCATTGTACAATTCTAGGTACGTTAACGTTAAATAGCGTAATATTATGTCAGGTAGGCCGAACAGGATATAAAAGGTTTAGGCAATTAAAGGAATCTTGTTTTCGAAAAGGAAAACCTCGTTACTGGAGTAGGTGGATACAAAAAATGTTATTGTGGAAAATTAAAGTTGAGAAAAAAAGTTGAGAAAAAAAAAAACCTAATAATAATAAGACAAATATTTATTTATTATCATTATTATATTTATTTTTTTAAATTGTTATATATTTATATATACTATTGTACCTATTGTATTATATGTATTGTTTACTACTATATTGTATATATATACTACATATTATGTTTCTGCTGGTCGGTCTTTTGCTTGGTGCAAATCTAGCTCACTAGCAGCAGGTGAAGGGATTTGACACGTCTAGGCAACTGACAAAACTTAAAAAAAAAAAGGTAATGTTTCCGCTGGTCGGTCTTTTGTTTGGTGCAAATCTAGCTCACTAGCAGCGGGTGAAGGGATTTGACACGTCTATGCAACTGACAAAACATTAAAAAAAAAAAAAAAAAAAAAAATGTTTCCGCTGGTCGGTCTTTTGTTTGGTGCAAATCTAGCTCACTAGCAGCGGGTGAAGGGGATTTGACACGTCTATGCAACTGACAAAACATTAAAAAAAAAAAAAAAAAAAAAAAAAATGTTTCCGCTGGTCGGTCTTTTGTTTGGTGCAAATCTAGCTCACTAGCAGCGGGTGAAGGGGATTTGACACGTCTATGCAACTGACAAAACATTAAAAAAAAAAAAATATGTGTGACGAGTGACAAAACATAAAAAAACATGTTTATGTAAAGGGGTTTCACGAGTCAGAAAAATGACAAAATATAAGAAAAAGAAAGGAATGTATATAATATATATTATATATATAAAAATATATGTATATAAGTAGGTGTGTATACTTCGAGAGCGAAGTATATGTCAGGCTGGCCGTGTTATATTATTGTAGTATTGCTACATATAAGATTGTTATTATATAGTAATTTGGTTTGTAGGTAATATAAATATGTAATTATTTATTTACCTACATAATAACATTAACAATAAATATTGTTGTGACAATTAGATTTACGAATTAAGATCTATATATCATTGTTATTACTGGTATGTTATAAAAGTAGTAAAAGATATTGATTTGACGAGCTATCGGAAGTAGCCTTAAGATATTAAATGTTGTATTTACATATCTTATTAGGTAAGCCATGTGTGTGAAAGATATAAGATTGTTATAAATATGCCTAGGCATTTAAAATGGTTATGTACTATTATATTGTTATTATGATATATTTAATGATGTTTAAAGTTGTGAATATGACTTATCTCCAGAAGCTGCCGTTGGCGCTTCTGTCGATGTTGTTATGTTATAAATATGGCTGTAAGCCTCTATTAAGGACAATCTGTGTTGGAGAACTGGCAAGATAAGTGATTCTTATACTTTAATTGTTTATTATATGTGTAATAACTATGGTGGGTATTTCACCGTATTGAGTTATTGGTAAATGTGTCTAAATAATTAAACAGTAATAACTATATTGCTGTATTTATTATATTCATGTACCGGGAGTCATTTTGTTATATTAAATGATATATTTGTTTAGATCTTTCTTTTCTTTAAACTTATCCAAATAATGCATTGAAATATATTATCATATTAATAGTATGAAATAGCTCGATTAAATAATTTATACTATATTAATTCAGTGGTTTTTAATTATAGAATCATATAATATCTAACACAAGCAAACTTCTCGTTACGCCTCAAAATAACGCATAGAGCTGGTCGTAACTTCAAATAAAGAGACTCATATTTTATCCTCATGTTATGAATACCAACCATGCTAACCTTTTACAGCAAAAAAAAAAACAAATGAGCTTTCAGGTGACATATCTACACAAATAAAAATTCAAAGGTTTTATAATAAGTTTATGAAACAGAAACACCTAAAAGATACCTAAACAGATCTAATACATTTTTCTTAATGTTTGAAACTATTTATAAAGATGTATAGCCATGTTAAGCTTGTTTTAATTTTATAAATATAGGATGAAAAATAAACCGAGATGGATAGCGATACGATAACTACAGTTAGCTTATATTATAAAAAAACGAATAAGTCAAATAAATTTGTTATTAATTCAAAACAAGAGCGATGGAATAAAAAATATTTTTTTTTTGTAAATGCCATTATTTCTATTCTATACATATGTTTATTTTTTGTTTGATGAACAGTTTTATAAATTTACATAAAATTGTGTGTAACGAATTAATAAACTCAATTTTGATAGCGTAAGTAGGTATTTTAAAAAATGATTTTAAGAAAAATTATCCATAACTATATCTGCCGTCTCTTTTTTCAAGAAACATGTAAATCAGTATATTTAGAAAGAAAGAAAGAAAGAAAGAAACTTTTATTCAAGCGTTGTAAATATGAACAAAAAAAAACAAAATAAACAATAAAATAAACTAACCAAAAACATCTTAGAAACAGTATATAAACAGAAAAAAAAAACACCATTACATTAAATGAAATAAAATAATAATAAAAATAATAACTAAACTAAATACTCTTGACATGCACATCACACGTCCCCCACCCTCTCGCCCCGTATGCAATACGCGCGCGAGTTGTAGGCGCTGAAAAACCGGTTTTAGAGGACGAGTAGAAGGCGACGCGGTGTGATGTTTTAAGGTGCATTAGCATCAATTTTAATAACAAAGTAAGACAGTTTTTAATGTTATACGGATAACTGTGTTATATAATAAACAACGCCGAATGGGCGTTCAGCTCAGCATGTGCTGTTTGTTCGGGATGATACTCGTACAAAAAGCGCTGATTTTCAGCTGAAACCCTGTATTTGAAGTGACGTAGGCGCGAGAACAAAATTTATTACTGAATCAATATTACTCCACCGAATATGCTTACAATCTGAAGACTGAAACTGAAACAGGTAACTATATTACAATACTTGTACGTACATGTTATTTGCATATGAAACAAACAAATATATATATAATAATTCAATTCAAAATAGGGTAAATTGTGTATATTCTAAATAATATAATTATAATAATCATCTTAAAAAGTAAAAAAGTAAAAGACTGTACCAAACATATTATATCCATTTTAGATTCACTGGAATCTGTGATTTACAAGTAACAAGTAACTATGAAGAAATTAACATATGAAGAAATTAACATAACGTAACGACTCCCCCCCCGGACCGCCAAGTTATAGTGACCGTAAGGACTGAGGTAATTCATTTAGATATATATATATACACACACAAACATACAGATATCTACATATAAACATACATATACAACTTTTAATCTAAAATGATTTTTTTTTTATAATTGTTTTTGAATATTAAATAGATATTGTTTATATTTTAACTTAAAATTATTTATTGATTTCAGGTCACGTAATGGTGGTGGCAGGTCGTTCCAGCACTTGGTAGCCATATATTTAAAACTACCACGGAACGATGCAGTACTGTAACGGTGTAATTTTAGTTTGTATGCAGTATTTCTTCTTGCATATTCAATATTATCTTCATGTACCCAGCGAAGCTTACTATAAAGGTAGGGAGGTATTTTAAACTTTATAATTCCAAAGAGCATAGTAGCAAAATGTAGCTGTCTCCGGTAATCCATTTTTAATGATCTTATACTGTTTATATATGGCGTCACATGGGATCTTGGCGGTATTTTAAAGCAATATCGGGCGCAAGCGTTTTGAACTCTTTGAATAATATTTTTAGAAATCACAAGCAGCCTGGGACCTATTACAGTGTCACCATAATTTAATTTTGACAAGACTAGGGATTCACAAAGTGTGATTCGTAATTCAGGACTTAATGAGTCACGAAAGCGGTACAGAATCTTAAGTCTATTAAAGCAGTTACTTGCGGTATTTAGTATGTGCTTCTCGAAACGCAACTGTTGGTTCATTAAAATACCAAGATTTCTCGCTTCCCTAACGCGTTCGATATTCTCGCCCTTGATCGTTATGATGGGGTTCTTGTTAACTATTTTATTAATTTGATTTTTGGTTCCGAACATCATGTACTTAGTTTTAGAAGCGTTAAGGACTAGGGAATGAGACTGTGACCAACTGCCTAAACGATCCAGATCGCTATTTAATTTTTTGACAGCATCATCCGTTTCCTCCGGTTTAAACGATATGTACATTTGTAGATCATCCGCGTATATGTGATACTTGCAATCTTTAATGCACTTAATTATGTCTGCTGTGTACAAAATAAAAGGATAGGTCCTAAAATCGACCCCTGTGGAACGCCTCTAACTACGCTAGACCACTCAGATTTAAATCTAGTTCCATCCTCACGTAGTATTTCAGCAGATTGTCTGCGATTGTTTAAATAACTTGAAAACCAATTTACCGTACATTGATCAAATCCGTAGTAATATAATTTAGATAATAATAAGGGGATATTTATTGTATCAAATGCTCGAGAGTAGTCTAGTAAAACTAGAATTGTTCCTTTCCCAGTGTCTTGGGCAGTGAGAATGTCATCCACCACATGAGCTAAAGCTGTGCAGGTACTTCTTTGCTTTCTAAACCCAGATTGATTATCTGGTAGAATATTATTTGTTTCCAAAAATAAACTTAGCTGTCTGCATACTAATGGGACGTAACTCTTTGATATCTGTAGGGTTTTTTGTTTTAGGTATAGGTCTAATTAAAGCTTGCCGCCAGAAGTCGGGAAACGTATTGGTTAATATTGATTTATTAATAATATTTGTAATGACAGAGAGAGTGGATGGCAAAGTTACTAGTTACATTTACTTATGTTATTATTGTTATAGTGGTATGAGGTCGTTATTACCCGAATCAACTGGCAATGCCAAAATTTCCGTAACAATGATCCGAACCTGATCGGTGATTTCTTTTTACGTACCCCATTTGTATTCTTTTTTGTAACAAAGAAAGTAATAAAAATAACTTTACTAAGAACAGATCTTTTTTATATTCTATCTAATAAGTAACAAGATTCATGGAATAATCTGTAGCAAAGTGATGTTAAATGCCATACATATTTAGTAATCTACATTACAATATTTTTTATTACTATTTTACTTTGACATTGTAGAACCTGTTACTAAAATATTTAGAGTCTAAATGACAATTTTTCGTGAAAAAGTTATTTGATATTAAATAAGAGAAAAAAAACGGAGTAATAGCTTTGAAATATGCAAGTATAATATAAAATAAATATATTAAGAAACACACTCAAACACTTGATTCGAAATATACCTTATTAATGAAGAAACAAGAAATATGTCTCTTGACAATGGAATTGAAACGCAACGCAATGAAGATCTTTGAAAAACTTGATAACAATTTATTTAGAACATTACGTTTTTAAAATTATACTTTAGTATCATATTAATAATCAGCAACTAAGCAAATTAATAGTTTTGTCAAGAGTCCTCATATATATTTGATTAATTATTTTTGTGTTTACTTCATATTTTAGTGTTATGGTTTTAAATAAATAGAAAACATATCAAAATAATAATTATAATAATAATAATACAGGACAAATTACAAACATTGATCTAACCCCTAAGTAAGCAAATTATTTGCTTCTACTAAGGGTGATAGACAACGATAGAAATACATAGAAATACACATTATAAATACTGAGAATATATTTAATAAGCGATCAAAACCGGAAATACAGACATGTATGCTCATCACATACATGCCTGTCCCTGTCTGGGATCGAACCCGAGCCCCATTGCGTCGCTATACGTTAAGCGTCTGCGCTAACCACTTGACCAACGGGACGGAAAAAAGAATAATAGAATATCATCGAAACGAATTATTTGTTCTATAGTCTGCATCAAGTAGTGACGTGGTTAATTATTCTTTAGAACCGAGCAACTGGAGACTATGTTTTTACTAATACAATGTATACTCGGGTTCGATTCCCGGCGGGAGACAGGCATTTATGTGATGAGCATAGATGTCTGTGTTTCTGGGTTTGGTCGTTTATTAAATATATTCTCAGTATTTATATATGTATTTCTATGTATTTGTATCGTTGTCTAACACCCTTAACACAAGCAAATAATTTGCTTACTTAGGGGTTAGATCAATGTGTGTAATTTGTCCTGATATTATTATTATTATTATTATTATTATTATTATTATTATTATTATTATTATTATTATTATTATTATTATTATTATTATACTTAATTGAAATAAAAACTTCAACTTTGAAATACTGCATTCAAAAATACTAATTGTAAGTTTCAAGTTTCATATAATAGGCAGACAAAATATATTAAATATTGTTCGTATTTTGTTTCTATAGACTATGGTTACTAAAGTGATATGATGACATAAGTGGTTTTTTTTAATTCGAGTATTTTTATTATAAGTTTTCGTGTGTAACTTTTGCTGCAGTAGTTTTTTCGATTCAGTATTCGTATCCCTTATAACTATTATAGCTACTTTGTGTCGATTTTCATTTTATTTCAGAGGGTATATTTTCCTTTATAAGACTGGGATGACAGTTTTGACTGTTGACAGTCACAATCTCTTTTGAATCAACAATGTATCGATGAAAAACTAATTTAAAAAAATCAATTGAACAAAGGTTTTAATAGATTTAAATATGGCATACCCAAACCTTACGTATCGCTTACCTATTTCGAATAAAAAAACATTGTTTTGTGAAAAATTATCCAATAGAGGATGATATAAACCTAATTTAAAAGTATACAAAGCGAAATGTGATAAAAATAATTTACTGATTTATTTTAAGTGGTATATTTATTAATTAGTACTCTTAGATTTATAAATTACTCCCATCTTGGGTGTAATTAATAAATCTACGAGTAGGTACTCAAGACTAGTATACTTAAAAGAAACATTTGTATAGAGTTTAGTTGTGTAGTTCAAAAACTTTCTTTTTGTTGAACATTAAATAGATATTATGTATTTTGCATAGCAATTTATGTATAATAATGTTTATTATAAGAGACTTATTTTTTTAAATTCACATAATCCTTAAATTTCCTAAAAATCCAATTATAGATAAAAAGTCTACAGAGCTTTCTAATCCAATTAAAATGTAATCGAGATTTCACGCTACGGGTGAAAACGAAATCCATTTGTAATATTATTACAATTTTATGTAGGGCACGCCATTTTTGCTCGATGAAATTAAAAATATCATTGCTCAGAATTTTTAATGCTAATATTAAACGACTTGAATTTGTTAAAACTTATTATTGATTAACGAATCATAATACTATATTTTAATTGGAAATACTAATATATTAATTCCAATTAAAATATAGGAATAAAAGTGAATCACGGTATAGTGCAAACACACTACAACAAATATAAGAAATAATACACAACGATACAAAAGATAAGGAATTAAGTAACAATTATTATATATAAATACCTACACGCACAATACTATACATGCAAACATACGCAAATATATATTCTTATTTATAAATACAAAGATTAAAATAAATAACTTATATAATATAATGTATACATTGTTATGATAAACATAACAATATTTTGTTTTAATTATTTAAGTGACACTAGTATATCGCCTCTTTGTGTTATCTTTTACTGTATTCTCAGGTTGACTGTTAGAGAATGGTTTTAGCATTAAGTCCGCCTTTTGTACCTTTATTTGGCTCAATAAAGATTTAAATAAAAAAAAAAATAAATATCGCTACGTATGTAAATAATAGTGCTTACAACGTTTTTTTTTTAAATGACAGTGATTTAGAAGTTTTAATTTCTAACTGTAAGTCATTCCAGAGTTATATTAATTTAACGGTGTAAGAGTTGCTGTAAAACCGGGAATTGAAAATAGGTAATTTTAATTTATGCGAGTTATTGGAGAGTGAGTTGTATAAAGACTGAGAACCAAGGATAGCGAAATGCACCTTGAGGTAAAACGGAGTCTGGTTATGGAAGAGGATAGTGTAGATAAGTGTAAGTGCGTGCAAAATTTGATGTTTCTTTATGAATAAACGACCCAACTGCGCCCGCTGTTGCGACACATGATCGTTTTTACGCAGCCCGAAGATAAAACAGATGCACATATTTTGCGAATATTCTAATTTATTCAGAGATTCCTCAGAAAGATCCATAACATATATCTTCATAATATAAGATGGGTAGAAGAAGGGTTTAAGTTAGACAGATTTTAGATTTAATACATAAATTTTTTTCCTTTATCTGAGACTACTGATTGAGACAAAAATTTTGCGACTTACATATTCAACTTGCAGTATCCATAACAGATAACTATCATTTTGCGGTCCAAGATTTTTAATCGTGCAAGAGTATGGTATAATGAGTTTAACCTGGGTTAAAATCAACATTAGAAATTTGTCTAGGATTACCTACATCAGCAACTACTTTTACTCTATTCTTAAACTTTTTAAGTTCATTATTTATTAGTGCCACACTATCATTAGAGAATCGTTCGATTGATATACCTCAACAAAAAAAAAAGAAACAAATGAGAAATAGAAGAGCATAAAGTTGAAATATATGTTAATCTTGCCAAAAATGATAAATATTTTGGTTTTAACCTCCGATAATATTCTCCTTATTATTAAGATAAAAAAAGAGAAGGTTTTAATTTTTTATTTTATTTTTTGTACTTAATTAGACTGATGCCTTAGATCTCACTGAAACAAGTTACTAAGACTTTAACATGGTTTTTCATTATTAAATTTTATGAAATTACTCTGATTTTTATTTCTACAATTTTTAATGAACTATTTATTAAAATAAATAAATATATTCATATGTTTATCGCCTATAAATTATTTTAGGAGCGATTAATGAAGAGGTAGTCAAAACTGCTACTGATTACCATTCGAAAAAAATGATTAGTATACTAGGGTTAAGATGGTAAATCGTGACTAACGTTATTAAAAGCACTACTAAAGTCAAGCAAGGCTACAATAGTAACATTTCTGTTATTGACTGCAGCACGAATGTCATCGCATACTATAAGTACTTAACGCCACCACGTAGGTGATATAGGGATTGCCCACGCTATAATCTTGTCATTGTCCTGGCGTCAGTGCTTCCGCCGGCTCAGTGGAGACAATGTCCGATGTCGATAGACAGTAGTCGTTTTTATTTTTTAAATCGAGGGTGCAGTTAATTGCAAGTAATACATACTAGGCTAGTGTAGATTTTATTCTAATTATTTGGTATAGCAAATTTCGGCAACACTCTTCATTAGATACTTTATTTACGTTAGTTTTGAAATTTTCACTGCATATTATTTGATTTATAAAATATGATATGCTAAATTAAAAAAAAAACTTTCATTTATCTTTAATTACCTACTTTACAACTGAGTAACTTATTAGTAATAAAATAAATAAAAAATATTTTTATGGTTATCACAAGCTCGTTGCAATCATAAAAAAGGATTGAAAAAGAACAGTTAATTAAAAATGTTAATCGTGAATTTATATTATTTACTGATTAACCAATTCATCACTCAATGTTTATGAATTTAAGGACTACATGTGAACAACAAGTGATTTTTGAAAAGTGTTTTAATTCGGTTACATGAATCAATTAAGTTTATATTTTGAATATGAAATTTTATAACTAATATAGATTTTTCCACATTGTATTTTAGTGAAACAATAACATAAAAAAATGAGGTATTATCAAAGTAAAAAAAATTAAAAATAATATTTTACATTTTTTAATAAAATAATGAAACAATACTGTATTCATTTGTTTTGATTAATAAAGTATGTCATCCGCCTTCATTTGTCTTAGGTAATTGGGAAGGGCCCAATTTATCTACGTCTCATCCTTGATTAATTGTTGTATTCATTATAAAATAAATGTTTCCTCAATACATATAAAAATTGTAAATAAAATGGATTACCATTTAAAGACCATATGAAGATATATGTATGTACTATATCTAGGTGTGTAAAATATATGTGAAAATAATATCATATTTCAAAAGATATTTCGTTTTTTATTACAAAAGATATTTCGTGTTATTAAATATAACATTTCTTTCGTTTCGAAAAATTAAACCGCTTAAACCATAGCTTTGTTCTTGGAAGTCTCCACAATATAACTATATAAACTACTATCGTAGTTCTTTTTATTCTTTAAAAGCTTAAGACCGATAGATCAAGAACTTTATATAATATTATAAGAAAGGTTTTAGAAATTAATGTTTGAGAAAATAAAAATTTTGCTAAAAGCTGAACTAACTAATAGCGCAACTTTTAGCTTAGTATTTACTTTTTATAAATAAGTAACAATAACAGTATATTCGAATAGAAATGATTTTGATGGAGAAACGTATATTTCCTGCAGAGCCATTTTTTTGTTTATATAACCACTTTTGTAACTCCTGAATAATTTAGATTATTTCATTTATAGAAGTTTAAAATAAACTTCTTGTTACAAATTATATTATGTACTTGCTAAAATAATATGTTATTATGTATAGTAAATTTTATTTTTTTGAAAAATGTAGGTAATGTCATACACTTAACTGTGATCTAAAATAATATACTAATATTATACAGAGAGGTGGTCCAGTTATATGCAAACAACTTCTTTGGTGATACTCATAAAAAATTATATTCAATCAAGGTAATTAATATAGTCCTTAGATGACATTAAACATTTTTATACGTTATTAGTATATTTTTGAAAATACTTTTGTCATTACAGATTATTACCTGTTTTGTGGAGCTTTTACAAATATAAATAACACAAGTAACACAAAGCAAGTCTAGATTTGAAACGACAATCTATAGATCACACAAACAACTCTTCGAGGATTTAATACAATATTCGCCAACGTCGAGAAATTGTTCAATAAGCTGTCATTTGGACTCCTGCTTTCATTGGTACTTCAAAGAAAGATATTAAATTTACTCTACTTATTGTAATTTTAAATATTTGTGACTATTTATAATTTGCATTTGTATCACACTCCTTGTAGTTATTTCAGATATATACCATGGAATTTACAATTATTAACTAAATTAATTTATAAATGATAATTATATAATCTTTGTTCAATTTATTATCTAGTTTCAATAAGTTGAAAATGTACACGGAACTACATTTTTTTGGATTTATTTGGACCTTTATTTAGATTTGGTAATATTTGTATTTGGAAATATAATAATATTTAAAATGTGTTGAAGCGCATATCTTGTTATGACATTTTCATTTCCGGAAATCATAAGTCGAATACAAACCACCTTTATCGTAGGTTGTTTGAAAATATAGTTAAAAAACTAAAAATGAACCGAACTAAAAGGTAGAAAATAATTCGTAATATGAGAATGAATACTGGGAAAAATACAATAAATTTATAGTGGAAAAAAGAGTGGTGTGTTTTGGCCATATCTCTGATTTTCACATCCAATTGGAACATTCAAAAATTGTAAAAGACAATTTAAATACAAAACTAGGTAAGATTTATTTATTATTTTCCGTAAGATCAGAAAATTAATTGTTAAAAAAGAATCGATGCAGATGCAGAATCTAATCGGGTTTGTGTTATGTTATTTTTTAAACCATACCTACATAATTACGAAACTATATTATAATTAGTTTTTAAGTACCAGAGACAGAGTAAGGCAGAGACCGCTTATTAGCCACAATGTATTATTCTCTAATTATTCGACATTACTTTTGTTAAAGATAAATTAAGTACCCGTTAAAAATAAAGTACGGTCCTTTGTTAGTCTTTTGAATTTGTAAAATGTTTGCTATAAGCTTATAGAAAAAGTTGATAATTTGCACTGAAAATGAGTAGTTTTATTAAAGTTTAATTATTATTTTTTTTATTTTATTTACATTTACATAACAGTTACGCGAACTTGAATAGCTAATCTGAAGACCCCATATTATATTGCACTAGCTAACTTTTCTAAACTATTATTTATATATAAAAAACTGCCCCGAGTTTTTATATGTATTATAAGTTAATGCATGGCGACATTTTACTTGGTAAGTGGTAATACAGACGTAAAAGGTAAAAAGCAACGCGTTTAAGCGGTTTAACTTAGTAATATCTTATTCACTATCGCTTTGAAAACCCATGGAAACATTAATGAAGGAAAGCGAATCAAATACAGAAAAACAATAAAAACGCTTCCTCAGTGTACGAATAAAACAAAATAAAGCAACGTGCTTCGTTTAGGCCAGTGGGATGTCCCCAATGTAAAGGTATACTTACCATGTGACAGAAAATCCGATGATGGAAGAGGGTACAGAATTTAATTCATGCCTACACACATTCACCAAAGCGGTCGTTATTGTACAGCAGAAAAAGAATTTCAGAAAGAGCTCAGACATTCGTTTAATAAAGAGGTCTTTCTGTTCTGTGTATGCTAAAAGTCGCGATTTTGATACACGCTCCATGATATAAAAATAAAAAGGATATTGTATCGATCAGAAAGATTATTATTGATTTTGTTTCCATCAAAAAGAGCGAGGCAGATTTAATCACATGCTTTGAAAATAATTCCAATAAACTGACTTGGCAGTAGTCCACCAGTAAATGAAGTCTTTTATTTTTTTTAAATTGCGGTCATACCGCGAACACTATATCTGCAAAGCATTTGAAACGTCGGGTTAAATTTAAAATGTCAATTTTAATTAATAATAAAGTTAAATCGTTAAACCCGTGGTAAATACGTTAAATAGTTAGGTTTCATTTCTTATATTTGGTATCAAATAAATAAGAAGTTTTGTCTTTTATTATTTTGTCATTTCCCTGGTATTTGATTACTTTTTACTTGTGGTGCCTGAAAAACCATAACCATGGCAATGTTCACTCAAAACCAGGTGATGGGTCACCTGGCAGTCCGTGTCTATATGTGATGTATCACATTACATAAGTACAAATATATATAAATACATACATGCAATACGTCTACTAATAGAGATATAAAATAAATATAATATAATTATAAAAATATAATATAAATATATAATTATAAACATATATATATATATATATATATATATATATATATATATATATGTTTGTAACAAATGTAATTTGTACTCATTTTAAACTTACACTTATACTTGAATTGGTACCCAGATGAAGTAATTCATTTAAAAAGAAATGTTTACGTTGGGTGTTATATAAAAAATTACCTAAAAGATACCGATTCCAGATAGCTCTATGAGAAAATAAAAAAAACACATATACAGTTAATAGTTTAGACAGGCAATCCTATTAGCCGCAATTAGAATATATGGTTGAAACCATTAATTGGAAAGCAGACGCAATAATAGCTGCGGTCGCAGTAATTATGCATGCACGAGCGGCTTCATAGCCATTAATTAATTTAATGATGTAACCCTATTATTAGCTTTGGTTATATACCTTATTTTAAAATATGACAGCATTGTATAAATATAATCAGTAAGCCATTAGATAACTTATGAAAGATATATAGGATGGATAATTGAAATGAATTTATTTTTTTCTTAATTTTTTTTTATTTATTTTTTTATACAAAACTAGGTAAATGCTTGACTACATTCCACCTGATGGTAAGTGGAATGTAGTCAAAGGTGGTAAGGCGCATTACCCTATCAACCTATTCACTCTTCTCTTGAAGACACACACATTGTATTTGGCAAAGTAATATAATGAATATTAATCCTATAAAGGTAAGAATTTGAAAACACTGTAGTGAACTTTGCAGTAAAGACTAACATTGATGTTTAAGAAAATCTTTAAAGATGTGTAGTCATGGTAAACATATTTCAAATCCTACCCATATTGGTATATTTCCTATTCTATATTTATTAAAAAAAAAAAATAAGCCTAATTTCTATACATGTTTTAAAACAATGATTTATAAATTTGATTGTATTTGATGGTTAGGAATCACAGAATAATAACATGTAATTTTTTTTATGTTTATTTTTTTTCTATTTATTCATATTAATTATTTAATAAATATAAATGGACTTAAAGAAATATTCAATATTTTATATGTGATTAATTAATCCCAAAAAAAAAACAAAAATTATTACAATCGAATGCTTCTTTATCGACCAATTCATAAGTCATAGATCTTTTATAAAATTCAAGTGACTATGTGACTAGTATGTTATAGAACACACACAATCATTCAATTATACACGCAATCTTTTTAACATAAGTATACAAAATTGAGTTTTAGTATTACTTGTTATGGTAGGTAGCTTCTGCCAGTTTTGTTTTTATCATGATAACAGGTTTAGAAAATATTTCGAAAAAAGAATCATTATTTATTGTTACCTTAACCGCAAGTCAGTGATAGTACATTATTGCAAAGGCAGCGAAATAGGTAATTGTAGGCCGAGTATGAAATGGAAGGCCTAACCGCGGGCGAAGACTTTAATGATACGAGACAGGAAATTGCCATTTTGGCCGTGGTGTATATATAGTGTTTTTCTTTAAAAAAGCAAGGAAATAAAAAAGGGCCTTTTACATAATAAATTTATAATATAATAATTAAAAGTTATATTACTCATATATACACTTTCATATTTATACATCTATATATATAAAAGAAAGTCGTGTTAGTTACACCACTTATAACTCAAGAACGGCTGAACCGATTTAGCTGAAAATTGGCAGGGAGGTAGTTTAGAGCCAGGAGAAGGACATAGGATACTTTATCCCGTATATCCGGGATTTTTATCCCGTTCGACAGCATTCCCGTCTGACTTGACATGAAACGTCAGTCACTATAAAACGTGGTATAAAAACAAAAAAGAATCAGACTTGGAATAACAAAAATCAAATCACAGCTATGTAATTGACGTATAATGACAGCTATGTAATGAAGTATGGATGACAATTAGATATTTGTAAGAAATCAATAATAAAACTATTTCTATTAAATGAATTATTAACAATTATAATGTAATGAGAGTGCCAGTATAGTATATAAACAGTGAAGTGAAGTGAGGTGAACTATAAAACTCTGTATGGTTGAAAATTTGAGTTTTTAGGTGAAGTGAAGTTTAATTAATAATGCCGCGACCAAGACGATCGAATCTTTCCCGACAAAGCCGTAATGCAAGAAGAATACGAAATACTGCAAATGAAAGGACTGAAGAAGAACAAGAAATTGCACGTGAACAGCGCCACGATAGTATGGCTCGACTTCGTGTTTCTCAAACACGAGAGCAAAGTGAAGCAGCCCGTGAAACAGCTCGGTTAGCAATGCAGAATCGTCGAGCGAACAACAGAGGTCAACAAATAGATAATTTGCGACGCAGAACAAGACATTTATCAAGTGCTGATTTGAATCGAGCAGCGTTTCAATACGATTGCATCATTGATTACAGCTTGCATCCTAGCGTTTGCATTGGGCAAATGGACGTAGTTTGCGAGTATTGTGGTGCATTAAAGTTTTCCGGAGAAACGCCTGGATTATGCTGCCTTAATGGTAAATTGAAATTGCCATGGTTGACTCCGCCACCTGAACCATTGTATTCATTGTTTTGTGGCGAAACACAAGAATCACGCCACTTTCTTGCAAATACTCAAAAATACAATGGTTGTTTCCAGATGATGTCATTTGGGGCACATATTATCGAAGAACGAGGATTTAATCCGACATTTAAGGTATTTATTTTTGTACTTATATACAATGTAGTTAAAGAATATCTTACTTTATCTATTGGTACCTATGTAGTATATTGCTAATCCTGAACTCTACTCTCTCACCGAAAAAAGTGTTTATAACCCAGTTAATACTGTCTGGTTTTTATTTTGTAGATACAAGGACAGATTCATCATAAAATTGGATCATTACTACCTTTCGAAGATACACAGAATAAATTTTTAAAAATATATTTCATGGGCAACATGGAAGAACAACTTGATCGACGCCTAGAGATCAATGCAGGAATGAAGCGAGCAATTCTTCAAGACTTGCAGTGTCTGCTTCATGAACATCATGCTTTGGTCAGGTTGTTTAAGAGTGCTTTAGAGCGCCTGCCAAGTGATGACTTTAAAGTTGTCATCAAAGCAGATAAACGACCATCAGGAACACACGAAAGGACATTTAATGCTCCAACAGTAGACGAAGTTGCCATCCTGATTGTTGATGAACAATTAGAAAAACGCGATATTGTGCTTACACGTCGCGATACTGGGCAACTGCAACGAATATCTGAAACTCATCGATCATATGATACATTGCAATACCCGCTGATGTTTTGGCAAGGAGAAGTTGGATATTATTTTAATATTAAAATGAAAAATCCATTGAATGGTGAGTATCAGTATCATAATTTATTTCATTTATTTGTGAAAGACGCTGATTTAAAATAATGCTTATTAAAAAAATTGTTAATGTATGTATTATTTGCCTTTCAAATGGTTAATTATCAAATTTTTCATTTCACTGATAATAAAACAAAAAATGTCGTGTATCACAAGGTACTTAAATGAAGAACAACCTATGTACTAAAATAAAGAAATAATTATGAATGATTAATGTAGGTATTTCATTTTTTTGTATTTTTTCCAATTAAAAAATAAATCTGCTTATATATTGCCTTTAAGGCGGAACAAAGTTTGCCGGGTCAGCTAGTTTATAATATAGACGGCTTTTTAGTTTTAACAATTTCACTGAAATACGTTAGAAACATTGTTTCGGAGAACCATTTTGCATTTCTTTCGTTTTTTCAGTAGGTATATCAAATTTTCATAAACTTTCATATAATATTTTTCTTTTAATTTTGCTTGAAACATGTTTTTCATCGCTAATTTAGTTTCCGATCTGAAATCTGTTGGAGTGCAGTCAATGTTCATTTAATTTTCACTTTCAGAATCATCGGAATTAATTTTAATTATTTATTAACAATATAAAAAGGTAAAGGTAAAGTAAACGATTCTGTGGCTATACAGCCACGAGAATGCAATGTGTACGATAAATAAAAGAGTTTTAAATTTAAACAGCACACCGTTTCATACAACATTGCTGGCGCGCTTTTCGTTCCAAATTCAAAAACGCGCCGAGAAGGGAGTCTGGTTTTTCAGTGTACGTAAATATTATACTTTGCGTGTTCGTTATTCAAAAGTAATAAGCACTTTAAGTGGTTATCTTTTTTTAGACGAAGGTAAAAGTGACCCAAATTAATTTTCTTATATGAAAAGCGTTCATCGCATATTGTATGTTCAGATAAATTTTCATGTCACTCTCAATAAGGGTTCCAATATATAACATAGAGGTTTTCAATATCCAAATAACAGATATGTTGACAGCTCAATTTATATATTCACTATGATTCGATTTATTTCACATATTAATCTAAAATCATTTATAATAAAGGGTATACTAGCAAAAGTAATTGTACATCATATTAAATATTTGACATCTGGTATTAGAAATAGGCAACATTAAAATTTAGCTTGAAAACAATATACCACTAATTATTTATTAATTATTCGTAATGAGTTTTCGTAAAAATTATTAAGTCTCTTTAATGAATGTTGTATTTTATTTATTCTAACACAAGAATTTATGCATTTTTTTAGTGAAAGTTATTTTTAATAAAATTTTAAAATATTAATTTTAAAATGACTTAAATCTGCTCAACATTTAAAAAATAGCAGACACAAACAGTTAAATATTTATTCGATAAATTATTCAATCAACTGAACAGTTCGCTCCTTGAATACAAAAGGGCCACAATTAAAAAAAAAATGAAAATCGTTTTATTGTAAAAATGACGCCTGAACCGACTATATTTTATAGTGAAAAAAAAACTCCCATCATTTTTGCTTATATTATGGGTGCACTGACTTACCGCCATTTTTGCATTAGCTCATTTTGACAGGTAATGTCAGTGCAAAACCGCCATTTTGTGAGTTGCGACCGGAGATTCAACGCAAACGCACTTTGGTTGCGTGAAAAACTGCCACAATCCAAAATACTTCTGTGTTGAATTCCAAATTTCAGGTAAGTGTGATTAAATTTTACAATACAAAAGTGCCATATTTTGGAAAACGTCCGTTTTGCATTCTAACATTAGTATTTGTAACCATAATATATAATACAAAAGTGCCATATTTTGGAAAACGTCCGTTTTGCATTCTAACGTTAGTATTTGTAACCATAATATTAAATACAAAAGTGCCATATTTTGGAAAACGTCCGTTTTGCATTGTAACATAAGTATTTGTTATAATATTTTGTAATACAAAATTGCCATATTTGAAATGCGTCCTTTTTGTAATCCAATATTGGTTAAGTATAATTATATTTTATAATACAACTGTAGCATATTTTGAAATACGTCCCTTTTGCTTTAAATAATAGTAGAATAAATCATTATTTTTAGCGTGCTAGAATGGGCAGGCCAGAAATATGGCCGTTTTGCATGATAATAATTTTAGTTTTCGTTATAATTTTAAAAATAAAAATTACCATTTTGATGTTAATTTTATTATATTCTTATTACTTCAGTGATTTTTAACTTAAAAATCATACAAATGTATTTGTTTGTTTGAAAATTAATAATATTAACTAAATTAATTTAGCTGTAGGTTTCGATACTAATTTAAAGTTTTTTAAATAATATCAGTGAGTGTTTATAGGGAACTATAAAATATATGACTAAAATTCATTGCCTTATATTTTCTGTGAATATAAATGTAAAATATGAGGTGGTAGCTTAAATTTGTTAAATATAATTAAGGTGTTATTCCTGGCAAATCAGTATTGAAAATGTCGTATTAAAGATTGTTATGTATTTGATTGTGTGTATGTTTTAGTGTATGTATGTTTCGTGTGTATATACTAAGGACTGTATAATATATATATATATATATATATATATATATATATAGAACTGTGGGTATTTTATGTTTTTTAGTTATAAAACGTTAAAGATGTATTTTTTTTACAGATTGAAAAAATGAATAGAGTACGATAAATGTTGAATATGGCAACTTCCGTTCAAGAATCGGAAAAGTTCAAGCATTACCTGGCCACAATAATAATGTGCAAAATAAAACTTTCTTTAATACTTCAGCTGCACTCAGTCTACCCGTCATCATTACCCATTGATTCTTCAGATACAAGTTCTATAGCAGACAGTCAACCTAACCTTAACCTACCAATATTAGAGGATGAAGACAGTGAAGTAAGCTGTGTTACGAATACCAAAGATATAAATAGGTCTAAAATAGTTGTTGAACAGAGTGACTCAAAAATTAAACCCAATTTTACAAATAAAAATGAACAAAAAGCAGTTCAGCGACTCTGATAATGACTCTGATACCAATTCCAGTCGATCATTAACATTCAGTAGTTCATCAATTGCAGATTTTTCTTCAGATGACAGTTTTGAAGTCATAAAAGATCTTCTGA
Source organism: Napeogenes inachia (assembly GCA_959347355.1). Taxonomy (NCBI): domain Eukaryota; kingdom Metazoa; phylum Arthropoda; class Insecta; order Lepidoptera; family Nymphalidae; genus Napeogenes; species Napeogenes inachia. The sequence continues at coordinate 7,561,005 of OY365797.1, forward strand.
TTCCGAAAGGTAAATACAGTCAAAAGTAATTGCCAAACCATTTTGTATTTCACCCCAACCGGACCCTTCTCGTGTAGAACCTCACTTACACATCTATGATAATCTGCCAGTCAATTTGGATACTCAGAGGCCTATTATAGAAACACACCCATCCATCAGTTATAATTAGTCACCTAGTGTGAATATTTAGTCACCCAGAATTGGCAGTGAAACAGCTAGCGTGGATCCTCAGCGTTTTAGTCGGAAAAGAACAGCTTATCCAGAATCATGGAAAAGAAACAAAACCAAAACTCTGATCAATAGCGGGAAGGCACACACAATTAAGTCTAAATCAAAAAAATGATTACTGCCAAAAATATGGGACCTGTTCCTACAAATAAGCAATAATAATAATATCCGGACAAATTACACGCATTGATCTAACCCCTAAGAAAGCAAATTATTTGCTTGTGTTAAGGGTGTTAGAAAACGATACAAATACAAAGAAATACACGTATAAATACAAAGAATATATTTAATAAACGACCAAACCCAGAAACACAGATATCTATGCTCATCACATAAACGCCTGTCTCTGCCGGGAATCGAACCCGAGCCTCATTGCTACGTGACACGTTAGACGTCTGCGCTAACTGCTCGACCAACGGGGCGATTAGTGTAAATTTAAATGACAAAACGTATTTTCATTTGAGGAACGATTAGCCATATTTAATGCCTATTAGGACACTGGTGATTTAAACGTTCAGAGGCAATTTATATACAACCCTATGACAAACTTTGAGCCAAAGTATCGGTACATCCATGTTCGTAGTACCCGCCAAAACTTAACCACGCATATTATTTCACGAAAATCGATCAACGCATTCGAGTTTGCAAGTTATTCTTTATGAATATTGCTATGTCTTGCTATATTAAACTTTTTGATATGATTTTTTACCAAAAAGGTACAATAAATCATTTTTATTTGTAAAATTGGGTTTAATTTTTGACATATTTTTTATAATATTGGTTCAAATTTTGAATGCAAAAGGGACTTATATGCTTTTTTTTCTTAATAGGTAACAGCTATTACAAAGTTTATATTGTAGATAGATAGAGCCAAAAAATACGCATGTAATGATATAATTACATCGTATATTTAATTAATAAATATATGAAATATTATAAAAAAACAGTTTCAAAAATTTGTTTTGGCTGTCCTGTAAAATTTATGGATTTCGATTTGTGTCCCTTTTGTATTCAAGGAGCGAGTTGTTATCAACAATAAATATATTCATAATTCCACCAAAGTTCGCTAAAGCAAATTTTCTAAGGATTAACTAAATTCGACAACCGTAACAATTACCGTGTCCGCTTATAAGTAAGCGATAAGTATCTTCCTCAAAATGGTTGTTTGTATCCAACATCGTAAAATTTCTTATTTATGTGATGAAATATACACATATATGTTTATGATACCAATACCGCAAGCATATTGTAGTTCACAAGATGGCGCTACTGTGTTCGTTAAGTTATTATTTTCAGTTGCTATTTTCTCAATTATTCCAAATGATTTTTTTTCCATTTGAATAACTGTGTGTGTCGAAATTGTAATATTTGAAAAGTTTAAAATTTGTTTCTTTTTGATTTTCATTTTTTTATTTGTACTTTACGTAAGACAATTGGGTTAATAAATATTTGTTCTAGAAAGAACGCTAATTAAGGACGAAAGTCAGTATACAAATTGTATAATATGAATAAGCATTTAAATAATTTAAAGAGATTATCTATTAAATTATTGGTAAAATTCAGATCTCATTTTTGTTTAACCTTTCCATAGAGTCGAGGTAATGATGGGTGACGCAATCATGTATTACATAATAATATTTTTAGATATGCCTCCATCAATCTTGATATCGCTTTGCTCCTCATTCATCATACGCCAAATACAGTATCCTAATTTATCAACTAGCCAATAAGAGCGAATATGAGCCAATTTAGAATGAATATTTATTACCGACCACACTTACTAGTCGCCAAATGACACTAGCTTAGAACTTAAAGTATTAATTATATATTTTTTTATAAAATGTATAAATTAATAATTATTAATTATAAATAACTAGTAACAATGACAAATGGCTAACTCAGTTACTTTGTATATACTAACAGAATATGTATATAATAAACTTTAGATTACTATACAAGTTTATAGATATTTTCAAATATTAATATGAATGAAAATATTTAGCAAATTTGGAAAACCATCATCGTCCCAATAAAGATGTTCATATATAGAATGCAAGTAATTCACCGAGACAGGTAGATACGGTAGTTCATTTTGTATTTAGACGGGACGGTTTCCCTGGGGTTGCGTGTTCAGTTCGTATCAGTTTATTATTCTTTATAAAATTACTATCAGACCCGGCCACGCGTTGCTGTGGTTGCTAAGGTGTTGGATATACCTATTACATTGTAGAAATATATTGAAGAAGTCATGGTATTAGAAAAAATTAAATAAAAATTTAAAAAACCCCCGACCGCTAAGTAAAAGAGAAATTAAAAATGCAAGTAAATTTATCAAGGCCAATAACGAAATAACAATATTTTGATCTTATCGTATAGTCAAAGACCTCATACATTAGCTCCAAAAATTTTTTAAAATAGACACTCATCAACGTATGTACATAATACCCCTCTTTTTGGGTCGGGGGTTAAAAATAATGATGTGGACCGCTATGTTTTTTTACATAAATGCAATTTGTAAAGAACATGGCGACCTCTATGACTGATTTTCTACTACCATTACCTAACCCTAGATACAGTAATATAATAATTATTAGTGATGCGCCGAATATTTGGTAAGTATTCGGTATTCGGTGTATTTGTCATCTTTTTCGCAATTCGTATTCGGCCGAACTATTCGGTTTTGATGTCGAATATATTCGGTTCGAGTATTTCTATTTTTTTGGCTACACTACGCTATACCATACGACACTATACCGTATACGTTAGGCCGTAGGCGTATACGTTAGGCGTCTGCGCTCCAATACTCCAATACCAACAGGGTGGTTGCAACAATGAAATTTTTATTTACCAAAGAAGATGAAAACGTTAAAGCCGGTCTAAAAATTCACCGGATTGGGATTTGAAGGAGGTTTTTGAACACGATTGATCAAAATTATCGTACAGTTGAGGTATTCAATTTTAAATTTATTTATTATTATTTTATTTAAGATGGTAACAAATGAGTAGGTACACTACAAATTTATAAATAAGGTATGTAGGGCAGATAGTTTTAAATTTTTTTAAATAATATTTGTTATTTTAAATTATTAATAATTAAATTTTTAATTTAATTTTGCACTTGCACCGATTGTGCACAATATTTTTGGTTGACCCGTCTCACATAAATAGATTCAACGAAGAAGCAGACCTATAATTTGACTGTATTATGTTCATTATAATATGAGTTTATATATACTTTAGTCTAAGTAATACGTGGCGTGCTATATTAACACTAAAAATTAACTCATAATTTATTTTCAGCATCGCGTATTGGTTATGATGTTAAATTGTATATGAAACATTTGTACTTTTAACATTACGCCATCTGTTGTACACTAACTCAATCCAGTCAACAGATACAACGTCATCTGTTAAACTTGTTTGGATTCACAGATAATTGAAAAGAAATAATTTGCAATAAAATAATATTGCGACTAAAAATTAAGATGTAAATTATCCTATGTTTCAAGTTGAATCAAACTGCACACGGTGTTCAAATTTGATTAAAACCGGTTAAGTAGTTTAGGAGTCCATCGCGGACAAACAACGTGACACGTAATTTATATATATTAAGATATACTATATATATAAAATAATTTATAAGTTTAACATGGCTATGCACATTTATAGATATCTTCAAATATATAAAATGTGATATATGTATAATGTGCAATGGAATGTACACATGATATAACGGAAAAGAAAATGTTAATAAATCTCTGAAAATTGTAGATCTAAGTTGTACTATTTAACATTTTAATAGAAGTTTGTGATACAATGTTCCTCAAAATATCTTAATAACTTAGTACTTACACATAATATTATAGCGATGGTTTTATTCAGCCTACATTTTTTTTTGTACTAAATTTATACAAAATACATTCATAATTTCTTCTTCTAAGATTTTTGTAATTTACCTTTCAATAGGCACATTAAATAGGGTGACCCATTTTATAAAACACAAAATATTTTTTATTATGAACAAAATGGTCGTGTAATGGTTGACTCTTAACAGGTGAATGAAAATGCTAAGGATGCTTAAATAGTTGCTCTAAATGATTCATTTAGTGAACAAAAAGCGAGGCATGTTTAAATAATGAAAAATTCTCGCTTTATGTAACCTGAAATAAAAAGGTGCAAAAATAGCGATTAACTCGCAAAGGTTAAGAACTACTACTTTTTAAATATATTTTGGTCATAACAAAATAGTATTTTATTTTAGATATGAAAAGTGAATTATATTTATATATTATTTACTTTACTTGTTGTTTATATATTAAATTATTGATAATTAAAAAACCATGTTCCTGAAAATTTACGACTTTTTAAATTTTCTTAAACCTTCTACAAAAAAAGAGCTAGTAAATATCGATTTCCATTTCAAATGTAATTCGAAACTTACGTTAGCCTCGGAATATACAATCTTTAAAACATATTTATAAGTTGAACAAGTGCTTAATTTCGGGGTACTTTCTATTTCCTACTAAATTACAAAACATGGCATTTTCAGATTCTTGGAGAGGAGAATTTTTTATTTTATTTAGTTAAAATTTATACATATTATTAAGTTATGATCTATACATGTAATATAATGAATTAAATAAAAAATAAATAAAAACTCCCGATGCAAAAAGGCCTCTAAAAATAATAAAAATATTATTATAATGTCCTTGCGTCGTTTCAAGTCGTTGCGTCGGGATACCGTTGTACGTACGTTAAAGATGGTTTCTATTTTTAACCCCCGACTAAAAAAAAAGGGGTGTTATAAGTTTGACTTGTCGATCTGTGTATCGGGGGAGAGGTTCTTATGCAATAATTAGCTTTGATTTGATTTGAATGTGTTTTTTTTTTTATCAAAAGCTATTTTCATGGAAATGGTTCTTATCCATGTTTGATTGAAATAGAAATAGTCGTCTCCATGTTATTGACGTGTTATTCGTGCGGGGGAGAGGTTCTTATGCAATAATTAGTTGTTTGCGGCCAAACGCGTCAACGGATTTGAATGTGTTTTTGTTGAATGATTAACTTCAAGTACTGCTTTACATTTACCAGTGATTAAACATTAAAAATATACAAAAATAAACTAGCAATTCTCCTACACACAAAAACTACTTGATTGAGTTTGATGAAATTTTGAAGGTTTATAGTTTTTACATACGTTGGTAATTACAAAGGGTACGTTTTATCAAATAGAAACCCACCCGCACGAAGTCGCAGGCACAGCTATTCTAAATAAAATCGTTAGAAATACAGCATTCCTATTTTAATGTAGGCCAAGAGTGCTCTCTATATCTACATATTTAAATATAACATTTTATACCTGGTATGTTATGAAAGGTAAACAATTAAGGTGACATTTTAGTCACATCTGAAACATTTAAATTCTTTGAAATAAAATTAAAATAAAGCTTGAAGAAATTATTTTTTATATAAAATTTAATTTTATTCAACAATTTCGAATCTTGCTTGATTGTTAATCAAGCCACACGCAAGGCCACAGATTGAATAATTTATTTCCATTCATTTATTTTGAGAACGTGATTAATATAATTCGAGAACAGAACTATTCGCAAAGAATAAATTAAGGAAGTATACTGTACTGTGAAACTATATTGCTAAATAATATATTAATAATTATTTATTAAATGTTATCCGTGGTTTTTCTTGCTTCCGATGAAGACTTTATAAGCATGAAGACTGTTTTGGGGTTCCATAAAAAAAAGTTCTTTTATATTTTATTACTTTCGTTATTTCTTTACTTTAGTATTTGTTTTCCAGATTATATCTTGAATTCTGGATACATTCACGCACACTTAATATCAACCTATAAAATTAGGAATGGAATGTTAATATTTTACTTTCTCTTTTTTTTTCATTTTATTAAAATTTATTATAATAAGAATGTTTAAGTAGTCTTAAGCTTGTTATACTGAATTCTCGAATTAATTATTATTGCTTTGATTGAACGAAACCAATTTTAAGTTGTATAAGAGCGTCCTCAAAATATTGGGTGTCACTTTCAAAGTCGTAATTTATAGATTATTTCTAAAGATTTTGTAATAAATAAGGGGAACTTGACTTCGTTAATTGGCAGCGTTGTTTTCGAGACTTTGCTGTAAATAATATGATTTTTCATTTTAAGTGAAAAAAATTAAGAAATTAAACTTAAGTAAAACGAAATGGCTTAGAACTGGTTTTATTATTTAAAAATTCAAGAACATGCATTTTTATAGTCATGGTAGGTACTGATTTTACCACGTGTGAACGTAAAAAGTTACGTTGATATTGCTATCTAGTATCTGTATAAATATAAACTTCTTAAATGTAATTTGGTATTATTTCTGTTTCAACAATTTCAATATTTAGTCAATTCATAATTTAAGTTTATAAAATGTTTGGTTTAGGTTAATTAAAAACCCTAAGTATGTAAAACGACTAAAAAGTCTTCTTTCCTAAAAACTTTGTAAACAGCCAATAACAATTTGAAATTATTAGTAAAATAACCCCACCTTAAATATTTATAGGTGTTTCCCTTCTGAACTTTTTAAATTAAGTTTTTAATTAAACTTAATATATTATACACAGTAGTCCTATTTATTAACTATTATTAAGAAAAGAACTTATTAACGAATTTAAAACGAATTAGCGAACTTACTGTAAAATAATATTCAGTAATATAATAAATACATTTCGTTAAGAACAAACATATAAATTACCTAATATTAAAAAGATATACCAGTTTGGTTACTTTAAAAATGTGATCTGATGATAAAATACTTTTTCGAATAAACATTTTGGACTAAATCATTCCAAAACCAAACAACAAAGTCACAACTTTTATCCTCCCATTTATATCAGTTAAGTTTTATTTATTGCAATTGTATTTCATCAATATTGGTATATCTTTATTTACGATTTTACTCAAAAAAAATAGATCTTGTCTGAATATAAAAATATATATATATAAATTCGTCAACATGAAAAAAACTCAAACTTGAGACCTCTGGGCTATCATCTCTGTGGCTGTACCATGCTCTACTGCACTGTTGATGAATAAATTGTTATATATTTATTTTGAATATATATAAACTTAAAGATAGTTACAATAATACTCTAAAGATATTTTCTGTTTTGCGTTTCAAAGTAAGCTACGGCAGGGTCTATTTCTTCCTATTAAAATAATTCCAATGTTAGAACATTTCAGATTTTATTGTAAATATAGTCTAAATTAGTTTTCTTTTTGAATTTGTATTGCTTACAAATTGTCATCATATTTTTTTCGGAGATAGAGGCATATTAGTGGCTTTTATTAAATACGACAATTCTTGTATTAAATGTAGGTAATCAATTATCACATATTACTTAGCCGGTATACAATTATCAGAGTTGCGTGAACCATCGGTCCCTATGGGGGGGTCCGAACTGTAAGGCTCTCACTAATCAATTTCCCTTCGATTCAATGCTCTCGAATATTTAAAATGTCTCCGATGCCCCTCCAAACGATTCCGATCACGTGACTCGTTACGTCACGATGTTAACACCCCACTGTTGCAATGATATCAATTAAGTTACTAAATATCGTTAAATTATCGTGATCTGTGACATTTGTTTTATTAAATTTCTTTTTTAAATATAAGTATGTCAAAAAAATACTGGTAGAAGCAACTCACGACTAGTATATTGCGATCAATCATTTGAATCAAAATACCGAAGTTATATACATGACATAACCCTTTATTATGAACAGTGACTTGACGGATTTGCGTTATCGGTTCACGGTAGAGTGCACAGGGTCCAAATATTGATACCACAAAATTGTCATATTTATCTTGGTTACGATCCTCGAAAGCCTCGAAAGCCTTATTGTCTTAAATTATACTGTACTTAAATTATAATGTGTACTAATGCCATAAGGTATGTTTTAGAGATATATAAAATATATAAATATATAATATGTTTTGCTATTTTATAATTAATGTTCCATTTAATTTGATTGTCGTATGTATAACTTTAGGTTCAGTTCAGAAATTATTTTAATATTTTAGAAATTAAGAAACTGATACAAGTAATTACATAAATTGTACCTTAGTCAAATACCTTTTAAAATTGTGTTTTAATTATATTCTTCATAGAAATAAAAATATTTTTTATACAAAGTTTTACTGCTTTAAAGTTTACTCGATGAGCATCTACAAAATTATAACATATACTCCCAATCAGTTATAGCTCGATTCTACAATACCTAAAATGAAAAAAAAAACATTAGAACGCCTTTCACCATATCAACAGCACCAAATTAATTTAAATTTATGTATCTACTAAATATGTATCCAATTTAGATAAAAACTAAGAAAAAATAATATCTGATTTAAACGTAAACTTTCTTTACTCACATGTTTTGCGTTTCAAGAAAATGATATTTATAATCTGCTTTAATGACGGTGTAAGTATATATATCATTTACCTAATATACCTGAAGGCAATAAATCCCTTAAAGCGTTTAAATGTAGGTCGGTGTTTATTTATGAGCTTCTGGCATTGACTCAGTCCGTGAAGATTGCAAGAAGCAACATCTTAGTTTGCAAAGGAGACGGATACCCTTTCATACATTCTTGGGCTCAGTTTGTAATAAGACTAAAGTTGTATTAATTAGTACTAAATAAATTATTGCGGATATTGGCAATCTGAGAATAGATATATAAGACACTCAATAAAAGGGAGGTAATGTTACTACGTAGCGTAAACTTAAAGTTAAAGTTACTTTTACACGATCAATTAATATTTTTTAAATAGGCATTATGTTTCAAGTTCATAAAAGTGAGTAATAGTACCGGTCGGGATAGTCGCGGCAACTGTCTCAACATCAGGGCTGTCGACGGCTCCTCTAGTTCAAGAGGACGTGTGGTCGACAGTCGTGAAGTCCTCCTCAGAATGGCTTGGGGAAAAAGAAGAGCCACCTCCAGATGCCGGTTTCCAAAAAAGTGGTCAGGAAGGGAGGAGAGTTGTCAACGTCAAAGTCGAAGTCGAGGAAGGGGAGTTCGGGTCTTTCGACGCTGCCGTCTCCTCGTTCTTCTGCATTTTTAATTAAACTACAGCCCGAGGTGGCAGGGGCAGGTGTCATCTACGCCCATATCTTGAGGCGTGCCTATCTGATGCTCAATCTCAGCGACATGGGCCTCAAGGATGGGCTTAGGATCCGCAAGTCGGTGGCAGGGGCTAGGCTCCTAGAGTTGCCCAAGGGCAGCGAAGCTTCACCCAGTGCTCGATGCCCCAGCGGAACCGCCAAATGAGGAGCCCTGATCAACTTAGGGCACCCTCACAACGTAGGCCCGCTCCTGGCGGAGCGGGCATTATGCTGTTTTAAGTGCCAGGAACTCGGGTATAAGCGTGCCAATTGTCATTTTGAGGAAGACCGCAGCACCGCCTGTTTCCGGTGTGGCGTGACGGGTGACATCAATTTTGACATGCGCGGTCTGTGCCGATCGAGGCCTTTCAGCGGGCCACGTGTGGGCAGCTGCGACTGTAAGGCTTCACGCATCTGGGGGAAGGCAGCTGCCTTGAACGTGGAGCATAGTCAACTGGGGGTCGAGGCGATGGCGCCCTGACCGGCGGGGTTGCCCTCAACGGGGAGGCTGGGTGGAAGATGACGGATTCAGCCCGAGACCTCTTTTGTTCATTATTGGTCTACCTTTAGTTGATCGGGGCACCTTCACAGGGGGGATTTCCGCCGAGGCGTCACGGGTGAGTGCAGAAGTGATCCGGTGGCGTCCCACTAAGGCGAGCGGAGGTCAACCGTTGGTTTTTTAGTGGGTAACCTAAAAAATGGTAGCGTCTCCTATACTGCTGGGAGTCCCACATACCCCCACGGCCATCACTTTCCCGGCCGCTGGGATGATGCGTAAAGAATTTTACCAACGCAAAAAAAAGGTCAATGCGCCTTATCACCTTTGACTTCCTTTATACTTTATATTTTATATAATTAATCCCAGTAATTTTTTTTCCAAACTAGATTGGCGATAAGAATATTATATAAAAATGTATTATATTTTATTCTAACTCAATTCTCTTGAGATTGAAAAATTGCCGGGTTCGAAATTGTTCGTCACATATTCAACCCTTTTAACTTCAGCGTGGAAACCCTGCAGCCTCTCAACGAATAAACAATAGTTTAAAAAACTAAAAAAAACACGCTTTTATTGCTAACCGAACTAAAAACTAGAAAATAATTTTTAATGACAAAGAGTATAAAATTACAGTAGTAGAAGATCGAACAATTAATCATAGTGAATCGCCTTAATATAAAATTATAATAAAATTTAAGTTATAAACAGAATAATTCAATTCTGAGTAAAAATCGTGGGGTGCATTTTACTGTGATTCTTAACTATCCTCTCATAGATAGTTGCTAATAGAATGATTGTAATACCTTAAATATCGAGCACCCCACGCTTTTTACTCAGAATTGAATTATTCTGTTTATAACTTAAATTTTATTATAATTTTATATTAAGGCGATTCACTATGATTAATTGTTCGATCTTCTACTACTGTAATTTTATACTCTTTGTCATTAAAAATTATTTTCTAGTTTTTAGTTCGGTTAGCAATAAAAGCGTGTTTTTTTTAGTTTTTTAAACTATTGTTTATTTTTTATTTTTTAGTCTGTGACAAACTCATAAATTGAGAAATCATTTCATTACTTAGATTTTTTTAGAAAGAATCACTCAGTGGTCTCCGTATGATCGATCAACGGGCATTGATCCGAAACCAATCGCCTTCACGGTTCAATGGGACTTACTTTCATCATTGTGGTTAGTTTTACCTCCCAATTAATGGAAAAATCCAGATTGACGTCGTTAAGTTGTCAATAGACCCTTAGTACTTCTACTGTTGAAGTCTCTTAGGAATAAGTCTAATTCATTAACCCGGCGTCAGCACAGTTAAAATATGTTACAACGATAGTAGGGTTGGGTCCAGGAGACCCGTGAAGAAAATCGTCATAATTTCAATAATTACGAGAAATTTACTAATATATGGCTGTAATTGGATAAAACGACTATAGTTTAAGTGGTCATGTATGAGTAAAAAGAACTTGAAGTAAAACTTTCTTTTTAATATTTTTTTTATGATAGTGGAACAAAATATTAACAAAAATAACAACCTTTGCTTTAAAGTCACAAAACTTGAACCAAATATAAACTTTTTTTCTAAAATATTAATAATTAGGATACATGTAAATCACATTTAATAAGACTACAAATAAAATTACAAATTAGTTTTATGAATCAGTCATATCATTGCTTACATATGCGCAGTCTCTACAGTACAATCTTGCAAACTTAGTGCAGATATATTTGTTTCAGTTCTGTCAAGTTCAATTACTTTTTCAGTCTTTTTTGGCAGGACAGTCTTGCAACCTTTTTCTGACCTTCAGTATCTTTGCAGACGGGTCCCTGACAGGGTTTCCTAACAAAATCGCGTATTGTTTGGCACATTAGTCTTAGCAACTGCAGGATGCCTTTACGGTCGCGCAAATGCTCACCAACAAGAGTAATGCGTAAATTGAGAATTTGTAACAATGTTGTTATTTATCTTAAGAAATATATGTGCAGTTATTGAAGCCATATTTATATATATATATATATATATATATATATATATATATATATATATATATATATATATATATATATATATATATATATATATATATATATATATATATATATATATATATATATATATATATATATATATATTATAAAATTTACAAGCCTAAATCGAATGTTTAGGCCTAAAGGCATCTATGGCCACTTTATTGTATCTCTTCCAATAAAATTAATATTTATTTATTAAATTAATATTTATTTTGTTTTTAGTTCGGTTAGCAATAAAAGAGTGTTTTTTTAATTTTTTAAACTATTCTTCATTTTTTTTTTTTTATTATTTTTTTTTTTTTTTTTGGGAAACTTTTATCAAATTATTGCATTGTCATCGGTCCTTGATACGTGTGCAAAGTTTCAATTTAATCGGATCGCTGGAACCTGGTGAAAATTAAGCTCGAAGATTCCGTTACATACATAGATACATACAACCCAAGCTAATAAAAGCGTATTAAAAATATACGGCAGCTTAATACAATTTTAATAAGGCGATAGACAGCGGCTCGAGTGGTACTACCCCGGTTGAGAAAGGCAGTTTGCAGACAAACAAACATCAACTGGATCTATTCACGTATAAAATGTTCTCATAGACCTGCTATAAATAACTTAAAAATATAATTTCTCACTTTGAACCATCATTACAATTTAACGACAATACAAATTATTTATTAAAATAAATTCTACCAAGTAACTCAAGATCATGGAAGAAATATTTATGTTAATCAACCTATGGATTGCTAATGGATTCTACAGCAACTGGACAACCCAATACGCCAAGTTAACTGTTATTACAGCTCAGGAAACGGATTCGTGACAAAAGTCATAAATAAAACAATTTATCTACTTTGATACTTCTTTTCCTCCATTTTTTTTTAAATATTAACACTCTTTTAATATAAAAAACAGCGTGAGCAATATAAAGCAGACAAATGTCAGTCGTCCCTTGAATGAGATTCATTTATTTCAATTCAATAATTTGAATTTGAAAATAATTAACCATGTGATTATATTATATATAACAATATTTTTTGTTATGAATATTCATAAAAGTAAACCTTTACCTTTATAAATAACCTTTGAATAAACCGGTCTTCAATTCAGTTTTACTAGGGCATTTTCTTCGAAATTCTCATAAATTCTTAGGCAGTGTAACAAAAGGGGCATTCGACCACTCATAGTAATTCGATACGATTTATGGTGTTGATGTCAGATGAATATTTATTCTTATTTAGGGTAAATAAGAAACGCAGGGTATAAGTTGGGGTATATTTATATTTTTGTTTTCTGCTTTTAATAGTCAAAGTAATTAAATATGTCCTATAGTATTATAATAAGGTATTACGGAAGCTATTTAGAAAAAAACCTGAAAGGGTTTTATATTTATAATAAACGTTTAATATATTAGGTAATACTTTTTATTAATGCGAATACTATACAAAATAAAAATAAACAGTGCTACTTTATTTATTCATTCTAAGCCAAAAATAAGGAACATAGTAATACAGTACAGAAAGCTTTCTAATAATTAATAACTGACAGTAAGTTTTCACTTAGGAATAGAACATTTTGGGGTACTAAGGTCAAAAATAAGCAAAGGCATCATGTAAGATATAGTAGGTATATTTTCACTAAACAAACCTCAGACCAGTTACTGTTTCCGATGAAAAAATTGCAACATGGGGCTTTTTAAGTATGAAATTGCAGCTCACCAGTTGATATTTTAAAAAAAGGACGGATTAAACTAGATAACATGTATTATTGATGAAAGTACTAAATTTAATCTGAAGCTGTATAATCAACTTATTTCACAACTGCTTTGTAACTCTCTTTGAATGTTAGAAAACAAACAAACTAATATGTTACGTACAACCATAGTTGTTGTTGTAGAGTATGGATGTTGTAACTGGGACTATTTAAAGATCTAAACTGGCATTACAAAGAGGGATTCTTACAGCTCTCAAAAAGAGTATCGAGCAATTTTGTTTTGTTTGACAACTTATGGAGATTGTATAATAAAAAGGGCTATTATGTATTTGATTCTCGTCTACCCGCCAATCAGGAGAAATACTGAATTATTACCACATTAAATAAAGTCTTGAAACCTATAAATCACCTCCTAATTTTAAGTAAACATTCAAATTGCTTACGAAGTATTGATCTCACTAACTTTGAAATTACCAGGGAAGTGCCGGTAACAGGAATTATAATAATTCCGTGTTAATAAATTAGCCCTCCAATTATACACACTAATGAATTTAAGATATATGCCTTAAATGCGTCAATATGATGACAAATAACTACAACACTCACCAATCTAATATCTTATAAGACATATTAGATCCGTAAGAAAACAGTCTAAAAGTCACGAGATTGAATTTTATAATCAAAATATGCAAGCAATACTAAGCAATTAATTTTTTAAGCAAATAATATTGCTATGTATTCGCAGCATCAAACACAATGTGGGTAAAATTGACAATAATCGAATGACTAAACTGCTGAAACAATAAGACTTTCAAATAATATTTATAAATATGCTACCCTTAATAAAAAATTAATAAATGAAATTTAAAATAGTAATTATTGATATAATGCTTGTAATTGCAATAACATATTGGGGACTATGATATTAGCTTAAGCGGGCAACATTCAATATCTTAAACAAAAAGAAATGTCACAGACTAATTAAAAAAAAATATTTAGATGTCAACAGATAAATAATTTACCTTGTCTATGAATTTAGATAGTAGGACATCGATAATATTAAAACTAAAAATATTTAAATATCTACAGTAATGAAATTTCTATTTAACAGTACATTTTAACCTTGTATTGTTACTATCCATGGCGACAAGATATAATATATGGTAAAACCTTTATTGTAACAGGAGCTAATATATCAGAAAATAATAATAAAAATAATAATAATAATTTTAAATAAAGGTAGAAATTTATTATCTAGTAAGTATATGTATGGCAAAATACACTTTAAATTCTCCTAAAAAAAAATAATGGCAGTTTAATAATAATGAATCTGGAAAGGAATCACTTAATATTAGCTCGGTGAAAGGCTGGGGACTTTGATGTTATCAGTCGTTATGCCTGAACCACCAGCGTCTTTGAAGCTCTTCTATTACAGTAATCATTATAGTTAAGAAATTAAAAAGGTATCTTTGACTAAAATTGGTCTAAGCAAATAATGTAAAAATCTTACAATACTTTTGAGGGTTTATCAAAAAGTCATAAACGTACATGACAAAATAAATGTTTGATATAATTTATTATATAGGTACCTATTATAAATGCAATAATAATATTTTAAAATAGCTCTTTGCATCGGTTTTTCCACATTATTCAGACAAAAATTGAGTAGGAACTTTAAAACACATCAAAGATCAATTTGCAAACAATGATATCCACTGCAACTTCAAACCTTCCGCACTAACGTACATTTATCATTTCACACTTTTTGACGGCAAATTAAAAAAAAGCGCAGACGCCTAACGTGTCACGGCGCAATGGGGCTCGGGTTCGATTCCCGGCAGAAACAGGCATTTATGTGATGAGATGTATGTGTTTCTGGTTTTGGTCGTTTATTAAATATATTCTCAGTATTTATATGTGTATTTCTTATGTATTTGTATCGTTGACTAATACCCTTAACACAAGCAAATAATTAGCTTACCCTTTTATTTTTTTTTTTTATCGTTGGAAAAATGCGTTACGCATCATCCCTGCGGCCAGGAAGGTGATGACCGAGGGGGTATGTGGGACTACCCGGCAGCATAGAGGACGCTGCCATTTTTAAGGCTACCCACTAAAAAACCAACGGTTGACCTCATCGCCTTAGTGGGGCGCCACGGGATCGCTTTCGCACTCACCGTGACGCCCCGGCGGAACCCCCTGCGAGGGGCCCCGATCAACTTAGGGACACCCTCACCTCGTAGGCCTATGGCGGGTGGGAGAGGTCACCCCCCTCTCCCGTCCAGGCACTACAGCTGGGGAAGGAGGCTGCGGGTGTAATCCCGCCTCCTTCGACCCAGCCTACCCCTGCGGAGCGGTTCAGAGGAGTCTGCCTCTCTGTCCCGCTCCGCGGCCTCCTTCGCGGCAATGACTTGCTCGCAGAAGGAGGCCATAGCGACCCAGGACCTCTCGTCGTCGAGCATCGCAGAAACAACGCTCGGCAACGAGAGGTCGCTGCCAACCACGGCCGTCAGCTCAGTACGCTGACGGTCCCAGGCTGCGCACTCCGCCAAGGTGTGACGAGCCGTGTCCACGGGCTCGTCACAGTGGTGGCAGGAGGGGGCCGCCTCTCTGCGTGCGATCTTGTGCAGGTACTCACCGAAGCATCCATGCCCCGTGAGCACCTGCACAAGACGGAACGTTAGAGTCCCGTGCCGCCGGCCGATCCAACGATCGAGATGGGGGGAAATAGCCCCCACCGTCGCAAGACCGGCCGACGGGGACTCTAAGTCCCTACTCCACTGTCGGATCAGGGCTCGGTGAGCTAGAGCCCTGATCCGATCCGCCTCGAGCCTAACCCGCCCGACCCGGGCTTCTACCCGGTGCTACCCTAAGTAAGCTTTAGGTTAGATCAATGTGTGTAATTTATCCTGATATTATTATTATTATATTATATATAAATGATAATTATTAATTATATACGTAACAGACGTTTCTGTAACGGTAATGTAACAGACGTTTATGTGAATATACGTGATATTCCATATGTATGATATTCCGAAATATCAATGGTACCTTAAAAGGCTTATACACAATTTAATGGTAAAACTAAATTTCTAAAAAGATTTCAATTATTAACAATCAAGAAAAAAAACTTTACAATGGTATAATAATAATGATATTTAAATAATGTTCTTTGTTCACTAATAGAGTTCAGCTAAGATTCATCTAAGTCGCGGGCTAATGTATTGCATCAAATTGTCAATTTATGCACCCCCTTGCTTGCTTAGTCTCCGGCTCCGGTTCACAAGTAAACGACTGAAAAATTAAAGAGCTGTCTCACTTGAACAAATTTTTGTTTTATAAGTCATTGGAATTAAAAATTAAATTTATATAAATACAGAATGAAAAATAAACCAATACGAGCAGGAATTATTGTTCATTCTATATTTATATAAATTTAAATAAGCTTAACATGGCTATACATGTTTATAGATATTATCAAACATTAAAAATTAAATGCTTGTGATTGTAGTTCTATAATCATCTCTTAATCAAGTTATTAAATTAAAAATAAGGATAAAATAATAAACGTAAATGAATTAAGAGTCATCTATGAATTTAAAAAATATATTTTACCGTCGCTTAAGAAAGTTATTAAAAATAAGAATGAGAAAGACTGAAAACTAGTAATGATGATCTTATTCAACTTGCAGATTATAGTTGTATCCTATCGACACTAAAGGATGTTATTCGGGGCAGATATATTTATTCAATATAAAGTATATGTCAATAGGTGAATAAACATGTAATTCTAGTATGTAATAAATGTTTAAATCATTTGTTCAAGAATTCTAATATGTACCTGGTGTGATCAATAAATACGGTGAATAATGTTATATTATAAAAAGTGTCACGCTTACATAGAATCTGATTTAACCTCCTTCAAAGTACTCTACTTGGCTAGCAATGCACTTATTCCAACGTTGACTCCATGACTGGATGCATTTCTGGAAGGCATCTTTTGGAAGGGCTTTCAGCTGCTCGGTCGTGGCCCTTTCAATGTCAGCAATGGTATCAAAACGTTTTCCTTTAAGCACACTTTTAATTTTTGGGAAGAGCCAGAAGTCGCACGGTGCTAAATCCGGCGAGTATGGCGGATGTGGACAGACAGGAACATTTTTTCTGCCAAAAACTCACGAATGAGAAGCGAAGAGTGACACGGCGCATTGTCGTGGTGAAGAAGGAAGCCATTGGCCCATTTTTCTGGCCACTTTCTTCGTATGTCGTTTCGCAAGCGTTGCAGTACGCCCTTACAAAATTCCGAGTTTACAGTTGTTCCTCTTGGAACGAACTCTGATCGCACTATGCCCTCACTATCGAAAAAACAATGAGCATGACCTTGATGTTTGATTTTGACCGACGTGCCTTTTTAGGGCGAGGAGATGAACTGGTTTTCCATTGGGAACTCTGCATTTTGGTCTCTGGGTCATAGCCATAGACCCAACTCTCATCTCCAGTCACATTTTTTGCCATAAAGTCCGGACCTGCATGAAGACGATCCTTCAAGTCCGTGCAAACTCACACACGATTTTCCTTCTGTTCAGCACTCAAAAGTCTGGGAACAAATTTTGCGCTCACTCGTCTCATATGCAATTCATCTGTTAAAATGCTTTGGACGGAGCCATACGAGATGTTAAGGTCTTCAGATAGCTCTCGAATAGTCAGTCGCCTGTTTGAACGAATCATTGTTTCCACTTTTTGCACATTTTCATCTGTTTTTGAAGTGACTGGACGTCCCGCACGCTGCTCGTCTTCAACACACTCATTTCCGTTTTGAAATCGGTCATACCACTTGTACACAGTCTTTAGAGTTATTACATTATCGCCGTATACCGATTTTAACATTTCATGAGCTTCTTTAGCACTTTTTTGCAACTTAAAACAAAACTTAATGTTAATGCATTGTTCAAAATCCATGTTGCGCGACAGACACGATAAACACAACCTCACTCTAGCGGCTCTGACAGCTGACGGACATGTTCAAACGTGATACAACTTGTCCCTGCCTGTGTCAGCGGATCACGCTACTTAACAAATTACAACATATGGCTGTAGCATCAGCTATTGCCGGTATAAAAATTCGTTCACCGTACATATTGATCACGCCTCGTATATGAGGTTTATTAAGGCCATAAGAACAATTAAGAGCTGGTTACACATCAACGTGAACATGAAGATGCTTCATCTACGCACCTGTTTATAATATATCTTACTACACTTGATAAGGTAAAATACTAAAATAAAATATATAACAAACGTTTTGTATTTTTTATTATTATGACTTTTTTGTTGTGAATTTTGGAAATTTTGAATACTTTAAATTACTATATTACCACACAATTGGATACTTCGCAGACTTTTTTACGTAATTTCGCATATTTTCACTTAGTATGCACTTTATGAAGTCGTAATTAATCCTTTTTATGTATCTACTCAACTAAAAATAAAAAAATATAAAAGAAAACGAGAAAACGGGTAATTAAAAAAAAATTACCAGAATAAAATTGCAATTAACTGATTGCATGTTGTTTTTGTGTGATCTAAATACAATATTTAAAAATATTTTAAAAATAAGGACTTTGTATGTACTTCAACGTATTAAGTATATAATATGAAAGTTTTTCTGGTTGATATTAATATCAGGCTGATATATATACTCATGCGTCTAGAGAATCGATATCCATTAACAATAGACCGTGACTAGTCTAGACATGTCCATCGATCAGTCTTTTGTCTACGATAATTGTATGTGTAATGGTAAATGGAAATATTGATTTTGTTTTAATTGGCGGTTCTCGGGTTTTTAGTTTTTATAAAGTATTAGATACTTGTTAGCATAATAATCTCTTGATAATTCTGCAGAGCTGAAATTAAAAAAATAGTAAATGTTAAGTTTAAAAATGCAAATATTTTTTTTAAGAGACACTTAACATAAAACCCATAACTTCTTAGAAAAGAGGTTAAAAGTGTACTTAAGGAAGAAGATCTTTAAAAGATCTAAAGATTCATGACAGGGTACATTAGATCAAAGATATCAAAGTTTTTTAATGTATATTTTTTTTTATACTTTTCTATAATGATATAGGTATTTTTCGGAAATTCAATAAAATAACTACATGAGGAAAATGGTTTCAAACCGAATACATAAACATTATACTTCACAATTTAGTATTATCTTTTAATTTAAGATTCAAATAATTTGTTTCAACGATAATAATCGACAACGAAATTTGGATGGATCATCACTCAATACCAGCAACTACGTCATAGTATTACAACAAATAAATAGTATTAAGTATTACTATTTTTAGTCACTATTACTATTTTTTTTTAGTAAAAGTCAAAATGTGCATTACCAACAAATTAAAAAAATAAATATATAATGGTTTTGGTAACTACATATAAGTGTATATAAATAACTCGCAAATTTTTATTAATATTATTATTATTATATTCTAAGGATTCATGTAGAAATTTAATTAAAAAAAATAATAAGAATTCAAAGTAATTGTCAAATACACGTATTTCACGCTATTTAATACTACGAAAGCCAGATTACGACGTTATAACTAATTTAGTAATAAAACTATTACATAAAACGACAAATCTACCACAGTAATAAAACGCAAGATAAGCTACTCAAAGATCACATCGACAATCACTATTCACACCTGCAGAGCTTCCGCTCTCAAACGACTATGACACGATAATTAATAAATCTAACACTTGCTTACTAATTTATAGGAGTTGATGCCTACCAATTATTTAGAAATACCCTCGACTCTAACACGGCCTCTCCTGACAGGAGGTCGTCCTCGACCTCTATCTTTTAATCCTGAAGTTTTATTTTTAAAACTACCAATGAAGCTTCCAAAAATGTTGTCTCCAAATGAGACCTAAGGCTACTAGTAAATTCTTCTGGACTCCTGTGTACTGGGTGTGCTGGGTCGTAACCCATCACCGACACGAAGGATTACAAGACTCAGCAGCGCCAGCTCCGACCAGCAGCGCCAGCTCCGACCAGCGCGCCAGCTCCGACCAGCAGCGCCAGCTCCGACCAGCAGCGCCAGCTCCGACCAGCAGCAGCTTCAACAGCCAGCAGCAACTTCAACAGCCAGCAGAAACCTCAACAGCAAGAAAAAGAACTTCTCAGTTTTCTTTTTTTTTTATAAATCTTCCAGTTGACCCAGACCCAGGTTGAGGAGAGGTGCTTGTAAAATGGTCATTACTGGTAAGAGATAGTCTTCAACTGACCCGTTCATCATCATTATCGTCCGGTTCTACTCGCCCATCCTGATTATCACAAAAACAACTGAAAACTCTCTAAACAAAAGGCATAAAGTTAGAAAAATGTAGTAAGATGTAAATTTGAAATATCAATTTAAGTTTTTAATAAAAATTTAAGAGACATCGTTGCTCTCGGCGCAAGCGTGCACTCAAGCGTCCTCAAGCAACGATTTCAAAATTGTAACAAAGGGATAAGTCTTTAGTGTTTAAAGAGATGTAATGTAACCATTTGTACATGTTGTTCGATTGGTAAGATTCCGGACTCTTACCACTCGATAGATTGTGATATTAAATAAAACAATGTGTAGCATAGCACTCATTACCGTAATGCTTCCCATGTACTGGAGCCTAAGAGCCTCACAGGACACGCCCGACATGACGTAAGCGATGCGTCAAAACGGCAAGCCCAAACGCCATTGACTCAGACTTAAAGGCCCGCGCATCCAAGACTCTGGTCTCGACGCTCAGCACCCTTGGAACTGTAGATGCCGTCGACCATATAAGCGGCGGCGTCCTTATCTGCACACTAGGCTCCCACTTTCGAAGTGGCAGCTAATACTGTTCTTCCAATGGAAACAGCCGTTCTAGAATTTATTTCATTTCTAACAGTTAGAATATTAAAAGGAAAGTTATTTTATCTGCTACGCTTATCACGTTGTAAGCCAACTGCAATTTCATGAGCGACTCACTACTACTTCATTTAATACCAAAATGGTATAAACAAATTAATAAATAAAAGGGTAGTTTGTTGTAACTACCAAAAGTTACACAAAATGTACGTATAAATAAACATTCCATTTAATATCCGACATAAAAAGTTTGGAATATACTCACCAAAACTGTTGTCTTACCACAAGATTTGAACGCGTCTTTATTACACGCAATTAATTAATTATTACCAAAAAATTAATTTCAATGTGTACGACCAAGTTAATAGCAACGAGCTAACGACTCTGCACGATATTTTCGCGAACATTTAGGACACTACCACGTGAATAGCGATGCTGGGGTGATACTTTCTATGATTTGAGTTTTCGGAAGTTTAGAACTTTTATTTTAGAACAACTAAATAAAATTAAGAAAATAAAAACGAAAGTGAGGGTATGTTTGATTTCTCCAATCTGACCTACTTTCGATAGCCAAACCGTCAAGGCAGAGAGGCTGGGACAATCCCACTTCTGATCTAAGGATTCATGTAGAAATTTAATTAAAAAAAATAATAAGAATTCAAAGTAATTGTCAAATTCACGTATTTCACGCTATTTAATACTACGAAAGCCAGATTACGACGTTATAACTAATTTAGTAATAAAACTATTACATAAAACGACAAATCTACCACAGTAATAAAACGCAAGATAAGCTACTCAAAGATCACATCGACAATCACTATTCACACCTGCAGAGCTTCCGCTCTCAAACGACTATGACACGATAATTAATAAATCTAACACTTGCTTACTAATTTATAGGAGTTGATGCCTACCAATTATTTAGAAATACCCTCGACTCTAACAATATATTAATAAAAAACAGCTAAAAGAAAATATTAAAAGCCATGAAAACAACTGTAATTACCATTTGTTATCATATCATATTGTTACAAATATAAAATGGAGGTTGGCTGGTTTCCAGTGATATTTCTTTTGAAAGAGGGAGTCCGGACTAAGAACAAAAAGCAATCATCCATCAGTTACCCATTCGGGAGCGGAGGTGCTGACATTAAATTACTCCCGAAAATAACGCTGCCTTGTTCAACCATTACTTATTATCAATGATAAATATTTATATTATCATAATCATATTATTAAAAGTCTCTATACGAGACTCAAATCTTTTACTGAATATAAATATTCATATTATTTAAAAATCTTTAAATTAAATAAAACAGCATATAAAATATCAACTTATGAATCTCAACTGGCTCGAAAAATTATATAATAAATGGACCCCCCACTTATATTACACTGTATAAAATGACAATCTGGTATTCATAATACAAAAGGAAAAAGATGAGTCTCTTTATTATGAGTTATTACTAACACTTATGTTGGTTCCGTATGAGACATAACGTATGGTGGCGCTGAAAACTGAAAATATTTTTTTTCTTCTTAATAAAATGGAATAATTTTATAAAACTTATCGTAATTCTTTATTAACAAAGGTACTTTTCAATTGTTTCTTTTAATAATATTTAAAATCTACATGATATTATTATTATTATTTTATTTATTATTATTATTTAAATTTATAGTAACGGAATCTTCGAGCTTAATTTTCACCAGGTTCCAGCGATCCGACTTAATTGAAACTTTGCACACGTATCAAGGACCGATGACAATGCAATAATTTGATAAAAGTTTCCCATTATCCTTAAGAAAAAAATAAAAAAAAATAAACAATAGTTTAAAAATTAAAAAAAACACGCTTTTATTGCTTACCGAACAAAAAACTAGAAAATAATTTTTAATGACAAAGAGTATAAAATTACAGTAGTAGAAGATCGAACAATTAATCATAGTGAATCGCCTTAATATAAAATTATAATAAAATTTAAGTTATTAACAGAATAATTCAATTCTGAGTAAAAAGCGTGGGGTGCTCGATATTTAAGGTATTATAATCATTCTATTAGCAACTATCTATGAGAGGATAGTTATGAATCACAGTAAAATGTACCCCACGAGTTTCTAAACCCTGTCTGACACCATTTATATCGTGAGCAAATTTTTAGTTTTAGAGATATAACGATTTGGCAACTTGACAAGTGACATTTGAGATTTAAATCTCTTCGTTTTAGTTCTGTTAAAATAGGTATGTCTTTAAAGCTAAAAATTATCCTTACAATTTAGATTTTTCTTTCAAAACCGACTCTGTCAACCCTGACTCCAAATAGTCTTGCTGTCCTATCCCTAGAATGTTTTCGTAAGTTCGGAGGCACGGAAGGAGGGCAGTCCTCACCCGCTATAACAGTGTGTTGAAACCCAATCGAGCCTTAGGGACCGAGGCTAGTCGCCGAAGGCAACCAACAAGCCGAAGAGGTGAGGGCAAGCTTAGGTTTCAGTATAGTGTTACGCAAGGGTGGCGAGGCTGGCCATCCTGAAGTGCGGGAAACGTCAGAGAAGTCCTCATTACTTAAATTTTAGGTTAGATTTTGCAAAACTTAAAATTGGTATATCTCTAAAACTAAAAATCTGCTCACAATATAAACTGTGTCAGGAGATAGGGTTTAGAAACCCCTCATCCCCCACTAAAGGAAAGATTGCCCATTCAACCACCTAATAAATTACTAAGTAGGTATTACATATAATTTTTTTTCATCACATCTTAGCGTTAGAATATAATATTATATTTCCTAATGGTAAAATGTCTCGCTAAGTGTGCTAAGTGCTAGTGACTACATTCTTGGAACATTTTCATTAAGTTTTAGTTAAATCTTTATATTGAGCTCCCTGCAAACATATCTTACTATGCGTTTTAGCATTAACTCAAACCGGAGTAATACATTATTTACAAATATTATGACGTATAAATTATTCAAAGAAAGAACGATGGCACTCAGTCGACCACCTACATAAAATGCATGAAACGTGATAATATGTTCTAAGCTGGTTTGTAGATAAAGCGTCCACTTTTCTCTCAGGCGGTAGAAGTTTCACAAACACTCATGTCTCATATTCTTTCATATCTAAAAGTATGATATGTATATTCTTGCAATATAATAATGCTGGTTAAAAGTTTAACAAAACTTATTAAGATAACTATGTAACTTTTATTTATTTAAAAGGTTTTATTATAAAACACCCCCTGAATCTCAACCAGTCTTCAAAATGTTCATAAATTGGAATTATTATTTTTGTATTGTCTACTGCTACTATGGAAGTCTGAGGATTGAGAAAATGTAAACTAATGGGTATTACAAACTGATTCTCAAAAAGCGATTGCAGATTTCTGTTATCTTGAAATGTAATATTTTTTAGACATTTAATACAACTGTTATATCAGAAATCTTATTATGAACGTACTATAGCCGTAGTTTTATTTTTAAACTAGTTTTATTTTAAAAAGATAAACCACGTTTTCGTAAAGATATCATAAATCATCTCAAGTCTTAACCAAATACTGAAACCGTCGTTGAAATTTCACCTGGAACAAATCAAGATGCATTATTATAGCATTATTTTAGTCAAATGTTATCTCGGAATAAGACCAACAGTATGACATTTGAAGCAAAGTTATCCTATGTATTCGCTCAAATAAATCGCACAACTATTAGGCATAATATTTTTATCAAAAGTACCTAATAAAGTACATGTAATAAACAAACTATTCTGCATACAGCATTCTTTAAAGCAGAAAACTTTAGGTTAATTAGTAATCTGTTGAAAGCTAATTAAAAAGATATTATTAGTCTGTGACATTTTGTAATGTTTTAGGATTTTAATGTTGCCAGCTTGAGGTAACTGTTAGTTCCTAAAAAAATAAAATTAAAGTATAAGCTCTTAATATTTATAAATTACTAGCTGACCGGGCGAACTTCGTACCGCCTTAGCGTTGCAATGATGCACTACTTTATTTTGTATAGCTGACCTATCTTAGGTATGAGTACTTATTCAATTTGAACTGAATCCTCCATATAAAAATGAATCCATATTTCGCTGGTCTCGCTATTCCTGAAAATGACTTTACTAATTTTTAATTAAATAAAAAACAAAATATATATTTTCATAATAGTGTTTATTTCTTAGGATTCAATAATTTCACTAATATTTTTACAAATCGCTATTGAACAACTTTGCATTTTTATTTAAACACTAAGCTCAATACGACGCTCTTTCATTAATATAATCTATGGCTGTGAATGACATTGACATTTGTTACTCGCGTTTTTAAAAATATGCAAAAATGTACATTTTTCAATATTTCTGAGAGATTTTCTTAATATTTTTTTCCGTAAGAACCTTCTCCTAATAATAACAAATACAACAAAAAAAGAATTAGTGAAATCGGTCCAGCCATTCACGGGTGATGCCGTGACCAAGGAAAACGGGTTTCATTTTTATATATATAGATTATATTGATTTATTGTCGGATATTATTTGAGAGTAGCTGTCTATCGTTTCAAATATATATATATATATATAGATGTTATAAATACAGATGTTGTTTTTTTGTAATATTTCATAAAATATCAATATGAATCAGTAAAGACTTATTACTTTTATATAACGCTTGTTCGCTCTCAGAGACGATCAGTGCACCGTTTTAGAAATGTATAAAATAGATAAATATCCAAAAATACCTATTTGTTTTAAAAAGACATTTTTTTCCAATTTACCCACATTCAGTTTGACGTTTTGTGTGCGTAGCAACAAAGGTTGCGCTTATTTGAAAGTTTTTCATTTTTAATTCGATATCGGGTCCTTTTTATAGAAAGTGCTTATAAATTTCATTTTATATTTAGCCTTTTATAGATGTTTTATAAAAAGAGTTCTTATTTTCGCTTTTGAAGCGATGATCCTCTTAATCAATCGTGAGATTAAATGCAGGACTATCTAAATATTATGAAATTCTTATTGTCGGTATTTCCATGCTGATATCAAATTTGGTATTATTATTATTGAAGAACAATATTTGAGTTATTGAACAATGTGTTACTTTTTTACTTTAGTTACTTGAAAATATGTAATTATTGTTATAAAAACCTATCTCAGGTTTAATTTTGTAATAAATATTATTTAGTAAAATGTTTGTCGTTAATAAGTGACTTAGAGAAACTAAAGAGGTATGTTATGAGGTAAACGCATAAAAGGTAGTAAAATTCAGGAGAAGAGATTTAGCTATTAAAATTGTTAGAGAAATGGTTATTTCCGCCGGTCAGATCGTCTATGTCTATATTCATCCGTTCCGGTTGATAGGTTCTAATATTGCTTTTTTCACTAGTCTGGGATTTCTTCTTTTACTACAGAAGTTGCTTTTTACATGATCATAACTTTTTAAGTTTAAGCATACATTTTAGGCAGTGCACACCAAGATTAAACCATAAAAATTAAAATAATGTTTATTTTTTGATAGAGTTGATAATAATTGTGTTTTAAATATATTCAAACCCGTGACCTTTAAAAAAAAATATTTTCATGTTAGTATCACTTAATTAAAATATATTCATATTACCTAATAAATAGTAAACACGGCACAATACAAGTGTATTATACTAATTATATATTTCGTACAAGCAAAGGATTAAAAAGACTTGCATTCAATCTAAACAAGAACATTTTGATTGATTTTCTCTGGTTTGCACGCACTTAATGAACGAAACTGAATACAGATTTAGATAAATCTAATTTGAGTATTAGTTTAAAACCAAAATTATTTTATTAATTATACTTAACTAAATTTACAAGTATTAATTCAATTATATAAACTATAATTGACATTAAAGCAAAACCGTAATTCTCTTTGATATGAAATATACAAGTATTTAGTAAAAGATTTGGGTACATTACCGGAGTTAGTAGAAAATATAATTATAATATAATGTAAGAGCTTGTATAATTTCGAATCCTAATTTTATACAATCTTATTTAGTGACTCCCATCTCTCAACATCCACAGTAAAACTTAGCTCAGCATGCAAGTAATACAATTAACACACATTATTACGGCACGACTCATTTCTTTTTGTTATTTTCATTGTATTTTGTCTTACGGTATTAAAATACCTTAACACAAAATACAATAAAAATAACATATGGGGCAAGGCTGCCGAAATAAATTCTATATTTATTTATTTTACAAATTATTTCAATGCGTTTTTACACATACTGTTTATACGCCAAAATATAAATATTTATTTTAAAAACAGCGACAGACATACAAGAAATAATAATAAACTCGTAACGCCAAAATTTCGACTTCAAAAATTTAACAAATCCGTCATGGGCTTAACATATATAATAATAAGATATCTCAAATCTTTCTTTTCTTAGTTTTAAATCTAAAATAAAAGTATATTATTATATGTATAGAACTTATTATAACATTCATAAGTTTCTCGTTGATCGAAATGTGTGGAACTTGGGTCAATTGCAGACATATGTTATAATGTATAAATCAAACATTGTTAAATTTCATTAAAAAAAATAATAACTATTAAGTTTCTGGTTAGCATTTCTCAGTAGAGCAGCATTTCAAGCTGGTGGAAGCTTACCCACGGACTCACTATACTGACTTGTTTAATTTAATAATTTTTAATAATACTAGTAGTAATTAATATTAATATTAAAACTTATCCGGTGCTACCAGAGCTTTGTTATAGTAATATATAGATTAACAAAAATACTTTAACATATACTTACAATTCAAATTTAATTTTATTAAATAAAAATCATAAACAACATTTTTAATTTTAATAATAATTTGTGTTATCAGTAGATTACAGAAAAGTAGTAAAGATATAAACGTTCTTTGAGTTTTATTATCGTTTTAAAGTCAGTTCTATCTTAAACGCATCTGTATAAATAGGGGTGTCAGAGATTAAAATGTCTAAATTTAAAAAAAAGGTAAATCTTTTCAAAAGCTAAGTAATTACTAAATGCAGATTGAGACGAAAATATTAAGATTTTTATGTTTCTTCTCTTTTCTATTGACAATATATATTTTAAAAAGTTCACAGAAAACCTTTTAGTAATAACATAATCTCATTACACAGTTAAAGTCCCTAAGACAAACCTATCGTTTTTTTTAAATATTAGTTTTAAAAGTTTTTTTTTATAATTTTTGAAAATTTGTGTCTTATTATGTGTTCTGTTTTTATGTTTATAAACTTGTGATTGTTTTGTATAAAATATTTAGGTAAGATTCGTTTAAAAGCTTGAATGCAAGGATAAACATTTATAAAATAGAATTCATAATACCGTTGAAAAAAGATTACGACAGACTGAAAGGTACTTTGTTCGATATTCCTTTAAAAGCTCTGAAGCTTCAAGATACGATGTTAGATAAGATCAATGTCCCCTGAGCCTTATCAAGACTTTGAAAACATTTAATTACTCATTTCATTTGAAAATGTTGTAATCTGATGAAAATATTATACTTGAAAAGAGTATGATAAGCTTTTGAATCAACAAGTGAAGTATTGAATAATGATTCGCCATCTGTACTTCACCTGCGAGGTATGAATAAACTTTGAAGAAGCTCAGTGAACGTGGGCATTTTTATATAAATACTATTAATGTTATAAACATAAAATATTATGTTTAGATGTTTATTTGTCAATTACACAAAAAGAACTGGATGGAATTGTATAGTTAAATTATGCTAATTATTAAAGTTGTAAAAAAACTGGTAGGTGGCAATTAAAGACGAGTAACAAAAACCAAAAAAATATTGTTTGGAATTTTTGTCTGTCTGTCTGTCTGTTTGGTATGTTAGAACGTCAAAACTACTGAACGGATTTAAAAACGGTTTTCACAAGTAGATTACATATTATAATCTAGAGCGTTGTCCAAACTTTGTTTTGTTAAAATTGGTTAAGGGAAAAAAAGTTATGGTCATTTGATAATTTACTTTGTTACGCGTACAGGTTGATAAGGGTAAAAAATAATAATATAGGGAATAATTAATAACTAAAAAAATATATCCTAGGGTGAGAAGACAAACTTTCCGTTCAACATAGCAAGGCTGTTTTTTTAGATATACAGATCGGGCGAAGCTGCTGGGCAAGGCTTA
Source organism: Napeogenes inachia (assembly GCA_959347355.1). Taxonomy (NCBI): domain Eukaryota; kingdom Metazoa; phylum Arthropoda; class Insecta; order Lepidoptera; family Nymphalidae; genus Napeogenes; species Napeogenes inachia. The sequence continues at coordinate 7,590,700 of OY365797.1, forward strand.
GTATATAATAAGACAGTAAAAATCAAGTGTCTGTACATTAATTTTTTTTCCAAAAAACTGATAGGGTTTACTGATACTGAACTGATAGGGTGATTAAAGACGAGTGACAGAAACAAAAAAAACAATATTTGGAATTTTTGTCTGTCTGTTTGTCTGTCTGTCTGGTACGTTAAAACTTTGAAACTACTCAACAGATTCAAACGCGGTTTCACAGTTGGATTATATATAATCTGGAGAGTTGTCAAAACTTTGTTTCGTCAAAATTGGTTAAAGGAAAAAGAAGTTATGGTCAATTGAATATTTCCTTCAAGCACTGTTTCAAAACTTTTAAACAGAGTTGAATGCGGTTTACATAAACGTATTTAATTAAGATAAAGTTAGAAATTCTACTTTGTTTTATCGGAATTTTAATCAAATAACAAAATGAATGAGCATATGCCCATTTTAAACTTAGTTACATAAAATCTCAATAGATGGCGCTTTTTTAGAACTATAATTATGTTTTCGCATATGGTATAGCAGTTTGAAATTCTACAAAGAAATTCTTTAATTGAACATTTTACATTACTCAAAAACATAATATTTGGTAAAAAATATTTAGTATTCATATGCTTTGTTACGTATATATGAATAATGTCCTGGCTGTGTGTATGTGTTTGTGTGTGATGTATATGTATGTTATTATTTTCAGTTTGATATCGAAGCAATGTTATGCCTATATGTATTGTATTTGTAAATAAAATAAATAAATAATTCGCCACGGGAATAGGATACTATAGAATGAACTATAAGTATAGACTTATAATAGTATAGGTCTGGATAATTATAGTTTCCACAGATTACGCGAAAAGCGACCTACACGCGAGCGGAGCCGCAGGCAACAGCTAGTGTGTAATATATTATTTATTTATTTTTTTCATGTAATATTTACTAAAAACTTTAAGAATTGTAGGTATATGATACGAAAAAGATGTTTTTATTCAAGATGATCAAATCCGGATTGTCTTTGTTCTGAAAAGTTTATAATTTTCGCAAAATATAAAGTAATAAGAGAGGATACGGGCATCTGGTTAAACTTTACTTTAGAAAAGATTGCGGATAATGGTGCTTTGTTTGGTTGGAGGAAAGTATTATGTAAATTTTAATACTGCACGAAGTCTTGAATAGATAGAGGTGCCGACTACGATTTGTTATTTCAGTATGATATTAAAGAGGCTTAGTTATAAAATAGTAATAAGAAAGAAAATCTTGAAAATAAAACGATTATTAAGTAATAAAATAATAAAAAAACATAGTTTGTGGTTATAAAAACGACTAAAACATAGGTTATTCAAGTTTTTGAATATAAAATCTAAATACTTTTATACACTAGGGACCCAGAGAATTAATCAATACTAATTTAATTAATTCTAAAGTCACTCTGCCTGTCTGTTTTTATTTTTATTTTTTTTATACTTAACTAGGTTAATGCTTAACTACATTCTACCTGATGGAGAGTAGAGAGTCATCAAGAGTCAGTAAGTCAGTTAATTAGTCATCTACCTCCAACGGCTTCTACGGTACGGTAGATGACTAATTAACTGACTTACTGACAGACACCTCCATCTCGTCTTACCGTGAACACGATTGCTGCAAAGCATTCGAAACGTCAGGTTAGATTTAAAATGTAAATTTAAAATTTAATTCAATATACGCGAGTTAAATCCTTAAAAATAGTTTTATCTCAATGTGTAGTACTCGTAAAAGCCTTACAAAACACTAAATAGATATATTGTTCCAACAAATTTTGAAACTGCCCGTAAAGTGCCGGCATTAGGAATTACAATTATTCGATATTAATATATTAGCCCGAAGGCTAATAAGATATTGAATTCGGAAGTGCTACCGAAAGAAAAACCTCTAAAGCCTCTAATGTAATAAATTGATAACAAATTGTTATACTTATAAATATAACAATAAAACAACAACAACTTCTGAAACAATATGACAGCTACTTTCAAATAATATTTAGCGATATACTATACTTAATAATGATTAATAAGTGAAATTTGAAATAGTAATTATTAATAAAATGTTTATATTTTCAATAACATTTTGGGGACTATAAAGTTAGCTTAAGCTGGCAACATTCAATATTTTAAACAAAAAGAAATGTCACAGACTAATTAAGAAATTGTAATTAGCTGTGTTGACATAAATAATTTACCTTGTCTACGAATTTGACAGATAATAAGAAATCGATAATATTAAAATTATAAATATTTAAATATTTAAATATCTATAGAAATGAAATTTCTATGTAATAATATATATATATATATATATATGTGTATATATAATAATAAATACTATATAAAATACATTTTTATACCAAACAGGATGACTTAGATTACGATGATGAACTTTAAATTTATCACGTTTCAGGTAACTTATTATTAGAACACAATTTCAACATTATAAGTAAATAATAGATTTTCTAAGTTCTTGTATTTTTTTATATTAACACTAAACATTAATATTATATTCAAACAAAGTCAATAGACAAGTAACAATTAATGGCGACCCTTTGGTATCTATTTAAAGTTAAATTGCCTTTAAGCAGACATAGTTAGGTAAACATTTGTTACAAAACTTGAATATGCGGGCGGTTTCCAGCGACTTGGTCTACCCTTCCCTTATTATTCGAACATAGTCATGATCTAGAAATATACATATATATTATAATATACATTTAAAATAATGAGATGGTTATGCCTACTTACTATTTATCATATGCTTACTTTACAATCACCTTAACTACTTTTATGGACTCGAAATTGAAAATTACTTCAAGATAGCTTCATATTTTTAAAACCTCATTAGTTTTTTTGTGCTTTTATATAATATAATTCAAATTTTTCACAAACTTTAAGATTAGAACAAAATATGTTTCATTAAAACGAAAGAAAACAATTACTATTTCTAACATTCGAAACATTTAGTGCGTATCAAGACAAAACGTACTAAGTTGTCTATTTTAGTATACTAAAGAAAATAGCTCTTAATCATGATAGGAACCTATTTTTTTACTTACACTATCTAGGAAACGAAAATACAGCGAGATTCGCAGAATCATTATTTTCTTTGTGCCTTGTGTATTGCTCGAACTGGTAAATCGTGCTAAAATGCTACCTATTTTTAACATTTGTTAAATTTTAACCTGTTGAATTTATACGTAATATATACTAAGCAGGTAGCATTTTCTAGCAGTTAAAGAAACAATTAAATTTGTAGTTTTTACTTGACACGCAAACATACACGAACGAAGGATTAGTTAATTTTTTGTTAAGCGTTAGTAATCTTTTTAGACAATTTTAGGTAAGTGATAAATTTAATGACATATATCTGTTACTTTTTTTATAAGAGAAAAAAAATACACAATTATAATACTGCAGGCAAAGTAAATTTTTAATTCGCTTAACAAAATTGTGAACGTTTCATTTTGTTAAAATATATCGTTGTTAATTATGATTCTTATTCAAATATTATGGTTAGTCAAGTGTAACTTAGGCCTTCAGCACGTTCAAAAGATCCTAAAATATTTATACAATTATTAAAAATAACTGCATTATAGTAAGTCATTCAAAATTCAAAGCATGTCATCTAAATATTTGAAATGAATTGCTTCATTAATAATGAAGAAATTGTAGCCCATTTCTTTAATTTCTACAAAGCAACTCAAAGTTCTAGTGTATATACCACAAGGAATTTCTAAATACCTCTACTTGGGAAAAGAAATAGTTTAATCATATATTACAAACTACGATTCTAGTATCAAAATGTTTCGTATTAGAATTCTTCCGAAAGTCCTAATTATATTTTCGATCTTTAGAATGTAGATTAATATTGAAAAAATGCCACAACTGTAATAAATGTTTAAAAATATCCATAAAAATATTTCTGTCTATATATTTTTTTTAATTAAGAAAGATAAACATGACTATACATATTTTTAAAAATCTTCAATCATTAGTTAGAAAGATTATTTTTTTTATACCAAGAACAAATTTTATTGGTAATAAAACTATAAATAAATAAAGGTTTAATGCAAAGCAATGAGCAATAAAAATAATAAATATACAAATTCTTCAAATGTCAATGTTCGTCGAATTGTAAAGCTCCTCATTATACAGCATATATTCAAAACTGTAAACTCATTAGACACCGTTACTGTATTAAGCCGCAATTATGTTTTTTTTTTCTCTTTCATTCACACAATTTCTATAGTTTTGAAGACTGAAAAGTTCCGTCATTAAAAACGTCAAAAAGAAACTTCTTTTGTAACGTGTATGTCAACAATGTTCACTTTTTTGCAATCCTATAAACATACTGTGTTTTAATGTAACATATCGTAATCTATGTTCCGAATACCATAAAATTATAATATAATTTTTTCGTTTTATATTTATTTTAAAATGTATTCATATTGTCCGTTATTTTGTTTTTTTCTTTAATTGCATTTAAAAAGGCACTGACAATTAGACTTCCAGTTTTCGTATTGGCCTCTAGGCTGTTGACTATAATTTTGCTAGAATTAACCCCGTGTACAGTGTTAATAACCGTTTCGTGCCATGTTTTGAACTCTTCCTCTATCAATGACATGATGATGAATTATATAAAAAAATTGCATAATGACATTAAGATATCTACCCGGTCTTCAAAGGGGTTTGAACACATTTAATGCTCATAATATCCACGTTATAAGGTGTGAGATTGCCAACACTAACTGTTCTCAACAAAAATTATTTAAGTCATCAGATAACAGAACTGCACTTTCCTACTTAGAAAATTTCCTGGCGCACGTCTGATTCGTCATAGTAATATAGATAAACGTTCTATTCTTTATAAATATTCAGGTAAATTGTATAAAAATACATTCATAGCTAAATTATCGTATATTATGATTATACTTTAAACTAATATTTGTTAACAATTTTACTTAAGCAATTAATGTGCTTTTGGTGTGCTGAATTTTATTGCAAAAATCTAGATTAGATTTATTGTATTTAGTTTTCTACGATATTACTTGCTTGATGCTTACGCTAACGCTTACGCTTACGCTTACGCTTACGTTTTCGCTTACGCTTACGCTTATGCTTATGCTTATGCTTATGTTTATGCTTACGCTTACGCTTATGTTTATGCTTATACTTTTACTCTAGCCTACTCTGTCCGCAATACAATTGATAAAAAGTTTATTCTTACGTCTGCAAAAAGCGGATCTTATGATATTATAATGACCGGTCATGAATAATTATATGTGTTTATTTAAATATATACAAATTATTCTTGAATTCAAATATGAGGGCAAAAATGGTTTTTTTGTTCATATTTGAATTCAAGTTACAATTTCTTAACTATATGAAATAAATCTACTAAAACTTATCTACTGCCTTTAAATTTAACCCCACATCTTCAGATATAATGATTTACATTTACGATTAATTAATGTAATGATTTTTTTTATACTATTTCTTTCAAGATATTCCTAAATTTAATAAATGCAACAAAAAATAAAAAAAAAGTCTAATAATATTTGAACAATAAAAAAAAGTATAAATTATAATGAATTCACAAGAGTCGATATTAAAAATAAAAAACAATATTTACTAATTTACAGATTTTCTAATATCACAGTACAATTTTTAATACAAGGCTTTAGGAGATTAACGTAAAGATAATTGAGTAAATTTGAGCTATCGGTGTTTGGAGTATAAGCACTCTACTGTGAACCGATAACACAAATCCTTCAACTCACTGCCCATAAAAATGGGTTACGAGAAATCTTCGGTGTTTTGATTCATACAAATTTTGGTAAATCACTTCTTTGTTATTGATGTTACATTGATTTACATTACATATAGCAAGAACAACATAAATAACAAATATATTTTTATATAAATATACGAGTATATATCATATAAATTAACCTGCAATTATAAATTGCAGGTTAATTTATACCTGCAAGTAAATGCAAAGTCTTAAATGTAGTCAATGAAGCAAATTTGTAATATATTCTAACCATTAAAAGAATATTGTTAGTAAGTACCTAAAAGTAAAAGTGCTAATGCTTATGCTTATGCTTGTGCTTGTGCTCGTGCTCGTGCTCGTGCTCGTGCTCGTGCTCGTGCTCGTGCTCGTGCTCGTGCTCGTGCTCGTGCTCGTGCTCGTGCTCGTGCTTGTGCTTATGCTTGTGATTGTGTTTGTGCTTATGCTTATACTTTCACTCTAGCGTACTCTGACCACAATAAAATTGATAAAATTTTTACGTCTGCAACATTCGGGTCTTATGATTTTAGAATGATCGGTCATAAATAATTATTTGTGTTTATTTAAATAAATACAAATTATTCTGACTTTTGAGCAAAATGGTTTTTTTTATTCATAATTCAATTATTCATAATTAATACAAATTCACGTTTCAATTTCTCAACAATATGAAATAAATTTACTAAAACTCTTCTCCAGCCTTTAAATTGAATCCCACATCTTCACATATAATCATAAAGTCAATATTTTTATTACATAGACTATTTTAATATTTACAATTACGATCAATTAATGTAATAATTTGTTTTTATAATATTTCTTTATATGGCAGTTTTATGCCATGCCTTTAAAATAAACATTAAGCATTAGCTTAATGTTTATTTTAAATGCTTATGCTTAATGCTTATTTTAAATTCTTATGCTTAATGCTTATGCTTATGCTTATGCTTATGCTTATGCTGATGCTGATGCTGACGCTGACGCTGACGCTGACGCTGACGCTGACGCTGACGCTGACGCTGACGCTTACGCTTACGCTTACGCTTACGCTTACGCTTACGCTTACGCTTTTATGCTTATGGTTATACTTTTACTATAGCGTTCTCTGACCGCAATAAAATTGATAAGATTTTTTACGTCTGCAACATTCGGGTCTTATGATTTTAGAATGATCGGTCATAAATATATATATGTGTTTATTTAAATAAATACAAATTATTCTGACTTTTGAGCAAAATGGTTTTTTTATTCATAATTCAATTATTCATAATTAATACAAATTCCCGTTTCAATTACTTAACAATATGAAATAAATCTACTAAAACTCATCTCCAGCCTTTAAATTGAATCCCACATCTTCAGATACAATCATAAAGTCAATATTTTTATTACATAGACTATAATAATAAATATTTACATTTACGATCAATTACGTATTTTTTTTATAATAGTACTTTCAAGATATTCCTAAATTTAATAAATGCTACAAAAAATAATAATTATATTTGAACAATAAAAAAAAGTACAAATTTATATGAATTGACATAAGTTAATGTTCACATAGATTTATTAAAAATAAAAAATAAAAATTACAGATTTTCTAATACCACAGTACAATATATAATACGAAAATAATAAGTTTGAATACAAAAATAATGGCATTAGGAGATTGACGTCAAGATTTTCCATCCACAATAACCTTGAATGTCTCAGTTACTCAGTAATAATAGAAATTTTCCTTTTTAAAATCCTAACAACAAAAAATGGCAACTTAGACAATGTTGACTGTTTTAATCATTTCATTAATCTCGAAATTAGATTGGATGGGAGATCGGATTTTGATAGCATTTATAAAAACTTGGGATCAATAAGGTAATGCCTGTACAACTAATGAATCAAAAATTTAACTAATTTATTATCAATTACCAGTGAATAAAAAAAACTAGCGATTAGCGTATGCTGTAAACATGGGCATATATCCATAATATCCTAATAAAGGATCTAACACGTATGTTAGTATTATGTAATTTGACTTATGTTAGACAACATCTACCCTTTTAATATATAACATTAAAAGACATTTTGATCAATCGTGTTCAAAGACCTTCCCCTTCAAATCGCAATCCGGAAGATTTTTACACCGGCTTTAAAGTTTTCGTCTTCTTTGGTAAATAATAATTTCATTGTTTCAACCACCTAATGTATAGCTGTAAAATGTTGTATAGTGTCGTGTACCTAAAAAAATAGAAATACTCGAACCGAATATATTCGGCATCAAAACCGAACAATTCGACTGAATACGAATTGCGTAAAAGATGCCAAATACACCGAATACCGAATACTTACCAATTATTCTGCGCATCTCTTATCATTATTAGATAAAGAGTAATCTATATCTGATAGAGATCAAGGGTTAAATAATGGTAGTAGAAAATCAGTCATAGAGGTCGCCATATTCTTTTACAAATTGCATCTATGTAAAAAACATAGCAGTCCACATCGTTATTTTTAACCCCTGACCCAAAAAGAGGGGTATTATAAGTTTGACCAGTAGATCTGTGTATCTGTGGGTCTATCTGTGGCAACGTAGCAGCCAAACGAGTAAACGAATTTGAATGCGATTTTTTTAAATGAAAGCTTGGTTAGTCGAGATGGTTCTTAGCTATGTTTGGTCAAAATAAAAGGTTCGGTCCAAGAAATGGAGCTTTAATTGGTACAGGCGAAAAGTTTTTACACAATATTGAAAGTAAAATCCTAAACAAGTGAAACTAGTGTATTCGTAGGTTCATATAGTACAACACAGAAAACGGTACAATAATTTTAAAAAGCAGAAAAAAAGATATTTAAATAACCCCCGATAATAAAAGACGTCTAAAAAAGATAATAATATTATTAAATAAAATCGTTGCGTTTAGGGCCTTTGTACGTTGATGATAGTGTCTTTTTTACAAAATTTTCGAAGCTAATGAATGAGAACTTTGAATATACGATAATATCAAATTGTTTCGTTATTTGCCTTAATAAATTTATTTGCATTTTGAAATCTTCCTTTACTTAGAGGACGGGGATGTTTTATTTTTTTTTAATTCGAATACCGTTACTCCTAAATAGTTTACTACGATGTAATAGGTATTTCGAAAACCTTAGCAACCACAGCAACGCGTGACCGGGTCTACTAGTATATTATATAACCAAAATATATAACTCAATTGTTGTAATATTAATAACATATTAGTACTTCATAATCTCATCTTTATATAATATTACTTAGAAAAATTTGTTTTCCAGAAAACAATATATTTTCATATCGTAAAAGCTTTCAATTGGGTGCTGTAACTTGTAAAATTCAATTACAGATAAGAAACAAAACGAAATTAATAAAACACTTCTTGCCGAGAAAATTTAACTTTAAAAAATATATTGAATAAAAATAATGATTGAATGAGAAAACGAAATCTACTTGAAAACGTATTAGCTGATATAGATGAAACTATTGCAATTAGATTTAATAAATTATAAATGTACCTAATAATGTTTTACTCTGTTTTCCCAAAACTTTTCGAAGATGAATATTAAACCCAGTGATTATTTGCATCAAAGGAAATAAAAAAATCTTACAAATGTATACCTTATTATTCTTAGAAAACAAACCGTGGGTTCCTATCTATTACGTAACAAATATGTAATTAGCTACATTCAGGATATAGGGTTTCCTGTTACTAATTAATATGTAGACGCAATAAGAGCTGAACACATAATTATACATATGCGTGCTTCATTGGTGACGCAATTAAGATTATTAAGGTATAGATATGGTATATACTCAGTATTGCTTGAGATTACATGAAACACACAGTATGTGTTTAACGCCTTGCATCCAGGATTAATTTATCAAAGTAGAAGTTAAATTTGTGTAAATTCTCCTACTTACTTAGGATAGAATAGTCACAGCAGCTTTTACTATTTCAATTGCATGTTTATGATAATTTGATATATTATTTGTATCAATTCAATACAATACATTGCTGTTGGTCTGAACTGTAATATAAATAAAAATTAACTGATATTTGACTGCTATGTTGAATACAAATGCGGGGTAATTTTGGAAATGGCAAGCGTTAAAGTAATCACATTATACAAATTATTGTTTTATTTGTAATGTTATTAGATTTATAAAATTTATATCTGAAATAATGTCTATTATATGTATATTCTCTGTTAATTTTTATGCAACGTCAATTCCATAATCGATAGGCTTTAATACTAAAAACCAACGAATTCTTAAGTTAGTCTTAAGATATAAATATTTCATCTAGAAAATCTAATTTACATTTAGATTTCATCACCATTCCATTATTTGCTTGGATATAATATGGAACAATAAATATTTTTTTTATATGATACACGTAAATTTGATAAGAAGATTTCCATAGCACCCCCCGTTTTTGTTTCACTCTGCAATTTAATATCATATTAATAAATGATACGCTGAATAAATACTAAACAGTTCACATAGTTAAATTGAAATATCTCTTGAAGTAATTTTTATTTTCTCATAGTTTTTTTTCAAGCCAAACTTTACTTATAAACACAACCAAATACATAACTCACAACCTTAGTCATGTTAAGTTTGGTTATATATGAATTACTATAATATTTTTTTAAATATGTAAGAATGAATTATAAGTGTACGAATAATTATTTTCGATATAATAAAAAGAAGCCAGTTCAAAAAGCAATAAAAATCTGATCCAGGTATAAGTCCTAGATTAAACTTATTTTTTTTACTTTATACTATTTGCTTACTATTTAATTTGAATTTAACTTTTATCTTGTGTCTTAACAATAAATCTTTATATCAATGAATTTATATGAAATTTAATATAAAATCTTCTAAATATCTTGTAAATAAAGTATACTTTTCTTATTTGAGTTCGGAAAAAGTTTAAGGAAGGAAGACAAAATCTTATTAAATATATTGTTTTGCAAATGAAAAAAAAATTTAATAGTTGTAGTTTATGGCGATTTAAAATTGGACTTTTTATAAAAATGTTGACAGAAAAGATGATGGAAAGCCTATAATTTAAAAATAAAAGTTAATAAAGTATTCGGCTTAACCACTTTTAAATACTTTTTAATTTTCATATCAGCTCTTCTAATATTACATTCCTACAAATTTTATAATTTTCCTACAAATATAATAATTTTTATTATTATAATACCCTTATAATGTTACGCAGTCATTTATTTATATATATAAATTGAAATGCTTATTTCCTTAAAGGACCATTACAACAAATAACAAAATAAATTGTCAAATTATTCCAGGCATTTTATAAGTCATTTAGTTTTAAAAGTCTTCTAAATCAAAGTAAAATACTTTCTGCGAAAACATCCACTTTCTTCAATGAGATTTAAAAAAATCTCCTTAAAATAGAAAGAACTTTTATAAAATTAATGTTTTAAAATACTGGTTTGAAACCATGTCTCCTAATTGTATACATATCCCTGGCACAGAGCTTATCCGATTTAAGTAAAACTAGGTTTTTTGCTCAGGTATTTCATGATTATTTGGTCTAGTATCAAAATATGTAAAAATACATATTTTAGTGGTAGTAGGTACTCTTAGTATTATTTTTTCACCGTGTATATTATTTTTTTAAACTAGAATTTAATACTTTCGGGTTGTGTCTATTACTCAATATATAATAATCTATAATTTCTTTATTATTTAATTCTTACAATAAATAAACTAACACTTTAAGAAAATATATTTTTTTATTTTTATTATTTTATTTACATTTTTTTTTTATTTTGTTTACAGATATACATAGAACATATAAAATAACTTATTATAGAAGCGGTAGTGCTAAAAATATCAATGACTTTTTTATACTATTATCCACAAAATACTAAGTCCCCTAATACATACTTTAAACATCGCACGAAGTTTAAATATATTTCATACCTTGTGAAAACCATTTCCAAAAAAAAAGTACTAAATAATTTATTTCACAAAACGTTGAAAAATATTTTTATATTTTTGAATTATTTCAAAAGTCATAATTATCATGCATACCTGCTGATTGAAGTTTATTTGAATATTAATATAAGATTTTATTTTTTAAAAAGAACCTAAATATATTATTTTATAAATAAAATTTCACGAAAAATCTTTTATCCTATATATAAAAATATAAAAGTATAATAAACGCAAAAACCATCTTACAAACAATTCAACATTCATGTAAAATTTATTTACCATAGGCAAAAGGAAATTCTCAAAATCAATAAAAGCGCCGGGGTAACATAAAACGAAACTAACAGTTCGTCACTCGATCTATTTTTACCACCGAATTGGGGATATTCGAGCTTAAAAGGATCAAGGTGACACGTGATCCTTTAGAGGAAAACAAATTGTTATTTGGGTTCTAGTGAAGATTAGCATAGCTCGTATAATTTTTATATATTTATTTTATATATGTTATAGAAATATAAAATTATTTAAAATATTTTTTTATCTTCTCATTGACCTCTGTGCACGGATAGTGCTATACCAGTTTTGATGGTAGATATTTAGTCATATGTATATATAACTACACATTAACACACTAAACATAATCCTGATTATTTCCTTTTTATTCGATTAAGTTTTTAAAGATGTTCCCTAGATGGCGTTGCCTTCCAATTATATTATATCCTTGATATGATATGACACACTAATGAAATGATATTATATGAATAGCTTGGTTTACTGACTGTTCTTTCACTTAAGAAAAGCTTTATCGATCATTCGTCTCAGTAATCGTGATAAATCAAACTGTTCCTTGTCAATTCAATTACTAGATTCAATATTGGATGGATAACTAGATTCAATATCTTTTTACCTATTAGATGGATGTTCGACATAATAAGGCTATTTTTTTTTTATTTAAACGCGGTTCCGATCATATTAAGGTATGGTATGGTACATATTAAGGCTCCTTAACACTGCCGAGTTATAGCTATTTCAGGGTGGGGTTCATAAGCCTCATTCTCCTACATTCTCTTGCGGTAAAATTGATGAGAAAGATTAAAATCTTACAAATAAGGATATCTATTGCAAGCGGGATCAAAGGTCACCAATAAATAAAGGAGGTTTTGCAGGCAATTAAAAATGGCACTTACTAAGGCTTTAATATTTTAAAGATATCTGCATGAGATGGCCATTATATACATCTTTAGCAGTTATCCATGCTGTTGGTAAAAAGTACAAGTCTCATTTCATACCAAGTGAAAATTTACGCATATAGGAAAATAAAAACTATACCTACCTCTAGATTATGTTACAATGTAGCAAAAGATAAGACGGGACAACCTTTCCCCACGGTCATTATCAATAAAAGAAGAGTTAAAGATGGCTTGCTATCTTTGTGAAATAGGCACGGATAAAAGGATTAACACATTTAGATTTATTCTAATTATAACTTCTAATATAATGTTAATATTATATTAAAATATTAGCTTAGCATTTCTCCACTTACACGATTACGGTGCCAAATTTCATATTTCTCTGCTCACATATATTTCGTAACAAGGTAAAAAACTTTTTCTCCATTATTAATATATTGATAAGTATAATGTGGCTCATAGTAAATTCTTAATAATATTTTTATTGCAGCAGCTTTTTAGTCATTTAGATAACTGGGATCATCTGGGGAAATTTAAAGATCATTTTACTGAGTAGGTAGCAACTGATGCTAGGTTTAATATATTGAAGTTTTTCCATATAACATTAAAAGCATTCGCTGGTTTTAAATAATGGGCGAGGTTTTATCGACGGCAATACACATAAATTGAATGAAGATCGTCATTTTAAAGTCAATGAGTTTTAAATGACACCCGTCATCTGTCACTTTGATATTTCAGGTTTGCACAACGATTTTAAAAGCGATGGAGCAGTATTTGGAATTTATTTAAATTTCTATTTGAACTTGTATTCCACTTTTTATTATTTTGTTACATATATACATTTTTAATAAATATAAAATTAAAAATAGACAACCGACATGGTGGCTCAATTGGTAAAGGGACATAACGGTTTCCAGAAGTCGAGTTCGTATTCCTACACTTTCCGTGTCAGTTTAATTTCGTTCTAACTTTAAATTATAATAAGCCTAACTAAACTAACATGGCTAAATATGTTTAAAGATTTTAATGATTTACTTTTACATTATCAACACAAATAAAATTAATTTGTAGAAATACGAATTGAAATCAAAGTTTTTAGCAGCATCTGCTATACAAAGATTTTAGTTGATTTTATGATTTTATTTTTATTTTGAATCTATATAGTCAATAGTAATAAAATACCTTAATTTTTTTGTTTCTATCTGATTTGTGGTCTATTCATATTAGGTTTCAGATTAAACCATTTGTATCAAAGGTTATTTTTTTGTGCATCGAAACTTATCATGTCTAACTCTAATCAATTAATATACAGAGATTATGTATTTAGGCGAAATATGAAAACAGTGAAAAAAATCAGTTATTCCCAATAATCATAATCTTTATAGTAAGCTATATTTGTTTACTCTATACCAGTAGGTATATGTAACATATACCAGTATAAGTTCATAATTGTATCTAGTAATATAAAGAAGCATATTTTATCTCGAGATATAAAATCTCTAAAACAATCCATAAGACTAGTACTCTTTCTTTTTCTACAAAAAGAGTGCCTTTTTATTAAAAAGGCACTCTTTTCTTATAATCAGACTCAACGTTCAAAGGATGTTAAAACTGTGTTAAAGCTAACGGAGGGAATTATTAATGTATTAAGTAACACACAGTATAGTAATAAGTATTTTATCTAATAGACAACAAACTATTTTATGTTGAAAAGGTAAAATCGTCTAGTTCTATAATCGATAGAGGTAACTTATTTTCGAAAACCACCACACAATATTCTTATATTTTCATTCTATATTTCTTTTATAACTAAATAAGCTTAGGATGGGTAAGCTTATTTATTGAAAATTTAATTCGGCGTAGTTCATAAGATTTACGTTTAATTAAGTAGAAGATCAATACTCTTCACTTCAACTATCGCAAATAAAATTATTTCTTGAACAAAAATAAGGTATAATAACAATAACATTAACCTAAGCCAATAACCTATTAATTCACTGTTCAAAAAAATCCTCATATCGTTACCAATGTATTTAGTACTCTGTTATAAGGAAGTTATAATTGATATCTGATTTTTCAAACGTATTTTTTAGAGGTATCTGGGGCATTTCATGTTAAAAAGGAAATTAGCACAAATTTTAGATTTTAGATTTTTGAGTTGCTGATATTAAAGAAGGCTTTATTACTATGATGATTTAAAAAATATTTAAAAAAGAACGTGAATTTGTCTCAGGCGGTAGCGTATACAAGTGCTCATGCACTTAATGTCGCATATTTTCACATAATATTATCATACATTTGAATAATATCATGGAACATTACTATATTTATATATTTTGAAATTGAAAATAGGAGCTGGTTTATTTACTATTAGTAAATTAAATAAAAAAGATACAAATCCTTATAAAATCAAGATTCTAATCTTACCTGCTCGAGTCAGAAATTTTCAAAGCTTTAAATTTTTTACTTACCCGTTAGTCCTACTAAAGCTTATACTAAGTACTTATCTTCTTTATTTCAGAGGGGTTTTTTTATATTTGTTGAAATGTTAATAAAATTTTACATTATATAAACCACAAAAAATGCTTTGAAATCAATATTCAAATGACTTTTTCTTTGAAATGGCTTTGGATTGCTGCTACCAAATTCGTATAATTTATTATATTATAAAAACGTTTTACTTCAAGGAAATCAAAATATATTATATTTAATATTTATAATGCTATCATATTTTAGATAAAATTGTTCTACTGGAATTAAAATACATAAGAAAGAAAAAAAAAATAAAACATTTTTTTCATGTACCTAAAGACTTATGAATACAAATATAGGTTATTTTCAACAAATACAACATACACTAGTAATGTCCCTTTTCTCATACCATTTCAGAAATAGACTTTAAAAAATTATGTGTTAACCAGTATTCATGTACTCTGTAAGATTCATTAATATGTTCGGTAAATAGTGTAACGTAGAATGCAAATATTACTTAATACTTCAATTAAGAACATAACAGAAAAATAAACATTTGATATGCTTTATTTAGTTCTAAGAGCTTCTTAAATCACAAAACTTTAATAATCATGAATACATAGGATTAATATCCTGATGGTGATAATGTTCCTAAAAAGGCTGATTAAAGATTTTTGTTTAGATTTACAGCTACTACAGTACTAAGTAAAGCTAGCATATAAATAATTCTTATCATTTATTTTCAATAATTATTTTTTAAATAAAGGGTAGTAATTAAAACTGTAAACAATAATACAACAATAATATTTGAAATAGTTATGAATCGATTAAGTTACCAAAGATCCAAGCTCCAGAATTCTATAGGGAAATTATAGTCGTACCTTCAGATTCTTGAAATGGAAAATATTCAAATAAGTTCAAGTATCCGCCAAAACTATTTAGTAAACAGTTGACAAGTTCTACTCGGCACAAAATCTCTTATATTATATAAAACAGATTTATATTATTTGACCTTAAATCATAGAAACAATAAATTGCCCTCAGGTTAAAAACATTTATTGAAGGAAAACTTATTTTAGTAAAATATAACAATAAAAACTTATTCCTAACTGAGCGCTGAAGATTTCAACAAGGTAGAAAAACACTTTATTCAGTATTAAAAGCAAAACTTTGTTTCTGTTCCCAGGTAAACTTTACCTCAGAAGGCAAAATATTTAGATTAAGTACTAAAACTTGAAAATAAATATTCAGAAACTAATGATTCAAGGAATAAAAAAACATTAACGAGTCAGTTAGCATTATTTGTTATGTTATCAAACAGAACCAAAAAATATGTTTCTCGTCGTTTGCTTAACTTCTATGGTTCGGATTTAGATTTTAGCTTTACTTTGTTAGAATGTAAGTGCAAAAAAAAAATTAAATGGAGAATAAAAGAGCACACTAAATCTCAAATCTTTATGTTGGAATCACTATTTTTATTGTTGTGTTATGATATTCTATTTTTAAACATAACACAGTTATTAGGATAAAATACATAAAAATACCTCTAAACTCTTTAACATTATAATATGTAGATATTAGTAGATTACTTAGTTTAAATTTGAAATATATCCTTTAGTAGCATAATGTTAAAATAGGATAGCTCGCAGTTATTGCGAAGCATGCACAGTAATGGTTGCGGTTGTCAAAATAATGTATGTAAAAGTTTCATTACTATAAATTACCTAAATAAAACTAATAAGAAACCATTTAATTATACAATTCACTAAGAGCTAGATCAACTACTATTTTTAGAATTGTTTTGATAATATAATTTATAATTGACTTGATGGTCTAGTCATGCACGAAAAGTGTATGTTCATTAGGGTACAATAGCTTAAATAAAATTAAAACAATGCAGACAATTGATCTTACTTAGAAATATAGCAGTAATGACTACTGCATTGTTCATCATCAAAGAAGAACTAAATAACATTGATGTAAAGGAATAGAATTTTTGAAATTATTTAGGTGGGGTTAAAAGATAGTGCTCGTTACGTGTCTCTATGCAATACATTTTATATAATAACATAAGTAAATCTTTTATCATAAGTAAATTATAGATTATTTATACGTTTGAGCTGCGGTCTTGAAAACGTATTTCATATTTTTACTCTGAATTTTATTTTTTAAATATATTGGTAGAAGTTTTTTAAATATATTGGTTTATGTTTTTACTATTAGAAAAATAGGAGTATAGAGAGGATATTTATAAAACCTATATATATTTTTTTTATTTGTTCAATGCCTTTATAATATGGAGCACTATCTGTTTTACATAACACCAGATATTAAATTCATAATATTCATTTATAATTTTCAAACATTAGACCAACACTTGAAGGATCTTGGAATAAATTTAGTAAACTATTCTGCTATTCTACTATTCCGCATAAGTGAATTACTTGCAAACCAAGTCCGGATATACATCTAAGTTGGCTTATCAAAACTTCAAGATTCAAAGTTGTACCGCGTCTAAGTGAATCCCTCATCCCCTAAGCGGCTAAGTTCAGCACAACGTTGCCTGTTAAAACTAGCCATCTAACTTCAATAGCATCCCTCGAATAAAATAGTATGTTACACACTACACCCATAATATAACATTATATTATAATATAACAATAAATACAGAATTTGTGATACAAACCATCATAGCGTTATAGTGAATAATATTTTTATGCATATTACATTTCACACTTATATAATACCTGTAAAAGTATATACTTATGTTACGTTACATAGTTTATGAAATACATAAACTATGTAACGTAACGTAACATATGTGACAGCTTAAAAATATATTATTAGTTTTGATAAATGTGAAAGCGACTATACCAACAATTCAATTTTTCAACTTGACGCCCTCCTTATAAATAGGTGTTCATATTTGTAAGTAAGTAAGTAGTCCTTCTAGAAAATTAAAATTCAAACTTTCCTTATATATCCTAATTATATTATGATAATGATGTTTTTGGTTTTGTATATTGCATATTATAATTTATTTAATATTGTACATTTTAAAATAATATAAGTGTTTAAATCTGTTTAGTTATAATTATTATGATTTATAGAAATAAAACCTGACTAACATGTTGGATTGACTATTTATAAACTGATGTTCATTATTTTGAATAATTCCTAAAAAATATATATATTATTTGCAATTGGAATGGAATGCGGTCTTTTTGCTATTCATCTGGTTGAGAGTTTTGAGAAAACAATATGTGCAGAAGAAATTATGTCAAATGAAAGGGAAATAATGCGACGCGATGAAACAACAGGTGAGAGAGTCTTCTTAACCGAACCCTTGAGTTCCAACAACCCTATTTGGTCCACCAGCGTACCTAAAGGTACGCTTTCAACAAAAAAGCTTCATCACTATAAATTACCTATATAAAACTAATAAGAAACTATTTAATTATACAATTCATTAAGAGTTAGATCAACTAGCGTATCAATATCACATGTTAAAGAAGCTGGTAGTCAGCTTATACTCCTATTTGATTGGTAGAAACTCTTAGTGGCAATTTTTGGGGTCAAATATATTTTGTTGATTGGATAATTTAATAGCCGCATTAGGTCTACTAGTCTACTTATTATACTATAAAGTTATTACTTATTAATTCAATATCCCATTTATTGTATAATTAAGCTAAAACTAAAAATATATGCCATATAAATCTGCGAAGTAAATGCTTAATATTTGATTTTATTATTATTTTTGTGTTAATGTACATTTAATTGATCTCCTGCAGTAATTTTCAATGACTGATGATCAATTGTGGTGTCGTTGTTGAAAATGCAAGTGAGTATTTATATAAAACTAAATAATAATAAATATTCTAGTATTAGAACTTATTAATTTAAAGGTTTATTTGATATTTAAATTGTTAATTAATATGTATTTTCTTTAAAATAAAACTCTCTGTTCGTAGCGATAATTCGATAAGATACAACTCATATGGAAAATTAATATAATCTAAAGCGGTATAAATCATAGAAACCAAAGTATTACTGACACAAGTGAGCTAATAAGTAACCTAGTGAATAATGAGTTATATGTAGACACAAAAATGTATTGGATAATTTTACTTTAAATATATCTTTTTTAAGTAATAACTTTTAATAACTTTTATGTAACGTGAAAATTTAGCTAATCTTTACATAGTATAAACAAAGTGGCTTCCTGCTTTCTGCCTCTATGTATGCTTAGATCTTTAAAACTTCTAAACGGATTTGGATGCGGTTTTTTTTTTAATATATAAAGGTTTTAATAGAAAGGCATGTGTATAATGTATATATATATTTTAATACAAAAAAACAGACAATTCAGAGATTTGTAATATGATGTTGCAACAAACATATTTTTGGGCTCTTAAATCGCATAAGATGGTTTAACCTTAAGATATGTAGCAAATTAATTTAGAACGGAAATGCATATCCTTTAAACATCAATGTGAAAGTTATTTATCTCTAAAGGATAATCCAAAGCACCCATTCTTTAAAAATGTCTCATTTATCAAGCTTTTTATACAATATACGATATACGATACAATATACGATATATACAGGTAGTATTTTTTTTTATCCCATTAAATGTATTGTATATGTATCAAATTGTATGTAGATCTATACTGCTCTTAACAGCATTACATTAAAATGGATATCTTATAAGGTATCAGAGATTAATAAAGCGGAGGTAATATAGTGTAAATAGTGTATACAAAGTCATCCTGTAGTGTCATAATTCAATATCAATCAATCTTCAACGCCCCATATTAGTAACTTCATTGTAGAGTCGTAAGAAATTTAAATTAATTTTTCCGGAACAAACACATTTTGGACATGTTTATCTGGCTAATATTTCGATTTCGATATGCTTAAAAACAAGATAAGAAAAATATTTTTGAAGTTAAGTTTTGATTACAATAGTTTAATAGTTAACGAGAATAGATTCAATATTGTGACTGATTACCAATATGTCAATATCATCTATATATTAAACTTTAGTATAATTTTCTTTTTCAAAATAAAATAATCCGATTCACCTTGATTTTCTACAAATTTGATCTAGAACCCTTGGGCAAATCATAAATCGTTTTTAATTATTGTGCTATTATTGTAGATTATAAATAATGAATGTTTTGTTCAATCTATAAGATTTCTTAATTGTGTACTAAAAAAATGATAATTTATTTGGAATCACTATTTGACAATTTAATTAACTTTTTCTTGATCATGGCCTAAACGTTATAAAAAATATATTAAAGCGAATACTTTAATCACAGCTTGGTAAAAAATAAAATTATAAAAAATAAAATAAAATTATAATAAATCATTATAATTTGGGATTTTAACAGTAAACTAATGGTAGATAATTAAGATTGGGTTCTACTTCTAATTTCCTTGGTCCTAAGGCAACATTGAGCTGCGGTTTGTTGGAAATACAATTAGACAGTTAATAATTTTTCGGGTAAACTGCAAATTTACATAAATATTGTGTGAATATTCCATTGAATGTTCCATTAGAATATTAATTAAATTTAAAACAAGTTTAATGAAACCAATTTAGTAGAACATTACATCAAAACATTTTAGTAGAACATTGCATCAAAACATTTTAGTAGAACATTGCATCAACGTATCAACTACTACTATAACGAAAGCGTATCCGAAGAAAGCCGACCAGCGGTGCTTTTCTTCCGATTTTTGTTGTTTCCTGCGAGAATGAGATATTTTCCCGGAGTAAAAAGTAGCCTATGTCCTTTTTCAACGTCTTATCTATCTTCATGCCAAATTTTATCAAACTCTGTTAAATGGATTAAGCGGAAAAGCGTAAGAGACAGACAGAGTTACCTTCGAATTTATTATATTAGTAAGGGTATAATTTGATTAAGTATATGTTATACCTAAGCAAATTATATATCAACAAAAACAATTTTTCTAATAGCATTGAGAAATACAATTTGAGGGACGTAACTATAGAAAGAATGAAAAGAGATAAAAGCAAATAAAAATAAATCTAATAAAATAAAAAATCAGTTGATTCCTAATTTATTTGGTTTTCTTCGATTGAAGACTTTACAAAATGAAAAACATTTTTTTTAAATAAATACAATATTTTTTTAATGTTATTTAAATGATGTTTTTATTTATTATAAATTTTTGTTCTGAAAAGTAGACGTTTAAAAAAAAACAAAAACTCTGAACATTATAATAGAGATAAAAGTAGACGGTTAAACTTTACTTCAGAAAACAGCAGATAAAACTACTTAGTGTTGGAAGGAAAGTATTCGGCAAAACTTTTATACTGTTAGATCTCTTGATATAGTCCCAGGTGTTCTAAGAAAATAATTGCTTAACTTTATGAATTGCTAATATTTTCTAGACTTTTTTATTTAGTTACGAAATAATAAAAGTATTATAGTTTTTATTTTCTTTAATTTCTCTAAGCACTTCTCTATCTCTAATCTTACGAGTAATTATTATGGATTACTTATTTCTAAATAGATCAATATGAACTGCATGCATTTCCTTCATAGTATTATCAAAGTCAAGATTAAGATTATTTTGTAAGCTCGTTTCACATGTCATAAGTAAAACTCGATAACTTCTACTGCAATTCTTAATAAGATAACGTTTGTCGCCTACTATCGATGTAATTAATATCCTATACAAGTTAAATATTAGTAAAAATATGTTTGGTAGGTATAATCTCAAAGTAGTTTTAAAGATTTATTATAATATTTTAAAGTAATAAAAAAAATAAAAATTTATAACATTTTATTCTGAGTAATGCTTATCATATCTTTACTAAAAATCGCTTTTATTCACTTGGTTGGAGAAAAGAGGCATTATTCAAAAAAAGGTTTTAGTGTTTTCTTACCCAAATCGCTTGAGACTGACAAATTGGCGCGTGTGAAATTTTTGTTCCGTACCTATTCAACCCTTTTAACTCCAGCGAGGGCTGTCCTTTTGATGAAACAAGACACTTTCAGTCTAATGATTCTTGAAAAGCCATTACACTAAAAAGTTAAGATTTTTTGTTACCGCGATAATTAATTACATACTAGCAATGATCTGTATAAAAATAAAAGTTCAGGTTTTTTAAACATTTATATGAGAATGTTTGACTAATCTGACACACGGTAAAATTCAAACGAGTTTATGATTTGTGTCTAAAATATGTTTAAATATATGTATGTTTCTTTCTTTACAATAAAAAATAAATAAATAGATAAAAAAAACAAAATCTAAAATTAAATTTACGTAGCTCGTGGAAATTCAAAATTCGCGATACTTTTTGAACAGACCTCGTATATTTTTCTCAAATCCATCTTATATTGCCAATTTATAGGCATATTTGTATGACCGTCATTATTGGTGGAGTAAAAATCCTTAGAAATGACAATTAGCTTATAACCCTGTAAATAAAAATACACCATGGTTTGGAAAACCGGTAAAATCACATTATACACAAAATTAAACTATAACTTTATTTTCTCAGTGATAATATGGTTTAAGACTACAGTTTTTTGTATGTTATTCTTTATATTATTGTTATTTTCCACAATAACATTTTTATCGGTTTGTATATTACATCATATTGTACAATAAAGTAATATTAAAGAACTTTTTGCAAGATTTGAAGTAGAAAGATAAATAAATTTAATTTATCTGTTTTGAATTTGATAGCCCAATTATTTATGACGGCGAGGGGCTATATACTTACAATTAGACAGCGACCCTTAAAACCGGTATTAATTTTTCAGTCGCTGGCAGAAGCATTATATAAATATTTTGGTTCAGTTTTCTCGGCAGTTTGATTTATGGCGACAAATAATCTATTGCTATTAAAAATAAAAATATTTATTTAAAACATTCTAATTGAACTGACCTTGCATGAAAAAAATCACTATATAACATGGATATAGTCTACAGTATAAAATATATTTTCTAATCATATTCAAGGACAAAAAAAAAAACTATAAACAACACTAAAAAAACAAACATAACTCATTTTAATGCGTAACAATAAACTGGAACAACGCCAGAAGCCCTTCTTACGTCAGTTGTTAGTTTTATGAGCAAATCTAGAATCTGCATGTTATTCCTCTAATTATAAAATTATAATTTATTCCGTTCATTTTGTATTCAGTGAATATATACGTATATTATTCCTATAATAACTAAATAAATAATTATATACATGTTTAAAGATATTTTCAAATATTAATTCAAAGTATCTTTTATAATATATGATAAAATTTATGTACATTTATAGTATATGTGTATGCAGAGTCTTGCAATTTTTTATTTGTGCTCATCTCAAAACTCATATTATTTCCGTGATTTTAATAAAAAAGATAATATTTTGAATTGTAAATTACTTTCAAAAATAAAAAAAAAATATGAATGTCGAACTCAGGGTGAACTTCAAATAAATCTTGCATTTATTTATCTTAGATAAGAAAACGATTTATATTCTCACTGAGATTTATTTTCCACCTAAAATAACAGGAAATGATTTTTTTTAAAGCTGACCCTAGCGATTTTCTTCTTTACTTAGATAAGAAACAATCATTTAAATAATGGTGAATATTTCTAAATAAATTTTCATCTACATTCTTGATTTTGTCAAATGGCAACCCTCAATTGGGACATCTATAAAACTCGATAGGATTGTAGTTCATTGTGTTGTATAACTTTTATAGGTACTTTATTTTTAGGTTGATAATTCTCAACAGGGATGGGCCTTTAATAGTGAGGATTCTTGTTTCCAAACAAGTTACATGGGTCATAAGATAGGTGATCTAAAATGTGTACAATTTCCTTTTTGAAACCTATTTATATATTTTTTCCTCTATTATTGATTGATTTATCATTTATACCTGTACGTTGAAAGTAAGGATATTAAGGTAAAGCTTCATTACAGTTTTTGTATACAATCACTGGTATGAACATTTACCCATACATATGAAATACAAGAGTAAATGAATATACAATTTATATTAAATACTTAAATTACTTATTTACTTAATTGAGATCTCTTATTTATAATATAACCACAGGTATTATCAGGCTAGCTCTGACCTCAATAACTTTTATCTAATTCCTTCAAAAATATATAAAGGACAAATTATTTATTACCTGAGAGTGTTTATTTACAAAGAGAATTCAATCGTTTGTTAGCAGCTATTACTAAAAGCCAATTATTATTTTTTATATATTATAAATATATTCTAAAAAAATATATTTAATCCTTAACTTTTCATGCAACTTTTATATTGTTATATAGTTCTTTTGTCTGATGTTTTTGTTTTAGACACGTCGCCTATTTTCACAAGAGCTCTTAAACAGAAGAGTCGTTAGCAAGCGCATATCCAGAAGCGCTCTATACCAACTTCAAAGTTTTAAACGTCATCACTATTTTATATATGTTATGAATAATAAATATTCATTTCGGTATAAAGTATACAAATACACAGCCATATACCTATTATTTCTTATAACTTTATGTATTTAATAAACAGTTATCATAAAGAATGCTTACTTCGTATGACCAATATACTGTTTATTTTCGACTGCACGTCGTATAGGCCATATGGCACAAAACTATTTATATATAAATTTGAATTTTAACCCACAAAGTTTTAGGAAACAAACTACTAATTAATATACCTTATGTTACGATAAATTAGTACAAAGTCTATAAAACATTATTTTCAGTAACTTGTTTTATTAAATGTTATTAAGTATTAAATTGGTAATTGCATAAATGATTTCGGTAAAAAAAATCTTATACTTAACTATTCAGTGCGATAGTGGCTTGCAAAATCTGTTCTTTTTTGTATTATATTTATTTATGTGACATAAAATTTATTATCACTTTACAATGTCTTAGCATTAAGACATCCAATAGAGCGACTTTCTCATGTTGATCATTATCTTGTTTCTTCTTATGCAGTAGAGAATAATAGCTGAATTACAGAATACATAATAATAGGAATAGTGCTGCTTTTAGAAATAATACAAATAGTTAGTGTAGTTATTATATTCAAATCCTTTCTTCTAGAGGCTTTGCTGTTGAAAAATTGTATGTGTTAGTAATATAGGATATTTGAATGTGATTTAATATAAACATTGTGATTAAATTTTCCTTTTTCATAAACACTCAACACCAGTATGTTATTAGTTAAAAGATTATATATTGTTTAGTTAAAAGATTAAATGTCATTAAAATGTGCTAACTATTTTAATTTACAAGAAGCTTCTGTTATAGATTGATCCTGTTGAACCACTATTGCATAAGGAAATAAAATCGAAATAGAAAATAGTTTTGCAAGTCATTGTTAGTTTTATTGACTACTTTTTTTATTTGCTTCTAATTTTAATGAGTTTAAGAAATCCGGACAGTTCATGCTCTGTCGAAGGATTGGTTCTCAACGCCTCTGATTCAGTGACATGCGTGGTATGTGTGTTTTGGGTGTGTACTCTGTTTATGTTTAGTATTGCTAATTCATGTAAAATGTAACATGAAATTAAGATTTTTCAAGTTAAAATTATTTTAATACTAAAATACTCATTTATTATATTTCATTTATTTTATTTTGTTTTGACTTCATCCCATTTTCATAAAATCGAATAGAGTCATAGAATCGACTCCATTTTTAAAAATAAAGCTTTCTATTGCTACATTTCAATTGTGTAACCTTTCTATTAAAGCTTAAGAAGAACTGTTTTACAACTACTGACTTTCTCATTTCATACGTGAAGTAACATAATATTTAATATCAAACCTAATGGTTTGTTCATAATATATCTTTTAATATATTTTGTTGAAAACTAGAAATGTTACATAATGAGTTTCTTGTTTAAAAAAAAAATAACAGGACCAATTACACAAATTAATTTAACCTCTAAATAGGCAAATTATTTGATTGTGTTAATGGTGTTAAACAACTATAGTAATTACATATTATAAAATACATATTGTAAATACGGCGAATATATTTAATAAGCGATCAAACTCATCACATAGATGCCTGCCCCTAGCCAAAATCGAACCTGAACTTTTTTGCGCCGTTATACGTTAGGCATCTTACTAACCACCCGACCAATTGGGCCGGTGATACAAATCAAAATAAGAATATTACTTTGTTTATATATTTCCTTTTGGGATGACAATAGTATAATTTTATCTACACCTTTATTTTATTTTAAACTGTTAAGTTCGAAAAACTCTCTAGTGTTTTCAAAAGAAGTCCATCATAAAATTTTCGATTCTATTCAGATTGAGGATTATAAATGAAAGGCCGGTGGCCACACTGTAGCTCAATTTGGTAGAGAGATGAAAGCCTTTACGAAGGTCACAGATTACAGTCGAACAATTTTTAATTTTGAACTTTATAATAATATTTCTTTTAATTAATTCACATTTATTATATTGTCATATTATAACACGATGCCCCCATGTTATATAAAATTATATTTTTTTTTGTATGTGATAAGTAGTATAAGATAAGACATATCTTGTTAAAATGTCAAAACTTTATTATTTACATCCCTCATATCGAGTTGCATTATACGTAGGAAATCTATTGCCAACTTATTTCCTTCAAGAAAATATCAGAGTGAAAGCAGAGTGAGTTCATTCCTATTAACTATTAACTAGTCGGAAATCGAAGGCAATCGCAGTAAATCCACTCAGAACTGCGGCTACGAAACTACCGTTTGATGTTAAATTAATATTAAGTTTACTATTTTACGGGGATGGTATTTCAGAGGAACTATTTATTTATTTATTTATTAAGTCTTTATTGCCTAAAATTAGCACACTAGGCGGACTTTGCGCTTAAAAGCATTATATACCAGTCAACCCGAGAATACAGTGCAAACATAGAGTAAGGCGCTTAACATTTAAAACATTAATACAGGAAAAAGCAATTAATAAAACAACATTAGAATTATGTTCGATCCAAATTGAAAACAATTTTTCACACTTTATTACCGATCGATTTAAAAAAACTTTAAATAGCTAACATGTTTATAAACATCAATATATATTTCCTTTTTGGTTAAAGAATAATCTGATAAGATTCCTTTTCTTAATATATTAACTGTATACCATATATACGCAGAATAAAATCAGAATATCATGCAGAATCGTTTTGGTATTTTTTTATTCCTATTTAAAGTATGCCTTCTTATGTTTGTATTATGCAAAGTTCTCGCATCCACTGTAACTCATTCTGTAATTTCGTGTCATTATTGTGTACATCCTCTTTGAGAATACCCGACTCCTAAAGCCAAGCGATTATCTTAATGCGAATAAATAAACATTCTGTTAAGGAGGTTGTTACGTAACGAATGTATGTTTGATTAAAATGATTTGAGTTTCAAATTAAGATAATTTCAATAAAATTATATTTCATATTGTGTTTGAAAATGTCTTTAAATGTATTAGGCAATTTTAAACTTGTTTTTTATCTAAATATACTAAGTTAAATAGGCACATCTGTTTAAATGAATTTAGCATTCTATATAATATGATCGTTCTTATTAGTACGGTAGAAGTATAATTCTTCCAAAAACTGAAACTAATATAGTAGCTCAATTAGTAGAACGATGCAATGGATCGAATTCCAGAAGGAACGGATTCAAATCCCAAAATATATTTTTTTAATAATATTGTTATACATATTTAATATTATAGGCGATGAAGAACTAAAACCCTATTAACTAGCATTATTAATTAACGTATACTGACCCAGATCGGAAGCGAACAAATGCAATTCTAACAGAACTCAGTTTTAAATGAATACAGATTGTTAGTACAATACAGGTTTGACGTTTGTGAAGTGAGTACAATCAAAAGAGAACACAAGTACTAGCTATTGCGAATCATTCATTCGTTTGATACTAGATTTATCTTGACCATGTAACATTTTTTTTTATCTTTTTACTCTTCAGCTATTTGATATTGGCACATTTCGAGACATTGAATAAAAAAAATATTTAAAAATTATTTTTTGTTGATAACTATATTTTCAGACCCATCGTTATAATACAATTTTTACCAATTTTTACTTTTATTTGTGTAGTTTCTTCATGATCAATAAGTGAATATTTAATATTACCATAGTTGAAATTAAATAAATGTTCACGATATTTAAACAATAAAGACAAATGTCTATGTGGAATTATATCACTAATATGATGCCTCGTTATATTATAAAGGAGAAAACTAACAACATTATAAAAATTGACTAGGTCATTTGAGAATAAATATATGTTCCGAGCAAGAAATATCTAGCTGAAAAGAACTGTTTATTAGTTCTAGAGGGAAAAAACGTCTGGGGTATTATTAAGGATGTACAAAGCTGAAATTGTGCTCTAATTTACACTTCAGTAACAATAGTAAAAGTAACTTCAATTGTAACAAATATGAAACGTGACGTAAAATTGTGTTGTTTGATTAGATTGTACATTTGTTAGGTTAGTATTGTTACAATATAATTTAAGGGTTGATGTCATCACATCAATGCTTATAACTTTGTCATTACAGGTAATGTTGTGTGTCACCTACACACAAGAAGTATTGTGTGTATGTGTATTCGACTTTGAATTTAAAATTATTTGTAACAATAAAATAAGTGTAATGCGGTGATATTAATAAAAAGTTTTTATTTGTTTTGGAATACTTGTATTTTCTTTTATTTTGAAGCACTATCTTTTTAATTGATTACTAGGTTTAACATTAATAAAAAATTTAGTTATTATAACAAACGTAGACCAATATTTAGATAATCTTGGATTTAATTTAGTAAACAACATTACAAGTAAATCTATCGCAAACCAAATCCAGATATACATCTAAGTTAAGGAATATCCTAACTTCACCATTCAAAGTCAGTTAGTTATTCAACGTCTAAGTTGATCCCTCATTAATGTTTCCTCATTTATGATCCCTGATAAGTTCAGTACATCGTCGCCTGTTTACACTGGTCATCTAACTTGTACAGCAATCCATAAAATGATAAATATTTTTGATACAAATCATCAAAGATTTACAGTAAATAGCATTGTCAAGTTTGAAACCGAAAAAGCATATAAACAAAGTAGGTAGTAACAAAGTAGTAACTTGAGAAATATATTATATCTTTTGATGAAAATAAATTAATTTGTCTTTGTTTGACAAAACAATTTGATTAAAAGAGTAGCTTCAAATTATTTAGCAGCTCTAGTATTACTCTCTTAATTCTAGAGCCTTAAAGTATTTGTTAATCGCCTTTGTTCTCCAATCCTCGAATTTCGTACAGTTTATATTATCTTATAATTAAATTTAACTTTCTATTTATAATAAGTATTTCATTTATTATTTTATAATTTTTACTTTTACGTTTATACATTTGCCAGCTAGCAGCTAGAAAGTAGTAATCGGAGTTTAGGTATGTTTAAAAAATTTGGAATGTTATTTTTCACCTCTCAGAAACAGTAATTCTGTTCGAAATAAAACGTTTCTTTATCAACATCTAAGGGGGGTTTCACAATGATCCTTTGCGTAGTTGAGATTTAAAAGCGTCACAAACCAATCAAAGTCACATTTTCTTCTTTATAATATTACGTAGAGCTACATACCTATATATTGATTTTAAATAAATATATTTTTTAAAGTTATATTAATTATTTGCTGTTACTACATGTAGACACTTCCGTTTATATAATTTTACGTAGCTTATAAAATTTCCTTATATAACTTATTAAGTGTTTATTCAGAGATTTATATTATGTTTGTTAAAAAATATATAAGTACCAGAATTTTGATGTTTAATAAAGGAAGAAATTAAAACGCCAATAAAAAAAAATATGATATCAAATCATATATTCTAAGTCCTCAGTGATTAACTTCGTAATACATACACTATCAACGTACGTACCACCTTTCCCCGTCGCAAAGACTTCAATAAGTACATTAAAATATTATTTTATTCTTATTAGAGATCTTTTTGTATCGGGGGTTTTTAAATTTTTATTTTTTTTTTCTCCTTTTTCATCAAGTTTTCGCCTTCGTGATGGTGGTAAAGATATAAATAAATATATATGTCTAGCATATTTTTCCAGACTTTGAGTATGAGACAAAAATTAGCAGAACAACCATTAATAGATGTTTATGAGGAAATTTACATTGACGAGTTCGCAGAAATGTTAAAAGCGTTTATTGTTTTAATACAATAGTTTCGTAAATTTATTACATTATTTACAATATGACGAGTAACTCAAATGATAACGGTCTATTTGAAAAATTTTATTATTCTTTTTTACTTATTTATATTTTTATTTATTTAATAAATAAATAAAAGTAATTTAAAGTATTTGTGGGTTTGGTCATTTATTAAATATATTTCAAGTATTTATAATGTGTATTTCTAAGTATTTGTATCGCTGTCTAACACCATTAACACAAGCAAATAACTTGCTTACTTAGGGGTTAGATCAATGTGTGTGATTTTTCCTGGGATATTATTATTAATTAAAGAAGTAATTTATTAAAGCAATCTAAGTAGATATAATTTCTAATTAGACATTGTTTGTATATTATTACTACATTATTAACCCTATTTAGAATATCAAGTGTTCAATATCAACCAACTAAAACTCCGATACACATGGTGTTGTGCAATTGAATTTTATTCTTAATACAATTTATAATTCTGCAACCAATGAGCAGTAATTCATCCAATTATATATCATATTTGTACATATTATATTTATTTTAAATATTATTTATTGGTTTTCTTAAATAAATATAAAACAACCAATAAATCGGTAATAAATTGATCATACCATTGTCTTTTCAATTATTAATTTCGATCGTTTTCTGTATCAGTTCTCGTGTTATGGAAAATACCTTATTAAATTTATTAACAGAATGAGGGTAATTAAGTTTGGTGGCAGCGAAGGGTGCAAGAAAACTCAATTTAATTATTAGAGTTATAATAAAGAGTTACAATAAAAGAAATTACAATTAATTATTACTAAAGAAGTGATTCTAAGTCAGCGATTGACCCAGGAATGAATGTTTTTTGTCCTCGATTCCCATCGATGCATCACGATGGTGAGAACGCAAGCCGTGTGGTGTCGTCTTCAGGATACACGAGGCGTCGTGTCAGCATTAATCGTGTGAAACCAAGTTGGTTCTTGCTATATGAATATTTCGTGGCTATGCTTGCGTAACACCTCCCCCCGTAGAACAGTGACTATTGAAGACCTTGGTCGTAAATTGCGCTGGAAGTTCTGATTCATCCCTTTGAGGTTTTCGGATGATGTGTTTCGTATGTTTAAGTCGGTATTTTCGGTGCTAATTAGTGCACATGCACCGAATAGTAACGTATATAAAGGTATTGTTGTATGGTAGACGCTACTATCGTTGTTCTTGCTTAAGTTTACTGGTGACTGTAGAATAACTTCTCTATTGGTATCGTGGAAATTAGTCAAATTAATGGAGTTTAGTTTGAATATCAGATGTGCTGCTGAACTAAGTGTATTTTCTTTAGGGACATCTATTATCTTCAATGCTTGACCTTTTATTCGATCATTGAGGTTTGATATGATGAACTCTTCTGTTTGAATGAAGCAATCATATGGAATTATAGCGAGATAACTTCCTTGCAACATCTTGTAGATATCTTGATCGCAGGACAAACGTACTTTAGTTACAGTTAGAAAGCTGATGGTGTAGTGGCGATCGTCAAGTTTCTCGTAGGCTGACGTAAGTAAGGATACAGTGACTGAATTACATTCCGGAAGTTTTTGCTGCGTAGTAACGATGGCTGTTACACAATCAAGCGATGTATGGCTATGTATATGGTGTATTTTTCCACATAGATATCCTTTAGTGAACTTCGGGCATTCTGCCTCTATGTACTTGAAATCTTTCAAATGGGTTGCAAGGAATTGGTATTGAGGAACAAGAATCTCATGATTTTTATTAGGGATAATGGATATCTTATATAAATTATATATTTGGGATTCGATAATTGGGAATTTATATACTATAACTATTTCATTTCCTACATAATATGAACCTAATTGTATTATGTAAAATTCTTGTGGAGTAGAAGACCCCTGAGTTTGTAATGATAAATCGTTAAATAAAGCGGTCTCGTCTCGATGGTCAGCAAAATTATTAATAATTGCACTACGAATACCGAACCAATTTCAGGAATGCCGTTGGAATTTATCAATCGAGCTGCAGAGCCTGTGATCTTATTTAATATACCATTAATAAGGGCCAAATTGGTTAACTCATAACCCGGTTCTGTTTTAAAATATGCAAGTACTAATTGATCACATAAATTTATAAATCTTGTTAGCACATGGGGGTTACCGTCAAAATCAGGCAAAACTCTAAGTGACTTGTATATCTCACCCATTTTATCTTGAGACATTTTAATATGAGGTAAAACAATATTTTTTAATTGCCTAAATTCGTCTATAGTATCGAGACGGCTAGATCTACCCTTACACAACCTACGGCTACTGGTTTCTCTCGGATGAAAAATTTTGGACACTAATCTAACACACTAATTTAATTTAATTACATATATATGTATTTATATACTAAATTACTTGAAAAATCTACTTAAAGTAAAAGTTTATTATAAATGAAAGTTAATTGGATAGGATAAAAAATAATGTTAAAATTAGGATAGGTAAGGACTTGAAAGATTCAGAGTACTTACATAAACATGATTTTCTTGCTGAATCGATGCCTGGATTCACCTCTGCTGACCGCCAGGATGTATGTAGATTCGGATACTCGAAATCGGTTAGCCACGCGGGACTTCGGTCCGATATTAGGGGAAATCTTGACGCGACACGCACCGAATATTTATCGAGTATCCTACCGACTGCGCCAATTAAGTTTGGTGGCAGCGAAGGGTGCAAGAAAACTCAATTTAATTATTAGAGTTATAATAAAGAGTTACAATAAAAGAAATTACAATTAATTATTACTAAAGAAGTGATTCTAAGTCAGCGATTGACCCAGGAATGAATGTTTTTTGTCCTCGATTCCCATCGATGCATCACGATGGTGAGAACGCAAGCCGTGTGGTGTCGTCTTCAGGATACACGAGGCGTCGTGTCAGCATTAATCGTGTGAAACCAAGTTGGTTCTTGCTATATGAATATTTCGTGGCTATGCTTGCGTAACAGGGTCAAAAATATTATTATATATTTTTTAAACATTATTTTATAAAGTCCATTATATTTATATTTATTCTCTTGCATAAATAATGACGTTTTTCTAACAATACTTAAACTTGTCCTAAGTCTATTCTCAAACTACAGACGAGTAAATCAACCACGTATACCTAACTAATAATACGCTTATTACCATAATAAAGGAAATAAAGAGTAAAATAAGCTTCAGTCTGTAAAATGAAGTTACGTGAACAGACTGGTAGCTTGGCAGCATAATGTGATGCTCAACGATTTATATACGAGATAAAATATCTTTTCGAGTCGTTGAATGACATTATGGATTGTAAAGACTAAGAAATGGAATCTCGTTTAAATTCTCTATGATTTAATCACTTAAATTTTACTTGACAATATATAAAAGCAAATAATTTTAAAGTACAAATAAATGTAATCTAAAGTTATAAAATACCGTTTTTTATAAAAAGGTAGTTTTTCATACAGTTCTGCTTTTAACAAGTCACGTTCGCAAAATAGGAAATTTAAAGTTTGAAACGTGTCATGTTAATGGTCACAAAACATTAACGCTTGTCTCAAACATTTCATGTGTACAGAATCAAAGCTCATTATGATAAGAGATACATTGTTCCTTAGAAAGATTCTAATGCTATTTTGCCAGAAAAAGAGTATAATCTTATTATGTATGTATTAACATACCTAATTTGCTTTTTCCAATAACGCCGCTGCTCTAAGAGTGGTTTTATCATAAGGTAAGAGTTTAGCTTATGAGTTTTGTTTTGTTTTTCTTCTTCAAATATTTCATTAAATTATATTTTCTTTTTTTATAATATTAGCATACCTGAGGGATTTAACATCAACATGTATTTACGTAATCGAACTCTATAATGAAACAATTAGTACGCAAAAAGTTGACATTGTACATATTAACTTAAAATAAATTGTTCAACTTTTATACAGGTAAATTTATAATTACACCTCTAAAGCCAATGGTGTCATAATAATTACGAATTTCTGACTGAACATTATATTAAATCAATTTATGAGGGTAATAAAGCACCCTGTTATCACCCATTTAGTGTATTCTAAAAAATAAATATTATAAAACTTAGAATATAGCATGATTTAAAAGAAACCTAATTTAAAAATATTAAAACCAATATAAGTTTATATAAATATTTAGTGATATACTAAAAGTAATAAATATATAATGATTAAATGTAAAGTTAATATTAGACAAAATGTACGTGAGAATATATTATATTTACAGTAAGCAAATGAGTTAGTTAGTATCTTAACACTAAACACAATTTAGTGGCTGCATACGAACTTTCTAAGTTCATTTCCAGTTAATGACAGTTACTAATTACTGCGATAACTTCACTTGTACACGATACCGGTCGTATATAAGTGTTGGGAAGGCGGCCAATGACGCCATAACCAAATGAAGTAGTCTGAAAGTTACAGAACCAAATGAAGTAGTCTGAAAGAAACATTCGTGTCAAAGTTTTAGGTTACTTAATTCGTCAAATAATTTATTATCGTTGTTACCGTTTAGCTTTTTTCGACGATTTTGTATGTGTAAAGATTTTTGACTCCAGATTCAGAATTCCCATTTATATAGTGTATTATATTCATGCATATCGTTTCTCTTTTCTTTTATATATTTCTTTTTATTACAAACTAGCTGACCCGGCAAACTTTGTTCCGCCTTAATGGCAATAAATAAGCAGATTTATTTTTTAATTGGAAAAAATACAAAAAAATGAAATACCTACATTAATCATTCATAATTATTTCTTTATTTTAGTACATAGGTAGCTCTTCATTTAAGTACCTTGTGATACACGACATTTTTTGTTTTATTATCAGGCGCAAAAACAAACAACGCAGATGGTCTTCCGACCCGTGAACATGCCACGTATAATTGACCATGGGAAAAACATGAATGTTCTAGATTTAAACCACAAACTTTTAAGGATTGGCCTTGTGATTTGTTGATGGTCATGGCAAATGCAAGACGTATCGAAAATTGAAGTCTTTTAAATTCAAACGGCATATCTGTTGGGATCATCGGTATCCTCGGAATGAGAACTTCCTCACCTTTGAATTTTCCTATCATTATCGTAGCGTAAATTACATTGTTCAACAATTTTCTAACCACCAAACGCGTACCG
This sequence comes from Napeogenes inachia, assembly GCA_959347355.1. Classification (NCBI taxonomy): domain Eukaryota; kingdom Metazoa; phylum Arthropoda; class Insecta; order Lepidoptera; family Nymphalidae; genus Napeogenes; species Napeogenes inachia. The sequence continues at coordinate 7,626,588 of OY365797.1, forward strand.
TTGCACAGTTTTGGTTGGTTTATGTTTCGAAGCATGATTACTACGGAGCCAATCTTTAGGCGTAAATTGTGCGGTGGTAAGCCAGGCACGTCCAAAGAGTTTAAAAATTCAATAGGATAGTTGGTGGCTTCATCTTCATTTGTGACGCAGTCAATAGATTTGAATGAATGCATTGTTCCAATGATCTTATTTTGAATTATGTAGTTTAGGTCATCTACATCTTTATTCTTAGCCGCTAAAATTGCTCGCTCACTCAACCATTCATTATTTTTGTAGTTAGAAATAATTTCTGGAAACACATTGTTGATAAGTTCGTCTTTTGATGAGACAAAAGTAAAGCACGATTATGTATCTCCCCATTCATCTCAATATCTTGATTTCTGGAACTGACACGAATTTGATGTAAAATATCTTCTGACATATTATCCTTGTATTTGTGCCACAGGTTATATGGGTTTGATGGAAAACATGTCGAAATTATGATAGCGAATAATGTGCGTATCTGACTTGGTGATGCAGAGATAATGGCTTCAGCGATTGTCGTATCCCAATGACTATCGTTTTCTAATAACTTCAATTCTTCACATGCAGCACGATATGTTGGGAATATTACACCATTAACAGTTCGTAGTGACTCAAATGACGTTGGTCCACGCACATTTACCAGCAACAACCGCAAATAGAAACATTCATTATTCTTTGGATGAACTGTATACATACGACCAAGAGCATCAGTAGAACGCACATCTGGATACCCAGGAACCGCATCGCCTTGCTTCCGTCTTTGAAAATTCTTCGATGAAGCATTCCAAGTATAATAACGTGGCATCTCCGAGTAAAGCAAAGTTCGTGCAAACTGATCGCTTTGGCAGATTGCAAAAAAACTGGTCAATGTAGTTGCTGGAGGTGTTTCAGCACGTTGCGTAGCATTCGAAGCCGTGAAATAGACTCGTTGACCAATCTCCAGGTGCACCGCCAAATGCATAACAGTAGGATGACGTTCGTGAATGGGAAATGCGAATATACGCCAAATCGCTTCATTACAGTTCACATAACGACCAACTTGATAGCGTGAAATTTCATCGTTTGTATTTGAGGATTGCAATCCAAAAACCGCCATATCACTGCCTTTCGTGACATATTTGCATATATATTTTATGGACTTAACTGAATTGCAGTATTCAACGTTGCAATGTGTCTTGAACGATTTAGAAATAAGTAGCGAATATGGAACAATCCAACTGTTGTCGACAACGAAATCCATTCTTTTCACTTTCGTTGTGACAGTTCGACCATTGTCATCTGGTGATCGACGCCGATACAGCGGATAACCATCATTGCCAGTGACAGTCTCCTCCGTTAATTTTCGTGGATATCGTTTAGAGCACTTTCCATCGACCATGCAAGGTGATTGGGGATTGATAGCACCACACGGTCCATGAATCATATTAGTAGTAACAACATCATGTAGGTCTGGATCGACTTCATAATCAGGAATCTCGGCACATATGATATTATCTATTTGGTCAGGCTGAATTCTTTCCACTAACCAAATAAGAATGTGTGCGTGCGGCAGGCCTCGCTTTTGCCATTCGATTGAATACATCCAGCATCGAGTATCTCCAAAGACGCGTTGTTTAAAAATAAAGTTCATCAGGGACCGAATTTTTTGCCTGAATATACGTGCTGTGATGTCGTGTCTATCACTTGATGTTTGTCCGGGAAGCAGCAATTGAGTAATTTCTATCCATTTTGGATTGCAGGTAAAAGTAATAAAGAGATCGGGCCGACCGTAATGACGAACATATGTCATTGCATCTTGTGCATATTCATGCATATGACGTGGACTACCAATGTATGTCGCCGGCAGAATAGTTAATCGACCAATATTAGCTGCATTTCCTTCAGTACTAACTGCATCACGTAAATGGATGTACTCCTCAGAACGCAGTTTGGCTTGGTTCAACCTAATGAATGTTAAACGTTCCGTTTCTATTTTTACATACATATCAACGCAATACTGTTGAAACAATCGACGAAACCGCAGCAAATAGTTGTCAGCATTTTGACGAATCATCAAGCGATATGCATAATTCATTGAGCTAACTTTCTTTGTAGTTTCTTCACCTGAAATGAAAAATTTGATAATTAACCATTTGAAAGGCAAATTTTAAAGGCAAACAATACCGACATTAACCATTTTTTTAATAAGCATTATTTTAAATCAGCGTCTTTCACAAATAAATGAAATAAATTATGATACTGATACTCACCATTCAATGGATTTTTCATTTTAATATTAAAATAATATCCATCTTCTCCTTGCCAAAACATCAGCGGGTATTGCAATGTATCATATGATCGATGAGTTTCAGATATTCGTTGCAGTTGCCCAGTATCGCGACGTGTAAGCACAATATCGCGTTTTTCAAATTGTTCATCAACAATCAGGATGGCAACTTCGTCTACTGTTGGAGCATTAAATGTCCTTTCGTGTGTTCCAGATGGTCGTTTATCTGCTTTGATGACAACTTTAAAGTCATCACTTGGCAGGCGCTCTAAAGCACTCTTAAACAACCTGACCAACGCATGATGTTCATGAAGCAGACACTGCAAGTCTTGAAGAATTGCTCGCTTCATTCTTGAATTGATCTCTAGGCGTCGATCAAGTTGTTCTTCCATGTTGCCCATGAAATATATTTGTAAAAATTTATTCTGTGTATCTTCGAAAGGTAGTAATGATCCAATTTTATGATGAATCTGTCCTTGTATCTACAAAATAAAAACCAGACAGTATTAACTGGGTTATAAACACTTTTTTCAGTGAGAGAGTAGAGTTCAGGATTAGCAATATACTACATAGGTACCAATAGATAAAGTAAGATATTCTTTAACTACATTGTATATAAGTACAAAAATAAATACCTTAAATGTCGGATTAAATCCTCGTTCTTCGATAATATGTGCCCCAAATGACGTCACTTGGAAACAACCATTGTATTTTTGAGTATTTGCAAGAAAGTGGCGTGATTCTTGTGTTTCGCCACAAAGCAATAAATACAATGGCTCAGGTGGCGGAGTCAACAATGGCAATTTCAATTTACCATTAAGGCAGCATAATCCAGGCGTTTCTCCGGAAAACTTTAATGCACCACAATATTCGCGAACTACGTCCATTTGCCCAATGCAAACGCTAGGATGCAAGCTGTAATCAATGCTGCAATCGTATTGAAACGCTGCTCGATTTAAATCAGCACTTGATAAATGTCTTGTTCTGCGTCGCAAATTATCTATTTGTTGACCTCTGTTGTTCGCTCGACGATTCTGCATTGCTAACCGAGCTGTTTCACGGGCTGCTTCACTTTGCTCTCGTGTTTGAGAAGCACGAAGTCGAGCCATACTATCGCGGCACTGTTCACGTGCAATTTCTTGTTCTTCTTCAGTCTTTTCATTTGCAGTATTTCGTATTCCTCTTGCATTACGGCTTTGTCAGGAAAGATTCGATCGTCTTGGTCGCGGCATTATTAATTAAACTTCACTTCACCTAAAAACTCAAATTTTCAACCATACAGAGTTTTATAGTTCACTTCACTTCACTTCACTGTTTATATACTATACTGGCACTCTCATTACATTATAATTGTTAATAATTCATTTAATAGAAATAGTTTTATTATTGATTTCTTACAAATATCTAATTGTCATCCATACTTCATTACATAGCTGTCATTATACGTCAATTACATAGCTGTGATTTGATTTTTGTTATTCCAAGTCTGATTCTTTTTTGTTTTTATACCACGTTTTATAGTAACTGACGTTTCATGTCAAGTCAGACGGGAATGCTGTGGAACGGGATAAAAAGTATCCTATGTCCTTCTCCTGGCTCTAAACTACCTCCCTGCCAATTTTCAGCTAAATCGGTTCAGCCGTTCTTGAGTTATAAGTGGTCTAACTAACACGACTTTCTTTTATATATATAGATAGGCAATTATTGCACTTATGAAACGTCAGATTCCAGTAGCACGATTTCTAAATTTATCAAAGTTAGCGATATGGTTGCTCAATTAAAATTTATTATGGTAGATAAGTTAGCGATATGGTAGCTCAATTGGTTTAAATGACAGATTTCCAATAATTACTTACTGAGCACTATCGTGTATATTATATATTATATATAATGTGTATATTGTATATTATTGTGTATAATTTCATGCGATACCTAAAACTTTATGTTGCCATAACTTATTTTATTTCCTTTGGTATTATTGGTGATCATCATAATCTTAAACCACGTTTATACAATAACGGAAAACAACAATCTAAAAATAAATGTGAATTAATGTTTAAATAATTGTATGTACGAATTCTTTGTAGGTAAAATAAAGATTTGTGTATGTTTTCTTATTATGTAAACAATACGAAGATAGGTCCAATTATCATAATGATATTTTCCGTTTTACACGGAATATTTGAGTTTATAATCATTACTACACTATAGATCAGTAGATTCTATATGTACTCTTAAATAAATATATATAAATATATATCTTATATCATATTCTCTTGTGTGAATAGGCTGCTAGGTTAATGCGCGTTACCACCTAAGACTAAATTTCACTTACCATCAGGTGGAATGTTGTCAAGCATTAACCTAGTTTTGTATAAAAAAAATAAAAAAATTATCTATATTTTGTGTCAAAAATTCTTTACATGTGTTAGTGTTGTGGTGTGTATTAGTTACTGTGTAAATGAATGTATGATATTCTTATTATAGTTTTCTATTATAGTATGTTTCCATTTGTTTTTGATGACACTTAATCGAGATGATCAAAAAGTATTAAAATTGAATGTGTAAATAATAATTTCAAATAAAATAAAAAGTCACAGGTAAACGCAAGTTTACAATAAATGCATAGAATTTGCTATGAAATTAGGTCGCGAAGATAGAACGCAGGTTAAAGAAGGATAAGAGAGCATTAGAAAATAAAGACCTATCCACAGTTAATGAATATTTATTAGAAGTATTAGAGAAATCGATAGCCATTAGCAGTCGATCGGCGTCTCAGAAGCTTATCGGCTCACTTGTTGATAAACATAGCCTCTAATATTATTAATCCCTAAAAATGGTAACCTGATTATGCTTATTTAGACGGGATAACTTATTTATACTCAATATTAAATGCGTTGCATTTCAAATGTTGTGTTATTCGAATGTATTGATATTTGGTATTTTATAAGACATCAACAATAATTTGCAATTCGCCTATAACTTAAAGTAAATCTTAAATAATTGGTTTGTCAAAAAGTTTTGCGATGCAAAGCAGCGTTTTTTTTGATAAAGCGGTATTTTAAATTTATACCGAAGAGGGTTTAATAACAAACAGTTAAACTTGCTTGATCAGATTAGAATTAGGTTTTTGGGTCAAAGTAAACAGGTAATAGGCCTAAAATGTGATCATGAATCTCAACTTTTGACAAAATTATATTTTGCATAAAAGTTATCTCTATAGCAATTTTCTTGATGCAAAGATAAGTTAGATTCTACAGCAGAGATCATTTAAGTATGTACTCTAAATGATTAAGATATTTTATACTTGTGTTATATTTATATTTTAGTATAAATTATTTAAGCTTCATGATTTATTGACCTCTTAAGTAAACGTCGAATTTTAAGTATTGTTAATGCGCAAGAAGTAACTTAATTTCTACATAATAAATAGTAAAACGTTTGGTTGATATTTCCCAGATATAGTAATATACAAGTGTATACGGGTCAGATTTAATTTCGTGAAAGAATTTCTGGCTATTTAATTGTTTTTAATAACTCTATCTAATAATATATATATGACTGCATATAATTTGTGATAAAGAGTTTTTGGTGACAATTGGTTAATATGAGTTTTTGAAATTGATTGATTAAAATGGTAAAATTTGGAAAAGGCATGTGTCTGGTCTTGAGATGTTATGAACTATAATAACCTATTTTGCAATAAAACGTTACACCATGGAGTTTCTTCGCATTTTAAATAAAAGTCAAGACATTTTTTTAATATTTACTTACATTTACTTATAAATATATACTCTATTTTATTTGATAACTTTTTGCTAACTTGTAGGTATATAATCCCGTTGTTGTAAAATTTTAAGACTTCTAATCAAAAAACGAGACAAGTAGTATTGGCCGTACTTTCTTGATGTTAACCTGACAGACCCTAAAAAATTGTAGGGATCGAAACAGGTAGACATCGGAAGTTGCAAGGCGTTGTCAGGGCTATAAGGCGGATCATTAATACCTTCCAGCCAAACTTCCTCTTTTTTTCCTGAGTGAATGAAGATATGTGTGATCTAGCGTTATCGTGATGAAAGACCAAACCCTTTCTTTTGATCAATTTTGGTCGATTTTTTTTAAAGTTATTGCTTTAATCACATCGGGAGTATCCAATATCCAATATAGAAAATGGATGGTTCTTCCTGGCGGTAAAAGCTCATAATTAACAATGCTCTTCCAGTCCCAGCATACACTCAGCATCACCTTATTGCGAATTAACCCGGATTTTTCTACAGTCTAATGTGATTTATTTTTATCAGCAGTAATTGATCTTTTCCAAAACGGGTCGGTTTTATAATGTGTCAGTAGAGAATCGCAAATGACTAAACGGTTTATTAGGTTCCTTTCATTGAGTTCATCACCCAAAAATCGAGCATTTTAGGTACCCAGCTTTCTCAAATGAGTCAAAACTATTTTATGGTCAATTTTCAGTTTTTTAACTACTGACATTGTGATCTTGGTCCACTTTTTCAAAAGCTGCGTCCATTTTATTTGTAAAAGGTCGACCAGAGCGAGTTGCATCTTTGACATCTAAATTTACGGACTTAAAACGCTTAAACCAACTTCGTGATAGTCTTATTGACACTTCATGAGGTCCATAAACATCACATTTTTTTTATTGTAATAAAACTTTAATTGTAATAAAACTTTAAACTGTATCGAATTTCTTCCTTACGTTTTGTCAGAAAGAAAAACCAATGAAAATGGCGAAAAACAACAATTTACCTAATTCTTTACTTCTTAAAAATGAACCCGTTCCCTTGTTAATGTCATTAAGACCACAAGTAGTACAGTCAAAGATTTTTTTATTACAAGTTTATATACATTTCATATCAAAAAAAAATCCCTCACCTAGTGTTTTGAAATCTATTAGTCTAATATTGTGTAACATGTTTTTCATATGAAACTTAGAGGTGCCATTCGTGGAACAGTTGAAGTTAGTTTAGAATTAAACCGCTACCTTTAGTTCAAAATAAGGTTAGTGAAGCCGAGCCGTATATAATGAATATTTAAGCAGTTTAGACTCATAAATATATATTACTAGTTGTAGTTTAATAAGAACATAAAATAATTAAAAAATCTTCAATCCGAGCTTCACAGGAAACAAGCTCTGGGAGACTAAAAGAGACCAATAAAAAAAAGTAGTCGAAAATTTGGAGTAACATAGTTAATTAAGCTATTTGAAGTATTTTACTATTATGTATTATAAATAACACCTGATAATATTGTTTTCTACTTTAAATTTAATAGTATTTATCATGTTTATTTGACGGTACACTTATATTTAAAATTGTTTCAGTAAGATAGACGCCCGTCTATACATCAAAGTTTCATAACATATTTTATGCTTATAATTTATTCTAAGTTACCTAAATGGAATCCAATAGTGTGTTAATCAAGCCACGTCAATAAAACCTTTGTTATTTTTCCAACTAACTCTTACGAACAGTGCTCTAAGTTTCAAAGTATCCTAATTCAGTATTCGTGCTCAATAGTCGAAAAATTTAAGAATTTCTAGGACAAATTTCAATAAAAGCCGAGATTAAAAGTTTTGTCTCACTTTTTGAATAGAATGTTAATACAGAATATTTTTGGATACAAAAACTAGTGACTTTTATTTTTTACTATAACAATCATCCATCTTTTATATTGTAGAGTATTATATTTAAAAACATAAATATAACACAAATGTTTTTTAGCAGATTTACTGAATGTTGGTTATATATTTATATTATTTAAAAAGATAAAACTGACCATAGTTTTGGGCAATAAAAAGGTTTACGTAACACGGTGCGACACAAAATATTACATTTATGGTGGTAGTTTGAGTCTCTTCTATGTTTTAGATATTTTTATAATAATGAAATGCCAAACAAAAATCTGTACATTATTGAATGTTATTGAAAATTTGCTATGGGTTCTTAAAACGATTCTCATATATATATTAATAACACAAAAAATATTTATAGTTCACTTCTCGAATAAACACATCAAAATGAAATGGAATATTCACTCATATCCTGTATATTCTCCTCGTGTCTCATATCAATAAAGATGAGCTACCAAAGCCACTTAAGACTGTGAATGGGGTGTGATGAGACGCTTAATAGAGTTTTTAGCGTTTGCATGCGAAGAGCGCTGTGGGAATTTTAAGCTCAGCCAACAGTCTCCGTCATCAACATGTTTATAATGAAAACACGCTTATCAGATTTTAGTTTTAAACATAAAATGTAGGCATATGCATATGTCATGGATATGTTTTATTAATTTAAATGGATTTGGATCCTTTGTGATTGATGTATAGATTAGGGAACAAATAACAAATTCACTTATTAACTAAAGTACAATATATGCCAAGATGGTGTCTTGTTTACCAGAACCAGAAAAATCTTAATATTAAGAAACGATAAGGTTTTATTATTATTATTTAATTGATAATATATGTGTTGTTTATAAGAACACAGGATTTTAATTAAATATGATTGTAAAATACTTTGATAAAATAAAGGATGAATCTACGATCAGGATATTCTTGTAAACCTTATTAAAAAAAATATTTTACAGTGGACATAGTTTGACTAAATACCGAGATGAAGAACATATTTCCATGTATCTTTATATTTTGCTAATACAATATCATCTACAAAATTGTCTAGTGATTTTATTACTACTAACTCATTAGCATCTTTGGAAACTAATCCTTATGAAAAAAAAACAACATTTTCGTTCTTATGATCACTAATGGTAGCATATAAATATCATTTGAACTCCATTTGAAATCCAATGTACATTGTTTCAAATAAAATTATAAATCACGGAAAGTTTTATAAATTCAAATATAAATTATTTGTTTCGAAATGACAGATAAGATGAAAATGTTCTACCCAAGCTGCGTAGCCTACTTAAAAAATAAACATGACATTCAGTGTACATGAACGTATGAATATGTAAGGGCTATTTAAGGCTTTTTGTACAAGAGTCCTTTTAGAAGGAGGTCTTCTTAATGGTGTATCTTTACGCGTTTTCAGTGCGAGGTAAAGATAAAGCATTTTCTTAACTGAGCTTTATCGTTGCACTGTATATCATCACAAAGTCAAATAACGTTTATTTCTGTTGCTTCTTATAATTTTTGAATATCGATTGTATTAGGAAAAGTAGCTTGAGTATTATGTCAGTCAGGTTGGTTTTGTTAACTTACATTTTTATATTCAATTATATGAACTTTCTTTCTAGGTAAAAGATTCAATCCTTAATTTTTAGAGACAATATAAATTTTAATCTCAAAGACTTAAGTTTTTACCTAAGATTCTACATAATAAATATATATATACACCGGTGGACATATTTAGCGGAACGCAAAACACAGACTGCAAGATCATATGAAAACACATTTTTGTTGTACAATACATTTGATTATTATTCTGAATTAATTAAATTAACATTTTTGAACATAAGAAATCACAAAATTAAAGCGAAAGAAACGAAATTAAAGACAATAAGGTCAGTGAATTAATTCTGAAGAGTTTTGATCTAACACAATGAAAACTAAAGAAAAGTTAATATTGTCCAAATGACTGGTTTTTTCGCGATGGGTGATACAATCAATATTTAGTGTTGCCACCTCTTGCTGTTAAAACTGCCTGCATGCGTCTGGGCATGCTCTCTATTAAATTGTCAATAAAACTTTGTGGCATTGAGTTCCATTCTTCAACCAATGCGGTTTTGAGGTCTCTTACGTTGACAGGTGATGGATTTCTTTGTTTAATTTGTCTTCCCAGTTTGTCCCAAACGTGTTCTATTGGATTTAGTCTGGCGAGCGTGCCGGCCACCCCAAAGCCTGGATTCCGACCTCATTAAGATATTCCGAAACAAATGCCGCAATGTGAGGTCGAGCGTTGTCATGCATTAGAAGAAAATTGTCTCTAATGAAAGGGGCAACAGGCATCACAATCTGCTCTAAAATGTCGGTTACGTATCTTGCCGCAGTCAGGGAGCAGTTTTCTACGATGTGTAGCTCCGTGCGTGCTCCTAAGCAAATACCGCCCCATACCATTACTGACCCTCCACCATACGGCTCTCTCCCAATAATGTTACACTGAGCGTATGTTTCTCCGGGTCGTCGCCATACTTTGGTCCTTCCATCATCTGGTTTGAGACAAAATCTGGACTCATCACTAAAAAGAACTTTTCCCCAAACGTCATTATTCCAATTTAGGTGGAAACGAGCAAAGCTGGCCCGAGCCACTCGATGACCTGCGGTGAGCTGTGGACCTCTGGCAGGCAAGTACGCCCCTATACCAGCTGCCTTCAGTCTTCTTCTGACGGTTTTGGTACTAATTATCACTTGTCGAACTTCCTGCAGCTGGTTTCGTACCTCAGAAGAAGTCAAGGTACGGTTTCTGAGAACACTGCTGACAATAAATCTATCGTCTCTCTCTCCTGTTACTCTTTTGCGACCTTGTCCTTTACGCCTGGTATACTCTCCAGTCTGCCGGTATCGTTTAACATTGCGGAAAATCACAGACTTGGAAACATGTAATGTTTGAGGCACTTCATTGTAAGTGTAACCATTTTCAATTAAAGTTACAGCTTTAGAAACCAGAGCAACGCTGAGATCCGGCATTATCGCCTAAATTTATCGAATTAATTTCACTTCACTCAATAATGACAATTTTTCGTCAAAAAAACAACAGAAATAAAGTTTTTGTTAAAAACAACAAAAGCCGACGAAAATTCCATACACTACGTGTCTCAGAAATTAGCAGATAAACAAAAAAAACAAATGAAATTTAAAATTAAATTATTTTTAAAATCATCTTTTTTTTTAATACATAATATTGGTATAGAGGCCAGTACGAAAATATGAAAATATTTTCCGTTATTCGACCTGTTTTTTGCGTTCCCCTAAATATGTCCATGAGTGTATATATATATATATATATATATATATATATATATATATATATATATATAAATGTATGTTAATTCATGCTTTGTTTTATAATATTCTCTCGGAAAATAATTAAAAATTGTTAGTGGTTTGCTATGAGTAATTTTAATTAAAATCTTTAATGTAATGAAATAATATATTTGAAATATGCTGAAACAAAACTTATTTTTTTGTCAATAAAACGTGAAAAAATATTTTGTATTTATTTATTTTATAGTAATTAGTAATAACAATATCATATTATAACTAATATAACATAAAGTGGTTAATAATCAGCAAAAACCCCATATTTTAAAGAATATGTAAACATAAAAAACAAATTCGTTGTGAATAATTTCGTTAATTAACGCTATCGTTCAAGTAGCAGATTAATAAACAACGAGCTTTAAATGTTTTAATATATGCGATCCTTTTATTTTCAATAAGGTTGATTTCTCTCTCTGTCTTTATTTTGTATTTGCTTGCACTGCACTACTAGTAGCTTTAGTGTGCGTCTTTTGGGAATTGTCGAAGTTTAAAAACTTGAAAATGATATATTGTTTGATATTATATTCTAGTTTTAACTTTTCACTACTATTTCCCAGTTATTTTTCGTTATCTAAAACAAACATAAAATTTTAATTATATGTTATATTCTTTTTACTCTACCACTGAACCTTTTTCTATTATACTTATGACTTTACTAATACATATATTTTTCATAGATTTTGTTATACAATAAGCTTATGGTAATGATACTCTTTTTTGTCTCTCCCAAAAAAAATAACTTGATACTATTGTTGTTTTTTTTTTCTTTATGTAATTCGTTTTTTTTTGTCAATGAGTAAATTTTTTGAGGCAACATCACAGGAAAACCAGTTGACCAATTTAAACCAAAATTGGCACACATGTCAAAGACGTGACTGGGCTTTTACTCCAAAAAACAGAATAAAAAATATTGTTTACTTTCAAAGATATGGTCAAAAAACTGAATCTCCCATAGACTTAAGCTTAACTGAACCTGCGCGCGCTCGCCAATCGTTACTCTTAATCTTTCCGGTGCCAGCAACTTAATTGCAAGTCTCTTGGGCGCGGTATGGACCGCGACAGCTCAACTTCCGCAGCCCATTGTGGCGGATCCTAGTAGTATTAATAAAGTGAGAAAAAACTAATGTAAATGTTCATCAAAGCAAGTAAGGGTAGTGACACGGTAGCTCAAATGGCAGAGTGACGGGGCGGTATCCGTAGTCGTCGAGTCGTCGCAGATCCCAGTCGAATTGTTACCGATGATGATGATTATATCTACCTATCATTATATTTTTTAATATTCTGAGGTTTTAATCACTCGTCCATTAATTGTTAAGGAAAATTGAATCACTGTATTGGACATTTTAATTATTTCCTTCCATAAATTCCGTCGAAATTATATTTTACAGAACTCTATATAATATTTAACCGTCAGATTTCATACGTAAAGATATCAAAATAAATATTAAAGAGATTACAAGTGAAGAATACAAATGTTTCTAAAATTACATTTTTTAAAGAATTTTCAAAGACTTTCCTGCAGTTAAATAGAAATTTAGGTTAAACGTTATTGTCTTACACAAAACCTGGCAGATATAAAATTATCATTCATAAAGGAAATATATCTACGAAATAAAAACAAATTCAAGTAAGCAGAAACAAAACAAAGCAGTCATTTACAAAAAAAAAAGCTAAGTAATTAATTCTGCAACCAGACTTTTTTAAGTTATGGATGCTTGTAGATTTATGTCATACTGAAAGTCTGAAAGCCTCCTTTAGTATATGCTAAACTTTGAGTAATGTACTAATTGTACATTATTATGCATATATTTAAAATCATATATTTGGTTATACTTTTCAAATGTATTTTCTTGAATATTCTTATACTTTAATTATACTGTTTCCTAAAATAAAAATGCATCTCTTTAAGAGGAACAAAATCTCAGACAAATTTATTAAAGAAAAACGTGATAAAAGTACAGTATTTTTCTGAATCTTATTTCTGAACTTAAGGCGACGCGCCAAACATAATTGTTCATTAACATAATATGTAGACTAAAAATTTCATCTTTATAGAAACTATGCCAGTTTTGGGATTGACATAATATTGTAAAATTGTTCCATAATCTCTTATTGTATTATCTCGATATTTAAAAATGATTTAAAAATAAAAAAAAAACTTTGATAATAAATACATCTGAACATAAGCGAATATAAAATCATATATTTGGACCACTAGCGTTATAGCTCAAAATAACTAAATCCTGGAGCCAATGTTACTCAAGTATGACTCGATCAATATTTGACTACCAAGCCCAGATGAACATTTTGATCAACATGGCTTGATATTTGTTATATGTTGTAAAATAATAAGAGAATACAAGATACAATTTTGTACAATACTTATTGCCTTCATAAATCTATTGCTGCAAATGAAAATCAGTTTTTTAAATAAATTGAAAATAAAAAAAAAAGTTACGAATTATATCAAATTTAATTTATAATTTTTACTTTACACTTTATTATTTTTACTTTACTTTACTTTTACTTACTAAGTTTAATTTATAACGAAACGGAAAGGTAATAGAGTTCTATTCAGTAACTTTATTTTTCTATAAAATATATTGAAAACGCGTTAACTTATACTATACTAAAATACTAATGAAAACTGTATGGTATTTCGCAACAACAATAGGAGTAAAATACAATAGGAGCTGTAGCCATTGTCTTGGTATTTTGTAATACTGTTATAGAACAGTATTACAAAATACCAAGATAGATTATTGAGACGTTTCAATTTATAAGCAATGTAACATCTGCGATGGTATCAAATGGGACGATATTCTTTGTATTAACACTTACACATACTTCCATAAAATATCTTAGTGTCTAATAAATAAAATTATAAGTATAGGAGCAGATAGAAGGATCGTTTAAATTTATTACTAATATTATAGTTATTGAATAAACTATCACATTTCTATAATTTTCGTAAATACTCATTATTATAGCCACAATCACTTTAGCTTTTCATAATATGACAGTCTATTGGGCATATAGAGGAGAGCCTGTAGTGCTATACATTTTTTATGAGCAGAGTACGTTTGCAATAGTTATGCTATGTTCAAGCTATCTAATAAAGATAGTAAGTATATAGCTAAGTAAGCAAGCTAAGCAAGTAGCTTTTTAACGGCTTTAATTTTACATTGCAAATACAAGTACAAAATTTACATAGAAATGGTGTACTTAATTAGTAAAATAAACAAAAAACATCCTCAAAGAACTTGTAAGAATATTTCCCAAATACCATAGATACGTATTAAATGCGTTTCAATTAAACATGTGTGTTTATGTTTTTTCTGATCTTTAATTTCTGTCTTTTTTTGTTGCTAAATATATAAAACCTCTACAACATGAAAGAGTACTTTAATTTATTTGATAATTATTTCATGAATAAACAATAAAAATCTGATTATATGGTAAAATAAAAAAAATAAATTTAGATTTTAAAAATTAAACACTTAATCTGTGTGAACTAATTCTGAAAATATGCTAATTTGACCATTCAATACGCTGTGGACGATTAAAGAAAATCATGGGAATAAAATGACTCAGTAGCTCTTTTGAACTTATTCTACTGAACTCCTACCGTTTTTTAATGCTTTTTCGGCGAAGTATAAAAAATTATTAAAAAAAATTGAGAATGTTACTTTGCGATTTATTTTCGATAATTCTAATTTTATGTCCTTCTTTGATAAATGAACGTTCCTTTGGTGATAAAATTCTTATTCATAAAAAGCAGTCATTTGGTTTCGATAAATATGGTTTCATTTTACTTTCATCACTGAGCGATTCATTATTTTAACTAATGGTGAATTTTTCATAGGAATATTTTTGACGTGACAACGTCTTAAATTAGGTTAAGCTGGGAGTCACTTATGAAAAAGTGTAACGCCCGGTAACGTAACGATGAGTCACACACACATAGAATGCCTTGCGTCTCTCTCCCACTCAAACATGATCGGTCCGCCGAGCAATGTTTTGATTTTCAAATTGATTCTTTAAAATTACAAATAGGTATTAAGAAAAAGTGGCAGATATAAGAAAACTTGATTTAAAATGTGTTGAGCAAGAATTTTAACATCTAATTTAAGTAAATGTTTTAATTTTCAACTTCATTATTTACAATTACAAATTTTAATTAATTTCTAATTTATTTAGCAAAAATTTGAACCTTCGATCTGAATAAGTGTTTTGATTTTCAAATTAATTCTTTAAAATTAAAAATATTAAAATATATAAAATCAGAAGTGACGTCAAATAACATTATCTGTACTTATTATTATTTAATATGTAGGCCAGTACATGTGACCATACTTGGTAGACACAATTGGAAATAGTATTTTTTTATAACTGAAAAAAATATATATATAAAATACTGGTAGCAAACAATAACTTCAATGATCGATATCTCCGCAACTAATTGATGTATCGTAAATAAATTTTGTAAAAAATAATAACATCAATAATATAATATAAAATAAATAATATATAAAATGATTTTACGTGACAACGTCTTCATCGTCCTATCCTCGACAAAATCACTCAAATTATTAAAATATTGTGCAATTTAATAATATTCATATCAATAAATATTCTACCGAGAAAAAGACGTGGTCACGTAAATCTTCGCCCGTAAAACCGACTTTACAGGCAACCATATTTTTTTAATATAAAGATTATTAGATTCAATAGGACTTTTAAAAACATCTTTTTTTTCCATGTAATTAGTTTACCTCCATGATAATTTTCCGTCAACATTTGAACAGGTAACGTTTGGCATTTACATTAAGATATATATTTTTTTGTGATCAACTTTTCAAATCATTCATCAATCAATTTAGAAGGGTAATTCATTCAGTATAACTTTTTTAAATCGTAATTAATCTTTTTACCAAATTTGTATACGTCTTTAATTGTTATTTTAAATTATTGCTCCCTTTAGCTACGTTTGTTTTCTTTGTTAGTAAATGTTTTATAAACGACGACTTCTCTTCAAATGTATTTAATGAAAATGTAAATAATAAACAGTGTCGACAAGATGACTTATGATATTATAAATTTCCCGATTTAAATAAATTCGAATTGAAAATTTATGTAACTCTGTCTCGAAGAAAACCATTTCAATGAGTAAAAAGTTTTATTGATATTTACTTAATAGATAGTTTCGCAAAGGAGTTGACATACTTTACATTGAAGACGAAAGTGTCTTTATATAATGCCAAATTGAAATATCAGCTAAGAACACATTATAATAATCCCTAAACATAATTACGTTTTGGTCTTTTGCTCCAAATCAGCGATATCATATCGTTTCGTAAACAACTCACGTACTGAAAATAATCTCTTATATAATTGTGTATTAATCCTAAACCAATTAAATACAGAATCGGATAACAAAATCGAATATCGATAAATATTCTGTTTTGATTAACTTATACTTCGACTCGCCATGAAAACACATGAAATATTTATTTTTTTCTCTCGATTTGTTAAGATGACTTGAATTAAATTATTGAAACATTTAATTTATACAACAGGATATTTTTAAGTCTCGCTTTTAAAATTGTATGTTCGCAAAGTTAAGGTTATTATTAAGTTAATAAAAAGATTTATGAGATCAATAAATGTGATTTCTACGTTAACGTATTGTTTACGGCCCGGAAATCCGAACGTCTGACACAAATACGGTCAACGGTCCCCGTGGCGAACTTTACCAAAATTTTATTTATTATTTAACTTTTATTCCATTATTTTAACAAAAAGTACATTACTTTTTGTTAAAATAATGGAATAAAAGTTAAATAATAAATAAAATTATTATTTAAAAATGGTAGATTTCTATAATTTTATATAAGTATATTATAATAAATGTGAATATCAAAGTATTTTGTTTATTAAAAGCTTTTTATATTTTACCACTTAAAGAAGAAATGAAAGATATTTTTTGCATTGCGTGACTATATGCTGAATGTTTTTGTCGTTTGAGTAAAGCTCTAAGCCAAAAATCAAAGCGCTGGTTCCGCTAATTTCACTCAGCTGGGTCAAAAGATCATATTATTTATTGATATAATTTACAAATTGCAGTTCATTGAACATTGTAGCGGAAAAAGCGCTCCATCTGTATCCATATCTAACGTCTCGAACCTTTTTGGAAATTACTTTAATTGGATATTTGTGACTAATTTATTATTTTTTTCACTTTATTCGAAATATAATAAAATATTTTAGTTTAAAACTAGTATCAGAAGCTTGCATATCTTTTAAAAGGAAAAATACATTTTTTTTCATACACATCGTGAGACTGTATATCAGGTAACCCCTTAGGGGTTCACTTTAATATAAAAAATTAAATTAAAAATTTAAAAAATCCCCGATACAAAAAGACCTCTAAAAAGAGTAAAAATAATATTATTATGTACTTATTGAAATCGTTGCGTCGGGGGACCGTTGTACGTACGTTGGTAGTAAAACTATATAATAACGCAAGAAGAACTTAAGATTTTGTCTGAAGTTTTCAGCAACTTTTTATAAATAAGTTTATATTTAATTTAACATAAAATGCAATAATAAACAAGATCTATACAGCTCTTTTACTACTTCACATGCGGCGCCTCTTACGTAGCAAGAATTAATGTACGAAACCCAACTTTGACCTAATTTACAATTTGCTCAGAGGCACTTAAGTTTGCTCTCATTTATAAAGCTTAAATACGTAAAGTAATTTGAAATAATATTTTTCAATTGACATTATTATATTTATTTATTTATTTTAACTTTATTGTACAAAATTATACAATTGGCGGACTTAATGCTAAAGCATTCTCTACCAGTCAACCGAAACATTATACAGAAAAATAAGAACTACAATAAGACTTATATACGACAAGACGATAATTTAATAGATTTATACAACTCCTTTTATAAGCTCGACAGAACTTCAAGGTCTAAGACAATTGTTTATAACAATTGTTAATATTTTCAACTTTCATGTCTAAAGAAGAATGATAAGCTTGGCAAAAAAAAACAATAGTAAAGAATATAAAAACTCATCAAAGCGAGCAGGAACCTTATCAAACCTTAGAAAATCCTTATTTTTTTAAATATATTTTACACATTTAACATCAAACGATAGCTCCTTCGCCGAAGCTCCGAGATTAACTTCAATTCCCAACAATTTCCGAATAGTTAATAGGATTGAACTTCCTCTGCTGACTTTGATTCCGGTATTTTCTTAAAGGAAATAAGTTGGCAACAGATTTCCGATGAACTATGCAGCTCGCTATGATAGATTCATTTAATTAAATTTTGATATTTCGCTAGATATTCATGCTAAATACAATTACATACCATATATAATTTTATCTTATATTATGGCATCGTAATATAAAATACATCCTCAATTATTAAAATACGATATAATGTTTTTTTTTAATTATTCTATTTAGTTAAAACAAAACATCATATTGTGTAAAATCGATATATAGTAATTAATTAAATATTTTCAGTAGGTACAAGAAAAGAAATTCTTGAAATCAAACCTGTGACCTATGAGAAACCGCTAGGTTGCTTTGCAGGTTAAGCTTCTGTGTCACTCACTGTCCACATCGATAAATTTTGAATTTTCTGGATTTACGTCAATATAACGCTATATAACGTCATAATATAACGTCATAATCTGGCAATTTCCTATTAATTTTTTTATAAAATTATACCCCGTACCAAGTTGATAAAATATCAGTGCCTCAAAAGTAAATCTTTTTTAATTTGATTTTTGGCTTAGAGCTTTACTCAAACGACAAAAACATTCAGCATATAGTCACGCAATGCAAAAAATATCTTTCATTTCTTCTTTAAGTGGTAAAATATAAAAAGCTTTTAATAAACAAAATACTTTGATATTCACATTTATTATAATATACTTATATAAAATTATAGAAATCTACCATTTTTAAATAATAATTTTATTTATTATTTAACTTTTATTCCATTATTCTAACAAAAAGTACATTACTTTTTGTTAAAATAATGGATTAAAAGTTAAATAATAAATAAAATTATTATTTAAAAATGGTAGATTTCTATAATTTTATATAAGTATATTATAATAAATGTGAATATCAAAGTATTTTGTTTATTAAAAGCTTTTTATATTTTACCACTTAAAGAAGAAATGAAAGATATTTTTTGCATTGCGTGACTATATGCTGAATGTTTTTGTCGTTTGAGTAAAGCTCTAAGCCAAAAATCAAATTAAAAAAGATTTACTTTTGAGGCACTGATATTTTATCAACTTGGTACGGGGTATAATTTTATAAAAAAATTAATAGGAAATTGCCAGATTATGACGTTATATTATGACGTTATATAGCGTTATATTGACGTAAATCCAGAAAATTCAAAATTTATCGATGTGGACAGTGAGTGACACAGAAGCTTAACCTGCAAAGCAACCTAGCGGTTTCTCATAGGTCACAGGTTTGATTTCAAGAATTTCTTTTCTTGTACCTACTGAAAATATTTAATTAATTACTATATATCGATTTTACACAATATGATGTTTTGTTTTAACTAAATAGAATAATTAAAAAAAAACATTATATCGTATTTTAATAATTGAGGATGTATTTTATATTACGATGCCATAATATAAGATAAAATTATATATGGTATGTAATTGTATTTAGCATGAATATCTAGCGAAATATCAAAATTTAATTAAATGAATCTATCATAGCGAGCTGCATAGTTCATCGGAAATCTGTTGCCAACTTATTTCCTTTAAGAAAATACCGGAATCAAAGTCAGCAGAGGAAGTTCAATCCTATTAACTATTCGGAAATTGTTGGGAATTGAAGTTAATCTCGGAGCTTCGGCGAAGGAGCTATCGTTTGATGTTAAATGTGTAAAATATATTTAAAAAAATAAGGATTTTCTAAGGTTTGATAAGGTTCCTGCTCGCTTTGATGAGTTTTTATATTCTTTACTATTGTTTTTTTTTGCCAAGCTTATCATTCTTCTTTAGACATGAAAGTTGAAAATATTAACAATTGTTATAAACAATTGTCTTAGACCTTGAAGTTCTGTCGAGCTTATAAAAGGAGTTGTATAAATCTATTAAATTATCGTCTTGTCGTATATAAGTCTTATTGTAGTTCTTATTTTTCTGTATAATGTTTCGGTTGACTGGTAGAGAATGCTTTAGCATTAAGTCCGCCAATTGTATAATTTTGTACAATAAAGTTAAAATAAATAAATAAATATAATAATGTCAATTGAAAAATATTATTTCAAATTACTTTACGTATTTAAGCTTTATAAATGAGAGCAAACTTAAGTGCCTCTGAGCAAATTGTAAATTAGGTCAAAGTTGGGTTTCGTACATTAATTCTTGCTACGTAAGAGGCGCCGCATGTGAAGTAGTAAAAGAGCTGTATAGATCTTGTTTATTATTGCATTTTATGTTAAATTAAATATAAACTTATTTATAAAAAGTTGCTGAAAACTTCAGACAAAATCTTAAGTTCTTCTTGCGTTATTATATAGTTTTACTACCAACGTACGTACAACGGTCCCCCGACGCAACGATTTCAATAAGTACATAATAATATTATTTTTACTCTTTTTAGAGGTCTTTTTGTATCGGGGATTTTTTAAATTTTTAATTTAATTTTTTATATTAAAGTGAACCCCTAAGGGGTTACCTGATATACAGTCTCACGATGTGTATGAAAAAAAATGTATTTTTCCTTTTAAAAGATATGCAAGCTTCTGATACTAGTTTTAAACTAAAATATTTTATTATATTTCGAATAAAGTGAAAAAAATAATAAATTAGTCACAAATATCCAATTAAAGTAATTTCCAAAAAGGTTCGAGACGTTAGATATGGATACAGATGGAGCGCTTTTTCCGCTACAATGTTCAATGAACTGCAATTTGTAAATTATATCAATAAATAATATGATCTTTTGACCCAGCTGAGTGAAATTAGCGGAACCAGCGCTTTGGCGATTGTGGTAAGCAAATTATTTGTGTGCTACAATTTGGCATAGCAAAAATTAAAATGTTATTCTGCATCCCAATTCATGTAAATTTGTCTTTATATGCATTTTGGACTTTTGCTCGAGGTTTTATTTAAAAATAACGCAAAAAAATAAATTTTGCAACATTGAAATGATTTCTCTTTTTTAATTAAAATATATATTAAAAAGACAGAACCTTACCTTATAGACCTTAGGTACCTAGGAACAAATAAATAATGTGACAGTTTTTCGCTACAATATCTATTACATCCAATTAAAAGATGAAAGTTATTCCGCAGTTAAGAGTTTAAAATAGAAAGAATGTGACAAAGGACAATTTATTTTACTTTGTCACCAATTGGTGTTGGTTTTTAACTGAATTTAAAAAAGGAGGAACTTTTTCACACCTTTCAATACTTTCATCTTAAGTCGCTACTGATATTTAAATTATTTTGCTAAAATGTTCTAAAACAAGTATATTATTATTCTAAAACACAAGGCTACGTAGTATCTTGTGTTTTATTGCAAAAAAATCCTTATAACAACTGAAAATTCACTGAAATATTTTTGTAAAATCTACGAGGTATGCAATTTTCATAAGAGTGGAGATGGATTTTTCATTATTCCGTAGAGCACCTTACTTTTGTTCCATTCCATCTTTTATGACCGTAATATTCTTTGGTCTCTTAAATAAATGTTTTTATGGACCAATGCCGATCCCTACTTAAGTTACAAATTGTTCAACATTATTGGATATCGGTATTTTATCGGCATCATGACCCTTATTTTATTACCTTTACTAACAAAAGTAACGATTAATCTTTCATATAAATGTAAATTATATGATTAGGTGGATATAGTAGATTTATTAACCTCATAAAACAAGTATTGAAAAATATAATCATAACTTAAATTTTTTTAATGGAAAATCTTATCGAGATGAGAGGCACCATTTTATTTGCGTTGAAATTAAAAAGTAAAACCTATTTGCACTTTATCTCAAAGAAAATAAAACGGTAGAAAAATGAAAATATAATCTCTTCAAGTTGATTATTATAGCTATACGAAGTTTTGATAAGGTAAAAGACAAAATAATATGTTTTTAGGATGTATTCAGAAATATAAGAAAAAATAAACTAATAATTATTATAAATATAAAATTTAAATAAATAAAAATTGAAAAACATATCCACCCACTAAGATGAATTAATTCTTTATATGACAGTCTTTATGGGAAAGGAAAAATCAATAAGGTTTCTTTTGAAAATCCTCACCGATACCGTAGATCAATTGCAAAAGTAACCTAACGGTTTTCCCGACTTCGTGTGTACCCGCATTGATCTATTTTTGTCCTACCTTAATTTAAAAAAAAAATATTCTGTTTCGAATTATTATTTTTTTTATGTGGACTTTTTAAAAATATATTCTGTGTAGTAATTTGGAGTGTCAATATCTAAAAGAAACGGCTATTTGTTAGGTAGCATACATAAACACGATAAAAGGCTTTAGCGTTGGTAACTGGCATTATTAATTATGCAGCGCTCAGATCGGATCGTGACCTAGATCGAGCGGGCAGAGCTGCCGGAACTCCGTTTTAAGTGAATACCATCAGGTACTGAATATTATGAGTCATTCGTTCAAGTATTAGGTTTTGAGATTCATTCAATTAGAACTTACATTTTGGTACTTTTTACATACCTTTATTTTATTACAAGACTAATAATAAAAAGTGGCAAATATCTCTGCTGGATTTGTGATATTTGTAGATTTTAAGACATTGAATAAATGGAATATTTCAAAATTATTTTCATCATCGAATTTATTTGAATACTGGACTTGGTACTATAATTTCTAATTCACGATTAACAACAATAAAAATAATTGTTGATAATGATATAATATAATACATACAAATGATTGAACGTGGAATTACAGCAATAATAGCAAGTGCTTTGCTATATCATTAAAGAGGAAACTAACATCATTAACATATATCTTTACTGGTAACAATAAGACGTTCCGTGTATGAATTAGGTATCTCCTAAGCGCTGTCTATTAGTTCTTAAGAGAAAACACGTCTGGTCTGGTATTATTAAGGATGTGCAAAGATAATTGCGGGCTTTAATGTACACTTCGCTTTAAATTGTAACAAATTAGACGTACGCCATATAACGCTGCAGTTATGTATTTCTTAGGTTGGTAACGTTACATCATTTTTTATCAGGTAATCATTATGTCTATTATTGTGTGTTACTGCCAAACGAGATGTATTGTGTGGATTAATAAAACTTTGCATTTAAAATTATTTGAATGAATCAAGTTCATTATATTTCTATGCAAAATGTTTAGTGATAACATACTCGAATATTTATTTCAATATGACCATTCTTCCCATCATAAAATCCAAAGTTATTTTATTTATGTATGCTCTTAATGACTATTCTACTACTACTGTCTTGACTATTTCATTTTTTAAATTGTATTTAGGAAAATAAAAGCTCCATTGTTTTAAAACTGTGCAAATACATTCGATAAAATATTAATAATACAAGTATTGTGCAGAAATATTTGAAAAAATGTTGTTTTATAATTTTCATTGCTAAATATACAATAGAACCTCGATAATTTAAAATCCAATTGATGCCAAAAATCTTTTCAGTTATCAAGTTTTTAACGTACCTATCAATGATTTATATTAGAGTGATCGCGGGGATGGGATCGCGTTGTCGTAAGTAAATTTAAGCTATTTGTATCCACACATGTTATATACAAATTTAAATTTATTTAAGGTTAAGTCTGCAGAAAAAAACTCTTAGATGTTCTTTTATTTTAAAGAGTTTATTTTATTTTTATATCGATATAATTTCAATAACAAATAAAGAGAACTCATTATCTTTTATGTAGCTAAATTGCTCGGTAAATTATTATTATATTCAAGAGACAAATAGATTTGAATTACGAAAAAACATTATTCTAAAATAAAATATACGGAAAGACGGAATTTTCGTCTTTAACGTAATAGACCTCCTCTCCATTCTCTTTTATTTATGTTTAAAATAAAAAATATTGGAATTTATGACTTACCTTATTACTATGCACTTATTATTCCTTAAAAGTCTCTTTGAACTGTATGTCCAGTATTTTCATGCATATGCATGCATGCATGGAATTTGCAGACAGTTGTTCAAGTTGTTGTATTGAGTGCGTCAAAACATTTAATTAAGTTAGAAGTCAAAAATGAAAGGTTATTAGAAGTTGCGGATTTTAAGTTAAATAGGTTTTTGGGTTTAAGATAGGAATTTTTTGAAGTTACAGAGGTTCATTTAAAACTTATTAGGATTATTAATATTAATAATAATTAAATAGTAATATAACATCTAATCACTATATTATTATAACATGACTTAGCAAGATCGTTTAACGATAGCAATTAAAGTAATGCAAAAGGGTTGTATATTATACGTTGGATATACCTGTTCTTAATCCTGTTTTCCTGGTAATTTAATGCGGTCCCTAAAACTTTTCGTTGCCTTAATCTATTCTAACCCCGGGTAGTAATTAGAATGTTCCACATTTTCGTTATAATAATAAACAAAAACTGATAACGAAATTTATATATAACGACAAATATTATTTCAACAATTGGATGTTCGAATAGATATTTCATATTTCTTATAAAACACATGTTGTGATTATGTACGTGTTCTAATTATGTACTATATAAATTATAATTAAAAGATTGATAAATTGATTTTCGAATTAAATCTTTAAACAGGCCTCATTTATCATAATGCTTTCATTTGACACGTAATATTTGAGTTAGTTTAATATCTTTACTACTATATAAATATGTAGATTCTATCGGTACTTTACATTTTTTTACTTATTTTGTGCATAAGATTTGTTTCATGACTCACTTATTAAAATCTAAACATTTGTTTAGCTCGTTTATCTGTCTGTTTATAGGTCCTATTACTTTAAAACAATGGTATTTATTGTTCATTTTTAATGAATTATGCTATGCCAATTATTACCTGACACCTTATGTAATGCAATATTGTATTAGGTAACTGAATGATTTTCTTCGCAGTTCTCTGGGGGCTTTATTTATTTATTTATTTTCAGGTGTAAATGTCTATTCAATAGTATTACTATAGTGTTCTGTTATAACATATTTCTTGTATTTTTTAATCACACTTTCATAGATCTTTCACTTTTTCTTCAGTACTATACAATCAATGGTTGGCAAAAGCTAGTTTACATTAAATGCATAGAAAGTTATTTAGGAGTAGGTAACAAATATCGATCTAGTTAATAGAAAGATCAAAGGGCTTTAGAAAATTAACATGGATCGAGAATAAATGAATATTTGTAGGGAGTGTTGAAAAATCTTTAACAACCAATCGATCGGCAGCTTATCGACTTACTTATTCTAAAAGCATCGCATCTAATATTATAAATATCCCAAAACGATAACCGATATCAAACATTATTCCGAGGATTATGATATATGTATAATAAAATATGACAAAACATTTATATACCGATAGGTCCTATGTATAATATGGACCAAAATGAAAAATTACAAGTTCACAGCTTTCAAAGTTTAAATTTATTATAACTCCAGATTAATAAAATCAAAGTTCACGAAACTTTTCTTGTTTGCTAAGACAACCATCTTTCTCATTTATAGTATAGTATTTTATACTTACATTTATTGTTTTTTTTTTACGTCACATTAGTTAATTTTTGTTTAAATTATTTTTCTTTAAAAACACCCTAAAAGGGCCAATGTCTCGTGTTGGTAATACGCGTATTGCGCTAATTAGCATGAAGTACATATATTTTTTTATTTAGATTGAACAATGTACACTAATAAGACTAATAAATTGAAATTGCTTTATAGTTCGGATCATTAAACTTTCCCTACAACTTTCTTTCATCGATAATAAGGAACAACTTTACCATACTAAGATTTAATTAACAATTATCGTATATGATGAGAAACAGGGCGTGGGTCACTTTAGTAAGGAAAGCTTTTCAATGCTTATATAATATTATGCATATATAAAAGTAATGGTTTTGCAGATTTAATTATTCTAAGATCTATGATACTTGAGACATCAAGATTAAAGAAATCAACCGTCAATTATTATTTCAAACGAATTATTGTATTTAACTAAAATTGTAAGCAATCACAATATAAAACTACAGCTTAGCGTTTTTTTCTAAATTTTTAGCGATTGTGTCCTTTTTGACATAGAATAGTAGTACATAAGATTTATGATTTAGTTATATTCTGTTAATGCTGTTATCGGATTTCATTATTTGTCGGATTGTTTATCGGATTTTTTTAAAAGAGACCCAATATATATTTTCTCTTACTTATAATTAGTCTAACCATTAACTTCCCAGTTTATTTACATCGCATCCATTAAAAAGTGATCTTTTTTACATTATAACTACATAAAAATTTAGAAAAAAAATTGAATTGAACTTGCTAACTCTTATTTAATTTTATGTTGTTAATTTTACATGCCTTGTAACATCAAATTAATATCTAGAAGCATGTCCTTGACTAGTAAATTTTAAGTTGGTAATGTAAACGTGTTTTAATTAAAACGGTTGCCGTGTAAGATTCAATAAATAATTTAAAAAATCATCTACATAAATCTATCAGCAATCCATTTGTATAGAAATAACTAGAATAGAATAGTTTTAAAATAATTTAGAGAAGGTCAAGGTTTACAAATTTATTTATTTATTTATTTATTATAAGGCATAACTACAGAGTAAAAACTAAAAATAAGAAGTAGAATTATACATTAACAACAAGAGACAGGATAAGTTTAAACCCCGATAATAGCTACGCACAACATGTAACTAAAAATAATAATAATAGTTTAGCTAGAGGTGAATCGCTGGCTTAGACATAAGCACATCTGGATTCAAAAACAAAAACAAAAATAATAATAAACTAGAATATAAAATAAGGTCCTATCTTTCAAACTACAAACTAAATACGACTATAAAAGTTATTATAAAACTTATACTTATACTACATTTATTAAACATATATTCCTCAATTAATATTGCATTTTCTTAAATAAACAGGCAGACTTTGTGCATTGATGTCCAAACTTTTACACAGTTCATTGTGAGCTTTACACATTCTGAACACTGGGTTGTTAAATGCTGAATTATTTCGACACACAGGTATATGAAAAAATAATTGAGTGCGAGTGCTACCAGTTTTTAGTGAAAAGTGGCTTAGTAGTTCGCTAGTATCCCATTTGTTATTTATAATTTTGTGAAGTGTAGCAAAATCTTGAGTTCTACGCCTAGTGACAAGAGTTGTTAAACCGAAGTATTTAAGACGGGCCTCATACGTCGGTAGTTTACGGGTTAAATTGAACCTAAAGCAAACATATCTAAGAAAGCGCTTCTGAATAGATTCAATTCTCTCAATATGTTTCTTAAATAAGGGAGACCATATAACCGAAGCGTACTCTAAAACACTTCTAACAAGTGCTACAAATAAAGTGACGACACTAGCTGGTTTATTAAACGGTTTAGTAACTCTGAGTATAAACCCCAAAATCTGATTAGCTCTTGAACACATAGTATCATAGTGGTAGGAATACGTTAGTTTGCTGTCTAACCAAACTCCGAGATCCCTAATGACATCAACTCTATTCAAAGGAGTCTTGTTGAGTTTATAGGAGTTGACGATAGGGTATAGTTTTTTCGTGAATGTTATAACATGGCATTTTGATATATTTAGTGTCATGTTATTGACAGTACACCACAAGTCTAACTGATTAATACTACGTTGGAGGATGTCACAGTCGTCACGATTGTTGATTACAGAGTATATTTTTAAATCATCAGCATATGCAATGCAATGGCAGGATATGGTCTCAATTATGTCATTAATAAAAAGGACAAATAACAAGGGACCGAGATTGGAACCTTGTGGTATTCCTGATACAGCCTCATAAGGATTTGAGTAAAAACCATATACTGTGACTAACTGAGAACGGTTGGTGATATATGAGTTAAGCCAACGCAGTAACGAGCCGTGTATACCTAGATGACGGGCTTTAGAGATTAGTATGTAATGATCAATCTTATCAAAAGCTTTGTTGAAGTCTGTGTATAGGGAATCGACCTGTTTCCTTTGATTTAAAGCCTCGTTTAGATAATGCGAGTAAGTCAAGAGATTGGAAGTCGTAGAACGTCCGGATACAAAACCATGCTGTCTATCACTAATTAAGTTCTTTAAGGAATAACTTATATGTTTATAAATAAGGCTTTCAAATATTTTCGCAAAGCAGCTCAGTATACTGATAGGCCTGTAATTTTCTACGTCAGACTTGTTACCTTTTTTATGTATAGGCAGTATATGAGCGGTCTTCCATAGTTCTGGAAAGATACCAGTAGACAGACTACGATTAAACAGTAACGTTAGAGGTTTAATTAGTGCTGTATAACAATTGCGAACTATAATGGGAGGCACGCCGTCTGGTCCTGCCCCTTTATTTATGTTAACTGATTTTAAAACATGTTCAACTTCCCGCTCTGTGACCCTGATAGATGAAATACTACAGTTTGATTCCGGAAAATCTGGTGCGTATGATGTAGACATATTTGTGTTGTATACAGAAGCAAAATGTTCAGCAAACAATTCAGCAATATCCTTCCCATTATCCGCAAATACGTCTTTAAAGTACATTTGGTTTGGAAGATCGTTAGTACACTTTTTGGACTTTGTATATTTCCAAAACAATTTTATATTTGATTTAAGGCTATCTTCAATTGAAGATATGTATGTATTATAACATTTATTAAATAAGCTCTTAGTCCTCGAACGAAGCAGTGAAAAAGTGTCGAAATCACGGGGGTTCTGGTAACGCATAAATTTTTTGTGATACTTGTCTTTATCTCTTATCATATTGATAAGTGATTTCGTAAACCAAATAGGGTATGAATTTCTAGATTTTAGAACCGGTGTATATTTGTCTATTATTTCCCATAAAATATTGTAAAAAACTTGCAAAAATTCGTCTACATTTAAATGGTTAAATTGGGACCACGTTATACGTTCCAGCTCATTAACACAAGCGCCAAGATCCGTTCCTCGGAATCGATATCTATGAGTGGTGTTCTCTTTAAGATAACTTACCTTTTTGAGTTTAATACACACTTCAAGAGCAGGATGGTGATCATCACAGCGAATTAATGTTTGTGCTTTTGTCACAACAACATTCATATCAGAGGAATGGAGGATGAGGTCTAAAATTTTATTATTTGTATTAAGTACTGCGTTCGACTGCGTAAAACCCGCTTTTGCTATAAAGTCAAGCATTGTTAGTTCTTTGTAACTAGGAGTAGTTACAAGTTTTTCCCGTGAAAAGGATTTTAATTCTGGCAAATTAAAGTCTCCTAATACTATAGCTTTGTTAGGACTAGTCATAGTTATTTTGTCTGTATTGTCTACGAACTCTAAAAAACAATCTTGAATAAGATATGATGGTAAATATACTGTGCAAATGTTAATCGTACACGAATTGAGACGTACGCTTACCCAAATGTCTTCTACGGATGTTTGCCAATCTAGACGGTGTATACTATGAATGCTTTTTTTTACAGCAATAAGAACTCCACCCCCATGTTTTTTATTATATTTAGACATAAACTCATAACATCTGTCTCTACGGTAGACCTCGTACCTTTGATCGAAAACTTCTGAGGAATATACAGAATCACTAAGCCAAGTTTCACACAGACATATTACATCATACGAGTAAATAATAATCTCAAATAGTCATCAATAAATATATATCTTATGGTAGGGTACGATTTCTATTTAAATAGTAGTAATTAATTTGTGGTAAGACTCAATAGCGTATTTAATTACACACGCAGATTCTGTAAACAAATTAAGTCGAGACATTGATTTGTAAACAACCATAATAGGGATAAATTAGTTTATTTGTCTCTAGTTTCTCTGTCTTATTTCTTACTACGTAACGAACGTTACGAACTAAGATTAATTATTAACATAATAGGTAAATATAAAGTACAAAATTTATATTTTTAAATTAATTCTAATGACTCTAGTATTCTATTATTATTTATTTCAATCTTTATTTATCTAGTACCATTTAGTATCTTGCGATTTATTATACTTTTTTTTCTTTTAAAGGTTACGGAACCGTATGGAAGTCTCTTGCTATTCGGAACTGTATTCTACCCTCACCACTACATCTATATGTAGCGGGGAGGGTAGAATACAATAAAGACCTATGTCTGGCGCTATGAATGAAAAACAGGTAACTGTCATAACGTTGTTTATACTTAGACTTCCAAAAATTTAATTATCCTATTTATCTTGTTTTCAACCACGGTTAACTAAATAAATTAAAGTTAACTAAAGAAAACTTCTTCATTCGTTGAAAGTCGCGATGTATATAATGCATCATATCGGTGAGGTTAACTCTACTAACTAATATGTTAGTTTTTAAGAGTTTTAATAGCAAATTTCTTTTGACAACTTTCGACGCTAACCATATAAAAATATAAACATGCAGCGAAGAAAAAACACCTTAAAATATTTTTATTTTATGTTCCATGTAATTTGAGATACATTTTTTAAATCTTTGTCAGATTTGAAGTAATAAAAGGAAGGTATCTTTTAACTTTTTCACTTAAGTACACTAAATTACCAGAGAGCACCAAGAATATCATTTTATTCCTTGTGCTACTACAGAGTTTAGATGTGACACTGATTGCATTAAATTTACGACTCTGTTGAATCGAGTACGAAATTCATTTATAGTTCAAAGTTACAAGGGACCCCAATTTACTTTCTTAATGCTTAACTCGGGGCCTTACATCTAATTTAAACGATTTTTATTAGCGTTTTCATACATTCGGAATCCAAAATAGTGAGTCTTATCTACTTTCTCAATTTTGTAAATATAATACAAAGACCAAGTTTCTCAATAAAGTTTCACAGATAATTCGCAAGAATAATAGGCGAAATTTTTGTATAAAAAATGTCTGAATTCTCTATGGTTTTTTCAACAGAAATTTAGATAACTGAGACATTTTTAGCTGCTATGACTGGACCTTGTTTTAATATTTATTAAATAAAACTTAAAAAAAATATGTTATTGCTGGTCAAGTTACAAAAGTGAAAAAAAATTGTAGTGGCAGTTTTTTAGTTTTAATTGTGCATATACACCACTTACTTTAGGTAGTATCCTTCCTCTATAAGTAGAGTAGTTTTTCAGATAAATAGTCATTTAGTCTCCATCTTTCTGTAAGAACACACAATTTATTTTAGTATGTACGAACCTGGCTAAAACAGTCTACCTATTCTTATACACAAAAATAACATCATATCAATATAGAATACAATAAAAATCTGAGTTGCACATTGACAGTAAAATTATTTTGCACCAGCAGTTAAAAGAATTATGCTATAAAGTCACCAGCGTATCACTATCCTTATATTGCACTAGACACTTCTCTCTCCCATAGCGCGCATATTATACCCCTCAATGTTTATGCTTAAGTTTGCGTCTTGCGAATACCTTTTCTATAAGTAAAAGCACGTAATAATAACTGTTTCTGTTATTATTATTTTTTTCCAAATCAAGCATCGTTTGATTATTTGTTCTCCTTTTCCACAGCATTTGGTTGTGCATTCTTTTTTAAATATAAATTGCACAATATTTTTTTTCATTGATGAACGCCTGATTACGCGGTAAGTGTCATAAGACTTTTTTTTCAAATTTTATTTGAGTTTATGAACCAATGATGCATCGATTGCTTTAATTTTGTTACATTTCTTTAAAAGAAATTTAATTCTTTTCCTATATTTTCTTATATTTTCAGGATTTTATTATATTTTAAATCATCCATTTCATACCAAATTTGGTTCAGGCTCATCCGACCTAATGGTTTCTTGTTTTTTTTTTGCATTCCTACATTAATTTAGCTATAATTTTAATTGTACTACATGCTTGAAGTATTGAAGCTTAGCACTCACCTGCTCACACAACCTGCTTGAAAGTAAACAACGCCAATTAAAAATGTATTATAGCTGAAGAAGTGTTTCGGCTGAATTTTATGTTTATTTATTATACGTACATGGCTTGCTTGTTGTTGAAGTATTTTAATTTCAAAAATAGGGTGGCTTCTTATTAAATATTATTCAAACAAATATTACATAAAACTGTAAGTACTGAATCTTCTATTTAAAATATAGACATGTTAATTAAAAACTAAAATGTTCAAAGATTTTTATACATTTTAACTTTTTCAGTCACTCTTATTGATGAAAAATATTTTGAATATTTTCATGTTACTTTTAGCATCATTTACTACTAGAGAAGAGCAGAAAGTAAAAAAAAATCTGGGTATTAAGGCTTTTGATGTATAAGCTGGTTAAACACAATAACCACCATGACTGTTGATATAATTAAAACAATGATGAATGACGTATACTATTTATCAATATTATAAACTCTAATATAGTTAACCTGTGAGCAAAACTCTTTTTTATGAAAATCTATAAAGTATTTTTTTTTTTGCATAGTCAAAAGGGCATTTTGCATGTACATATACGACACCATTGTATTGTATTTGCATTGTATGACACACTGGAGGTATTTTAGAGGTACATTTGCAGGATCTTATAGAAGCGGTTCTCTCAGGTTAATGACGACTACATTCCAGGCAAATTCCCTCATGAACGTGAGGCTTATTTCATTTAAGTTATGCAAGTCTTGGAGAAGAGGCTGTGGAGCTTTGGTTGCTGTTCACTGAATTTGGTCTTTGTCTAAAATAATGCTAGCGCCCGGTAAACACTTCTGTTGAATACTTTTAAAGTCAACTTGGATAGTTTCGGCGTAAAAAAGACTGCGGTTCTTTATAAATGAATACAGCATAGACCACACAACAATAAAGGAAGTGAAAAAGATTCTATGCCCTGGTGGGATTTTCTGTCAACAGCATAACTTCCTTTTAGCTGTTCAAATTTGTCAAAAATATATATGTCGCAGATCACGATAATTTAACGATAATTAGTAACCCAATTGATATCATTGTAATAGTGGGGTGTGAACGCCGTGACGTATTGAGTCACGTGATCGGAATCGTTTGGAGGGGCACCGGAGACATTTTAAATATCCGAGAGCATCGAGACGAGAGGATTATTCATTAGTGTGAGCCTTACAGTCCGGACCCCCCAAACGGGACCGGTGGTTCACGCAACTTTGATAATTGTATACCTACTAAGTAATTTGTGATTACCTACATTTAATACAAGTAATTGTCATATGGTGTGTGTGTGGTTTAATTGCCTGAGACCCTACGCCTCGGATCCTGTACAAGAAGACGTTATCAAGACCGAACAAGCCACGAATATACCTCCTTATCTCCGACATCAGAAGTGGGATTCACTCGGGCATCAAAACCACCAACTACCCGCGAGATAAGTTTATTGAAGCTACAATTAACGTCAAGCAAGTAATGAAGTGATTTTATTATTTGAAACGCTTACTACAAGACAATAATAATGAAGTTCCAGAATCAATACAGTCAATCAATAGTTGATAATCAATGGTTGTAAATCAATCAATCAATCAAGTTAAATTTATGTTATCTCAAAACTTCAAAATTGAGATCTACCCACATATCAAGAAAATCGATTGAAAATACCTATTTAATCGCTTATGCAAGTTGTTTATTAGATTATATGACAAACCGTTGGAAGAATTCTACGAAAGAAGAAATCGTTGCTAATGAAGAAAGAAAGAAATGAGAAATTATGGCGGTGACAACGTGCCGCGAATGGCGGTAATGGCGCGGCGCGGATGGCAATGATGGCGCGGCGCTGATGGCGGTGATGGCGCGGCGAGGATGGCGCTGATGGCGCTGATGGTACTGATGGTGGGAACTGCTTTCGTGGCGATGACAGCCTTGGCAGCGGTGCTGGTATAGTGCGGTGCGAGCAACGCATTGATGTCTGCGCAATTTATCCACCATCGATCACGTCACAGCATAAAGGTGATTCGTTTCGATTTACATCCATTTTTGCGCTAAATACTCGCTAGTTAAAGAAAATTAAGCGATTAAATATAGTGGTAAGCACTTCATTATTGTTATTGAGATAACTAGTATTGAGATTAGCGAACAACCCTCACGATCTTGTTTTTTTAATTTTTACTGATAATTATTTCACTTTGTTACGTCATTTTGTTACGTATTATGATAAATTATTTTATCCCGGATTTTTGGAAACGTGAGTGTTTGTTTTAAACTCAGAAAACAATGTTTTAAACTTTTGTTTTAAATAACTTTGTTTTAAATTCGGTAAACAATGGTAACGCGATAACTCTAAAGATTTAACCGGTTAAGACCAGTCAGGACTTAAAAAAAACTGTAATTCGAACATTATTTAATTAATAGGAACATTTTATTTCTTGTCTACCTACATGTGTAGTAATCACGAACTTACAATTATTAATTAATCGTATATTGTAAATGCGTATTATTGCCGATCAAGGCCCGTAAATGCTGTAAAATAAAGCGGTTAGTTAATTAAGTAAAAGTAATAACTTATTATTTACGTCTTGTAAATGTTTTCCGCAACAGAGACTTAGCTTTATTCGATCTTTATTCGATCTAGAGCTTTATTCGATCGGGGCAAGATGCCATAGATAAAGTTCAACCCGCGACAAATTGTATAATGACCAGGGTTGCAAAAGTTTCTCCTTTAGAGCTTCTGATAGGTAAAGTTAAAAAAACCTTTGTTTTTGATATATAGCGATGCCAGAGGGTTAATTACCACTTGAAGTAGAGCTTGTAGTAAAAGCGATTGAGTAAAAGTGATAGTAGTGAATCTTAGTTCAATTGGGAGTCCGTGGGACTCGGAATTGAAAGCAATGCCATGATACAAACGGGAGGTTTGTTGGTAGGGCTTAGTGAAAAGCCATATGTGACGAAGAAGATTCATGCTTTTGTGTTTTATTATGTTTTTAGAATACATTTTTGGTTTTTAAATGTAATGAAAAGTGGCGCTTTATTTAGTTTAGTGGTCATTTATTTTGATACAGAATTCTGATTGTGATGTTCAACTTTATTATAGTGATTGTTTAGATTAAAGTCAGGCTGTTAAGAATATGGATAGGCGCTTTCGAATTCTATTTTCACTATTTATTATTACAAACGTAACCGTATATAAGAAATATAAACGGACTAAGTTAGATCCAAAATATAAAGGAACTTTTCAAGGAATATCGTTATACTTTAAGATCATTAAATTCTAACCATACCACAGGTTAAATTAAGTAGGAACCACGGGATCTAGGAGAGACTTGACGCCAATGATGGTTGTCTATCTCTATCTTGACTTGACGCCAATGCAGGTTGTCTATCTTGACTTGACGCCAATGATGGTTGTCTATCTTGACTTGACGCCAATGCAGGTCGTCTATCTTGACTTGACGCCAATGCAGGTTGTCTATCTTGACTTGACGCCAATGATGGTTGTCTATCTTGACTTGACGCCAATGCAGGTCGTCTATCTTGACTTGACGCCAATGCAGGTTGTCTATCTTGACTTGACGCCAATGATGGTTGTCTATCTTGACTTGACGCCAATGCAGGTAGTCTATCTTGACTTGACACCAGTGCAGGTTGTCTATCTTGACGCCAATGCGGGTTGTCTATCTTGACGCCAATGATGGTTGTCTATCTTGACGCCAATGATGGTTGTCTATCTTGACGCCAATGATGGTTGTCTATCTTGACGCCAATGATGGTTGTCTATCTTGACGCCAATGATGGTTGTCTATCTTGACGCCAATGATGGTTGTCTATCTTGACGCCAATGATGGTTGTCTATCTTGACGCCAATGATGGTTGTCTATCTTGACGCCAATGATGGTTGTCTATCTTGACGCCAATGATGGTTGTCTGTCTTGACGCTAATGATGGTTGTCTATCTTGACGCCAATGATGGTTGTCTATCTTGACGCCAATGATGGTTGTCTATCTTGACGCCAATGATGGTTGTCTATCTTGACTTGACGCCAATGCGGGTTGTCTATCTTGACGCCAATGCGGGTTGTCTATCTTGACGCCAATGCGGGTTGTCTATCTTGACTTGTCACCCTAGGATGTCTATATTGACTCCGAAGTTTTGAATGTTGATCTTGACTCTTGTTTGGGATGTCTATCTTGACTCCAATACGGGATGTCTATCTTGACTACAATTATTTGAATCCCATGGAATAACTTTGATGGAGTTAAGTTCCATGTAACGGCTTTAGTTATCATAACTATCGATTTTAGAAAGATTCATGAATTTTTTGTGGTCAGAAAGGCCGAGCGAAGCAACATCTACAGTTGTATACTGTTTGGATTTCAGATACATATGCACACGAGGGCGTGTGACTTGTCAGTATGGCCGTGTCGCAGATCACGATAATTTAACGATAATTAGTAACTCAATTGATATCATTGTAATAGTGGGGTGTGAACGCCGTGACGTATTGAGTCACGTGATCGGAATCGTTTGGAGGGGCACCGGAGACATTTTAAATATCCGAGAGCATCGAGACGAGAGGATTATTCATTAGTGTGAGCCTTACAGTCCGGACCCCCCAAACGGGACCGGTGGTTCACGCAACTTTGATAATTGTATACCTACTAAGTAATTTGTGATTACCTACATTTAATACAAGTAATTGTCATATTGTGTGTGTGTGGTTTAATTGCCTGAGACCCTACGCCTCGGATCCTGTACAAGAAGACGTTATCAAGACCGAACAAGCCACGAATATACCTCCTTATCTCCGACATATATATATGAATTTTAAGTTTTAACTACTGCTAGACAGAGCATTTCAATAATCTCTGCGATTAACTTTTCATGTCAACAAACATATTTTTGTTTTACCAAGTTCGTAATCATGCTCGCCTCTTTGTGATCTCTGGTCTTCTTTTAGCATTGACAAGTACTTTCTATTTGAATTCACCGTACCGCAGGCGGAAATGTTGTACTATCGTGATTTTACTTGCTAACTGTTGAACTTATTGTCAAAATAGAATTTATGTTTTATATTTTAAAAATGTTTGCATTATTTTTTACCACCACCTAAGTCAATCTCGACGTTATTACCCTACTTTCCAGTGTAACAATAAAAATCTATGCTATAACCTGACTGTAAGCTCATCATCCTAACATTTTAACCTCGTTTGATTTGCTTTTCAACCCCCGACTAAAAAGAGGGGTGTTATAAGTTTGACCTGTCATTCTGTACATTTGTGTATCTGTGTACTTGTGCATGTCTGTGGCAAATTTGCGGCCAAATGGACGGATTTGTATGCGGTTATTTATTTTTTTTTATCGAAAGCTATTGTTAGCTTTTTTTTATACATATGGTAGTTTGGTTTTGACTTAAAATAAATATATAAGTTGTTGATTTGTCTAAAACAATTTATACTCTGTATAGAAGTTTAATTGATAAAATAAATGTAATATTGGATACTGATTTGACTAAGAATAAGATGTATATAAATCGCAGCTCGATTAAGAGAAGGCATTGTGAAATTGGGAGTACAAGTTGTGTGGTCGTGCTATTGTGATAAAAGTGTAACAGTTATAATAAACCGCTGAGTGTGTGATCGAGAGACTAAGTTATGTAACAGAAATAGTATAATCAAGTTTTACAGTGATAGTAAAGAGTTTAAATAGTAAACAGTTTAGTCTATTTGTGAGCAGTGCCGGTAAAGTATTTTAAATAATAGAACGACTGTCATTGCTGATTCTTTGCGGTAAGAGAGCTCTAATAGTTCAGAAGTGTGATTGTGCCGCAGCATCAATAAAATAGTATAACGTGCAATAAAGAAAATACATTTGGAACCGCATTCATAATAATAATAATAATAATAAATATTCTTTATTGCACACCAAAACACAGAAAATATAAAACAATGATAAGAAAATAAAAAAACAAATAATAAAACATGGTGACACAAAAAGGCGGCCTTATCGCTGAAAAGCGATTTCTGCCAGGCAACCTTAAGGTTAAGGATATGTTATGAAAAAAAAAAAAATTAGCAAAATTAATAATAAATAGATAAAAAATAAAATAAATAAATAATTCATCATTCATTCATTCATTCATCTGTGGTCACGGGTTGTTTTTGCCGAGTCTTCGCCTCCAAACGATTTTTTTTTCTATAGTCGTTTTTAATAAAATAAGTATTATAGTCCTCCGTTACAATTGTATGATTATAATTTAAGAAAAACAAAATGGTTCCAAAAGATATTCAAAAGAAGAGAAATAGTCAACACCAAGAAGAAGTTTGGAATGTGAAAGTGTTAGTTCAATGAATAGATATTCAGGACCCGATTTCTGAGTGATTGAGGCATTTATAATTGAAAAATTAATGTGAGAGCGTCAGCAAAAGAAGCGACTCTACCGCATTATAAATAGTATCAAGGTAGAGAGTAAGCTACTGACTAGGTAGACTAGGATTCAGATATTTACATTGCATGAATGTTATTAGAAACAGAGGTTAACAGCATGTCAGGGAAATGAGCAGGAATACTCTGGGCGTTAATATGAACTACATTAAAATTCCTTCGAGAAATTAAAAAAAAAAGATACTAGATTGTCAATCGATGAAGGGATACTTTGAAAACTGTCACTAGAGTTCAACATATCAATTAATTAAAAGATCAATTAAGTTAAAATTATTTTATGAAATAACGAAAGAAATTATATTGTATTACATTTTGGATTTACATTAATTTACGTAACAAAATATAATAGTACTTAACCCGGCGTTCGCACAGTTGGGTCTATTTGACCCGGGCTATTTTCAAATGCGCGTATTTCTAATGTTTTTGGTGCCACACTGCCATTATTCTCAATAACTGGAGCTAAGGGTCGTATCTTTCCACGGAATATCGATATTTAGTCGTATTGTAATCGCAGCGGTGTATAAACGCTTCTAAACATGACAAAGGGTAAATTTGACCCAACCATACACTTCGTGTAGTAATTTCGCGCCATTATAAAAAAGAATATTTATTTATTTTATTCGCATGACTTTTGAAATAACGGTTCACGAAGAACGCGAACGACAGCGAATATTGAGTATCTTGGAGAAATCAGACTCCGATCATGAAAATTCAGAAACTGAAGATGTAAAAGTCCATTTGAGCATTGCAGCCAAACTAGTAATAATGACGAAAACGCATGTGAAATGAATAGTGGTAATGAACCCCTGATTAAATTACAAAACAGAATCACAGTAGAATTTTGTCAGCACTTACGACAGCCAGGTACAATCTATTAATTTTATTGGAAGAGATACAATAAAGTGGCCATAGATGCCTTTAGGCCTAAACATTCGATTTAGGGTTGAAAATTTTATAATATATATATATATGTCGGAGATAAGGAGGTATATTCGTGGCTTGTTCGGTCTTGATAACGTCTTCTTGTACAGGATCCGAGGCGTAGGGTCTCAGGCAATTAAACCACACACACACCATATGACAATTACTTGTATTAAATGTAGGTAATCACAAATTACTTAGTAGGTATACAATTATCAAAGTTGCGTGAACCACCGGTCCCGTTTGGGGGGTCCGGACTGTAAGGCTCACACTAATGAATAATCCTCTCGTCTCGATGCTCTCGGATATTTAAAATGTCTCCGGTGCCCCTCCAAACGATTCCGATCACGTGACTCAATACGTCACGGCGTTCACACCCCACTATTACAATGATATCAATTGAGTTACTAATTATCGTTAAATTATCGTGATCTGCGACACGGCCATACTGACAAGTCACACGCCCTCGTGTGCATATGTATCTGAAATCCAAACAGTATACAACTGTAGATGTTGCTTCGCTCGGCCTTTCTGACCACAAAAAATTCATGAATCTTTCTAAAATCGATAGTTATGATAACTAAAGCCGTTACATGGAACTTAACTCCATCAAAGTTATTCCATGGGATTCAAATAATTGTAGTCAAGATAGACATCCCGTATTGGAGTCAAGATAGACATCCCAAACAAGAGTCAAGATCAACATTCAAAACTTCGGAGTCAATATAGACATCCTAGGGTGACAAGTCAAGATAGACAACCCGCATTGGCGTCAAGATAGACAACCCGCATTGGCGTCAAGATAGACAACCCGCATTGGCGTCAAGTCAAGATAGACAACCATCATTGGCGTCAAGATAGACAACCATCATTGGCGTCAAGATAGACAACCATCATTGGCGTCAAGATAGACAACCATCATTAGCGTCAAGACAGACAACCATCATTGGCGTCAAGATAGACAACCATCATTGGCGTCAAGATAGACAACCATCATTGGCGTCAAGATAGACAACCATCATTGGCGTCAAGATAGACAACCATCATTGGCGTCAAGATAGACAACCATCATTGGCGTCAAGATAGACAACCATCATTGGCGTCAAGATAGACAACCATCATTGGCGTCAAGATAGACAACCATCATTGGCGTCAAGATAGACAACCCGCATTGGCGTCAAGATAGACAACCTGCACTGGTGTCAAGTCAAGATAGACTACCTGCATTGGCGTCAAGTCAAGATAGACAACCATCATTGGCGTCAAGTCAAGATAGACAACCTGCATTGGCGTCAAGTCAAGATAGACGACCTGCATTGGCGTCAAGTCAAGATAGACAACCATCATTGGCGTCAAGTCAAGATAGACAACCTGCATTGGCGTCAAGTCAAGATAGACGACCTGCATTGGCGTCAAGTCAAGATAGACAACCATCATTGGCGTCAAGTCAAGATAGACAACCTGCATTGGCGTCAAGTCAAGATAGAGATAGACAACCATCATTGGCGTCAAGTCTCTCCTAGATCCCGTGGTTCCTACTTAATTTAACCTGTGGTATGGTTAGAATTTAATGATCTTAAAGTATAACGATATTCCTTGAAAAGTTCCTTTATATTTTGGATCTAACTTAGTCCGTTTATATTTCTTATATACGGTTACGTTTGTAATAATAAATAGTGAAAATAGAATTCGAAAGCGCCTATCCATATTCTTAACAGCCTGACTTTAATCTAAACAATCACTATAATAAAGTTGAACATCACAATCAGAATTCTGTATCAAAATAAATGACCACTAAACTAAATAAAGCGCCACTTTTCATTACATTTAAAAACCAAAAATGTATTCTAAAAACATAATAAAACACAAAAGCATGAATCTTCTTCGTCACATATGGCTTTTCACTAAGCCCTACCAACAAACCTCCCGTTTGTATCATGGCATTGCTTTCAATTCCGAGTCCCACGGACTCCCAATTGAACTAAGATTCACTACTATCACTTTTACTCAATCGCTTTTACTACAAGCTCTACTTCAAGTGGTAATTAACCCTCTGGCATCGCTATATATCAAAAACAAAGGTTTTTTTAACTTTACCTATCAGAAGCTCTAAAGGAGAAACTTTTGCAACCCTGGTCATTATACAATTTGTCGCGGGTTGAACTTTATCTATGGCATCTTGCCCCGATCGAATAAAGCTAGTCTCTGTTGCGGAAAACATTTACAAGACGTAAATAATAAGTTATTACTTTTACTTAATTAACTAACCGCTTTATTTTACAGCATTTACGGGCCTTGATCGGCAATAATACGCATTTACAATATACGATTAATTAATAATTGTAAGTTCGTGATTACTACACATGTAGGTAGACAAGAAATAAAATGTTCCTATTAATTAAATAATGTTCGAATTACAGTTTTTTTTAAGTCCTGACTGGTCTTAACCGGTTAAATCTTTAGAGTTATCGCGTTACCATTGTTTACCGAATTTAAAACAAAGTTATTTAAAACAAAAGTTTAAAACATTGTTTTCTGAGTTTAAAACAAACACTCACGTTTCCAAAAATCCGGGATAAAATAATTTATCATAATACGTAACAAAATGACGTAACAAAGTGAAATAATTATCAGTAAAAATTAAAAAAACAAGATCGTGAGGGTTGTTCGCTAATCTCAATACTAGTTATCTCAATAACAATAATGAAGTGCTTACCACTATATTTAATCGCTTAATTTTCTTTAACTAGCGAGTAT
The DNA here is from genome assembly GCA_959347355.1 of Napeogenes inachia. Taxonomy (NCBI): domain Eukaryota; kingdom Metazoa; phylum Arthropoda; class Insecta; order Lepidoptera; family Nymphalidae; genus Napeogenes; species Napeogenes inachia. Next base: position 7,669,148 of record OY365797.1, read on the forward strand.
TTAGCGCAAAAATGGATGTAAATCGAAACGAATCACCTTTATGCTGTGACGTGATCGATGGTGGATAAATTGCGCAGACATCAATGCGTTGCTCGCACCGCACTATACCAGCACCGCTGCCAAGGCTGTCATCGCCACGAAAGCAGTTCCCACCATCAGTACCATCAGCGCCATCAGCGCCATCCTCGCCGCGCCATCACCGCCATCAGCGCCGCGCCATCATTGCCATCCGCGCCGCGCCATTACCGCCATTCGCGGCACGTTGTCACCGCCATAATTTCTCATTTCTTTCTTTCTTCATTAGCAACGATTTCTTCTTTCGTAGAATTCTTCCAACGGTTTGTCATATAATCTAATAAACAACTTGCATAAGCGATTAAATAGGTATTTTCAATCGATTTTCTTGATATGTGGGTAGATCTCAATTTTGAAGTTTTGAGATAACATAAATTTAACTTGATTGATTGATTGATTTACAACCATTGATTATCAACTATTGATTGACTGTATTGATTCTGGAACTTCATTATTATTGTCTTGTAGTAAGCGTTTCAAATAATAAAATCACTTCATTACTTGCTTGACGTTAATTGTAGCTTCAATAAACTTATCTCGCGGGTAGTTGGTGGTTTTGATGCCCGAGTGAATCCCACTTCTGATGTCGGAGATAAGGAGGTATATTCGTGGCTTGTTCGGTCTTGATAACGTCTTCTTGTACAGGATCCGAGGCGTAGGGTCTCAGGCAATTAAACCACACACACACCATATGACAATTACTTGTATTAAATGTAGGTAATCACAAATTACTTAGTAGGTATACAATTATCAAAGTTGCGTGAACCACCGGTCCCGTTTGGGGGGTCCGGACTGTAAGGCTCACACTAATGAATAATCCTCTCGTCTCGATGCTCTCGGATATTTAAAATGTCTCCGGTGCCCCTCCAAACGATTCCGATCACGTGACTCAATACGTCACGGCGTTCACACCCCACTATTACAATGATATCAATTGAGTTACTAATTATCGTTAAATTATCGTGATCTGCGACATATATATATAAATATGGCTTCAATAAATGCACATATATTATTAAGATAAATAACAACATTGTTACAAAGTGTTGCAAATTCTCAATTTACGCCTTACTCTTGTTCGTGAGCATTTGCGCGACCGTAAAGGCATCCTGGAGTTGCTAATACTAATGTGCCAAACCATACACGATTTTTTTATTAAACCCTGTTAGGAACCCGTCTGCAAAGATACTGAAGGTCAGAAAAATGTTGCAAGACTATCCTGCCAAAAAAGACTGAAAAAGTATTTGAACTTGACGGAACTGAAACAAATATATCTGCACTGAGTTTGCAATATTGTACTGTAGAGACTGCGCATATGTAAGCAATGATATGACTGATTCATAAAACTAATTTGTAATTTTATTTGTAGTCTTATTAAATGTGATTTACATGTATCCTAATTATTAATATTTTAGAATAAAAGTTTATATTTGGTTCAAGTTTTGTGACTTTAAAACAAAGGTTGTTATTTTTGTTAATATTTTGCTCCACTATCATAAAAAAAATATTAAAAAGAAAGTTTTACTTCAAGTTCTTTTACTAATACATGACCACTTAAACTATAGTCGTTTTATCCAATTACAGCCATATATTAGTAAATGTCTTGTAATTATTGAAATTATGACGATTTTCTTCCCGGGACCCAACCCTACTATCGTTGTAACATATTTTAACTGTGCTGACGCCGGGTTAATGTAAGAGAACTGATTTTGGGAATTAGCCATTTTGATTTTTGAAAGCTTTATGCATTATTTATGCTTTATTTTAAATTTTGCAAAATTTCTTCTCACTATTATTTTAGTGCTGGCTTTTAAAGGCTTAATGTAGGTTTAAATTTAAAAAACTGGAAAGGTTTCTCTGTGATTTCTTTTCAATAAATAAAATTTCTTTCTTTCTTTTGATAAACGAATCTTCTTTTGACAAATGACAAAACACTTTTTATAAAATGCTGCCATTCCGTTTCGATAAATATGGTATCTTTTTACTTTTATAAGAGACGGATCCTTTTTTGTAATTTGTTAGTGAATATTTCCTTATGAATAATTTTTGTTTTAATTTTTGATGTTGTCAACGCTTTTAGTAGGAAGGACCTAAACCTCAATATCGTTTTAGTTCCTTGTGCTTTGTCACATTAATAGAATGGTGCTTTCTTTTCAACATCACATTACTTAACAGGGATAGGCCCTTGATAGTCTGGACTGTGATTTCTAAACAGATTAGATATAGTCAAAAGATAGATGTTTCAAAATGTTCATGATTTCCTTCGCCCTTGCTATTTATATTATAAATTGATCTATTTATTGTTTTGTTATTTATGTGATTAATCTAAATAATATAAATATTGTATTTTTAGTCTTTGAGTGATTATTTGAATAAACTAATAGATCTAAGACTAACAGATGATACATACGTGGCAGAAGGTATTTTCAATTATGGTAATTTAAAAAGCAAAGTCAAAACCAAGATTTGCCGATGAGTTGAAACCATGAATAGGGAAGGAGAGGAAAGAGCCCCCTTTTTATTTTGCTTGAACATCTAGCTCTCTCACTGCTTAACTATGTCATTGTTTTGTCGTTATAATGTTTTATATATTTGTGAGTGAAAAATTTTCATGTCCACAATTTAAGTTGGCTCTTTTCCATAAAAGTTGAACTGGATAAGAGGCTCAGTGTTCTATTATTATTTTTAGGATGAAAGTCAGCTTAAAGAGTAACTTATGTTATGACTTAAATATGGATCAAAATTTTTGTACCTGATAAATCATATTTAACTATATGATTGTAAGTGTCTTTTTTCTTAAAGTTATAAAACTATTACATATGAAATAAATTTGCAACCTTGTTATATTATGTAAAATTATAAAAAGCAGAAAAAATATGTTAAATTAACGATTTAACTAGGTTTAAAGAATAAAGAACAACATCATTTAGTATTAATTATTAATTTGCGTGTCTTTCGTACTATTATTTTACAAAAACGTGTAAACTATTCATTTGCCTTGACCTGACCTGACGGTTGACTTACTAAAAAAACACTGTTATCTAATTTATAAAATCTATTCGACCGTTAGTTATTTTTTATCACATATGCTTTGCGAGGTGTGTTAAAATAAACAAAAACTCTACCTTACATTCATGTTTTTTTTAATCGAAAGCTATGCTCGTCGAGATGGTTCCTATCCATGTTTGATTGAAATAGAAATCGTCGTCTCCAAGATATTGAAGCTTTATTCGTGCGGGGGAGAGGTTCTTATGCAATAATTAGCTGTTTATGGCCAACCGCGTAGATGGATTTGAATGCGGTTTATTTAAATCGAAAGCTATGTTCATCGAGATGGTTCTTATCCATGTTTGGTCGAAATAGAAATAGTTGTCTCCAAGATATTGATGTTCTATTCGTGCGGGGAAGAGGTTCTTATGCAATAATTAGCCAGCGGCTTCGCTCGCGCTATATAGGAAAAAAAGCCTTGTTATGAAGGCCAAAACGTTTTATATTTACTTACTCAGGTAAAGTACTTTATTAGGGATAACTGTTGCCCGTGACTGCGTCCACGTAGACTGTAAAAATATATTTATATTGCTTATGATCGTAATCATAAAGAATCACGGGCAACAGCTAGTGATATATTAATCCCTTCATCATAGTGTTATTAGTGATTGTAAATCATTTTAACTTTAAATGTTAATATTTATTAATATTCGTTTATATGAAACCTACCTATAATAACGGAAAAGATGCCAAATTTGTGGAGACTTAGTAATATGATACCATTCTATAAAAATAAAGGAAATATTGCCGAATATGGGAACTATAGAGCAATTAAATTAATTTCTCATACACATAAAATATGGGAAATAGTCATAATAAAAAGGCTAAATAAGCTTTCAAACATTACCCCAAACCAGTGAGATTTTACAGCCGGCGTCGGCACTACAGACGCGATACACACAACAAAGATCCTGTTGGAAAAGTATGAGGTCCTCAAAAAAGATTTTCACATGGTATTCAAAGATTTGGAGAATGTCTTTGGTCAAATACCTCGACAGCTGATATGACAGGCACTTAGGACACAACTTATACCAGAACAGTACATGAAATGTTATACAGGTGAAATGTTATACAATGACAGTACCACTCAAGTGATCTCGCCAGCAGGCGCAAGCAACAGTTTGAAGTTAGAATCGGAGTGCATCAGGGTTCTACTCTAAGACCGTTGCTCTTCAACGTTGTAATGAACTACATCACGAAAGATCTACAAAAACCGGCCCCGTGGATACTATTATATGCCGATGATGTAGTCCTGATTGAGGAATCGCTACCGAGGCTCCAAGACAACCTTCAAGCTGAAGAAAAGGACTAGAAGATAGAGCCTTGAGAGTGACAGAAAACCGAATACATGCACTGCAACTTTTCTGGTATTAGCAATAACCACCTAGCAGCGCCTTTTGTAGATGGAATCCCTTTGAAAAAAATCAAAGAATTTAAATACCTTCAATAAATAAATACTTAATAATAAATATATATTTAATTGATATGAAACCTACCTATCTATCTACCCATATGAAAAAGTCTTGAATCATTTTTACTTAATACATTATAATTTATAACATTGCCGAAACTTTCACGCAGATCTCTATTTTATTAAATATAATATATAAATTTCTCATATCAAATATAACCTTTCTACATCAGAGGGATAATGTAGGATTCTAAAGGTAAAATATTTTTTTAAATCGGTCCTGTTGTTTCGAAGCCTATTTAATTCAAACAAATAATCCAATCTTTCTTCCTTATAATATTAATGATGATGATGATGATTATAAAATATAGCCAATGTTCATCAGGTATAATGTAAGATTCTAATGCTATTTTTTTTTTTAATCAGTCTTGTAGTTTCGAAGGATATTTATTTCAAACAAACAAACAAATCTTTCCTCTTTATAATATTAGAATAGATTAAAAGAAATATTTAAACAATTGAAAATTTTGTGAGTCTGTAGGTTCATTAAGTACAATTCAGGAACCAGTAACATAACTTCAATAAGTGTAAAAAAAAAATTAAAAACCCCCGTCGGGGGACCGTTTCATAAAGGAAGAAATTAAAATGCGCAAGTAAGCTAACAAGGCAAATAAAGAAATCACGATATCGAATCGTATAGTCTAAGGCCTCAATGATTAACTTATAATATACACCATTGTCCAACGGTCCCCCAACGCAACGACTTCAATAAGTACATAATAATATTATTTTTATTCTTTTTAGAGGTCTTTTTGTATCGCGGGTTTTTATATTTTTTATTTAATTTTTTTAGCATGTTTTATTTCAAATACTCTTTGCCTTTGAATTTAATCATACTTTCATCGATTGCAACTATTCCCGATGGCTTGTAATTATTTTCAAAATTTGTTTTCAGAATGTCGAGTCACATATCTAAATTGCATATAGAATACTACCAACAGTCACGGGGCTTAGTTTCTCTAACCCTACATTGTTTTCCATATAAACACATCAAGTTCATAAAATTATAAGTATTTTTATTATTACATACATTAAATAGATATACGAGAATACATCAAAAAAACATTTTAGAAAAAAGCTTACTTAGCTTTCACTATCTCACTCTCTCCCAAAAAATGATGTTACCGGAAAAATCAAGTCAATGCATCTGAACTGTGCTTTTTATGCTTATTTATCTTTTTATTTATTCTCCTGAACAATATTTAAAACCACTTAAGTATAACGGAAATACACTTTAAGATTCACCTCTATTACTCCTGTTAAAAACTAAAAAAATAGGTCTCCACTCCCTTGTCAGCAACATAATTATAGATAGATATAATTAACATAAAATTAAAGGGTTTCATTTCTAAGTTCCCAAGCAGTTTTGCACGAGATCCAATTAAAGATATAAATTACATCTTCACAATAATTGTGAAAGTGTTCAGAATGGAAATCATAGATTAATTTCAACGCTTTTGTAATAAATAAGGGGAGTTCCGCTCGGAGTCAATTAAGCGGACCGGTTTCTGAGAGATTTGTGAAAATAATTTAAGTTCAATGAGAACAAAATTTGTAAGCAAAATAAACTGAAAAATGGGACTGATTATAAATAATGTCAGAACCTTAGTTATGATCAACATTGTGTATCTCTGTTAAGATATTCGTATCCAAAAAAAATTTTTTTAGAAGCAGTAGAGCACAGACTCTTATAGAAAATTTGTGTACCTACGGTAGAACAACAATTTGTTATAGATTTGGACAGGATAAGCACAACAAGGCAAGATTCATGACTAAGGATCTTGGTGATCTACTAGCAATAAAGTCAATAAAACAATTGTTCAGTTTTATTTTTTGATCCTTTCTTAAAATATCTTTAATACAAAACGTACAATGTACAAAATATTAAGGGGGAGAACAACAGCAATGCAATGCTTTTAACATATTATATTGTATTTTGTCATTAAAGCCTTGACACAAATCGTATTCTTAAAACAAAAAAATAAATAATGAAAAATGTTATTTTCTTGTTGCAATATTTAAAAAAAAAAAATTGTAAATATAATATATAGGAAAATAATTCGTATAATGTTAGTAATTCAAGAAGTTAAGTTGTAGTTTGAAAATATATATAAACATGTAATATAAAATGATCAATAAAAGGTTCCGCTTTCCGTTTCGGAATAGTCTCGAATCCCTACTGCTGTCGATTTATTTTTCAGTATATATTTAATATTTCTTAAAAGAAATGCAACTAGCAAACAAACAAATTGCAATTTCATACAGTGATATTAACAAAGGGTTATATGTTATCAAATCAATACTCGTCAAATACGATTTGAAATCCATGTCTTATTAATAAACATATTTCAGTATTGCAAGCAAAGCATTGGTACATTGTATTCAAAATTAGCTACCAATACTGTTAATAATGCTGCTTTGACAAGGTCTTGTCTGAGACTTTTATAGGTGTTGTTGAGTTTTATAGTTTTGGGCCCAAAAACAGCTTATTTTGTTTTATTATGAAATTGAAATGCTTTGAATATATGTGGTACAATATAGAAATCTGTAACATTGATTTTCTTTATGATAATTGAACTCATTATTAAATATTACGTTTTCAGATTACCTGTTTGGATTTAAAAAGTATTGGTAACATAACAGGTATAAATATCATTTAACTTTTTTTTTTTTTTTTTTTTTTTTTTTTATTTTATTTTTTTTTTTTTTTAACGTCAGGAATCCTCATGGATACACACCTCCATCAAGGGGATGATGGAGGTGGTTATGTGAGACTCCTACTCACTAAACCTGACGGTTGCCGCCGCCGTCATAATGGGACACCACGGGATCGCTTTCGCACTCACCGCGATGCCCCGACGTGATCCACGGAGAGGGCACCCCGCAACGAGGAGCACCCATCCCTTTTTCGCAGGCTTGATAGATCGTGGAGGGATCCCCTTCTCCCCACCCAAGCCTGCTGCCTCTGAAGAGGGCCGAGACACCCTTCTAGCTGGACTCAGTCTCAGAATCGAGCCAGTTGGACAGACCGACTCGACCATTGACCGTGTCCAGCTCCGCCGCAGGTTATCTCCCCGAGAGGAGACCACCGGTCAGACCCCCTGGAAGAGCACACTCCCATAAGACCCAGTGATGCGCAGACAGCCTCACTGCAACACACTGGAGTCGAACGTGAGTCCGCTCACGTAGGGGGCCCAACGTCGAACCCGACAGGCCTTTACCGCCGGCCACGGTGATCAGCCGAGACCAGCAAGAAAAAGGCATAAGTCGGGAACCCACCACGCCCAGACCAACCATCACCAAGCGCAACCGTGGCGTCGCGCTCGGCAACGATTAATCCAGGCAACGTCTCGGACCGTCTCCCCACCAAGCACCCTCTCTAAAGTGCTTGGTGGAAAGAGGTCCAGACCCTAATCGCGGACCCCCCCACACAGCCGCGGAACCACTTCACAGTCCACTCTGCTATCAGAGAAGTACCAGGAGTAATTCCGCAGCCGACCCCGGCAAAGAGGGCCTGCGCCCTCCCACCCTCAACGCCTAGGCCAACTTTCCAACGTGATCAAACGATGGAAAGAGGCCCGAGCCCCCCCGCAGACAGACCACCCCGAAAGGCAGCCTGCCCGCCAGCCAGCCATGAACCGGGCACAAACCCCCATGGCCGACCCCCACCGCGCCGAGTATTAGCCAACGGCTAATGCAAACCCGAAGGATCACATTAACCGTTGTTGCCCAGGGAGCACCGGCCCGTACCGCTTCCGATGCCACCGGACGAATCCGAGCAACAAGGGAAACAGACGGGCACACGAGGAGGTTCCCGGCGACGGCCCCCCAAATATCATTTAACTAATCTATCCCAAGTAAGGTGAGTTATTTAAGACTTCAGTAGATAAGCCTGAGAAAATGACATGTAGTAGTAGTAGTAAACATGTAGCTCTTATAACAAGTATATATATATATATTATATGACTGTAGTATGAAAAAACATTACTTACTTACTCTAGGTATTTTATTATTTATTTAGTTTAAAACTCTTCTAAAGTAAAGTCAAAGTAAATTACATTTTGCAAAACTAACCGCATCGCAAAGCGCGATTAAAAGTATTTTTATTTATAATGTCAAGAGCTTGTACAGAGCTAATGTAAAACTAAAATTATTTGCAACAATGTCCTGTAATTGTGTATAGAGCGAGTGTGTCACTTTTAATCTTGGGGCACTTCATAATTAATAGTTTAATTAACTATCTTCAAGTAGAAAACAAAAATAAAAAAATATTGTTTCATTATATTTATTGTATTATACATCATCATGTTTTTACATACTTTTTGTTTTAGGAGACCTTAATACCCTCAGTCTATGTGTATTATAAGTTACTGAAATCGACTACTTTCTGTAAAACTTATTTTTTATAAGATATGAAATAACAATAAACAGAAACAGTATTCTGAAAAATTTAATTATATTTCATTTTACTATTATTGGAAGATACTTATTATTTGCAATTAAAGAAATATTTTTTTCTTAGTTCCAATATTTATGGCAAAACTACGTATAGGTCACAAGGTATCTTCTTATAATGTTGTCAAGTATACCTCTTAAATGCTCTAAATATTTAATGAAATTTAAATAGCACTACATGAATTTATTACAAATATCTAGAAAGAACTAAACCTGGTATTTTAAAAATCTACGTTATTGTTTTTCTTTATTATGAACTTAATAACGAAAGCTCTTAATTAACAATTACATAAACTAGTGAAAATTGGAATGAGACAGACACTTCCTATTTTTATATCTTTATTTACCTAAGTATAAATCAAATCGTAACTATAGTGCCCGGCAATAAATATTGCACATCGACCTTTGGAAAGAGACAATCGGCTAATTTCGGCTTCGTAGAGCATTATCTCTGTCGCACGAAATTTAAACAGTATGGTAACTATAAGGAGCTGTTAAAACACTTATAATTTGCTTCTATTGATAATTATTTTTATTCTTTGTATAAAAGCCACAAATTTTTCTATAAGTGGTGGCTTTAAGCTGGGGTAAAAATAATAATAAAAAAAAGACGTGTGGCACTCGGAGACTGCCGCGGTAAAGCCATTGCATAGCATTTTTTATCAACTTATGCAATTATAGTTATTTATTTATTTATGTAGTTGTTTTTTTTTTATGTTAATTCAAGTTCTGTAACTTGCGTGTGCATGGTGATCTATAAAAAAACATTTTTTTTTCTTTTAGTGAATAAATTACTCATTTATAGGTTTTTCCTACGCTATATAGGATAAAATTTTAAATAAGAATGGTATAATTTCTCAATTTAAATTCCTATTTTAGTCCTATTTAAATGAGAAATTATCAGTGCTATGTAATATCATAAAAAGGTTAATAATATTAACAGCTAAAACGTTTTTAACCTTAAATCTCAGGAATAAAGTTCAATTACGATTGTTAAATTCTTGTACTCAGGGTTTTTTGTAACACCATAACAGAAAGTCATTGAAATGAAAATCCTTGTTGAAAAAAATACATTTGTACAAGTAAAACATTTATTTTAAACTAAACCTTAAGCTGTAGACAATAAAGTTCATAACACATATTATCAACTTGGCGCTTACGCTATTGTTAAATGATAGGTACACAATACTGGTGTGTAAGGTTATTTTCGTTACGGAATTTCTGGATTCGGTCTCCACGCTCAAGGCCCGCGATAGAAGCCATGCAATAGCTTAACATACTTACATTATGTTACATATGAAGCTCCTTCTATGCTTTAATTATTATTTTGAGAAATAGGTAGTGTGGTAGATAATGCTCTACGTAGTCGAAATCAGCCGATTGTCTCTTTCAAAAGGACGATGTGTAATATTTATTGCCGACTACTGTATTACAACGTCTCATTTTAAGAATGTGTATAATGGTTTTTATTAGGTGCAGTTATCCTAAATAATAAAATTTTTAAATAATAAAAAGCATGTTTCTTAAATTATATTACTCCCTAATTAAAATAACCACTTATAGAAAAAAAATGTTTTTATACATAAAATAAATATAATTAGAAAATAATTTAATATTAATTTTAATTAATTAAAAATTATACTTGTTTTAACAGCTCCTAATAGATACAGAAATGATTGTATTTCTTTCGACAGTGATAACGCTCTATGAAGCCGAAATTAGCCGATTGTCTCTTTCCAAAGGTCGATGTGCAATATTTATTGCCGGGTACTATAATAAAATACAGTTCAACTGTAATTATGACACATTTTGATGAAGAATTTAAAGCATTCATTAATATTAAACATTTATTATGAAATATGAAATATTAAAGTTACATATATTATTCATGAGCAGGGTTGTAGATTGTAGTTAGCAACTAAGATGAAGATGAATATATTGTAAGTCGAAAATGAAGTAAAAATTATACCATCGTGTTTATCTAGCATCACTTTACCACCCTCATAATCTTATACTGTAAGTTTAAGACCTGTAGGCATTTCCAGCGTTTCTTTGAATATAATCTATAAACATTTTTAAAACTCAATAAAATCATTTTTATAACTTTTTGTGTTGCTCTCTTTGTTTATATGCGGATCGCGTAGAAACTATTGGATATTTATTTATTAAATTTGGAAAGGGTATAGAATATTTAACTTCGAAAAAAACCGATTGAAGCTATTATTATAATAGGTAAACAGAATTACTTGACAAATCTTATATTCTGATGTGGTGGTGATGATCTTATTGTTTATATAAAATATTTATCTTTTATTACTTTGTTCCCTCTTATTGAAATCGTGTTTTTATAAACTCTAATATTTAGGATAGTAATCATATAAATATGTATTCATATTTTATTATCAATTACGTGGCTTTATGCAAAGATTTCTGAGAATGTTCATGTCCGCTACACGTAAACGTTGAATGTGCTATAAAGTAATTGGATGATCGCTGTCGCATTTATATCCTGAATGAGTGTGTTCCAATGCAGGTTCAAAGAGGAGCTATTGTGCATTTCTTTAGAATTTAACTTAAGGATTTTACTTTGATATATATTTAATATTGAATCGTTTGCAAAAAATACTGTGTTTCTAGTTTGTTGTGTTTCAATATTTTATTGTATAAACATCAATATTAAGAACTAATAGCTATGAATGTTCACAGTAAAGTTATTTCTTATTACATAATCTTACCATACAAGTACTAGACACTAGGCATAAAAATGCCTAGTGTCTCATGCTAATTTCTCAAGAATTGGAAATTTGCAATAATTGTATATATAATAGTAGCTATTATAAATAAATTATTATGTCTACCATAAAAACGTCAATGACAATGGTTTGAATATCATAAACGTTAAGAAATATATGCAAATATGTTATTTGAGTTTTGTAGAGTATGTCGTCCCGATGAGGATGCCTCTATTATATAGAATGCTAGATTCATCAAGGTGGGGTAGCGATACAGGTAGATTATCAAAGCAACAATAGATTAGATATCCCCATTTTGACTCCTGCCCCCGTTAATAGGTTTTTGTTTCTTTGTTTTTAAATATAGTTATTCTAAATTGTTTGACTATTATTTATTTTCTAAAATAATTATTCTTATTACATATTTTAAACAATTCTAACATAACATTCACATTATATTACATTAACATATTATATACAACTAAAAAATATTATATAAAACACTGTTTTGTAGTTACATTTTTTTACTAATTATTATTATACGTATATTAAATACAAGCTACATGTAATTAGTCAACTAATTTAATATTATTAATAGAAATGGTTATCTTTCCACATTGCACTACAATGAAATACAGTACCTACAGCTAGTAATAAATGTAACGTAAATTGGTTTATTTTGACACAATGTATATGCAGAGCTAATCACGTCAACCAAATTACCACAAATCAAATGCGAACTTCTCTTTGAAAGTTTCACTAAGTAGACCTAATTAGTCGAAATACGCTATATAGAGTTAAATACAAACAAATCCAAATTTAAAAGCGGTTTGTTAAAGCAAAAATACTAAAAAATTGTGTCCAGTGTCTTATATTATTACTATTTTTTTATTGTTATATAGATTATTTTAAGATATTAAAACTTTAAAAAAGGTAAAAATCTTAATTTTAAAAATCATATTTCAATGTAAAATGTAGCAGAAAATACAAGTTCAATAGTCACAGACGTTCTCGATCACAGTTAAGGTCGAAAACATTTTTTCTTCTTATAATTTCTTCTTATATCTTATTATTTAAGCCTAGATGTACCAATTACTAGCCAGAAATTGAATCTTTGTATGTGGCACAGGTATACTTCGCCCGGATATGACCAGATGTCATATTTTGTTAGATGTTATATTGGTTATTTGGTGACCAGATGTTATATTGGTTTGAACGAACTGGGTGCATGTAAGAGCATTTAAGCTTTTTTTTTTATCAAAGAAGGCTAAAGAACTGTAAAAACTATTTAAAAAAGCAGTGAGTGTGCCAAAGAGGGTGACATGATCATGTCTTATCAAATCCTCTTTTACTACTAAAGGAAAAAAAAAACTAGAATAATAATTGATAAAATTTCTTAATAAATATTATTTCAGTATATTGCTTGCGGAGATTGCGGTTTTGATGCTCACAGGGATCCTATTGTGTAATATAAAAAAAAAAACAAGTGAGAGCTATAAAAGCCACGTCGGATTTAATTATTTCACATATTTGAATATTAACACTTTACTTTTAATTACTTATATTTAAATCTTCCTTGGTACTATAAAGCAGATTCTTTCTCGATTATCCTCCTAAACGCAGTTTATACACCCTTCTTTATAAACTCTCCGCTTCACATAAACAATAATAATAGTCCTCCTCACATCTTAGTCAAATTAAGTCAAAAAAAAGTTACTTTAAATATACGAAAATAACAATTTTTGTTTATTTATTTATTTATTTATTTACCTTACCTTATTGGTTCTACTTATTTAAGTTAAATCAATAATTCATTAGTTTATATGAATCAATATAATGACCATCAAAATATTGAAACGAATGAAAACATTACGAATTATTATAAAATAGTCGTTGAACAATAATGTATAACAGAGTGTACTTTTTATACGTTATTTTTATGTTTGAAAAGCCTATTGCGATTTTAGATTATTTCCAACTTACCTACTTACTTACTTAAAACCTTTCTTAAGAGACCCTTATTAAAGCTTATTAAATTTGTAAACAAAACATATATTTAATTAAAATCTTTTTATTAAATATATGTTTTGTTTTACCAGAATATAATTAAATCAAACTTGAAAGAGTATTGCATTTGTAACCGTAATAGCTTTCGTGCCAAGAATACGTCACATCAGCTCTGCTATATTTTAAAAGGAAGAGAAAATGTCTTTTTTTTACTGATAGCTGCTTTAAAATCTGTAGACAAAACTGTTTCCTTTTATTCGTTGGAAACAAAGAGAGATGCCATCATTACTTATTTTCTACTTGCTTTCTATTATTTAAAATGAAGTACACTTTTGAAAAACAAATGAGTTCAATTTTGAAAATTATATTTACCGTATCGAAATGGTACTTGGAGTACAAATATTTTCGTTCACTAAAAACAAGTACAATTTTCTAAAATTCGTCTTTCTAGTTCTTAAAATCCTATAATATCCTATCAAACATTTTTGAATGTAACCTAAAACACACTTTGGTTTATTGGAACATCAAACTAATAAGCTTGATAAAATAACATATTTTCCGATTCAAAATCTTATAAGATATTTTTGCTTACACTTTATATAATATAGAAAAAGAATTGATTTACCATATTGGTATAACATCTCCGACAGCGTTCATTTTTAAAGTAGGTAAGTAATTGAAAAAAAACCACATTAATGATAATAATTATAAATGGTAATTAATGTTAACTTTTTTTTAACTGGTGTCGACTACAAATTTTGAGTAACTAGTAAAACTATATTTTACATAAAGGGTTCTTTATAATGTTTGCTCCCTCTTTTACTTATTAGTATATATTTTGTAAGAAGTACTTAAAAGGTCAATTGCCGGGCGCCTTACCTACGCTCAGAGTTCATGTCAGTTCAAAGGCAACAAATAAATTTTGTATAGAAAAACTTAAATTGAAAAAAATATTATTATAATTTAATTTAATTTAATTTAATTTAATTTAATTTAATTTAATTTAATTTAATTTAATTTAATTTAATTTAATTTAATTTAATTTAATTTAATTTAATTTAATTTAATTTAATTTAATTTAATTTAATTTAATTTAATTTAATTTAATTTAATTTAATTTAATTTAATTTAATTTAATTTAATTTAATTTAATTTAATTTAATTTAATTTAATTTAATTTAATTTAATTTAATTTAATTTAATTTAATTTAATTTAATTTAATTTAATTTAATTTAATTTAATTTAATTTAATTTAATTTAATTTAATTTAATTTAATTTAATTTAATTTAATTTAATTTAATTTAATTTAATTTAATTTAATTTAATTTAATTTAATTTAATTTAATTTAATTTAATTTAATTTAATTTAATTTAATTTAATTTAATTTAATTTAATTTAATTTAATTTAATTTAATTTAATTTAATTTAATTTAATTTAATTTAATTTAATTTAATTTAATTTAATTTAATTTAATTTAATTTAATTTAATTTAATTTAATTTAATTTAATTTAATTTAATTTAATTTAATTTAATTTAATTTAATTTAATTTAATTTAATTTAATTTAATTTAATTTAATTTAATTTAATTTAATTTAATTTAATTTAATTTAATTTAATTTAAAATTTAAAAAAATGTATTAAAAAGTAGTAGAACAAAATATGTTATTTGGATTGATGTAGAGAAAATATAATTACAAATAACCCTGTATATTAATATATTTGTCGATTTTCAAGACAGGAAAATAATGAAACGATAACGTTAAACATTCTTAAATTTTGTTATGCAAAAGCAAAACAAATAAATTAAAACGGCGATATATAGCTAACACATAAATTATTTGTAAGTATTATGAAACGCATAATAGTTTGTTAATGCACAAGTTCATAACAAGACTACGGCTACTTATCTTACTTACCCAAAGCATATATACTCGGAGACTTAAAAAGCTTATAATGCTACAGCTTATCTCAATTAGTAAGAGAAGCCAACGGAGATATCCAAACCAATTTAGGATATTATAGCTTACTACTTATCATCTTTGACATAAAACAACTTTATTTTAAATATGAAACATCATACATGATTTTTATTAGTCAAGAATAATAAAAGCTTTTTTTGCAGATACTTTCATATTTAATGTTTTATTTGTAAAATGATTTTTGTTACACATATTCTAATTAGATGATTTAAGAAGTCTTTATGGACAGAGCTTAATATATTAAATTTTATCGAAATGCTAAAGTAACTACTATAATATTCTTAGGTTAATCATTTTATTAAAATAGAATATATATTCTTTAAATACAGCTTATATATAAATTCGTTTTTATGCACTCGTATGGATAAAATGGGATTTTACGTAGGAAATTTTTCCTTTAACAATTTTTTTTCAAGACCGTCAAAATTGCGAGTGTGAAAGTGAAATTGTTCTGCGATACCATTTCAATTCTTTTAACTCGAGCGTATACTAACCGCAGTGCATTCGATTTCACGTCTGAATTATACAGCTTTAAAGGTTTTGGATAGAACAATTATGTTAAGTTTACTTTTGTTTATATAATAAAAACACTCTTTTACAATAAAAAAGCTAAACGAAAACCGAGACTTTATAAGATTGAACAAGAGATAAATATATCAATTCGACACTTTATTGTTTGGAGCCTACTCTACTGTGAACCTACAACGCAAAATCTCTCAAGTCACGGCTAATAAAACAAAGGTTAAAAAAAACATGGGTGGTACTAAATAAACGTTAGGTTCCATAACATAACGAACTTAATTCATTACCGTGAGCTGCGTACATTAATTAATTTACAACTCCTATGTGTTTAGACACAATTAAAACAACAAGAACTCAAGTGCTTAAGCAACAAGTCAGCGAAGAGGGAGATCCTTATTTTATTGCAGTATATTGTATTAGTTGCGAAACAGTGTTCCGGTTGTCTGAGAAACTTCGCGTTAGGAAGTTTCGAACTGAAATGTTCAGTTCAGTTCAGTCACTTGGAACTACTTATACAAAAACTTGATAATACAACGAAATTCACAATGCTCGTTCAGATAATCTATTTCAATGACTTTAAATGATTAGCTCTAGATCAATAAAAATATTTTTCATAGATTACTACAATTCTTGTAATTCTCGTTTTAAATGAGCTTTTTTTAAAAATTATATTGAAAAAATAATATAATTAAAATAAATTTGTATAATTTTGTATTTATATTATATTTAAATATTTAAGTACGGAATATTTAATATTTTCTTTTAATTATTAACAGTTAGTTTCAATATAAAAATCAACAAAAAGAAAAACAATAACAAATTCAAGTCCAAATTATTGTTATAAGATTTGGCTTAAGAAAATATGAACACGTGTCTGAATTTCGTAAAAAACTCAAGTGGTTTCCAATTCGCCGCCGCCGGGATATACACGTTCTCTTTCTTCTGTACTGTGTATTATTTCACCTGAAACCATCCTCATACCTGAGGGAGAGATTTCAGTTTATGGGGCTTCCGGCTGATGTACGATCATCAAAATTTTTAATTATAGAATGGTAGCTCATAACTCACAATTTTTCAAACACTCTTTGAAGTTCCTTGCGACAAAATTATGGAACGAGCTGCCTCTGTATAGGCACTGTATAAATTTTGATTTGTATTGTTTAGTTAAAACTTAAAATATAATTTTGACAGACAGCGATGTCTGCGAAGTCGTAATTTTGACTGTATCACATAATGTTTTATGTCTTATAGAAGCCAAGGCAAAAAAAAATGCCCGAATTTGCCGCATTTTGCAATAAGACAAAAAAATGCGTGGTTGAGGAGAATGTAAAATGTATAAGAAAATATTTTAAGATTTGTAATGGAAGATTTTTGTTTTTTTTTACATTTTATTTTTAAATAATATTGTGTATTAATAACTAAATTAAAGTTTAGGTAAGGTGGGAACACTGTATTATTATTTTTTTTCGGTCGGTAGGATTTGGTCAAAGTTTGTGGTTCCCTGTGTGAAGTTCATGTACTTCACCACTGAGTAAAATGAAGGAATAAGAAGGAAATGGTTATTAAACTTATTATTGCATATCATAACAGTACCGGTAACCAACTTCACAGATAGTGGTTAAGAACGTGATAAATACCTGCAGATAATATTTTTTTCTCTGAGAATTTACCTATTAAAGTTGTTGTTTGACAATTGTTATTTACCAGTGCTTTATTGTACTTTGACATACAGTCTTTATCATTCTTAGTAAAAATAATATATGCGAAGTAACTATTCAAAATTAAGGAATTGGTTGTCTCGACGAGTGTTATGCGATGTGTACCTACTTATATACCTATGTATATATATACATAGGTATATAAGTAGGTACCATTATGATTGTATGTAGGGATGTTATGTACTAGAATAAAAACTTTTATATATAGGGATGTGTGATATTCCCCATAACATGTCATACGTTCTGGATAAAGTTTTTGCAAAATTTCATTAAGTTTAATGTGATATTTCAGAGAGAGACATATTCAAAGTTTGTGCTGTCTTTATACTCTACGCAATTGTATATTCTCTGAAAATTTCATATCGATCTAAAGGATATTTGAATATATATTCGAAAACGCTTACCAGAGTTTACTAAACTGTTGAGAACAACCCCTTAATTGAAGTTAGAAAGCGGGTAAAGCTGCAGGCATGGAGGTAATATTTTTGTAATAAACTGAAGTTTTATTGAAACGTTATTTTACAACATTTTCTTCCGGTTCATTTATATTTTTTAAAGGTAAGATAATTATAAATAATAATGTAGTATTTAATATATTTTTGCGAGATCAAATATATTACAATGATTGCGGTAAACATTTCACTACGTCTAATAGTTTCTACATTATTTTTATATTTACATGATGTTATATGATAATCACTACTAAAATTAGACAACATTGATATTTCGACATAATCCTGACGCAAATATATTTTTCAGTCTTTATTTTTAACACGCGATATATATTTATCTATATCTATTTTTAGCAATAATATTCTTTTCTAACTAAATTCTTCTGAAATTAAACAAATTGCCGCATGTGAAATTGTTCATTCCGTATTCAACCCTTTTAACTTCCGCGTGGTTTGACAGTTAATATAATTACACTTACAAAATATGTAATATAATTATGGCTCCAACTCTTAGTATTGCCTAATATGCCTAATATATTTTTACATTTATACAAAGGTAAGGTATACATACATACATGTATATATATCTTTAAAACGTCTTTTTGTAGTTTATCGCTAATGAGCTTTCGTTTATAGAAGAGATTGGGGTTCTGTTGTCCCGGTGTTGCAGTCATAAAGTTTACGTTTTTAAAAATGAAGCTTGAATATATTATATTTTATGTTATACACAAAGCATACTTTGCAAACATTCATCGTACTCGATAAAATAATTATTTAAACAAATCATTCCAAATATTTGTCATTTCTTTGTTTTTGTCATATTTGTTTATTTATTATATCCGTCATAGTAAAATTCCCCCCGAAATATATAAATGTTCAAAATGAATCTCAACACACTAACAAAATCATTTGTTAACAAAACTTTACAACAACGGATGTAGATAGAAAACTTTAAAGTTATCCTGCGTTCATTATAGTTTAGTAGACCTTACGAAAGTATCAGAAATATATTTTAAAAATAGCTGTTCCCACTTTTTTATATTCACGCCTGACTTGAAAATAGATACCAAATTATGGACGATTATCCATTAATTAATAAAGTTAATTTTATGATTGATTTATTAAAAAATTATATGAACATTAGTCTTAACATAAACCAAATTGATGTTAGAAAATATCTATTAACATGTAAAGCATAGTATAAATTACTTCACATGGCTATACATGTTTATAGATATTTTCAAATTTGTTCTGCCTACAAACTGCTCGGTAGTTTGGCGGAGTTTTTATTTTGTAAAGTGTTTGTATTATTTTGAAATAAATAAATAAATTAAAAAAAAAGCTTATACCAATTGAGGTAGGTACCTCATTTGGTAGAGCGACGTGACGGTTTTGCAGAGGTCGAAGGTTCCAATCGCTGCCTGTATCTGTTTATTTTTCATTTTCATTATATGACCGCGCATTGCTAGCGCCATATTTTGAGAGATACGTCGGAACGAGATTTGACAATTGTCAGTCTAACGAAGCGTCGTGTTGATGGTCAGCGCGGCCATGTTGAACGAGACTTTTTGGAACGTCAATGGCGAGCGCACCACTTTTGCGACGAATCGTTTGGTTCCGAGTAATCTTGTGCCTTGTTACAGAACTAATTAAAAGTGATTGGTTATGTGATTCCCTAATTAATAGTGAATAGATTTTAGTGTATTTCTGTAAGGGAGATAATTTGTGAATTAAATTACTTTTGATTGTGACATTAGTGATTTTTTTTGTTCCTATCCACATTACAACTTATTTAAGAAATGGTTGATTCTGATGATCAAGAGCAACCGCTTAGATATATATAAATTGAAATAAACTTAATATGGCGGCTATACATGTTTATAGATATTTTCAAACATTAATTTCGGTGGCATTTTTTCAATGTTTATATATACTGCAAAAATACAAACATAGGTTAGGATTTTCGGGAGAAGCCTAATAGACGTCACCACCGTTCAAATAAAGATGATCACATATAGAATGCTTAATTCATCAAGACCGACAACGATACTGTAGTTCAATTGGTAGAGCGACGTGACGGTTTCCCAGAGGTCGCGGGGTTCGAATCCCTGCCCGTATCGGTTATATTTTATTCTATATTTATATAAATATAAACCGAATTTATTACTTAATTAAATTAATAAGAAACATATATTTAATTAAATAAACCGTAATTTAGATATGTAATAAGATTAAAGCGTCGGGTGTTAGAGATGATAGCTGTATAAAAATCTTCGGATTATATTCGGAAGCTAAATGGAGAGTTAAATTACTAGCATATAAATGAATTTTTCCTCATTCTTTGTTCCTCACAATTTTTTTATTTTGATTTTAATAATTTTAATTATTTATTTATTTTAATAATTAGAGAAGTACGATCAATTATGCAAAAAAGGACCCGGCCTACGAACCCTGTACCGACATAAAAACTTTTCTCCTCACAAACACTGTAATACTTGGTACAGACATTTATGTTACCGATTCTTGACTATACGGATGTGTGTTACTCTGACATCAATGCTTTGCCTCTGAATAAAATCGATCGTTTCCGCAACAACTATATACGTAAACTATGATACATATGATATGCAAAATTTTTCGCCATTCATACACTACAAGTTATATATACTTATATTATATTGTGTGCATTGTAACAACAATATAACCACCATGAAAACCTCAATGTCTAAAAGAGATCATATTCCTGTTTTTTTTTAAATTATAATTATAAATAAATATGTAATATGAATATAAAATTACTATTTGGAAAAATTATAATCATTTAAAATTTAACATCAATTCGTACAATCCAATCCATCTTCAATCCAATGCTTATCTTTTTCAAAGATACAGTAATATCCATCATTCGCATCAATAAAAACAGTCAAATATCAATAAAATTTTAATCATATTGAGAGTCTGTCTGAATACGGTTTTGTTTCGAGATTATTGAAGAAACTCAGATGAGTTTCTTCAATAATAAGCAGATGCTTAACTATATCTTATTACATTTTTTCTTTTTCTATTCGATTGATTGATTTTAATTTTTGGAGGGCTAAAATTACGCAATAATAACTTTGTTGTTGGGTTTCCATGTAATCCCAACCAGTACCTACTAAGTCCATGAATACATAACTTAATATCCTTATGGTGGCAACGCTCGCACATGCATAATTGCTGCAACCGCAGCTATTATTGACTCTATTTGCTAATTAGTCGCAGAGAGTATATCCTAGATATTGCTAATTGTATACGATATTATATTATATGATGTACATATAATATCTAAGAGTATTTGTAAAAAATGCTACATTTCCTTTGATGCGGGCTCTAACTACTACTAATAAGCATTGCAGAGTTCGAACTTTCGATTGACTCATCTATAACTAAATCAATCAGCATTATACCTAAAAATCTTGTTGGGTTCCCAAACTAAAAAGCGTCATTTTAATATTTTAATATATTTTAATTCAAATCAGTTTATTTTTGGATGATCTAAAAGAATATGAGTTGTTTTCATAAATATAGCTGAAATGAATTTGATCTCACGACGTCGATTCTAAATTGTAATTATTTCGTAGGCAAAGTATTTATTTAATGAATTGCAAATCATATACAAGTACTTATTGTTCTATTTCTGATTTTATATTAGTATAAAATAAGAATTATAACTATTTGCTATTTATTTTCTATTCAGTACACGTACTCCGCAGAGCAGTCATTAATTGTTATCTGATAACCACAAGCTCATTAGATTAACAACTATGACTGACTTTGCTTCCCAGCTAAATGTGATTTGATTAGTCACGTTTAGGATTCTGTATTACGATTACTCTGAAAGCAGTATTATTTTATTCTGTTCTATAATAAAGAGATTATAAAAATGAATGATACTTAATGTAATTGCTATTGTTTGTTCAAAATATTCGAGCTTTTAAAAAAAATATTTGACAATTTTATCAAATATTTTTTTCACAAAAATCAAGTAACACAAAAATGTGTGACAATTTACCTAAAAGGGGGTGTAAAAGTCTATTTTTTGGGCTAAAATGGTTCAGCTTTTGCGGATATCTGAAGAATGTCCAAAAGATAGGTCCGTTCGCTGCAAGTCAAAGGCTTTTACCGCAATATAGAAATCATATACCTACATTAAAAAGATAGACGTATATAAAAGTTATATCATGAAAAACATTCGTGGAACACTTAACGATTACCTGAATGTCTGACCTGAATATTTTGGACAAATGTTATATTTTTCACGAAAAAAAAGAAAAAATATATTATTCCATTATACATTAAGTATATACTGGATTTTTTTATTTTTTTCGAAAACAAAATTAACATCTAGCATTACACAGATCGATGCATTAAAAGTTTCAAAATGTTAAAGAAAAAAGAAGACCAACTTCAGAACAATTATTTGGAAAAAAAACCTGGTATTTTTTCTAATTATTTTCTAGAACTTCATGAAAATTAAAAATTAACTAATTTAAAGAAGTAGTGCAAAAAGTTCAGTAAACATTTTTTTGTTTACTGCGGCAATGGTTTCATATGCTTGTTAAGGGGTACAGTCATATTGTTGCAAATATTTTAAAGTCATTGCAATTTAATAACACTATTGTTCAGCCCAGGATTGTACACATCTAAAGAATTGATACTAAAACAATGGCCAGCATCTGTCATTAGACCAAATTAAACAAAAGAAAATTGTAACGAATTGTGTCCTTTTTAAGATTTCTTTTTAATCTATTTCATATACGACTTGTAAAATTGATCTTGAATTTTTACTGATGTTAGTCAAAATGATATGATATATATGATATTAAATAGCTTTATCAATAATGATCTGTATTTAACCTTAATTGGTGGCTATTACATTTTAAGTACAAAGTACTATTACTATACTGGCGATATGTTAATTAATTTGCATAGGATATCCAAACAAGTGTCACTAGAACATATTTTATAATATATTACCCTGTGATAAATAAATCAGTATTATAACTACTAATATTAGTTGCGTATCCAATTTAAACACTAACAAGTCAGTTTAGTTTAATTTTTAAAATAATCCGTTTTTTCATGGACACATTCGTGCTTAATCGTGTTTTTGATATTATTATAATATGGTGCTATTAATGCATATAAACATATTTAAAAATCCTTTTAATTTGTATTTAAATAAAAAAAAATTGATTCCCAATAAGTGAAATGCTTTGATTGATTTATAGATTTTCCCTTTTTTAAAACCTTAAAAACGAAAATTCCATTTTTTTGCAAATAGTTCATATTTTTTATCAAAAAGCTGCAGCAAGGCCTTTTGTAGCTTAACTTTATGTTTTATTATATAATATCTTTACATATTTATTTATAAAATGATACCCATGTAAAGTTGTTTATTGCAATTCCATAAAAATATATAGGTGTTTAAAACCACTAAATATAATGATTATAGAAAAAAAATAATTCTATGTATTAAATATTTCATGAAAATAATGTATAAGCTTTAAATTATATTGTATAAAAGTATTATGTTATAAAAAAAATGTCACACATTAATGTGCCAACAAGTTTTATGAAACAAAAATATAAAATAATAAAAATAAATCCTGGAAGACTTTTAGATACTTCTGAACAAAATAATGTATATTGGTCACGTGTAGAAAGGAATGAGAGAAAAATATGAAATATTTAGGAGACTTCTCAATAAATGAATTTCTCGCTAACAACTTTATTCGTCTTATAACTTTTCTGTCGTACGACTTCTTTTAGGTAAGCTTAAATATTATTTGGAAATCCAAACCTAAAAAAAATCATTCATATGTTCATATATAAAATGAAGAAAGAAAAAAAATTGTTAAAAAAATATTTACTGCTTTTTACAATAAGAAATATTTTTTTCTCCTTAAGTTATGATTAACCAATTATAAATATTATTGTAAAATTTTATTTCAAAAGCAATATCTAAAATTGTATTTAAGTCTTTTCTAATTTATTACCGTCGTAGGTAACTAAAACTACAACATAAAAAATAAGGACTGCCTAGTGAAACTTACCCATGATAATTACAGCACGCATATTTTTTATATTATAAAAACACATATACTAAATAGCATTCAATCAAAGAAAATAATATTTATAAAATAATAAACATTACGTAAACAATAAAATACAAACTAAGTTGCTAGTCTTAGGATGTAGAGTTATCAGGAGGCATAAAACGTGAGACGATAGTTTAAATAGGTCAATCGATATTGTATATCCCTTTCGAGAGAGTGATTAAAATACCAATAGGTATTGGAAAAAGGAACTGTAGTACTTATATGTTACAAGTTAAATACTTTAAAGATTGTAAGTGCTAAAAGTGTTAATTATATAATTAGCATCTTGAGTGCCACTGTTAAATAGTAGTTTTACTATACATAGTATAAGGCAAAGTATCTTCCCGCCTGTCCCTATGTCTGTATGTATTTATGCTTAGATCTTTAAAACCACACAACGGATTTTGATGCAGTTTTTTTAGTAGATAGAGTTATGCAAGAGGAAGGTTTATATAATAATAATAATATTAATAATAATAATAATATCAGGACAAATTACACACATTGATCCAACCCCTAAGTTATTGCTAACCTAACCCAAATTATTTGCTTGTGTTAAGGGTGTTAGACAACGATACAAATACATAGAAATACACATATAAATACTGAAAATATAATTAATAAACGACCAAACCCAGAAATACAGACATCTATGCTCATCACATAAATGCCTGTCTCCACCGGGAATCGAACCCGATAACAAGTTTAATATATTAGAAAACCACTGATAATTTCAAGATTTTTAATGCGAAGTCGTAAACAAACACATTGTTTTGCGCTTACATTGCAAACGCTGGCTGAACTCTACGAGATAGATCAAAATAATGTACTAAGTATTGTATACCTTAAAAAGTTTTAGTAGAAAATCCGGAATGATATACGTTTATCTCTTAGGAATAACACGAAAACACACACAACACACACACAAAACCAATTTTTATCCTTTAATTTTTACGCGAAATAATGGCTTATTTACAAAGCGATTTTTAGCAATACAGCTTTAATTCTTATCTAATTCAGTACCTTAAATACATTTTTAATTTAATGTGGAACAATACAACTTTGTACGGCATGTAATTTAAATGAATATTTATGATGATATTACAGATTTAAAATAAAGGGACATCGCGTTTGCGGCTGTACGGGCGGCCGGCGCACACATAGTATGGAACCGTACAAACCGTCTCAAAAATGGTGTTTGTGAATGTTCAGTATTGAAATTTTTGTTAATGCATATAGCTAACTGATTGTCTAATACATATTATTTATCATTTAAAACAGATTTTTTTATTTTGTAATAAAACCAGACCTGTAAGTTGATGGTCAAAATAACGTCGACTGTGTAGTTCAGAATTATTCAAATTTACACGGCCATATTTTGATTATGTTCAATGAAAATTTATAAGTGATATACGGTTAGAATGGTTATAAAGTAGTCTGTTTAAAAAATATTTAAATGAACGTTAAAGTAAAAACAAGAAAAGTATAAAACAAAATATAGTTCATATATTGTATCCTTATTAAGAAATTTAAATAGACTCTAAAGTTTTTAATTGTATAGAATCTAAAATAATTTCTATTGTATCACTTAAAATAAGTCATATAGAAGCTAATACAAAAAAAAGGAAAGAGGAATTATTTTACAACGAATTTAAGGCGTGCGAAGCCGCGGGAAAAAACAAGTTAATTATAAATTTACCTAATTACTAAGTTAATATTTTCATTCTTATTGTAAAAAAAGAATAATTAATCTATAAAAACGTTGACAAGTAGTATCTACCTATAATTTAAAAAAAATACTTTTTTTTTACGTTTTAGGAATGAAATGAAATAGATGAATTAAATAAATGGTATAAAAAAGATTATAATCAACTCAGCACTTTGTAAGATTTAACATTTTATGTTTTATTTCTTTCAGCTACGGCAACATCTAACTAACTTGACAATTTTAAGAGAAAATAAAATAACAAAAAGTGTTTAAATAATTATTTGGCTTACTCACTTGGAAATACCAGTGCAGAAAACTTACGTTAAGATCCATGGATCTTAAATAAGTTATGGAAAAGTAATAATCATGTTTCCGATACTTGTATCGGAAACATGATTATTACTATTAATAACCTTAAAAATTTTAATAATTTTTAATTAATCTTAATTTTATCTATCCTCTCCTTACTTTGGACTACATGTACTTATACTTTTATTTTTACTTGTAATGATTGGTAATATATATAGTACATGTAAACAACCAACCAAATTATATCCTTACTTACAAATATTATGTAGCAGAAGTTATGTAAAGTACGATCTCACTCAGTGGACCACTTACATCGAATCTAGAAGACGTAAAAATATGTTATGAAAAGATGCGTAGATAAAGCGTCCTATTTTTCACCGGCGGTAGACGTGTCACGAGCACTTAATGTCTCATATTCTTTCATATCATCATAGCTTTGAGTTTTTGTAATATTACTATGCTCGTTATTTTTTTAAATATACGCTACCCGATAGATAAGCTACCCGAAGATATAATCTTAATAAAAGAGATTATTAAGATTTTATCTTAAACCCCAAAAATTTTAATTCAGCGGAAATAGTAGTAATTTCTTAATATTGTGAATCCTCTCATAATACGAAAGATAAAATATGTATCTGTCGTAACTACTAGCTTTTTTTATCCTTAACTAAATATTAAAAAAAAAATTATACTATTCTATTTTTAGATGCTACTTTTAGGATTTTATTTGTATTGATTTTATATTCTCAGAACCGAGACATTTGTCTGTTAAATATTAGCAGTCTGGATTTATACAAAAAAAGTTCAAAATGAGTTACTTAGTAATTAGTAGTTTGATAAGTTTTTGTTATGTTGCCTAAAGTTTCTTAACACATCATTTCAGATTATTATAGCTTAGGTAAAAAGAGATAGCTTTGATGGAATATCATTTTGTACATATTCAAGATGAAATTTTTGTTCTAATCTTATAAAGTACAGTTTAGCAATATTAGCAAGCGTATGATCCTCCTGCGTGGCATTCGGTACTAAAAGATGTCGTAAAAGTTTAGCTGTACTTAGTGTTCGTACTTTTCCAATCTACTACTTCAACATTTTTGTATTTAAACTATATGTTTTTTAAAAATAATCAATGGATTTTTTTTAATAATACTCATTCAAAACTATGTTTTAACAAATTTATAATAATAATTCATTAATACCTTAAATGTAGGTACAATATAAAATCATATTTTGGAGTAACCTGTTTTGCGCATTTTGGCGCTTAAAGTTATATTCAAAAATAAACATATATGCACTGTATATAAAACAAACTCACAAAATTTAATTTACTAAGGACAAGAATAAATTTCGGTGCGAAGACTATACAAGTTGAATATACTCAGAAATTATATACTCACGATGTAATCTCCAAAATTTTATTTTAACCAAAATTCTTTATTTATATAATATTACAATTCACTGTATAATCCACTGCATCAGCCTTTGTCTAAAATGTCTATGTTGGAATCTCCAAAACCTATTAATCTTTTTCTTTTCGCCAATTGTGTAAAATAAATTGCCAACAATTTATTAGAATTTGTTCAGTTTATTAAGTTTATTAACTGTTATTAAGTCAATTAAAGTTATTTATGGACGTGCTGTAATTACAATTTAAGAAAATGTATTATTACATATTTCTTCCGGCATGGTTCTGATTATTGTATTAGATCTTTTTTTTAATATTCTTCTTACCTTACTAAATAGCAATAGGTTAAACAAATTAATAATAAAGAGTCAATGACTATTTTCACTACCGATTCTGTAACCAAACATTACAAGGGCCAAAATATTGTGATTGAAAATGTAACTGATCTTATTTCTAGAATTTTTTGTTTATATGTTTGGGAGCATTTAAAAAGACACCTATGCCTGTGTGTAACTACATCATATTAAAAATTCATCGTGTTGAATGATGTTGTGAGAAAGAGTTTATATTATTATTTTTAGTATAATATAAAATTTGCGATTGAGAAAGTAAGGAATCATATTTGATAATCGTTTTCTAACTTTATTATGGTTTCGAATTAATTAGTAAAGAATACTTTAGAACATTATTTTCGTCTATATATTATAGTTAAATATTAGCACGGACTTATTTTAATTGTAGTTAAGAATACCTTTTAAATAATAAAAGTTAAGTAACAACTAAAAAAGACATAACATTTTAAGATGAACAGTTAGTTTGAGGACAATTTATCGGTAGAGTCGTAATATATTTATATTAATAAAACTATCAGTCTTATTATTTATTAAATAAAAAAATATTTCATTCTAGTTTATTATTCAAACCTTTGCTAACATAATCATTTTGTTGAAAACTTTTTAATTATTCATAATATGTAATGAAAATCATCATTGGTAAATTGAGAGTACAATATGACATTAAACGTTTCAAAAAATTTGAGACACATTACAGAAATTATATAAGTGAACTTGTACGTTTTGGAAACATTGATGAGAATTATTTGAAAAGTAAAAACACGTGCTTCCAATTCATCACATTCCACATGTGCTCACAGTCGTTACCAATAAAGTTTTACAAAGTTGAATCTGTATTTCCACGGACTAATTAGATAAGGATCACATTGTTACATAAATTTAAGGTTCTTTATTACAAATACAGTTTTAATTCGGTCTCAGGGGGTCTACTATTTCTTTTTGAAAAAGAAAAATAACATGAAATATAACTGCAATTATAAAATATATGGAATAAAAAATAATATCATTACGTGCTGTATTCAAATTTACAACGTAATAAACTATACTGTCAGAATGAACATATTTCTTATTTTCGTAAATAGAGAAGAGATTTCGGTATCCTGCTCATTTCTCTTGGTGGAACTAGAGTGATATTTCTCGATTCAAGATAAATTGTTTGGGCATCTAAATTTCTCTATTAAAAATATTGTTTGGAATGTATCTTGTATGAATCTTATAATAACAATATATTTTAACAATAACTCAATTCTAATGAATAGAACTTTAAAAAACTGTTTTTTTTTATCGTAACCACCGGTTTAATAAAACCTTTTTTAAATATTTACTTATAAGCATCAAAAATATTAAAACATTTTTTGATTTCATGGAGTATTCACAGAAAATGTTAATGCCAAATGTTGACAGCAAAACAATGGAATGAGCTTTGTGTAAAGTACGTCTTAGCTTGCATTATCACTCCGTTTGGCTAGCGATAATTTTGGATAATCGCTCCAAGAAAATAATGTTATTATTTTATTTAGGCAAACACAAACAATAAGTTCTTTATATTATAGGTACAATTTAAATATAATTTTGTACATTAATGTAAAACCATTTTATGACAATTCGTACATTATGCTGAGCTTCTGTATCGCATACAATACTTTCAGCCTTTCGACAAAATTACAGCGCAATTACAAAACTTCGAGGCATTCAGTGCCATACTTTATCACACTGAAACAGCATGTATAGCAATAAAACCTCATTTCAATTTCACCGTTCTCAGCTCTCTACGAAATGAAAACATAGAATTGTAGCCCCTAACACATTTTAATAAAACATAGTTTAATAAAACAAACATAACATAATTTTATATAAGTGAAGGATTTTCTGTATACATTACGCATTTATTTTACTTTGTGTCTCTATAATTGTAGAATTTGTCGGTGTGGGAAAGTTCATTAGTTTAAATGCGTTGTGTGATATGTACTCGGCTTGACATTACAAAAGTTAAGCGTCATGTTAAAATTTACCTTTATATACATAGATATAGAAAAGTAAATCTTACCTCATAATAATATTATCCCAGGTTGCATAAACATTTTTTTGTACTATTGATATTCCTACAATTTAAGATTTAGCATTACAACTTATATTGAGACTTTATATTCGTAAATAAATACCATATTTCTTATACTTTTCACATGGATAATAAAATAAGTGAAGTGGTATTTAGAACTTCAAGAGAAAATAACAGTTTATTAAAAACTAGATCCGTTTAGGCTTTTCACGGGTGCAATGTATTTACATATTATAATGTGCAATACTAATATGGGGCAATGAAGATTCATTAATATTGAGTTGATACTACAAGATGTATTTATATAAAAAAATTACCCTGTGCCTCCGATTTATTACTCTCTGATATCTTCTAAGATATATATTTCAATTATTTCCTGTTAAGAACAGTAGGTATGAATCTACATTTGTTATGCATTTAATTGGATAAGAAAGAAGGTTTTTAAGAAATTTGGTAAATAATTCATTAGTTTGCTATATATAAAATATGGTTACTTCTGGTTATTCTTCAGAAATAAATATAAATACGTCTTGTGCACCTTCATATTGATTGATATATATATATATATATATATATATATATATATATATATATATATATATATATATATATATATATATATATATATATATATATATATATATATATATATATATATCTCAAGGTTAACTCATGTTTTTTAGCCGGATAAGATGACTGTAGTATAAGTAACAAACTAAAATGTAAAATTATTCTAGACTTTCACCTGGTATTTTAAAAATATATATCTTGTTTTAAAATCTCTTCTTAAGTAAAGTCAAAGTAAATTACATTCCATCTTCCTCACATCCCAGAGCGAGATTCAAAGTTCTTTTATTCAAAATGTTAAAAGATATGAAGTCTTGTATAAAGGTAAGCTTAAAGAAACTTTACTTGAAATGAGCTGTTGTAAACGTGTACTGAATGAAAGAGACACATTTAAAGTAACTTTTGTAGCACTGAAACTTCACCATTAATAATTTACTTTACTGTCTTAAATAGGCAAATAAAATAATATGATTACTATTCTTTCATTATTCATATATAAGATGATCAAAAACACACATTTTTGATAATTTTAGGATATCGTAATACTTTAAAAATGTGTTTAATATATGCAACTTAGTTTTATAATTGTTGCTTTAATTTTAATATTTACAATAAATAAAACAACAGCAAAAAGAACATGTCTTATATTTTTTTAGATACATAATACTTCAAGAAAAAAAATATTACAGAAAAGGTATAAAAGCGTAAAGGTCGAAAAAACTCATGTGGTGATTATTAAATATATATTTATCCGGCTATAATCACGTAATTTTAGCTTCGAACCCATTCGCGGTTCCTATTCATGACCTTGAAGCATTACGGTCTCAAACTTGGCGACTTGCGACGTAAACTGTTCACGCCGCGAGTCCGCCTTCCGTCCGAATAAATTACGTGATTATAGCCGGCCAATTATTGACTCAAATTATACTTTTAATATTTGATAAATAAACCTATTTTATATCACAACAATTTTAACAAAAGTTTAAAAAAAAATAAATTCACAACAAAACCAAAAATTTAAATACAACATCAAAGTTCACAATAATGCATTTAAAATTGATTATTTGAGAACAACCTGTAAAACATAAAATACCTACTTTATGTTTTCCAGGTTATTATCCACCTAATTATTTTTTTAAGAAATATATTCTATAGAACTTGTTACTTACCTTGAGACCTTGTTACCTACCAGTCTTCATTTGCCACACAAATGAAGGCCGGTTGGTATTTCTCAATAAATGGTCTTTAAAATGCAAAAAATAACTATGCTTAAAAAACCGACTTTTAAGCTAAAAAGTAAAAAATAATGAAGATTTAATATTTATTATATACTATTATTTACTACCTATTATTTATATGTCATATTTACTAATAGGTTTGAAGGCGGAGCCAAAAGACTTGGCATCATTAATGAGCGTCTGCCCAACAAGTCAGCTGATCAGAGGACTCATAGATTTGGTCTCATTAATGAGCATTTAGAGAAGGAGTCGACTGAGCAGAGTGCTCATAGATTAGAAGTGATACGAAACCCTACAGCCACCGAGTCTGCTCAGCAACGTGAGAACCGGCTAGTAGTAGCGCATCAGACTTCACAACGACTTCGTTTAATGAATGAGCGTAATTTTATAACCACCATAAATCAACATGCTGAAGTAATGTAAAGTTGGTAAGAAATTATTATATCCAAAAGCAACAGTTGTCATTAGTCATAGCACGTTTTGATTACAGCACGTTTTGGTTACAGTTTTGAGTACAAAACTTAGACAAAAATGCTCATAAAACAAAAACTAATGGGCCCACATGAATTAAATATTTATGGGACCAATTCGAAACTCTTCCGTATCAAACAAAAAAAGAATTATGTAAATCGGTTCAGAAACCTCGGAGAAATCGGTGTACTTATATACATACAAAAAATAATATATACCGGCCGAATTGAAAACCTCCTCCATTTTGAAGTTGGTTACAAATAAATTTTCAATTTGATTAGCCCCGGATAAAAAAGTCAGTTACTAAACTATACAGCTTATCATATTAATGAAGATTTCCGGGCCTCAAAGTGAATTATGAATATATCGGTTCAAAATTAAATTATTTTACAGGAATGAACTCTATACT
This sequence comes from Napeogenes inachia, assembly GCA_959347355.1. Taxonomy (NCBI): domain Eukaryota; kingdom Metazoa; phylum Arthropoda; class Insecta; order Lepidoptera; family Nymphalidae; genus Napeogenes; species Napeogenes inachia. The sequence goes on from OY365797.1 coordinate 7,702,272, forward strand.
TTTCAATATCAGTCATTAAATATTCCTTCCGCAATCCAAGATAATAGAACGTAGGCAGATAACAAAATTGATTGACCTATTTTTAAGAAATTAGGTTAATCGAAATAATCTTGTAAATGTCGAATGGTGATTCCATTTTTAATTCGATCTTATTGGCTTCGGATGTATATAAGGGAAACTTTGCACATTATTTTAAACCTATTTGAATTGTCGGATTAATTTTAATTCCTATAAAGGATCGATGACGCACTGTCATTATTATGAAACTTTTCATCACTATTATGAAAAAAAGTATTCAAATGTTAAAAAGGCTTGGGGTGCTTTGGACAATCATTTTGTTAATATCTGCTCATATTTGTCAATAAAATATTTATAACTACCGGCACCGTGCACCCCACGCAGACTTGCACAGATATCCACCGCTGATGTAATTATATATAGTTCTTGGTTACTATTTCAAAAAATACTCAAGCCACGGGTGACTTAGCTTAATAAGGGCTTGGGATGGTTTTTGACTAGCTAGGAATGCACATTTGAAGCTGATACCGCACATTATCTGGTATACAAATAAACGGATTTGGATGCCATGCGGTTTTTTGCATCATTTGCTTGTAGATAAATTTGTGTCTCTGATGATATAAGGGTCTGCACTACTTCTGTTAAAGAGTTGTACTACATAGGGAAAATATATATTTACACCAAGCTGTAGTGACATTTTGTTTAAATTTTAAAGCCCTAACGTACTAATATTACGTGCTCTATAAACTGTATAGGCACTTTTTACTAAGAATCTAAACTTTTGAGTTCTTAAAGAGAAATACAACCGTCCTTCTAGATTCTTCAAACGGCAAATCATCACAGCAAAGACTAGCCATTTTTTCAAAATGCTGGAAAAACGCTTCGAACTACTCGTAAAGGATACTTAAGTTTGAGAATCTTAAAAACTCTAGTCAGTCGTACCGGCTGCTATTGTATTTGGGAAATTACACCCTGTTAAACATGGTAAACGAAAAAGCCGATCTTTTCGGCACTTTTTGTGCCTTAAATTTGACTTTGAATGACTATACATCCGATCAATGTTGAATGGTTGAATATTTTTAAAGACATAAGGTTTATTTAATGAATTGAACTAAAATATTTTTTATAAATCTTTTCTTTAAAATATCACTTAGTTATATTTTTATTTTTACTTCTTGGGCACGGTTCCTAAAAATTAATATATATTTTTTTAAATAGCGTCTGAGTTAAACAACAAAACATTTTTGAAAAACGTTAAAAATCCCAACGGATATTTCGTTTTTTCCTGGTGAAATTATATTTTTATTCGTCTAACTACTGTCAACTAATAAATGTGCTTACAATTCGTTATATACTCCTTAAAAATATACCTAACTTCTTTATAGACTGGAGTATAATCTTAAGTATTATAACCTTTGGAAGTATATATTATTAAAATAAAAATACTTCCAACAAATCACATATTTGTCATTCTATAATTCCAAAGAAGGTTATTACTAAAGAAACCTTCTTGTATCTTGAAATTATATATCATTTAATGTTTAATAAAATAAAAAAATAAACATTTAGTTTATAAAACGTACACCATTTAATTAGATACAAACATAAAAAAAACACAATATGTTTTAAATAAAGCTTTTACATACATGTTTCTGACAATCCAATAACTATTACTAAGCCTGATTTCCAATAACTGAGAGTAATTTTATATTTAAACAGATTCTAATTATCGATATGTTTTATTTCTAAATTAAGTAAGTATAATAATCTGATGGATATTATATCATATATCATGGATCTTTATATGTTTATCCTTTAATCTTATATTTTGGGTCAAACGTAAGTTTCATTTTTATTTAACGTTTCCAAAGAACCGAGGTAATGATTATTTAGGCATATGGCCTACATCAATCTTGATACCGCTTGGCTCCTCATTCATCATAAGTCAAATACCTTATCCTAATTTGTCAAAGTAATATATGAGCAATTTTTAAAGATGATTGTTTATTTTAGAAAAAAACTGGCGGTAGTCCTGTAATAAAATTAAATAAAGAGGTAATCATTGTTTCTCTTATTGTTAAATAGTAATGATTGATTGATTTGTTTGAAATTAAGAATTGGTTACTAGTTCAGTTGTTTTGCACAGACAATTTTCCCGTTACTTGACCCGTTTTAAATTTTAAATAACAACAAAATTTCTGCAAGTTAAAGTACATACAAATTGACATAAATAAAATATGATATATTTATTTATTTGTATAGTCGTTCTTATAAACAAGACTTAAAAGCATTATATGAATTTAACAACAATATATTTTGCAAAGTTGTACAAAAAATAAACTTTCATAGTTTGTTATAAAAATTATGTAACTTACATCGAAATCGGCTTGAGATGACATTCAATAGTGTGATTAAAAAAAAACATTATTAACGAAATGTCTGTCCCATGGTTGACACTAAGGAGGTAATTTAAAAAGTTTCAGAAGTGTTTAAATGGTCGCTCTACGAGTAAGTAATAAATTACTTTTAAAATTGGTTTTCTCGCTTTAGCAATTTTTTTTTTGATATTTTTTTATTGTCTATTTTAACTGACAAAGTACAATATGAATATAATGAATAAATGTTTGAATCTATAAGAACCGCTCTCATATTAAGTTCTGTCTTGATGGATACTAAATAACTTCCTTCCATTGTCGTGATCACAAGAGAAAAAGTTAGGTATATAGCTATGATTAATGTTATAATTGTATTAGACAAATCAGGGCCAGAAGAATAAAAGTCTCTCATTATTGAATAACTAAGGGTCTGGAAAAAAAGTTGCTAAAATATTGATTATCTTGTAAATCAAATAGTGTAGACTTAAATATATAAAAAAGGAAACTAATTTGTGTACATAAATTACTAATTTTAGTCGACATTATAGTAAAATCAAAATTAAAACAAGTATTCTGATGATTAACATATTGTATTCTATTGTCTCAACCTCTTTAAAAAAATCAGCTTTACAATATCAAAACTATATAACGAAACGTATTCGTTTTGTTAAAGTTCTTGGTGCGCTTAGTGATTTTTTTTTGTCGTGAGACATACGCGTCGCCTAATTAGCATAACTATAATGTGTTCGCTCTCTCTTTTGCTTCTATTCTTATGTTTCTCTTCTGCTCTTTTACTTTATGTAGCCTACAAGATGTTTGAAGATGCTGCGGGCCAGTCTGTTGAACGGAAATGTAATTATTTTATATCAGCCTTGGCGTAAGTAAAAAAACATTTATTCTATTTTTTTTAGTACTATTATTGTGATACACAAATTATGGCGCAAAAAGCGATGTATTGAAATACGTTGACAAAGGTAGCATTTTTTGTTTATAATTAAATAGGACTAGAGTTTCTATAACGATTGTTCAAAATACATAATAATAAACAACGCATTGAAATAAACGAGTTAATAAACTTACCAACTAAGTTAATTTCATCTAACTGTTTCAACTTTAAACCACCTGAAACAAAGTTGTTTTGACAACATGAACTAAGTTTCGCTACTAATACATTATACTCTATAAAATGTTCTAACTTGTTTGAAATTTTACCCAGTATATTCTACAATTACTCACATTAGTTATAATCATAACTTGTTCTAATTTCAATATTAAGAAGAAAAGTTGAGTAGAGTAGAGAGTAGAGTAGAGAGTAGAGTTTTCATACAAATTTATATCCCTTGATTTGCCCCTTAGGAGAAAATTAGCCTATATATACGTCCTAAAAATATTCGTACAAATCGTTTAGATTTTTTATACAAACTTTCATCCTTTATTTTATCCTTTAATTTCTGCCTAAAATTATTTCTATATTTATTTTACAAAAACGAGGTACACGGGCTATTTGTAACTTAAAAGCTAGAAACTCCCTAAGAGATGTATTTAAAGAAATTTCACTCACTCACTACATTTTTTTAATAACTTAATATATATATGCAAAATTTAAATGACTATAATAAAAACAGCGACAGACATACTATAAATACAAGAAATAAAAATAGGCTCGTAACGCCTAAATTTCGATTTCAAAAAGTTAAGAAATCGTCGTAATAACGTCGGTAACAATAACAATTTTGTTAAGTATTACTAAAAAACTTAAAAAAAACCTCTAAGGTGGTTTTAGGATTCTTAGTAATATACCTTATTATTTACTGTTATATTCTTATAAATACCTCGATATATTTACCTTTCATTTCATTTGAAATGAAAAGACATCAATATTAAAAGGAAATCAAATTTGGCCTCATATGAACATAAACCAGAAATCGTATATCATCCTTTTAGTATATTATATATAATTCAGTCAGTTTGATAGCATTTATAAATGCTCATTTTTAAATTAGGTTTCATAGTGAGAAGATTTGTTAGGTGCTCTTAACAGGTAGGAAATAATAATTAATTAATTATTATTTGAATTAATTATTTGAACTCATTGTATTCCAGTACTAACATTGTTTTTATTAAGAAACCGCAGATTAATATTTTTGTTGAATCTTAGATAATACAAATTATTTCTTATAGAATGCTTTATTTTCTTTTAAGTCTACCTTTTTATTTACCCCGTTACCAGAAAACGAATAATTTAAACACAGATCACGCGATACTATTTGCATAATTGCTTCATCTAATTGATGCTGAGGGAAACAAAATATTGCAAATAAATGCAAATTGTTTATCCTATCACCTTTAATTATAATTAAAGCCTGAAATTAAATTTCGAAATTATATAAAAAATAATCTGAAAGGTTTTAAGGAAAAAAGTAAATATAAAATAAATATATGTCAGGTAAGCGTAATAAGTATTTTTTATTTTGTTTATTTATTAAGGTACCCTTGAACAACTTAAGTAACGAATTAAGTGCCTTTTGGATTTCTATAACAGTTCAATTAACGAACCTGAAAAATTGTGGTTTTATTTTGTAAGAACATAATCAAAAATAAAAAAAAAAAAAAAAATTATCAAGCTTTTTGAATGAGATCTATGGGTGCTTTCTAATCTTTTTAGGTAGGGCGTTACAATGTAGTATCTTGAACAGTTAAAGATTTATGGAGGACATCGCTTCTATGTGGTATAATGTTCGTTTTAAGGTTAGAGGATGAGCGAAGCTTTCTCTCATGTAGGTAATGTAGGTACATGGAGGTAATGGAATTTTCTTCAAAGATGGATATGAATTTGGATGATTTACGATTGAATAAAATACTCCACCTTCTGGCACACCAGTCAATGCCCAAACTGAATAAGAAAAATATTACTATTATTAAGAATATAACGGCGGTTATCTATTCGCATAACTTAATTACACCGATTGCTCGCAATCTTGGAAGATGTTCATTTTGGTCTTTTTTAAAAGCTCTACCAAACGATCTTGTCTAGTCTTAGCACTATGAAATGGTATATGGTATGGATATAAAAGGTACCAGATGCCGCTTAAACAGATACTGATGCGTAAGCGTCATACGAGGGGAATTCAATAAGTACCTAGCCTCGCCGCCCAATGGCGCTGGTATTACAAAAGTGTGCTACTATTGTACAATAAATACTTTTTAGAGTCTACCATCAAGTTTTTAGTTTTCTTCCTTCATTAGTTTTGTTTTGACAGGCTTTGAAATTGAGAGTGTTGGTCGGTTTTACAAAAATGGAAAAAGAACCATTTCGTTCGGGAATTAGATTCTTGTATTTGGAAGGGAAAACGCGCAGCGAAATCAAAGAGCGCTTAGACGATCTATACGGTGACTCTTTTCCTTCGCTGGCGATCATCAAAAATTGTTGCGAAAACGGCACCATTTGGCAAAGAAAAAGTATTGTTCCACCACGACAACGCGCCGGCTTACGCCTTTGCTGTCGTCATGGCCAAATTGCGCTACGAATTGCTGCTCCATCCACCGTATTCTCCAGATTTGGCTTCCTGTGACTTCTTCTTGTTCCCAAATCTGAAAAAGGCACTCCCTGGCAAAAGATTTGGTTCGATTGATGAGGTCATTACCGCTACAGAGACCTATTTTGAAGACCTCGTTAAATCTTATTTGTATTGAATTAAAAGGAGAAGTGTATTGAATTGAAAGGAGACTATGTTGAAAAATAAATATATACTTTCTCAAAATTTTTGTTTTTTTGTAATATTTATTGAATGACCCTAGTACACTGTAAGAACATTAGAATTGAGAAGGAATACTTTGTCACCGATTGCAGATTTTGCATTTACCATTGACAAATCAAAGTTGTAAGTTGTTACTCCTTAATTAGATGATCTGAGGCTAGACGTGCAAAATTTTGAATTTTTAAAATAATTGCCTTTGGTTTGGGGGGGGTCTTAATATTAATATAATATATACATTTAGATAGTAAAAAATCATACCATGTATCTTTTTAATGAGTTTTATCTAAGAAACTTTAAAATTATTTTTAAATGTTTTGGTTACGGTCGGATTTTTAACTTTAAGCAGTTTTTATTTCAGTGAAGTAAATCTCTAAGATATAAAAAAAATCTTCCTCTTAAAATACCACGATTTAAGCCAATCTATCATCCAAATGTTAACTGAACCTACACTGAAAGATGTAAATCTAGGTACACCAATGCTCAATGATTAATATAAAATAAAAAATAATAAAAAACGGCTAAATTGTATCCTTTTAATATTTCTAGTAAATCTGAAAAATCTGAAATTTTCTGATGAATAGTTTGATATAATTATACCAAAATTCAATGTAAATATATAACATTATCTAGATTCTTTTATTTTAAGAATGTTGTCTTATATTGCTATGACCAAGAAATTTTTATATATGAAATGATGTCCACGCTTTACTATAACCACTTACTATTTTTGTGGTTGCTTGGTGTTGTGAATTACATATTGTTATTTACTTTATTATTACAATTCTTGCAATAATGAAATACACCTATTAATAAAGCATTCTAAATTGTAATATCTGAACAATATGTACTAAATTCAATGATCAATTTATAACGTACATTTTATAGTAGTACTCCAAACGCTCATCTACGTGACAAAATAATATTTATAATTTAGTAAAAAACTTGATGCCTCTACTTATATTTAACACTACGGACAAGAAATAATTGTGCTAATATTTCTTATTTGTGTTTCATGTATTAAATTATAATATATAAGAAAACATTCGAATATTGTATGTAATTAACCTCTTGTATTATTTATTTTATTAATTTCTGACTTACAGCTTAATTTTAATTAAGTGAAAAACATTTTTACCTTATAGTAAAATTAGATACATATACTAGAATTTGTATGATGAATTTGTATGTATGTAACATATTTTTAAAGTATGTAAAATAAAAGAAGGGGTTAAATTTTCTTTTATCTTGACGTCACCATAATTTATATATCTTAAATAATATTGAAATATAAATAACAAAAAACTCATAACAATAATATTTAAACAAGTATAATCATTGAAACATGCATGATGTAATAAACTAAAAGCTTTTATGCATCTATCATCATGAATCATGAATGATGATGATGATGAATCAAAGCATCCCTATTTCATGACTATTTTACAAGTCAAGGACTTTATAGCTGATTTGGTAGTAAATAAAAATGTTTAGTACAAGTTTACTAACTTTATTTACTTTCATTATGTTAATTTGTTGTTTGATTATTTTAACGCTCGGAATGTAACATTCGAATATCAGTCGCTTGAACTGTCACATAATACAAAATACATCACACTGGAGGAAAATAAATGATTCTTATATATCTAACTAAAAGATGATGCTACATAATAAAATTAATATTACTTCAGGTATCTCGATTACCTTATATACACATAAGACCGTCAAAAGGTTTGTTTATACCAGTAAAGTCTATAAAGCTTTTAAAAGTTCTTCTGGTGCATCTCAAGTTAGCTTGCACTCCATACAGAAAATATGTTTTCTCTGGCATACTATCAATATTATAAGTGGTTAACTTGTGTAACGTTATAAGTGGTTAACTTGCTGTTAAAAGTCAAAGAAAAGAATATGTGTTACATATTATAGATGCGTTACAAAGTTTGTTTTCATTGCGACACATTGTAACTTTCAATGGTATACTATTATAACATAAATACATTTAGGATTCAAGATTGCAGAGCATTTGTTTGGAGGCCAACGCAACGTATAATTACTAACCACGCTCATTACTGAGCATAGAAGTAAAAGATTTTGCTGCAAGGATAACATAAATATGCACTTTATTATAGTTAGTGCAACAAAAAATGGCTAGGTGTTAAAAGACATGCAGATACTTAAATAATTACTCAACGTTTTTTACAGCAACACAGATAGCCTCTGAAGAGATGAGTTGGTAGAATTTAGCTGATAATGAATAGAATTTAGTGTGATAGTATTATTCGTAGATTATATATTGGTGAAACTAGGGGTAATATGCATAAAAGTTGTCATAATTTCTCAATATTTACGACCATATTTTAATAATAGATTACTATGAAAATCATAAGAATTACAATAAAATAAATTATTATTATGAAATAAATAAATGATTATTTTAATCATTCATTAATTATTACTTAACGGTTATCATTTAACGTACTCAGGCAAGATGTATTTAACAAATGAGTGTTCTGAAAACTTCGATTTATTTCTATATTCGATAAGTAACAAGGAAGAAAGTCTATAATATTTTTAGTACACATTGAAGTACGTTATATGTGTAAATGTTGGACAACTTCTTAAATTATTTATAAACATGTCTATTTTTTTTATTTAACTTACATTTAAAACTCTTTAACACAGCACAATAATGGTGTTAAGAAGTTAGTTAATTTTATCTATACTAATTATAGTCATAATTATTTTTATTACCCTTATTTTAACAGCGCGGCGTGTAATTTGCATTCAATTGTCGAATACGGTAATAATGTAAGCATCATATTACCAATGTTAGTCTTAATTATTTAACCAAAAAAACATATAACCATATTGTAATAAATAATAAACAATTGAAATATCTTCAAGCATTTTTTTGTTTTGTAATTACTTTCTCCCCTAGTTTTTATTATCATTTGATTTTTCACTGCTGACTTGTAAGCTCTTGGGAAATTACCTTCCTAATAATAACATTAAGAAATCAGTGTTTACAAGTAACATAATTTCTTAATAATGAAATTTACAGGACTATTTTTTATTATAAAAAAATCCTTATTATACTAATTTACGAAATACAATACATACATTACACTATTACAGTCATGCTTAGATTATATATTTTGCTATGCATCCATTTTAATAATATTCTGAAAACAATAAATAAATATTGTACAAGCCCTCACTGTCACGGAAGTCATTATTGTAAAAATATATGTTGAATTTCTAATTGAAAGTTAAACATGTAATAAAATATACTCCCTGAATTTAGACCGAAAAAAAAATGTACCTAGTAAACATAATTAAAAATAATTTATCTACTAATTGTACAGTGTCAAAAAATAAAGCATGACTTTGTGATAATCACTAATTTGTATAGAAATGTCTTGATATCTTTCATATTTAATAAACTGGATGGACTTTATTTTTATCTATATATTATGTGTTGTGTCTGAACAATCTGTGTTTATTCTTCTTTACCCAAAAAATTATAATTGTACTAAAATTTTTATGGTCTAAAATAATTCATAGTGTATTAATAATACAAACATATTTTTTTAAAACGAAAACATTATGAAGAAAAGCAAAAGTAGACAAAAAACCAATTTTTCTTATTTGACATTTGTAAAAAGTTCTAAACATTTATGATAAAATGATCACAAAATAGTTTGTTTTTGTAATATTTTAACCTATGTAAGATCTGTAAAGCCTTCTATTATTAAGATCTTTTAACATATTATTTCACCGTTTAGGAATCTGTGACATTTTTAGCCTGTAGTCTAATATATACATTGTATAAAGTATATACATTCCCTAGACACATTACTTACATAGCTAGCATAATAGTCTGAAGCAAAAGTTTAAGTATCAAATATATATAGTATTGTAATTATTTTTTAAATAATAAATTTAGGATAGGTTGTATTGTATTTTCATTGTGTCTCGTAGATTTTATCTTGTTTTGTTTATCCTTTTCCGTTTAGTTAGAGTGACATTAATGCGTAAAGAATTTAGGGGGCAATAAAATAACAAAAATGGTTCAAATAATTGCTTTTTTGCTCACTTTAAAGGTACAATACCAGCACAGCAATCTTAAAGACAAGATTAAAATATCATAACATTCAGCTGTGGAGAGTTATTGAAAAATAGACTTATGTATATTTTTTTAAGTTTTAAGTAGATAACAGACTGTTTGCCCCGTGTTAAGTCAGCTGGACCTTTTAATACTACCAATGGGCCCATCAAATTAATTAACTATACATAACATGAACCGTCTTTCATCTTCTTTTAATTGTCTAGAAATTTATATTCAAATTAAATAACCATGTTAAGTTAACAGAGTTATTTAATTTTAGTTCTATCTTTACCTTTTTTACTTACGCCTGTATGTATCTCTACTTTTTTTACTGCTTTCCACAAAAAATAAAACCAAATTAAACCATTACTTACAAATATTATGTAGTAGAAGTTATTCAAACTGCGATCTCACTCAGTAGACCACTTACGTAGACAATGGAAGACGTAAAAATATGTTATAAAAAGGTGAGTAGATAAAGTGTCCTCATATTTCAGAGGCGATAGATGTGTCACAAACACTTAATGTGGTTTATATTCTTTCATATCATCCTAAGGATTCTTGTAATGCTATTATTGTGGTTATTTTTATTTTAAATCTACGATTCTTATATTTATGATAAAGATTTTATTTTTAAATAAAAGAAATACTAGTATTTTTATGCTCTTGCGACCCCCCTCATAATAAAAAACTAAAAGTAGTAGTAAATGTTTATGTTTATTTGCTAACTTTTCTTTATAAAGCATTTAACGTTACTATGACTGAGGTAATTTGTAATTAATGCAAATTGTAAATATTCAAAAAGAAAACTTCGTGTAAATCATATAAAGTGCAGTTTAGAATTATTTGCTACCGTATGATCCTCCCGCGTTCAATACCATTAGATTTCGTAAAAGATGCATGTACAAAATTTCTCAAATTACATATGCTTGCCAGTTTCAAAGAAAAACATTAGCATTATACAAGCAATAACCACATATTACACTTATCAAGGGCAACATTGAAGCTACGGTATAAAGAGTATACAAACTGTATACAAGTTTATTTTAAATAATAATATCACAGGACAAATTACACATATTGATCTAACCCCTAAGTATGCAAATTATTTGTGTCTGTTAAGGGTGTTAGAGAACGATACGAAAACATAGAAACACACATTATAAATACTGGTATAATGTAATATTATACGTTCAAGATTAATATTTTTTTAACCGTTTGAGGCAATATTTTTAATTCAATTTAATTCAATGTGTAATACTTTTAAATATGTAAGAAATTACAATACACAAGATTTTTTTTTTTTTTTTTTTTTTTATACGATCTAGGGCAATGCTTGACTACATTCCACCTGATGGTAAGTGGAATGTAGTCTTAGATGGTAAGGCGCATTGCCCTAGCAACCTATTCACTCTTCTCTTGAAGACACCCACATTATATTTGGCCGGAAATACCGACGCAGGCAAATTGTTCCAGTCCTTCGCTGTACGCACTAAAAATGAGGAAGCAAAGCGCTTCGTTCGTTGGAACCAGATACTCATGAAACATAATTTAATATTTTTGTCGTCCATTTCATAATAAATTTTATAAATTGATTAACTTAATTAATTATATAGTGGAGTTGTCTTGCTTTAATTGTCATTGTTGTAAACAAAGATATATTTTCAAAGTTCTGACCTCAAATTGTTAGAAGATTCTATATATATAATGTTTAATAAATCAACATTTAGCTATAACAGACAGATGTGAAATATTTCAAATTAGTAGTCATAGTTAGAGTAAACTGTCTTTATATGGGTTTCTGGTCTCCAGCACAATATTTCATAAAAATAATTATGACGTCACAGTTACTGTTTTAAATTATATGATATTATAGAATTATCGAAAAATTTTGACTATGAAGACTCTAAATATATCTGCTGAATTATTGTCAATGGTAAGAACCGACGATAATAATTCAGTTATAAAATAATTATCAAGGGATAAGTATGCAAAAGTTTCAAATTAATCCGACGTTTTAAAGAAGTTCAAAATTATGTTTCTGTTACAAAAGGATCATACATACCAAGCCAATAAAAGTGTGTTAAACGTCAAAGTCTACATCTTATTTGCCTTTTCAAGTTAACGGTATATGATACTTCTGTTCAACCGACATTGTGAGTGTGCCTGTATGGAATCTTGCCAGTGAACCTACAAAGCCATGGCCGTGTAGAACTATTTGTATGAACCTATCGACACTATTTGTATGAAATCAACTCAAACTTAAATTTATGGTCATCCTGTATGTGTTTATGTAACTACTAATTGTAACTTATTACTCTTGGTAATACAAATATATAAGTGTATTAAAAGTTGCGGTGTTGGTAATGATTCAATCGACATCAAACGATAAAGAATCTTTAGAGGAATTCTTTTTAAGAACTTATTCCGGACCGTCTTTAGATTAATACAATGCTCCTAAATTCAAATTGCAATCCAATACTATATTTTAATTGCATCACTGATAATAGAATCGTTTACGTAAAAATAAATTGAGCAATATAAAAACATCTGGATTCTCGTTGGTAGAAAATAATGTTTCAAAGGCAATATAAAGGCATATTACAGTAGCAATATGAATCACATTTTGGATGAAATTTGAACCGCAAACGCCATGTAGCGCTATAAGTAACATCTGCGTCGATATCAAATGGAAGAATATTCCTTTTAATAATACTTACATAAAGTATTATCAAAAAAAAATGGTAAAGTAAACATATTTTAATATTTATTATAATAAATGAACTGATGGATATTGTATGTCCATTATAAATTACATAAAACACAAATTTATTTGATAGGCTTCACCTCAGGTCATTGAAGCCATTATTAAATCTTTGAAATAATATATATATAATTATAGAAAGATGTACTATTTATTCATTGAGAACAATATTAATATTGATAGTTGTCTATTTCAGTTCAGTTCAATTTAGTTTAGTTTAATCGATTATTTTAATATTTTGATTAAATAAAATTCTTTGGGCAGCAGATTCATTTTTAACATAAAATACTTGCATAGTAATTGTAATTGTGTTTTTTTTGTGTGCGAAATCTGAACATCCAGTTCAAAATCAAAAGAGAAACAACATCGCCCTTACTTACTTTTAGCCTGTAAGTAAAACTATATTTCGACTTACACACTAAAATCAAAATAACGAATTAAAAAAATTAATTGAAAATTATGAAAACAGCTCATTAAGGCCTTATCATTTATTTAAGGGTGTATGTAAAGGAAAAGGACTAAAACTAGGTATTATTTAAAAAAATACGTAAATGTACTTAATAAATATACTTATAACTTATCTACTTCTGACGAATTTAATAACCAAAGTACGATTTAAGGAATTAAATTTTAAACTATCTCATTTTCACGAATAATAACAATCGTTGCAGAGGTTTTGTCTGTCCGTTTATAAGCCCCACCCCAGTTAGTTGCCAAGTGTGGTCCCGGCCAGAAGACGCATTATTTATTGTGTGGGTATGGCCCCGTGGCGTATTATTTTAACAGTATTTTTCGAGGTAAAAGATATCAATCATAAGAATCAAACGTATACACATTTGATTTGTAGGTTAAGCATACCTAGGTCTAGACCTAGTAATGTGACTAACTAATTTTATGTGCTCTCGTATTATTATACGAGAGCATAAAATTAGTTTTAGGCACTCATATTATGAGCGTGGACTACAGTTTGCGCCCCTCGAGGAGGCGCGTGGCGCGCGAAGTTCATGTTGATTTTCATCTTCCTGAATGTTTTAAATTATGCATCCCAACACAACATACTTTTAAAGGCAAAAATTATATTCATACAATGGTCTGGAAAATTCAAAAGATGACTTTATTTCATAAGGGTTGATAGGCCTTGCTAAATTATATATTTTTAATAACATTTTTTTTTATTTTTTGTATTTTTTTATTAAGTTTTTTATTTATTTTCTTCATTTTTTTTTAATAAAATGCCTTTCTTCGGCCTACTTACCTCATATAAATACATGGTGTCACAAATTTATTTTCAGATCTACTAAAAAAAATATAATTAGAACATTTTATTCAAGTACCTAGAACCTACGCTCAAAGCGGTATTAGTGATCATAGTAGGTACGATAATGTAAAGAAAATAAGAAGAACTCTTCTTATTTATTTATTTCTTTATGACCAATTTGTAATATATCAATTTTTTTTTCTTTCTTTTCAATCATTTAAACAGACTTTAATTTCGTTTCATGACTAAATTATCTCTCGAACAGAAATAGCTGGTGTCCTCCAAATTAAAGTACACCTTTGGACAAAAGGTTTGAAAGCTTAGCGTAATGCAAGACACAAAAACAAAGATTTAATTGTAATTTTTAATATAGAAAAAATATATACCACGACAAAGTTATTGATTTTTTTTCTCTTTCAAAAGCCCAATGTAATAAAGTTTTGTATATTTTTGTCTGTTTATTAAAAACAATAGTGACTAAGATGCCCCTCGCCAAATTGATGATATTGTGTAAATAGATAATTCCTCTCTTTTTAGGGTCGAGTCGACTGAACATCAAATACATCAGGGAAACGAAGACAAATGGAGTCAATTACAGCAATTACCAAGCCTTGGCTAGATAACCACGATGTGCTTACTAGACCTCTCAATATGAGCTATACGCTATTGACATGCGATAATTAAATAGAGTGCTTCAATTATTAGTTGCAGCGTATTTTTTTTTTATTTATTAAAGGTTTAGGCAGTCACCACCACCCACATCAGAGGGTTCACAAGAGCTTTGCAGAACTTTTCAGAAGGAGTAGGCGCTTTTTATAACATGTGGATTTTTATCTTATTTAATTTAATTTGGATTTTTTTTTATTATATTAAGGTAAATTATGCTTTTTTATTATTAAGATAAATCAGGCAAAACAGATACGCAGAAGCACAATTTATTAAAAGAATATTGTCATAAAACATGCTAAATTATATTATATGTCGTAGATCACGATAATTTAACGAGAATTAGTAACTCAATTGATATCATTGTAACAGTGGGGTGTGAACATCGTGACGTAACGAGTCACGTGACCGGAATCGTTTGGAGGGGGACGGGAGATATTTTAAATATTGGAGAGCATTGAGTCGAGGAGGAATTGATTAGTGAGAGCCTTACAGTTCGGACCCCCAAACGGGATCGGTAGTTCACGCAACTCTGATAATTGTATACCTACTAAGTAATTTGTGAGAATTGATTACCTACATTTAATACAAGAATTGTCATATTGTATGTGTGGTTTAATTGCCTGAGACCTACGCCTCGGATCCTGTACCAGAATATTCCATCAAGAACGAGCAAGTCACTAATATGCATCTATCTCCGACATCAGAAGTGGGATTCACTCGGGCATCAAAACCACCAACTACCCGCGAGATAATTTTATTGAAACTACAAATGACGTCAAGCAAGAAATGAATTGATTTTATTATTTGAAACGCACACTACAAGATAATAACAAAGAAGTTCCAGAATCAATACAATCAATCAATAGTTGATAATCAATGGTTGTAAATCAATCAATCAATCAAGTTAAATTTATGTTATCTCAAAACTTAAAAATTGAGATCTACCCACATATCAAGAAAATCGAGTGAAAATACCTATTTAATCGCTTATGCAAGTCGTTTATTAGATTAAATGACAAAGCGTTGGAAGAATTCTACGAAAGAAGGAATCATTGCTAATGAAGAAAGAAAAGAAATGAGAAATTATGGCGGTGACTACGCGGTGCGAATGGCGGTAATGGCGCGGCGCGGATGGCGGTAATGGCGCGGCGCGGATGGCGGTAATGGCGCGGTGCGGATGGCGGTAATGGCGCGGCGCGGATGGTGGTGACGGCAATGCGGGGTCGGCGGTGACGGCACTGCGCGGCTGACGATGAAGGCGCAGCGCGGCTGGTGGTGACGGCGCTGAGGGGACGGTGGTGACGGCGCGGCGCGGATGGCGCTGATGGCGCTGATGGTGCTGAGGTTGCTGATGGTGGTGACAGTGATGGCAGCTATGGCAGCGGTACTGGTAAAGTGCGGTGCGAGCAACGCGTTGCGGTCTGCAATTTTTCCAAAATCGGACACGTCGCAGCATAAAGGTGAATTCGTTTCGATTTACTTCCAATTTTTGCGTTAAATACTCGCTAGTTAAAGAAAATTTAGCGATCAAATATGGTGGTAAGCACTTTATTATTGTTATTGGTATTGAGATTAGCAATCAACCCTCACGATCTTGTTTTTTTAATTTTTACTGATAATTATTTTACTTTAACTTTACGTCGTTTTGTTACGTATGATAAGACGCGAAATTATTTTATACCGGTTTTTCGTAAACGTGAATGTTTGTTTTAAACTCAGAAAACAATGTTTTAAACTTTTGTTTTAAATAACTTTGTTTTAAATTCGAAAAACAATGGTAACGCGATAGCTCTAAAGATTCAACCGATTAAGACCAGACAAGACTTTAAAAAAAAATGTAATTCGATTTTCGGCATATTTTATTTCTTGTCTACCTACATGTGTAGGAATCACGGGCGAACTTACAATTATTAATTAATCGTATATTGTGAATGCGTATTATTGCCGATCAAGGCCCGTAAATGCTGTAAAATAAAGCGGTTAGATAATTTAGCAAAAGTAAGAACTTATTACTTACGTCTTGTAAATGTTTTCCGCAACAGAGACTAGAAATATTCGATCGGGGTAAGATGCCATAGATAAAGTTCAACCGGCGACAAATTGTACAATGACCAGGGTTGCAAAAGTTTCATTTTTAGAGCTTATGATAAATAAAGTTAAAAAACCTTTGTTTTTGATATATAAAGCGATGCCAGAGGGTTAAGTACCACTTAAAGTAGAGCTTGTAGTAAAAGCGATTGAGTAAAAGTGATAGTAGTGAATCTTAGTTCAATTGGGAGTCCGTGGGACTCGGAATTGAAAGCAATGCCATGAAACAAACAGGAGGTTTGTTGGTAGGGCTTAGTGAAAAGCCATATGTGACGAATAAGATTCATGCTTTGTGTTTTATGATATTTTTAGAATACATTTTTGGTTTAAAATGTAATGAAAAGTGGTGCTTAGTTGCTTTAGGCTTTAGTTGAGTGGGCATATTTTTAATAATGATGTTCAACTTTATTATAACTGATTTTTCCTTTTTCAATAAGTTGTAAAGGCACAGGTGCAACAGGGGTTCGAGTAGTTCTGATACAGTGCCAGCGACAGGCAGTCACAGAGAAAGAAGGTTTGAAGTGGTCACGTAAGCTACCTTAACGGTACTATAGGACTTTGGTGAGTCATTTTCATATTGTTTTTATTCTTGTGCTGAGAGTTCTCTGATCACAGAATGTGTAGTAAACAATTTTTGTGTAACGTTTAAATAACTCGGTAATTTTAACTGGCAACGATCATAGTGTCCAGAGTACGTTATAGATCTTATCAGAGGTTATGATTAATAATTTTCTATTAGAAAGTCTAGTTCAAATCATTCCGATCACAAGGTCCCTCAGGAACTAAATGTTTTAGTTGAGCAAAGTGATATTGAATTCACTACAGATAACAGCTTGCCTACTCATACTTGTTGACCGCACCTCACGTGTGGTGTAACACGTGTAGGCGATGGGTCTGATGTGTGTTTTACATGACCGATGGACTGGTTCATGGTAGTTGTTTGTATATGATCGATGGACTGTATCATATTGCAAAAGTATTGAGTTGAGCTGAGTTGAGTACGCAAGTCTGGTAAAATCATGATTGATTTTGTAAAGTAAAGTGATGGATCTAATGATCAGAGTAGTTTTAACTGTTGTAAATAAGGTGTAGTGGACACCTTGTGTTAAGAATGTATATAGAGTAAAAACCTGAGACGTGACATTCACTGGTTTTGTCAGAATAGCCGAGCAAGTTATCCTTGGAGTTATTTGTTTTATTTCAGACCCTACATCCCAGGACAACCGCGAATCCTAAAGCTACTCGATCGAGGTGGCATGGTTATCGTTACTCGATGGAAGTGGCGTGGTTATCGTCACTCGATGGAGGTGGCGTGGTAATCGTCACTCGATGTAGGTGGCGTGGTTATCGTCACTCAGAGGGGACATAGTTATTGTCACTCCATAGAGATACATTCACACGAGGACGTATGACTTGTCAGTATGGCCGTGTCGTAGATCACGATAATTTAACGATAATTAGTAACTCAATTGATATCATTGTAACAGTGGGGTGTGAACATCGTGACGTAACGAGTCACGTGACCGGAATCGTTTGGAGGGGGACGGGAGATATTTTAAATATTGGAGAGCATTGAGTCGAGGAGGAATTGATTAGTGAGAGCCTTACAGTTCGGACCCCCAAACGGGATCGGTAGTTCACGCAACTCTGATAATTGTATACCTACTAAGTAATTTGTGAGAATTGATTACCTACATTTAATACAAGAATTGTCATATTGTGTGTGTGGTTTAATTGCCTGAGACCTACGCCTCGGATCCTGTACCAGAATATTCCATCAAGAACGAGCAAGTCACTAATATGCATCTATCTCCGACATATATTTGTAGGATTAATAATAATATATTGATTATAATAATAATTTATTTAATAATCTATTAAATAATAATAATATAATAATAATCTATTGATTATACTGCAAAAAACTTACATGTAGTAAATGAAAGATAAGTTAGTTAGTTGCTCAACAAGTTTCTTTCTTAAAGATCCCTCATTTGTAATTCTACTGTAGGTTCGTTATAGCCCTGACCCCAATAACTTTTTTCGAGTTCCACCAATAATATATGGCAAATTGTTTATTTACTAGCCATCAAACGTTGTAGTTTATAGCGGGATACAGTAATGGCTTACATAGGATGTCCTGACCTCTTTTTTATTGACAGAGATAAATATAATAAAATGAGAAACTTTTACATTTTTAAGGAAACACTGTATTGTAAATCTGTTTATTTTAATGTGATTTTGGGAGAGGTATAAAACAAAAATAATTTTTAGCATAATATATTATAATCATAAGTTGTTTATTGAGTGTAACGATAAATTGTCACACCATTAATTTAGTTGTAGGTTGATATTATCCGATGAGGTTAATTTATGATAACTAAGAAACTTTGAATCAACTAACTACCACAAACTATACTAGTTGTATAGTTTTAAATGGTACTCTTTGGTGCTACTTTCTTTTATTTTTATTACAATGTTGACGAGTTACTTGCAAGGCATTTCTAATTTCGACCTTCGTTTATAATGTATGAGCTTCTGTATCTCTACGTCATAATATCCTAAAAAACTAAAACTGAACTCGAATAGATGTACTAATGTTGGTACATCATTACAAAAAAAAGGTTTGTTTTGTCGGAAGGGCGTCTAAAAGTTTTTAATTTATTGACGGAAATTCTCCCTAAAAATATTTAAAAGTTTTGGAACTGTCCTCATATATTCACTATCCATTTTAATCAACGCGTGGACTTTAATATATACTGCAGTATGGTAAATAATTTATATGATATAAGTATATGTGTAGTTGTAAAAAAACCTCGTGTTCATAGCAAACATTACATAAGTCAATTTAAAATATATTTAATATTTAGATTCTAAAATGGTTTCGATCTTAAATTTTTTAGTAACATTTATATTGTTAATATTTTTTATATCTGATGTTTGTGTTTTAGTAAAGACGTGACGCCTATTTTCACAAGAGTTCTTAAACAGAAGTGTCGTTATCAAGCGTGTCTTTATATCAGCTTTAAAGTTTTAAAGTCATGATAAGGTAATATACATAAAATATAAGGTACTAATGTACCTTATACTGGAATAAAAATACACATACCTATTATTTCTTATAGCTTTATATATAGAAGACTTTCATCATTATCGTTTCTTTTCGCTTTGTATAAACAATACAATGTTTTTTTTATTCTTGACTGCACGTTGCACGGTTGTTACGGTGAAAACTATTTAAATACAGCGATATATTTGAATTTTTAACGTACAAAGTTTTGCCAAAGCGAAAAATGCCAAAAGTTCTTAAAATAAAAGCTAAAATGCAATTTTACATCACACTGTCATATAAGAACTTTATGCAAAATAAATACTAGTTTTTTAATGTCATAGTTTGCGATATTTTACTACAATGACTATAATACTCGTAAAATTATTTTCTGTAACTTTAGTTAAGCAGTTTTATTTACTATTAATTTGGAAAATATAAATTAATAATACAAATAAAAGTATGTTATACTTACGTAGTCAGTATGACGATGCCCTATAACTTCGGTTCTTTGTCGAACATTTAATAATGCCCCAAGTTAAATATTCCCACTTTATATATGTAAGTTTTAAAAGGGCCAATATAAGCAACAAAAATATATAAAGGTTTCAGTAGTAATATTACTTTTGAGAACTTTCACACTTTATATATTTTTATTTTTATTTATTCAGTTAAGGATAAAGATTAAAGACTAACTAAGAATATTAATTATATTTTGTCTTTGTGAAATGACTAAAATATTGGTATTATAGTAAATTATTTTCAATTTCAAAAAACAGTTTAATAAAAGAAACGCGCTGCTTAAAAAATAACATTGGTACAAAATCACTTATTAATAAAAAGAGTATTATTATATTATAAAAATATTATTATAAAGAGTATTATACACACATAGTATTATACATCACATTATTATTTATCAATATACATAAAAATATTAAACCATTAAATCTATTATCAAAATATGTTATCGGAAATTTACTCGAGCCAATAGAAAGTCGTAATTATATTCAGTTTCATTTAATGTATTAAATTGTACAATAGATATATTTTCCCCTTTTCAACAAACAAAAGTATTTAATACTCTTTTTTCAACTTATCATATTTTGAGGAAGCTGTGAAATAAACCTAATAATATTTTTAATCACATAATTTGAAATTATTGATTTTCATAAAACATTTGAGACGGAAGATTGATAGAAGACTTTATCTTACACAAAGTTATAAAATATACATGTATAATTAAACATAATTACAAATAGTAAATTAAATCGAAAATAATATTGAGTAAAATGAGCGGAACCACTTTAGCGGTTGTGGTGAGGAAATTATAGGTGGGCTACATTTTGGCAGAGCAGGAGCTTAAATGTTATTTTGTATTAAAATTCGCGTATATTGATTTTATACATATTATGCAGTTTTATTAATGGAATCATTTAGAAATAACGAATCTTTTGTGTCTATTATTGACATAGCCTCAGAAATAAAACACAATAATTATTTTTATCAAAAGACATAATTACTTAAATGTTATTTTTTACACCAATATATTTTTAGGAATAACTTTTATTAATAATACTCGTATTTGACAAAGATCCAATCTTCAAGGCTTTCTACTCGACAGCTGAGCACCTACTGACTTGACCAATTCTGTAATTGGTCCTTTAAAATATTGTAGTGTTGCCAACTTAAACAAATTTATAGTTGGCAACACTGAACTTAACTACTTTAAACAAACGACAGACATGAAATCACAGTTGTATAAATTTATGCTGCTAACAATATGAAACTAAACTTAATTTTGTAACTTTAAATCGACTTTATTCAATGAAAACAATAAAGACATTCCATATTTAAGAGTTTGAAAGATTTTAATTAAAAAAGATGTAAAAATTGTGTCATAAGATATTTTATGTCAGTGCTGGTGATAGTTTTTAACCGACTTAAAGAAGAGGAGTTCTGTCATACATTTTAGTGTCCAAATGGTATCAATACCATGAATCAGTCGCTAATCGCTACTGAAATGGCAATTATTTGGTAATATATACAAAAACATTTTTATTATTCTAAAACACGAAACTTTACCTGCTGTAACTGTCACATGACACTGTATTTAAGAGTTCAAATATTCAGAAAATATTTTATTTTTTAACGAAATGTATTTATAAAATCTATGAGAAATGCAATATTTGTAAGGGTGAAAATGGAGTTTTTATTACTTGGTAGAACACCCTCCTTTTGTAACATTCCATTCTTTATGGACGCAATATCGGTCCCTAAACCGGTTAAAAGCCCCACTTCGCTTACAAATCAATTTTATTTGGTATCGGTATTTTATTATGTTTCGGCATTATGTTTTTTAATTTATTGTGATTCTTGGCTGTTGAATAAGAAGGAGTAATCTTTCTAGTAAATATAAATTATATAATAAGGTCGGTACAAAGGATTATAGATTTATTAACTTCATAAAACCACTACTGGAAAACACAGTTATAAAATTAGATTTGACATTGGAAATTTATTTATCGTTGAATTTCGTATCTAGATGAGAGGCATCACTTTTCTTATAAGAAAACGAAACGATGGAAATGAGAAAAGAAAAAACCTTTAAAATAAGATTATAGATACTAAATAAGTGGTGATAAGGTATAGTTAAAATAGGTTTAGATAATTTTAAAACTATAAAAAATATTTCAAAATAATAATTATTACGAATCAGTCTTAATGTTGATTATGCAAAAAAAGAACAATAAACTTCTTGAGATAATGCAAAATGATTTTACATAAAAGAAAAACGGAGCTGGGACAACGTAGCATTAGACGTCCAATTACGGATTCCATATGACCAAGCAAACCCCAACACTGAAAATCACTCCTGATTGGTCAGAATACCATTTTTCTGATTGCAAAGAATAGTGCGGTTAAAATTTTATATTTGAAAATACGATTTGTCAAATCAGGTGTTCCAGATAAACGATAAATAACCTAAAAAAAATTAAATGCAGATATAAATGTATAAAAATGTGAGCTATAGAGTTTTTTATAGGAGTAAGTTTTAAATGTCAATAGATACACTTCTTTAGATGTGGCTTCGGTGACTTCACTATCAAAAGATAGCAGCACATAGGTCTGTTTCAATTTTAATGTATTAATTTTCAATTAGAGACAAATATATCTTAAGAGTCATGATAATAAGCTTTAAAATCATATTTGAAAAAGATATTTGAAACTGACTTTTTTTAAAAAGATATTGGACACTGGGTCGGCCTCCTTTCTTATAAGGTAAGTTATAATAATGAGTTTAAGAGTTTAATTTATCTAACAAGTGTCATTAAACCTTCTGGACACAATTTGAAACACCGCAGCCGTTTTCAGAAACTAAAGCTATCATGAAACTATTTTCGATTTCATCGCTATTGAGAAAGAAACATTTCATTTCGCTGTGGCTTCACACAAACACTCAAGCTTAATTCCTTTCTGTTTCTGTAAATAGAATCCATTTACCAGGGTTTCCTTTGAATATTTTTTCTATACTTAATATATTTTATAATTTTTAGACAGTATTAAGTTTTTATTTGTGGCTGAATGAAGTAGAAAAAATTCTTTACACTTATATTTCTTGTTTAAAAAAATGAAGGTTAAAGATTAATTAAGATTAAAAATTACATATGAAATTAAATAAACAAATAATTTTACGTAAAACCATAAAATAAAAGTTTCTTTTTCAGCAAAAAGTTATTAATAATTATTAACTTACAGAATCAAAGATAATTTAAATTATATAAGGCTAAGTTATATAAGATACACATATTTAAAAACATTATTTTTATTAATATATTGCTAAGTTTCATGCAATCTCTTCGGAGTGTAGTTCTTTGAAATGCGTTTGAAAACTTGCCAATTTATTTGAAAGGTGATATCTTTGTAATAGTTCAATTGCAGGCATGTATTAAATGTATATATATTTATACGAATGCGTATATTATATTGTTTATTTAATATGATTATTGAATTCAATTAAATTTATTTAATTAAACATATATATTATTTTTTTTATTTTTAACGAATGTGTTAGTTTCACTCGCTTATGTTTAGTATTATCCTTGCCTAGCCTAAAAAGGAAGATCGTGAAGAAATCTGTTTATTTTAAAATGTACCTTAAGATGCTACTACTAACCAAGAATTCAGCACGTCGGAGTTAGAAGAAGAAGACTTATTAAGAAGAAATTACTTTTGCCTAACAATGGGATCCATGTTTTACTATACTTTAAATAAACGAAATAACATAAGCAATCAAACTAATAATTACCTGAATAAAGTTTTAAATATCGAATGAACCCGTATGTCATTTATTAATTGCTATACTAGTAGTATAAAGTAGATGTTATTAAAAATCTATATTTTAATTAACCGTATTTATATTAATTTGTTCTCCTGAGTTACCTGTCAAAATTCAAATTTTATAATATTAATGTACTAGCATACTTTGAACGAAATATAAAAAAAAAAACAAAAATATTCAGGTATCTTGTGTTTTGTTTTATTAAAAAACTGGTTTTTACCACATACAATTATATGTTTATAAAAGTGTTATTATATTTTTACTCAAAGTATATCTTTTATTACGAATTTATACAATTCCCGTAATCCGCATCTATTACCGTAACCATCTGTTCACGCAAATGTTCTTTTTAAAGACACACGACTTCTAAATCCAAGAAATTACCTTAATGCTAATAAAATCACATACATTCAATTCTCGAGGTCTGACTTCGAGCTTTAAGGTTAGAATTTTTTTAATAATTTTTAAAGCTTTCTTATATAACCTTTATGTTTACCGTATTACGCTTTATTATTCACGAATAGATATCTTATAGCAGCTTTCTTCACGGATAATCTAAATAGAAATGTTGTGGTCATTTTTGGCCAATATTGCATTGACTATGAAACTGTAACGGAAAATAGATAATACCTCTGTGCAAGTAAGTACCTATTACGATAACGATTTATATAAAACCACTATTAAAAGATACTCTACATAAATCTATTATTGTCAGTGTTCAAATCACTTAATGTGGATTTTTGGTGATTCTTAATCCCTTACTGTTAAACAAATATAGTTACGTAGCAAATATATGTCTGATTAAAATTGGTTAACTTTTTCTGATGGCTTCAAAGAGATTAAGATTATTAACTTTTTTGTTCCTTTTCAATTTCAATTATTTTCTTATTGAAAGTAAAAAGTATAAAAAAGTTTTGTGTAAAACCATTTCGTGTAGTAATTTGGATGTCAATATAAATAATCTGCATGAAAACGCCCCGTTGTTAGAGAGCCTTCGTAAACACGATGAAGGGTTTAATAGGTGGTAACTGGCAATTATGCAGCACTCAGATCGGTTCGTGACCTAGATCGGGTGCGAGCAGATGCAATCCTGACAGAACTCAGTTTTAAGCGAATGTCATCAGGTGCTATGTATTCAGTGTCATTAATTCGTTCAGGTAAAAGGTGGTGAAAAAATATTTATTCAGGCTTGATTGTCGAATTATTTTCAATCGTATTACTCTTAAGGCAGATTACTTTTAAGGTATGTAATAGTAGTATATTTTAAAACATGGATTTAATGGATATTTTATTTTTTATCATCTTGATAGTATAATTTATAGTTTACGATTATTTGTATGATCTATTCAAAAACAAAAAGTGTATGTTCATTATGGTACAATACTTGAAATGAAATGAGCTGTCACTATGTCCATGGAATCTATTTTGGAATAATGCGATGTTCCGAGTATGAATTAGGTAGCTGCTAGGCGCTGTCTATTATTTCAAACGTAGTTGCTATTAAGGAATCAAATGGAGGCTTTATTGTGCTCTTCAATTTTAATTGTAACAAATATCACGTATGACATAATTTATTTATCAGTTTAACATTATTAGTATTATCTTGGATACTAATAATGCTTTTCGACTAATAATGCTTAATATTGAATAGGACATAATTTGTTATGCTTCTATAACACATTCGTCTAAAATTAAATACATTAAGAGAACAAGTATATTACAGAAATATTTAAACAAAATATAGCTTTGCAATTTTTATAAAAAAATATATGTGTATTTCTTTATATTTTAAAGCACTAACTATTTTTCAAAATACCTAGTAATATTAAACTCCTCTTCGCCTCAGAAACGTTACTCAAATTGTTAAAAGATATTTATTTCAATTTAGTGAACTACATCAACATAAAAAAATACTTGCTTTCAAGTCCGGATATACTTCTAAGTGAGCTTATCCAAAATTCACTATAATACAGAGTCTAAGTTGATCCCTAGTTTGGCTATGTACAGTAAATCGTTGCCTGTTAAAACTGGTTATCAAACTTCTACAGCATTTCTAACAACGGTAAATACTTTGTGATCACCACCACGATGCAGTAAATAACATTTGAAGGATATAAAAATTATACTCGTACAAAGGTTTATAAAAAAGTAGCTGACTTTTTAAGAAATTAATTATTTACTTTGTTAAAAAATAGGGACCCAAACAAAAAGTTAGCAAGGTAACTTGACATAACAAATTTGATTAAAAATCGTAGCCTGAAATTATTTGTAGGGATTTTAAATTGTCTTACCGTTTTTGTTAACCGCTTGTTCTCTAATCCTAGAATTTCTTGCTGTTTTATTATTTATGTATACGTATATGTGTATATTCAGTATCTCATTTATTACTTTACTTTACTCATTTATACTTATTGTGTATGTATATGTATATGTGTATATTCAGTATCTCATTTATTACTTTATATTGTGCTTTTACTGTAATACTTAATTTTCGTAATCTTTATCAGTTAATAGCTTATGATAGTGTCTTCCCCCGTCCTGTACAAGTAACCGACATTTACTTTGTCGGGAGGCAGTCGATATGTGTTTTTTACTATCAACTTTACTTTTTTCAGGAATAAAAAAAATCCTTTTTTGTACCCCTGGAATGATATGAGCGAAATTTTATGCCGATTGGTTAAATATAATAGGTAAGACGTAAAAGCATAACTACTAAACAAACTCATTTTCTTTTATAATTTTAGTTAGGACATAATTGATTGTTTTCAAATAAATAATTTATTTTAAATAATACTATTTGTTGTTTTTATGTGCCTTAAAGTCTAAAGATTCCGCTTAATATTTAATATTTATGTAAGTTCTGAAATTGAAGTTTAGAAGTAATTTAATTTGAATGAAATCTTAATTAAGTTAACACAAGCTCTTCCTCATTACAAGCGAACGAAGGTATGCAAGCGTATAATTAAAATGTAAATTAATGCCTTTTATAGTAATTGTTTTAATTTTCTTTTGACACTGTATACCCAGATAGGTGAGTTGGAAAATAGGTACCAGAAAAAAACAAAAGATATCAAAACGATGACATCAGCATTCAGGGTCACTTGTAAAATCATTTAGATGTTTTAATATATCTTTTAAAGTATTTATTTACGTAAAAAAAAATATGTTGTTACTTTAAAAATAATGTTGTTTTAATATTCCTAAATAAATAATAAGTAAATAAAATAATTTTAATATTAACAATTTTTTCAAGAAATTCATAAAACCATTTTCTTTATTCGGGTATATAGAATGAGTCACCACGGCAACTTAAGGCTGAGATGAATTTAAAATGTGAAAATGATAAGAAATGAGCAGATTAATAGAAAGATCTAATAAAATATTATTTTGAGGTTCATACACCTCATATCTTATATGTTTTCTGAATTATCTATCAAGTTTATTAATATAGCATAATATATTTATAATACTTTAAAAGAATACGCATCTTTTTTGCTTGATCGTCTTATAATATTTTTAATATACACCAGCTTTTTAACAATTCACCAGAAAAATCGTAATATAATGGAACGTTTATTTATTTTTTTTAATTTTATTATTTATATGCAAATATATGTATTGTTTATTTTACTACAAGATTTTTGAAGTAATATGATAGTAGCACATTAAATCTTTACCTGAAAGAAGCTAGGTATTGAATAAGAATTTCAATTTTTCCTAATATATATTTAAAAGAAAAAACAAAAAATAGGTTAAAATGTTGAAAGAAGTTTAAAATACGAAAAGGTATTAATAAAGAGGTTAAAAAGTAAAATCTATACAGCTTATAGCTGCACGCAGACAACGGAGTATAAGACTTGAAGCTAATAACGATTCTCAGAAGCCTTCTGGCAAAAAGACCCTGCTGCAAACTAGTTCATACTCTTTGAAATGGCTTACTTTAACTGAAGGACACTTTTTTTCAAAGACTCGTCATAGTGACAAAGTGAAAGATTTATTGAGGTTGTCTTAACTGTAGGGGCTCTGTTTTCTAGTACTAAGTTTACACCAGTACAATGTAGTACTAGTACTAAGTTTTTCTTTATAACTGTGTATTTTATTTAAACATAGTTTTAACAAGTATTGTACTTTAAGATTACATCACTAGGATAATTATATCAAATAAATTTGACCTGTCCTTTGAAAAAATCTCTCTAAGATATAAAGCATCTTTGAGGGTTCTTTGAATTTATGTATCTCTAGAGGAAAATAGCATTTATTAAAGCCTGAGGCATGCACTTTGTTAATAATTAAAGAGGGACAGGTGCAAACAAGTACTAGTGTAGCATGTCTAAGTGACATTAGGATATCTAGATAACGTGTTTTAAAAATATAAGCATCAAAAAGTAGAAATACAAATTTTATTTCTATTTAAAAATGGTATGTGATTTTACAACATATATAACGACATTATAGTTGTAAATTGTAAATTTTTCTCTTTAGACTATTTCTAATTCGGTATATTCTTTCTATTTCTGTAAATTTTAAAATGAACGCTTTTGATAAGAAGTTCTATAAAGCTGAAGAGTATCGGCTTTGAATATAAGTTTAATGCGCTTGGAATGTGATTAGCGAAAAAATATTATGTTCTATCTAATTAAACTAACTTTACTCCTCCCAAAAAAGAATCATGTTATAAGTTTGACCTGTGTATTTGTGTGTCTGTCTGTCTCTGGCATCATAATAGCCAAACGCGTGGACGGATTTGATTGATGTTTATTTTAAATCGAAAGCCTAGTCTGTCGATATGGTTCTTAGCTATGTTTGGTCGAAATAAAAGCAGTCGTCTCCAAGATATTGAGCTTTTATTGGTGCCTGTGAAAGGTTCTTATACAATGATATTAAATACCTATAAAGTGAAAATTTTGTGTGTTCATAGATACATTTAGTATAATAAAGAAACCAGTAACATAACTTCAAAAATCAAAACAAAAAAAATACAATTTTAAAAACCTTTAATGTATCTAAAACTATAAACCTTCAAACTGATAAGCCGCAATGGTACAATAATAAGAAATTATTAACTTCTTTATTTGTTAATTAATTGTTAAAAAAAAAAAAACAAAATGTAAAGTGATTCCCATTACAATATGTTCCCGAAAACTACAAATCGATTAATCCGTTTATGAGATTAGCCTGCACAAACATACATACATACAGACGAACAGACAAAATGAAAAAAACGTTGTTTTGGGTTCTCTTGCTTATATAAAGGTCCCCCTTAAAGATAAAAAGATAACCAGACAAAGATTTTAAAAATTATGAAAATGGATTCTGTTAGTTATCACGTCACGTCCTGGTATATTTTTGATGAAATGAAATAAACACTAAATGTTAAGTGAAGACTGTGATAATATATTCCTGAAAACCGCATTCAAATTGGTTAAGTCGTTTTTTGAAATTAGCGTGCACAAACATACAGACTTACAGACATACAGACAAGCAGACAAACTAAAACACCATGGTTTTGGCTTTTCTTGCTCTTATAAATCCCCCCTGGTGTTTTTTTTAATATTTTCCATGTACAGAAGTACACTGTTCCAGTGACAATTTTTTTATAAGTA
Organism: Napeogenes inachia; assembly: GCA_959347355.1. NCBI lineage: Eukaryota > Metazoa > Arthropoda > Insecta > Lepidoptera > Nymphalidae > Napeogenes > Napeogenes inachia. The sequence continues at coordinate 7,732,301 of OY365797.1, forward strand.
TAGATAACGGTTCTAGTTTTTTTTTAATATTCAATTACTATCTTAAACTTTTATAACAAAATATTATTATCTTTTTGATATAGCTTTACGCATAACGTCGTTATTCGTCCATCTTTAGAGCACTAAAACAGGTTTATTTTATTTAGTCGCGTATATGTAGAGGATGCTTAAAGACGTTGCTTCTTAGCATCCCATGGATTCACCGTGCGGTAGCCGGGCCCATCGCGTTGCAAGGAGAGAAGTGCAATCAATGCCTGGGACTTGCGACCTAGAGGAAGGTTTAAGGGGCCCCTTTATGATGCGCAAACACGCTCGCCTTTACTGTCTACACTCATCTCCCTATCTAAGCAAATTTGGAAAGAACCCACTTATGCCGCCTTTGAAATACGTTCGTTTTAAATAAGTACGCCTCGTAACTGATGCTAGTTTTAGGAAGGCCAAGGTCTTTAAGGAAGTTCTAGAGAGATTTTGCCGTTATACCTCTCGCTCCCACTTCTACCGTGTACAAGGTAACTATTAATTTATTCCTGGACAGTTCGTTGGTCAGTTCTTAATAATTATTAAGCTTAAATGTGTGATCCCTGGGGATGTTTGTTTCCCAAGGCACAGTGAGCTCCACAAGTATCACGGGCCTTAGATGTTTAGAATAAAGGAATAAGTCCGGTCTGGATGATGATATACCAACATACCTAGGGATTTTGTAATGTTTGTTATACATGTCCATCATGAAAGTCCAATCAGGAGCCGCGTCTAAAATAAAATAAGACTTTGGTTTTGACTTTTTGGAGCACGTTTCTTTTACAAACTTCAAAGATCGTTTGGTGGTTTTTATACCCTTCCGTGCTCTTGCTACTGAAAGACTAACCGCTTCCCGTACGATTTCTAATACCTTATCGTGGCGACGCGAGTATTGACCGCTATCAAGAAGTACCCTACACCCTACAAATAAGTGTTTCGAGGTTCCTACTGCCTCCCCACAGATGTTGCAAGACTTTTCGGTGGCTTTGCCCCATCTTACTAAATTACTTTGATCTGGTAGAGTCATTTGGAATGCATAAAGATAGAATTTTAATAATGCTGGGGACGAATCATAAATTAAGATGCGCCACTTCAAAGCTAGTGGAATACAAAAATCTCCTATGGTCACCCATTCGTTTTGGATTTCTAGACTCATCGCGTGCAAACGGTAGTTATCGTTTTCGCCTTGTCTAAATGAAGGATTTTGTTATGTCTATGTCTCGATCTTTCCTACCTGATCCTAACCCTAATTTATTCGTTTGAGCATCTATCATAATTTTTTTATGGAATTGAAGTCGTGATTCGAGCTCTGAGGCAACTTTATCTTTTGGGAGAGATGTTACAGTATCATCTTTAGAATTTCCGAAGATATGTGTTTTGGTAGCTCTTAGATGTTTATAGAACTACGATGGTTTCTTTAATTTTAAAAATTGTTTCGGTCTCTAAATAAGGTTGAAGAATGCGCTAACCTTCTAACTACAGCGGGAAAGTTATACCATATTAAAGCGAACATCATCAGTTCATGCCGTATCGACCCAAAAGCATACTCTAAATCTATCTAACAAACCGTAATTTGTCTTTAACTAGTTCCAGCATCTTTAAGGTTTGCCAATATTAACGTATTATGTTCCAGGCATCCAGAAATACCGTGCAATAACCTTTTCTTGTGATTAGGCCTGAAATATTCATTAATCATGAATTGCGTCATTTTTGTTTGTAAATAAGAAAAAAATATTTTTGAATTTGTATTTGTTGGGGCTATTGCTAGTGTCTTTAGGGTTACTGACATTATCGTTTCTCGGAATGAGGACAAAAAGGGCTTTTTCGAATCATGCCGGTATTTGCTTTATTGGCCAGATTTTACCGAATATATTTAAAAGACGTTTTTATACCGACGGACACTTTTTATAAACTATATAAGGGATACCATCCGGATTTGGTGCTGACTTAGATGGTTTCGTATTAATTATTGTATTGATTTCCTCCAGAGTTGGTGGGTTGGCATGAAAATCTACGGTAGAAGTCTGAGGTTTGTGTTCATTTGGATCCCCATATAGTTTTTGATTTTCTGGCACTTCGTAGGTGCTTTTATAATGGTCGTAAATTTGCGCGTTGGTCAAGAGCTTAAATTTTTCATGTTTAAAAATGTTTTTTGAGTATTAAAAAGAATTTTTATCAAAGTTTACTTCATGTTTTGCCCGATCAAAGCTATCGCGATTTTTTGTTATTTGATTTGATATGCCTTGGATTAATTTAAGAATGGATCTCAATGCCCTAGACAGTTGGTGACTAAGTTGATTATCGCCTGAGGCTTTGGCTCTACGAAGTTTCTTTATAAGGTGTCTTTTTTCCTCCTCATTTTCAATTTACAACCGTTTTCTTTATTTTTGTGAGCATAACGATTCGAAGGTGGATAGTGCTCATTGAAGTAGTCATAAATAGTATTTATTAGGAAAGTTTCTACTTGAGCATCAAGTATCTGATTTAAGCCCGAGTACTCTAACAGGGCCGCTATATCTTTTAGAAACTTTAATACGTAAATAAGTTAAATAGTTTTATACTTTGAACTAAAGTTAATAGAACATCTGAAACATACAACTTAAGAGTATTTTTTTTACATTACCGTGTTTTTTTTGAAAACGTTTTTGTTAATATTTAGTGATACCAAACCAAATATTAAGGTACTTTTTCAAAAAGCACGATTGTTAATAATATTAACATCAAATAATTCGCATTGACTCACATGATGACATCAAAGAGCATATGACACATACCATAATATACGATAATTGATAATATACGAGAGTTTAATTGAATTTTATTTGATTTAGCTGAACCGAAAGCGTAAGAGAATGTTATCCATCACTTCGTATATTTAAATTGCGATACTTTTTCACTGTCCAAGTTCATATACTTCCTGAGCTTTTAGTCATCCATAAAATAATTGTGTGGTTCATTATCTATTGAGTTATATCTATATTGTTTCTTATGTATTGTCATGTAATAATGATGAAAGTATTCCATATAAAATTGTATATCCGTTGAGAAATCTATAGGAGTTCCACAAAATGAAAATATTACGTATCCAGCTGGGAATCGTTGGTCTGCTTGTTCAAATGAAAATTGAGAGCTTTTACTTTACAATAGAAAATAGAGCTTTATAAATATAATTTGTTTTGGTTTTTCCCTTACATTCTATAAAATCCTTCACATCGATGAATTAAATTAGTAAACTTCGTCTCGCATTAATTACATAAATGGAGTTCGTCATAGCTGAAAAGCTTAATAATCGATATTTGAAAATAATATAAATTTTTACTGTGTTAAGTCTTAACTGTAAAGATATTAAATTATACCTATGCAATAACGCCGCTTTATTTAAATGAAGAAAATGTTTTCTTCCAACATAACCATAGTTTTAAAATATTAAAGACATGGCTAACGTTACTTTGGCTCATCAGGATTGAAAAGTTTTATTTAAATTTAAGAATCACAAATTAGTATGTTGGATTCCAATCTCTTATTATTTTTTTTTAAATTAAACTTTGTTTATTGATAAAAAATTAAATCTTACCATGCTTCCCGCATACGATACAAATTGTGGTGTTTGTTATTACTTAAAAAAAAAGTATTTTTTTTATTAAAACTGGTCTTTTTTAATTAAATAAATTTATTCTAAAGAACTATTAAAAACCGCGGTAAATAAATAATTGAAAAAATATTATAATTATATATTTAATAAGTACTAGTTCTTCAGATTCCCTCATTAGATACAACCGTTTTTATAGAAACTGTTAAAGATCATTAAACTTACTCACCCAGAAAAGTTTACGATTTTAGTAAAAGTAGTTTATGATTTTACTAGTTTGAGAATCTGACATTTAAAGAGTAGATCAATTCAAAAATCTCTATCACAAATCTCACAAAGTACTAGGGACTAGTCAGTAAATGATAAATAATCAAATAATAATTTCACATATTGGCAATATATAAAAATATTCCGTGGAAAGGTAACTGCAGTATAAATATCAATTTAAAATGTGGAATTATTTTAGATTTGCTCTAGGAGTTTTCTTTTGTTTTAGTTTTAAAATGTTTTCTACAGTAAAGTCAAAGTAAATTATGTAAATTCTACGAAACCAACCACATTCAAGACCGAGATTAAAAGTACTTCAATTCTAAATGTCATGAGCTTGTACAAAGGTAATGTAAAAGAAAGTTAACTAGCAACAATTTCTCGTGATGATGTAGCAAGCGAGAGTGACACTTTTAAAGGACTTCACCATTATTAATTTGATTTACTATCTTAAATCTTAAATAAGACGAAGATAAATAATTAATATCGTTTTTATCATAAAATATCCAAGGAACAGTCATTTTATAATTTAATTTTACTACCATTGTACTTAGTACAACGTAATCCATTTCGATTTTCGTCCAATTTTGAATTTAATGTTAATTGTCTATCTTGGTAGGGAGGGTAGAATGTCAAATATATAAATACATTTATAAAGGTTAGGAAGTCAAAGGTTTTAACCACGAAACGTAAAATGTATTCGGTATTGAATTCAAATGTCTGCATGAAATTCGGCAAAAAAAAAATGTTTCAATTAGAATTTGTCAAATTCTAATTTAAATTAAATAATCGTTTTCAAAATTTAAAAAACTAAAGAAATTAATAGTTACAAAGCTTACAATAGTTAAAGAAACACTCAATTGAACTTTAAAATAAATGATTGGTTTTTTTTACTGATATAATTGATTCGGATAAAAAAAATAACAAATCGTTTTAAACCTTTTATTACAAAAGGGGAAGTACGAATGTTACAGATATTATTTTGAATCTGAAACCTAATTTGGTGCAGTGCAGGCTTATTATTTAAGCAAATATATAAAATACTTTTCGCATTGAGGACTAGAAATATAACTGCTGAGTTATTGTGGTTAAAATAGCTATCTTTACATGGATGACCGATCGCCAGCACAATATGTGTAAATTGTATTATGACACACAGCTTAGATATTTTTTTATACTGTATTATTATCGAGTATTATCGACTCTGATTCTAGTAACGACTTCTCCTTTAGATTAATAAATTGAACTTCAAAATTATACATTCACTTAATATATTTTGGTTATTTTAAAACCAAGAGATGTATGAGAGATGTTGTATCTTACCTTAAAATTGGCAGAATTTTATCTCTCACTTACTGTCTTTGGGAAAAATAATGAGCGTATATTACCTACCTGTAGCTTATATCATAATTATGGTTGTAAGTTTTTTGAAACTCGGTTGTATATTACCTTAATGAAGATTTTTTTTCAGTATAAATATTATTCTTGTAAATATTATTATTCTTTTAAATAACCCATAAATTATAAACATAAAAATAGAAAATTTAAAAAAAAAATGACTTGAGTCGAACACGTGCTTGCGATAACTGAGTTCTGAGTTTATTAAAATTTATCTCAATTAGATTAGTTATAATCCTGAACAGTTGTCGAATAGTTTACAATTAAGAAACAAATTAAGGATAGGAATAATAAATAACATAAAATGTATAAAAATATAAATATTGTAATATAAACAAAAATAATCTTGTAAAGTTATATAGGTATATATATAATCTTTTGGGTTAGGATTTCTTTTAAGAAAATCCTAACTTAAAGATTGACTTAAACATTGTGGTTTCCTATACTTTCAGTTTGCGTTTATAAGCAAATTAAATTAAATTAACATTATTATTGGTTTTATATAGTCGTAGGAATTGTATGTTATTTATAGAGACAATTGATCTATTAATTCAATTAAAATCTACTGGCATTATTTATCGACATATTTAACAAATAACATCACATTTTGCAATCTAAGATATTATTTTGTTACTCTATAATATGGGTTAAGAAAATCAGATCAAATTTATTACAAAATATTTAATTTTAGTAAGTACTCCACATTTCGGGTCGTGATGAAAATATTGTATCTCTGTTACAGAAAAAGAAACAAAACTATTACAAAACATAATTACATCTACAAATATGAATTATTCAAGCAACAAAAAAAATATTATATGTGGTTCTTAATTTGCATGAATTTTACAAAAAAAATCTTTTACTAGTTCAGCTGTATACACATTTGTTTAAAAATAGAATTAATAATAAAAAAGACCTGACAGATATGTATTTACAATTTTAATATTCTAATATGGACATGTACACTTCTGATAAACAGGTTAATTAAGGTCAAAATATTGTTAATTTCACAAAAATGCTTATATTCAAATGTCATGGAAATAGAAAGATAACAGGAAAGGTGCAGCTTTGCCGGAGCTCATTATTAGCTCAAACACTCGCATCTAAACAAGTTAAAACTGACGGTTGAGGATCGCAATGTTCAGGGAATTTGCTAAATGAAGAGTGGAAATGTAGGAAAATTTTATTCAAAGAGGAAACATTGTTTTATGGTTCTATTTGAATGATAAAGAGGAAGGTTAGACGCAAGGTTGCATTACTTAGCTATTCAGATCTGTTCAGATTGATTTGGTCGATTTAGACTGTTCTAATTATTTTTACTAGCTTTATTAGATTAATGACGGACAAAAGTTTTAAATTGTAATTTACTGTAAGATGCAATGTTAGATCCACATCCACAGGAAGTACTTTTAGCAAAAATTTAATATCCTAACTTAAGGAAATCATTATATTCTGAGATAATATTTCTTCCTAAAATAACAGAAAACGATGTTTTTTGCTGATACAACTGCTTTCGTGTTTGATTAGATAAAAAAAAAATCAGTGTCCATAAAATGAGATTCCCTATTTTCCTTGTCTTTTTATTAATATTGAAGGTGAGTTTGTTTTTAATAGAAATAAGATTTATGTATTTTAGAACATTAATTAATTTATAACTCATTACAACTCATTACAACTCATTACATTAGCTTGCTTGTGTGTGTAATTTTAGATTCACATACATTATAATTATAATATGTGTCAACTGATTTTGGAAATATGCCAGTTTGATTTTACAAAGCGCTATCCGTGATCAGAGAACGTCAGGCTAAGAAGAATAAAAAACTCGATTGAGCATTTCTTTTTAACTGATTCCGACAAACTCTACTATTTTCCTTGCTTCAATTGACGTTTGCAAGATTACTTATAACTATATTAATTTTATCATTCTTATTATAAAATCTACGAACTGAAAAGTTTTATTTCCTCTAAGAATAAATCTAATTAAATTTCTTTCTTTTAATTAAAAAAAAATCTTTTGATGTATAATAAAATACTTTTCATGAAAGGCTGTTTTTCTGTTTCGATAAATATGGTATAATATAACCTTTATCACAGACGGATTCTTTCTTATTTTTAATAATGGTTTATATTTTTTTATTTTTATTCTTAATTTCCTCAAACAGCTTCTAGAGGGTTATATCTAAAACTCAATGAGATTGTTTTTTGTTGTTTTATTTAACACGTATAGGGTAGTATCTTTTTTTTTGGTTTTCATTTCTTAATAGGAATGGGCTCTTTATAGTGGGAACTCCTATTTTTAAACAGATTACGTAGGTTATAAGATAGATGGTAGAAAATGTTAACGATTCCTTGATTTTATTATTATTATAATTTATGTCAAAGTTAATTTCAGTTTTCATGTATCGTTGTTATTGTACTTCAATCTCTGACTGATTATCTCAATATACTTATAATATTTAGTATATTTTCCGATTAAAAACCTGTATTGAAATATGAATACTTTAATAATATGCATATTCATGTTTATAATGTTACAATATTTATATTATAAATCCGCAGTTCGAGCTTTAAATAATAACATAATTAATCAAAGCTTGATATGATTTATTAAAAGCGACAAAGTAGAAATGTTATACATACAACGGGAAGTAGTTTTTCAAAATATATGTGGCGTGATACTTTAGTGAAGAAAAAGGTTTTTGTTTTTTATTATGGATAATTTTGTCGTCAACCATAAACAACAAAAAAAAGAATTCAAACTGCATAAAAATGAGGAATGGGGAGGAAAAAACTATAGCATTGTTATTTCGCAGTGTTAATGAAGTATATATATTTTTTTAATAATATTGTTTTTAAATGTACATTGTATATTGCCAAAAATCACATAAGTGGTGCTATGTTCGCGCTATGTGCTAGCGACCCGCCTCGGTTTCAGACGGGTGCAATGTAGATAGTAATATGGGGCAATGAAGATTGATTGATATTGAGTTAATACTACAGGGTATCTTTGCATACAATAATAAATATAATAATAAATATTCTTTATTGCACACCCAGAAAAAACAATAACAAAAAATGAAAATAAAACAGAAAAAATGTACAAATTTGGCGGCCTTATTGCTACAGAGCAATCTCTTCCAGGCAACCAATTAATTAGAAGAATAATGAGACGTAGTGTGGGTGTTGTTTGAATAGTAAAAATATAAAATCAAAAAGAAAGCATTACATACACATATTTACATATATACACACATACGAATATACATACAAACAAATATATACATACATACACGCATATACATACATACACACTCACAAATAAAATATACATACTTATGCAAATAAACAAATAACAATACAGACGACAAACACGCTATAAATTTAAAAAGTGAATTTTAAGGCAGCGCTTAAACGAATCGCATGACTGTGCACGTTTAATGTTAAGAGGAAGATCATTCCACAGTCTTATGGTCTGCACAGTGAAGGAATCGGAGTAAAAAGAAGATAAATGGGAAGGAACTTTAAGGATAAGGTTTTGATTGGAACGGAGAGATCGGTTGTGTGTGCTACTCAAGAACTCAAAACGTTCTTTTAAGTAGGAAGGAGTGGAAGAATTGAACAGTAGACAGCATAGAAGGCTAAGCATATGAATATTCCTGCGAAAACGAATCGGAAGCCACTTGAGTTTTTTACGAAAGTGAGAAATATGGTCATATTTGCGAAGACCAAATATGAACCTTATGCAGGTTTTGAAGACGCTCAAGTTTATTTAACTGATCCTCTCTTAAATCAGGATAGCAGGCATCAGCGTAGTCTAAAATTGGAAAGAGTAAAGATTGAGCTAAAACAACTTTGGTAGTGATTGGGAGAAAATTACGTAATCTTCTCATGGATCCCACGGCTGCAAACATCTTTCTGCTCACCTCACTAATCTGCGAATTCCAAGATAAAGTTTGGTCGAATATGATCCCAAGATTTTTAACTCTTGTGCTATACGGAATAACTTCGCCTTCAAAACTAATATGAGGTAGCTGATAATCGGAAATACGTGCGATCAGCCTAGAACTACCAATGATAATAGCCTGAGTTTTAGATGCATTTACTTTAAGGCCAAAACACTTGCTCCAATTTGAGATACGCGCCAGATCTTGATTTACTTGAAATATGGTATTAGTAAGGTCATCAAGACTTGACTGGCGGTAAATTTGAAGATCGTCTGCATACAGGTGGTAGAAAGAATTGATATGAGAGCAAATAGTGTTTATAAACACTGAAAATAATAAAGGAGACAACACGCCACCTTGCGGAACACCAGCACTGACCGCGCTCCAGTCAGAGTACAGGTCATTTAACCGTACACGTTGCCGACGTCCACGCAAGTAACATTGAAACCAGTCAATTGCCGATGGAGATATGTTAAGGCTACCCAATACCGCGAGTAAGATATCAAAGTCCACAGTATTAAACGCATTGCTGAAGTCCAGCAACGTCAATACTGTGACTTGACGGTTTTCCATGCCTGACCTGACATCCTCGGTAATTTTAACTAAGGCCGTAGTCGTACTATGACCGGGACGGAAACCGGACTGGAATTTACTAAGGAGACTATTTTTGGTTAAAAAGGTGCTCAGTTGGAAGTGTACTAGTCTCTCAAGGATTTTTGATAGAAAGGGAAGGATGGAAATAGGACGAAAATCTGAGGAACAAGAAGGGTTAGCTTTTTTTGGAAGAGGAACAATAAAGGCATCTTTCCAACAGGAAGGGAATTTACACATTGTAATGGAATTATTAAATAAGGAAGTAATAGTAGGGATCAATATATCTAGGATAGGAATGATCATTTTACGACTAATGGCATCAGATCCGACTGCATCAGAACTCACGGACAGAATAGTTTTCTTAACATCACATTCGGAAAAATGACTTAAACTAAATATTGGAGTATTTGGAGATGGAAGAGATGAAAGATTGCTAAGAGTGCGAGATTTAATAGCACCATCCAAAGGTGTTGACATGGAGAAATGTTGGTTAATATTATTAAGATCGGAATGGGAAATGTTTTGAGTATTTTGTTTACTTCGACCAACTCCTAGAGATTTAAGAAAGTTCCAGACTTTAATTGAATCCTTCTCGTCAATAACAGATCTATAAATATGGCGTCGTTGATTATCTCTACAGAGCCTGTTGCAGCGATTACGAATTTTGATATATTTTGCCTTGTTTTCCTCACTAGGTTCATTTTTATTCTTAGCTTTAGCTGTAACCTTTTTTTGCTGAAGCTTTTTTATATCATCAGTTAGCCAGGGAGCAGGAAGATGTCTCATGCGCACGGGTCGGATAGGAGCATGAGCGTCATAAAGATTACTTAAATGAGAGTTAAAAATACACACTTGCTCATCCAGAGTACGTGGAGTAAGTACTTCCGACCAATCAATAACAGAGGCGTCAGTACGCAGTTGAGCTAAGTCCATACTACCAAAGTTGCGCTGAAAAAGAGTTTTTGGTTTTAATTTCGGAGGTTTAATCTTATAAGATAAATAAAGAAGATCATGATAGGAAAAAGCCAGTGCAGAGCATTGGCCATGCTTTCCTACATGTTCAGAAGAGGAAACTAGGACTAGATCTAAAAGAGAGGGGTTACAGTTTGGGGCATGATGAGTAGACGATAGAGGGAGAATATGCAAGTTAATAGCATTGGCAATAGAATTAAGTCGAGCGGATCTGTGGTCTTTTTTAAGTAAACAAGTGTTAAAGTCTCCCATTATAATAGTATGGTTATAAGAAGGACAAAGTTGTTCCAGAAGATTTTCAAAAGAAGAGAAATAGTCAATATGGAGGTTAGGACTATAATAGACACCGAGGAGCAAAGTTCTTCTCCAAAGAGTGTGAAAGTGTAAGTTCAATAAATAGATGTTCAGGGCCCGCATTCTGAGTTTGTGAGACATTTACAATACAAAAAGGAATGTGAGAGCGCAAATAAATTGCAACTCCACCGCCTCCTCGCCCAATGCGGTCATACAATACAATATTTACGCTGACACATAGCTTCATTACTTTTTAATCATTATTTTGTAATAATGTATCATAAAATATTTTTTTTTATATTAGCTCGGCTACTAAATATTAAATTTTACAACGTGTTATCAGTTTAAAGCTATCAGTGCCAATAATCTATCTCGGTTAAGGAAGCAATGCATTGTTTATTTTTATCTAGGATAGTAGATAAGTTACTTAAATTTGGCCATAAGGCCTTTATTTCCGTTGGAAAAAAATCTGTTATTGATACCCGCCGGCCAAGAAGGTGATGGCCGGGGGGTTATGTGGATTTATCTAGTGGCATAGACAACGCTGCTATTTTTAAGGCTACCCAATGATTGCCCTCATTGCCTTAGTAGGACATCACGGGATCGCTATTGCACTCAACGTGAGGCTATAAGATCCTAAAATCCTGATAAAAAAATATCTACCCCACAAAAATTCCAATTTTTTTTTTCCATTTTATTTTTTAAATAAACATATCAAAATAAATCTAAAATACACTCATATCCTCTTTATTTTCCTCAGGAACAGTATCATTTTAAATGAGCTACTATGGTAACATAAGACTGTATGAGATGAGACGGTTAATAGAATTTTTAACGCTTGCATGAGAAGCCCGTCGTGGGAATTTTAAACTAAGCCAGCAATATCCTTCTAATAAAAATATGTTTATCAGATTTTTGTTAAAATTCTATTTGCATGCCGATCTAATTCAATATTATTTAAAGTTAAGTCTCAAATATTCCAAATCGAATTTAATTTGTAAACTATCTTTCAAGTATATTTATAAAGCATGATCTCATTTCCCATGAATTTCGTAGAAATGATTTCTGGCTGGCGTACGATAAGTTAACTAATTGAACGGTGGAAAAAGTGTCCTATTAGAATTATATTTGAATTATAAAATAACGTAATTATTTCTTGTATCAACTATATTTAGATATATTACTTATGGTATATAGAAAGAAAGAAAGAAGATCTATCTATAAAGAGGATTTTAATTGTATGTTATAATTATAATTCCAAATCACAAATATGACATAATGATGGTAATTATTTAAATAATCGAAGAAAGAAAGAACTCCTGACGGAAATCTATAATATAATATAATAAGTATAATATACTACAATAGTTTTGTAATTTTATAGTCATGAATATTTGTTCCCTGGGGTAACATTTAAAATGACCCAGACGTGTTAAATATTTATTTTGCATGGTATTGTTTACAGGCACCGAGGTGTGCCATGACAAGCGGCCCGTTTCCGCTTTTCGTCCATTTTTTTTGCGGATGAATGTTTTCTATGACATCTTTGTTCAATTTAAAAACATATAAAATGAACAAAATTCATCAGCATGTTTTGCATGGATGCAGTTTCTTATTCAGTCTGTCTTTTTTTTCCATCTTACGAGATGGTATCCTAGAAATTTCCAGGTTTCTTCCTGTTTTGATAATCTTTGCATTATTAATTTAATAATAATAAAAAAAATTAATCGAAATAAAAATCATAAAATAACGCGACGATTTGATTAAATTATTGCATTGTCAGCAGTCCTTGATGAGTATGCCAAAATTCAAATTAATCCGACATTTCAAAGTAAGTCAAAATCACGTTCAAAGATTCTTATACATACATACATACATACGTACAACCCAAGCTAATAAAAACGTGTTAATCGTTGTTCGTTCAAACTTGTTTTTTGACTGCTTATCGTAATTTTTTATTATTATTATTATAGCCTCTTTATTTCCATAATGAATAAAATATTAAACAGTATATCATATGATTAATTATATACATAATAGGTGCATGCATTAAAAATAAACTATTACTATTAATAATCATTAAATTTAAATTCTAATCCTAATAAATAATTTCAATGTATATAAACTTTTAAATAATAAATAAATTAAAAAGAATCAAAATCTAAATTCATTTTTATAAATCATAAATCATTATGGCTTATCGTAATTATAATTTAATAAATATATAGTATGATTGAATAATCATCATTTTTATTACTAAAATTAAATTATAAAATATTTTTTTGTATAAAAATTACGAATCATTTTTAAAATATCTTTATTTCTGAAGGTTCTATTAAAAAAGAATAAATGAGTAATTTAATTTGTTTTAATTTACAGCTCGTTTCAATTTAAGGGAAATGCCATTTTTAAAAAGTGGTATCGGCCTTCTATCTTGTAAAAATTAAAGAAAGGAAAGAAAACCAAAGAAATCCTAAATGCATTACGTTTGCAGCACGTTTTAACTTTTAGTAATTTTTCTTAGGTTAGATTATTGTTCAACAATAAGTAAAGAATAATTTGTAACATTTTCAATATATTGATATTTTGGTGGTCACTATGTTCAATCTAATAAATTAATAAATTATTGATTCAACTTAGATAAAAGAATCAATATGGTAATAGAAGCGTACAATACTAAACATTGGTGTATAGTAATTCAAAGGGATAATATATGTTCTAAATTGTGTTTATATTGTTGTGAAGATTAATTTAACGTTATTATAGTTTATTGATATACAGCTTAGTGCAAATAAATAAGAAGTAAGTTTTGCATTAGCTATTTAACATTATAAATATATAACAAAATTTGGATTAAAATTTACTTAGCCTAGTTTACAAGAGTTCAGTATAACTTTCTATAAAAACTTTATTCTTTTTTTGGTTTCACGATTTTTTATGGTTGTTAATTTATTTACGGTTGAGGAAGATACAGCAAATTGTATTAAGTGTAATATAACGAAACAACAAGGAGAAAAATCTAATCTAAGTTTGTAGAAAAGAGTTGTGCCGTGTATGTTTGTGCCAAAAACACTAGCTGAGAAAATGAGAATGTGCGTAGTCAAAAGACAAAGATTTACACTGGTTAATGAATCCCTTGCAGAGTTACCTATCAAAAGTAGTAATGTTTCAAAAAATGGAAAACCTTCACAAATAAGTGATCACTAAGTAAGTCCTAGTACTTACCCATACAAATGTCTGTGATATTAACAAAACGGATAATCAAACTTGAAGTTCACCTGATTCAAATATTAATATAATATGTAAATCAATACATTTATTTGAAATAACATCAAATAATTCATACGATGACTCAATATACTATAATGTACAATATAAGAGAATCTAATTGAAATTCGAATGATTTAGCCGAAACGTCAGAGGTGCCTTTATTGAAAAGGGAAGCCGCTTCAATACCATTTATGAACTCCAGAGTGAAAGGCTGGCCTCGCTCTACTGACTCTAAACTCCTATTAAATCATACTAAGTGGTCTCGCATGTGGTGTCTAGTACGTATTCCACCCAATTATTAATTTAAATTGCCATACATAACTGTTGCCATTGTATGAAATAGATGTGTCACGTAATTGAAAAAGTTTTAGTTAAATTTATATGTAATATTTTTTCTCCCGTCTTCGCTTTCGGACAGAAAAAATGAAATGTTTATATTTCTAACGCTGCGTGTAAAAAAAATTATTTCATTTTTTTCAATTTTATTGTTTGTTCTATAACTATAAAACAGTTGTGTAAATCTGGTAATCAATTGATGGAATACATACCTATAAATATTTCGTTCTTATATTACTACCAAAGAAAATATAACTTCAACGTAAATTTAAAATAAAGAGTTGTAAAAAATCACTGTATCTAAATAGATTTAGTGATTATTACGATTATAATAAAATTATTATAATCATTTTCTTCTTTAAATTACATGGAACTATAAGTTTTTACTTACCTACAATAAATAATAAACATTTTAGGTTTTAATTAATTATTTTCAGTATTATGTTTTTGTATTATGTTAAATTGCTTAGCAGTTCTTTATAATTTATTTAATATTGGAGTTTGTTGCAATTTGTAACAACGTCATTGTTTATACCGAAACATAACTACATCTGTTATATAAACATAGTGAAACCGCTATGTGGCGCGACAATAACACGCGGGTTTATTGATTACCACTTTTTAATTTAGTTATTTTTCTTTTATATTAGTAAAAAGTATTAAAAGCTTTTAAGGTAAATTAGCTTATTTATAAGCTTGCTTAAAATTTCAAACATTAAACTTAAATTCTTTGTTCAGATACAATAATTAATCGAAAGGAACTTCGTTCCATCCGGGTGTCCCTTGACACCTCTTAGTTTTTTTAAGTATGCTGCTGTTTTTATAACATCGGGCCAATACCTTTTATGAATTTTAGCTTATCTCTTTAAGCATCTGTCTAGGTCCATAGCAGATCTATTGTACCTTTCTGCTACTCCTATTAGTTCATGAATATATGGAGAATATCGTAACAAACATTTAAACATTTTTGTTTAATAAAGCACAAATATAAATAAAGCACGCGGGCAGATATTACAGGTAGCAGCCAGTACAGTGCCAGCAACATTGCAGAGCCTGTAACGTCTGCCCTTGAGCTTTATTTATAGCCTTTGTCAAGGATAACGATATCGCCTTAGTGGAGGTAACTTACATTTATATCTTCATATTATATCCAATTAAAGTTGATATTGAATAATATTACATATTAAAAAAAATGTTTTCTGCATTGGCATAGTTTAAAATTATAGAATAATTATGTGAAATATTTAGATATACAATTTAAATTCTGGTACCATATACATCCATATTGTAGATCGACGCATAAATTCTCCAAGCATACCAGTAAAAATGTAAACTCAGTGTTGTAGCTTTCAAAGTAATGGTTCGTAGTTTATGTATGTATTTTCAGAATATTCTAAAGTGCCAACCTATATGCAAAGTGGTTTAACTTTACAGTTTCTTTTAGAAATTATTATGTACTTTTATATTCTAACTATTTCAGCATTTTTAAATTTAAATTCCCGTATCCATTACGAAATAAAATATAGAATAATACTTAAAAAAAGATACCACTCCATATCATCTGTATATTAAAGATCTATATTTATCTTTTTCACATATGTTCCGCAGTTGTTCAAGAAAAAGGTCTTAAATAATCCAAATGTACAACGGTAGAATAATCAAATAAAGTAAAATAGATCAGGATAATTATAAAGATTTAATACACAAGCTAATCTGTATACTATGAGGTACCTCAATTTAAGAAAAATATAAGCAATCTCGTTAAAAGAATCATTAGCAAAACATCCTACTAAGCATACAAAAATATAAATTTACATTTTAAATCTAACCCGACGTTTCGAATGCTTTGCAGCAATCGTGTTCACGGTAAGACGAGATGGAGGTGTCTGTCAGTAAGTCAATCAATTAGTCATATACCTCCAACGGTTTCTAAGCCTCCGGGCGTACAGTTCAGGATTCACACAAAACGCACTAACAGTATTTTGAAGTCTTACAGTGCGGTCACAGACATGGGATTTTATATTTTTCAAAAGTGGGTCCCAGGTGTTAAATAATCCCCCACCATCTTCTCTATTAAAATCCAAAAAAAAACTAAATTGAATTATACTTTAAAAATATAAAAACTTTGATAATTTGATTTTTGGAAATTGTCCATATTTATTTAAAGAATTAATAAGAATAAAACTACTAAATATGTTTATAGACAATTCCAAATATAAATTTTAGTTATGCCATCTATCCAATGTTATTCTCCTAGACAAAGTTAGAGAAGCCTTATATTGTCGCTTTGTCCCGATTTTAAATTCAGCGAAGTTGGTAGTTGCTTGGTTATGTTAAGTTAAAAAATAAAACTAAATTTGTTTCAGTCATAACTTCACTTACTCTGTTTAGGTAATCTGGATTACTTTATAAGACATATAAAACAACCATTGTGTTTGGGCTCCTATCCTTAGTCATATATAAAACATTACATTACAAACTCTGCGGCTATTAAGAATTTGTACAGAAAACCTTCGTCTTTTTATCTTGAATAGATGATTAATTAATACTCAATGTTACAAGTATTAACCCATTCTGATTTATGAACAAACTAACTTTTTGTTTAAGCTGAAATAACTTGAATGATAACACTTATTTATAAAAAGCTTTCTAAGTTATTTAAAAATAGGCTACGGCACCGTACCAATGTTTTTGTTGTGTAAAAAAAATGAATGATGAATAAAAGATAAATTAATTATAATGTGAATGAATAAATGAATGATAATTAAATGATGAATGCATGAGCGATGAATAAATGAATGAACGAAACGACAAAATTGTCTTATAAGTAGAAATGTCTTCTCTCCTCCAAATGAAAGGAGATTTTGTGAGAAATGAATTAATGGGTAACTGAAAAGCAAGACAAAAAATATAAGCTTCAATTCAAAACATTGTTCTAAATATATAAAAAGTGTATTTCACTAACCTTCATACCATGATTGTGAAATAACGGAAAAATGATATATTGTATAAATAGTTCATTCATTTCCGTGTAGTGTCGGAAAGACTAGACATCAAAAGTTCTGGAGGATCGCAAACAAATGGAGCTAATTAGAGTAATTACCAAGCTTTGGGCAGGTAACCACTTACTAAAACATATTGGGTTATATGCCATTGATTCATATTAATTAGGGTACGGCAGTATTTAATCTCATTGCGTTTAATAACATGTGGTTTGTGATATATAGCGCTAATTATGATTCATTTCCAAAACTAATAAGATTGTCAAATTGCAAAGCGATGATATATATTAAAATTTATATTTATAAGTTAATTATTTAGTGTAATGATAAGTGGAACATAAATAATTATTAACCGAACCAGATCAATTTATGTGAACATATCCGGGTAAACAAATGTTTAACAATCATCGACGAGGATTTCATTAAAAAAATATCATAATTACTTATTATTAGTACGTAATTAATTTTATTATAGATTAATATCCCCCGACTGAACTATATGAGAAAAACTAAATAACTGTTAATTAACTAACTACCACGTAGTTTCGTATGCCATGTTATGAGAACTCTACAAACAACTCTAAATAGTTATCTTGTGTGCTAAGTTCTTTTATTTGTTTGAAAGTGTTGTTAAGTTACTTGAAATTGGCTTTTATTTTCTATCCTTCCCTAAAACTAAACTATCTAGTTTTATAAATTATATAATTATAAATTAAAATAAAATAAGTATGTCAAAATTCAAATTAATCTGACATTTCAAAGTAGGTCAAAATCACGTTATTTTATATAAGCAAGAGAACCCAAAACAATGTTTTTTTTTTCATTTTCTCTGTTCATTTGTATGTCCGTATATATCTGTTTGTTTGTGCACGCTAATTTCAGAAAAGGATTAATCGTTTTCGATGCAGTTTTTGGCAATCTATTGTCATGGAATTAACTTTACATTCAATTTGTTTTTTTACAATTAACAACTTATAACAAATAAAGAAGTTAATAATATTTTATTTTCGTACAATTGCTGCTTACCAGTGATTAAACATAAAAAATATACATAAATAGACTAGAATTGAATTTGATGAAACTTTGAAGGTTCATAGTTTTTACATAAATCGGTAAGTACAAAGCCTACGTTTTATCAAAATCGAAATCTACGCGTACGAAGTCACATTCACAGCTAATAACAGTACTAAGTACAAAAACGGTAATATTGTTATTACTGTGTACTTATGTAGACTTAACCCAAGACGATATATATTATAAATACTATAAGTATAAAAATCACTTATCATGCCAACTGTCTAATACAGATTAACTTTAATAGAGGCTTACAGCCAAAATTATAACATAATAACATCAACAGAAGCGCCAACAGAAGCTTCTGGAGATTGGTCATATTCACAACTTTAAACATTATTAAATGTCTCATAATCCTACTAATATTATAAATGCGAATGTAAGTTGGTTTGTTACGCTTTCACGCGAAAACCACTCAACCTATCATTATGAAATTTTGTACACATACTTTTGGAGGTATTAGAAGTAACATAGGATACTTTTTATAAAAAAAAAATGTTTTTTTTTTGTTACAGCTAAGTTAAAAAAATGTTGAGAGATAAACCTTATTTTATAGAACTTATGTACCTATGTACGTGCTTTAAAAATGTTTAAAAATATTATTTTTCCTATTATTAACTTTAACCAGATAGAGGTTACATTAATCCAAGTTCATGCAACGCGATGGGTCCGACACCCGCACGGTGAATTCATGGAATAGTAAGAAGTTCGACGAATAAAAAAAAATATATATCGTTTGGTTCATTGGAGTTAAATGTGCTTAACCAGCTCTATTGCGGTTGTGATGAGGAAATTACGTTTGTGCTACATTTCAGTGGAGCAGAAGCTTAAACTTTATTTTATTCTGCAATTTTTGGATAAATATTTTAAATGCAATTTTCAAAATTCCATTTTGAAATATATATATGTGGAATCGTTTGTGTATTAAACAAAGTTTAACAAAAAAACGGCTCCTACTCCTTTCTAAAAATGTAATTACAGAATGTTTACGTAATATTAGAAGAGGTAACATTCTCATATGTTATAATATAGTAATAGGTATTATATGTGTGCAATAGTATATAGTAATAGGTTAGGGTTTATATTTTGTATAATATTTCGATAATATATCTATTGTATTCAATCAAAAGAAAACATATTTCATAGTTAAGATTTTAAATTAAAATTCAGATTATTGTAGATTAAAAAAAGATAGAGAATTGCAAGAGAATGTAAAAAAGAAAATCATGGATGTTAGTTCTTAACTGTTAAAAAAAAGAGGAGGTCTGTTATACCTAACATGTCTTAAAATGTTAGCAATAGCTTCCAAAGGCGTGGTATACAATAATTTATTTACTGAAAAAGTTTTTGTAACAGTGGAGATGGATTTCATTACTCGGTAGCATCATTTTTTTGCAACATTTTACATGGGTAAACATTTATTTAACGGCATTTATTGGACGGCATGCTGATCCTTATTCCGGTAAAAAACAACATTATTGGATATTGGAATTCTATGGTCATTATGTTCTTTGCTACTGCGAATATTAAGAAAGGTTAGTATAAGGTAAATCTTTCATTCTGATGTTAATTACAAGATTTATTTGGTGCAAAAAGTAGTACGTTTATTTCATTTTATTTAAGCTCATAAATCTATTGTTAAAAAACACAAATATTATTTTGGATTTCAAACCTTCATTCACACAAATTATTATTTTTTCGTGGAACTTATTATTATGATGGAATGCCCCATTTTATCAGTGTGAAAATAAAAATCTCGGACCACTTATAATTCTTAGAAAATATAAAGGTGGAAGTAAAAAAAATTAAAATAAAATAGGTAGTTTATGGTAAGGTAAAAGATATATAACAATATACAAAGATCTTGAAGTTTGGCATGAAGCAATGTTAAATCGAAAACCTTAAATTATTAGTCACATCACATATTTTTTATATGTAATGGCACGGAACCCTTCGTGTGCGAGACCGTCTCGCACCTGGGCGATATTTTTTACAACTCTTTTAAAAGTTAAGTCCCAAAGATTAAAGAATTTCTATGAAAGCTAGTTAGTATGGTATGGTAATATTGCAATCATTAAAGTTATAATATTGCAATCATTATATTTATGCGTTCGTATATAGTTCTAAGCAGTTATTATAATATATTTACAGTATAACTAGATACTGTAAATGTAATTTTAGGTCTTATAAATTTGAAGAAGTAACAGAGTTATTTTAAATTTAAATTATTTATTCTAAAATTAAAAAAACTATTGTAATTCCAAAAAAATTAGGAGATAAAAGGCTGCGATTAACAAAAATATAAAATAGTTTTGACTGAATTGTTTCATTTCATAATATAGGTTAATGTAAAATGACAACGGAGTTGTTATTTTTTACACCCAATTAAACGAAATCTGATATAAATCATAAATTATTATATATTAGTCAAAAATCTTGGCAAACTGTAATATTCAAAATGCAGTAAAATTCACAAACATGGAAATAAAGAAAAGTGATGTGTAACTAACTATATTAAAAAAACATTTTTTAGTCAATCAATCGAAATTTGACAATATACATAAATATATCATTGTCCAATAAAACCGTTTATGACTAAATTTAGATTAACGGGTTCGATGAAATGATAACAGAGTTCGTTCCACTGACCAGACAAAAGTATGTTTACTGGAATTATTACAATTGGACAAGCAGATATAGTGATAATGCTATTAGTTATTATTCATTTCGAAAACTGTTATCTAACCAGAATTAACTTTTTTTTTATGGCTAACAAATTTTTTTATAAATGTATTACAAAAATATATTTAATTGATAAAATAAATTGGAATATAAATTAATAATATTAAATTTAAATAAATAATAATTAATATGAAAAGGCATGAGGTCCCTCATAAGTATTTATCTTGTACGATATCTTCAGGTAGGTAGGTATGTAAGTAAGTAGGCGTGGAAAGAGAAATCACAAGTCCTTGTTTCAATCATAGTTCTTTAATCAGCACACTGTTTAAATCAGGAAATATTTATCTAAATAGTTAAGATACAGTTTTAATAACTCAAAAATAAAATTAAATTTTTAAAAAATCCCCGATACAAAGAGACCTCTACAAAGGATAAAAATAATATTATTATTTATTTATTGAAGTCGTTGTGTCGGGGAACCGTTATATGTACTATGACGATGGTGTCTATTTTACAAAATTGTCGGGGCTAATATACGAGGACCTAGATTATACGATTTGATATTTGTATTTCATTATTTGCCTTGGTAACTTACTCGGATTTTGATTTCAAATTCCACTCGGTGGCTGTTAGGACGCCACACACAGCAAAACAATTACACAAATCTTATAACACATCTTATTGGGTGGGGGGCTAGAACCTGTAGCCGAAAAAAAAATAAACTTGGACGTACTTTTATAGAAATACCAGTAAAGCTTTTATGAGTTTTTACAGTTAAAGGACCCTTGTTTTAATTATATTTCAGTTACGATTCCCGATATCGAATCTTAACATTTGTGAGTGTATTTTAGTGCACTATTTTTTTGATTGATTTCATTTATTTGTGATTGTGTATATATTTTAGACTTTTTAAGCTTGAGTCATTGACTCATCTGCAGGGCTGATATTATAATGTATAAGTCAAACATTGTTAAATATCATTTAAAAAAAGCAATTGTTTAGTTTTTGGCCAGCTCTTCTCAGCAGAACAGCATTCCGAACTGGTGGTAGCTTACTCCCAGACTGACTATACTGACCAATTTAATGTAATTGACGATTCAAAAGTGCTTGTCAATGCCACTTAAATAAAGATATTTTGAATTTGAATTTTGAATTTGTATTCATCCATTTAAAAATAAATTTAAAAATTTATTTAGGTGGTGGCAGGTTTTTCATTGTAATGTATAGATTTCGGTACTACAAGGTTTAAAATATTTTGTACGATTTTCAAAAGATACGCCTATATGAACCTATTTACCTAAAGAAGCCTAGTCGCGTAAAGGCCTGGTCGCCTACTTACAAAAAATAGTTTTTATATACAATATTTATCATATTTAATCATCGTTATAAACAATAAATAATTTATCTGATATCTTGTCGATATCGATAATTAAAAAAGGTATTCTATATCCGTTGAGAAATATATACGAGTTTCACAATATGAAAATATTGAGTATCCAGCTGGGAATTGTTGATCTGCATGTTCAAATGAAAGTTGAAAGTTGTATCTTTACAATTAAAAATAGTACTTTATAAATAAAATTACATTTTTTTTTTTTACATTTTTAACTATATAACTTTTCACATTGAGGAATGAAATTAATCTTTGCATTCATCTGAATATCATCGTATCGTATATATAATATAAAAGGAGTTATTCAAAATTGAAAAGCTGATTTTCGACAATATTTGAATATAAGATGAAGAATTAACTTTGAAGTTACTAAAATCTAATTATAAAATAACGTTGCTTCGTTAAGATCAAGAAGATCTTTCCTTAGAAAAAAAACCAAAGTTTTAAAACATTAAGGATGAAGTAACTTCTTTCTTGTTTGTTTCGTCAGAATTTAAAAGTTTTGTTTAAATGTGAAGAATTACAAATTAGTGTGCTGGATTCATGTCTTCAAAATTATTTTTATTTTGGTTTTTGTTAAAAAAAAGTATTTCTTTGTTGCCCGGATACGTCACAAGGTAATGTGAGTTTTTTTTATTATATTTCCTTACAAATGTTATTTCTTGATGTAATAATAATAAGTTTTATATGTAAGTCTTTTTAAGTATGTCAATTTAAAGAAAGAAAAAATATTTTCCTTACTGATATATTGCTTACTGAATACTGAATTCTTATATATTAACAATATCACTATTAGTGCTTCTTTCAAATATGAATAAAAAATGCTTTATTAAGAAGTTTATGTAACAATTTTAGTCTTAAATTAAATCAAATTTGGCATATCTACTTTCAAAACCTTTAGGTTCTTGTTATGAGCTCGAAGCAAGGTGGGGTCACGACGTGATCTGCATGAGGCAGCTCGCTTGCCGTGGTAATATTAAGTATTGGGAAAGATAAAATGTCTTCAGAGGTTTCATCCAGATTTTCGTCACTTATCATTGCAATAATTTGTATACACATTAAACTAGACGAAGCTTCTTAGCAATCCATGGATTCACCGTGCGGGTGCCGGGCCCATCGCGTTGCTAGGAGAGGAGTGCAAGCAGTGCCTGGGACTTGCGACCCAGGAGTAGGTTTAAGGGGACCCTTTATTATGCGCAAAAACGCTCACCTTCACCCTCCACATTCCTCTCCCTACCTAACCAAATCCAAATTGCATCCTTTTTAAATCTTTGGAAATTTCTGTTATTATCGTTTATAGTGTAGGGACCTCTAGTTTACTTTTGTTTTTAAATAATCGTTACATTCAGCGTAACTTAAAGATCCTACAAAAGATAGTTTAAAAAATATTTATCTTACAATTATAATCCATATTGAAAGCATTATTACCACCATAGTTTATATCTGCAAGAACAAAAAAAATAGCTGGCGTTTTAGTCGCTCTAAAGAAACATATAATTGCCACTAGACAATTATCGTGGGAGAGCTGTTTTGAGGATCTGTGGGTAACTATCGAAATTAAAAGTAATAATATGCTGCTTAAGGTACACTTATGTATTTGTTATCTACCACCATACTTAAGTGCAGCTTCTTTAAGTGAATTTTATGATAACTGTACCAAAATCATAGAGCAATATAGTGCAAATGAAAACAATTACTTTTTATTAATTGGAGACTTTAACACTCCTAATTTAACATGGTCGACTAATGCACATAATCTTGTAATGGCCCCTTCTAATCCTCAAGACTCTAAATCTATATTGCTTTCTGATATAATGGCAACGTGTAACCTTTTCCAATTTAATAATATTCTAAATAAGAATATGCGGTTGCTAGATTTAATACTGTCTAATACTTCATCCAATTTGATTCACAATATCTCATCGCCCGAGCCACTAGTTCATATGCATCATCCTCCCATATTAATCACCATAAAACAAAATGTAATTGAGAAGGACTTAAAGAATAACAAATGTAAATATTTTAACTATTTCAAATGCGATACAGAAAATATTAAGAAGGAACTAGGTAATTTAGAATGGAATGAATTATTGGATGGCCTTGCGGTTGACGATGCAGTTGATCTTTTTTATGATATACTTTATAAAATAATATCTCGTTATACACCTCTTAAAAGTAATCGAAAGCCCTATCCTAACTGGTACAGTCCTTCTCTAATCAAATGCTTGCAGGAAAAACAAAAATTTCACACCCTCTTTAAAAAATATGCGAATCCTAGAGATTACGATAGTTTTAGTACGCTAAGATCTAGAAGTAAAAGGTTGATTAGTCAATGCTATAAAAATTACGTATATAAAACCAAAGAATCTTTATCTCGAAACCCTCAGTTGTTTTATAAGTTTATTAATAACAAAAAATCCGTCAATAGTATGCCTTCAAATATGACTAATAATTCTCAAAATGCAGTCAATGGGCACGACATATGCGAATTATTTTCAGACTTTTTCGGTTCTGTATATCAGGACATGTTATTATTACAAAGAAATTATAATTCTTCTTTGCATACCGTGCACATCAGTCGTAACGATATTATTTGCAAAATCCGGCAACTAGATTCCAAAAAAGGTGCAGGTCCTGACGGATTACCTCCTTTGTTTGTAAAAACATTTATGGATGAGTTGTCCAGTCCGCTTGTAATTTTATTTAATAAATCACTCCTATCAGGCACTTTTCCCAAAAAATGGAAAACCGCGCATATAGTTCCCATTTTTAAGTCAGGCGATAGTACAAAATGTGAGAGTTATCGTCCTATAAGCATATTATCGTGTGTAGCAAAAATTTTTGAAAAACTAATCTACGATACCATCTACAACCACGTTAAGATAGCGATAGGTGAAGAACAACACGGTTTTGTAAGGAATCGATCAACGATCAGTAATCTATTAGTTTTTAAGAACTATATATGTAGCGCGTTTACTAAGACTCAGCAAGTCGACTCAGTTTACACGGATTTTTCCAAGGCATTCGATAGAATAAATCACAATTTATTGTGCCATAAACTCGCTTCTTTTGGGATACACGGCGATCTGCTACGTTGGATAAAATCATATTTGTCCAAACGCTCCCAAATAGTTACATTGAAAGGCTTCATGTCATCAGCAGTGCGGATTACATCAGGTGTTCCTCAAGGCTCTCATTTGGGGCCACTATTTTTCATTATATTCGTCAACAATCTCATAAAAGTTATAAATAATAAATGCTTACTTTACGCTGATGATTTGAAGATTTTCAAAACCGTCAGTGATAAAAAAGATTGTTTGGATCTTCAAAATACTATATCACAATGGAGCAATGACAATCTATATCACAATGGAGCAATGACAATCTCTTTTCTTTAAATGAGGACAAATGTTGTATCGTATCTTTCACGACCAAGAAACTCCAAATCAACTTTGATTACCAAATTAATAATCATATCTTAGAAAGGACGGATTATATAAAGGATCTTGGAATATACATTGATAAAAAGTTAACATTTAAGGAGCATTACAACTACGTCATAAAGAAATCCAGAATGTTGTTAGGTTTCATTATAAGAAACACGAGAGAATTTAAAAACATACAAACAACATTAAATTTATATTATAGTTTCGTAAGGAGTAGATTGGAGTATGGTTCTATAATTTGGTCTCCTTATTATAATGTCCATTCCAACCGCATTGAGGCAATTCAAAAACATTGTCTCAGAGTCTTAAGTTGGAGATTTGGCTTTTCCCGTACTCTGAATGGGTACTCAGAGAGATCTACATACTTCAAGGTTATTCCTCTTTACTTGAGACGTGATATGGTTTTCTTAACTACATTACATAAAATTATTCAATCCCAAATTGATTGTTCTGATCTCTTATCACACATTAATATTAACACCCAGTATCGATGTAGGTCTTCGAGAGTGTTCAGGTTGAACGTGTTTAAAAACAACACATCTTATTACAACCCGCTGGTCAGAATGTGTAGAATCTATGATAGCATTGTGTTAAAATTTCCAGATTTGGATATTTTTGATTATCATCCTAATATTTTTAAAAGAAATGTAATTCGGTGTGTTGTTTCAAACTCTGGTTCGGAGTAGACAGTTTGCACTTGTTTTTATTAAGGTTGCCACTTTTTTATTTTTATTATTTTTTTTTTTTTTATTTGTTAAATTGTTAATTCCTGTTGCTGCTTTCATACATTTTACTCTTTAATATTTTTATTTTATTGGGATTTCTTGTTACTTTATTTTTATAGCATATTAGTCACTAAGCCAGCTTTATTATATTTGTGAATATCTGTTGTAACTATTGTGTAATTCAAAATTTTTATCATAGTTATAAGTAACACTTTTTATTTTTTGTTCATAAAGAACACACAAATTTTTTTGGTGAGCGGCTTGATATTTATTATTGTGCAGAATATTTTAAACCATATTGGCCGCAAACTGTTACGTGTGTCATATATAATAAATAAATAAATAAATAAATAAATAAACAACATTAAAAATAGAAATGACACAAATACAATTGCATAGGGAATAGTTTCTCTGTAGCTTCTTGGAACCATTTATTTATGCTATGGATAAATTAAATAATTTGTTCATCCATCCAAATTAACCATATTTACTTATCTAAATATCAACATTAATGATTTCAATTGTTTTATAACATTTAGATCATGCTCTTTTATACGAAGGCTCGGAAGATTTTTGCACTAGCATTATATTAGACTAAACGTAGATTAATTGTATGAGTATTTAATTTATCTATACTGCATCTTGAAAAAGAAATTTATAATTTATCATCTTATTACTCTTTAAAAAATCGTAAAAGTTGTTTTAGTTTAATATTCAATATTTCATTAACTCAGAAACCGTATTGGCTGTATGAAATACAGATTGTTTATAAACTAAATATTATGACACGTTTTCAGCATATTTTTTGAATTGAAATTTACATGGGAAATTTCCTATAGTGACAATAATATAACCTTATATATCAAGTTTCATAATGTGAAGAAAATATAATAATGAGGAAATTTCAAAGCTCTATAAATTCCTTTCAACTCTTAAAGTTAGTTCGGCTAAGTTATTAATTACTATAAAGTTATATTTTATTTATATTGTATGTTTTTTTTGTACAGAAACGTGGTAGTGGTTTGAATATGAACATGATGGCTTTAATGGTCGAGGGGTGGTGTTCAATATCCTTGACGAAAGCCTCGAGACTGATCCTACTGATTTTCTTTCTAATAATGTAAGTAACAGAGCTTTCTCGGCGAGCGAGCTCTACTTTAGAGTGTAACAACACCATCGTCATAAAAGCAGTTGTTGTAACTAATTGTATAAGGCTGGTAATAAAAAAATATATTTTTACATGGATAATTTATTGAGCTATTTGAATTTATCTGGTGTGGTATATCTGGTTTCTTATTTCCTACACTTTTGATTGATGAACAAGTTCTCTTATCTCACAAACTTTATTTAGTAGATATCTTTAAATGCACATGTCAAATGTTCTAGGTATTAAAGGTATACATTTCAATACCTAGAACGTTTGACATGCCAATGCCGTCCTTCGAATACAAAAAGTCTTACTCTCTGAGCTTACCCATTTTTAATTAGATTAATTTAGGTTATCTTGCTAAAGTTACATACTAGTAATTTTGGTTTTAAATGTTTTTTATTGAAATGAGATTATTGCTACATGGAAGTATAGCCTAAAAAAATATGATTGCCTGTAAAGTCGGTTTTACGGGCGAAGATTTACGTGACCACGTCTTTTTCTCGGTAGAATATTTATTGATATGAATATTATTAAATTGCACAATATTTGAATAATTTGAGTGATTTTGTTGAGGATAGGACGATGAAGACGGTGTCACGTAAAATCATTTTATATATTACTAGCTGTTGCCCGCGGCTCCGCCCGCGTGTAGGTCGCTTTTCGCGTAATCTGTGGAAACAATTTCATAGAACATCATTTTTGCGTAACTTTCACCGTTTTCACAGCGCACACAGTTTTTTGTTTATTTTTTTACACCTTGCGTTAGAATGTTCAAGTTTTAGTAATCATTCCTAAAATTTTGAAAATGAGACATAGCCTATGTCACTCGGGAATAGTGTAGCTTGCCAACGGTGAAAGAATTTTTGAAATCGGTCCAGTAGTTTCGGAGCCTATTTATTTCAAACATACAAAAAAAATAATCAAACCTTTCCTCTTTATAATATTAGTATAGATTTATTTTATATTATATTATTGATGTTATTATTTTTTACAAAATATATTTACAGATTTTTTCGATACATCAATTAGTTGCGGAAATATCGATCATTGAAGTTATTGTTTGCTACCAGTATTTTATATATTTATTTTTTTCAGTTATAAAAAAATACTATTTCCAATTGTGTCTACCAAGTATGGTCACATGTACTGGCCTACATATTAAATAATAATAAGTACCTACAGATAATGTTATGTGACGTCACTTCTGATTTTATATATTTTAATATTTTTAATTTTAAAGAATTAATTTGAAAATCAAAACACTTATTCAGATCGAAGGTTCAAATTTTTGCTAAATAAATTTGAAATTAATTAAAATTTGTAATTTTAAATAATGAAGTTGAAAATTAAAGCATTTACTTAAATTAGATGTTAAAATTCTTGTTTAACACATTTTAAATCAAGTTTTCTTATATCTGCCACTTTTTCTTAATATTTGTAATTTTAAAGAATCAATTTGAAAATCAAAACATTGCTCGGCGGACCGATCATGTTTGAGTGGGAGAGAGACGCAAGGCATTCTATGTGTGTGTGACTCATCGTTACGTTACCGGGCGTTACACTTTTTCATAAGTGACTCCCAGCTTAACCTAATTTAAGACGTTGTCACGTCAAAATTTGGTGTGAATAAAAGCAATTTTGATAGTTTTATTGTGTTAATGAAGGAGCTCGTTAGTTATGAGACCAATGTTTGGAGTTGTTTGTACTTACTTTTATTTGAGTTTTTTCTCTTTAAGAAAAATAATATTTCGTTAGCTATGAATATTGCTTTGTACCTTTGTAGGAGCAAATTGATATATAGTAAGCATTTTATTCAAATGTAAATTGTATATTGAGTAAGTTAAACTTGTTTAAATTAGTTAACAACTTTCCTACATCCTGATGCAATAAAGAATAAAAAAATAATATCCATCAACACAATCTATCAACAAAACAACTGTTTATTTATTCCGAGTAGGGTCAATTATATATTATATAAATAAATTAAGCGTTTGAAATAAACTTAAGCAGTTAGATTATAAAAAAATAAATTAATAAATTTCTTCCTGTATTACGAGTTCTATTCAAATAGCAATAATTAATTCAAAGTAAGACTCAAAGGCGTACTTAATTAAATACGCAGATTATGTAAGCAAATTTATTCGCGACAGTGATTTGTAACCAACCGTGAAATTGAGAAATTTAATTTAATTGTGTCCAGTTACTACTCCATATTTCTAACCACATATAATTTAAGCGAATTAATATATTATGATGAGCCTTTGCATTGCTTACCTGAAACTTATATCTTATATCAAGTCATTCGACTAAATTGCGGTGAAATACTGAACGTTAAGCTAACCAATCAGTGGTGTACTTTATATTTGTGAATTAATTGTAAACTCTGTCGTTAGGGAAACGATCATTTGATTAAATGCTTGTGGTTCACATTACAAAGGTCAAATATCATATTAATAGTATAGGTTCCCGCTATGCAACGACCTTCACCGAGCTGGTTAATGGATGAAAGATATTTTTTATCAAATAAAATATGTCCGGTCCATATGTCATGTATAAAATTTAAGGTTATTTGGCTAATTTTACATGAAATAACATTTTGCAGCACTAAAGATGGCGAATGGCGAAAAATTTTCGCCATTTTGCACAATTATTCTGAAAGATTTTTGGACCGTGAGTATTAAAATAAATGTTTTATATTGTTACTGGTTAGTGGGGTGTCATTATGAGATTGCTGTCTTATTTAGTAACCCAGATTAAATACAATTCTTATTAGTTCTTATGTAATGTTCATGTCGGTGCATGAGTGGGGAGAGTCATCTCTTGGGGATTGAGGATTAGACGTCTCAAACGAAGCCGGTTAAGGCGTAAGAGATATAATTAATAGTAAAATTATAAGTAAATTTGTTATATTCACGCGTCATATAAAAAAATACATTAATTATGTAACTAACATCATAATAATGTTTTGAATTTTAATTTTTGGTGTGAAGACCAAATCAATAAAATTTTATAATGTTTCTTAAATTTCAATAATTCATTTTTTAATAGTAATAAAATAATTAGATAAAGCGAAAGCAATACCTTATAATTTCTTACAAAGATATTGTATTAGGACAAAAGTATAAATGGTATGGTATAAGAGTTACGTGAAACTAAAAAAAAACTATTTTAATGTTTCCTTTTATTTCGAACATGGAAACTATTCCTGTCAATAACATTCTTTCCTGGGAGGTAAACTTTTACTTTAATCCACAAGAGATTTCTAACTTTGATATCTACGCCCAGAAAGAGTCCATAAATCGAAACTGTCTTTGAAAAATATATTACAGTAGGTAAAGGAAGTTAATAAAAGTTTAAGTAAAATATATAGAAAGCTAAAAGTAGCTAACCCAAATTTACTTATTTTCAATACTAAGTAAATAAATAAATAAATACTAAGTAAATAATCAAATTTTGAAAGATGGTCATTTTTGTAGTATCGGTAATTCTATGTCAAATTAACCCAGCCCACAAGCCGACCCCCTCAAAATTCAATGAAATTTCTTGTCCATGTAGAAATGGATAAATATGAAGTTTTGAGTCCTTATCATAATAATTTTTTGAGATATTTAACTTTAAAGTTTGTTAATTAAAAAAAAAATTAGAAGTTCTTGCATTATATAGGTATAATCAGCTCTTATATCTGATTTTAATTACATTACAAATAACTAATAATAAATTCTTACAAATAATTTATAATATATATTTTTTGTTAATAATTTTAAATAGAAAACATGTAAAAAATAAATACAAAAAATCTAAAACTCTAAAAATCTAAAAATCTTTTTCTATACATGTAATAATTTTTTATACGAGGAGTCTTTGTACGTTGAAAATATTTAAAGAAATATACTAAGATGTGAAGTAATAACTAACAGAATTCATTTCCAGCATTTTAAAAATCTTTTTATGTTTATCTGTTTGTCTTTTAGTTTCGCACACAATACGAAAATTGTTTTGTGCACACAATGCAAATGCTGGCTGAACTCTACGAGATAGATCAAAGTTATGTAATAAATATTGTATACCTTAAAAAATTCTACAAGAAAATCCGTGATGATATTGTTTATCTCTTAGGGATAATCCACAATAGCAAATTTTTATCATTTACTTTTTACAAAAAATAAATGGTTATTTACGAAGCGATTTTAAGAAATACAGCTTTAATCCGTATCTAATTAAGTAACTTAAATACATTTAATATGAAAAAATATAGTCCTTTACAGCATGTAATTTAAATAAATATTTTTGAAGATATTACAGATTTAAAATATAGGGTCTTCGTATTTGCGGCGGTACAGTCGGCCGGTGCACTCTTTTATGGAACCTTGCAAACCGTCTCAAAAATGGCTTTTGTGAATGTTCAGTATTGAAAATTTTGTTAATGCATATAGCTAAGTGAATGTTTATCATTTGAAATAGATTTTTTTTAATAAAACTGGACCTGCAAGTTGATGGTGAAAATAACGTCCATTGTGTAGCTCAGAATTCCTCAAGTTTACATGGTAATATTTTGATTACGTTCAATGAAAATCTGTTACTGTGATATATGTTTAGAATGGTTATTAAGTACTCTGAATGGTTATTAAGAAGTATTTAAATGGACGTTTAAGTAAAAATAAGAGAGGTATAAAAATAATTACAGTACCTAATATTGTATCCTTATTTAAAACTTTAAATATACTTTTGACAGTGAGCGATGTCTGCCGATGTCGGAATTTTGATTGTATCACTTAAAATACGTCATATAGAAGCCAATACGAAAAAAGAGAAGTGGGAATTGTTTTACCACGAATTTAAGACGTGCGAAGCCGTGGGCGAAAGATAGTTATTAAAATATTTCGATGATAATTTCATACTGTTTTTTTTTTATATTGTAAAATTTCTTAACATTAAGATTCATGAAGGAGCATTTCACTAAAAAGGAACCTCTCCGAATTAAATCGCAAGAAAGAACTAGATCTTAAATAATAAAATAACATTTTATTATTGTAAATAATATACTACTACTTTGCATTGTATTCAATATATGATATTATTTTAACAGATTTATTTTTAAAAATGTCAATTTTTGATTTGATTAACCTAAAAAAAATTAATTTTGTAAATAAAGCTATACGTAAATTAAAAATTAGGTAGTCCTTCGGATCCTTAGTCCATTAGGTCTACTATATTAAATTAATTAAAATATATCAAAGCTTACTTAACGCTAAAACTTTCATGAATTTCATTAATAATTTACTTAATATATCAAAATGAATTTATTAAAACCGCGATTTGAAGGTGACATATTGAACCTCTGTTAACAATATGAAAAACTTTATAGTTTGCTTTATTAGACAAGTTCCTAATAGGGCTCCTATTTCTATTTCTATTTTCTATTTATCCACCGGAGTATCTAAAAAGTTTCAGTAGGATTCATGAACTTACCCGTTCATATTTTACTTAAGCATTTATACTCGGAAAATCATTTGATTTTCTAATTTTAAAATAGGATATATCAACAACAATGACCTTAATCAGTGTCACATTTGTTAGTTTAATGTCACACATATTAGAGATAAATGGGAGTAGCCTAGGGAGTTTACAAACATAATTTTGTATATACCGCTTATCTACTAATATTTAAATACAAAATCAATTTAGTGTTTATTTAAACACTATTACACAATATTTATTATTGAATTTTTAAACAGGCTATTACCTTCTCTTACCTATTCTTTTCTTCTATTACCTATTTTAGATAAACCATGGTGTCAAAATACCTTATCATGTTATCATTTAACTAAGTTTTATTTAATTAATTGTTAAGCAAAAATATAAAAAAAATTGTATTAATATATATTTTTAGGTATTTTTTACAACATGTTTATTCAAAACGAGACAAATAATAATATAAATATTCAGATTTACTATTAATTATGTACTACTATTCATAAAGATGAATTTAAAAAATACAAATAGTTATTGAAATACATATTTTTTATTACAACAACAATAAGGTTGGAAGAAAACAGCTTTATAAGATTGAAGCTGAGATAATTGTGTCGATTCGAGGCATAAATGTTTGGAGCCTGAGCACTCTACTGTGAGCCGATAACACAATGCCCCCAAGTCACGGCTGATATTAAAGTTGTTAAACACGACTGGTACTAAATAGACGTTGACTTCATGATCTTAGGTGGTTTATATTAATTCATTAATAAGGGAAATAGTAATATTATTGCAGTACCTATACTAGTTTCAAAACAAAGACTCATTGTCAGACAAAATTCGCGTTTAAAAGGTATCGATCTGAAATTATATAGAAACTTAATAGTATGGCGAAATTAGAAAAAACTCATTCATATTATTTATTTCCTAAACTTTAACAAATTAACTTAGATCACAAGACTTATTTAACAAGGCTTACAGCTCCACAAACCCCATATTATGTCAATCTCTATACAAAATTGTGGAAAATAATGTTAATAATAATAATTAATTAAAAAAAAGTTAGTTATACTTTATATAAATATAGAATGAAAATAGACCGATACGGGCACGGATTCGAACCCGCGACTACTGGGAAACGGTCCCGTCGCTCTACCAACTGAGCTACCGTATCCGTAGCTATTGGTAGAGCGACGGGACGGTTTTCCAGTAGTCACGGGTTTGAATCCCTGCCCATATCGGTTTATTTTTCATTCTATATTTATAAAAAATTAAATAAGCTTAACATGGCTATACATATTTATAGATATTTTCAAACATTAGTTATACATATATATGCATGAATATTAATAGAATTCATTATTAGATTTTCATTTAGGAAAAAATAATTTTGTAATATGTTAATATTCGAAATACTTTCTGTTACCATTATTAATGTGAAAGCAAGTTAGATTGTATGGACATTTCTAAATGTGACTTTTTTGCAAGAGCCGCATTCGATTTATTCATCGTCATTCCTGTATTTATGTTTACATACCTAATCACTTTAAATCTTCCTATATTTCAAATCCAATAAACAACAATATAGGTTGTATGTATATATATATTTCTGTCTGAACAGGATGTGTTAGCTACCAATGAAATTAAAATCATCTTTTACGCTTTTGATTATTTTATACAAATGCCTTATTTTTATATAACTACCTTCTACAGAATTTTGTCAGTTCTAACCACTCCACCTGCGTGTCGCTATGTCACTAACAGTAGCAATATTTAAATGTTTTGGTTTGGAATTTTTGCCTCCAGTTTGATTTATGTCTGGCTAGCTTTATTCCGCGACTAAGTCCGCATTGTAGGTATAGCTTCTTCGGGCAGCTGTTTTATTTTTAATTACAAGTTCTTGCATAGTAAGTGAGATAGTGTTTTGTCTTTTGTGTTTGAAATGTGATCCAGTTCAAAATTAAAAGAATAAAAACATCACAGTTACTTACTTACTTTTTGTCTATATATCAAAATATATTATATAGAGTACAGTGTATGATTAAACTACATTTATTTTCACTGACTGATATCAAAATAAGAAATTAAAAAAACACCAAAGATTATAAAAATACCTCGTTGTTTGCGATCGAAGATAGCCTACTTCTATTTTGTGGGTTTAGTATAACTGGTCTAGATTTAGGAAATCATATTATTAGGCAGGACTAAAATTGCGCACAACTTAAGGGTCGTGGCACGTTGATAGTCACTACTCATAGTCAGATGACTATCATCTGCCCATACTTTTTAAACACTTTTTGTACCATAGTACAACAAGTGAAGTTTGTCTTCCTACAATGGTCTTTATCATAAAATTACTATTTAATAAGGGTTATAATGAATGAAAGTCACTGTTCATATTTTTTATTTCCTTACATAAAATGCCCTATTGAGACTTACTTACCACAAATAAATATATGGTGCCACAAACGTTTGTTTAGATTTAATAAAGAAAAAAAATTTTTGAACATTGTATCAACGTGTCGCCTACTATGACGCAGGTCATACAGAGAAAGCAGCGCGGTGATGCATTTCAACGTTGTATCCCTTGAGAATGAGTTATTTTCTCGCGGTAAAAATTAGACCATGTGCTTTTTTAAGATCCTATCTATGTTTAAGGGAAATTTCATTAAAATCTGTTCTGTCCCTTAAGCGTGAAAGCGTACCGGACAAACAAAAGTACTTTCTAATTTATATTATTAGTATGGATTATACTTATCATTCCTCTATTTAGGTTAATTTTCTGTAAATATAAAGCAATCAAAACCAAGTGGCATTACTGACAACTAAGGTCTTTATCGTGGGTATAAAAATAATATAAGAATATAAAAAGATATAAGGATTCTATAAATTATTTTAACAAGCCAACATAACTCATCGTAATACGTAGCATAATAAATTGGAACAACGCCAAAGGCCCTTTTACGCGAGTTCTTGTTTTTATCAAAATAGTAGGATTTGCATTTCGTATCACTAATTGCTTTTCCAATGTTCTGTCTTTAAATAAGAATTTTTATAAAGTACAGATTATATATATATTTTTTTTCGTTGACTATTATTATAAATGTATAAAGACTACTACAAAGTGTAAATAGAAAAGTTTGCTAAGTTTGACAATACCTAATAATTCCAGTGATAGATACTGATAATCACACTTCGAATAATTATATATAAAGCCGTGACTCTGCTAGGTTATCCAGGATTTTACCTATAAAAATTACAACAATTAATTAATAAATAGGTACTTCAACAATTTTGATATTTATATTGGTATGAGTTAGCTTAATATTTTTACAATCCGACTTTTAGACTTTTCAATGTATGTGACCATGTGCTAAATAGTATTTCTATGGTATTTTATATAACATCTTTTTTTCAAAGGCTATACCAATTGCATAAAGTTTTGAAACTGTGAAAATGCGAATATGTAAATATGTAAATTATATCATGCAAACGAATGCTATATAAATTAAATTTCTGTCATACCTAAGATAGCTTTTCTTTCTTTTTATTAAGGAATTTTTCAGAGCAACTAAAACTGAAGTTTCATACTAATTATAGCTTTTCAGGCGGTGTCGGCAATTTTCATTCTTAACTTACAAAGTTATTTAAGTTAAGCTACTTTTAAATTAACTTATTGCAAAATATAATATGTTTCATCCATTTTATAATAATGGTATCACTTGCTGGTGCGACATTATTATTATTTTATAGGTATCAAGAGTAAAGTAATAATGCACGTTAGAACAACGTTTAGTTTAATATTATAATATAATTTCAAGTTTAAAATAAAAGTTAAAATAAAAAATTTAAGGTACTAGAAAATAAATAATTGAATTGGGAACTATTCCAAATATAAGGATAGAATATAATCTAAAACACTAATAACATAATGCAAGAATGTTGTTAAGAAGTGGCAATGGTAAAAAAATAATAAGAGATAACAAGCCGTTGAAATTTAAAAACATTATGTAAGCAATCATGAAAGTTTTTACATCATTAAAATTACATGTAACAAATACATTTAACTAAAACTAAATGAAAATCATTTTACAATACTAGAGAAAAAATGGTATATTTGTCTAATATTTTGTTAAAATTTAATAAATGATTTTTTGTCACCGTTGACAGTTGAATGATTATGGAAGAAACTGGATTATTTAGAAATTTTATGTTAGTTATATTCTGATACTATAAGGTATTAGAATAATAATTACATTAGAAATACAATATGGTACAAATAAACATTATTTAATTTGAGTTTCATGCTTTTAATGGCACGTTCCCGCAGATCTATATTTGAATAGAACATTGAAATTATACATGGCACGTGACAATACGAGTATTACTGTTTTATGTGATAACTTTGATAAAAAACCGAATATTTTAACGATTTGTATAACAAAATGTTTGACATTAAATTCGACTTATATTAAATGAAATTAACCAACCAAATCACAATGGAATCAATTGATAGGTCAAAATAATTAATATACAATTAGTCTCAAGATTCTCAAAATTTACAAAAAAAATATATTTTTTCTATTTTATTCTGTTTTCGAAACTTCAATGAAATAATTATATATTAATATTTTGCAACTTCATATAAAGTAAAATTCTTATTCGCTTTAATTATTTCACAAACTAAGTCAGCTAGTACCTACTTACACACGTTACAGCAATTCATTCGGAAGGACCTAATTTTATTGACTTTTCAATTGTAGGAATGTGTCTCTAAGTAATGTCTATTGTAATTTTAATCACGCGATCGTATAGGTACAGAAATCTGTTGAAAAGTTGTAAAGGGTTACACAATATTTAAGCCACACCACAATATAATACAGGTAGGTGTTTAATTTTTTTTATATTACTATAGTTTCTAATTTGGTCCTCAAGGCTTACTTGAAAATAAACTCTTTGTATACAAACATATTCTTTTGTTTGGTATATACTATCTGTACCTGCGACTTCATACACTTCGATTTTGATTTCGATAAAACGTACCCTTTTTACATACGAATGTATAAACTATAAAGCTTCAAATTTCCATCTAACACCGTCAATTAGTATTTCTTGTAGTATTTCTAGTGTATATATTTTTTTATTTTAAATCACGTAGTAGGTAGTCCGATTTCGTATTTTTTATTGGAAAGGAAAGTATTATTATGCCCTGAGGGAAGGACCACTATTTAAATTTTGCAAAAATGTCTTTATTTGTTAAACGTTTTAAATACAAAAACACTAAATGTAAAGAGAAGCCCATAAAAATAATTAACTAAAAATTTCATTCAAATCGGTTAAATTCCGTTTCTGAGATTATCATGCACAGACATAGAAATATAGACAAACAAACATACAGACGATCAGACAAAATGAAAAAACATTGCTGTGGGTTCTCTTGTCTCATAAGAGCCCAACATTATGTTTTTTCTTTATATTTTCCATGTACAGAAATCGATCAATGACAATTTTATTTAACTTATAGATGAAATAATGTTCAGAAAATGAATTCCCGTCTTATTTTTCTTCAGCCTCGTTTCTGAATGTAGTCATCTTATTTAAAAAAAAAAATTGACAATAAATATATTGGTACGTTCACAATAAAATACTTTACGTCTATTTATTGCCTACATATAAATGTAAGGAAAAAAATGTGTCTTTATTTTATATTTTTGTAAATAAACTCAACAGTATTTATTATATTTTTAGTTGGCGTCACTTTTAAATACGAATCAATTAAAACATATTCAGATGTATTAATCTGGACTTCATTCACAATTTTGTAGTTTCCGTCGATACAAGAAATTTTATAACGAGTAACTACTGTGATTTTATTTTACGTAGATTGTAAAATCTGTACTTAAGGTTAGTACCTTAGTAGTACTAATACTATGGCATATTTGACATTATATTATATTTTGGCATATTTCCATTGCTCTTCTTATTATAATATTATATTTTTAAATTACATACATATATAAGTTTTCCATAAATATATTTCTAGAGCAGAAATTTTGCGTCGACTAGACAGAGCGTTACACATTTGAATAATTAGTTCTGACTTAACGAACTTGGAAAATAGAAGATACGTATTATCTGCCTGTTTAGATTTAATTAAGACAGGTCTTTTATAGATATTGTTGCAGAAAATTTACATTGGTTGGACATTTTTAACAAAAAATGCAAATTTAAATTTTCAACTCTGGTTATTTCCAAAAAATAAATCTAATATTTAATAAACAAATCTTAATTAAACTTAGCCTGAAAGCAAATCAAAGATTTATCAAAACAAAAACACAATTACTTAACACGAATCAAATCTATACTTTTTTATTCCAATTATTAAATATTCCAAGCTCATTTAAAGATGACAGAACGTGGGTAGATAACGTGGGTGGGTGGGTAGCCAAAAATCTGTTGACCTGGTTTTGTTAATTAGGTTAATCGAAATAATATTCTATACGTCAAATTGACTTAATGATTCCATTTTATAATGAGGGAAAAATAATTAAATATTTGTTAAAAATCTATGTATCGTACATGTATATGTCGGAACTATAGAATTAACCTGCACTTTCGTCAGACATCTTGAAAGCCCGACAGGGTAACCGTGCTGAGAAAAAACAGTGATACGCCATAACAACAATTATCAGGCAATGGCTTACCACACCAAAGTAATACCAAGTGCACTATAAAATTATAACAAAATGAATTACCGTCTCTAACTAGGAGTCCGTACCGTACGATGTCCATAAGATAAGTAAGCGGGTTTGAGATGACAGATCACAACCCCGCTCCATGATCTAGACTCTATGTGTTACGATATTTCTGCCACGTTTCGTTTAGCATCCATACTAATGAATGTCTTGGTCACGTCCGTAGTAATGTCTTAGACAGTAATGTCTTAGACATATATAATCTTTGAAAACATCAAGAAAGCATTATTCGATACACTCACACTAAGATGTTTTTATTACATTTTTAATTGTTACCTGGTAGGGTTCCTGAGAAGCGACTAAGGATACTAATTGTTATAAAATATCGCTGTTGTCTACAGTGTGACAACGGAGCAAAATCGACTGGATATTTGCTACCTATACTTACGCATTAGAGGCAGCACGCTCACCCATTTACTAACCATTGTGGTACTTATTATGTCGTAAATATAATATTAAGACGATCTTTCGTGCACATTGTAAGTTGCGCCCAATGTTACGGTTACCTAAAGATAAACGAAATTATACGTCCCGGGTGTACATAAGATTCCTTGTGATTACGGTAATTGTTAGCTAGGGGAAACTTATCAAAATTTCACTATAAGAATCACTCAACATATACGAAGTGTTAAAAATCTGGACCACAATGGCTCAGCGATAACGGAACACGTTTTTGATTTGTGAACGGGTTATTACATAAGTTTCGACAAAGCGTCAGTTTTAGCTAGGGCGAAGTTTTTAGTACGTTTGACGTTTTGAGTTTTTGAATAGGTCACTTAACCGTTCTCTCCTTTCCAATCAAAATCTTATCCTTAAATTTCCTTCCCATTCATGTTCTTTTTATTCCAATTCCTTCACTGTGGGATGATCTTGCCCTGAACATTAAGCGTTCACAGTCATGCGATTCGTTTAAGTGCCGCCTCAAAGTTAACTTTTTAAATTTATAGCGTGTTTTTCGTCTGTATTGCTATTTGTTTATGTTTGTTTTTAAATGGAAGTGTGTATGTATGTATATATTATATGTATTATGTGTGTATTGCATGCAATGCAATGCAATTAAATAGTTAAAGAATATTTATTATTATTAATACCTTGAAACTTGATCAATGATTAACTATGTAAAAGCGTAATAAACAAATCATAGATTTATATTTGAAAATGTATAGATCAGTGTTATTTATTCCTTTTTATATTATCGAACTGATTATCCTTGATAATTAAAATCGATGTAGCTATAACATAACACATAATATTTTCAAACAACATAACACATATTATAACATACATACTGAAGCAAACAGTAGTTCATGATTATGATATATTTGTTATTATTAATAGAGTTTATTTTATTTATAAATAAAGTTAATCATAACCAAAAAAAGCATAACTGAAAAGCAACATGTTTACAACTACTACCTAAAAAAAAATAAGAAAATCTCAAATCCTTTAAAAAATAATATGGTTATATATTTTAGTTTTTTAGTATATTTTAGTCTTATTTTATTGTTTAAATCTTAATAGCCAGATGAATATATAAACAACAGAATACAAATATACAAATATATATTGCTTTTAGTAAAGTAACATTTATTGCATGCTTCGGCAGAGAAACGAATACAGACGAGACTCATAAAAAGAAATCACCCATCTAAGCTACGGGTACGATATTGTAACAGAATTGTAATTTTGCAGAATAAATAACAGAAAGCTATGTCGCAAAACTAACGATTCCTTGTGCTACCTTAATAAAAAATATATGATCCCTGATAAATATAATATCATCTCACATTTAAAGAAACGAAATATCTAGTAACGGATTAATATTTTTTTCTTTTTCAAATACAAAATAAATTGTATTCCAATTTGATTAAATAATTAAAAAGTCAGTATAAATGCATACAGTTGTAATTACCTTCGTTAAACTCATAGTATTTTTTCAAAATATTTATAGCGAAAAGTAAAAAAATAAAAGGGAAAAGTATGAATAGAATAAAAAAAATAACATGCCCATTAAATAAATTTTCATCAATTTATCTTTTCAGTTTCTTCTGTTTGACCAATGAAAGAGAGATAGCATTATTTATTTTAATTATTTATGTTTCTTACAATAGCTATCAGAAATTAACAAAAAATAAGCCGTCTGCAATCGAAATTCTTTATAAGCTGTCATAAGCCTATGAAATTTAGTGGACAATGTGTATTATGCTACCTGTTAGTGATGATTTGATTATTTTTTCTGTGTCAGCTAGTAATTTGGTATCATTGCTCTTTATTTAGAGATACGATCACTAGTTACTTGTGTCATTATTACGCGTAATGTGAAGTTTTAATATAGTAGCTGCTTATACAGATTAAAAGGTATTCTTTGAGGCTACAAATTTTAATAATAATACAACATCAATTTACGAAACAACTCTTTCTTAGTTAGTAACTAATTTACTTTGTTCTCGAGCTCAGATCATTATGTAAAATATTACAATAAAGCGTGTTCCAAATTGGCAATTTTAATAATTGGCAATTTTAATAATTCTTTAATAAAAAAAAAGGACAAGTTTGTATATCATCACATTTTATATATGATCTTACTTCAAGACTTTTTTTGTTGTTATTTAATAAATAAGGAAACATACTCGTTTTTAAAGAAACAATATAAGAAGACAAGATGTGTATTAAACCTAAAATGCTTGTCATAGAATATTATTATTGGGGATGGAACACCAACGAATTATTAATTCTCTACAAACAAATTAATCAACACAAAATAAGCTCACAGTCTTTCAGATTAATAAATAGTGATTCAAAATAAAGTTTTATGAGTCGTTTACAATAAAAACATTAAAATAATTCAATATTCAATCGTTATTTATAAAAATATGTCATCTACATTTGTGTTCCGAATGTTTTCTAATTTATTTTCATGTCATCCTTTTTCATAGTAATATACGTTACAAAATATTTCGTTACTAAAATAAAAACTAAAAATAAATAATATACAAAACGGAAATATGAAATCTAGATTATATTTTCCAATATAAAAACGATAAGCAAGATAAAAGTAAAAATACAAAGAAACATACATTTACGATTGCTTAAATTACAATCTTAATGGAAAATAGGAAAATAGGAGAGGAAAGACTTTGCTTATTTTCTGATAGGAAAACATGCAACAGTAGGTACTTATCCGATATAAGAGTTCATTTTTCAATATAGAAACACACGACTTTTGATCTGTTTCACAAAAACCTTTCCGAATCCCGGTCGAACACCAGTAAATCAACCTTTGAAGTATTATTACCATCAGTAAAATATCTTTGAGGTTTTCGGCAACAGAAAATTTAATGTAAATTATTAAAAATTCTATCAAAATAGAAATTGTTATTTTTCACTTTATAACTTTAAAGAAGAAAAATGATCGATACTTTGTGTTTTTTGCTTAAATTATCTAGCGATATACAATATAACTAGTTTTTGCCCGCGGCTTAGCATTCGTTAAATTCGTAATAAAACAATTCCCTTTCCCTTTTTTTGTATTAGCTTCTATATGACTTGTTTAAGTGATACAATCAAAATTACGACATCGGCAGACATCTCTCACTGTTTATTTAAAGTTTTTAATAAGTTTTTTAATATTAGGTACTGTAATTTTATACCTCTCTTGTTTTAACTTAAACGTCCATTAAAATAATTTTAAAATAGACTGCTTCATAACCATTGTAATCATATATCATACTTATAAATTTACATTGAAAATAATCAAAATATGACTATGTAAATTTGAGGAATTCTGAGCTACACATTCGACGTTATTTTGAACATTAACTTGTAGGTCTGGTTTTATTAAAAAAATATATGTTTATATTATATTTTAAATTCTAAATAATAAGTAGGATGTATGAGTATGAGTATGAGTATGCCTGACGATGATGTTCGAAACCGGTCGCATAGCATAAATATAAAATCATTAAATAGTGGAACTTAGTACAAGCATATATTTTTCATTTAAAACATTTAAATAATAAGTATTAGAAATTCAGTTAGTTATGTGTAATTACAAAACTTTTAATACTACCTAAACTTTCACAAAAGTCATTTTTGAATCGTTTAAAATCTGAAATTTTCGATCTTCGATAATATTCATTAAAATTGCATGCTGTAAAGAGATATATTGTTCCATATTCAATGTGAAATGTATTAAAGTATTAGTACTTAGTTAGATAAGGATTAAAGCTGTATTATTTAAAATCACTTTGTAAATAAGCCATTATTTCTTGTAAAAAGTAAAGGATAAAAATTGGCTATTGTGGGTTATCCCTAAGAGATAAACGTATACCATCGCAGCCTTTCTTGTAAAACTCTTTAAGGTATACAATACTTAGTAAATTATTTTGATCTATCTTGCAGAATTTAGCCAGCGTTTGC
The DNA here is from genome assembly GCA_959347355.1 of Napeogenes inachia. Taxonomy (NCBI): domain Eukaryota; kingdom Metazoa; phylum Arthropoda; class Insecta; order Lepidoptera; family Nymphalidae; genus Napeogenes; species Napeogenes inachia. The sequence continues at coordinate 7,777,104 of OY365797.1, forward strand.
AATGTAAGCGCAAAAAATGTGTTTGTTTACGACTGCGCATTAGAAATCTTGAAATGATCAGTGGTTTTATAATATATCAAGTATGTTGTTATACATATTTGAATCACTCTATCTATTAAAAAACACTGGATCAATATCCTTTGTGTAGTTTTAAAGATCTAAGCATACATACATACAGACATAGGAACAAACGCGGGAAGCGACTTTGTCTTATACTATGTAGTGAAGATAGATTTCTGGAGCACTTTAATTATATACATTTCTTGATAGAGTGAAGAGTGTGTTACGAAAATTAAAAACTAAATGTTACTGAGAGTGACGCTCAATTTCTAAGTATAAAAGTTTACATTAGTAATATTATTTTTATATGTTCCGTGCACAACTAAAAGACAAACAGATAAACAGTCGAAAGTTTATAAAGAAATTGAAAATAGATTCTGTGATTTATTACTTTACATCCTGGTATATTATATTTAAACCCCGACTAAAAAGAGGGGTGTTATAAATTTGACTTGTCAACCTGTCGGTCTGTGTATCTGTGTGTCTGTCTGTGGCTATGGAGCGGCCAAACGCGTGGCCGGATTTGAAGGTTTTTTTTTTATCGAAAGCTATGTTTGTCGAGATGGTTTTTGGCTATGATTAGTCGAAATAGAAACGATATTGACGTTTTATAGGTGAGAGGTTCTTATGCTATTAAGCTGTTCCTAGCGGCTTCGCCAAAAGGCCAAAAGGTTTTTACACTTATGTATTCAGGTAAAGCACTTTATTAGGGATAGCTTTTGCCCGTGACTGCGACAACGTGGACTGTAAACAATATATTTATATGGCATATTATCACAGTCATAAGGAGTCACGGCTAACAGATAGTGATAATATAAATCCTTCATCATAGGGTTATTAGTGATTGTAGATCATTTCAACTCTAAAAAAGATAACTCTATATGAACTAGTCTTGAATCATGTTACTTAATACATTTATAATTTATTACATTGTCGAAATTTTCACGTGGATCCTTTTTTTTTCTCGAGCTTATTTTATTCAAACAAACAAACAAATCTTTCCTCTTTGTAATATTAGGATAGATTGATAGACATTTTTAAACAACTGAAAATTTGTGTGTCCGTGGTTAATTAACTTGATTAAGATTGTACAATAAATACACCAGTAAAATAACTTTAAAAAGCAGAAAAAAACTTCTAAAAGAATAAAAATAATATTATTATGTACTTATTGAAGTCGTTGCATTGGGGGACCGTTTAATAAAGGAAGAAATTAAAATACAAGTATTATTAACATTTTTATTAAAATTTTTCGGGCTGATATGCCGTGGTCTAACGGATCTTGTAGGTCCTGACGTACGTTTCGACGGACACTGTGGTCGTCATCTTCAGAGGTTTGTAGTAGTGTCTTGGCTGGTGGCGTGTTGCTGACTGTTTTTGTAGGGCTTCTGTCGCTGCATTTATACTAATAGCTTAGCTGTACGGTGGTGGGGGTAGTGGGGGTAGTAGTGGAAGGCGTGACCAGCACCGTCGTCCACACCCTGTTAATTTTGGTGATCTCTTCCTTCCTGTTTATGTTGTCCGGGTGTTTGTGTATTTCAATGGCTTCCCTCTGCATTCTGGGATAATAATGCTTGATGGTAGATAGCACCTTCGTCTCTCCAAATAACGGCTTATGGCCCGTTTCCAGAGTATGTTTAGCTATAGCTAAACATAAATTCATATAACTTTTTTAGTAGGGGGTTAAATAGGGAAAGTTCCTGATTAATCTTTTAATTCGTAAACACAGTGTATTTGGGTAGAAAATATTTCGAAGATCATTTGATTTATGTATCATTCGAGTACTTATTGTCACACTACTTGATAATACAATTTAGAATAAACATTGTTTCAAACCTATTAGTTTTGTTTTTGTATCTTAAAAATTTAATTCGTGTATTTTTTAAATGTAAATTAAAAAAAATATTTTTTTACTAATTAACATAAACCAAATTCTAGGATTACACTAATAGGGTTAATGAATGGCAATGAAACTCGTGCATGCATAATTAGGTAGATTGCAGCTATTATTGCGTCTGCTTGCTAATTAAACAGTAGCCATATATACTAATTGTGGCTAAGCATACTTCTGTAATGTGCAATGAAATTATATATACATATACAATTTTATTTCACTTTTCATAACGATGTACGTATACCATGAAATGTAGATAACCATGAATAAGATGATATGCTATGATAAGAGATGAATTAGGACTTTCATCCTGTAAAAAACTCGCTGGTCATTTCTTAACTGATAAATTAAAGATGAATAGGGTAGTAAAATCGAAACAACTACTGAAGCGGTACGCAAAGGGAGGTAACAGAAGAAAAATTGTTTACGGATGATTAAAAAATTACAATTGAGCAATTTTTTAACAAACAAAATGACCGTATTTATTTTCTAAGCTCTAACAAAGCCTTTTAATTAGTCGACAGACTGCAACGTGGTCTGGTGGGGTGTTAGCTATGAAGGAATGGCTGAATCATATTTTTGTAAAAAAGGTATCAAAATTTCGGCACAAGTGTATCAAGATACCATTCTTGAGAAGGTAGTTAAGCCTCTTGATACCACCATGATCAATAAAGAAGTATGGTCCTTCCAGCAAGACTCGGTGCCGGGTCAGAAAGCTTGGTCCATGCAGTCTTGGTTGGAAGTGAACGTCTCGAACTTCATCAGAGCTGAAGACTGGCCGTCATCTAGTCTCGATCAGTCAGTTTTAGAGAGTACAGCGTGCTCTAAACGCCGTGATAATTTGGAGTCCCTAAAACAATCCATACGATTGGCAGTGAAAAATTTTCCCATGGAAAGAGCGCGTGCTTCTATCGGTAACTGGCCTCAAGGTTTAAAGGACTGTATTGCAATGAATCGACACCACTTCGAATAAGTTTTGTATATTTTTAATTCTTTTACATTTTTGTATTAAACTAACACACATTAAAAGTAATTAATGTTATTTGCAATTAAATTTTTTTTTTTCTTTTTACAATATTTATGCCAAAACTAGGTAATATTAGTATATTACCTAGTAGGTAAGACTAGGTATATATATCGTTTCCTTTCGTCGGTTTTTGTAATCGAAACTTCTTACAATAATCTTTACCAAAATTTTGGTTTCAAAATGAATTACTTTATTTTGTAATTATGTTTATGAATTCGAGTAATTATGTACAACTTGTTAAAAACGTGAAATTTTTGATTAACTGCCCGGATCGATTTATTTTTAACTTCCGAACCAATAAGAGTTAGGTATAAGTTTGACGCGGTGTATCTGTGTGTGAGTGTTTGTGATATCATAGTAGCCAAAAGTGGATGGATTCAATTGCGTTTTTTTAAACGAAAGCCTGGTCCATTGAAAAACGTCATAATGTGTTATTATTTAGAGACGAAGCTTGACAAAAACACTAATTAAATGTAATGAAGCTTTTACATACATAATTCTGACAACCGCAATCCTGTACAATTTGCAGTTACGGAAGGCCATTTTATTTTTAAGAGATTCTAATGATTAATTTTATTATTTTAAAATAAATAATTATCACAATCTGTTGAATATCATACAAATAAGAATATCATAAATCTACATCTTTTTATTCCTTTATCTTATAATTAAAGTTAAAGTTACGATCACTAGTTACTGTCATTATCCCGGGTAATGTAAAGTTTTAAGATAGTAGCTGCTTATTTAGAATAAAAGGTATTCTTTGAGGCTACAAATTTTAATAATAATCCAACATCAATTTACAATACAACATTTCTGTCATATTAGTTAGTAACAGAATTAATTTAATTTGTTCTCGAGCTCAGATCATTATGTAAAATGTTACAATAAAGCGTGTGCCAAATTAGCAATTTTAATAATTCTCTATGTGTAGATTATATATATTAAAAAAACCTAGTGTAGATAATACATGTTTACGTACTTTTGGTATAATCAATGTCAATATACAATACATGTTAATTAAAATATAAAACAAATTAACAAACGCATTGCTTAAATATAGTTTAGTGATCATAATTTTATATAGATTTAGTTATATTGTAATAGAATTTATAATATAGAATAGGTATGTATAAGATTAGGCATCACGATATACATCAAGGTTACCTAACTAACATTCAAAACATATTTTCCCTATCATTCTTCGATATATGAAAATCAAAAGAACCTATTACTTTTTATTAGTTTAGCTGCTTTCTTCTTCTTCTTCTTTTAATCTTTCTTTTTAAGGTCAGATTTCTTTTGTATTGTTTTTTGGGCAACTGTTGCCCTAGTAAAAAAAACCCCTAATTTCTTAAATATTTATAAATATATGTTTAGTTAGCATATTTTTAGGTTGGTTTAAACCATGTACAATTATTAAATAACAATGTTTTACGTATTCATTATAAACTGATGGAAACAATCGTATTAATTATTATGAAACATTAAAAAAACATTAAAAATAAATTCGTTATTAATAAACATATTTTTTTATATCTAAACCGTAAATTTAAAGAAGTCAAATTTGAAACGTAGACAAGTTTGGTAATATGAATAAATGATGATTATATTTTATATTGATCTTACTTCGAGCCTTTTTTTTGTTGTAATTAAATAAATTAGGAAACATACTCGTTTTTAAACAAACAATATAAGAAGACAAGATGGGTATTAAACCTAGGATGCTTGTCATATAATCAAATTATCGGTGATGGAACTCCAACGAATTATTAATTCTCTACATACAAATGAATCAACACAAAATAAGTTCAAACGGTATTTTCAGATGAATAAATATAATATTGATTCAAAATAGAGTTTTACGAGCTGTTTAGAATAAAAACATTAAAATATTAAATATTCAATCGTTTCTTTATAAAAATATTCCATCTACATTTGTCTACCGAATGATTTCTAATTTATTTTTGTCTCATCCGTTTTCAAAGTAATATACGTTACAAAATATTTCGTTAATAAAACAAAAACTAAAAAGAAATAATATACAAAACGGAAATATGACATCCAGATTATATTTTCCTATATAAAAACGATAAGCAAGATAAAAGTAAAAATACAAAGAAACATACATTTACGATTGCTTAAATTACAATCTTAATGGAAAATAGGAAAATAGGGAGGAAAGACTTTTCTTATTTTCTGACAGGAAAACATGCAATAGTAGATACTTATCCGATATAAGAGTTCATTTTTCAATATAGAAACACACGACTTTTGATCTGTTACACAAAAACCTTTCCGAATCCCGGTCGAACACCAGTAAACCAACCTTTGAAGTATTTTTACCATCAGTAAAACATCTTTGAGGTTTTCGGCAACAGAAGATTTAATGTAAAATATTCAAAATTATGTTATTATGACCGATACATTGTGTTTTTTGCGTAAATTTTCTAGCGATATACAATATAACTAGCTTTTGCCCGCGCTTTCGCACTCTTTAAATTCGTAATAAAACCACTCCAAATTCAACAATAAATATTTTACCATTAGAATCCTACATTATCCCTCAGATGAACATAGGTTATATTTAATACGAGAAAAAATAAGAATCCGCGTGAAAATTTCGACAATATAATAAATTATAATTGTATTAAGTAACACGATTCTATACTTTTTCATATATTCATAAATTTAGATATTTAGAGTTAAAATTATTTACAAACACTAATAACACTATGATAAAGGATGATATTATCACTAGCCGTTGCCCGTAAATCTTTATGAGTACTATCATAAGCCATATAAATATAATTTTATCATCTACGTGGACGCAGTCACGGGGAACAGCTATATCTAATAACTTTATTAAAGAAGTACTAACTTTACCTGAGTAAATTAGTGAAAAAAAAACCTTTTGGCCTACATAACAGGGCTTTTTTTCCTATGTAGCGCGGGCGAAGCCGAGAGGAACAGCTAATTATTGCATAAGAACCTTTCACCAATAAAACGTCAATATCTTGGAGACTACTAATTCTATTTTAACCAAAAATAGCTAAGAACCGTCTCGACAAACATAGCTATAAAAAACGGCATTCAAATCCGTCTACGCGTTTGGCTGCATTGCCACAGACAGACATACAAATACACAGATACACAGATCGATAGGTCAAACTTATAACAGCCCTCTTTTTAGTCGGGGGTTAAAAAAGGAAACTTTCTGATTTATCTTTTAATTCGTAAACACAGTGTATTTGGTAAAAAATATTTCGAAGATTATTTGATACTTATGTATCATTCGAGTACTTATTGTGTCAATAACTACTACTAATACTAAATACTACTTGATAATACAATTTAGAATAAAAATTGTTTCAAACCTATTAGTTTTGTTTTTGTATCTTAAAAATTTAATTCGTCGTATATTTTTTTTATGTAAAGTAAAAAAAAAATACTTTTTTACTAATTAACATAAACCAAATTCTAGGATTACATTAATAGGGTTAATTAATGGCAATGAAACTCGTGGATGCATAATTAGGTAGATTGCAGCTATTATTGCGTCTGCTTGCCAATTAAACAGTAGCCATATATTCTAATTGTGGTTAAGCATACTTCTGTAATGTGTTATGAAATTATATATACAATTTCATTTCACTTTCCATTTATATACTTAGTCTGGCCATAAATACTGTTACAATAAAAAAATATTAAATTTGAATTTGGAATCTGTCATTTTTAACTCCCGACTAAAAAGAGGGGTGTTATAAGTTTGACCTGTCAATCTGTGTATCTGTGTATCTGTCTGTGGCAAATTTCCGGGCAAACGCGTGGACGAATTTGAATGCGGTTTTTTTAATCGAAAGCTATGCTCATCGAAATGGTTCTTATCTATGTTTGATTAAAATAGAAATAGTCGTCTTCAAGATAATGACGTTTTATTCGTGCGGGGAGAGGTTCTTATGCAATAATTAGCTGTTTGCGGCCAAACACGTGAACGGATTTGAATGCGATTTTGTTAAATCGAAAGCTATGCTCGTCAAGATGTTTCTTATCTATGTTTAACTGAAATAAAAATAGTCGTCGTGCTTTATTAGGGATAGCTGTTGCCCGTGACTACGTCCACGTAGACTGTAAAAATGTATTTATATGGATTATGATCGTATTCATAAGGAACCACGGCTACAGTTAGTGATAATATGAATTCCTTCTTCATAGTGTTATTAGTGATTGTAAATCATTTTAACTCTAAATGTTCATATTTATTAATATTCGTATATAGGAAACCTAGCTATCTACCTACCCATATGAAAAAGTCTTGAATTATGTTACTTAATACATTTACAATTTATTACATTGTCGATACCTTCACGTGGATCCTTATTTTATTATATATATATATTTCTCGTAATAAATATAACCTTTATACATAATAATTCTATTCTAATGCTAAAAGATGTTATAAAAATCGGTCCCGTAGTTTCGGAGCCTATTCAATTCCAACAAACAAACAAATCTTTCCTCTTCATAATATTAGGATAGATTAGTAGAAATACTTAAATAATTGAAAATTTTGTGTGTCTGTAGGTTAATTTAGTACAATTCAGAAACCAGTAACTTAACGTTAAAAAACATAGAAAAAAAATTTAATAAAGATAGAAATTAAAATAAGTTAACAAGGTTAATAAAGAAATTACGATATCTAATGGTATAGTCTAAGTCCTCAATGATTAACTTTGTAATACAATATCAACGTACGTGCAATGATCCCCCGACGCAACGACTTTAATAAGTACATAATAATATTATTATTATTCTTTTAAGAGGTCTTTTTGTATCGCTTTTTAAATTTTTTATTTAATTTTTATACGATTATTCATTGTGTTTTCTCCTTTTAGCGCCAATACATTTTACAATATTTTGCGAAATTAAAATGGATTGGGGTGAGGAAGAGAACAGAATCGCCGTGGTTGCATTACACAAAGTAGGTATCTCCATACCTTGAAATATAGATAACCATGTCGCGTAATGTAAGAGATGAATTAGGACTTGCATTCTGTAAGAGGTGCACTGGCTATTTCTTAACTGATAAACTAAACTTCGGCACAAATGTACAAGGATACTATTCTTGACAAGGTAGTAAAGCCCCTTGATAACACCATGTTCAATAACCAAGTATGGTCCTTCCAGCAAGACTCGGCGCCGGGTCAGAAAGCTCGGTCTATGCAGTCTTGGTTGGAAGTGAACGTCTCAGACTTTATCATAGCTGAAGACTGGCCGTCGTCTAGCCCCGATCTGTCAGTTTTGGAGAGTACAGCGTGCTCTAAACGCCGTGATAATTTGGAGTCCCTAAAACAATCCATACGATTGGCAGTGAAAAATTTTCCCATGGAAAGAGCGCGTGCTTCTATCGGTAACTGGCCTCAAGGTTTAAAGGACTGTATTGCAACCAATGGACACCACTTCGAAAAAGCTTTTTGTATTTTTAATTGTTTTACATTTTTGTATTAAACTAACACACATTAAAAGTAATTAATGTTATTTACAATTAAAATGGTTTTTTTTCTTTTTACAATATTTATGCCAAGACTAGGTAAGACTAGGTATATATATCGTTTCGTTTCGTCGGTTTTTGTAATAGAAACTTCTTACAATAATCTTTAACAAAATTTTGGTTTCAAAATGAATTACTTTATTTTGTAATTCGAGTAATTATGTACAACTTGTTAAAAACGTGAAATGTTTAATTAACTGCCCGGATCGATTTATTTTTATCTTCCGAACCAAAAGTTTGACCATGTTTCTGATTTTCGAAAACAGCTCAAATGGCTACCAATTCGCTTTCGCAGAAATATTCGCATTTTATGTCTTCTTTACAATATTCTCTACAATCCAACCTTCCCAGATTATTTGCGCCAACGCTTCTCTTTTGTTCATGATTCTGAATCTCCTTGTAGGCCGCACCTTTGTACAAATCTTAAATTCCCCATAAATAAAAGTAAAATTTACTCTCATTCTTTCACGGTTCAAGCAGTGAGGTTGTGGAACACAATTCCATACGCTATAAGATCATCTAAAACTGTATCTATCTTTAAAAAACGAGTGATTGAACATTATCTGTCCATGTAGATTTATATTTAGAGTTTGTATGCTTATATTTTTATGTTATTATTTATTAATTATTATTATTTTTTTTTTAGATAGAATTTTTGTAATCATTTGTAATTGCTTTTGCTCACTTTAAAACTTATTTTTGTGTTTTGTTATTATTATTTTTTTTTATTAGTTTTATTTTATTTTTTATATTGTCATATGGTGCGCACACTTAGTATTATTCATTGTTGTACTCTCCTTTCACAGGTCTGCTGGAAGAAATTTCATTTTGAAATAAGCAGTGCCTTTGTACGATTGTTTGTTTGAATAAGTTTATCTAATATGTATTCTGTGTGTACATAAATATTAAATAAATAAGAGTTAGGTATAAGTTTGACGCGGTGTATCTGTGTGTGAGTGTTTGTGATATCATAGTAGCCAAAAGTGGATGGATTCGATTGCGTTTTTTTTAAACGAAAGCATGGTACATTGAAAACCGTCATAATGTGTTATTATTTAGAGACGAAGCTTGACAAAAACACTAATTAAATGTAATGAAGCTTTTACATACATAATTCTGACAACCGCAATCCTGTACGATTTGCAATTACTGAAGGCCATTTTATTTTTAAGAGATTCTAATGATTAATATTATTATTTTAAAATAAATAATTATCACAATCTGTTGGACATCATACAAATAAGAACATCATAAATCTACATCTTTTTATTCCTTTATCTTATAATTAAAGTGAAAGAACCATTTATTTTTTGTTTAATATTTTAATATAACAGACGTAGTTATGGGCGACGCTATCATCATTTACATAATCATATTTTTTTGCATGTGCCTTCGCTTTGCCTTTCATTTATCGTACGTCAAGTGACACGTTCTAATTTATCAATGCGGAATATCAGCATTTTTTGGATGATTGTATTTTCAAAATACCTAAAGATTTTATGTACCTATTTGTTTCTTTATTGTTAAGTAGTAACATTAGGGAATAGAATAATTGATTTGATTGAAATGAAAATTTTATAACTACTTCAATTGTTTTGGTTCAATTTGAACGCTCGTTTTTAAAATTATAAAAACTCTCAAAGTTCGCATTTTGACGTGGGGTTCAGACATACATTTTACAGACACTATTGAAATATGATATATTTAATTATTTTTAATATCTTTTTACCCTGGGGTCGCGGCTTATAATAAAACCACCCCATATTATCCCGAAATTCTTTAAGGTATGGTTAGAAAACAAAAAAAATTATTACCCTTTTTCATTAGGCATTTTCTTACACATGTACTTTCATGATCGGTTATAATTGAATTCAAACCTCTCTGTAGAAAAAAATGAATATTGAGAAATATTAAAATTATTGAGAATGTAAAAAATATATATTATTTGTATAAATACATATTCTTTAGTATATAAATATATATTGTTTATTTCTACGTTCTTGATTTCGTCAAGTATTATTCATTTAATTGGTTCAATATCTACCCTTGGCTAAAATGGAGTGTCTTATTTTCCACTAATGTTTGCAAACAAATTACTGATTATTCTTTAAATTTTAACTATTTAGCATTTAACTCTTAAAATTTGTAATCGGCTAAATCAATAGATTTTGAGATTACAAATTTTGAGAGTAAAACATAAATACGCCTCATGTTTAAGGCATGGCAGTAAATTTTCGTTACTTTTTTTTTAAATTCTAAACATTGCAAAAAAATTAATATGATCAAAATAATAACTAATATTAGATGAGATAATAAAACAATCTTAAAAATAATTACCATATTTTAAAGTAACTAAGATCAATTGAAGAGAACTTGATATTATAATAATTATCAAAAAATTAAGATTGTAAAGAAAAATATTATAAAAATATATTTTTTAAAACACGGAAAGCATAAATAACATAATAATAATATCTTGAAAATAAATTAAGGTACATGTTAACGTATTCAATCAATCAAAACTTGTTATTTAAAAACCTAATTTAATCAAAGGTTGAAAGATAATTATGTATAAAACTCGAAACATCATGCATGCTTAATATAAGTGTATCTTTGCAATATTTAAAATTTAATATAAATTCTCCACAGATACTTGCTAAAATCTGAGTATAAAGATATATCTTATTTATTTGGTAGAAAATACTATTTCCTTATTGAGTTCAATTTATATTTGTCTCCCAAAACGATAACTTCAATTTATATGGAAATATATGACGATTTAACGAATTTTCGTATGTGTTCTTCTTATGATACAGGTCGACAAGCGAGTAGACAGTCGAACTGATGGTAAGTGGTACCGTTATACGGAACATTTGCAAATATATTATAAAAGCGTTACCCTTGAGAAATGATTAAAGATGATGATCGATGCAATACCTAAGACCAATTAAAAGTGATATTTACTAACAACAATGTCCATCGAGTACATAAATTAGACTGAAATTATAGTTTATCATGTATAGGTCAAACAAATAGATGCATCGATAAAAAAGTAAGGGGATACATCTCAAATATCAAATATAGGCAAACACCACAATGGGTCTTATATAAGTTTTAAAAAATCCTCGCTAAGTACAAAAATACATTCCTCGAATGGTTCGCAAAGCTGTTGAAATTTAATAAAAATATTCCTATTTTAATAGATAAGATATTTGGAGACTATCTAGCACCTGGGACTCTTGAAAAATATAAAAGCCCTTGTGTTTGAGCGCACTGTGAGACCTTAAGACCTACTGTCTTACCGTGAACACGATTGCTGCAAAGTACCAGAACTATCGGGTTAAATTAAAAATGTAAATTTAAAATTTAGTTATACGCGAGTTAAATCGGTAAGAATAGTTTTATTTGTACTTGTATAAGACACGAGAAGTTTAGAAAAAAGTTCAATTAAACAAATAAGTAAATAATTTTATTATTGTATTATTTTTTTTAAATATTACTTAGTTTCTGAATAATTGTTTTCAAATTTTAATACTAAATACAAATGTTTCTGCTTTTAACCTCCTGAAGCTAAATTCCTTAGATAACAAGAACTTAGTTTCGATACTTATACATTATACTTCATAAAACGATCTATTTTGTTGGTAACTTCAGCCCAATTGTTCTACAGTTAAAAAAAATCTACCTTTGGTTATGAAAGAATCATTATCTATATGAATGAATGAAATAAATATTTTCTATGTGTGTATTGTCAGAATTTCTATAGAATAACAGTTTCTTAGCATTTCATAGAATCACTGTGCGGGTGCCGAGTCCATCGCGTTTCATGATGAGGAATGCAAATAATGCCTAGAAGTTGCGAACCAGGTGTAAGTTTAAGGGACCCTTTTATGATGCGCACAAACGCTCACTTTCACTCTCTTCACTCCTCTTCCTACCTAAACAAATTTGAAATTAATTAACTAATGTAGCCTTTGATATACTTTCCAGAAATGAACTGATGTTAGTTCTAAAAATACCTAGGTCTTTAAGTTAGTTAAAGAGTTATAAAAAGTGGATCACATAAAATAAGAACGTGCGAAAAAGCTTGTAGTTGAAGGTCGATCAACCTTCACAGATCGGGGCAAAACCCTTGTTAACTCGCAATAAAGTATGCTGTGTGGGACTGAAAGAGTATTGTTTATTTTACTTTTCCAGCAGACAGATCCATTGATCTTTACTTCACAAAACTGATGAGATTAAAGCAAGAACTTAAAAGAAAGCGACTGGAATTGATCAATAGAAAGGGTCATAAATCACGATAACACTAGACCTCATACATTTTTAGGCATTCAGCAAAATTAAGATAGTTTGGCTGGGAGGTATTAACGCATCCGCCGTAGAGCTCTGACCTTCAGAATACTACTTTCGCTCCTTGCGTTCCTGAGCGTTCGTAAATACATGTCGATCAAATTGTCCTGCCCCGATTGCCGAAGTCAGGATCCAAAAAAATATATAGAAGTGAGAGCACTTCTTTACCATATCGTCAAAGTTTAACATTAAATGTACGGAACTTTAGATAAGTAGTAAAGTTGTGCCAATTTTAAATTAAACTTATAAAACTTCCATCTTCGACGAATGTAAAAGTTAAAAATTTTGCAGTTACAAGTTGGAAAATATTCATTTGATGATATTTATTTTGTTATATCTTTATATATATATTTCTTGTGTGCGTGTGTATGTCACTGAACTCCTCCTAAACGACTGGACCGATTTTTATGAAATTCTTTGTGTGTCTTCAAGGGGACTTGAGAATTGTTTAGATTCACAATTTGGTCAACTGGAAAATGGTTTTTTGATTAATATTTAATGTGTAAGTAGGTGGTGATTTTGGAATGTTTCACATTGGTTCCGACGGATAATATTTCATTGGTTACTATGGCAATGTCAAATATTAATATATTTTAATTGTCAGGGCAGACAGTTGGCGTTGCGATAGGAATAAGAAAAATATTTTTGTACTAGCGGCCCGATACGTGCTTCGCTACGTAAAAAGTGAAATTTAAAAAAATATATTGGAACAAATTCATTTATTCAAACAAAAAATCTTTATTTACATATTCATATATCGATTGGTCGAAGTATGATAAGTGTACATGTAATGATGTTAGACATTGTGATAACTTTTTTATATATTTTTTTAAAAGTTCGATTTTTTTTAAAAATGACGCATGTAATTAATTAATGAATTGACGCGTGTACAAGACAACGTCTGTCGGATCCGCTAGTTTTATATATACAGGGTTATTTTTAATTAGTTGAGCACCTTTTGCAGGCAGCCTCTCTACATCAATCCCAACAACATTTGTTCTACGACTTTTAAAAAATCTTGATAAATAACTCAGAATAAACGAAACAAAAAAATTTTTGCTACCTCGATTATTTATTACTCTGTATTTTGTAAGCAGTCCAAAGTAAAGGTCGCGGCAGTCTAGCGAAAGTCAGAAACTGTTAAATGCGCGCGCCAGCTTTTTTCGTATAGCTTCATCTCTTTTACACCATGTTGCTATGGAAATACTAAATAATCAAAATGACAAGTATGTGAATTACAAAACACAATTTACATTAATCAAAAATAAAATTATCAGATTAGAGTTTTATAATTAAATAATGAATTGTAATTACATACTGGAAAATACGATTTTATGGACTTGCTATTGAAACTAATAAATAAATTCAAGATTATAACATGAAGAAGAAATTATGAAATATAATTTATAATATTTTTAAAATACATTGATTGTCTGAAATAGAAGAAGTAAGAATGAAAAGAAATACGAGTTTTGGCTGAGAAATGGAGCATTGGGGTCCTGATCTTTACAAGGTATGTTTTGCTATACCTAGAACGGACAACAACTCGAAACAGCAGAAACCATGATGAAGAATAATTTTATTTGTGATATAGTGACGATCCAACATGTTAAGAAGCCTAAAGTTATTATTTTTAAAGTGAATTGTGTTCATTTGTCTGTTTTTATGGTACTTATGTGTGAATATTATACGTCAGAAACAGTCGATTCACTTCTTACGTTTTAATTAAATAATATTAATGAAAATTATGACGTTTTTCTGTTACGCGCCATCTTCAAGAAATTCGTAAGTAACTTATTGTTTTTTTGTCATGATATAAATATTAACAAACGCGATAATATGATATGTATAAAGTAAGTTAAAGTGAAGTTACGAAAACGATGAAAACGATGCTATTTTTTATTACACCTTAGAAAATGATCAAGTTCTAACGTGCATAGCCGCCGCTGCGTCACCCCGCCACCCCGCGCTCCGATGCACGTGGTCTTGGCACATATTTTGACAAGTTGCGTGGCCTCTCTTTGCTCAAGTTTAATGCACGTTTAGAGGCAATAAATAAATTTTGTATGGGAAAAACAAAATTTTTAAAACTATTAATTTTAAAAAGTCGTAGAAGAAATGTTGTTAGGATTGATGTAGAGGGGCTGCCTGCAAAAGGTGCTCAACTAATTACAAATAACTGTATAAATAAACACAGAATAACTTAAATTCTTGCGCATTTAATATGAAAGTCAACACATTTTTTTTTTCAAAGTTTATACAGCGATATTTGTAATTAATTAGCCAATCTTGTAGGCAGCCTTTCTACATAAATCCCAACAACATTTGTATTACATATTATTATTATTTTAATAAAGTTATTCTGTTCTTTTTATCTTTGCAATTGGAAATCAGTGGATATTACAATAAGTTGATCGTTTTTTGTAACAAAAAGTATAAGAAACGTTTAAAATATTATTTATTCAAGAATTAAAATTAGATTATAATGAAGTGTGAGACTACAAGATCGTTTAAGGGCTCGTGACACATTTTCCCGCGACAGAGAAATGAGAATACTTTATGTACGCACCTGCTTAAAACATATTTTACAAATGTTATTTAAGTGTTCCACTTACTGTGCTCGTTGTTTTAATAAAATAGGCTACGTACTAAAATTACTAGCAACGTGAGTTTTATTTAAAATAATAATGAGCTGTATGGAGAAAATTCTGTTGGTAGAATAAAAAAATGAAAAAAATATCATCAGTTTTTTCTAGCGTTATTTTGTGCAACCATAAAGTATGATGTAAATATCCTTATTATTTTTTATTTTTATTTACAAAAAGAACGTGATGGTTGTGACTACGAATATATACTGTTAGTCATTATCATTTATAATAATTGAAATGGTAAATACTTTGGAATTTACATGTTTTAGTTCATAAGTTTGAACAGTAGCGCCACCTACACAATTAATTATGGAATTTTATTTAGTATTTACTGTTAAATGTTTTAAGACTTAGAAGCATAGGATATTTTAACATAATGTTTAATATTTTATAAATTATTATTATAAGGTATAATAGCATCTGTAAGTTGGTTATAAAATTGTAAATTACCCTCATTATATAGTGTTAAAATATTATAAAACGAGTTGTAAGTGCTGTTCTCGCCCATTCTATTACAATTGATTGGATATTAAACATTGAAGTGCAAGTACTGTGTATTACTGAAACAAGTCTTAACAATACTTATTATACCTACACAACAACAGTAAGCTTCTGTGAAATAAGATAAATAATATTAATCTGTTGTAATATGAAATCAATTTCTATTTGGCTGATAAATGCATTCTTATTGAAAGCATTTTGAGTGAAACCAGTCAAATTGAAATAATTAAATTTTCAGACGTCAATAAATCATATTTCATTTATAAAATTTTATTACCTTAATAAACAGATTTATAGTTTAACACAGTTTAAAATAATTATGATAACAATTTTATAATATAATCAAATACAAGTAGAAAGTGTACCCAGTGAACTAGGTAAGTTCAAAAGCTCTAAAGATTAACGACACTGCAGAAAAGATAAAATAATATTAAAAGAAATTCAACATGTGAATAATTTAACTAAAATTTTTATTAGATATCTTTATAATTTAAATTAAATTATCACGGTAAGAATAAAGGTTAAAACTAAATGAACATACTTCTTAATTAAGTGTTATCTTTCCATATAAAATCCGAATAATGTGTTCCAACGATGATAATAGTCCGATCATCACAATACTTGCAAACGCTTTAATTATCATCGGATGACAACCAATAAAGTCTGTAAAATTGTTGCAACGTAAATATTTTAAACAATAAAAATATGACGACGGCGGGCTGGCTGGCATATCACAAAAGTTATCATATGTTATTATTCTAAATGCAAAAAAGTGCTTAATGCATAAACAAACATTTCTGAGGTCCAAAAATACCAGCTGAACCAAAATTACAAGCGCTACAGCAGTTCCGAAAGTAAATCAGGAGGAAGTATGTATATTGAAGAATGAACTGATGAAGTATGAAGTGGAGTATTAATTTATCATGTGTTTTGTTATAATATCACACAAATTTCAATATTTTATTTCTTCACATATACCTACTAATAACACTAAAAGGACGTTTTGAGTTCTTAATCATTTGTTGAACAAGTATCAATGTGTTTGTTTAATAATATTCAATGTTCAGGTTTTGTCCCATTACTGTTTTATGATTTGCTTAAACTATAATACACAGAAAACTTTGTAAATTCAGACAGCTCGCAAGTTTATGTTATAGGATTATGAGGGTGGTAAAATTGATGCTAGACACGCGAGTATACTTTATGTTCTTTTATATTTTTCACTACATTTAAGAATTAATACACCTTTTTTATCTCAGTTATTTAATACAGTCGGTATTTATATTTATGGTTGATGCTTCTGAATAAAGGTGTAAAAATTGGTATATCCAGTAATTACTGTGAAAATAATTTATCATATAAAACAATTTTATAAAAATAAGGTGGACTGCTACATGTAAAATGTCCCACACGAATATGAAATACTACCTGTAACATTGTCTTTTCCCGTTGTATTATATTATTTTAATATATCCTTTAAAATATAATTTAATTAAAAGCTGTTATAATTATTGTACTGAAATGTATTTTATTTTATAAATAAAACAACAAATAAAATATTTGTGTATTTTTTACATTATCATATTCTTCTTACTTACACTTAGGTAAATATATACATACATATAACAGTAATTAAGTTGTCTGTATCTAAAATGGCATTTTCAGAGAATTTACGAATTTATTTAGAAGTGGCCTCCTCCGTGGTATTGGAAGTTAAAAACTTTCAAGTACGAAGCAGTACAGGTTATAAGGATCAGTGATAAAATTTGTACATATCGTGATATGTCGACACAGAACACAATCCTTTTTTCTTTCACAATACTTAATTCTTATGAATCCTGTTCATTAAAAATATACAATAATATTTAACAAATCCACCCTACCAAGATGTCATATAAGTATTTTTCATGCCATTTGCTTGGGATTGTATTATTTTATTTGTGGTAAGAAATTAACGTTAGAGAATCAATTTGGTATTTTAGTAGCTTACAATAAACACATTTACAGAATAATTTTCTTCTAAAATGTAATGTTTCCTAAAATTTAATATCTTAAAAAAGCATGATAAGGAATAACACAGTAAGTATAATTTAAAAAATAACAATTACATGATACAAAACTTACTTTAAATTTGTCTATTTCGATGTTAATTCAAGAGATTATTTCAAGTAAATTTTTCTCTACATTATCTTTACAGAAGCTTTTGAAATTTTAAATAGAAGTACTTTTAAACTCACTCTGCTATGTGGTTTTGCTTTATGAAATTCTCTTTGAGTTTATTTGAGATCATTTTTTAAAAATTAAAAATATTTAAGTAATGATAGTCCTGGATCAAATCTACATTTAAATTTGTTATTTATACAACAGTTTTCTTATTAGTATGAATATGTTTGAACGTTTATTAAATATGAGCTATTTTATATCTCACATAAAGTTTAACCAGGTCATTTGTTACTGACTAGCCCTAGTACTTTGAAGATTTGCACATTAATCTAAATCCCAATTTTATCTTTTTAAGTAGGGAAGTCTTGAACTCAACTGTCTGAATATGTACGAGTAAGTTTAAGAATCTTTAATACTTACTCACAATACGTTTTGAATCTAAGCAGGTGATCTGTAAAAGTAATATTTTCTAAAATAAAGAAAAAAAGATTTTTTGTTACATAGAAATAAATAATAAAATTTTTGCTATTATTTTTTTCCAAAGTTTTCATTTTAGTATGCAATATCTTTAAAATTGGTAAAATTACTCATCTGAGAACATGCTAAAGTTGAGAAAAAAAAAAACACTTCTGTTACATCCTTTTCTTGAAGTCATTCAGTGCACTTTCGACCTTTCTGTAACTTCAAAACGGATAAAGCTAGAAGTCCGAGTTTTAAGAAACCAACTGGATATACTGCAGTAAACTATATTTACATACATACATATATAAATGCGTATATGTATAATATACAATTCAATTTCTGTTATAAATATATAATTCTGTTATAAATATATAATTTCTGTTATATATATACTTTATTATAAATCTATACATTTGTTACATTTTAATACATTACTATTACGATAAACTGCCTTTTATGCATGTACTACATACAGTAAAAGTCATATTAAGATTAATCAGAGACCTATAAGAATACTTTTAATCTGAGATACAAAATAAAATAACTATTTCATAATCAAACCTGGTTTGAGTATGATAGTTAATGAACCAGGTTTGATTATGATAGTTAGTGAACTAGTTATAAAAGAAAATAAATATTTTATGTAGTTTTGCATGACTTCATTTGGTAGAGAGCTGAGAACCTAAAAACTGAAATGAGGTTTTATTGCTACGCTGTTTCAGAGTGATAAAGTTTGACACTGAATGGATCGAAGTTCAGTAATTGCGCTGTAAGTTTGTCGAGGAAGATGTATTGCATGCGCTGCTGAGGCTCAGTATAGTAGTAATTGCCACGAAGTGGTTTTACATTAATGTTCATGATTATTTTTAAATACTACTAATAACGTACGGTACTATATGTATTTTTTGCTTATATTCAGCCTTTTGAGTATTATAAATGTACCATAAAGCAAACTTCAAAACAATTGTTAGTTGATAGAGTGATTATGAGAGTTTTGAGACACATTACACAAAGCTCATTACACAAAGCTCATTACACATATTTATGTTTCGGTGACAGCAGTTGGCATATTTGTTCTTTGTAATCACACCATATAGTAAACATTGTTTTATTATGTTTGAGAAATTAATAATAAATATTTATTCAAGGTATTAATAAAATATAAACAGATATAGTGCAAGTAATAGCAAAATTTATTTGTCATGTTAATAACAACTCTATTAACTTTTCGCTAGGTATTAATAATTAAACGCTCCGATTTGAACTCCAAACCACTGTAGGTTAATCCCATACCAAATACAAAAGGTTAATTAATATTAATCACATACCAAAATTTATATAACATAGTGCTTTAAGTCATAACTAGCAAAGGCTACCAAGTTCAGTTTTTTTAAAAAACAAAAGCTGTGGTCTGGCTACGCAGGCAGCTACGGTTTTGACATCATAAATTATAGTCATATTATCTATTTTGTATTATTTCCACATTTTTTAAACATTTTACATCAAATTGCAAATTTAACTGATAAATAATCACAATATCAATTATGTAGTGTCAGGTTACGTTATTGTCAAACGAATATTTTATAATAATTCGTAATATTTTGATGGTCACTATATCGATTCATATAGATTATAGATTAAAGAATTATTGATTTTACTTAAATATGAAGAACTTTAATTATTTAAATCATTGTTTTATTAACATACGTACTAATATTTATAATTGTTATGTCAAGAAATTGTTGTTAAAGTAGTTTATTTGACTAAGATTATTATTTATGTGAAGAGGGGCATTTGCTTATAGAAGATTTTTCGTAGACTGTTTGGTACTCGTAAACGGAACTGAAACTTTTGTGATTTCTTAAACTTCTGATGATAAGTTCTGATATGTTTATTAAAACTAACTTTATAATACAATACCTGAAGTAATTACCTTAAACACACTTGTTTGTTTCAAGAAATATTATTATTCTTTCTACCACCTACATTTGAATGTGTTATGTTGTTACATCAATTTATTATTTTATTTTATTTATCTACTTACTGTTATGACATTTCACTCACCTTTCTATTTCTTATCACATTTACAAAAGAATAGAAAATAATAGATCTACTCTACTACTACTCTAAGAAATATCTTTGATAATAAGTAATAAAACGGAAGCGGTATATAGTATACATTAATTTAAGATATTTGGTTTTTTTTTAAGTTTTTAAGAAATAAAAATGACTTAAAGTATCATATAAATAAGTTATTAATTATTCTTAATTTCAAACTCTTAAATGTATACGTTGTAAGAAATAGGGTACAGTAACTAAAGACAAGTAAATTAATTTCTCCCTCTCAAATTGGTTACAAATCACTGTCCTAACTTAATTTGTTTACAGAATCTAAGTGTTTAATGAAATACGCTTTGAGTCTTACCTCTAATTAACTATTACTATTTGAATAGAATTCGAAAAGTGATACAAGATGTAAATAGATTTATTTGTAAGCCGCTACCATCTAAAATGTATTTTCAAATGATTGAATTTTATATACCACAGCTGGTATAAATTTATTTTTGTTATGCTGATAGATTTATGTCTATCGTCTATCAAAATAAAATCCAGTAAAAGTTAGTAAATGCAGACAATTTCAGATATGAATAAAAAAATCTAAACAATAATTTATCGCAATTTCTTTGATTCAAAGTCTTTTTCTTCACTAAATTTTTCTGTAATAATAATGTTGGTTCAATAATATCACACTTTGATGAATGCCTCATTTCTATACAATCTAGACTGGAGGGAGATTTGAGAAGATTGCTTTAAAATTATATGTATACATATGTAACTTCCACAAAATAACAAAATTGAATGTAATAAAAATGGATAAGCCAAAACGGTAAACTTTTCTTTGAGCACGGTGCTTTGTGTATTTGAAGGAAGTCATTGTGGACAGGACTGTTTAATACTTATCATATGCATTTCCAAAAATTTCCACGCCAAACATTAAATTCATATTAAAATAATTCGGTTCAGGTCTCGGAACCGAATTAATTATTTTAGATGCGTCTCACAATGTTAAGTACATTGAGCACAAAAACAAGTAATATAATATTTGTTTCACCTTGTCAAATAAAATGATCTGTTTCATTTTATTTATTTAGTATTGATGTTGTATAAATATAATAATTATATTTAGTACTTACTGTTAGCAAATGCAACTATGCTTAACTTCATTACTCGTTCCGTTACACATTTACAACTTCATTTTCCTTTGTGAGAGATCTATTTCTAAATGTTAAAGAAAACTAAAACTAAAAAATATATGAAGAATATTGATACATATTAATAACATATTATCATTAAACTGATGGTTTAATTAATCAACGCCTTAAGCATACATTTTCTACTAAATACATTTCATTTTTGAATGGCGTCATATGAAATGAATGTACATTGTTTGGGTGACTAGTATAAATTGTATATTGTATTGTCTAGTGCTCATAGAATCACAAGACAACATAAAACATGACTTGAAAAATCGCATTAGCAAAATATGCGGATACATGAAAATGTATTCTTTTTCACGGTACTTGGTCAAACTTTGCCTACTTTAAAATGAATTATGAAATATGAGTTCTTTTAAAATATACTTGTCGTACAATCATCCTTTATTAAGCGTGTTTATGATGTAATGTTTTAATTATGTTACAATTATATTACTTAAAAATGTAGTCATCATGTGTCAAAGTACACATGAATCATCATAAAAATAATAATAATATAATCAGTTATTAAACGATTATAGTTTATCCTTTCCGGAATTTTATATACCATTTGAAAACTTATAAAGACATTATACTATATAAATATAATTAATATAAACTTAAAACAAATATTATTTGAAATAATTAAAACTTAAAACCTTTTTTTAACCGACTACAAAGAGGGGTGTTATAAGTTTAAACTGTCAACACACACATAATATACTTTGTATTAATTGGTAGACAGACCCACAAAATTTGGTGTTGGAAATGAGCCCTCACATTTGAATGAATCATAACAAATGACAAATGCCTTGTAGCGACAGCAAACATGAAGCTACTATCGGTAAAAATAATCACACATATTTAACAACAAATATACGGCTGTAAATTCAAACACACAATAGTCCGAACAAGACAATTAAAAGAAATTATCGTAAGGCAAATTTTGGTAAAATCATTTAAAAGATAAATACTACATTGTCTGATTTTTTTAACGTCAAATATTGTCCAGACAAGATATACAACACTATTTATTATGAAATTATGAATGCTATTAGCCAACATGTACCTCGAGCAGAAATGATAGTAGGAAATCAGATTAGGCCATGAGTTAAAAAGATGTACATGGAAACTAATATCATTAGACGTATATAAAGGATATTGAAAAAATAATAATAAGCTTATGTGTCTCATTTGAAAATCACGAGCCACGTATGAAAGAAGAGTATGTATGAGGCTGCGGCAAAAGATTATTTTTTTATATTAGGCTTCAGACCACTTCGAAAATTGGCATGTCCAGCATATTATGTAACACTCATGGTCAACTTATGATAAAACTTAAAGAAATATCGAACCTCTATGCAGAACCGTCCTCACAGTGTGCAGAGCACCCTCCTACCTTGGATCAGTGTCTCCATGTTTCGGAATATCTCGACGAAATTATAATTACAAATGCTATGGTTTAAACACCCATAAAAAGCATTTGACAATTCACTTACAGGAAGGCTTTTGAAATAACTAAAATTTATTGGAATATGGAGTAAATTGTTGAAATAATATAATAATAACAATATATTAATATGAGGAAAAATTATACAATTTGATCTAACCCTTAAGTATTTAATAATTAATTTAATATATTATTGGCTTGTTTTGAGGGTGTTAGACAACAGTACAAATACAGAGAAATACACATTATAAATACTAAGAATATATAATAATAGAGTAAGCCTAAGAATAAGGCACTACCTATACGATCGATGGAAACAAGAAAAATCGTCGAGTTCAGCGGAATCAGTTAAAAAAGCTGCTCAGTTGAGTTTTTTATCTTTTCTTAACATTATCATTCTGTGATAACTGATAACGCTTTAATAAAGCAAGATGGAAAATCAGTTCACACATATTAAGTACAAATTCTATTTTGTTAAAGTAAAGAAGGTATTCTTTTGAATATTTCAAGGTTTTCTTATCTTAAAGGAAAGAAAGAAGAGTGACATTAGAGAGACCGAAGAACGAAAGCACACCTATTTTTTTCAGCAAACCGTATCTTTGTCATTTGCAAAATAGGACAAAAACTTCATTTAGAATATTTTTTTACAAAGCACCATTTCTAATTTAGCTTTGTTACTTATTTGCTATGTAATATTAAAGCGCTTAACATTACAAATACTAACTATCTTAATAAAATATATTTTATTTTATATACCATTTCTACAGCGCATATAACTAATTATAGTCTTGTATTATTGAAATGTAAAAAACTATTTATTATTGAAAACTGCAATTGTAACGCCAGGACCACTTTATGTTATTGAGTGATTTCTATGGCGGATGATGGTCTAGGGAATATAATAAAGTAATATTGGCGATCAATATAATTGTTGCTTTAGTAGTCTAACAGTACGCTTATTTCAAAATGTTGTCATTGAAACCACAATATGAAATGTTTGAAAACAAAATATATGTTTAAAGTTGTACTATTTATTCATACATTATTATAGGACAGGATATAGGACTCCAATTAAATAATCATTTTGTATGTTTATCCTTCATTATATTTATTGGAGACTATAATATTTTTTTACAAGTTTCTGAAAGTATTAATAAAAAGCATATTCCATGTCCCATTTGATACCAAGCAGATGTTACTTATAGCCTGACGTGTGTGGTTTAACTTTTCATCCAAAATGTGATTCATATTTCTACTATAATATGTTTTAATATTGTCTTTCGAGCACCCTTCTATACCAACGAGAATACAGATGTTTTATATTGCTAAATTTGTCTAGACGAACACGATATTCTTGTTCACTGTTCACTGATGCAACTCAAATATGAGCTTTTGAAGAAATAATTATTTATTTAGTTAAGTGGTTAAAAATACATATTTCTTATAAGTACTCCAAGATTAACAATTATAAGCCATGCATATTCAGAGCATTGTATTAATTTCCTTTCAAGGTTTGGAGTAAGTCATTAATAACAATTCCACTATCTATCAGTGATGTATGATTTGATGTCAACTGAATCATTACTTATATTACACAAATATTGCATTAATATAACTGTAATACTAAAAGTAACAAATTACCAATATTAACCATGTGGTTATACACATATATTCTTGTCAAGAATGTATGTATACATACATACATACAAAAATCATCGTCTTAATACCACCGTAACCTTATAGGTTTAAGGCAAAATTCCATATCACTTACGATACATACATATTCCTTCAACTTAATAACAAAAATAAACTATTACTTTGTGAATTATTAAAAATCACTTCACTTCTATATTAATAAAAAAGAAAAGAAACGTAGTGAACCTCATTTTATGGATAATTAAAATATAAAACTAATTTAAAATCTTATCAAACCCGAAAAAAATTTGGACCAGCAATGACCAAAAAAAACATACTTTCTTGTTATTTTAGGAAGAAATATAATCTCAGAATTTAATTATTTACATCATTTTATAAAAGACTTTGATATACCTATTTTCATACAATAGAACTATAAAATAATATATTAGTTGCAATCTGTGATTTAATTAGGTAAATATGTCGATAAATAATGCCAGTACCACGTTACATGACGCTAAATAAATGCGCTTCATGGAACTAATATCAGGTTCCATCCAGGTCCAGTATCTCAGGAACAGTATTCGGAGTAACATAATAATGTTGCACAACTGAGCCAGATTTAATATTAACAATAGATTTAGAATTTAATAGTGATACTCCATATGTTTGAAATATTAACTAAATAGTCAGAATTAACGTTAATAACCCAAATATTTTAGTAGTAGTTTCTACATAAGAGCATATAAAGTAAGTTTTTATTCAATAAGACTTACCTTTTTTATTTTTTTGTATGTCTTTATAAGTAACATACAAATACTACAATTATTTAAAACGCGGTAACAATGTTATCCGGAATATAAGTCGCCTACTGAAGCAAATCCTCGTCACCAAATCGAAGTTATAGGAATCCAAGTATAACTATTAATGTGACTGAACAAGTGTAAAATAAATCTTGTTCAGTTATATTAAAATAAAAGAAGGCTAGCTAATATTACAATAAATATAAACAATTGTTTTTAATTTTTATTTTTATTGTTCGTTTTTTAAGTTCAATTATAGTATTTCAAGCCACTCGATAGTTGTTCAGGATTATAATGTCTTATTGGGATAAGTTCTTAAAAACTGAAATATCCCAAGTACCTACGTGTTCAAAGACACAGTACAAACAAAGCTACCCTTTTGTACGTATTAAATTAACTAAAACTACCTCCATGCTTGCAAGATGCTATAGTTCTCAATATTACTTAAGTTACACATTGTTTGGTAACCGTTTGCTCAAAATTATTACTACTTTGGAAACGACACTGATATTATATTTGGAAATGAGATGACACTGTTCGTGTTACATCTCTATATTGTGTGGATAGTATTAGTTTTTATATATTTTATTAAATATTTTATAAAAATATTCCCTTATTGAGAAGGACGCAACACGCAATCACAGATACAAAATGTCTATGTGCACCTGATTTTGGCTATAAGATAAAAAACTTTCAAAATTACATTTTTCATGACAAAAAACTTTCATATTTAAATTTTTGTTCTGAATTTTTGGCAAACCTTTTTCTGCTTCGTAAAATGTGAATTCGGTTTAATTTAATTATTAAACAAAATGACTGCAATTAAAACGTATATCATTACTTGCTTCCAATGAAATTCAATTTAGTTGTAGGATATTCATTTTTGTATTCAAAGTAATTACTATTGCTATTTATAAATACAAAACTTTAATATTTATAAAATATTAATGTATTATTATTATTTTTAAATATAACTTAGGAGATATTACGGAAATGCGTATACATGTAAGGTGGTAGAGTTCAGCTGAAACTTGTAATTTTCTGATCACTGATAGAGCTTTGTTGTTTTTAAAAACCACATTAACAAATTTCTTAAATCAGTTCCCATTCATTAGGTTCTATTATTTTGGTTATAAGTAGGAATCTAAAATTAATTTGTTTTGTTGTAACAAACCCACAACATACTTCACGGTAATACAGTCAAGTTATTTTTAAAGTTAATAAATATTTTTTTTTAGTGAAACAGGGTACTCTTTCATATTTCAGAATCTTATTTAATTAAAATGCACGGCATTTGAATATCTAATTAATGAAGCAACTGTGCGTCTAACCTTACCCTTGATCACTGGAATTAGAACTCCAAAACAACTTTGCCTCTTGAAATCCAATTTCCTTACGGTTCCACTCTTAATTCAGCAAGTTCCATAAACATTGCGATCCTCAGCCGTCAGTTTTAACTTGTTTAAATTCCAATTGTTGAGCTAATTATAAGCTCCAGTCAGGCTGCGGCTTCTCTTCCTAGTTCCCTAAAATTTAAATTATGCTTACTTGTGACATTAACAATATTTTTATATATTGACTAATATAGTTTAGCAGCATTAGCATATCAGAAGTTGCCGTGTTGAGACAAAAATATTAAAATTGTAAATATATATAAAATTAGTAAGGTCACTCTAGTTTCAGTTAGAGAAATAAGCATGATACGGAGATCTCGTCTTGTCCCGTCGGACAGAGACACGGTAGAGAATCCTACATTCAACTATGGATGAGTAACTATTAGCTTTGAGTACATTACATAGTTTCGAAAGTTTTGTTGGTATTTTGTTCGGGAGGTGTAGTATAGCTGTTGTAGTATATGAACATAAAAAATAAGGAATTAAAAAAAACTATGTAATGACATAGTTTTTTGTGATGCTCTGTGATTTTCTGATGATTTTCTGTGATGCTGTGATGTGACGTGGAGCATCACAGAAAATATTAGTGGTGCAGGTCCCATTAGTCTAGGAGCGGTAAGTTCACACCACCTGACTAAATAAATGTTACCTACACAACAAAATTAATTTCTAAGTTAAAGTTGACTTTGCAATCAAATTTATTTCATTTACATTCCTAAAGCATTTGTTAATAGCACTTATCAAAACCGAGTCAGAAATTTAAAAAAATGTATACCTACACTGGGAAACAAAAGGTCTGAAGTACTGAAACGATCGCTGGCAATTTGATAAACTAAAAAAAAAGTTAGAAGATACTCTTCGTTTGTTATTGCTGTTGACAATTTTAAGGTGTTCATTTCTTTGATACGTCAATATTTTTTGTTCAAACTCCGGTACACTATAGTAGATAACAAAGGTAACCCCACCAAAATATTGATTGTCCCGCCAAACCTTAAGTTGCAACGCGAGCGCACATATACCAGCTGTAGATATACCAGTATCTCCAGATGTACACGAATGGTGTAGATCCGGGGTCACTACCTAGGAAGGAACAAGTTTTCGTTAAGTAACGTTAGATTGTATTTTTTTTTGTTTTTGAAGACAGGATAGGTAGGATAAGATTCCTGAAATCTACGTCTAGAAATAGTAATGACAGTTACCTGTTTCTCATCTATAGCTCCAGTGCAGTATGTAGCGGCGAGCGTAAAACTACACATTTTCGGATATCACGGGACCTACCCTCGCTTCGTGGTAGATGAAATTGAGGGGTTCTAATAGAATTTGTGTAACAAACGCAACAGCAATTATCGAGTTCCCGACCGCCCTTACCGGACCCCAGTACAAATATAACACCCTTACTGATACGAACCTACAAAATAATAAATAACATTTGCAAAAAATAATTGCAAGCAACTAAACAGTACTATGAGGCCTTTTTGCAATAAATATTGTAAATAATAAATAGGGGTAGTAATAATAAAACAGATAAGGGGTTTGCATAAGCTGCAAAATATTAAGTTTTTTTTTTAAGTATTAGAAAACTTTGAAATTTCAAATAAATGAGTTTTTTTAACTCTGAATTCTTTAATTAAAAGTATTAAGAAATAGGACAGAGTAATTAGAGACAATTAAGTTAATTTCTCTCTCTCACGGTTGGTTACAAATCACTGTCGTGACTAAATTTGCTTACGGAATCTGGGTGTTTAATTAAATATGCCATTGAGTCTAACCTCGAGTTAATTATTGCTATTTTAATAGAACTCGAAAATGGTACAAGATGTAAGTATCTTTGTATGTAAAATTCTAAGCTATCTTCGCTGATATAAATACATTTCTGTTATGTTGAAAGATTTATGTTGGTGGAAATATTTTTTTGTCAGCATCTGACAAGACAGTTGTTTTAATTGAAACACGTTTTCCATACTAAATTAAAAAATATATATTCTAAGAATAAGCACCCGTTATATCAATTTGATCTTAAAAAGCATAGAGAACAATAAAAACATAGCAGAAGATGTATTTTCTTCTATCGAAATAAAAGTAAGTAAACACATATAATTGCAGAAATGAATTTAAAAATGATTTACATCCTTTATTTAAAAGAATAAATATATGACAATTCTTTGAATAAAATTCAATTTGTTTTTTTTTTTGGTAAACAATATAAGCTCATTATTGTTAAAGTTGCAACATTTATTATATATTGATTTACATATTCCTAGTAACATTTTCAAAGTAAGCAAAACTTAGTAAGTATTTTCTTCGCAGCTGTATACCGGCTACTATCGTTTGTTGCTCACCTTCGCACTCATCAGGTTCTCTTGTATATATTTTTTATAGAACTTTTAATTAATGTATTGCCTGATTATGATCACATAATCTGCACGGGCGATCTCAACGTCTGCCTTCTGTTTGACTGGTTTCTCTTATATATTTCTGGACGTCCTCAGTTGGTAAAGACTGATTATAGCTCATCGAATTGGTTGACTCTTACTGCTTGGTGTCCCCCAAGGTGCCGTACTATCTCCTATACTTTTCTCTATTTTCATTAACAATATTTCAAATTCAATATCTTCAATATTTCAAATTCAATTCTATATCTTCTCCCTTCCACCTGTGTGCAGACGATTTACAAATCCATCGTCATTTTGGACTAACTGAGCTGCATGAGACTATTGACCTCCTTAACAAAGATCTTTCTGCAATCCATTTATGGTCCCAATTGTTTGGACTTATTATTAATCCTATAAAATCGCAGGCAATAATTATCGGTAGTAGCCGTTTGAGAAGCCGCGTCGTCTAGGAAATTGTACCTCCTGTCTTGTACAGTGGCACACCGATACCTTACTACGACAAAGTGAGAAATCTAGGTTTAATTTTAGATAAAAATTATCATTCATGGATAGCTCATGTCAGCATAATCAGCAGAAAAATACACTGCATCTTCGATTATCTTAAGTGTTTTCAATACTTTCTTTCATTTAAAACCAAGATTGCATTAGAACCTTTCCCCCGCACCAATGAAAGCTGAATATCTTGGTGACGATTGCTTCTATTTCGACCGAACATAGCTTAGAACCATATCGACGGACTACGCTTTTGGTTAAAGAAAAAACTTTAATTACATCCGTCTAGAAACAGACACACCCACACGTAGATATACAGGTCAAACTTATAACATTCCTCTTTTTAAGTCTGGGGTTAAAATTAAAAGCATTACAGACAATGTAAATATCATTTAAATAATCATTCGATTATTTAAATGATATTTACATTGTCTATTAATATCTTAATGAGATCTCACAGAACTTCACTTACAACTAATATTTTTTTTAAATGGCGCATTTGACCTGAATGCATTTCGTCCCTGAAATGGTAATGTTTCTTATTATAGTGGTAATAATTTCAATTGATTTTCTGCTTATTTTTGTATTGCGAGCAGATATTTTTTATGTTTTATTTGATATATTTAAGATAACTTTGTAAGTAATAAAACTGTCAGTTTATTTTCATAATATGTTTCATAGTAGGTTATTTCGAGGACTGAAACGCTTTTATTAAAAAAATATTTAAAATAAAAAAATCACTTGCTAGTCATTTATACTGTCTATTTAAGCAAAGTACCATTTGGTCCTATGGTCAATAAGAAAGAAGCGTTCACTAAATTAAAATAGTTGTCAGCGGGAAGTTTCATGTTGGTTCACTACAATGTAGAGGTGTCGGTAGAACAGACGTGTGAAGCTAGCTCACATGGGCTGGGAGTGGTGCTCTCGCACACGTGTACGATTCTATACACAACAAGGCAAAATATAAACAAAATATACGTTTACATTCATTAAAATTCAAAAAATTTTCAATAGAAAAGAGATTTTATCATTATTTATTTTTATGGAAAGTGTTACCAAATTTGAAGCCAAACGCCGGTTTTTTACCCCTGTGCTGATAGCAGCAGACAGTGCTAGGTGTAGGCAAGTCTCTCCCCACTTCTATTCAATTATTGGACTTGAATTTACTTAACCAGAATTTTCCGTCTTTTTCACTTAACCTCCCAGATTCATGAAAAAACTAAATTTTAAACAAATTAAACACGACCACCTTACTTATGTAAGAGCTTTTTTTCACAAAAATCTCAGAGTGCTATGTGTGTTAAAGCCAGTTTCAATTTTGAACGTAAGTTCTAAAGCAGCGTTGATATTAGCCGTGGTATTAGTTCCCATTCAGGACATAATATTGGCTGTAATATTATAACAAGTATCTTTAATTTTTTTTAACAGCCAACTTACAGAAGACATTAATTTAGCATAACTAATCATTTCACAAAAGCAGAAAATCCCAAAAAACTGGATCAGCTGTCACCATTATGAAAAGAAGGTAAATTATATATAAGATGGAAAATTATGTTTGTTATTATTATTTTTTTAATTCAATACATTTACAATTACAATCTAAAATTGAGATGCTCATGCAACAACGGAAGAAAAGAAACACAATTATATAAATCTTTCATGTTTTGGCATAAAAAGGGTATTCTTAAGAACATAAAAAAAACAATTTTATATAAAAATATTTATTTAATATTTATATAAAAAAGTAACGATTATCTGTTTAGATAATTAAACTATAGACTCACCATAAAATAATAGTTTTAGTGGAGCCACAGGTGCACTATATACCCTCTGTAAGAGGATGGTATTGTCTGTAACTTCTATTATAAACGTTGTCCTTTGTCTTGTAATAGCTTTTGTAGTATGAATGCATTCAATATGGGTTTATAATTGTTCTATAATCTATATAGACTTCCAGAGTTTATTTTCAGAACGAATTTTTGATATTTTCCATAAATGGTAAATTATTTTTATCAGTGAGTAATAGGGATAGTGATCCCTATTGAAATTCGGCAATTGGTTGATTTCGATATCTTTAAGTCCTTAATGTTGTACTAAGATAGTTTCCTTACCTAAAACTAATCCTTACAAATGTTTGCTGTATCACGGTAAAAATAGGAAAACGTTCATTTCTCACGTTGAAGTATTTTAATGCAGTTGTTTGAAAAACATTTGCAGGTAACCATCCTCTCAGACATCGATACTAGACCTTGACAATTGTATCCGAAGACAGGTTTAAAAATTTAAAATATTCCCTCAAAGATGCAAATAAAAAATATAGTTCACGATAGAAATAGTTAGACGTTCCTAGACGTGATGGTGAAAAGAACGAATGAATTCCGTTTAGTAACTAAGGTGTAATAGAAAACCTACTCATACCAACCATTATAGTCCAGTCGTACCACTATCTAGCACATTTAGCGGCATTGCTCTAAATATTATATTACTATCAATTGAACTCTTCGCTTATACAAGGTAACGACGTAACGAATTTTCCTGCTATCATCAATACCGTTTAGCTGTGCCCATGAGTAAAAGCCCAAATAGGTTGAAAACTCTTGCAAATTTAGATTTAATTAAACATTGATTCAAATGCCGATATATAAATTTTATCAATTTGAAATTCCTAAAATTTTAACATTAAAACTTTTCAATCCGTACCAACCAATGAAAAGTGACTTTATCTTTAATGTTTTAAAACTTTGGGCATGTTTTAAAGAAAATTTTTTTTCATCTTAATGAAGCAACGTAATTGCATACTTAGATTTTAATATCTTTGGAGTTAAGATTTCATCTTTAGTTCAAATATTGTGAAAAGTCGGCTTTTCTACTTTGACAAAATCCGTTTATTTCACTAATACAAAATAATGTTTAAAAATGCAATTCGTTTCATCTTTATGTAGAATTACTAGGAAATATAAGGGGAAAAAAATCTATATAGAAAGTACTGTTTTCAATTGTAAAGTTTTCCAAGTTCATATAAGCAATAGATGAACGATTCCCAGCTTAATATGTAATATTTTTATTTTGTGGAACTACTAAATATTTCACAGCGGATATTCAATTTAATATGGAATACTTTTCATTGTTATTACATGACAATACATGAGCAAGAATATACAACGATTAGATATTGAGTTTATGTTTATTGAAATTGTGCATAATATAAGGCAGCTTTGATAGCGACTTTAAAATAATCTTAAGTATATGTACTTATATTAAATAAAATAAAGGTGGTTAGAGTGTTAATTAAAAAAAAAAGATATGTTATGTTATTAAATGTTTATGTTTATATACCTTGGTAAAATAAAGCAGATAAACTCTAGGTTTAATTGATTTTTTTTTAACTATGATTACTTAAAATAAGTTGATATCGTATGTTATAGATATTAGACTAACATAATATGTTCCAACAAACTCATAACAGCCTAATGATGGAGGTATACCGCCATTATGCTTAAAGTTATATCATAAAAGGATATTAAAATGTTGTTATTAAAGCTTAATAGAGTAATGGAGGATTTAAAGGCACTACTTTGCCTTGATAGTGCAGCTGGACTATAGTTCATTGAGCTCTGTTTTAAGTGTAATTTTTAAAATGTCTTTTGAGATGTTGAGATTGCTATGAGAAATTGTATCATGATAATATTTAATCGTAAAAGGATTACAGAAAATAAAGCAAAAATAAACTTTTGTATATGGCCCAAGCTTTTAAATGGGCTCTAAACTTTAACGATCATTTTACAGTCAAATTAAATGTAATAAATTCATTTGTACTTAGTCTTGCCATAAATATTGTTAGTTTAATACACAAATACAAAACCATTAAAAATATAAAAAGTTTAAACGTCGAGGCCAGTTATCAATAGAAGCACGCGCTCTTTCTATGAGGAAATTCTTCACTGCCAATCGTATGGATTGTTTTAGGGACTCCAAATTACCATTGCATTTAGAGGAAGCTGTACTCTCTAAAACTAACCATAAATGATAACCCAGCGGATTAAGATCGGGACTAGAAGACGGCCAGTCTTCAGCTTCTGATGAAGGCTGAGATTTTCGCTTCCAACCAAGACCGCTTTGATAACTTACAAATTGGCTAACTAAGGTTATTATTTTGAGAAATAAATATAATTTAATGTGCAGATCTCAATAGAACAATTTATTTTTACCTCACAACGCTGTATTATATTAATATAAAATACTATTTCGTACACTTACTATTCACTACTTAGTATTTACATTTTTATAAGAATATATTTGTACTATATGTAAATAGAGTAGTATTTACAGGTTGCCAATTATTTTTTCCATTCCAATATCAATGTCTGAGATAGCGAGCTGTATATAAAATTGCAAGTCTTATGGTAAAAATAGTCAAAAGAAGAGCTAAGTAGATTACTAAAAACAGAAAAAGTTATGAAAATAGAAATAAGTAATCATTTATAACTTTGACGACTTTTTTCGTTAAAATTATTTTAAATAAATATAATTTTATATTTTTCGTAAAAGTAAACAAAAATATGTCACCAAGAGTACAGTAAATAAGTGCAAAAGAGTTTAATCTAAAATATTAATATTTCTAAAAGTTTTTCTCAGCAAACATATAAAATATTTTATGCTGTACTTTCACATTGATCTTCATCTTTAAAGTGAAAAGGACTTTTTATGCAAAATATAATTACACCGAGAAGCGAGATCCGTGATAACATCCTACGGCTATTAAAAATCAAAATTACCTTCTTAAACCTATTTACTTTGTCCAAAAAAAATCACTTTGGGCAGGGAAGTTTGTTTGTTAAAAAACTTTCTATTGTATAAATTTAAGATATCTTTATGTCGAAAAAAAGTTTTTGGCTTTGCTCAAGTGGACGCATATTCGCAAAACTTATTGACAAGCAAAATCGTTTGAGATTGACGTTTAGCTGCAGGCAACTTAAAATTCTGATTGCTTAAAAATATTGGTATGCTAAAGTTAACAACTTCAAACCAATTTATAGATTCAAACAAATAGATTTCATATTTACAAAATTTATCACTAAAATAAATATAGAAATAAAAAAAGTATAATTGATTAGTTTACTTTAGTATTAATGTCAAGTAAAAATTCGGTACTATCAAAAAAGTGCTCTTAGCCCTTAAAAAATATAAAACATAAAAGTGATCGAAAAGAAATCCTCGTAAATGGATTATATTTTTAGGAAAATAGGAAGGAAGTAAGTTTGGGTGTTTGTAAAAGCTCCAGAATTATTGAAACAATTACGTGATTCTTTGCGCCCTTAAAGATTTGGGAGTGACATTAGCTTTCATGTTATTTTCATTACAACATATATCGAGTGGAATTCCTGGTAAAATATAATGTTTAATACAAAACAGTTTATAATACTATAACAAAGTTTAAATATTGTCCATTTATCTTTTTCAATTTATTTGCCTGAAATAAATTCTTTTTCAACCGCAATAAAATAAAAAAATAACCTCATGATAGCTTCAGTTTCTGGAAAGGGCTGCGATTTTTCCCATTCTGTACATTAATAAAGCAGTGACGTTTTAATCACATCTGTTGGTTTAAACAAAACCGATTTATTAATATCGGTGATCGTATAAGCGGTCATTTATTATACGTTTCATACGAGATTAACCAGTTAAAATAATTTAAGAAAGAAGTCTTTAATTAATAATTCTTGGGAGTACTATGGTATAAATTATCTGTACTCCGAAGGCACATCAAAAGAAGTTTGTCTAATGGTATCAAAAACTCAGACTCAAACTCTAATGTTCATGTGTTCAAACATTTTTATTTGCATTTAAATATTGCTATCATTACTAGAATAGCCTTACTAGAATACTATAGCTATACTTTGTTTATTGAGAGCACCTTATTGAAAGATTATATTTCCAAATATAAAATTTAAACATCACAAATCTTTGAAATCAGAAAAAATATATTCTGTCCAATCAAAAGTGAATTTCCTCGCTGTGTAGGTTTTTTGCTTCGTCACTGGAACCTGTAATTGGAGGTCTATTTTCACGATGCCGTAATTCGAAATAATTGTTCGTTAGCATTTTTTAATTGTAAGATTTATGTAAAAATACATATTTCTTTATCTTTTATCTTACCACAATTTCCTTTTTATATCTGTAACCGATTGTTATACTTATACTTTTCTTAGTTGTACCGTTTTGTTTTCTTAGACAATAAGTGCGCCGAGATTTATCTTCTTTATTTGAACACCAACAAAATGACGCTTCCCGCCTTGATAAGAAGTTTCACCAAAAATATATTGTCGGTATCAAATCTGAAGTTATAATTGTGTTTTCCAACAGTGGTTTCTTGAAGTGATAAATTTACCATACTTTGCACAACTTTAATCATGTAATTTACATTAAGATGAAAGATTAATTTTAAGTATTGTTAAAATCACAATAAAATAAGGATCAAATTTTTGAATTGGAGTGGCTAGGCGTGGGTTCATAAAAACATTTATGTAAGAGACAAAACAATGTTACAACCATAAAGAATGGAATGGTGTAAAAGAAGGGCGCTATACCGTCAGTGAAAAATTAATCACCACTGTCACAAAAATTGCATTTCTCTTAGATATTTCAACATATTTCATTAAATATCGGGATTGAAAGAGAAAACATTTGCTGAATTTTTGAATGGTTTAACATAAAGTGATACTAACAGTTGGTAGAGCTTTGTGTTTTAGAATAATATATTTGATTTAGTATATTTTACTAAATCTATACTAATATTATAAATGCGACAATTTTGATGTTTGTTTCTCAATCACGCCAAAACTACCGAAAGAATTTTACGAAACTTGGCAATGTTGTAGCCTATGTACCAGAACAACATACAGGCTATAAAAATGCTAACTTAGTGTACAATACAAGGCTATAGAATACTACTAATTGCACGTAGATTTTTCTGTGATATAACATAAGTTGTAACGCGATTACGTAATTGCCACGGGAATTCCTGTTTTTTATCGTTTGGTTCTCCAAATTTTACATAAGTATTTGTAAAAATTCTTCTTATTACCTGACTGTTTTAGAAGGAGCGTTTGGTTTCAAATATATGTATGTTATTATATAAGATGTTGCTCGTGACTCCGTCCACGTAAACTGTAAAAATAATATTTATGTGTAATATGTAATACCTATTTTCAAATCCGACTGTAAAAATAACTCTTCTAATTATATACCTATTACATATATAATACTACTGTAATTAACCAAAATATTAAAGAGAATTATGGTTCAACAAATTTTATAATATTTAAATATAGAAAGTTATATAAAGTCAAGTCTGGAGCAGGACCTCAGAACTACGGCCCTTATGTTTCATAGAGATTAATAATTTTCATTAACGTTTATTACTAGATAAAGCAAACCATTTATTCCTTAATAGTTATTATATGAATTTATATATATAATCTTGGCTGCTTCATAAGGTAGAAAATTTATTTGTTTTGTTTAAACTAATAACTTGCGCATTCAAAAATTGATTTGGAGTACGTAACAACTTTCTGTTATTATTTTTGACATTGAATGGACCGTCACATGTAATAATAGACGAGGTCAATAAAGCTCTTTTACTAGCTCTCACTCGTGGCGCATCTCACGTAGCAGGAATTATTGTGCGCAAACCAATTTTGACCTTATTTATAATTTGCTCAGAAGCATTTATATTTACTCTCAGTTATTATATAAATAAGCTTAAAATACGTAAAGATTATTTATAAATAAGCTTGAATACCTAAAGGAATTAGCAATTATATTATTTAATTTTTATTAATAATATACGTCAAGGCACTAAATTTAATAAATATCTTTACTCTCTCTACATGTTCAAGTTCAGCACAACATAAACCTCAATGACTTTAATAATAATTACATAAAATGTTGAACGTCCATTTCTCAAGAAGCTGAATCTTATGGGCAACCAACAAATAATTTACATATAAATTTATTTACATGCAACAATATAAATTTACATGACACAAACATACACAAACAAACAAAGCACCTTGTTTACTTGTAATGCTACTGAAATTCCTTCCTTAATTGTAGTTATTCACCAAGAACCTAAATTATTCTTTAAGCTCGTTTTGGGACATTTTAAAACCTTTAAATAATAATTATTTTACTTTTCTTTAGTGGTTGATATAACGAAACAGTAAACACAATGAATGTATTAAAGCATTCAAATGTAAAATATAATTAAGGCTCTTAATTATATATACAATAAATAATGCATAAAAAGCGCAAGGAATTGTAAGAAAGGCTTATAAAAATATAAAAAAATAATAAATGCTCTAAGTACATTTAAAAACTGCATTATTTCCCTAAATAAGTACTGTGGTTCATTATGATTGATTTAGAAAGCTGATAACAGATGGCGTTTCTAAATTATTGAAAATGTAGACCGCGGTGAAAAGATGTTATCATTAGCATTTATATAGTAACTAAGGCATATCCTTCGGTGTGGTTTGTGGTTAGTGTCATGTAAATGTTCCACTAATAAGTACCAGATACACAATTATAGTTCAGGAGTTAGCTTGTGGTTTTATTTGCAACCCTACTATTATCCACATAATGTAAAGACACTAAAATGAAAATCAATCACTTGGAACATAGAGAGAATATTCAACCAAAAATTCAAAAACTGCTTAGTGTGCATAACAACAACAGACATAAGTATAAGTTTTTAAAATAAGTTACACAAAAAACAACTATTAGTTAATTTGCATACATACTTCCTACACGGCGTTGTGGTGTAAAAGTGGGTTTGAACTTTTATATCAAAACTTTTGGCATTTTCACCTTTACAGAAATTTGTTTGTTAAAAATTCAAATACAAAGTTTTATTCAAATAAATCTGTGCCATAACGACCGTGCGACGTGCAGTCGAAAATAAAGAGGACAGTGTTTTGTTTATAGGACTTGAACATTTTCGATGACAATATTTTAATTAATTTATAAAGTTTTAACGAATAAACGATAAATGAATCTATATTCTTATAAAATATAAGGTAACTTTTAAGCTTTGAAGCTGATATGGAGATACGCTTGATAACGACTCTTCTGTTTGAGGGTTCTTTTGAAAATAGGCTCCGCGTTTTTACTAAACCAAACACAACAAACAAAAGAACTTTGTAACAATACTGAGGTTGATAAAAAAAGATTTGAATACTTTTTTATGATATAGGTATTGAATATTTTTAATTTGCTTTTGTAATGGTTGCTACGAAACAAATATGTTGTCTCTTTGGCTCTATTAATAGTCGTTCGCAACGTTGCTAGATTCTAAGATTCTAGTTGTTTATCTTATTGGTTTTTGGAACGTAGTTCCTTATTTGATCTAGTTGTTTATCTTTCTCGTTTAGTTGACATGATGACATGATGACATGATGACGTTTACAATAGTTTTATATTTACGAGAATGAAACTAGATATAAACTTATTTAGTTTTAATTAGTAGTTTAGTTTTTAAATAATGAGATTATTCCAGTTTATTGCCTAGGCAAAAAAAATCTATTGTGTCCGGTCATCTGACAAGTTTTTATTATAGCCCTTCGCAATAGTACTTTTTTCGAGATGCATCATATTATGTCCTTTTTGTACCCCTTTCGAAGTGGTTGCGAAGTTTTATTTAAATAGTTAAAACAACGAACAAGAAAACTTATATCCTCGTTATGTTAGTTATGATTTAGTTATTAAAGCCACTTGTTATGATACATATTAAATATATAATAAAATAAATAAGCTTTTTTCTTGGTTTAAATGTATAAGAAACCAAGAAGATACCTTTCCTTATTTCATTCTCATAAGCAAGTGACAGTAAAAAATAAAATTATTGTAACGTAGAGACAAAAAAACTAATAAGCTATACATCATAAATGAAAGGTGAAATTGGATGTCATTTTCAATCAAATTATTACTCTATCATTCAGTACAGTCGCATATTACTTACAATATAGTTTTTTAGTTCTCATAAAGTTCAATCGGGTTATATTCATCTGTACAAACATTAATGATTTAACTAATTATGTTGAGTGTATGGTTAATGGTTATACTGAAAAAGTAACTTAAATATAAATATTTTTTATTTATTATTATTTTTATAACGTAGGCCAAGATTACATTAAATAAACCAATTAACATTACAATGTTTAAAAAAAATTGTGTGTTCGAGTGAAAAAAATCGAGGTTAGTACATCCTATTATCATTATTGTAAACTACCACATAGTCCATTGAAAAGTTACATTTGGGGTTGCGTTTTTTAGAGGACGCAATTTTATTTTTTTAATGTGTAGGGGGGGTCAGTAGTAGCTTAAGTTCAAGTTTGTGGGGTCGCCACCCTTGTCCCACGGCCGCCATCTTGAAAATAAGGGTTGAAATGGTTTTTACGTTATATCTCTTAAACTATTTATCAGATAAAAAAAAATATAAACATTTTTTGTTGCAAATTAAATTCTCTACAACTTTGGTCTAGTAACTTTTTGTCGTATAACTATAAATAAAAAAGTTATAAGCGAAAATGTTAAGAAATTCGAGAACAAAATTTCTATTTTTCGATATAACTTTTTTTTGGATCATTTTACGAAAAAATGATATCAGACCATATTTGTAGATCGTTTTTTAAGGAACAACTTTTATAAGCAACATTTTTTTATTAGGTCAATAGCTAAGGTTTTACAGCGCTCTGAAGTGAGTACTATTTTTCAGCACTCTTTCGTTTTTTTTGATGTGGTATCCCCAGGAGGCCTAATCCATGGGCAATTTCTAGACCAAATAATGTTATTTATTATTATATATTGAAAAATGTCTATCAGATATTATTTTTTCATTCTCTTCGATGGTCCAGGCTGCGAGAAAAATCTGAATCAGTATCCGAGGTGAATTTTTGTAGTATAATGTGAGTTGGTATTGGCGTCATTGTCCTTAACTCATTTTCTAATTCATTTTATTCAAGTAATGTTGATATGTCCACGATGTTGCTGCAGCTTTCACCACTACAATGGAGGCACACTGATGAACATTTAAGGCCTGCTTTTCGGCAACCGCACGCACTTCCACAATTTCCTTTGCATCTGCAAAAGATTAATTTCATAAGCTCGGGGGGTGCTGGAGGCTTGGAAGCTTGGATGGGCATCCAAAATTTTCCATGCTTTTTCCAGCCCCATTCTTCTGGATCACAATATTTACGGAACCATTACTGAATCTGATGTACTCGGAAACTGTGGAAACGGGCTGCATCTTGTATTGGAGGAAGTGAAGAGAGATTAAATGCATTTTCATTCACTGTCTTAGCAAATCGTTTGTATCGCAGAGTGTCTGGAGTATCGTCTTTATTTCCGCCATATAAAGAGAAGAAAAAACGTTCGCCAACAACACTGAGTAACGATTACTCGACTTTTTCACTCATAAATAATTTAGTTCCACTTGCTAACTCTGGATGCTTCTGCAAAATTTTTATAAATTTGACTTTGCCCATGTTATACGCTGCTGACGTTATGTCGCATCCTGAGAAGGCATAGAGAAAGAGTAAATTCTCAGCCATTACGTCGTCATATTTAAAACAGACAGACAGACAGTACAATTGTTCGGACGTACGCCCTTTTGAAGGTTTTTAAAAAAATACATTAGTTTGATTCCTTCCTAATGCCGTCAGCAATACAAGGATGTCTATGTCTTCTGCTATGATTGTCACTGAATCATATGACTGTGATGCAGCAAGCGTACAACGGACGATGACCGCATCTGCATCCGATTCAGCCTGGGCGACAGTAAAATCAGTTTTGTAGTGGGGAAAAGGGTCAAACATAGTTTAATAATAGCATAGGAATATTAAGATCATAACAAATTGTATGAATAAAAAAAATATAGATAGAGAAGTAAGTCTAATTTTTAGTTTTTATTGCATCCCTACGAGCATTCGAGAATCCGTTCAAGTTTGGAGCGCTGTAAAACCTAGATAAATAAATTAAAATGATGAAAGTATAAAGAGAAAATTGTTTGTTAAAAAATCCTCTACAAAATTGCTGTGATGTCATTTTATTGTAAAATGATCTGAAAAAAAGTTATAACCTCCAAAAGGAAATTTGTTACAAAATTTTTACTTATTTTTGTTTATAACTTTTTTGTTGGTCACTTGACGATAAAAAGTAATATAAATAAAATTGTAGGAAATTTAATTTGCTAAATTTTATGTTTTATAAAATTTTCTGTAGGGTAACTATTTTACGAGATACAGAGCATACAGAGCCAAAACCCTTTGCACCCGTTTTTCCAAGATGGCGGCCGGGGGACAAGGGTTACGACCCCACAAACTTGAACTTAAGCTTCTACTGACCCCCCCTACACATTAAAAAAATAAAATTGCGTCCTCTAAAAAACGCAAGGTAAGGCCTAAAAAATGTAACATTTCAATGGACTAACATTAGTCGGACAATAAACGTAAAATTTGCAATTTATGATTATTGGAGGAATCCGAAAAAAGTTATTGAAGTCAGATGGATTGTTGCAACTAGCCTACAGTAGAATAACAAATAAGAGATCTCAAAGGTCCCACTACAAGAAATAAAATCGCTGAGCAAAACAACTAACTTACCGATCAATTACTACATGTTAAGTTTTTGTAATATAATCCAGTAATTGTTGAATAGTTATTGATTCTATTTAAGACACGAATAAACTCAAGTACAATATAATATGTAATAATTTCTATAAATATACTATTATCTTACAATATAAAGCCAATATATATGTTTTTAATTTGCCATAATTATTTACAAGCAAACAAACTTTTTAACTAAGTTTTGGAATCTAAATCATCATTATAACTTAAATCACATGGTATAAAACATTACGACTAATTACTGCCGTACAATAAATAATATGTATCAATGACATATAATCCAATATGTTCTAGCAAGTGGACA
The DNA here is from genome assembly GCA_959347355.1 of Napeogenes inachia. Taxonomy (NCBI): domain Eukaryota; kingdom Metazoa; phylum Arthropoda; class Insecta; order Lepidoptera; family Nymphalidae; genus Napeogenes; species Napeogenes inachia. The sequence goes on from OY365797.1 coordinate 7,820,171, forward strand.
CATTCTGTTTAACTGGTCAAAGCTTGGTAATTACTCTTATTAGCTGTATTTGTTTGCGTTTTCAGAAAGCGTGTAATGATAAGTTGACCTAACTCTTTAAAGAGGTGAATGAAATATTTATACAATATCAGATTGTTCAAATATTCTTAAGGGGATTCTTAGTAACTATTGTCACTACTATGTGACACTAAAATACTATGAATTTTACTCCTTTGTAAATAAAAAAGAGAATGACAATCAATCACCATTTTATTAATCACATTAAATTTAGTGACATATTTACATTCCCTTAAATTATCCTTTAATTTGGGGGAAAAAACTTATTTCTGTTTATTACCTGCTTGTACAATAAGTTGGTTTGTATGCTCATAAATCAAAGTGGGTTAGTACTTGAAACTTTGAGCTCCAATTAACCAACTACTACTGAGTATAGTAAGATAAGGAATAACAAGATATAGATATTCCGTACAGATACTTAATAACCGAAGAGTTTGTAATGTACATTACACGAGCTTTAGAAGCACGTACACAATGTTTAGATATCTAAACATTGAAAGCACGGATTACGTAAACAGAATTAGTGAAGTTGTGCCTAAAACATATTTGTTTTCATTTTTATTTCTTACCTAATATAAATTTATAAGTAATTATAAATGTCATATGTAATTACTTATACATTTTTTTGGTTCATCAGTTTTTGTTTAGAAGTATAGAAGAATGTTTTTTTCTTTAATGTTAAATTGGCATTCATGCAGTAGGCAGAATATTTTATTTAAAACCCATATTATAGAAAGCTAATAAGGATTTTCTAACGTACAAATAAAACCCTAAATAGGGAACATTCATGTAATTTTTTTTTGACGTAAATTAATCATTTACCTCTATATATCGTAGAAAAAAATATAAATAGGTTTGAAAAGATTTTAGTTTTTCTTCAAATTAAAAATTAAAACTTGTAATAATTTTGAGCCGTTCAAACGCCGTCATTTTGCGCGCGCTTTGCGTGACGTCAAATGACACATCCAGTGAATGTTTACTATGCACTTTTTAGTTACTTCATACATATTTTAAGTTTTAATTGCTTTACAAGTCATGGAAGAAGATAAAAGTCATCTTACAAATATTGTATAGTACCGGAGTGCAAAAATAGTATAAGAAAAACACCCGACAAAGTGTTTTTTGTATTCCAAGAGATGCGAAAATACAATAACAATGGTGTATGGTAATTAAAAGGGATAATATATGTCCTAAATCGTGTTTATATTGTTGTGAAGATCAATTTAACGTAAGTATATTTTATTTATAATAAGTTTAATCTAATAGTTTAAATTTATACTTACGAATTGAACATTAGAAAATTTGAGTTTAAAGTTAACCTAACCTAGCTTACAAAAGTTCAGTATAACTTTCTATAAAAACCGTAATCTTTTTTTGTTTTACGCAATTTTTATGGTCTGTCGATTTATTTCAGGTTAAGGAAGATACAGCAAATTGTATTGAATATAATATGTGTAACGAAACAACAAGGAGAAAGATGTAATCTAAGTTTGAAGAAAGGAGTTGTTCCTTATATATTTTTGTGGCAAAAACACCAGCTGATAGAATGAGAATGTGCATAGTAAAAAGGCAAAGATTGACATCCGTTAATGAAGTCTTTTCAGAGTTAGTTATCAAAAGTAGTGTTTAAAAAATGATGACCTTCATAAAGAAGTGATATACTCTAAGTAAGTCCTAGTACTGCCCATACAAATGTCTGTGATATTAATCAGCCAAGACTCAGTACTTCTCCTATTGAATGTGAGGATCATAAGGCAGAGCCTTGCTTTTCGCATATTAAAGATAAATTACCAAGTGACTAAGCTGTGCAAGTTAATATTAAACCGAAGTATGGAAGTAAAGGTGTCAATGTAAATATACCTGCTGAAAAACAAAATGTAGCATTGTCACCATTTCCTCATTTAACACACAACATTGTTACACAACAGTTTTAAAAGTAAAACTATCTGTTTTAAAAAGAAAATTGTTTACTGAAAACACAGCTGATAATACTTCTATAGCATCTTATATCTTCTATATCTGCTGATTATCAACCAAGTTATTTATCTAAGTCAAGTGAAGTGAAAAATGATTCAGAGACAGAAACATTTTAAAAATGTATTGTGTAGTAGCATGCTAATTGCTATTGAAAAAGAGTTTGTAGGTATTTGTTTTGTTAGAGTTGTTTTAGTATTTAGAAAATGTTTTTAAGATTACCTAAACAATTGTATCATTTAATAAAACCTTTAAGCACGAAAATATAGGTTTAAATTATTTATTTTTCTCAGTCACACTGATACTACAGTATGAACTTAAACGCCGATATATTGAATGGTGTGTCAAATGACGTCACATTTCCTTTCGACCAATGGTGGCGCGTTTTGGAATTTTGAATTTCGCTCCCTAAATTTACACTTTTCATAAATTATTTTATGGCCTTAAATGATTAGTAAATTAAAAAAAAATGATTTTATTATAATAAGATGATAAAAAGTAATCGAAAAAAAAATATTTGAGACCATTTAAATTTTTTTGCATGTTCCCTATTAGTTTCAGCAGAAATGGTACAAAATAAATTTCTCGAGGTTTTCCAAACCACTTTCTAGTTTTCCCTCTCTGTAGACTGTAACTATTATCGAGTGGTTAAACTACTACGATTACTGTTAATAATTATTTAAAAAAATATTGTTTATTTGTCACTTTCTTTTAAATTATCTCAATTGTAATGTGCATTCAACATAAGCATAAGATGTTAATTTTATCCGTATGTTGAATGTATCTTACACTTATGATAACTATGAAAACACTTATATCAGGTTAAGTACTTTTAAGTAAGATCATAAAATAACTGTTAAGGATGTAAGGACACCAGTTTCAGATGGTACCGACTTCTTTAAGACTTCTCATAATTATTGCAAATGCAATTATTTTCCAAGACACAGATACAAAACTCTCAGTGCTATGTTAGAACGGCTAAACATTTTAATGTTAATAGTAGAATAATATACCAAAGATTTACGCATATAGACACTTAAACACAGAGAGATACACGCACACTTAATTCCCCCGCCCAAGTTCTATCATCGGATCCATCCTTACGTTGTGGACACTCCACCTGTCCGAACGAAAAGCTATGCTTCGTCTTTTATAGTGCATATAGCGAAGGACTGGAACAGCGTGCCTGCGTCGGTAGTTCCGACCAAATACAATATAGGTGTTTTCAAGAGACGAGTGAATAGGTTGCTAGGTTAATGCCACTTACCACCTATGATTACATCTCCACTCTCCATCAGGTAGAATTTAGTCAAGCATTAAACAAGTTTTTTATAAAAAAAAGACACACTGTTCTGGTAATTTAATCAATTGTAATAGTTTTTCAAATTAGATGTCCATGTTTCATTAATCACCAATCAACAAGAAATGTAACACAAACATTTCCAAAGGTACAGAGAAGGTCATAGAATTACGAAAGACAATACATACACAGAATTCCGAAAAAAGTACAGTTTCCAACGTATAAAATAAGAACTTTCAGACCGACGTCCAACGTAACAGAGATTTTTTTTTAACCAAAGAACGTTGTGAAAAAATAAAGCTATATGTATCAAACATACACATGAGCAGCGAGGAATTCTAACTTCCAACAAGCGAGGAACTCTGCGGTTAACCAGAATTTATTTTTTAATTTTTAATCATTGCCGGAGATTGGACTCGTCAATTTTTCAATTAATATTTTTCGTTATATATGCTAAACCAAAAAAATTTCTAATCAGTAGCAAATTTCATATGTTGACAAACTTTATTGTTTATTACTGGTAAACGATATCACTCACCTAATTATACCTAGTATTACAGTAAGAATACTGGAGTTAAAAAAATATCATATCAGTAATTCAAGAACATTAAGGCTATTTCATTCTCTTTGTATTAACATTAAATTGTTAGCTTTGTTTTATTAATAAATAAATCAATAATTTTTGAATTGTAATTTAAATCAATAAACAAGTTGTATGTATTTGTTATTATAATATATTTATGTTTTTAATGTAAAGTTTTTATTATTAAAAATTAAAACACAAAATTTATTTTATTTTCTGATTAACTTTTTCCTATTAAAACACTACTTTATCGGGATGTTCTTTTTATTTTTTCATTCATCACGAGCAAGGTTTCCACGATAGCAAAGTCATTTTGGTTTTAAACCTAGACTTGCCATAAATATTTTTACAAAGAAAAAAAATATCCTTTAATTGCAAATAACATTTATTACTTTTAAAGTATGTTAGTTTAATACACAAATATAAAACAATTATAAATATAAAAAGATTATTCGAAGTGGTGTCCAATGGCTGCAATATAGTTCTTTAAGCGTTGAGGCCAGTTATCAATAGAAGCACGCGCTCTTTCCATGGGGAAATTCTTCTCTGCCAATAGTATGGATTGTTTAAGGGACTCCAAATTATCATAGCGTTTAGAGCAAACTGTACTCTCTAAAACTGACCCTAAATCATAATCCAGCGGATTAAGATTAGGACTAGACGACGACCAGCCTTCATCTGTGATAAAGTCCGAGACATTTTCGTCGAACCAAGACTGCGTGGACCGAGCTTTATGACCCGGCTCTTCCGGTCTTGCTGGAAGGACCATACTTGATTATTTAATATAGTGTCATTAAAGGGCTTAACTACCTTTTCAAAAATGGTATCTTGATAAGCTGGTACCGATGTTTTGATACCTTTTTCTCAAAAAATATGCAGTCACTCCTTCATAGCTAACACCCCACCAAACCATCACTGCAGTTGGATAATGCCCACGTTGCACTCTCTCAACTAAATGGGAAGCTTCATTAGAGCTTTACGCATAAACCCGGTTGTTTCGTTTGTTAGAATGTTTCTCAATTGTAAAATTTTTCTCATCCTTTAACAAAAATTAAATTAAATTAAATTAAATTAAATTAAATTAAATTAAATTAAATTAAATTAAATTAAATTAAATTAAATTAAATTAAATTAAATTAAATTAAATTAAATTAAATTAAATTAAATTAAATTAAATTAAATTAAATTAAATTAAATTAAATTAAATTAAATTAAATTAAATTAAATTAAATTAAATTAAATTAAATTAAATTAAATTAAATTAAATTAAATTAAATTAAATTAAATTAAATTAAATTAAATTAAATTAAATTAAATTAAATTAAATTAAATTAAATTAAATTAAATTAAATTAAATTAAATTAAATTAAATTAAATTAAATTAAATTAAATTAAATTAAATTAAATTAAATTAAATTAAATTAAATTAAATTAAATTAAATTAAATTAAATTAAATTAAATTAAATTAAATTAAATTAAATTAAATTAAATTAAATTAAATTAAATTAAATTAAATTAAATTAAATTAAATTAAATTAAATTAAATTAAATTAAATTAAATTAAATTAAATTAAATTAAATTAAATTAAATTAAATTAAATTAAATTAAATTAAATTAAATTAAATTAAATTAAATTAAATTAAATTAAATTAAATTAAATTAAATTAAATTAAATTAAATTAAATTAAATTAAATTAAATTAAATTAAATTAAATTAAATTAAATTAAATTAAATTAAATTAAATTAAATTAAATTAAATTAAATTAAATTAAATTAAATAGAAAATGTTTCATTAAATTTAATTTAATTTAATATAAATCTAGCTTTTAAGGTTGACTCACTATAACGTTTTCTTTGGTTATGAAATTAGTTCTAAAATAATTTATGTTTTAATAATTACGATATTATTCCTTAACCAAAAAAAAATTTTTCAATGTCACAGACATTTAATTATGAACAACATTGCTCTAAACAGCATTTGATTTTCTATATCTATACTAATTTTATAAAGAGGAAAGGTTTGATTTTAGGTTTGTTTGTTTGAAATGGGCTATGAAATGACATAGGCTATGGCTAGGCCCATTATTAATTATTTTCTATGTTGTATGGTATTTTTCTGTTGTTTTTTTTGTTTATTCTTCCAAAGTTTATTTATTAAATGCCAATGCAATTATGCATAATCGGTATCGTAGTTAATCATATGTATTGTTTTTACTATTAATCTCAAATATATAATAAGACAGTAAAAGTCGAGTGTCTGTACATTTATTAAAAACGAGTAACAGAAACTAAAAAATAAATCTTGGAATTTTTGTCTGTCTGTCTGGTACGTTATAACGTCGAAACTACTCAACGGATTTGAACGCGGTTTTTACAAGTGGATTATGTATAATCTAGAGCGTAAAACTTTGTTTCGTTAAAATCTGTTAAGGGTAAAAGAAGTTATGGTCAATTTAAAATTTACTTCAAGCACTGTTTCCAAACTTTTAAACAGAATTGAATGCCGTTTACATGAACGTATTTAATTAAGATAAAGCTAGAATTTCTACTTTGTTTTATCTGAATTGTAAAATAATTTAACAAATTAAATAAAATGCTGTACGATAGCTCTTTTAATTGTATGTTAAATAAATATTTATAACAAGCTGTGCCCGCGACTTCGTAGGCGTAGATTTCGTATGCGATAAAACACCCTTTGTACCCTCACCTACCTTGTACCGTACCCTTTGTACATATTAATGTATAACCTTAAAAGTTTCAATAAACTCCGTCAAGTAGATTTTGCGTATAGAAGTATTTCTAGCTTACATGAATCCCCTATTATTATTATTTCTTAATATTTTCCATGTAAAGACAGCGATCATTCACAGTTTTATTTTATGTATATAAAAACATTTTTTAAATACTTAAAACACATATACCTTTTGATAGTGTGAAGAGGAATGACATGAGAGAAATGGACATAACATTTTTATTTCTTAATATAAATTTAAATAAGCTTAACATGGCTTAATGTTTGAAAATATCTATAAACATGTATATGTTTATAGATATTTTCAAACATTAATTTCGGTAACGGCATCTTCTCAATGTTTATTTATACTGCAAAGTTAGAAATATTGGTTAGGATTTTCGAAAGAAACCTAATAGATGTCACCACCGTCCCGATAAAGACGATCACATATAGAATGCTTAATTCACCGAGGCGGACAGCGATACGGTAGCTAAGTTGGTAGAGCGACAGGACGGTTTCCCAGTAGTCACGGGCTCGAATCCCTACCCGTATCGGTTTATTTTTCATTCTATATTTATATTTAAATATTTCAAGTTAAAAGTAACATTAGTTAAAAATAATTATTTTTTTAAATCTCTATAACGATGTTTATTCTTTCAGGTTGAAGAACCTGCAAAGAAATTTATATAAATAAATCTTAATATATTTTCTCTTTTGAAAGTTGAGCAGTCAACAAAAATTATGTGCACATTGTACAATGTAGTGTAATAATGAAATAAATTTAGCAGTATAATATTTAGAGATTATTACAAAACAGTAATAAGTTTTATAATTTCTATTTGCATACGATCAGCAGATTTACAAAAAATACTTGATAAGATATCTCAGAAAAACTTAATAATTTCACATGCTATCCTAAATGCAAATGTATTATATTAAGAAATGATTTTTCCTAACTATTATAATATAATATCTGATTTCTTTACCATTTTTTTTACCAACCGCTTTGAGTATAACAATAATGAAAAAAAAGTTAAAACTAATAATATAAAAAATCAGACATTCGTTTTCATTTTACTTATACACTTGCATGCCTTCGCCCGCTTGGAATGAGAAAGAGCTTCAGGGCTTTAATTAAGATTCAATTCAAATTAAATTACTTAGCTCCGATTTCAGAAGCTATACAAAGTTTAACAAACGAAGTGGTATACTTAGACTACGTAATATCAACAAACAGTATTACTTTATATAATTTATTTATTTTTTTATAATTATCATTAGTCTTTTTACTTTTAAATCTTTTTAAACCCGATTAACCGGTTAAAATGATTTCAGGATGAAGCCTTTATTTGAAAATTCTTAGGAGTATTATTAAATAAGTTATCTTTACTGCGATCTTTTGATAATGAATCCTCCGAAGCCACATCAAAAAAAAATTATCTAATGATATTGAAAATCAAATCCTATGGCTCACGCTTTTTTACATTTATATTTGCATTCAAATGGTGATTGGGGTATTCTTATTTAGAGCACCCTCATAGTTATAGTTATAGCTCTAAATATAAAATTTAAGATTTAAATAATAAAAATTTAAAATTTCAATATAAAATATTATGTCCAATAAGAAGTGAATTTCATTACTGTTGGTTTTTTCTTTCGGCACTGCAAATTGTAATGATAAGTCTAATTTCACGATGGCACTGGCCCCATTTTCTTTTTATATATAAGCATTGAATAATCTCAAGACGTCTATTGTACTACTTTTACGTTTAATCCGTGAACCATTTAGTGTTATATGTTTAAAAAATAATGAGTTTTTACCAATTTGTCAAACTATAATATGAAACGCGATTGTTTAAAATTTAGTATAATTGTTAGTTAGCTTTTTATATTTAAAATTTATCTTAAAATACATATTATTTTATCTTTTACCTTATCACAACTACCTTTTTAAATCTGTAACTTATTTTATACTTATTCTTTTCTTACTTCCACCGTTTCGTTTCCTTAGAAAATAAGTGCGACGAGATTTATCTTCCTCATTTTACCACCAATAAAATGACGCCTCCCATCTTGATAAGAAGTTTCACGAAAAATAAATTTCCGGTGTCAAAGTCGAAGTTATAATTGTGTTTTCCAGCAGTGGTTTTACGAATTTGATAAATCTACTATCCTTTTTACAAATCTAATCATGTAATTAACATTAAGATGAAAGATTATTTTTAATAATGGTAATATATTTTAATAATGGTAATTTTTAATAAAGGTAAAATATTTGTAATCGGAATGGGGATCGGCACGGGTCCATATAAACATTTGTTCGAGGGGACAACACAATATTACGACTATAAAAAATGGAATGATGCAAAAGACTTGTACTCTATAAAGTAATAGAAAATCCATCTCAACCATCACAGAAAATTACATTTATCTTAGATTATACAAACATATTTCAGTGAATGTCTGCGTTGAAAGGAAAAATATTTGCTGAATGTTTGAATACTTTGAAGGCTTGAATATAGGAAGACATTACTTATCAAATCAAATCAAAATGTCTTTATTTGAATATTACATATTAATCAAAACTAAAATAAAATATTAAATCAAATTTATATAAAAAAAAATACAAAAGAGAGAAAAAAAAACAAAATTAATACAATAACAAAGAAGGTGATAAGAATGATGCCCAAATCGGAGAGCCACTCAGCTATTTTAGAGGCAACTGTCCCCTAAGCTGATTTTCAGTGACCGCCGTTTTCGAATTTCGAATGCAAGTGACAGAGATACAAGTACAAAAAACAAAAAAAATACAAATAAAAAAAATATAACAGGAAACATTGGCATCATAGCACTATATAAAAATTTCAATAAAACTATATAAAAATTTCAAAGTTCGTCAAAAAAGAAAAATTTAATATTTTTTTATGATACATATATTGAAAATATGTTTTATTAACTTTGATTTGAAACAAATATTTTGTCCCCTTGGCTAGGTATAGTTATTAGCAACGTTATTAGATTCGAATTGTTAATATTTTTAGCCTTTAATCATTACTGTAACATACAACATTTACTAAAGGTGCAGCACTTAATCAAGATCTATTATTATTTATTTTAAACATCAAAGCTGTTTTAAAAACGTTAGTTTGTTAATGGAAAACTACACGATGACACTTACAAAAGATTTTATATTTTTTCAAATGGTACCTAATCTATTTTTCTTTAGTTTTACTTAAAAATTTAGTTATTAAGATGTGAAATTGTTCCCAGTTTAGTTAATAAAAAAAGTTCTATTATGTCAGACGGCCGAGCAAAAATTTCTATTATCTCCCTCGGGAACAGTTTTCCGATGCATTCTACAACCTTTTTGTAGCCTTCGCAAAGTAGCCTTCGCAAATTTTCTTGATAATCTTTTAAGTAGTAACTTTTTAGGCGGCTTTGTGGGTCAAACATACATAATGAGGGTCCAGTACAATAACGGATTCAGAATGCTGTAAGACTTGACACGTTTTTATTTGATTAAGGTCTAACAGTGTCCTGAGAATATTAGCATTAAAAACGGATTCCCAATAGTAAAAGCATTGTATCTTGATTTAATGTGTAAATGACAATATATATGTTTATAATATTTTTATCATTATAATACGATTAATAGTAATTTGGCATAATTTTTGAATTGAATGTTGTGACATTATTAATTTTATTTTATTTTTATTGTTATTAATTTTAATTTATAATTTGAAATAGCTGTAAACAAAATGTTGCTCGAAATAAAGACTTATTATTATTATATAATATAAGAACATGGTAATAATACCATGTTTTTATGGTAGTCAAAATATACTTTAGCAAATATACACATCTGCATAACAATTTAGTTCTTTTGTTTTTATTCTACATTGTTTTATTAATACAAATAAATAGCAATAAAATAATAATGAATAATTTATGTTAATGATTTACTTTCCTACAGTTAAAATCCAACTAAGATTCCAAATTTGCCACAACTATTTACAAACAAACCACATGTTAGTTTTGGAACCTCAATCAGCGCCATATATCACAAACCACATGATATAAAACACACGGCCAATAATTACTGCAGTATACTAATTAAAATATGCCATTGACATCTAGTAAGTTGACACATCCTGGTTACCTGGCCAGAGCTTGGTATATACTCTAATTAGCTCCATTTGTTTGCGTTTCCCAAAATAATTTTATTTTTCGTCGACCCTACCCTATACAGAGAATTAAATTTATATATAATGTCAGATTTTTCCATTATTCTCCAAGGGATTTTTAGTCACTATTGTCACTTAGTAGTGACTTATTTGTGAGATGAAAATACCTTAAATATGACTTCTTTGTAAGTAAAAAACAGAAAAAGAATTTATCCCCCTTTCATTTCAATAATGAAAAAAGAGTTAGTGACATTTACCTTTTATATATTGAGAATGGTGTTACGAATTAAGACTAGTTTTTGTAATTTACTTTACATTTAGCTTGTGAATAATTCCAAATTCTTATTTAATTTTGATTAGGGAATATATTTCAGTTCATTAGACAAATTTGTTATTATTCATTAATTCCTTATTATTCCATTCATCATTCATTAATTCTCCATAATTCGTTCATTCATTTATACATCATCAGTTTGTTTATGGTTCGTTCGTTCAATCATTCATTTATTCATTTTTCATTCAATCATTATTTCATTTTATGACTGATAATGCACTTAAAACTTGGATACGGTTGCGGTAGTTGTTTTTTACTAACTTCCATAAAGCTTCTTACAAATAAATGTTATCAAGTCTTTGCAACTTTTACAATAAGCTAGTTTGCTTGTTCATAAATCAAAGTAGGTTTATACCTTAGATTGTGTTTTAATTAACAATCTCTCCCAGATAACAACCAAAGATCTTCCGTACAGATACTTAATAACTGAAGAGTTTGTAATTGAATGTACAATACACGAGTTTGGATACGAATACATAGACAATGTTTGGATGTCTTATAAGTTAACCTGAATCTTCTTCATATAGAAGAGATTTGGTGAAGTTACGACTAAAACAAATCGTTTCATGTTTATTTCTGACCTTACATAAATTATATTATCAAATACTTAGTACCCTCCAATATATCGCACCAACTATACATATCTCGCATTGGCGACGTCTGACTTCTAGTGTCCATTTTATAGTATTTACAGGTTTCTATGTAATCTTTATATTCTCTAAAATTAACAAAGCAATATTTGCAATTAACAGAGCAATTTTTGTTTTTTGTATTGTCTAGTCTAGTCTAGTTTATCCTTACATTTAGAATAATTTGGTGACGGAATGCTACAGCGGTGCGCTCAAACAGTTAAGAAAATATAATATGTTTATGGAGTCAGTATCAATTAAAGTTTTGCATACACTTTTTATACATTCTAGATATAAGCTGTGTCAGTTATATTCTTTATATGCTCCATCATGAATAATTTATGATCCAATTGAATTCCAAGATCTCTCACTGAATTAACCCTTTGGATTAAATTATTATCAGTCTTGTAGAAAAAATCAATATTTTTTATTTTTGTATATAGAAATTGGTAAGGTTATTTAAGTCAAACTGTAATTACATACAGTCCAAAATTATGTTTTTAACTTTATAGATTTTATTATCATCTGAAAGTAGTAGGAAACAAAAATATTTAATAATAATAAATAGATGTTTAATCTATATATGTCATATAATTAGGCGTTCTATAATAATGGATCCAGAAGGGGACCTTGCAAGACACCTGAAGTTGCAAGTACAAAATCACTGTCGGCACAGGCACTATATATAACGACAGTTTGTTGTCTTTATGATATGTACGAGTAAATCCACCTATGTAAGTCACCTTTGATTGCGAGAGCTTGAAGCTTTTGTAACAGAATAACATGATCTACCCGATCAAACGCAACCTGAATTAAATTGAACTAGGGCAATAATAAATTTGACATCAGAATAATCTATTTTTAACGTACACTGTCAGCGTTATAGTAAATAATGAGGTAGTGTATGTACGGTTTTCCGAAACAGTATGTAATGTTAGAAGCCATTAAACCAATTAATCAATTAAAAACATGTATCTATTTTCCTCTCTTTTAAACTCCATAGGAACCAAAAATTTTGACCAATAAGTCAATTGGTTATTTGGTATGGTATTCTAATGGAAACAGAATAATAATGATTTTGGTAAAGATGAATGGTAGGTGATTTATTTTGATAGCAGGATTTCAAGTACCTACCACTAGCAGCAATTTGATGTTTTGCTATTCTTTTATTTTTAATTTAAAATTCATACATTTAATTATATTTTTTTTTTACCTAAAAGCCTATTAACCTTTCATTTAATTGAATACGTTAATAGGTTATTTGTAATAAGAAAATATAAATACTTATTTTGTTATTATGAAAAACAAATTTCCTTTTGGCGGGTTATCATAAATCATCTTAAAAAAATTCTCAAAACCGGAGATTGGACTCGGCAATTTTCAAATTATAATATTATAATACACAAAGCTTAACAAAAAATATTCTGATCAATAGAACAACAAACAAACTTTATCGTTTCTTACTGATAAATTTATCAGGGACCTAAGCAGTAGTAAGTAGAAGTAAGCATATTTTATATTTTTTATATTTTTTCTTAAAACATACTATAAATATTTAATAAAATATGTTATATTTAACCTTAGGATCTGAATCAAGTAAGTAGGAATAACAAGCATAACTTTTTATATTTCTCATTTATACTCGTGTTTAGTATTAAATACATGTCGCAAACAAAAAATCTTTATTTTCTAAAAAGTGCTCTTAGCCCTGATAAAATATAGAAGGTATAAAATAGAAAAGTGATTTAAAAGAAATCCTCGTATATGGATTGTATTTGCAGGAACAGGAAGAGGATAGGTTTGGGTGTTCGTAAGAGCTTTAGCACTATTGAAAGGAATTACGTAATTCTTTGCGCCTTTGAAAGCTTAGGATTTCAGTTTTCATGTCAATAAAACCATGTATAGAGTGAAATTTCGAAAAAAATAGTATTTAATAAAACAGGTTATAATACCAAAACAAATTAAAAAGTTCAAATATTGTCCAAATAACCTTTTCAATTTATTTTGCCTTAAATAAAATTTATTTGATCAAAGTATATTTAAGCGCTAAATGTAAAGTCATAGTGCAAAAGAAATGGGAATTGAAATATTTTTCAATAGCAGTAAATCAAAAATGATCTCATAACAGCTTCTGGAAACGACTGCATAATTTTCCATTGTGTTCATTAATAAAACTCTGTTTATTATTATCAGTGATCTTAATAGAGAGAAGAACAGGTCAGTTTTAAACACCTTTTTAAACGAGGTGTACCGGTTAAAATTATTTTAGGTTGAAGTCCTTAATTGAAAATTCTTGGAAGTTTTATTAGAACAGTTGTCTGTGGTGCGATCTTTTGATAGTGAATCCAACAAAGCCACATTAAAAAAAAATAAACAATAGTTTAAAAAACTAAAAAAACACGCTTTTATTGCTAACCGAACTAAAAACTAGAAAATAATTTTTAATGACAAAGAGTATAAAATTACAGTAGTAGAAGATCGAACAATTAATCATAGTGAATCGCCTTAATATAAAATTATAATAAAATTTAAGTTATTAACAGAATAATTCAATTCTGAGTAAAAAAACGTGGGGTGCTCGATATTTAAGGTATTACAATCATTCTTATAGCAACTATCTATGAGAGGATAGTTATGAATCACAGTAAAATGCACCCCACGATTTTTTAGTTCGGTTAGCAATAAAAGCGTGTTTTTTTAGTTTTTTAAACTATTGTTTATTTTTTATTTTTTAGTCTGTGACAAACTCATAAATTGGGAAATCATTTCATTACTTAGATTTTTTTAGAAAGAATCACTCAGTGGTCTCCGTATGATCGATCAACGGGCATTGATCTATGAAAGAATTTATTAATCCTGGTGGTCCTAATAAGGATAATGGGAAACTTTTATCAAATTATTGCATTGTCATCGGTCCTTGATACGTGTGCAAAGTTTCAATTTAATCGGATCGCTGGAACCTGGTGAAAATTAAGCTCGAAGATTCCGTTACATTCATACATACCTACATACATACATACAACCCAAGCTAATAAAAGCGTGTTAAAAAATATCTAATGATTCTGAAAAATCAACTCTCGGTTCACTTTTCCATATATTTATATCTGCATTTAAATATTAATAAGACTATTCTTTGTTTATTTAGAGCACCTACTTAAATATTTTTTATTTTCAGATGTAACTTTTAAATATCACAATTCTTTACAATTAGAAAAATGTAATTCTGTCACATCAGAAATGAATTTTATAGCTGTGTAGGTTTTTTGCTTCGTCACTGGAATCTGTAATTGGAGGTCTAATTCCACGTGGCCCCTGGCTCCATTTTCCTTTTATATAAAATCATTGAATAATCTTAAGGCCTCCATTGTACTTTTTTTTAAAGTAATATGTGAACTATTAAGTGGTATATGTATTTACTATAAAAAATAACTACGCTAAAAAAACCGACTTTAAAAATAAAAAGTAAAAAATAATGAAGGTCCTTATTTTTAATCTTGCCTATTATTTATAAGTCCTATTAGTAAATAGGACATATAAATAATAGATAGTATATAATAAATTTTAAATTTTCATTATTTTTAACTTTTAAGTTTTAAAGTCGGTTTTTTTAACGTATTTATTTATTATTTAATACTTTTTAGTTTATTGCCACATTGTCAAATAGTCATGGGTAGACCTACAAAAGGTGGTGCGCGCTTTAAAAAATATAGATCTCGTCTAAAAGTAGTCGTCTTCGTAAAAATGCTTTTCGAAACACAATTTCACATTCTTGTATTAAAGATCGTGAAAAACGTTAGTTGGTCATGAAGGCATATAATATGAAATCACCATTACGTCAAGAAACTCTTTATCAGCATAATTTTAGACTCGGTAAGATCCAAAAGTGTCTTGCGAATGAATATTTTGAGCAGAGATCTAATAGACTTTGCCTTATTAATGAGCGTTTGGCCCGTTGGCCAGACCAGTCCTCTGATCAGCTGACTCGTTAGTCAGCTGATCAGAGGACTCATAGACTTGGTCTTATTAATGTGCGTTTAGAAAACGAGTCAACTGAGCAGAGGACTCGTAGATTAGAAGTAAAACGAAACCGTACAGCAACCGAGTTTGCTCAGCAACGTGAGAACCGACTAGCAGCAGCGCGTCAGACTTCACAAAGACTTCGTTCAATGAATGAGTTGAATTTTATTATACCATAAAACAATATGCTGAAGTACAGTCTGTAAGAAATTATTATATCCAAAACAACAGATATCTTTAGTCCCAGCACGTGTTGATTTCCTACCGGAGGAGCTAGTACAAAACTTGGACAAAAGTGGTTATAAAATAAAAACTACCTAAATCGTTTTTTATGGAACCAATTCGAAACTTTTCCACATCAAACAAAAAAAAAATACGAAAATCGGTTCAGAAACCTCGGAGAAATCGGTGTATCGGTAATCGGTGGAAAAAAAATATACCGGCTGAATTGAGAACCTCCTCCTTTTTGAGGAAGTCGGTTAAAAATAGAGAACTTGTAGGCAATTTTAAGTTATAATTATTTTACCTTTACCACAACATCCTGTTTATATCTATAATGTATTTTTATACTTATTATTTACTTACTTTCACTGTTTCGTTTCCTTAGAAACATTTTCATTTTATTGATGTTAATCTTATCAAGATAAGAAGTTCATCGAAAAACTAATTTACGGTGTGAACCCCAAATTTATAATAGTGTTTTCAAACAGAAAGTTATTAAATCTATCTAATTTGTGAAGTTATTAACCAATTTTTTTTTTTTTTGTGTCTGTCTATGCTGTTAGCCCTGTTGGCTATTACAGCGTCACCGGGGGAGTCTAATCATGTAATTTACATTAAGATGAACTATCAAACCTTGCTATTGTTAACAACCACAGAAAAATGAGGAGCATAATGCTGGTGAAATATCTATATCTAATAATGTTAAAAAAATATGGTAATGGGGATCATTACGGGTCCATACAAACTTTTATTCGAGAGACGAAACAATATTACGGCTATAAAGAACGGAATGGTGCAAATAGATTAAGCGCTACCGAGTAGTGAAAAATCCATCACCACCCTCACAAAAATTGCATTTCTCTTAGATTTTACAAACATAATATATCAAAAAATGTCGGCGTTGAAAGGGAAAATATTAACTGGATGTTTGAATGGTTTGAACTCTTGAATATAGGGTGATATTACAGACAAAGTAAGTTTTAGAATAAGAGAACTTTGTGTTTTAGAATAATAAATTTATTTTAGTATATTTTACGAAATTATTATATCAGAAGCAACTTATTTATGGGATTGTTAATATTTTGGAAAGTGTAAAAGTCTCCCTTTTATTTTAAGCCAGCTAAAAACTAACACCAATCTCTGACATAAAACATCTTCTGGCCCATTGTTTTTCTTTTGAAAACCCGTTTTTCAAACCTGAGAAAACTCTTAACTTTGAAATAACTTTCATTTATAATTCGATATTTTGTTGAAATTTTGTACATAATATATAACATTTATTACTGCTTAAATATAACTTAAGGATTTGAGGGTTGAACAATTTTATTTAGTTTCGAATTCACAAAAGATTTGATCTTGTATTTTTTAAGGAATTTTAAATAAAATTCCAAAATGCATATAAAATTTCATTTAATGTTTAAGCTCTGTCAAAATGTAGCACACACGTCATTTGCTCACTACAACTGTTCAAGCATTGGTACCGCTTATTTCATTCAAATCGACCAAAAGATAATATATATTTTTTAATTTATTTACTCTTTAATATATATTGTGACAATATTATTTAGGTTTTTAAAAGCTACCTCGAAATATGATAAAATATTTAAGTTGAAAACGAGTATTAAGAACTTACATATTTTGTAAAAGAAAAGAAAATGCGGATAAAACAAATATTTCAATAACTGTACGTTGGTACTTTGGGCAATGTATAATTAAGAATATTAATTATTATTTATTTTTATGGTTAATAAAAAATAAATAATAATTATCCATTATATGAGTACTAATATTGAGGACTTTCGAAGACAATATAAATACCTAATATTTTAAAACTAATCATAAGTATTATTTACTGACAATATACAGTACATAATATATATTTAAGAAAACAAATATATTTCATCTTAGCTACTTTATAAGGCTGAACCTTTATTTGTTTTATTTAAAATAATGAATAGTGCACTTACGTATTCTGAAGTACGTAACGACTTTCCGTTTATGTTTTATTTTGAATTGAACGTCACATACAATAACAAAAGAGGTCTATAAAGCTTTTTTACTAGCTCTCACACCCGGCGCCTTTCACGTAGTAGGAATCAAAGTGCGCAGCCCAACTTTTCTTATGTTTGCTCTTAGTTATTCATAAATAAGGTTAAAAAACGTACCATATTTGTAATAAGATTATTTAATTTGTATTAGTATATTATTCACATACGTCAAGGTAATATTTTAATATATTTACTCCTCCTTCTTCAGCCTCAGCATAACATCAAAGTCAATGAGTTTAATAATTAACATTTTGAATTTTGATGACAAAAAATAATTTATATATTGTCTGAAATTTTCTATAGACATGTTATGTTTATCCATGTGAAGCTTATTAAAATTGAACAATAATAATGATTAAAAATATAATCAACCGCCATGCTTCGAGCTCATGAAAGGGTCGAACCCCGAATGGGATCGAAACTAATCGGGCAAATTCCGATTAAAAGTTACATGATTATAGCCGGGTAAATACAAATTGAATTTACTTCAATTATAATCTATTTCAAAATATTTAATAATAAATATGAATGAACTCCCTTTTTTGTCTGTGATTCCGATATTTTCGTAAAGGAGATGATACTTTACGACGAACCACCAATGAGGCTAACATAATATGTATTTGATAATTCATTATTGATTGGAATATGTTACGCAGATCTATTAAATTTAATGTTATTAAATAAATATTTACTAGAAACTAACCAGAGCTCGCAGCTCTGAGGTAAATAAAGTTCATCATCCTGTCAGTTGAGCTACCATGTCGCTACCCGCCGCGATGAATGGAGCATTAGTTAATTAACAAAATCCACTTCTATCATTTTTGACAAATTTGTACGTTTATCTGTTTTTTTTAGTTGTGTATACGACACGACAAAAAATATATTGCTAATGTAAATAACTTTAATACATAGAAATTGAGCGTCAGTCAGTCAGTATCTTTCGTTTTAACTTTCATTGCACTTTTCACTCTAAAAAAGATATATGTAGGTGGCGTAAAGAGAAAATAATAAACATACAAATAAATAAATAAATAAATACAAAAATTTATAATGATACCAATACTAACACGTGCGTCAACACAACATAGTTTCTCAAACTCTATTTCCACAAAATCCAAAATCGTAGGGACTCTCATTAACCTTGACCCTTCGGCCGAACGAATTATGAATTCTATTTAATCACATAAGGTGGTAACCATAACATAAAAACAAAGTAATTCCTAAAACTTTTCAACCAGTAGTGTAGTGAAGTCACTAAATATCCAAATAGTTGGACACTAACATTTATGAAGGAACTTCAAGTTTGGATTAGTGATTATTATTAACATATTTATAGTAAACAAAACTATAAGTTTCAAGTAAATCATATATACGTTTTATTTACTCAGTTAAGTTTAATCAGTACATAGAATTAAGAATCGTTTCGCACAATATAAAATAACAGAACCCTTTGTGCAGTTATTACTGATTAGAGCCTACAGTGTGCATCCACCTACACTTAATTGAGCCAATTATGATGCTATATTCATGCATATTTATACTATCCTAGTACTTCAGTTCTGGTAATGTTGATAAAATACTCTCTATTATACTATTACTAAAGTTACTAAAATATAATAAACTGAATTATAATAGTTAAAATAAAAGCATACATTATTTTTTATAGCGACACTAAAATTTTTACGTTAACTGTAACTATAAACTTTATATTTACACTTACACTTTACCATACATTGATGTATCAAAATATAGTAGAGACTCTATAAATAAATATTTTATTAAATTTTACACTGTGGTTACAGCAAGCAAACTCTAATAAAAATAAATATCATAAAATGAAATTTTTGACTTGAAACTACAAAACTTTTCAACTTTTACATTTGTCAATGATGGAAGTTTTATAACTTTAATTTAAAATTGGCATAACTTTACTGATTATCTAAAGTTCCGTAAATTAAATGTTCCATTGCTGATATGAAGAAGAAGTGTTCTCATTTCTATAATATTTTTTTCAATTCTAGTGTCGGAATTCTGTTCCGAATACAGAGGATTCGTTCAATTGATTTTTTCGACCAACCAAGAAGGCGAAAAAAAGAAATAAACTATACTTAGTATATAAAAATGTCATATATAAATAAAACATTTAAATAAATTAAACTAGGTCTCTCGCCTTGGCATCGGATCAATATGCACATTGATGTCATTGGTCATGTTTACATTGATGTGAGTATTTTAATATTACCTGTGATAATTTATTGGGCTACGATATATAAAATTGAGGAATGAATTGAGCCGGTGTAACATAAAACGGGCTCTGTGAAAAAATCTTAATGACATCTTAAAGACCAAGTTCGTCTAATAATCTCACTTGATATTAAATCCACGCTGCAAACTTGGTCTTAGCTTTGTATTTAACGACACTTGAGTTAAAGCGTTAATAAAGAAAATCATCGTCGTCTTAAGAAATTAGATACACATATTATGTATTATTATTAGATTGCAGGGAAAGTTCTGTCATATTTTAAATAGATTTTTCTTGTAAATAAAAAGAACATCTGGCTAGTGTCTGAGGGAGTTTTTTTTTTGTTTTCTTAGCTACTGTATATTATTAACGA
This sequence comes from Napeogenes inachia, assembly GCA_959347355.1. Lineage (NCBI taxonomy): Eukaryota > Metazoa > Arthropoda > Insecta > Lepidoptera > Nymphalidae > Napeogenes > Napeogenes inachia. Next base: position 7,840,871 of record OY365797.1, read on the forward strand.
GCTTTTTACCGTTCAACATTTAGGTATGATATTTAAAATCAATACCATGTCAGTAGACAAAGTGCATTACAAAAAGAAACTAACGCGTCGGTTGGTTGTAAAAATGTATATTTGGAAAAGATAGTGTAAGTGCTCATGGTTTAAAATAATTTGGAAAGTTTTACTCTAGCGATCTGAGCTTTTAACAAAGTGATCGATCTGGAAGATAATGATAACGATATTTTACGATTTATGTTAGAAAAAAAGATCCACATTTAAGAAGTTGAAAAATTGCAGAAGAATGATGCATTCATCAACTATTGGAGATCACATTAATTTTATCGGGATTTTATTAAAGCAAAGTGTATCCAAATGAATTAACGGAAAAAAATGTCTGATCGTGTAAGAATGTCTTCATTACATTTGATTATACACAACTTAGTCCCGTTTTTTTTACAAGTTGATTACTGGAGATGAAAAGTGAAAAATTATTGTAAGGGGAATGTTTAGAGAAAAAAATCTTACTAACAACCAGGAATATAATCAATAACAGTTATAAAAACAAGTATCCATCAACAAAAAGTATTACTTTGTTTGTGTTAGTACACGAAAGGTCCAATGTACTCAGAGTTGCTGAAACAGTAAAAAACCATCAACGCGAGTCTAAAAAATAATCATCTGGATTCAAGTAATACGGATATCAAAAGAAAATGCCATCATTAGTATTAAAAAAAGAAATAGTGTTCCACAAAGAAAACGATAGGATAGAAAGTTAGTCACCCACCGTATTTACCTGATCCATCACCATCTGATGATTACACATTCAGATCTCTGCCAAATTATCTAAGGTAGAAAAAAACTAATCTAATGAGAGTGTTTCCAAGGCAGTTGCTGACTGTTTTGACTCCAAGGACGAGAACTTCTACAAAACAGTAATTCACAGTTTATCTGAGAGATAGCAAGAGTTAGCATAACGGAGCATATATCATTGGTTATTATTAAACACATATTTTGTACACACATTGTATATGTGTGTACAAAACATGATAAGTAATATTCACTAATCATTTTAATAATTATACTATTATGTTTTATCATTTATATTCAAAATCAACGATATTTAAAAAGAGACTATTAAAGCTATATTCAAATAAATAATCTGAAGATTCTACTAGAAAATTTACATAAGTATAAGAAAAAAATATAAATATATTGTAATAATATAAATATTATTCAAAACTGTTTGAAAGTTCAAAAATCTCAATGTTATTATAATTAAAACGACAATGATCTTAACAAATCAGATCCAGAGCGGTAAAATAAGATTCGTATTCTCACTGTCGAGACAAACAAATGATATTTTTAACAAATCTTTTACTAGATTTCCATCTTACAATAAAATAATATGCCTTATGAATGTTTCTTAGGAAGTCCTACCAAAAAATTATATATTTTGTTTTGATTAACTGAAAAACAAAAACGATTACGTATTCCAATTCATGTTTGCATTCAGTACAGGTTTACAACTCTTTCTTTGGGAATAATGGTAAATAGTATTATCCTATCTTTTATGCGATTACTCACGATTTCCAAGTGCGAACTTGAGAGAGACATTCATTTGAAACAGACATCGCTTGACTTAAAGCCGGTGAAATTTTCATATATTCTGGATTTGATAAATAATCAATCGCGATCCGGACAACGTGCCTGATATTCATTAATAATGGCGAATTTGAAATTGAACTCTATTACTTTTAGTAACTTTAATTTAATTAACGATCTTTGTACCACATTTAATCAACAAAAGCTTAAACAACATACATTACTTGTATGTTTGAAAATATCAACATAAATATAAACATTTATGTATATAGGCATATTAGGCTTATTTAATTTTATGGAAAATAAATTAAAACGGGTAAGGTTTTAAACAATCGACCTCTAAGAACCTTCACCGATTTGCTATATCATACCAGTCTGTCTAGTTAGAAAAATTTTGCATTCTATAAATGATTGATTGAATATATTTTTCAGGGCATCTTTTCAATGTCAATAAATTCTGTAAAACTTTACACATTGGTAAAATTTTTTAACGAATGGTATTAGATATCTCCACCGCAATAAAGACAATCATATAATAATAAAGGTTCGAATCCTTCTTCATATCCATATATTTTTCATTCTATTTCTATTTCAAATTTAATCTATGTATGTGAGGTAGGGTTTTTGTTTTTTTAGCACACCTCGCAATGCAGTAGTGATAAAAAATAAATAACGGTCGAATAGATTTTATAAATTTGAAAACAGTGTTTTTTGGTCAGTCGACCGTCAGGTCAGGTCAAGGTAAATGTGTAGTTTACACGTTTTTGTAAAATAATAGTACGAAAGGCACGCAAATTAAAAATTAATACTAAATGATGTTGTTCTTTATTCTTTAAACCTAGTTAAATAGTTAATTTGTCATATTTTTTCTGCTTTTTATAATTTAACATAATATAACTAGGTTGCAAATTTATTTCATATATAATATTTTTATAACTTTAAGAAAAAAGACACAATCATATAGTTAAATATAATTTATTAGGTATTTTAATTTAGATCTATATTTAAGTCATAACATAAGTTACTCTTTAAGCTGACTTTCATCCTAAAAATAATAATAGAACACCGAGCCTCTTATCAAGTTCAACTTTTATGAAAAGAACCAACTTAAATTTTGGACATGAACATTTTTATTCATGGTTTCAACTCATCGGCAAATCTTGGTTTTGACTTTTGCTTTTTAAATTACCATTATTAAAAATACCTTCTGCCACATAGGTATCATCTATTAGTCTTAGATCTATTAGTCTATTCAAATAGTAAGTAGTAATAAAAATAGCAAGGGCGAAAGAAATCATGAACATTTTGAAATATCTATCTTTTGACCATAATCTGTTTAGAAATCAGAGTCCACTCTGGACTCTGATTTCATCATTCATCATTAAATCATCATTAAATCATGAGCCCATCCCTATTAAGGAATGTGATGTTGAAAATAAAGCACCATCCTATTAACGTTACAAAGCACAACGATCTACAATGACATTGAGTTTTAGACCCTTCCTACTAAAAGCGTTGACATTATCAAAAATTAAAACGAAAATTATTCATAAGGAAATACCCAACAAATTACAAAAAAATAATCCGTCTCTTATAAAAAGTAAAAAGATACCATATTTATCGAAACGGAATGGCAGCATTTTATATAAAGTGTTTTATCATTTGTCAAAAGCAGATTCATTTATCAAAAGAAAAAAATATATATTTATTGAAAAAAAATCGCAGACAAACCTTCCTAGTTTTTTTTAATTTAAACCTACATTAAGCTTTTAAAAGCCAGCACTAATATAATAGTAAGAAGAAATTTTGCAAAATTTTAAAAATTTTAGATATTAGCAGAGCCTTGTCGTTCTTTGTTCACTGACAAAGCTTTAAAAAAACAAATTGGCTATTTCCCAAAATCAGTTCTCTATCTCACATTAAGTACTACTGTATTATTTTTGTTACGTATTTTTGTTTTGTATCTCATAAAGAGATAGTGGTGTTTGCTGATAACACATATTTATTATTTAAATTTAAACAGTATCGGGTTATGTATAACGATGTACACACTACACAAAGCTTAAATTCCTGCCAAATATAATGTGGGTGTCTTCAAGAGGAGACTGAATAGGTTGTTAGGTTAATGCGCGTTACCACCTAAGAATACATTTCACTTACCATCAGGTGGAATGTAGTCAAGCATTAACCTAGTTTTGTACATAAAAAAACAGTAAGTATTAATAAAAATAATAAAATACCATTTGATACCATCGCATTTAATAATTAAAGAGGTACATCGCGTGTATGGTTGAAACATTTCATCTGAAATGTAGTTTTTATTGGTACTGTAATATGCCTTAACCCTTCTCTATCAACGAGAACACTGATGTTTTTTATTCAGATGTTCAAATAATCTACATCTCATCAACATTTCTATTGTCAGTCACGCGGTTCAAGTAAAAAGTTTTTTAAGAATCAAATACATATTTTACATATTTAAATATAGAATGAAAAACAAACCGATACGGGGGCGGGGACTCGAACCCACAACGTCCGGGAAACCTTCCGGGTATATAAATTTAAAAAAGCTTAACATGGCTATACATAAATACATATTTCTAATACGTATTTAAAAAATAACTTCATACAAATAGTACATTAAATCTAACTTCTCAAAACATTTTGAATGGATAACAAAGCAATGGATTTAATTACAATTGAAATTTTGGAGCTTTATATTAATTATCTTTCAAGACAGCTTGGAGTGAGTCCTTAAAAACAATTCCACTGAAAGTGATCTATGGTTCAATGTCAACTAAATCATCAATTATATTAAACCACTATAGAAACCTTTTATGCACTAATAGAGTTGATGTTGAGTTTGATATGGATAGTGTAGATAGATATTCAAGAATTCATAGACTCTACTAAGACATTGCCTTGCAGGTTCACTGGCAAGATTCCATATAGGCACTTACAGTATCGACCGTTCAGAAGTACCATACACCGTTAACTTGATAGAGCAAATAAACTATTGGCTTTGTAGATTATTCACAATGTATATAAATTAGTCGGTCGGTATAATCAACATTAACTTCATGTTACTTTAGCAGTGGTATACGTATATATGTTTTAGATCTGGAGGTTTTATAAGAAAATTCAAGTAAGCATTCCATTTTAACCAAAAAACTTATTACATTTCGATACACATAGATTTATTCAGATTCCGATTTAGTTATTTAAAAATAGAGCCAAATCATTTAACTCTTGTAATGAGTTATAAATTGAATAATATTATAAAATTGATTGATTTAAAACAAACCTTTTAAAAATTTGGACGAGCCAAAATCCACCGCATCTGAATATCTAATAAATTAAGCAACCGTGCGTCTAATCTTTCCTTTTATCACGAGAAACAGAACTCTAAAACTAGTTTTCCTTTTGGAATCCAATTTACTTACACTTCCACTCTTAATTCAGCAAATTCCCTGAACGTTACTATCCTCTGCCGCTAGTTTTAACTTGTTTAGCTGCGAATTGTTGAGCTAATGATAAGTTCCATTAAGGCTGCGCCATCTCTTTTAATTTCCGTAACGTTTTAAAATATGCTTACGTTTGACATTAACAATATTTTTATATTAACCAATACAGTTTAGCCCTTATTAGCAATACAGAATATTAAATGTAGAAACTAAAATATTAAAATTGTAAATATATAAATTTCAAGATATACAATTTCAAGCACGGTCACATCAGATTCTGTCAGATCTTTTCAATTGTTATTTCTCTATTTACACCATTAAGAACCCAATCAACTTGTAAAAGATATTTTATTTCTACTATAAATTGTTAGAACTTATTTCAATAATACACAATACTTGCACTTCAATGTTTAATATCCAACTATTTGTAATAGAACGGGTGAGAGCAGCCCTTACAACTCGTTTTATAATATTTTAACACTATAATATTTAGGTGAGGGTAATTTACAATTATTTATACCTTATAAAAAGTTGTAATAGTTAATGAAAGATTAAACATTATGTTAAAATATCCTGTGCTTCTAATTCTAAAATCATTTAACAGTAAATACTAAATAACATTCCATAATTAATTACGTAGATGGCGCTACTGTTGTATATTATTTCGAAACTCGTGAACTAAAATATGTAAATTTCGATGTATTTACCATTTAAATTAATATAAATAAATATTACTAAGGAAATGAAAATACGGAACCGTGTACTGTTTCGTTTACCACATAAAATATTAAAAATACAGGTAAATACTCGCATTAGGAAAGTGAGGGTCAAATGAATTTTGAGATAAGCGCCAATTCAAAATTGTACGACTCAGATGCATCTACTTATACTATTTGAATTTACATTATTTCAACCATATATTATAATAACATGTTATTTATTATAAAAAGTTTGTTTTGGTTTGGAACAATTTTTTTTTTGGATGAATAATCTATATTTGTAGATGTCATTGTTTTGTGTTTTTATTATAACAGTAACACAGTTTTTTTTATCATGGATCAAATATTTTGTAATAAATTGGATCTGATTTTTTTGACCATATTATAGAATAACAAAATAATATCTTAGATTACAATCTGTGATGTAATTAGATAAATATGTCTATAAATAATTCCAGTAGCACGTTAAACGACGCTCAATAAATACGTTTCATGGAACTAATTTTGGGTACCGTCTAGTATCCAAGGTCTCGAGAATAATATTTAAAGTGACTTAATGATGATGACCAACTGAGCCTGATTTAATCTTGATGACAGCTTTAGAATTTAATAAATGTAATAAAATACTTTATATGTTTGTTATATTAATATAAGTATCTGATAGCGTTACTGAACAAAATATTTTAGTTACAGGCTACATAAGAGCATATAAAGTAAGCTTTTATTAAGTTAGGATTTTATATATTTTTTTAATTAATAGATCTAGCGATTTTCTCTATATGTAACATACAATTACTATCGCTATTTAAAAGCCTACAATAATGATAAAAGGAATACAAGTAAGAAAATCGTAGTTATAGAAATCCAACAATGTTTAATTCAGATTTCTTCTTTCTGAATGAATATAATTTTACAAGACATTTTTTTTAACTTCCAATTGTAAACTACTCGACAGCTATTGACGATTTTAACTTCTAATTGAGGTATATTCTTAATAACCTCGGAACTAAGTTATTGTAAGTACGTGTTCAACGACTCGGGTCAAACAATGCTGACAGGAAATAAAATTACTCTTTGTAATGATTGAATTAATTAAGACTAACCCTAAGCTAGTAAGATGCTTTGGATTTGAATATTAAGTTCATTAAAGACATGTTTTGGTTATCATTTGCTCAAAATTGTTATCACTTTGTAAACGAAACTATATCATCCATACTAATATTATAAATGCCCTCCAAGCGATTCCGATCCCGTGACTCGTTACGTCGTACGTCACGGCGTTCACATCCCACTGTTATAATAATGTCAATTGAGTTACTAATTATAGTTAAAGTATTGTGATATGCATATGTGTATATATATATTTAAAAAATTAAAAAAAAATTGGCAACAGAAATCCATTTGTTAAAAAACTTGAGACAAAATTGTTACATTAGCAATATAGGTAGGAAATGTGTATTCATTATGTCCTCCTTTTACAGTCTGAAGTTCCCTTCAGAAATAAAAGTTTGTCGATTTGAAGGTAAGAAACGACATCTTCTATTTGTTTCTAAATAATTAAGATACATTGCGATAATCTTTGTTATATTGTCTAGTAATAGATGAGCAAAAAAGAGATAATTAACTATTGCAATTCACTGTTTAACGTACATAAAAGTAAAATAATTTTGTTTACATTCACCTATTGTAAAACCCTGCCAAAAGCGGAAAATATTAATATACAAGATATTATATCTTATATTGTATATAAGATGAACACTACACACACTGCATACATATAATTCACACTATATCATCAAATAATGAAAAGATTCATATAATTGACACTAACAATTAAGTTAACGGTTATTTATTTTTGACTTAAGGTAAATATTACTCATATGTTTAACAAAATATTTTTAACAGATTCAGCTAAGGTTCACGGGAAGATGTAGGTGTTATCAGGTACCCATGACCTGATAACACCTACATCTTCCCGTGAACACGATTGGTGCAACATAATCGCAACGTCGCGATAAATTTATAGTACATACATCCCTATACATCCCTTAAAACTTGTTTTATTTATTACTATGTAATTTTCCTTTGCTATCTTCTCATACATTTATTTAACCTAAGACTAAACAAATTTTGAATGGTCCAGTTATGACGACGAATAAATAATATCTTTATTATTGTCAGTAAGTACCTACTCTCACACACGAAAACAAAATTTGCTTTATCCGATCTCTTGAAGTGGTTATGAATTAATTGAATAAAAAAATGTCTATTCTGGTTCTCATAAAAAAAACAAAGAAACATTTGCACAATTTTTTATAGTATAGTTAGATGCAATATATTTGGGAATTTGTGAAGTTTTCTGCTGTCGGAGGCATCCCTTTGAACAAAGGCTCGAAAATTAATGTGTGAACTTGGATTAAATTAAAAATGTTACCTCAAACGGTTCAAAATTTAGCCATTTAAAGAAGAAAGAAAATATTATTTAGGCTTAATTATTTAATTAATAGATTAAATATTACATCTTTTATGTTTTTAAATAAAATTTGGTATTAGAATATATATAAATATTAAAATCTTTTTTGTATATTTATTAAAAATTGTACTTTAGAAATAAAAAAGAAATAATAGTAATCTTAGAAAACATAAAGAACCTAATAAAAAATAAAATAAGAATTATATAACTTAAAGCAGTATATTTATTGCTATAGTATAGCAATAGTTATAGACCGTGCTCTAGATATTTATTCAACTGGTTCTTGCTTTTTGCCAGATGTTGGTCGCTTTGAACCCATACGCAAGGCATCAATCTTATGAACCCAGATTAATTTGTAATTATTACATTAATTAAAAAATATTAAATTTAATTTATTTTACCATAAGTTATTTTTGAAAAAACCAAATAATAATACTATTTTATAATACCAACAAAATGACAATCCTTTTTTTGGTTCGTTTTAAATCTTATCTAATAAATAAGTTTTTTTAAATAGATATACCGAATTTTATTTATGTCGTAAAATACAATTTTCATTAAAAACCTTATTAATACTAAACTTTAAAACAGTATTTGTGAATAATCATTCTGTCTTTCCATATGCAAAGTTGGCCCAACTTTGTTTTTTGCGCTTTTCAATACGATTGCCGACTTTTTTTTACTGAGCCGGATAATAGATTGCCATTATAAATACCAAAGATACTTTTTTTTATATTAACCTGCGTTAAAGTTTAAATATTATTTAAGAAACGTATTCTAATCACAAACAACTGCAAAAGGATTTCGCAAAATGTTGACCACAAGGGTAGAGTGTAAACGAGGGCTTCCTATAAATACTGCCTACATTTGCTTATAATTATTATTAACGAAAGTAACGTCCTCTCGCCACCGGCGCACGCGGCTGAGTGGTGAATGATCACCGGCCATCTGCGTCCTCGGATTGAGTGATATAGTTGTACTTTGTACCGCTTATTACCTTTTATTTGTTTCTTATTGTTATTATTTTATACCTCTTTTAATTGAATATTTTTGTGCATTTATTTGTATAATATAATATAATTGTAATCATATTAATAACTTGTCTCGGTCATTCGTCACAGTAGCGATAAGGATGCCATTGAAAATCAGCACTGGGTTTCGTAGCCCAATTCGTTGCTGAATATACCTTTTATATATACCTATATATATAATACCTATATATAGTATACCTTTTTGGGGCACAGCACTTTTTCTAGACACTGGTATTTCTAATCGCATATTCTTTGTATTTTTTTTTGTTTTCTAGTTGTTATTTTTATTTTCTTTGAAAGTGATTTTATTGATAATTTTTGTTTAATTTTATTTTGTTTTTAGTTATAATTATTATTTTGTTTTCTTTTTTTTTCTTTACAATTTTGTTTTTCTTTATTTTGTTTTTATAATTTAGTTATAAGTTATTTTCATTTTGTATGCAACTGTGTGCTGAATAAATATATTCTATTCTATTCTATTCTATTCTATTCTATTCTATTCTATTCTATTCTATTCTATTCTATTCTATTCTATTCTATCCTGTCCTGTCCTGTCCTGTCCTGTCCTGTCCTGTCCTGTCCTGTCCTGTCCTGTCCTGTCCTGTCCTGTCCTGTCCTGTCCTGTCCTGTCCTGTCCTGTCCTGTCCTGTCCTGTCCTGTCCTGTCCTGTCCTGTCCTGTCCTGTCCTGTCCTGTCCTGTCCTGTCCTGTCCTGTCCTGTCCTGTCCTGTCCTGTCCTGTCCTGTCCTGTCCTGTCCTGTCCTGTCCTGTCCTGTCCTGTCCTGTCCTGTCCTGTCCTGTCCTGTCCTGTCCTGTCCTGTCCTGTCCTGTCCTGTCCTGTCCTGTCCTGTCCTGTCCTGTCCTGTCCTGTCCTGTCCTGTCCTGTCCTGTCCTGTCCTGTCCTGTCCTGTCCTGTCCTGTCCTGTCCTGTCCTGTCCTGTCCTGTCCTGTCCTGTCCTGTCCTATCCTATCCTATCCTATTCTATTCTATTCTATTCTATTCTATTCTATTCTATAGAAAATTTGGTATCAACTTCCAAGTACTAAATATTAAATAAATAAATAAATACTTTTTAAACTCACTTAATTTCGTTGCAAGAATATTAATCATGTACTGTAATGTACTGTAACTACTTGCTGATGTTAACTATATAGTAACAACTAGTTATTGATTAAAAAGACCTCGTATATATGCTTCTCCATAGACTTTAATACATTAATGTTCAAGCTTAAAAAAAATTGGTATTTAGATAAAAACATAAAGTAAGGAGCTTACATCTTTACAAACTAGTCGTATAATTTTAAACAAGACCACACAACAAATTGTCTGTTCTCGCCTTACAAAAAATTTGAAATAGGTAGTATAATATATATTTTTGTCTTTCTTTACCTTCTAAAATTCTACAAGTACAGTTTTTCTCTCTTTGTCATGCGATACAGTCTTTCTCTATTTATTGTTTTATCTAATAGTTCTCGTTATTCGAAACATTTTGTTTCAAAAACTTTTAGACTCTATATTAACTTTATTTTGTGGAAATTAAGGTTTATTTATACGCTATGATATTAAAGGGTAACTTTTTTTTTATAGACACTCGGTAAAAGTTACTTCACTTCATGTAATTTGAAATTTACTATCACATCGACCCAATTAAGAGGCTTGTAAAATTACATGACCTAACTAAAACTAAACTAAAAAAATAACTATTTAATGTTCTCTCAAAATTAAAGTAAATATTTATTAAAATTTCAAATAAATGTAGAGCAAAAAAAAAATATTGATACGGTCAGGGATTTGAACCTGCGACCTCTGGAAAATCATCCAATTGCTCTATTTTTTTTCTTTTTTTTTAACGTCTGGAATCCTCATGGATACACACCTCCATCCAGGGGAAGATGGAAGCGGTTATGTGAGACTCTTACTCACTAAACCAGACGGTCAACACCTCTCCGTCATTATGGAGCGCCACGGGAACGCTTGCGCACACATCCGCGTTGCTCCGACGGAAGGCCGCGTGAGCGGCCACCACCTCCATGGAGTGACGCGCCCGGTTGACTTGAGCGCGTCCCACTCCGGGGCTTGTTGAATGGCGAAGGGCTCCCCTGCCCTCCACCCAAGCCGGCCGAGCCAAATCAGGACTCCCTTAACGAAGAAGGTGTCCCGATCCGACTCAACCTTAGTGCCCAGGCCAAAAGGCCCGAGCCCAACTCGCAGATAGACCACCCCGAAAGGCAGCCTGCCCGCCAGCCAGCCATGAACCGGGCACAAACCCCCATGGCCGACCCACCCCGCGCCGAGTATTAGCCAACGGCTAATGCAAACCCGAAGGATCACATTAACCGTTGTTGCCCAGGGAGCACCGGCCCGTACCGCTTCCGATGCCACCGGACGAATCCGAGCAACAAGGGAAACAGACAGGCACACGAGGAGGTTCTCGGCGACGGCCCCCCATCATCCCATTGCTCTACCAATCCGACGGTGAAACTGTCTAAACGGACTAAGCCTATCGATATGCAACACAGCAATTGTTTCAAACTAACTTTGATCATCAAATAGCTGTTATATCTGACTAGCCAGCCACAAATAAATTAGCTGCGTATATGGTACAGACGATTAAAGACAAAAAGCGGAAGATTGATTCTATAGACCTTGATATCTGAATTTTTGAAACCTGCTCGTTGGTATACTCATAACAAACAAATTGCAAGTACAAACGCACAAATTGAACTTCTCAATAACATTGTCGGCATACGCTGTTTGAAACGATCTACGTTAATATTTAATAGAATAAAATAAAATGGTCCTTCAAGTTTATAAAAAAAACTAATAAATTCGCCTAAATTTTAATTAAGTGTTAGCTTTTATACATGTAGTAGTTTGGTTTTGACTAAAAATAAAGATATAAGTTGTTGATTTGACTAAAGCAATTGAATCTCTGTATAGAAGTTTAATTGATAAAATAAATGTAATATTGGATACTGATTTGACTAAGAATAAGAAGTATATAAATCGCAGCTCGGTTAAGAGAAGGCATTGTGAAATTGAGAGTACAAGTTGTGGGGTGGTACTATTGTGATAAAAATGTAACAGTTATAATAAACCGCTGAGTGTGTGATGGAGAGACTAAGTTGTGTAACAGTGATAGTTAAGAGTTTAAATGGTAAACAGTTTAGTGTATTTGTGAACAGTGTCATAAAGTGCTTTAAAGAATAAAACGACTATCGTTGGCGATTCTTTGCGGTAAGAGAACTCTATTATAAGAATAACCGAATATTGTGTACATAGCAAAAATCATATTTTTTTTTATATTGAACAGTTTTTTTATTTTTTAGAAAGTTTTTTTTTATAAAAGCGTGTTTATTCGTTTTTTTTTATATATAATATTACATTGTCATCGGTTCTTGATAGGTGTGCAAAAATTCGAAACATTCGACGTTTCAAAGTTCGACAAAATCACGTTAAAAGTTGTCATTACAAAGGTAGATACATCCGAATCTAATAAAAAAGTATTAAAAACAAATAATGGCATGTTAATTGATTGAATATATAAGTTTATCAACTTATAAAATTAAAAGTAACATGACAGTCAAGGTAAGAGGATGGAGAAAAGGTGGCTAGATTCCCAGTAACTAAACAAGAGAAGAGTATAAAAATTATAGATTAAGGCCGAAATGCAGAAAACATAGATACTATAGAAAACATTATAATCTGAATAAATTATTAATATCAAAGTACCTTCAAAAATCTGTTCATTAACACGTAAATCTTGCATTGTTCGATTAACTGCTTCTATTATTTTTTTATTTGCCATTATACATTCAACCCATAAAATAATTGACGTTAATTGTGGAACTTTTGCCATAGCATTTCTCAAAATATTGCAAGTAGGAGTTCAGTCACCTATATCTTCTAATAATGTAGCAGCAATTCCCGAAAATGAAAGTGCCAATGCAATTTTCTGTTCCGATCAAATAGTCGCTAAAATCAATGATATAACGAACGTTTTGCATGTGCCTCCACCAGGTGCATCCAAGAAATATAATCCACCTGCATTATTGGAAACAGCTTGCATAATTGTTTCATATACATGTTTTTGTTAGGAGCATTTTTCTTTCAATAAAAAAAAAAAACAAATTAAAAAAAAATTGCTACATTAATAGTTTTATTCAATATGTTTTTTCCAATAAAGAAAAATACACATGCATACATTTAATGCACTTCAACAAGCCTTCCGAGGACCCAAAACAAGGTTCTAAAGATAGCGTACTGGGCTGCAATGTTGGATGTTGGACTTGTTTGTCGTTGGATTGAAGAGATTCTGGAGATTCTTTTGAATTCCATTTTTCTATCAAAGTGATCTCTTTATTCAGTGATAGTATGTTGTAGAGTTGGGTCCATTTTCGATCAAATATATATATTTTAAAAGAAAACACTAAGTGTATTTGGTGAACAATTTCAAATATTAATATTTTTTTCTAAGACACTATGGATTTTATATTTATAGCATTAAAATAAGGCATGTTAATGCTATAAGTATACCTTTATAAAAGGTGTATTTATAGCATTAACATGGTAAATATTTAATAAAATTAATTTTAAAGCAATAATAGTTGTGAGACATAAAAAACATGTGCTCACTACTTTGCACCTACCCGCATTTGAGAAGTAATTGAAAGTTGTAGAGGTATGTAATGTGGGAGTATTTTCTACCTTATTCAGCAATAAAGTGAGTATTAGTTCATGGAATTATAATTGTCTGAAATCCTGATTATTGTTTGAGTATACCTGCTAACTACCAAGCAATAATACACAATTGTAAAGGTTTACTTGTTTTAGTTTATATATTAAAAGATATCATAATAACGTATAAAAATATCAAAGCGTTAGCATTTAAAAATAACTATTAATATTAAAAGATAAATTATCTCAATTTTTAAGATTTGAATAGTTTTTTTACAAGAAGCATGCGAATAAAAATATACTCAAAATAAAAAGGAAACTTAAAGGTAAAAATGCTTAAATAGTATGCTCCTTTTAATTATCCTATAATTTCTTGGAAACTGTAAATTTAAACCACTTTGCATATTCATTTCAACTCTAGAATATTCTGAATATACACCTATAAACATAAATCAATTGCTTTGAAAGCTACATCACTGGGGTGAAATACATGTGCAATGAAGCTACGCTACATACCCTTCCGACTTTTTAAGCCATGGGAGATATGAAGATATAAATGTTAGTTTCCTCCTCTGCGGCGATATCGCGATAAAAATAGATTGAATTGCTTGCCTTTTCACACAAGTTTTCAACAAATGAGTATATAAATGTCTTAAAGATAGCTCTCAAGGGTTTTTTGTTGGAAAAACTTGCAATGCGATAATAAAAATTCATTAGCGTGTGTCTAGAATATATATCATAAAAGATTTAATTAATGTTAATTGAAACCTTCTTTTTTTGATAATGGAGAACCATTGATATGGAATACCTTACTTTTACTTTAGAATTTATAATTGAAATATTTGCAAATGGGCTTTGTTTTTGGGTATAAATATTTGTTAACTTACAGTTACATAAGACATTTGATGCATTGTATTTGTAATCACCATAACATACCAAAATATCAATATAACACGGTCCCGGGTTTCTTTTATATAAAAAAATTTGATGACTGTAAAAAATCCAACTTATCCACTTATTTCATAAAATGCAGAAAACAAAGTTTTGTAATAATTTACTGTTAATAATTACAAATTACAGAATTAAAATTATCAGACAACTGTATTTATTAATTTTATGGGGACAAAACAATACACTGAATAAGATATAGAACGTTTTTATATAACATTACAATCCACCTTAGAGTCCTTTCACGTTTTGGTGCTGTATTATGTAGAGAACTGTGGTTTTAGACCATATATGTGAAATATTTTTACTGTACTGAAACTGTGAAGTTTACAATACGAGTACCAAAACCGGAAAGGTAAACGTAAAGTTTGTCCACTGAATATATATATTATTTAAAGACAGTTTAAATTTATGGATTCTTTCTTAACGTGAATGTCAAAGTTATAAATCTCTCGAGGCTTAAAGTAAAAATTTACTTCCAGGAAATAATAATATTGACATGCATAACTACGCAACGTGAAAACTTCCACGTTGTAAATAAAAGGAAAACATATTTAATTTTTTTTTTCTTTAGTAAATTTTTTTTTATAAGATACGATAATAATAAAATATATTTGTGACTATTTAAACACAATTGTGAATTATTGCTAAAATATAGAAGATTGCTATTAGCATTATTTTATTTAGTTAAAGCGACAATGTTACAAAGTAATTATATCAACATGAATAAAAATTTTCTGATTGAAATATAATAAATATAATAAAAATTGATGTATATACTTTCATTTCCCATAATAATTCTAATGAATACAATATGATATTAAGTTACGAGTTAATGCCAATATTAATAACCTTATACATACATACAACATATCTACTTATAATACAACGTATCAAAATATACATACAACATAACATATAACATAACATGACATGACATGACATGACATCACCAGACATGACATGACATGACATGACATGACATGACATGACATGACATGACATGACATGACATGACATGACATGACATGACATTACATGACATAACATATATCTCCTTATAATTATCTAATATAATTACATATTACAGCTTATCACTTAACCGGCCTTCTTTTGAGATCTCTAATCGCCAATCCTCAAGAGGTGACTCTCTCCACGTGTGCATTGAGATGAATGGCCACGAGTAGAGGCCATCTCGATTGACACCTTTTTTATCAATCTTGAAACAAAATATTTTAATACATAAAAACATAATGAGAGTAATTGCGCGGCACGTCAATATTACAGTATTAAAGTATTGCACCCAAAATATCGTTTCGTGCAGTGCTGCATACCTAATGTAAGAACAAACAAAATTATCCAAACCACTTTATTTAACACCTACATTGTTAATTGTTCCCTTCAGACCTAAATAGTGCCTTCATTTATTTAATTATTTATTATAATTATTATCATAATTAAAATTTGCAATAAGAAAACACTTTAAACAGGGTTATTTATAATTATTGGAAACCTCTTACAGGTACCCTCAACAACAGCATCTCTACATCAATAGCAACAACATTTGTTCTAAGATTTTTAAAAATTAATAGTTTTAAAAATTGAAGTTTTCCCATACAAAATTATTCGTTGCCTCTGAGCTGCTATTAACTCTGAGCGTAGGGATCGCGCCCGGGCATTGACCTTTTAAGAACGTCTTACAAAATACAGAGTAATAAGTAAAATAGGAAGCAAACATTCTTTTGTTTTATTTTTTGTGTTGTTTATGTTGTTGTTGTTGTAAGATTTGTAAAAGGTGGCTAATTAATTATAAATAACCCTACATACTTACAAAGGAATCGCAATAGAAGCAATAATGGTAAATTTCAAATAAAAAAATATTAATAATATAAAAGAATGTTTAACACAACGTAGCACTAGATGAATGTGATGTTACATAAAATTTTAATATTACATAGACGTTTAACTTTTGTAATGCTAATCTGGTTACCTACCAGACCACAAAAACGTTTACAATTACAACTCACAAAATGACACGAATGCTTACATACATACATACACAAAATACATACACACATAAATAAAATCCTTCACATATATATAAATATATGAAACTATGTTTTATTAAGATGTGTTAAGGACTAGAATTGTATGTCTTAATTTCGTAAAGAACTGAGAACAGTGACATTTAAATAAGTTTTTATTGATACGTATGCAGTTTTACAGTGATAAAGTACGCTACTGACTGGCTCGAACTTTAGTAATTGCACCATAAGTTAGACGAATAGCTGCAAATAAGACTTATTGTTTTCGATGCAGAGTTTTAACATAATGTACTTATTGTCACAAAACAATTTAACATTAATGTTCGATATGATATTTTAATATAAACTATAATTATAACAACTAACTGCTTTTGTTTTGTCTTTAGAATGCTATCATTATAAACGTACAACGGAGTAAATATCAAAACTATTGTTAGTAGACAGAGTGATTATGCGAGCTTAGACTGACATTACACAAAGCTCACCATATTGTTTCGCTGTCAGCAGCTGGCATAAATGTTCTGTGTAGTCACTCTATGTTGTCAAACATTATTTTAATATGTTTGGATGCTTCAAAATAAATACGCAAGGTTTTAATTAATTCAAACAATATGGTGGTTACAATCAAATAAAATCCTTTTTGGTTAGTTCTTTATCTTTATTGATTTATGTAGTTGGCTTGACCCTTAAAGCTGCGAACCGAAAGCGAATCAAATCCGTTAGAGATGTGTTACTCCCACTGTATGCCTCGTATTTCTTAGACAGCTCATCTCAACATATCAAATGAAGTTGGAACGTCAGCAGGGGCAGGGGGGTACTTTAATTCTTTGAACACATAGCGTGACGGTAACTAGACATTTTACACCAAAACCAAAAGCGTGTAATAAAAAACGCAGGTCAGCAACAATTTAAACATACCAATGAGTGCGTCAGTACTCCAAGCTAAAGATCGCGCTTCTTGGAGAGTATTTTTGGATAAAGTTAGGCGGGATCACGATCCATAGTAATGAAGGAGGGATATAAGAGAACGACTTATAACTTTATTTTAGATGCAATAAGTTTTTAACTACAATGTATTTTAAAACATATTTCATCTTAACATATTTATAATATTTAAGATGAAATATGTTTTTAACTACAATGTAGTTAAAGTAAACCTGACTAATTTTTGTAATTAAAGAAGCGGATAAAAGCTTTAGTTTCATGAATAATTTCTAAGGTAGATGTTCCTGGAGCAAACGAAAGGATATTTACCAACGTTTTAAAAGTTCATTGTAAAAGTTTGATTTCGAAACAAGTTTCACATAGACGACGAAGCTTCTTAGCAATCCATGGATTCACCGTGCGGGTGCCGGGCCCATCGCGTTGCAAGGAGAGGAGTGCAAGCAGTGCCTGGGACTTGCGACCCAGGAGTAGGTTTAAGGGGCCCCTTTATTATGCGCAAAAACGCTCACCTTCACCCTCCACACTCCTCTCCCTACCTAACCAAATTTGGAAAGAACCTACTAATGCCGCCTTTGAAGTACGTTCTAGAAATGAACCGATGCTTGTTCTAGAAAGGCCAAGATCTTTAAGTAGGCTATAGAGAGATTTTGCTGTTATACCTCTCGCTCCCACTTCTACCGCGTACAAACTAACTATAAATTTATTCCTGATCAGTTCGTTGGTTAGTTCGTAATACTTATTGAGCTTGAATGTGTGATCCCTTGGGATGTTTGTTTCCCAAGGAACAGTAAGCTCCACAAGTATCACGCGCCTCAGATGTTTCGAATACAGGAATAAGTCCGGTCTGGATGACGAAACACCAACATCCCCAGGGATTTTGTAATGCTTTTCATACGTGTCCATCATGAGAATCCAATCAGGAGCCGCGCCTAATATTGAATAAGGCTTCGCTTTTGATTTTTTTTTGGAGGAGCCTTCTTTTACGAATTCTATAGATCGTTCGGTGGTTGTTATACCCTTCCGCGCTCTTGCTACTGAAAGACTAACCGCTTCCCGTATAATTTCTAATACCTTGTCGTGGCGACGCGAGTATTGACCTTTATCTAGAAGTACCCTACACCCTACTAATAGGTGTTTCGCGGTTCCTATTGCCTCCCCACAGATGTTGCAAGACTTTTCGGTGGCTTTGCCCCATCTTACTAAATTACTTTGATCTGGGAGAGTCATTTGAAATGCATTAAGATAGAATTTTAATAATGCTGGGGACCAATCATAAATTAAGGTGCGCCACTTCAAAGCTAGTGGAATACAAAAATCTCCTATGGTCACCCAGTTACAGTATCATCTTTAGATTTTCCGATGATATGTCTTTTGGTAACTCTTAGATGTTTGTAGAGCTCCGATGGTTTCTTTAATTTTAATCCAAAGTTGTTACGGTCTCTAAATAAGGTTGAAGAGTCCGCTGAGTGCGCTAACCCGAGCCATAACTTTTTTATTATTAACACTCTTACTATGTAATTTATATGACATCAGCCTGCTGAAACCCACAAGTAGGCATATATAGATTCTATAATTGCATAGTTAAACACTTATATTTTATTTTTGACCACTATAAGAACATGTAACATTATTTCATTACATTTAAATATTAAAAATATATTAAAAAGCCACAGTCCTGATAAAGACGATCAGATAAAGGTTGCTTAATTCACCGCGATATGTAACGGTGGTAACGGGACGGTTTCCCGGTTTCGGGTTTCAAGTCCATGGGCATATCGGTTTATTTCTCATTCTATATTTATAACAATTTCAACAAACTCAACAAAGTATAAGCATACATACAGGTTTTAATTATTTTCAAAGGTATATTTAATCTTTTTTGCTTTTTTGCGAACGTTGCATTTTGTAGTTCACGTCGATTCGAAGGCATCAGATAATTTAAAATATAAACGTATAAATATGAAATTATTATCAACATATATGAAATTATATTTAAATGACAGTTTGAATAACTTGATATTTTTTTTATATAAATTTAGATAGCCATTAGATATTATAAATTAAGGTCAGTATATTGTAATTATATAAAAAATGTTGGCTATATCGACTGCACAACGACATAATCCTCAATAGGATGAATAATGCAAATATGTATTATAGCCAATATAAGATAAACACAATGATAATAAACAAACAACGCATACAAACAAACCTGTTTATAATGTATTCATTGTGAAGCGACCTGTCCAAACCTAAATTTCGGAATGAATTTTAGAATATTTAAATGTTAATTTTATCCCAAGTTACAAAAAACAGCACGAAATCATAAAACAATATTTGATTCATGACTTAAGTAAAAAAAAATATATGAACTCATTGCAATACCAAATCTATCTGGATAGAAATACATATCTCATCGTAGTCGTTTTAAATACACGTCATCGGATGCTATTATAAATGTGTATTAGAACATAAAAGGCTGTTTATAACCGCAGATATGAAACATCACACATATCGCCGTAATAACAGTGACCTGATTACCCATTTTTCGAAAGTACTTTGAGATTAAAGAGCAAAGCGAAATAAATCGTGTAATTTTTAACTCGATTGCCTTTGTAGGATAATTGTAGCCCGAAACTAACAAACCTGTTTCAATAACGATTTTTGTTCAATCGGCGGAAAAGCAATTTGCTTGTCACTGCTTTAGCTACTCATTAGTATTTGTAATATACTTGAGAACACTAGTCTGTTTTGGATATTAGGGTAAGTTGCTAGCTTATCTATTCCACAATCTATCATAAGCTTTAGAGTAACCACTGTAATCTTACTGCTTCAACGTTGATGAGCCGCAGACACCACGTATGTAGAGAGCAAATATGTTTTTAGATTTATCTTGCGAACTGGTTCTGAATAGACTACTAAGAAATATTTCACGTCTTCTCTTTATTCTGGTTAAATTTACATTCACATTAATCTAAAGTCCTATTTACATATTTCATTTATTATATTATATTTTGGTTTCATCGTATTCAAAATAATTGCAAAAATATTTTATATGTACAAAATATACACTCATACTAGGTTTTTTGCATTTTATTTTGCGAGGCGGAAATATTGCCAGATAGTAATTTTTTATGCTCATAGATCTCAAAATTTTAGCCTAAATTTTCAAAGCACCGTTAGTAATTTAAAGCTAGAAATAGAAATTCCATTTAAAACTTAACCGATTTAAAAACAGCTATTTGTTTCATGCTTTCTATAAGGATTTATACTAACAGTTGTTTAAAATAATTTAACATAACTTTTTGCTTCTTGATTTATCTTACTTCCTCCTATTCTTTGTTTGTAGTGTTATAAACGATGACAGTTGCCTATTGATTTTCCTAACCTGATTTGTTGTAATATTTCAGACACATATGAAACAAAATTTCCTTATTTTGCGTTATAAGTAGTACAACTACTTCAATCAAACTTAATATAATACAATATTTACTCTTACGTATCCTCAAATTCAGTTACGGAAATAATTTAGCAAAAACAAAAATATTATTAATTGCTAGGGATTGTTATTTATACTCGAAAGATCAAAAGATACAATAACAGTTATAAATATAAAAACAACAATATTATCTTCTTCTTAATATATATAAATTTCGTGTCACGTTGTTTGTCCGCAATGGACTCCTAAACTACTTAACCGATTTTTATCAAATTTGCACACCGTATGCAGTTTGATCCAACTTGAAACATAGGATAACTTACATCTTAATTTTAAGTCGCAATATTATTTTATTGCAAATTATTTCTTTACAATTATCTGTTAATCCAAACAAGTTTAACAGATGGCGTTGTATCTGTTGACTGGATTGAGTTAGTATTTAACAGATGGCGTAATGTTAAAAGTACAAATGTTTCATGTACAATTTAACATCATAACCAACACGCGATGCTGGGAATAAATTATGAGTTAATTTTTAGTGTTAATATAGCTCGCCACGTATTACTTAGACTGAAGTATATATAAACTCATATTATAATGAACATAATACAGTCAAATTATACCTGCTTCTTCGTTGAATCTATTTATGTGAGACGGGTCAACCAAAAATATTGTGCACCGATTAATGCAAAATTAAATTAAAAATTAAATTAAAAATTAAATTATTAATAATTTAAAATAATAAATATTATTTTCTTAAATTTAAAACTATATGTCCTACATACCTTATTTATAAATTTGTAATGTACTCATTTGTACTTAAATAAAATAATAATAATTAATTTTAAAATTGAATATCTCAACTGCACCTACGATAATTTTGATCCATTATGTTCAAAGACCTTCTCCTTCAAATCCCAATCCGGTGAATTTTTAGACCGGTTTTAACGTTTTCATCTTCCTTGGTAAATAATAATTTCATTGTTTCAACCACCTTGTTGGTCGAGTAGTGGAGCGCAGACGCCTAACGTATAACGGTATAGTGTCGTATAGAATGGTATAGTGTGGTGTACCCAAAAAAATAGAAATACTGGAACCGAATATGATAAGTGTCTATTTTACAAAATTTTCGGAGCTAAAGAATGAGGTCTTTAACTATAAGATAATATCAAAATATTTTTATTTCGTTATTTGCCTATATATATTTGCCTTTATACAGTGATGTTTATGATAAAATTAATAGAATGCACAATTTTAATTGTCAGCGCTAATGAATGGATTCGAGAACATAGTTGGTAGTGTTGGCATGCTTTTAAGCTATTATGTTGATAACTAATTGGAGGTTCACTTACTTAATTAGAAACCTACTCGTAGTAACGATTTTCATTGACTGCTAAGTAATTGATCATTTGATAGGAATATAAAATCACATATTTTTTTATGCTCATATAGAACAATTAGTGAAATTATATTCGTTACAGTGTTATTTTATCACATAAATGGTTAAAAGTGTAACATTTTAAACGTAATTATTTTTTATATAATAATTAAGGCTCGTAGGAATTCATTTTAATATTGTTATTAACCGTAGAGAACTAATGTTGGTCATTTTGACTTACAGCGTTTTCATATATGGCTCTATCTTTCTCATACGTCTGCCGAATGTCTTAATTCTTCTTGTCAACTTATTCGCCAACCGGACGTTTACAGTAGTCGCGTCGAGTCGGTGGGTGCCGCCATTTTTTAAATGTTACCTACTTGTTAGTCAATTTGACGAATGATAATAATAATAATAATAAAAATATTTGTGTAACTTTTTGAATAATATGTGTGAATGGTTATTTTCCGTTATTTGTTTATTTTATCCTATTTTATTTTATCTTATTTTTGATTTATGTCTTGTTGCCAATCAAGAGATAGTCGAAATTTAACTGAGGAAGAGTTGGTGAGATATTTGTATGAAGAAAATAATATGGTTAGTAATGACGAAAATGAATCAGTTGGCAGCGAATTCGAGGATGGTTTAGAGACTGAAGAACTTGAATAAACGAATTAATAAAGACATAAATAAAAAGAATAAGACAGACCGACCTAATATCAACCAATTTATTTACCACTGATTCCTTTACCACTGATACCTATTACATCTAAGGAGTCGATACGATTCATCATATTATGTGTGTTGACAATTCTTGTACTCGTAACACGGATCGATGGCTTATGTGTTTCTTTTATAATAAATATGTTAAATATTACTTTTTAAACAGCTATGTCATTCATGATAAAAATAGACTTTAAACTAAAGAAAAAACAAAGAACGGTAAACTTTCATAAAAGAATTACATAAATCCTTGTGAATATTTACATGGAGAGACGTCTTACTGTAATCAAGTTGAAAAAAAAATATTGGGGGGGCAATATTCAAGACCTGGAAGTTCAAAAGAAAAGTTCTAAAGAAAGAAAAAAGTAAATAAACTTTTGAACCTGAACAAAAAAAAGCCCTAGCTGACATGAAAAAAATTAAGACAAAAAGTAATAAAGCCTAATTTGGTGTACTGTGTACCATACCCTTCTTAACATATAATAAAATGTCCTTTAACCTAGGGTTTCTGGTAGAGATCTCTTGTAAGAGATAAGTCATCCTTTGTGAAAATAGTTTATACTATGTCACTGTTAATATTTTATGGTGTAAAAATAAATAAATAAAATACATTACATTAAAATCTAATTTCATACAAAGCTGCATTGTATTGCTATTATTTTCATAATAATTTAATAAATGATCAGAAATTGTTAAATCAACAGAAATGTGACATCCAATTTTGAATTGTTTTTAAGTAAAAATTTAAATTAAATAATTTATTATAATTTTTAGGCGCACTTATAAGAGTACTTGAAAATTTTAACGACTTTACAGGTTCTTTACCTTTCAGAACATCATCAGTTCTCCTTGATCGGGTTTATAAGTCGGAAGAATCTTCAACGACTCTTTCCTGCTACCAGTTAATTGTTGTTTATAGAGCTATTGATCACTCTACGCTAATGTTAAATACATATGAGACGAACACGAGCACGTTCATTTCTCGTGTCCAGGAATTTTCATGGCGTACTTTGAAAAGAACTTTGTATTGAACCATATTCTCAGACCTTTTTTCTGGTCGCGTAATCTGGACGATTTTTCGCAACTGTTTCCGGAGACCAGCTTAAAAATGTCGAATATTACGTTCACGATGTATATAAAGAGGTAAAGTTCATGATTTAATCACTAATTTATAATTTTTAACATTTCAACTATAATTTCAAATTCTAAAGAACCAAAAAATAATTTCAAATTCTAAAAAACCAAAAAATAAACCAAAAAATAAACCAAAAATATTTTAATATTTTAAAACTTTAGGTATGTTCTAAAAATCTTCTTCCTTTTAATGAAGCAACGTTCTTGTATAATTGTATTTAATATCTTCAGAATCAAGTCTTTATCTTATGTTCAAATATTGACTTAAGTCAGCTTTTCAGCTTTGAGAAACTTCATTTATATTATAAAGAAATTAAATTATGAAAATTAGAATTAAATAAATGTATTAATTTTGTTCATCAATATGAAGGATTATGTAGAATGTAAGTGAAAAACCTAAACATTTTTTTTATAAAGCACTATTTTCAATTGTAAGATTAAAGCTCTCGACTATCATTTGAACAAGCAGACCAACGATTCCCAGCTGGATACGTAATATTTTCATTTTGTGGAAGTCCTATAGATTTCTCAAAGGACAAACAATTTAATATGGAATTCTTTTCATCATTATTACATGACAAAACGTGAGCAAAATTTACAACGTTAATATAAAACTCAATAAATAATAAACGTCACAATAATATTATGGATTACACAATGCATAATACACCATGAAATTATAACAGTCTTAACTATACGTATATCGAATAAAATAACGATCGATAGAGTTACAATTACAAAAAATATGTTATATAATTTAAGCCATGTATCATATTTTAGTAGTAATAAAATGTAGAAATATTTAATTTAAAGACAAAATATTTTGATTCATCTATAAATTTGGAAACATAAAACGGTTAGAATAATTAATTTATAATTATAAAGATAAATAACAATTGTTTATGTCGAAAAAGTTTAAAAGCCGTAATTTTCACATTTCTGAATATATAAAATGTAAGGAAAAAAAAACACAAATTTTAAAAAAATCACTATTTATTATACAAATTAAGCATAATAAACAACATACAAAATAAACTATAGTCCGGTCAAATTAGACCAAAAAATTAGGGTGAAATTACAGAAATTCGCAACAAGCTGAATTTTGGTACAATTGTTCAAAACACGATTGTAAACAATAGCTGAAAGTTCCCCATCATTCCCGTGTGTGCAAAAATTTTTATTCAAGGTCAAATGTCAAAAAAATATGTTTTTCGCGATTTTCAGCAAAACGGTAAGTTTTATCAGAAAAATACCTCAGACTAAAATTGTAGATCATTAAATTATCTATAAAAAATATATCAATACTTTTTTTCTCACGAGACACCGTTTCGGAGATATCGCAGTTTAAACAGTTGTAACAGTTGCAATTGTCATAACATGCATAAGTACGTCACGTATATTCATCCCTAGAGTTGTATTATTATGTATTATAGGTTAAAATATTTTTCTGTCGGTCATTGTAACTTGCACTTAAAATATAAAATATACATCAGCTATAACTATAAGAATATCAGGTAAAATGAAACCCAGTCCCTTCAATTATACGTAAGTGTAGCCTTGGGACAACATCAATCGGAAATATATACTTCTAAAAGCTTATTATCTTCTTTTGCAAAGAGTCAAAATCACATACTATTTCTGCATGCAATAACTGGCTGTGATACGACATCTGCATTTTATAGGAGGGGAAAAACGACAGTTTTCAAAATGTTTGTAAAACAAAATTTAGTTGAATGTGCTGAAGTTTTTCAAAACTGTAATTTAACTCAACATGAGATCATCACAAGTGGCATTCGCTTTCTTCTTTCGATGTACGGGGCTCCTAAAAAAACTCCGTGCTTAGATAAACATCGGTATGCATGTTTCGTCAAAAACACCAAAAGCAAAAAACAGGTACAGTTAGCTTGTCTTCCTCCAACGTCGGCTGCTGCTCATCAACATCTTCTTCGGGTATATTACCAAGTTCAAGTGTGGCTTGGTTGTCAGAAAGACCCAACAGACTGGGGTTGGAAGTTTGTAAATAATGAATTGGAACCAGTTCCAACTTTGCTTCCACCTGCACCGGAAAAATTGTTAAACGCAATTTTTTGAAACTGCAAAAAGGGATGCAGCGCTAAATGTGGTTGCAAAAAAGTGGGTCTATTCTGTTCTATGGCGTAAACAAGTTGCCAAGGCAAGTCATGCTCTAATGTTGAATCACCAACAATTGATGATACATTCGACGTCAACGAGCCGACTTGCGATACATCGTTATTGGCTGAATTTACTTGCATCCAAGACGAGGATGAACCAGAAGAAAATGAACAAGGAGAAAATCTAGAAGAAGAACAAGGAGAAAATCGAGAAGAATTCGAAAATTATGACTCCGACTAATAAATGTCTGTACTTTTTTTTTTATCAACATCGCTTTTTTTCTGGCTAATATCAATTATTTACGATAGTTTCAATTAAACTGGATAAGTACTGACTTGTGGAGTAGGCCTACTGGGGAAGCCACGTTAAAAAAACGCGCTAAGTACACTACCTCATAGGTGGCGTGGAAACGTGCATTTTATGACAATTGCAGCTGTTACAACTTTTTACACTGCGATATCTCCGAAACGGTGTCTCGTGAGAAAAAAAGTATTGATATATTTTTTATAGATAATTAAATGATCTACAATTTTAGTCTGAGGTATTTTTCTGATAAAACTTAAGGTTTTTCTGAAAATCGCGAAAAACTCATTTTTTTGACATTTGACCTTGAATAAAAAATTTTCCACACACGGGAATGATGGGGAACTTTCAGCTATTGTTTATAATCGTGTTTTGAACAATTGTACCGAAATTCAGCTTGTTGCGAATTTATGTAGCACCGAATGTCTAATTTGACCGGACTACTAAAACTATTTCAATTTCATGAAGCTTATATGTACTTGATATATATATATATATTGATTGATTACGCTGACGTCTGCTATATATATATATATAGCAGACGTCAGCGTAATCAAGAAGCGGTAGAAGAAGAGTTTGAGCTAACATTATTTTAGTTTTCAGAGGAAGAAAATTTTGCAAACTTCTAAAAGAGTGTAGCTAGTAGTGGAATTTTCTGCTAACTTCGTCAAGTAGTCTTGTCTGTCCTGTCTGCCTGTCTGTCTCTACTGTCCATGAAAGATAACAGTCCTTAATAAAATCGAGATTTTTAGTTTTGTCAGAGAATGGTATTAAAAGGGAATCATAAGACAGAAGAGGTAGGTCAGCCTTATTTATTTTGTATCTACCTACAATTAAGGCTTGTGACTTGAGTGGGTTAATCAGGAAGCCGTACTCCTCAGCCCACTTCTTAATCATTCTGAGGTTATTGTTAAGAGCTTCAATAGTTGTAGCCAGATCGTTAATTGTAGTGTTGCGATATAGCTGCAAATCGTCTGCATAGAGATGGTAGTGACATGAAATGACTTTAGAGATTTCGTTAATAAGCAATGAGATGAGAAGAGGAGATAATACACCGCCTTCTAGTACACCTGCAGAGACGTCTGTTCAGTCTGAGAAGTCCTCCTCCAAACAAACTCAGTTACCTCGACAGTGTCTCTTTTTTGATTTGATATAATAACATTCCATCAATATTTACATTCATAATTTCATAATAACATGATTCACATTCTCTTCAACCCCACATAAACTATAGTTAGGAGAAACTGTTGAATAATGAACGCAACCTTTTTCTAATTGTATATCTGGCAATCATTTGTTATATTTTCTGTACTGGCAACTTTATACATGATTTTGTGCAATTTATTATATCGTATTCGTATCAAATAATAATCTTTTTTTTTATTTAAGTAATCACCAATTATCCTTTATGGTAGCAGAGCGTGGTTACGTCTCAAATAAGTGATTACTCGGAATAATAAAGTGAAAAGTCCGTTTAGTGAAAATAGACAGTAAATTCTACCGATTAAAAGCGGCGTGTCATACTGATAGTTAACCTATACTCTAAATTGTGAAAAATGTCTGTAAATTCGGTATTTCACGTTGAAAAACTCGTTGGACGGGATAATTATGCTAATTGGAAATTTGCAACAAAAGCATATTTAGAGCATGAAGATCTTTGGCAATGCATATTGGATGGAAAAGTCGATGGCGGGAAAGATGTCAAAGCCAAGTCAAAACTGATTTTGTTGGTGGACGCTATCAATTACGTTCATATACAGGATGCAAAAACAGCAAAAGAAGTCTGGTTAAATCTGGAACGAGCATTTGACGACAATGGATTGACACGGAAAGTTGCTTTGTTAAAAGATCTCATCACTACAACACTGGAAACCTCCAAGAGTGTCGAGGATTATGTTAACAAAATTATGTCGTCAGCACATAAATTAAGAAATATAGGATTTACTGTTGATGTCGAATGGCTGGGCACTCTGATGTTAGCAGGTTTGCCGGAAATATACAAACCAATGATTATGGCCATAGAAAGCTCAGGAGTAAAAATCAGTGCAGATAATATCAAAACTAAACTACTACAAGAAGTTCAGAGTTCTGAAACTGCTGCTTTTTACTCAACTAAGAAGAAATATTTTGAAAAAAAGAATTATGAGAAACCTAAAGGCCCAAGATGTTATACTTGTAACAAATATGGTCACCTAAGTAAAAATTGTCGGACACAGAAGAAAACTACTAGTAAAAGTGAAGATAAAGGCTATGTAGCAGCATTTACAGCTTCTAATGTAGCTACCGAAAGTGATAAATGGTATGTGGACTCCGGGGCTTCAATGCACATGACCAACCGCAGCGACTGGATGTATGATGTCAAAAGTCCACCAGTTTCTACCATTACTGTGGCCAATAACACCTCACTGCCTGTGAAAGGAATTGGAATAATTAATCTAGTGCTACATGGTAATAATGAGAACAGAATAGAGGTAAGAGATGTTTTGTACATACCTGAACTCGCTGGAAACTTACTTTCTGTTAGTGCAATGGTCAGTAATGGCTGCAAAGTAAACTTTAATAAAAATAATTGTGAAATATTTACCAGTAATGGGAGATTCCTATATTCTGCATTATTAGAAAATAACTTGTACACACTTAATGTTGAGAGAGAAATAAATGCTAACCTTAGTATATCTGATATTTCAAATGATGTTGTCCTATGGCACCGACGCATGGGACATTTAAATTTCTCAGATGTGAACCGATTGCCAGAATGCACAGAAGGAGTGAGCATGACAGACAGAGTAAAAGTACCAGTGACTTGTACCACCTGCATACAGGGAAAACAGGCGAGGCTGCCCTTCAACCACACAGGATCCAGAGCAACAGCACTACTCGAGGTGATACATTCTGATTTATGTGGTCCGATGGAGACACAGTCCCTTGGAGGAATGAGATACTTCATTACTTTTGTGGATGATTACTCCCGATTAGTCTCTGTATATTTCCTAAAAGACAAGCTCAATATTTTAAATGCATTCAAAGATTTTCACAAGAAAGCAGAAAATGAATGTAATAAGAAAATTAAAATTATTCGTACTGATAATGGTCTAGAATACTCTAACAAAGATTTGAGTATTACTTAAGTCAGTATGGCATAAAACACCAAACAAGCACGCCATACACACCTCAACAAAATGGACTAGCCGAAAGAATGAATCGTACCTTAGTTGAGAGAGCAAAGTGCATGTTATTAGATGCAAAATTATCTAAACCATTCTGGGCTGAGGCGACTGCTACTGCGGCGTACATCATCAACCGCTCGCCTACTACATCTTTAAATAAAAGAACTCCCTATGAACTGTGGACAGGCAAGCTGCCTAATTTATCCAACATTAAAAACTTTGGTTCCGAAGTCATGATGCAAGTTCCTAAGGAAAAGCGAATGAAATGGGACCCGAAATCACAAAGAATGATCTTTGTTGGTTATTGCGATAATACCAAAGGATATCGTTTTGCTGAACCTAAAAGAAACAGAATCACGAAGAGTAGAGATGTTGAATTTTTGGAGAATGTGAAGAATAATGATAATATATACTTACCTTGTGAAATTAACAGCTCTATAGACATCTCACCATCAGCTATGTTACCAGCAGCAACACCTAAGACAGAAATTACAAACACAGGTATTAATGAGAGCTCTGAAGAATATGCAACTGATACAGATAATGACGAAGACTACATTCCACAAAAATTTACAAAAGATTTATCTCAAAGCACCATCACTTTACGGTCAAGGAACAAGCTTGGAGAGACAGATAAAGGTTCTAAACCCAGTTATTTTTGTCCTGTTAAGAATCCCCGAGATCTAGATTCAGTTAAGGAAGCCCTATCCTCTGATAATGCTGAAAATTGGAAAATTGCAATGGATGAAGAATTTCAATCATTAATAAGAAACAACACTTGGATACTTACAAATTTACCTACCGGAAAGAAAGCTCTTCCTTGAAAATGGATATTTAAAACAAAAACCGATGAAACTGGAGCTGTGAACAGACATAAAGCTAGACTTGTTATAAAAGGTTATAAACAGAAAAAAGGTGTTGATTATAACGAGATTTACTCACCAGTAGTTAGATACACATCTGTAAGATACCTCATTGCATTGGCAGCAAAATACAACTTGGATATAGACCAAATGGATGCCATAACAGCCTTCTTGCAAGGAGACTTGGAAAATGAAATCTATATGACACAACCAGAGTTATATGAAGAAGGTACAAAAGTATGCTTGTTACAAAAGTCTATTTATGGTTTGAAGCAAGCCAGCCGGCAGTGGAATTTAAAGTTGGATGGTGTATTACAGAAAATTGGCCTAACTAGATCCAAAATAGATCCCTGTATTTATTATTACATCAAACAACCTACTATGATATTTGTAGCGGTATGGGTTGATGATCTCATTATTTTTACAAACAATAAAAATTTGAAGTCTGAGATTAAGGAAAAATTGAAGAAAGAATTTTATATGAAAGATTTAGGAGAAGCAAAACAATTTATAGGTATAAATATAAGTAGAGATTGCAAAGAAGGAAAAATAATGCTTGATCAAATAAACTATATTATGGAAATATTGGATCGATTCGGCATGGCAGAATCAAAACCAATGAAAACTCCAATGGAAGTAAATGCCAAATTTGAGAAAGATGACAGTGAACATAATGAAAATATACAATACAGACAAGCAATTGGATGTTTATTATATTTAGCACAAGCTACAAGACCAGATATTGGATTCTCTGTCAACAAACTCAGCCGATATGTTAGTAATCCTGGTCAGCAACATTGGATTGGTGTCAAAAGAATAATGAGATATATTCAAGGCACAAAAGATTTAAAATTAACATTTGCAAGAGATGAATCAAATGAGATAAGAGGCTACTGTGATTCGGACTGGGCCAGTAGTCCAGAGGACCGAAGATCCTGCACTGGTTATATATTTCTTTTTCAGAATGGCGCGATAGCTTGGAACTCCTGTAAGCAACCTACTGTCGCTTTGTCTACAGCTGAGGCAGAATATATGGCAATGGCCGCCGCAGCGCAGGAGGCACTATGGCTCCGACAGCTCCAACTAGAATTTGGCCTGAAAGAAGACTGTCCCCTCCTAATTCACTGTGATAACCAAAGTGCAATACGTTTAGCTTTGAATGATTGTTATAAACCTAGAACAAAACATATAGACATTCGATATCATTTTTTGAGAGACAATGTTAATAGTAAATTTATAAACTTTGTGTATTCTAAGGGTAGTGAAATGGTTGCTGACATTTTAACAAAGGGTACTACACATGATAAACACTTGTATTGTATAAAGAAAATGGGCTTGCATTCCGAAGAGAGTGTTGAATAATGAACGCAACCTTTTTCTAATTGTATATCTGGCAATCATTTGTTATATTTTCTGTACTGGCAACTTTATACATGATTTTGTGCAATTCATTATATCGTATTCGTATCAAATAATAATCTTTTCTTTTATTTAAGTAATCACCAATTATCCTTTAGAAACAGATTTGTTTGATGGTATGTGCCCACATTTTAACATTAACATAAGTTTTACAAAATCTATTATTGTTTAAATCAGAAAACCACGGTATTCGAGGAGGCTCTGGTTGTAATGTTTTATATCAAATCTTTTTTGCAGTCGACTCATTGATATGCTTAGCAAATGTTAAAATTCGGTCTAGCCTCATAACCAGATATTTAATACATGGGACTATATTTAAAGAATTGTCGTAAATAGCTATACTAGGTTATAATTTTCGACACCCTCTGCTGAATACACAAACTTGTTTTTGATACTGATATTTGTAAACCCATATTTTCAAATACGAGTAAAAATGTTTGTAATGCCTAATTTCTAATTTACATATATTCAAGTTTTTATTACTGATATAGAAAACAAAGTCGTCGGCATATTGAGATATAAGTACATTTTTAATTTTATGACATATATTAAATGTTACTACAATTAACAATAAAGGCGATATAGGATCATCATGGGCAAGACCATTAGAGGCCCATTGTGTTAATATGACCTGACCTTGTTCATTAAGTATAGTCAAATGTCACTCAGAAAATTCCAAAAGTAAATACAATTTTTTATTCCAGCTTCAATTTTGTCCAAAGTTTATATATTGACGTTATTGTAGACATTTCCTTTATCAAGAAAACAGGCTATGGTAGGCGTATTTTCAGAGAAACCTATTTATATTTGAGCTATTAGCCATGATAAACAGTCTACTAATGACTGAGATTTACGAAAATCTATTGTGTCTTTGTCTATAAAAGCAAAAGATTTTATTTCCGATAATTTTTAATAAAGCAACGTCTCAAAAATGTATTGAATATAATTTATTGTAACTACCTAAAGCTATTCAAATTATAAAAATATTAAAAAACACCTTTCAACTACAGGAGTGTGTCAGCCGTTAACGTTTAACATTTTCTGAAAATCATAAAACTATTTTAGGAGCCTACTTTTGCACCAGCCCTGGAGTTAGCCGCTGGCGGAGTTACGACCCGACCGTAATTTCTAGGTGATTTGAAGCTAGTCCAATGAAAGCTATAAATGTACACGTACATTACAATATAGAACATTTTAAATCTGATACTAATGGCATTCTTTACATCTCAGTTTGAGTCTTCCTTTAGTCTTTTCTTTATATATTATTATTTCATTAACAAAAATATGTTACATTTCAAATAAATAAATAAATAAAGTAAAATAAAATAAACAGCCTTTTATTTCCTAATATCGTAAAAACATTGTAAATATTAGGTACATTTGTTGTGTTTAGTTTATAATAAAGTCCTTGAGAATTAAATCTTTATTTCTTAATATCTTATTGGTTACATTTTAAAACGATTGCCTACTATTGCTTTAACAATTTTATAAATATTCTTTAACCCCTCACACGTAAAGTTCCTCCAACTTTTACCACTTTTCTCTATCTTGAGCGATACGCTGCCATTCTAGTTCAGCCATTTTCGATTTTTTTCTTTCCAGCGAGCGGAAGGTCTCCGTTTACTGCGTTTGCCATCAGGTCCGTTCCAAGTAGTCACTTTGTGTGTCCATTTGTAATCTTTGATCCGCGCAAAATGTCCAGCCCACTCCAATATTTCTTTTTGTGCGTGATTTAGCGCATCTATTGCTTTTGTTCTAGATCTTATGTCAACGGGTCTTATTTTCTGTATTTTTCGTATACTAAGCATGTTTCTTTCTACTCCTCTTTGGCAAGTTAGAACTTTGTTTTTAATTTTATTCGTGAACATCCATGTTTGACATGCGTAAGTTAAACATTGAGTCAGACACGAGTCCATAACTTTGTTTTTAAGATTAACAGGCATATCACTTTTAAATAATTCTTTAAAACTCCAATATTTATTCCACGAAATCTTAGTTCTCTTTTGAACTTTTAGCTCATTACTGCTTTTGCTAAAAACCTTACCGTTAGGCCTACCTGCTTGCGAACCTTACAAAGATCTACATTCTACAATCATGTCTTAAAGTTGATAACTGGACTCGGACAACAGCACTAAGTCGTCTGCGAAACGAAAGTTAATTCAAACATTTGCCCTTTATAAAAAAGTCTTTTTTACTCCAATCTAACACACGAAAGATATTTTTTAATATGGAAATAAATGTCATTGGTGATAGTGGATTACCTTGACCAACACCTCTTTTGACAGGAAATCTTGGTCCAGTAGTCTCTATCTTTAATCGGATTGTGCATTCTGTCTATATATCTTTTATATCATTTATATATACTTTCTTCATGTTTTGAGTCTCCAAAGATAGCCATATGCTGTTATGTAAACCTGTATCGAAAGCTTTTTGTCAATTGCGACGTATAATAGCCTTTGATACTCTTGGTATTTCTCAACTATTAATTTTAGTCTATGCATATGATCTAAGGTGCAGGAACCTTTTCTAAAGCCAGCCAGTTCAACGTGTCGTTTTATTTCTAACTAGGGGTAGCTCGCGACTTCGTCTGCGTGGTTTATAGTGTTGCCGCTGAGTTCCATACAAAATTGATATTTAACCCTTAAGGGATGGAATTTAAAAATCTTTTCTTAGTACACCACTACGTAGAAAAACGAATGTATCCTCCAATTTTACTATCTCTACGACCTGCGGTTTAGACTGTATGCTATAACTAAGTCAGTCAGAACCTATTAGATTATATTAAATTTGCAGCATTTTTCATTGCTGCTTAACTTCTATTAGTCACAGCGAGATTATATATACCCTATAGCCTTCCTCAATAAACGGACTATTTAACACAAAAAGAATTTTTCAATTCGGGCCAGTAGTCCCAGAGATTAGTCCGTTCAAACAAACAAACTCTTCAGCATTATAATATTAGTATAGATGATTATCCTATTTTTTGGTTTATTATTGAAAAAATGATTTTATATACTGTTAGTAATAAGCTTATGGGCCTGTAATTTCCGATGTCGTTAAAAACAACAGAACAAAATAAACAAAATATAAAAATGTCTTTTTATTTACAGAACCTTTACAAAATTAAGAAGAATTCGAGTTCGATAATACTACAGAATAAAAGATTGAAAAGACTTTCGTAAGCGCACTCTGCTTCACTTAATATGTGACTACGGTATTTTGCTTTTAGGATGAATGTGCGACTCCCATTTTTTATCTTTTACAAGATAAAAATCTGTCACCATTTTTCACACCTGGTAAGTCCTTTAAGTAATTTTTTATTACAATAAAAGAAGACCAATTTAATTTTTTAATTATAATTTTTAAATACAACACGTCTTTGAAGAAATCCGGGATGAATTTCACCAAGATGATATACAATCTTCAAATCGACTTCACTGGCGATCTCGGATGTACGTTTGAAATGAGTTAGTCACTAATGGAGATATATTAATAGAGCGAAGCAAAATCAACAAGATGTCCTTATCGACAAAATTGAAAGCATTGCTGACATCTAGCATTCTCAAAGTTGTGAGTTGTTTTTGTTCACACTCAACGAAATATCGTATCTAACTTTGACAAGAGCCGTAGTCGTACTATGATAGGTCATGGATTAGGATCCAAAACCATATTGTTAAAGGTTTAGAATTTTGTTAATATTCAGAGAAATATATAATTGTAATTATAAAGACTACAGCCCGAATGCAATAAAAAAATAAAAAGTATATTTTTACTAATTTACTAAACTTTAATTACTATTAAAAGGACCTCTGTTACATTTAATTAACCGAGGTGTTTACGGATTCGAAGTGTGAGTGCAAGTCAACAATGCCTGGAGTCACGGGCGCCTTCGTAAGCTGCAACCTCAGCGTTTCTGTCAGTATACAAGTAGCAGAAATCGATTCTGATACCTTCATGAACAACTTTTCAAATTATTCATTAGTTAAAAAGTGAAAAAATAATTATTTTTATAAGTGTTTGTGTCCCGCAACTAATAAAATACCTTGCTAACGTGATATCATTTTAGCACCATCACGAATAGTATTATATAAGTTCTACGATTTCCACTGACACGGGATTAATGGCCGATCCAACCCACAGCATTCAGCTTTTTATACATCACTCTTTATACCTCACTAAATTCTCACAATAAAGGGGGAATTGCGTCAAGTACTCCATACTTTACACCCCGTGAGGGGATCGCTCTCCGTTGTCATGGCAACTGAAGGATGACCGCTCCAAAATCATATCAACCGGCTTCTACTGAAATCATTTCGTATCGTTGTTAGAAGTTTACTATATATTTAGTAATTGAGATGAAATCACGTTATCTGTATGTTTTATAAACAACATTTTACATAAAAATCTTTGAACTACTTCCTCACAAAATATGATTATCTGTAAAAAAAATTTTAATTAATTATTTTTTTTTTATTCAACACGGAAAGGACTTGAACTTCTCTCGGAGATGCCATCTCGTATCCCAAACGGATGGAAGACGAAACTATATCTCTGCTTCAAATCCTCCATGCTAATATTTTTTTTTGTTATTTGATGTGTATTTTAAACATTTGATGTGTATTTAAAATATATATATATAAATAAAATACATTTACCATCGAAAAAAAAATGATAAAGTACAAATGGAACATTCATCATGGCCACGCTAGGTGTCTGTAAATAATACATCAGATGTAAAATATGTATGGTACATGACCAAGCCTCTTACAAAGTTACCCTAGGGAATATTTGGGATAATGTTTTATTTAAAGGATATTTTATTGCAAAAAACAAATCTTAAAAAGATGCTGTTTCATTATACTTGTTTATTGAAAATTCAACTTATTACAGTGCACGTTTAGAACTTCTTCAGTTTTAAATATATTTTGAAAACTAAACAAGAGTATAATACAGATTTATATTCGGGAGAACACTTTTGAAAACACAATAATAAATGTAAATCAAAAGACAACCTATGCAGTCTAAGTGTTAGTGCATTACTGGTAGGTTAGCATATACTAGTGGAGGCTTTTAGACTCCACGTAGAGGATAAACCTACGAAGAACCATGAGATTATTCAAACCTGGTTTCAGAATTTATTTCTTAGCT
The DNA here is from genome assembly GCA_959347355.1 of Napeogenes inachia. NCBI lineage: Eukaryota > Metazoa > Arthropoda > Insecta > Lepidoptera > Nymphalidae > Napeogenes > Napeogenes inachia. The sequence goes on from OY365797.1 coordinate 7,878,461, forward strand.
TGAAAACTTCAATGAAATTGCTTGGCAAAAACTTATGACTTTAAAGACTCTCATTTTGGCTTACTTGCATTTGTATTTGTGGTGTATATAGAAGTTTATGAATTTTAAAGATCACTGCAGAAATAAAGAGTATATTACCTGTATTTTATATTCAGTATAAAAGTTACGACTAATCCACCACTGAAAATTTACCACAGTACAAATATTACTCAACAAACTTACGGGCAACGCTCGTGTATAAAATTAAATCAAACTATATTTCACTGACTAAATTCAACCTATCCTTATATTTTTCTCCTCCAAACTTCTAAATTAATACAATCGTGTGTAAAAAAAAACAATTTAAAAGACATTTATGTTGTGTTTCAATTATGGAGTGCAACATCGCTTTTTTCAAATTAAACATAGGAAGAAACGACAACCTAGTTAAAGACTAGTTGTTTGCCGTGACGTTCAAGTAGACTGTAAAAGTAATATATTTATGGCTAGGAATATAAGCCATATAAATATAATTTTTAGTTGGTTAGTGATTAAATATGATTATTAATGTAGTGCGAATAATGTGGCGTAGTTTGTACTGGCGCGGCGCGACGTTATTATTGCACATTTTCAGATGAAAAATTTGTTATTTTGCCATAACTGTAATAGTTAGAGATATGGTATTGCAGACATTTTTATAGATATTGAGGTCCTCTATCAAAGTGTTGTAAATCACTTTGCTCTATTGTCAATGATTTCCACAGCGTACGCGATAGAAGAATTTTCTTGGTGTTTTGTTCACACGTTGGGTCACATTGTCGAAATTTTCACGAATCCTTATTTTTTCTCGTATTAAAAATAGCCTATATTCATCAGGGATACTGTAGGATTCTAATGGTAAAATAACATTGTAAATCAGTTCAGTAGTTTCGGAGCCTATTTAATTCAAACAAACAAATAATCAAATCTTTCCTCTTTATAATATTAGTGTAGATAAAAGGATCGCATAAATTAAAACATTTAATGTTCGTAGTTAATTAACTTCCAGACAGTTCGGTAGTTTTATCCAGTTATTCATTAACAAAATTATTCTTGATAATTTTGCTTTGTTTCTTTACATATACAAATTAAAATACGGGATTTTCATTATATAATATGTGATAAAGAGAATTTTAAAATTATTTTTACTATTCTATTTACGAGTCATCTTATTTATAAATAACATTAATCTTATTAATGACTTATGAAAACTAAATCTTTGATTATTAATTTATTTTATAATCTAAGAATGAAACCGAATAAAGAAAATGAGAAACGCAAGTTTTTCATATTACAATAATGGATTATTCTGTAAGTTTATATCGTGAAGTAATATTTTGTACTTAATATTTGTTTTAAATCTGCGTTATATTTAAAACTATATTCGGAAATAATTTTCTACTTAAATAATTTGTCAACTACTCCATGTCAACTATTATTTTTTACTAATTAAAATTTTTGCCTCCTACCAACAATTAAACTTACAAAAAAGTAATTTCATATTGGCTTATAGGCTTTTTAAAATTAAAATTGTTATAGTCTTTTCAAAAAGTGGGGTATATTGTTGCGGTTAAACACAGTGATTTGTTTAGGGCTTAATATACCGCAAAAGCTTTTTGATAATAGTCTTAAGTCTTTCCGTATTCTTAAACCTTTCTATAATCTTAAAGCCGGAATCTCTTAACCTAAAAAAGAAAGTGTTACATTAAATAGGATATATATACCAAACAATATATATACAGCACTCAGTTAACTTAAATAAGAACAACCCAGAATTATAATAATAATAAAAGGAAAAACAGAAAATATCGTTATTTGACAGTATGGTCTTTTGATGGATTTTGCACAGTGCAACGACAAAGCTCATCTAAGGGAATACTTCGCTCCGACGCATTGAAATCGCGGAAAAATACCCCATTTAGAACACGGCGTTCTGAAAGGATATATACAGAAAGTGACCTTTCATATACAAACGTTCACGTCCACTGAATATCATGTTTATTTTCTAAGTAGAAAAGCACGTTCGATAGAATTTTTTATCTTATTCGCCATTTTGAAATAACTTGACATTTAAAATTATGAAACTTATAATTTTTATTTAAAATATACCTTTATTTATTTTCAATGCTCAAATCACATAAACAGGCAAATATAGGGGTCGCCACTTGTCGAAAAGATTTCACTTTGCGAAAAGCGGATAAAGAAGTGTCGGTTTGCTACTATAAAAGTATGTGGAGGAAATGATATTAAACTAAATGAAGCTGGCATGTTGACGAATAAAACAAATCTAGGTATTATATAGTATAATACGTGAACCATAATTGCGATATGGTCCAGAGTGGAGAAAAACCCTCGTGCCCACCGGTGTAGGACTCCTATTATCTAAAAGGATGTCATAGTACATGCTGGAGTGTGAGTGCGTAAGTCCACGCGTTCATCTTCTCTGAGTGTGGCTCAAAATTGGAGTCCTCCGGCTACGAATAATAGGAGTGTATGCCTCAATCAATTCAAAGCCAAAACCTGAGAAAGAGGAGCTCTGGAAATTGCTACATGATGTTGTGAAGACTTGTGATGTGAATGAAAGAGTGATTGTGTTAGGAGATTTTAATGCTTGGATTCGTATATCAAGGAATGGTTGTGAAAATGTGTTAGGAAAGTTTAGTGACAAAAAAGTGAACGACAATGCATCTAGCTTGATTGAAGTATGCTTAAAATCTCTCGGGTTGTTTGTAGGAATGTGTCACCTAGCCTTGGCTCTTAAATATATTTCTGGACAATTGTCTGAATGAGTTGCGAGGGAGTGAATATGGTCTACAAATGGGACAGTCTAGCATTAAATGCTTAGCATATGTTGAGGACGCAATCCTCGTTGTACCATCGGAGAGGGAATTGCAACTAATGCTAAACGGTATGAATAAGTCGTTTGTGAAAAGAGGTACGAAGATGAATGCGCTAAAACGAAAGTAATGTTTGTACTGTTTAAGTAGTGTTTGAAAGATGAGATAAGAACGTGACTTCTTGTATGATTGTGATACAAGGTTTAAATGTTGAGCACGTAAATGTCGAGCAGCGATGTCCTCAAAATTGTGTGGTTCGAAGTGGCAAGACTAAAGAAGTTGTATGATTATAAGAACGCAAAATATATTGTTGAAATAATTTCTTCAGGATGTTTCTTACGGTGCTAATGAGTATAGTAGTTATAGAATCATCAGACAATATGGAAGACGATATCAATGGCGTTACATTAGCAAAATACATGCATACAAGGATACATGAAAATATATTCCTCTTTACGGTACTTGGTTAAACTTTGTCAACTGTAAAATGAATTTAAAAAGATAAGTTCTATTAAAATATACTTATCGTAATTATTTAATTTACTTTACTCAGTAATTTTATAATGTTACATTTAAAGTATATTACAATCATATTACTAAAAAAAATGTTCTCATATCATGAACACATATATTCATATAAATTATAATAATAATCAACTTAACGTTTAATTATATTAATACTGTTCTGTTAAAGAATCGCAATATTATAATTATATTATGCTATATAAATATACTCGATAGATAATTTATAAAACAAATATGATTTTTATAATTTGAAACTTATATTAAAATAATATTTCGTTAGATCATAGAAGATTTAGGCGGATAATATTAAATCGGTATTTAAATAAATACCGATTTAATATTATCCGCTTAAGTCTATTTAGACTGAGATGTTTATCGAAGGATCCATATTATTTCAGATTAGCAAAACCATCTCGACCAATATTTCTTATGCAAAATTAACTTGGATCAAATAAATTAATGATGTAATATTAATGTTTTTAAATTAAACCTGATAAGCATGATTGATGTGGTGGTTTATTTAAAATGATACTGTACCTTAGTAGTCAACTGAAGAATAATCGTGTCGGTTTCAAATTTAGAACTAGACAAATTTAGAACTTTGTAGATAACAGTTTATTATTCTTTCCACAATCCTTACCAAACACTAGACACACATTCAACTTCATCTAAAGCTATGTATATCCATCATATAATGGACTAAGTACAGTCCTAGTTTTATGATAATTATAGGGGTTTCTAACATGTACACAGCCCGTAGCAGATTACTTTAATATATAAGTAGTGTACAGATTGATGCTTGTCCAAGTGACAAGTGATGTTTATTTTAAGTCTACCTGGCGCATCGAGAGTCAAATATAAAAATAAGAGTTTAAATAAATTCGTTTGTGTCGAGCAGTGTTACGTTAAGGTCAAGTTATTGCGGGTAACCGCAACACCTACAACCGCATAAAGAATGGAAAAAAGTACGAAATCGTTTTATACTATAATATAGCAATATTACCAACATTAAGTTACTCTCATAAATGGTAGTATAGTTTTATGTGCTTATTATATTTATAAAACTCTACAATATATAAGATACATTATTTATTTATATGCATATTCTATTTATAAAATGAAACCAAACTTTCAATCACCAATTTAATTTAAATTTTCCCTAGAAAATTTTAAATCTTTGGATTGACTATCGAGCACGGATATCGCATTAGAAAACTTGCAGAGTTCCTTAAAAGTTTTCTTTTCTTAACAGTTCATCGATGAATTAACAAAGGTTTTGCTTACGTGCTTTATTTAGAACACACAGGTGATTAATACTCGCTTAGAACATATTCTTAAGATATTTCAAGAATATTTGAATATGATGTTGTTTTGTTTATTTTCCCCTAAGCCTTGTAATCACGTATACTTTCACATAAATTCTTACAAAGACACTGGTTATTTCAACATTAAATCTCTTCCAGCAGACCTTTAAAAGTAAAGTAAAAATGAGTAGTGTTATACGAGTATGTGCGCATGGTATAAAAATTGGGAAAAGGAAAAATATAAATATGATGCCTACAAATTATCATATTTTTCAATGTCAACCAATGACTACATAACATATTTTTTTGCCCTTACATTAATAAACTTCCGCCTAATAATAAAGTACATATTGATGAATTCTTAATAATTTATCTACTTTAAGCGGTTTATCTATAGCTATGTGTTATTGTGGTACCGCATTACAGGTAAGCTAGAGCATTACCAAATTTCATCAACATCGTTTAGTAGTTTTAGCGTAATTGAGTAACAAACATCCATGCATCCAAACTTTCGCATATATAATATTAGTATAGATGTATTACGAAATACGTTCAAGTGTACTTATTAACAACCCTTAGCAATTCCTTTTCAAAATTATCAGCTAAATTGCCCTAAAACTTTTCATTCAATTACATTAACTTCTCTGAGACAAAGTAAAATTACTTTCAGTTCAATTCAATTTAAATCTAGAAATATATAATATCACAAGTCGTCTATACGACATGGTCTCTTATTTCTATTTAGTATGATTTATTAATATAAAATTACTTAAATTCAAACGGAAATTTAAATAACAATAAATGGCATAAAAATACGATTCCAAAAATTTATGATAAGAAAATGCTAATTAAAAAATTTTCCTTTTTGAACGTTACCTATGTAAATGTTGCCCGCAAACGATCATAGGAATATATTAATTACATATGCCCAAAAGAAAAAATTAAAAATCAGTTTCTTGTAATTTTCATGTGACTTTTACTAAATAAATAGCTTTTATAAAGTGAAACTACTTTAATAATATTTTAATATTCAGAATACTAAACAAGAGCGTAAAGTTACTGTTTTACACGTAAAAATAATTTCAAACATAAAATAATCTGTTTGTCTAACATGGACCAATTATTACTGTCGTAGACTACAAAATTAGTATTATCAAAACGTATATAGGTAATGACGCAACATTACATTTGAAGTGATTGATATCAGATATCAAAACAACTTACCTGTAATTTTATAACATTTCTCAAAGATTACAAGTAAATTATTTTTATAAAACAAATTGTATAGATTGTATATTGTAACACCAGTTTAGTTAAACGAATGACAAAAGTATAAGAGATCTAATAAGTTACATACCATCAAAAATCGAATTGCTTACAAAATAGCTTATCAATTTCAGTAAATTTACTCATTGTTAGTTAATTTACTCTTTGAATAATTAAACATAGTGCGTACGTTCTTTGTGCAGGCGAGTTCTTTGTGGTCAGCATCCGGACACAGAGCCACACAACACAATGGCAGCGATTAGAATTACGATACGATCAGAACATCATAATATTGACCTCTCACTCTCATTATACATTATAAATAAATAGTACTCTCTGTACATTATGCAAAACAATGTAACAATTTTTTTCAATTGTTTTATCAATGTATTTATAATATTTTAATCGACCAAAAAAACAAATAAAACACATTTACAAGTAGAACACCTATCAAGTACATCAGGCTGCCTTACCGCCTCAAGGTGATTTCTTTCAGACAACCTTAAGATTAGAATACTTCTAATAGACAATGATATAGATAGGATGTGTTAAGTGAAAATAATAAACATACATACAAATAACACCACACTTCTATATAAATTTATAATAATACCCATAATAACACGTATGTAAAATCATACAAAGTTCCTCAAACACAATTTCCACAACAAAATCGTAGGGACTCTCATTGTTCTTGACCATTTGGCCGAATGAATTACGAATTGTATTGAATCACCTGAGGTGTTAACCATAACATAAACATAAAGTAATTCCTAAAACTTTGTAACCAATAGTGTTAGTGTAGTTACTAAGGATCCAAATAGTTGATAACCTTACATTTGTGAAGCAACTAAAAGTTTTTATTAGTGATTATTATTAACATATTTGTAACAAGCTAAACTATAAGTTACAAGCAAATAATATATATGTTTTTTTTGCACCATACATATCACATGAAGTTAATTAGTACTTCAAATCCAGAAGCGTCTCGTATTTTTATTCGTTATTACTGATTAGAGCCTACCGTGTACATCCGTTTCCACATAATTGAGCCAATTACGATGCGATTATTGCTATATTCATGGATATTTATACTTGTTCTGGTATTGGTAATAAAAGACTCTTTTACACTTTTAATAAAATTACTAAAATTTAATAAACTGAAACATCATAGATAACATACAACATTACATTTTTTGTTTTAGTATAAATTTTGCATAACTGTAACTATTGTTAGGACAAGTTTTTAGGATGTATTTACCATTTAAATTATTATAAATAAATATTACTAACATTGTAAACCTAATATTTGCACTTACACTTTACATACATTGAAGTAAAAAATATAGGTAAGACTCTATAAATCAATATTTTATTAAATTTTACACTGTGGTCACAGCAAGCAAACTCGGATACAAATAAATATCATAAAATTTAAAATTTTGACTTGAAACTTGAAACTGAAAAAACTTTTCAACTTTTACATTTGTCAATGATGGAAGTTTTATAACTTTAATTTAAAATTGGCATAACTTTACTGCTTATACAAAGTTCCGTACATTAAATGTTCCATTGCTGATATGAAGAAGAAGTGTTCTCATTTATATAATACTAGAGGTCGCCGGCGACTTCGTCCGCGCGGTTTTTAGTGTTGCCGCCGAGTTTCATACCAAATTGCAAAATCCATCTATCTATCTATTTAAAACCCTTAAGGGTGGAATTTAAAAATCCTGTCCTAGTACACCACCACATGTACAAAGGGGTAATGTCATGTATTAGTCTCAGCGAGATGACATATAGGGTATATGTCATCTCGCTGAGCCGTTTATAGCCTTCCTCAATAAACGGACTATTCAACACAAAAATAATTTTTCAATTCGGGCCAATAGTTCCAGAGATTAGTGCGTTCAAACAAACAAATTCTTCAGCTTTATAATATTAGTATAAATTTTATTCAATTCTGGTGTCAGAATACGGAACAGAGGATTCGATCGATTGGTATTTGCGACCGTGCAGGAAGGCGAAAATAAGAAATAAACTATACATTTATAAAAATAACATATATAAATAGAAAATTTTGATTATATGTATAGAAAATTGTACATTTAGAAAAAAACATACATTGTGTAAAAAGTCATTATAAGTCTAGCTTCATTTTGTTAAAACTGAAAACAAAAGATGCAGCAAAGGTGTTAAATCCATAAATAAATTAAACTAGGTCTCTCGCCTTGGCATCGGATCAACTGCGGCATATGCATATATGTAGGTCATGTTTACATTGATGTGAGTGTTTTAATATCACCTTTGACATTTATTTGGGCTATGAGAGATAAGATCGAGTAATAAATTGAAGGTGCTGTAACATATAACAGGCTCTGTAAAAAAATCTTAATAACATCTCAAAAACCAGGTTCGTCTGATAATTTCGCTTGATATTAAATCCACGCTGCAAACTTGGTCTAAGCTTTTTAATAAACGACATTTGAATTAAAGCGTTAATAAAAAAAAATATCATTGTCTTTGTAAATTGGAGACACACATAGTATTATTATTATTGGGTTGTAGGGAAAATACTATCATACTTTAAATAAGTAGGTAATTTTCTTGTAAAAAAACATCTAGCTAGTGTCCGAGTGAGTTTTTTTTGGTTCTTTATCTGCTGTAAAATATTAAAGAAGTTTTTTTTACCCAACATCATTTACTTTGATATTTAAAGTGAAAAACTTGTCAGTAAATAAAGTGCATTTACTGAACACCATTTTCTAAGACATTCAAAAAGAAAGAAACGCATCGGTTGCTTGTAAAAAAATATGTGCGTAATTGTCAAAGATGGTTAAGTAAATATCGTACTTTGGCTCTAAGCACTCAAGAAAGCAATCGATTTATTTAGCAATTATCAACTGTTGAAGATCATATCAAATCTCATGGATTTTGTGGTAAAGGCAAGTTTTTGAGCTATACAAAAAAAATGTTCGCGTTCATCACATCTGATTTGGCACAATTTAGAGTCGTTTTTAGACAAGCTTATTACTAGAGATGAAAAGTTGAAATTTCTCGTAAAGAGAAAAAATAAAAAAAATCTTAATGCAAGCCAGGAACATAATCAGCAATAGTTATAAAAACAGGTATCCATCAACGAAACATACTGCTTTGTTTGTGGCAAGACAGGAAAGGTCCAGTGTACTACGAATTGCTAAAACAGGGAAGAAACCTTCAACGTGGATCTGTACTACAGTCTACTGCATAACATGAATGCATATGTTAAATGCAGCTGTCCAAAAAAAGGAATAGTGTTTTACCACGATGTTGTTAAACCGCGTACTGCAATGATGACATAACAAAAAACTGAATGCTTTACGATGGGAAGTTCTTAGTCACTTAACGTATACTGCACTATCTGATTATTACCTGTTCAGATCTCTGCAAAATTATTTAACAGAAACAAAATTATGTCTTTTGAAAGTGTTTTTAAGATAGTTGCTGACTATTTTGACTTTGAAGTCAAAACAGTTTATCTAAAAGATGACAACAAGTTGTGATAAAATACGAAGCATAATATATACGTAATTGATTAATATAACAATCAATCATTTTTAATATTCATTATTCATTTTAATAATACTAATTCTGAATATAAATAATAATAGGTAATTATCATTTATATTCAGAATCAACAATAGTAAAAAAGAGATTCTGTCAAACCTATATTTAAATACATAATCTATAGATTTTATTTGCACGTAATAACATGAACTGTAAAAATTAACACATGGATAAGAAAAAAATATAAATATATTGTTATATGTAGTATAATTATTATGTAATGAAAATAATTATCGAACATGAAAAATGAACAAAGAAGTTTCTTTTCCAAAAATCTTTACATTTTCATATTGTTACAATCTATAAACACAAATATAAACACCCTATTTGGGATTCCACTCAATCGCTTTATAACTTTTTAAACCCATTCCCACCCTCTTCATGTGCGCAGTTTACGACTTCCCTGTGCTACATTAAGATACTAATAAAAACTTTTTGAAAGATCAAACACCTCGATGAAATTATAATTAAAACGATAATGATCTTAGCATATCAAATTCAATGAAAAGTTAAAAATATATTCTGGTTGTCGTGTTTCGCAAAATTTTACACTTAGATGACAAAAGGATCGATTTATTATATTCGAAACAGCTTCAATTCGATGTTTATATTGAGAACAGGTTTTGCCTAACTTATAGGTCTTTCTGCGTGAATAATGGCGGTTAGTATAGTACTATCTTTTATGTGATTACTCACGATTTCCAGGTGCGAAGTTTGCAGAGACATTAACTTAAAACAGTAATTGCTTGACTTAATGATGGTAAAATGTACATATACGAGTTTTCTGGATTTGCTAAATAACTAATAGCGACTCAAACAACGTTCCTGATGTACATTAGTAATGGTAAATTTGAAATTGTACTCCATTAGTTTTTAATAACGACAATAGACTTCTAATAGCAGAAATATAATTTAATTAATTATCTTTATTCAAAATATAATCAACGAAAGCCTAAACAATATAAATTATCTATATGTTTGAAAATATTTATAAACATATATGCACAATTAAGCATATATGTATAGTTAAGCTTATATAAATTTAAATATCTATAGAATGGAAAATAAATTGAAACGCTTGAAAATATCTTTAAACATAAGCCTTGTTAAGCTTATTTCAATTTTTTATAATAGAATAAACAGATACGGGCAGGGATTTGAATCCGCGACTACTATCGATTGAGCTACCGTATCGTTGTCTGCCTCGGTGAATTAGGCATTCTATATGTGATCGTCTTTATTCAGGATGGTAGTGATTTCTATTAGGCTTCCTTGGAAAATATACCTCACAGATGTTGAAATCATCTACTATTAATTTTTGCCCATATTATGGTCATGACACTATTCACTCTTTAACCTGAGCTTCATCCTAAAAATAATAAGAGCTCATAAATCGAGTCTCTTATCAAATTAAACTTTTATGGAAACCAACTGAAATTGTCAAAAGAAGTTTCATTTATCAAAAAAAAAAAAACATTTATTCAAAACAAAACGCAAAGAAACCTCAATTTTTTTTTAATTTAAACCTACCTTAAGCCTTTTAAGGCAAACACTAATATAATAAAAAGTAATTTTGCAAACTTTGAAAAATTGTAGAGTTCAGCAGAGCATTGTCGTTCCGTGATAACTAATAGAGCTTTGAAAAATTAAATTGGCAAATTCCCAAAATGAGTTCACACATGAAATCCTATTATATTTTGTAACGAGAATAAACGTGATTCGAAAATATAGTACAATAAGATTTCTATACCTATTTCATAAAATAATTTTCTTGTAAAACAAAGATTTTTTTCATGTAACAGGGTTTTCTTATATTAAAGTAAATAAAGAAGAGGGACATTAGAAAGACGATGAAACTTAAACACATCTGTTTATTTGCACCGCACCTTATACCGTATCTATGCCATTTGGCGAAGAACATTAAAACTTTTTGAGAATATTTTTTACTTTACAAAGTACAATTAATAAGTTTCGTCTTGAGTTTTAATTTCTTTATAATATTCAAGTGCCTAAAATGCTTTTTATATATTAACTATCTACTTTTGGTAGAGATAATATTCGTCGTAAATTGTCTTCAATACTGATTAAATTGATATATATTTCGACGCCGTCTCTTAAAATCGACTCATCAAAGAATCATGTTACGATCTCCATTTATAAAAATTCTAAAGCTATCGCTTATTGAAACATTGAAACCATAGTATTAAATCTTAAAGAAAATTATAGAAAGTTGTACATGAAAGCTATGAATTAAACACCAGTTTAAAAACCGATTGTATATATATATATATATATATATATATATATAATATAATAAATAAAATGGTGGATATATATATATATATATATATATATATATATATATATATATATATATCCACCATTTTATTTATTACACACAAAAATTTTGTACCATTTGTACCGCAGTTGATGCTTATAGAGGTACATGGCACAACATTTCATACGAAATGTGACTTTTATTGCTACTGTAATATGCCTTCATATTGCCTTTGAAGCACCCTTCTCTACCACGGAGAATACAGAAGTTTTATGTATAGATTTGCAATTTATTTATATTATATATCGTCGACGATTCTTGTGTCAGTTACGCAATTCAAGTAAAGAGCTCATTAAGAATCAAATAATACATATTTCTTATACTTACGTTTTTATACAGATGTTATACTAAAATGAATATCAACTTCTTTTTCTTTCACCAACAAAGGTATCACATATCGTAATCATAGATTTAAACAAATAGAATTCGTTGTTATAATATTTATATAAAAATAAATTCAACCCACTTAAATTTTTGTAATGAGTTATAAATTGAATTATATTATAAAATACATAAACTTCTGTATCTATACTTCATGCTTCCTCTCTTTATTGATCATGAAGTCAAGAAACATAGTTAGCCCAATTTGATTGACAAGTCAAGTTTGTTATCTTAACCCTTGGGTCAGCGTCGACCAAAAAAACATCTTTTTTTTTTGTTATTTCAGAAATAAATATTATACTATAATATAGATGATTTCCGTAACTAAGATAAAAATGCAAACTATTATTGAAAGTACTTTCTAAGTTCTATTGTATCTATTGATATAAAAAAAAATAAAAAAGTATATTACAAATTAGAATATCTTGTCCGTCATTAATAAAAAACAAACTAATAAAATAAGTTTGGACAGGTCAAAATCCATCACATTTGAATATCTAACAATTTAGGCAACCTTCCCTTTATTATACCCATCTAAACTTCCCTTTATTATTAGAAAAAGAACTCTAAAACAAGTTAGACTCTTGGAATTCAATTTCCTTACATCTCCACTCATAATTCAGCAAATTCCCTGAACATTGCGATCCTCTGCCGTCAGTTTTAACTTGTTTAGATGCGAATTGTAGAGCTAATAATAAACTCCAATAAGGCTGCCTCTTCACTTCCTACTTCTGTAACATTTCAAAATATGCTTACGTTTGACATTAACAATATTATTATATATTGGCCAATATCTATAAGTAGTATCTATTATCATTTAAACGGTCACATCTATCAGGTCTTTTTAATTTTAGATTCTTTTTTAAACCAATTTTTTATATTTATTTTTAGGTACACCCCAACCGAACTTGTAAAAGATAATATCGATACATATAATAAAATTGTCACTGATCGATTTCTGTACATAGAATATATTTTAAAAATAAGGCCCCCCCTTTTTGTAAGCAAGAGAACCCAAACAATCGATTTTCATTTTGTCTGTTTGTCTGTATGTTTGTGCTCGCTAATGAAATTAGAAACGACTTAACCTATTTGAATGCGGTTTTCAGGAATATATTGTTATTATCTTTGTTACCTAACCTTCAGTATTTGTACCTAACATTCAGTATTTGTTTTATTTAAACAAATACTAAATGTACAAATTGGATTTCAAGAGGCAAACTTGTTTTAGAGTTCTTTTTCTAGTAATAAAGGGTTAGATGCACGGTTGCCTGAATTGTTAGATATTCAGATGTGATGGATTTTGACCTGTCCAAACTTTGTTTACTTATATTATTTATTTATATTATAATAAAATATAGTAAAACTTTGTTTCCTAGTCCTCCAATTATAAAGCACTCGACAGCTGTTCAGGATTATAACTTCTAATTGAGGTAAGTTCTTAATAACCTCCGAACTAAGTTATCGCAAGCACGTGTTCAACGACTCGGGTCAAACAATGCTGAAAGGAAATGAAATTACCCTTTATACCGATTGAATTAACTAAGACTAGCTAAGTTAGTGAGATGCTTTAGTTTATAATGTATTTTAAATTTGATTAAAATTGTTATCGCTTTGTAAGCAAAACTATATTATCTGTACTTTTATAAATGCGAAAATCTGTCTGCCTGTCTGTAAAACTTTCACTTCTAAACCGGCCCGATTTGGATGAAATTCGGAATGGAAATAGTTATAAATCAGTGATTTCTACTATGAGATATCCTACCTAATACTATAAAGGAAAATGTGAGTTTGTTTATATGGTACGCTTTCACTTCTTAACTACTCAATCGATCAATGTGAAAATTCGCAAACAGGTTGGCAGGGGTACTGAAAAGAATATAAGGAATAATTAATCCCTAAAAATGTACTACACCCAAGTGTAAAAACCTGCCGTCTTACACAACAAGGTCTTTTTGGTAATTATACAGCGAGTGCAAAGTCGCTGGGATAATCTAGTTTGCTGAAGTTATAGGGTATAAATAAAAAAAAACACTTTAAACTTTTAATAATATTAAATTATAAGATTAATTTTTATATTATAATTTCTAAAATAAGTTTGTCTTTAAGTTACTAATATCTTAAATCGAAAAAAATACCTTCACTAAGGCAACAAAAAACCATTCCTTAAAAACATAAGACACAAATTCTAATATAAGCAACAGGTAGGAAATGTATACTCATTATATTCCCTTAAGACGGTAACTGGGAGATAAAAGTCTGGAAACTTAAGGCAAGAAACGATATCTTCTACCGGTTTCTAAATAATCAAGGTATATTAAATGCATAATAATTTAAAATAGTAATAATTAAGAAGTTAAATTTATGGTCCTCAAGACGAAGTCGTTACTAAAATCTGAAAATCTGACAGTGGATTATAAATCAGAAAATATAAACTGTATCTTGTGTGAATAATAAAATTTACCACATTTTGTTCTGCAGATCGGTCATCCACTTAGAGATAGCTTACTATAACAATAATAATTCAGCAACTAAATTTCTAATTTTTAAGGCGAAGTCATAATTAAAGCTAATCGTTTAATATCAAACGATATTTTAAAAAAAATGTGATGTCATAATTATGACGTATTGTTCTGGAGATCAATAATTCATGTAAATGATGGCTGTATAGTTAAAAATATTCAAAACCATCTGTTTTAACTAAATGTTGATTAGTGAAACACTATACTGGTTTAATATTCCGCTCTAACAAATTTATTTCTTATTTGGACATAAATATAATGATGAGCGTTATGCCAGCAAATTATAGTTCCTATGTTTGATAATATATATTACTTTACAAGAAGGTCAATTAAAGTAAAGCATTCGCACTATAAAGTTATTAAAGATTGCTTTAATTAGGATTACTATTTAATAAGAAATGGACGACTGTATTATTGTCATCTCTCAAAATCATTTTTTTTAAACTAGAATATATGCTAGTTATAGCCCCATGAGTATGTGTTTATATATTGTGTACGGTATACTGTAACAGTGATATGATAGCTCAAGTGATAGAGCGACGGAAAGATTCTCAGTGTACAAGTTTATTTTTAATTGTATATTTATTAAAGAAAATATTTTTAACAGTTTAAGCTAAGGTATTAGTGCATAACACCTACATCTTGTCTTCCTAATAAATTTTAAGTATATAATGTGAAAACAATAATACGCGAGCCTTAACCGTTAAAACTAATTTTATTTCTTTGTGTGTATTTCTTCTTTACTATCTTCTCATATAATTATTTGACTTTAAACTGATTTTGAATGATCCAGTTATGACGACCGAATAAATAATATCTTTATTATTGTCAGTAAGTGCTCTCACACACAAAAACAAAATTTATTTTATCCCGTCCAGTTGAAGAGGTTATGAATTGAAACATTTATTCCGGTTCTTATAAAAAAAAACAACGAAACATTTGTACAAAAAATTATAGTATAGCTAGCTGAAATGTATTTGAGAATTTGTGAATTTTCTGGCTGTCGGAGGCATCCCTTTGAACAATAGCTGAAAGAACCTGGGATAAAGTTAAAAATGTTTCCTAAAACGGTTTAAATTTAGCCCCATAAAAAATAAAATGATTATTATAGAAGAAAATAAATATAAGGCTTAGTATTTCATGAATAGATTTAAGTTGACATTTTTTGTTTTTCAATAAAATTTATATTTACGCGCATAAGAAATAAAACAAATGGTTAAAAGTATTATAATACGCTAGAGATATAAATTTTCTTTGAATTTTATTTCTAATTATAAGTTTTACATTTTATCTGCAAATTTTAGCACTGAGTTGCAATTTTAGAAGTTTTCCTTATCCACTCTATTTTAAAGTTTTAGTAAACGTGCTCTAGGTATGAACTGAACTGATTCCTCGCTTTTTGCTATGTAATATTCCCTTTGGGCTCATTCGAAACATCTCCCAGGCCACGATGAGATTGAGATAGAGCTGTCTGGCTCTTAATATCGAGAGAAGGTTCTTTGCAATTTTCTTGACATTCGGAAGTTTAATATGGGTAGCCATTTTATGTAAAAATTTGTAATTATTATAAAAAACAAATAGATTAAATTGAGATCCTTTTAACAATAGTTATAAATAAAACCAAATAATAATAAAAATCCATAACGCCAACAAAACAGCAATACACCGTTTGTTCGTTTTAATCCTTATCTTTAAAATAAGTTATTTTAAATAGGTATAATTTGAAGCATGTCATAAAATATAATTTAAATCAAATACATTATTAATAACAAAATTTTAAACTAAAATTTAAAAAGTCAATAAGACCTCTTACATACTTGTATATAGCTATAACATGCTTCTCAGTAGACTTTAATACATTAATGTGCAATCTATAAATTTTTCGGTATTTAGATAAAAACATATAATGAGGAGCTTAAATCTTGACAAACTAGCCTCATAATTCTAAACCAGACCACACAACAAATTTCCTGTTCTCGCCTTACAGCAGTATTGAAATAAATGTTTAAAATAATATATATATTTTTTATCTTTCTTTACCTTCTAGAATTCTACAATTTCTTAAGGAAGATACAGGTTTTCTATATTTATTTATTCTAATATATTTAGTTTTAACTAATAGTTCTCGTTATTCTAAACATTTTGTATAAAAAACTTTTAGACTCTCTGTTCTAACTTTATTATGTGGAAATTAAGATTTATATATACGCTATGATATTATAGGGTAAAATTTTATTTTATAGACCCTCTGCGCAAGTTGATATGCTTCATGTCATTTCAAACTGACTATCACATCGCCCCAATTAAGAGGCTTGTACATGATCTTAGTAGTTTTACTGGGATATAATGTTCTCTCTAAACTAAAGTATTTTTTAAAATTTTAAATTAATGTAGAGTGAAAAATAGATATTGATACCGTCAGGGATTAGAACCTACGACCTCTGGAATATCATAACGTTGCTGTACATTGGTACTGTCGGTCAAATCGTCTAAACGGTCTAAACCTATCGATATGGTACGGTATACGGTGCCACGGAAGCTCAATTGATAGAGCGACGGGACGAATATCCCAGAGGTCACGAATTCTTTTTAAATTTTATTTGTTTTAAAATTTTAAATTTTAAGTTAGCTTAACCAATAGGCTATTACTGTTTATAGATATTTTCAAACATTTTTAAACAACACTTTTGGTAGTAATCATCATAGTCGAAACAAAACTGGTTTTGTCATTTTTCAATATCAATTGAAAAAAATATTAAAAAAAAAATTACATTTGTTAAAGAACAAAGCCTGATCAAACCCTAAGTATTAGAACGTAGAAGTAATTATATTTTTTATTATGTTATAATGTATAAATATTTGCAAAATAATTATGGCGTTTCTTGGTTTATTTAACTGTTACAAAAGATTTTTGCCCCATAAAACCAAGTTATTAGAGGTTCTTCATGAACTATTAGAAACATAAGAAGCTTAGAAGCAGACAGATCAAGAACAAAACTCTTTTAATGCTACAAAACATTTACTTTGCTATTTTGATCCAAAGAAGCATATGATGTTCAATATCTTGTCGCTATATCTTACCAGAATTATTATTGCTTCGCCTTAGTACAGTTATCAAAACTTCATAGAAACGAGAACCTGCAATTGCTAATGCAGATAGTTATAGACGATTAAAGACCAATTGCGGAAGATAGATTCTATAGGGCTTTAGTATCATAATTTCTGAAACCTAGTTGGTAGTAAAGGAAACACATTTTACACTGATACTAAGCAAATTCCAAGTACAAAGTAAAGTAACGCATAAATTGAACTATTCAATAACATAATCTGCATACTCTATTTTAAACGATCCAGTTAATATTTAACCCAGGAAAATAAAACTGACCTTCAAATTAAAAAATTATAACAAAAACGCATAAACTCGCCTACATTTTAATTAAGAATAATAAAGATAATAATTCATAATTTTATTAAATTTAACATGTTTTTTTAGGCTTTTTTTTAATTTTTTAACTATTTTTTTCATATTATAGCATTGTCATTGATCCTTGGTAGGTGTGCGAAAATTCAAAATAATTCGACAATTCAAAGTTGGACAAAATCACATAATCACAAAGCTAATAAAAGAGTAGGTATAAAAAACAAATAAGAGCATGTTCATTGATCGAAAATTTTATCGACTTATAAAATCCAAATTAAAACGACAGTTAAGGTAAAAGGATGGTGAGAAGGTGGTTAGATTCCCAGTAACGGAAGAAGAGAAGAGTATAGAAATTATACATTGTGGTCGAAATTCAGAAAGTTTAGACTATAGAAAAGAATTCGAAAAAAATATTTAGATTTAAGACGTCGATGCCCAGCCGTAACCGAACACCACACAAAAAAAATTGATTTATTTTTTAAGATCTAACTAACAGGAAATATGAAGATATAAATGTTAGGTTCCTCCTCTACGGCGATATCAGGATAAAAATAGATTGGATTACTTCCCTTTTCACACAAGTTTCTAATAAATGGGTACATAAAAGTCTTTAAGATAGCTTTCATGGGTAGTTTGTTAGGTAACCTTACAAAGTGATAATAAAAGTTCGTTAACATGTGTCTAGAATATAAATTATAAAAGATTTTATTCGTGTTAACTGAAACTTTCTGTTTTCTAATAATGGAGAACCATTGATATCGAATACCTTACTTTTACTTTAGAATTTATAACTGAAATATTTGTAAATGGGCCGAGTTTTTGTCTATAAATTTGTTAATATGGTATTTGATGCATTGTGTTTGAAATCACCATTTGCCAAAATATCAACATGAAGGGTCAGTATATGGGTTTTCTTTATTTAAAAATATTAAATAACCATAACAAAAAGGACTCTTCAACTTATTTCATAAAATGCATCGAAAAAAATATTTATGATTATCTGGTAATAAATTAAAAAATTACAGAATTACAAATATCTGACAACTCTATTTGGTCATTTGTACAATCATACGTTCCCACAACAACAACAATGCACTGAACAATGCACTAAACAAGATATAGATTTTTTTTATATACCATTACAATCCACCTTAGACTCCATTCACACAAAAAAAATATCGCTAACACAGGAACTGATCGAAAAAAATAAAAAAGAGGCAATATGCAACCGAATATTTAAGCCCACACGGCTACAAACTAGTAGAATATGTAATCGAAAATGACTATTATTTCCAAACAAACCGCACCACAAAAAATGGACAAGCCAATCACCAAATAACCAACACTACAACATATTAATAATTAACAGCAATTAATATGTTAACAACGAGATTGACTCCATATTAACTAACTAAGCAACCAATATAAAGAATTAAGATTTAAAAAATAATTTGAACTTCAACTCCCATTACAAAATTTCGACTATAAAACCATAAAGGATACGTCTGTAGGATGAAAAAAACCAAAAGGGCACAACGTCAAACAGAATAGATACCAAAAAACAGGAAACGAAATAGAGGACGACCAAGTAAAAGATGGAATGACATCTTTTACACAAACGTGGACTTTTATGGATCCGTGAGGCAAGGGAACATGATAAATGGAAAGCTTTAGGAGAGGCCTACGCCGAAGAGACCACTACTACTAGTAATATCTAAAATAGTTTAAACATGCGAACCAATAAAAACTTTCTTATTAAAAGAAATTTATAGTAATACAAAAGCAAATTCCATAATTTTATCTGTAGTAATATAAATTATAAGTTGTAATAATATGTAGTAGAAATAAAGAATATTTTTTTATTATTTTTTTTTATTTTATAGTAAGACAAAAAATATATATTTTTGCTAGTGGATTTTTTTCAATGTTATTCAATATTGTTCTCGTTCTTATATGTTCGAATACATTTAAATTAAGAAATGTATTAATATTAGTTATTTAGCGACACATGTACGACGTTACGGCGATAAGGGATGGTAACAAATTAAGGGGCGAGCTAAATAATCTTCTCCCCTTTGTAATTATTGGTATTTTTAGGAAAGATCTCGAATTTCTGAGATGAAGTTGAAATAGGGGTTGCAACAAATAATGGATACATATTGCCTAGATGAAACGAATATTGTAGTTCTTATTTATCGTAACTAGTATTATAAATATGACTGTTGATATGTTCATCTTTCACGTTTAGAAAATAGATGGTGGAAGGTTGGGCAACAGAAATTTTTACTGGGTATGCAAAATATTTATTTCTGGAAATATAACCTATAATCAAATCAGAAACTAAAATAAAACATCCAAATATATAAAAAATATATTTGTTGTCCTTGACCAATAAGAAATAATATAAGTACTAAGATATATAAATAACTATTACAAATATTATAAATATTAAGTCTATTATATCTTTATATTATTATAAAATAGTATAATACGTTTTAAAACATAATAATACAAAGGATACCATACAATACCTAGTGACTCTATATCCATGTTTTTTTCTATCACTCGATATATTAGTTGTATTGATCGTTCTAACGGAACTTTGTAGGTGAGGGAGTGAGCGAAATATTGCCATTGTAAACCACTTCGAAATGATTAATAAAAAAAAATATTTTTATGTTTCAAAGTGCATCAGCACAAATGTTGAATTTAATACACTAACACATTATTATACGTTAACTAAACGCTAGTAAAACACTACTTATAAAAATATTTTAAAATGTTTGCCTAAATCTCAATAACCGTCATATTAAAATATCAAATCAATCTAATAAATATTTATAATAATCAAAATGTTAAATACATCGGAATTTACATGTTTTAGTTCATAAGTTTCGTAATAGTATACAAGAGTAACGTCACCTACGTAATTATTTATGGAATGTTATTTAATATTTACTGTTATATGTTTTGAGAATTAGAAGCATAGTATATTTTAACATAATGTTTAATCTTTTATTATGTATTAGAACTTATTATAAGGTATAAATAATAGCATATGTAAGTTTTATCGTCTTAATTTTATAGTGTTAAAATAGTATAAAACGAATTGTAGGGCTGCTCTAGCCCATCAGGAGTCGGTGAACTAGAAATAGCCTCCAATTTCTCAGGATCTGGATGTAAGCCTTCTTTATTTATGATGAAACCCAGATACACTATCTTGTAAAATATGTCACTAGCTTAGTTTTACAGTAAGACCCATGTTACATGATCTTTCGAGTACACTTCTAAGATTTTCTATATGCGAACTACCCTTAGAATTCGTAATACATATTTCATCTAAAAATAATACACAACCTGGCACTCCATGCACTGTCTCCTCCATATTTTTTTGGATTTTTTCAGGAATACACGATAAACCGTAGGGCGTACGCCTGTATGCATATGTACCTAAATGAGTTGTTATAGCCGTATATGGGGGAATCTTTAGACAAAAAAAACATTGTTCATATGCGTGCCGTAGATCTATTTTAATAATAATAATAATAATAGTGCCTTCTCTGCCGTGTGCGCCTTACCGCAGCGCCAGCAAGACCGTGCGTGTTAGCCCGAGGGCTCCGCGTCCCTGCTAGTGCGAGCTCCTGCACCACCGCCGCCGGGTGCACGAGCTGCCCCCGCGGGCCCGCTCGCCCGCCGCGTGCAAAGTGCAGACCTTCGCCCGCCTCACCGACCACCCACGACGATGTTGCTCCTTTTGAGTGTGCCCGCCGTTGTCCGCACCATTGTGTTGCTCACCTCCGCATGCTTTTCAGCCGCCTCCAGAGTCAAGGCCAGTTAGATAGCCTCTTTATATTCGATTTTCTTCTCCGCAAAAATTCTCGAACGCATCGCATCATTCGATAGTCCCGACTCAAATTGATCTCGTAAATTTTCTTCGAATGAAGTAAAATTGCATGTGCTCGCGAGGTGCTTTAACGCTTGCAGATATGCCATGATTGGTTCGCCCGCACGTTGCCGCCGCAACCTAAACACGTGGCGCTCCGCGATCTCTGAACGCTGCGGTTCCAAGTATTCCGTTACAAATTTCACTAATTCTTCGTAGGTTTTACTTTCGGGAAAACTAGATGAGCACAAATCGCACATAATAGCGTATGTTTCCTCGCCTACCACATTTATTAACATCCACACTTTTAAATCTGCCTTTATATCGTTCAGCTTTATATACTGACTAGGTGTTGCCCGCGGCTCCGCCCGCGTATAGGTCGCTTTTCGCGTAATCTGTGGAAACTACAATTATCCAGACCTATAATAGACCTATAATAGTTTTCTTTCGGTGGTTTTCGCAGCGCACGCAGTTTTTTGTTTATTTTTTTACACCTTGCGTTAGAATATTCAAGTTTTAGTAATCATCCCTAATTTTTTGAAAATGAAACATAGCCTATGTCATTCGGGAATAGTGTAGCTTGCCAACGGTGAAAGAATTTTTGAAATCGGTCCAGTAGTTTCGGAGCCTATTCATTTCAAACATACAAAAAAATAATCAAACCTTTCCTCTTTATAATATTAGTAAAGATAAAGATTTACGCGCCTTATATACGCCGGCCATTGTTTGGGTCTTAAATTAAGCGGTACAATCTTCCCAAACGGGATTTGCATACGCGTACTACTAAATAAAATTAATATTAAATCCCGTCGTTCGTCGCCAAAGGAACGTCAATGAAACACACGGGTTAACGATAGACTGTTTAAGTTAATGCTACCCGCCACCTTTGTACATATTATGAACTTAACTATGTATGGTAGATCGTCACAGGTACCATGCAAATCACGTTTCTATAAGTGTAATAAATCTGTAGAGGAGTAGTCTCTGTACATTTAAAATATTAAAAAAATATAAAGCCCGGATGTGAACGGATAGTTAACAGAAACCATTTCTAACATTTTTGAAATTGAGCGTCACTCTGAATAATATTTACTTTTTCATTTTCACTGCACACTCTTCACTCTATCAAAAGATATATGTATTTTAAGTGTTTAAGAAATATATCTATTTACATACAATAAAACTGTAAATTATCGCTCTCTGTACATGAAAACTATTTACAATTACTAATTCTATGACTTCAAAAAGAAAGATGAGTGTAATTGGATGACAGGAGGTAGCTACAATAAAGATAGTTTAAAATAAGCTAAATATAAGTGAGTTTTAGAATATAATACACAGGGTTTTTAAATCCTCAAAAGTCAAAGAATTATGCCATCACATAAATCAAATTTAGTAGATTTAAATCCAATCTTAAGTATACATTTCTTTCTTATCTTTTTATATTTAAAACATCTTAAGTATAACTATAAAATTAACAACCTAAATTTCTAACTACTTTTAATTGAATTATACAACTTTCAAATCGGTCGTGAGTTCAATCCCCAATCTAGAAATATATCTAGTAATAAGTTCTTGTATTTTTTTAGAGTCTGGATGTTATGTGTAAAAAATGTAGAATATGTATGGTTACCAGCTGTTCAGTACCTACTTTACCTACCTAAGATTTGCTAACTTTGTGGCTTGATTCTGATGAATATCCGAAAATACGGATTTATTTATGTCCAAGCGTATTGGCTGGATTATATTACGGCAAACTGTAATATGTCTAAAACCTCGGTACTGTAGTAAGCTTTAACGGAGCGACGTTAACCTTTGCTCGATAAATTTATTTGTGGAACGAAAATAGACATCCGGTTTACATCTTGTGTCACGTATCACAACAATGCAATTTCCTTGATACTAAAATTTTACAATAAAAATATCTATCGGATTTGATGTTCAATATAGAATATAAATCCATACACGTGATAAAAATGCAACCGGTTTTTATGTTAATATATTGAATATATTGTTCATGCATTGAAGATATTAAAAAAAATGTGAAGATATGTGGTAGAAACTATTTTTAAAGTATTTGAAAAATGTTCTCTAACAGTCTGCCCGGCACCACAATAATAACAACTTTATGGATTTTATTTTATTTGATTTCGTTACAGCTTATGGCCCTGGTCAAAATAAAGGGTTATTTTTCCTTCGGCAAAATATTAATAAATTTAGTCTATTAACAATTTTTTCAGTACCTGCTCTTTCAGAATTTAGTGCTGCTAAAATGTTAATCAAATCGCTATCGCTTACGAGACGCTTTGGTTGAAGATTTTACTACGTTATGCAATATGAACTTAGTTATTTTGTCCCAAAAGCCGCAACATGTTTCAAACTGAAATTATCAGTATCAGAAAATAATAATCATTCTCTTGACGACGTAAACATCTCACATCGTCAGATGACAAAAAGATACTACGAAATTTTGCTAAGCATATTTCTTATTCTATTTTTTATATTTTTATAAAAATATACCCTTGATACTACCTTAACAGAATCAGAGCGCAAAACTACCTAAAAAAATCGTAGAAGAATAGGAAAATATTGAAAGAATTAGTCTTACCTCCCTCCTGAAAGCATTTAAACGTCAAGGACTTCTAGAGACTCTTATTGAAAACAATCAGATAAGACGACATAATAACTAGCGATCCAATTCATCTCTTCGGTTCCCGTTAATTTAAATTTTAATGATATTAACAGAATGTTATTCGTTAGCGATTTTCAATCCACATCCACTGCTTGGAGATTCGTTATGCATTTCGCATATCAATTTCCCGAGTTTTAAAAATATGACCATTCACATAATATTAATGTAGAACTTATTTCGTACAACTTATTAAAAAAAATGGTAATATTACTTATTTAAACTATTTTTTCGATTTGAGTTAAGTATTTTTTTGAGTTGAGAAAAAATATATGGGAATACACAAGTGTAACTTAAACTAAGTCCATAGAGTTTTACTACGTGATTCAAGGATAGTTTTCAACATCAATATAAATTAAGTTTACATAAGATAAAATAATAGTACCTTTACCGTATGAGAGTTAACGGCCCAGATGCATAGGAAAGTAAATACTTAAATTATGTTTGACAATGTATGTGAAAATTTATTGAGTTTTTGAACAATAAGATGTACAGCCAATTGTTCTGGCATTATACAATGTTGTATTATTTCGCTAATTACATTAAAATGTAAACGTCATTTTATGTTTGCACGTACCTATGTTTTATTAAACTTTGTATAACCGTGAATCTCAAAAAATCCAAAAACAATATTTCGGACATAGAAATATATCAAGTATGTTTGCGAAGAACTCAAACAATATACAGTGTCATATAAAGTGTTAAAAATGTTTAAGCAAAAAATCCATGAATAACAAAACTTTAAACCTAAAAAATTGAAACTGTTCACTAGGTTAAGAATATTACATAAATAGTTTATTTTTATAAAACGAGAAACACTAAATATATAAATTAACTTGTAGCAACATTTAGTTAAGCAATTAACTCTGGAAAATTTTAAACTTTAGCGAGACATAATTTGATAAACTTTGCAACTAAATAAAATTAGCAACGCCAACACACTACATGCATTATTGCGGAACAAAAGCGCCACGTGTAAGCTAAAACTATGCGACGGTCTAATAAAAACGCAAAATTTATCAACGGACAACATGCAAGATAACGTTAGCTTGCAGCGGCGCACTATGAGATGGAACCGTGCAAACCATCTCAAAAATGCCTTTTAATGAATGGCTTGCATGTTCGGTATTGAAAATTTTATTAATGCACATAGCTAACTGAATGTCTACTACATATTATTATGCATTTCAAAAAGAATTTTAAATAAAACCAGACCTTCAAAATGGTGGTCAAAATAACTTTGATTGTGTAGCTCAGAATTCTTCAAGTTTACGTGGTCATAATTTGATTAATTGTAATGAAAATTCATAAGTGTGATATATGGTTAGAATTGTTATTAAGTACTCTGTTTAAAAAGTATTTAAATGGACCTTTAAGTAAAAACAAGAGAGCTATAAAAAAATTACAGTACCTAATATTGTATCCTTTAAACAGACTTTTGACAGATAGCGATGTGTGCCGATGTCGTAATTTTGATTGTATTACATAGAACAAGTCATACAAAAGCCAAGGCAAAATGTCCTAATTTGCCCCATTACGGAAATAGTCAAAAAATGCGTGATTTAGAAAATTGCAAAATATAAAGGGATAGCCAAGGGGTATGTGGGACTACCCGGTAGAATATAACGCTGCCATTTTTAAGGCTACCCACTACAAAAGCTACGGTTGACCTGACCGCCTTACTGGGACGCAACGGGATTGCTTTCGCACTCACCGTGACGCCCCGGCAGAACCCCCCATATGAGGGTGCCCCGATCAACTTAGGGTACCCAGATGGTATAGGTCTATGATGGGCGAGAGAGGTCACCCCAATCTCCCGCTCAGGCACTACAGCTGGGGAAGGACAAAGACAGTTTAAATTAATGCATTATTTCTGTTATTAAGTAATTAAGTAGTGCTTATTTTTTTTTATTTTCTTTGTATTCAGAAAATACTTTATACATTTATTAAGTAATCTCAAAAGACGCATTAATGATAAATTAAAGAAGTATCAAAAATAAAAAACGAATGTTTAATACAACGTGGAACTAGGTTAATGTGATATTACATATACTTTTACAGGAATACAAATACATTTAATATAACGTTTAACTTTTGTAATGCTAAATCCGTTATCTACTAAACCACGAAAACTTTTACAATTACAACCCCACAAAGTGACAAGTACAAGTACATACATAAAATCCTTTACTTATATACAATTATATTACCTTTGGTATATGAAACTATGTTTTAATAAAATTCATTTTGGGCTGGAGTTATAGGTCCTTATTTCGTGGAGAACTGAGAACGGTTACATTAATATGAGTTTTTATTGCTACGTATGCAGTTTTACAGTGGTAAAATGCGGTACTGACTGGCTCGAAGTTCAATAATTGCGCCATAAGTTTGTCGAATGTCTGGAAATAGGATGTATTATATTCGATGCCGAGGCATAATAAACTTATTGACACGAAATGATTTTACATTAGTATTCGATATGATATTTTAATAAAAACTATAATTTTAAGAACTGATTGCTTTTGTTTCGTCTTAAGAATGCTATCATTATAAACGTATAACGGAGTAAATATCAAATTTATCGTTAGTAGACTTAGATTAACATTACATATAACTCATCATATTATTTCGCTGCCAGCATCTGGTATTAATATTCTCTGTAGTCACTCTATGTTGTGAAACATTGGTTTAATACGCTTGGATGCTTAAAAATAAATACTCAAGGATTTAATTTTACAAATAGATATGGTGGTTAAGATGGAATAAAATATTTACACAATAATTTCGTTTTCTCTTAGTTATTTCTGTAGGAATTAGGTTATGTATTGTAAAAATATATAGTTATAATTTATATGAGATATTTTTGTGAGGCAGAGATTAAAATGCTCAAACAAATTACCTTGAAGCGAGTAATGTCACTCTGGTTCCTGGATCTACTTCTCGCAGATGTAAAAGTGACACACGAGCTTCCACGTGCTCCTGGTAGCTTACACCGGGACATGCTCCTACATTCAGCAGTTCCAATCGCCAACGATATGGTTTTGCAGTCCAAACCACTGTAGGTTAAAAAATCTAGTGTCAATCCAATACCAAAACTTATGTAACATAGTGCATTCTTAAGTCATAACTTCCGAACCAAGAGAAGAATGATAGATCTGGCAACAGAAGCCACTGCGCGTTAATAGTTAACGTTTTTGGCATCATATTCCAAAGTCGTATTATCTGTAATCCTTTGTAATCCCCACATCCTAAATGGCTTTTACATAAATTTGTTAATTTAACAGAGTAATCCTTGTAGACTGTTTGCACTGAATAGATGTATTTTTAATTAAGTAATTTCTGATGTATCATAAGTTGATTAAATCAGGTATCGGGCTCTATATTAAGTTCTTTTGTGTATACACCAAAGCTTTTAGGAAGAGTTAATGTGAATTGGCAAAAATATATACTAAGATCCATGAAGAGTGGGCACTGACTTCATTCCGTTAATAATTGTTACCTACGAGTAGTAAGTATTACTAAATATTTTTATAAATCATGTAGCACTGTGTTTTTATGTAGTACTATGGAAACAATTTATCGTGTGACAAATAATATCTTTATATTAAGTTTGTCTGTACAATAAGATAATTTCTAAATAAAAGTTGACTATGCAATAAAATTAATGTTATTTAAACGACACGGCATACCCTAATTTTATTAAAAAAAACTTAGGGTGAAATCTGTGTCGGAAATTTAAAAATCAATATCAAAAAGTGAAAATGTCAAACTCTAACGCAATCAGGGTCATATTTAAAATCTGAACCCACATTGGAAACTCAAAGATTATTTGCGATACATAATACATAAATAGTTGCTTGTTATTAAGTGTACTATTAAAAAAGTTTTAAATTCTTGTTTTATTACTTAAAATTCTAAAATTCCCTAAAAGTTGTCTCAAGTTTCGTTTCTCTACGAATGTACAAGGACAGTTTAAAGGATGTTATTTTCTGTTAAAACTCTGGAAAGTTATTAAAATAAAGTTGTTATCTATTATAACAAGGGGTTATCCCTATTAGCTTGCAACACGAGCGCACATATACCGTCTGCAAGAGGAGCGGAAGCAGATGTACCAGTATGTTCCGTTGTACACGAATGGTGTAGATCCGTAGACTTAGAAAGTAAACAAGTTTTCTTTAAATAACGTTAAATGAGGTTTTCGAGTTTCAAGACAGGATAAATATAGTAAGATTATAGAAATTTATTTCCCGAAAATATAATGATAGATACCTGTTCCTCATCCATAGCACCCGAGCTGTATGTAGCAACGAGGGTATAACTACTGTTAGTTATATTTATTTATAATAATTTAAATGGTAAATACATTGGAATTCACATGTTTTAGTTCATAAGTTTCAACGGTAGCGCCACCTACGCAATTAATTATGGAATGTTATTTAGTATTTACTGTTACATGTTTTACGAATTAGAAGCATAGGATATTTTAACATAATGTTTAATCTTTTATTAATAATTGGAACTTATTATAAGGTATAAATAATAGCATCTGTAAATTGGTTATGAAATTATAAATTACCCTCACCTAAATATTATAGTATTAAAAAATTTATAGAACGAGTTGTAAGGGCTACTCTCGCCCATTCTATTACAAATGGTTGGAAATTAAACATTGAAGTGCAAGTACTGTGTATTACTGGAACAACTCTTTACACTACACATTTCCGAATAGCACGGGACCTCCCCTCAGTTCGTGGCAGATAAAATTGAGAGGGTCCATATGGAATTTGTGTGCAATTAACGTGTTCCCGACCGCCGATACAAATATAAAACCCTTACCGTTGCGAACTTTCAAAAGAATTCTAAACACATTTATAAAAATAAATTGAAACAACTGTACAACTACTACAAACTACAACTAAAACGAAAGAGAAATTTGCATTACCTGCAAAATATTTAGTATTTTTATTATAAGAAAAGTGGAATTTCATATAAATAAGTTAATAGTTATTTTTAAGAACAACAATCATTTTAGTAGAGTTGACTCCAAACTCTCAATTTTAAATTTAACAAGTAAGAACATATAGGATTTAGTAACTAAAGACAATGAAATTAATTTCTACCTCTCACATTTGGTATGACTCATAGTCGCGACTTAATATTCTTACGGAATCTGCGTGTTTAATTAAATATGCCATTGAGTCTAACCTCGAACTAATTATTGCTATTAAAATAGAACTCGTAAAATGATACTAAATGTAAATATATTTATATGTAAAACTGTAGCTTTTAAAATATATTTTTTAACCGTTCAATTTTATATACCTCCGCCGATATAAATGCATTGCTGTTATGCCGACAGATTTATGTTTGTTGAAATTTATTTTTTATTCTTTATTTCATCCGACAGGACAGCTGTTTTAATTGAAACACGTTTTACATACTCAATTTAAAATTTACATTTCAAGGACATACAATCTACATATCAATTTGCTCTTACAAATCATAGCGAATATAAAAAAAATCTTTCCTTTCTTATATTTCTTCTATTATAACAAAATAATATATTTATTTACTGTAAACAAAGATAATTGCAGAAATTTATTCCAAAAATATTGACATTCTGCGTTCAGAATAATAAATATTTTAAATATTTCTTTGATTGAAATAATTTTTTTGACCCAATTCTTGTAACATAGTAATAATAATATTTTTTTAAAATCATTTTTTCAATAGATGCCTTATTATGGTAAGTCAGGTATAGGGCTAAGACATTGTTTTGACAAAATTGTTCTAGAAATTTGTAACTCGAAATGTTTGTTTTGTTTGTAAATCGAAAAATACTGAAATATTATTTTATAATAATGGACCATACTAGACAATTATTTTTTTAAACACGGTACTTTAGATGATCGATAGAGGTGTAACAAAGAAAGTTATAAAATGATGCCCAAATCGGAGAGCCACTCAGCTATTGTAGAGGAAACTGTCCCCTACGCTGATTTTCAGTGACCGCCGTTTAGTGACATTTTGAACGCTAATGACGGAGATACAAGTACAAATAACACAAAAAAAAACATGTACATATAAAAAAAAATTACAGGAAACATTGGAATCATAGCATTGCATTTGCATTGTCCAAATTTGAATAAAATAATCCGTAATTTTTTTTTTATGATTTATGTTTTAGTTTTTATTGAATACCACAATATTTGGTTATTGTTGTTGAAACTGTAACCTTTATTATTCATTCTCGTCTAAGTAAGCAAAATTTTTATTTAAAAAAATGAGAGTGAATATATTAAAAAATATAAGCAACAAAGTGGCAATTTAAGTAATAAATACATTGTTTGCTAACGTCTCAGTGAGGATGCGTTACTTAACTAAGATCCAATATTTTTTTAATGGTGCATATGATCACATATTATCCCGTTACTTTTCTTGTTATATTCATAGTGATTCCAGAAAAAAGTCTAGTTATTTCTATACTATGAGTAAAAATATTATTTTATGTTTTATTAGAAATACTAGATATAATTTTGTTACTTATAAAACTTTTAGTTGATTTTTATACCAAGAGATCCGGTTTCATAACTCGCTGTATAAAGATTTTCCAACTCCAATGACCGAAAAGCTTGATAATATTTTTGAATGTTTACTTTTATAATAATTGAATGGTTCCTCTTTTTTCACCTAAATCGTCAATATTTGAAAGATAAATGATATATCTCTATCTCTTTTGAACTTTTAAAATAAAAAAATGTGTTAATATGAGTGTATGAATATTTTACCTTAGTGACTCCTTCTATAAACGCTCTAGTGGCGAGTTCCCCAGGCCCGTCCACAGTTTTGCCATCATCATCGGGTCCCCACAAAGCACTATAAATATCTACGTGTTGAGGGTTTAGACTCAGGAAACGAGCTTGCACAGCATCTGTTACGTCACCGTTTAGCATTCTCACACCTGTAAAAAATATACTTCAAATAAGAGTACATATAATATTAGGTACATAATTAAATATTTAAAAATTATCTATTTACATCTTACAAATTCATCACCATATTTTAAAATTGTAAATTTGTAAACCAAATTTTGATATAAATAACACAAATAAATATATGTGTTGATAAAATAATATAGATTTATCCAATAAACATCATTACTGAAATAAAATCCACTGAAACAAAAAACCCAATAGGCAGTTAGTTCATTCTAACGACTTCCCAAACTATTATAAACATGAGAAATCATTATCTACCAATAAAATACCATATAGTACTACTAAAGAACCAACTAAAGAGTAAAACTAAGCTACTATTAAGTATTTTTTTATTATGTAACCGCAGTGGTATTCTTGTACTAAATTTTCAGTCTCGTATTTACTAAGTACTTTCAAAGAAATTTTAATAATATCTAAAGGTTAGACGTATTGTATTTTAAATTACATTAGACATTTAAACGCAATGACACTAAAGATTTAAGCCATAGTTTCAACATAGTTTCAACATAGTTGCAAGTAATCATTTGTTACCAAAGTTTTTTTAGGTTGTATGTTAACAGTTATCATTAAATATAATCAAACAAACTATAACAAATGGCAAATAACCATTATTTGCGCCCCTTTGATATTTATTAGAACCTCAATTACCTTTTAGGAAGCTTATAGTAAAGCACGGATGTAACTTGAATTATCTTATAATATTACAAACTAATGTAACAAGATATTTATTAACTTTAATGATTGCTATTAAGACATTAAAAATCTCTCAAAGATTAAAAACTCTTCTAATAATAATAATACTATAATAACTTAAGATTATAGTAATATTATTATTAATTCATTTTCTTTGTATTAATAATATTTGAAGAACGTTTCAAAAGGTTGCTTAAGCGATTACTTGTCTCAACATGTTTAATTTTGTACATAAATAATTATTTTGACTTATTTTATGCTTAAAGATGCTCGCAAAAATATTTTAGCAATATATGTGCAAGTCGGCAATAAGTGTTGTCGCCATTCTGACCCAGAAACATCTAAATAAAACCTACTTATATCTTTTAAGGTAAAAGAACTTTTATGTTTATATAGATTGGAATTGTATTATTTTAAAGACTTCGGAACGTGAATGTAACTGGCCAGTAGACTGATGGAACAAAAAATATTTTAGTACATTTACCTCCAATGCTTGCTTCGTAAGCGACACCCACAGCACACAGCGAGTTGTTCGCTGTAGCAGCTACCTCTCCGGCACACCTTGTACCGTGGCGGTTGGAGTCGATCATGTCATACCGCGGCTGCGGGTCTGAGTCTTGTGAGTTCACGTCACGTCATTTATTATTATTTTATGTACTACTAACTTTTTTATATTAGTTGAATAATATTTACCTGGTATGCATATGAAAAATTATTATTGGCCCACCATTTATTACTGAAGTAAAATAAAAGAAAAACAAATTAGAAATATTATTGGATATTGAAAACTAAATTAAAACATAACACATATTACAAAAGTGCTTTGGTCTCTATATTCTGTAATCCATTATATTTATAAGTAAAGTATTGTTTTCAGATAACAAACATTATTCACTGGAGGTAAATTATAATATATTTCATAATATATTTCCTAACATACAAAATACGATAAACAAACTTCAGTGTGTTATCCGTCAATTGCAAACAAAGCCAAAAATCGCATTCTTCATTTCAAAAAACTATTACGTTGGCTTTCAGAGGCAACTTTATTTGATCATTTAAAGAATATAATATCTTTATATTTTCATTTTTGTGTTATTCATAATAGACGCTAATTATACTAGGTTTATACTCTCGTCCAAGAGACGATTTAAAGTATTTTATAACTGATAAAACTTGAGTAAATAAGTAGAAATTCTCTAACATTTCGTGAAAGAGCTGTATCAAATCCTCATTACCTAGCTATTAGCCTTACAAGTTGTAAAGTATATTAGTAGCCATTTTATAGCTGTAAAGCTGGCTTTTTGGTCTCTGTCGAAGATATGAAGAGACCTTTTGACGTAAATATGTAATATTGAGGATAATGAGGGGATTATTTAGTATATCGAAGCGAAAGCTCCTTGTGATGCGGGGTAATTGGAATGCGAAGATGGGTGACATCAAAGGCGACGAGTACCTTCACCATGTGGTTAGGGGAAATGGCGTTGGTGTTTGCAACGAGCGTGGCGAGAGTTCCTGGATTTTTGTGCGACCAAATGTCACCTGTATGTTACGAACACTTGTTTTACTCATCACGTTTTGAGGTTGTGAATACGAAAAACGCCTGAGGATCACAATAGGAACTAGGTAGACTATAAACTAAAAACGCCTGTACTAGTAAACTATGTGAAAACACAGTGACTGAAAGTGATCCGGAAATCTTCTACTTTGGAAGTTGAAGACCAATTATTAAAAACTACAGAATAACAATGCTCCTATAGACGATCAGATTCAAGCCGAGGGTTGCCAGAGGCAGATGTGTTCTTTAATTCTTTGGATACATAGTTTGACGGTAAGCAGACAGTTTTGAGACCAATACCAAAAGGGAATACGCCCTCTTGGTTCGACCAGGTCAGCAACAATTTCTGTATGGAGCACCCGTCTGGGTGAACGCCCTCAGTCGCGACAACAAAACCGCAGCGGGTCATCGGAGTCATCGCTACAAGGGTGAACCAAAGATACCGAACGGTCTCATTGCGGAGTACTGCTCGTGCACGTGGGGTTTTTAACCGGTAACAGTCCGGCATAAACACTCTGATACCCCCGTATTGGAGTGGTATCCATTAGGATTTTCTCCACGACAAAAAAAGGACCGGCAACAATTTAAAAGCTCCAATAAGCCCCTCAATGCTTGAAGCTGAAAATCGCGCTTCTGGAAGAATATTGCTGGATGGAGTTATGGCGTAATCACTATCCTTAGAAATGAAGGAAAGATTGAAGTGATGGGCTTGTATTTTTATTTTAGATGAAATATGAATATACATTTTGAATACATTATGAATTTTGACTACATTTACCTGACTGATTTTTGTAATAAGGGGGTATATAAAAGATTCAATTCCATTAATAATTCCTAGAATAGAGGTTCCTGGACACACTTTGAATAATTCTGGTATGTTTTTTGATAAATTTAGATAACCAATACATATAATATATACGAACAATATATTGCTGGATGGAGTAAAGCGGAATCACTATCCTTAGAAATGAAGGAAAGATTGAAGAGAGGGGCTTGTATTTTTATTTTTGATGAAATATGAATATACATTTTGAATACATTATGAATTTTGACTACATTTACCTGACTGATTTTTGTAATAAGGGAGGTGTATAAAAGATTCAATTCCATTAATAATTCCTAGAATAGATGTTCCTGGACACACTTTGAATAATTTTAGAAAGTTTTTTTATAAATTTAGATAACCAATACATATAATATATACGAACAGTATATTGTAATTATATCGACTGAACAACGACATAATTCCCAATAGGATGAATAATGCAAATATGTCATTGTTTATAGCCAATATAAGATAAACATAATGATAATAAACAAACAACAATTTGTATAAACAAACCTGTTTATAATGTATTGATTCTG
This sequence comes from Napeogenes inachia, assembly GCA_959347355.1. NCBI lineage: Eukaryota > Metazoa > Arthropoda > Insecta > Lepidoptera > Nymphalidae > Napeogenes > Napeogenes inachia. The sequence continues at coordinate 7,913,862 of OY365797.1, forward strand.
AAACGACCTCTAAAATGTAATTCTGGTAATGGTATGTGGTAAATGTTAATGAAACTATTTTTTTAACCACGATTTTAAAGTAGAAATGTGACAAATTATGAACTCATTTCAATAGCAAATCGATCTGGCTAGAAATACATCCCATCGTAGTCATTATAGATACATGTGATCGGATGCTATTATAAATGTGTTTTAGTAGATGAAAGGCTGTTTATAATCGCTGATACGAAACATCGCACATATCGCCGTAATAACAGTGACCCGATTAGCCGTTTTTCAAAACCTACATTGAGATTAAAGACCAAGCGAAATGAATGTTGTAATTTTCAACTCGACCGCCTTTGTTGATAATTGTAGCCCGAAACTAACAAATCTGTTTCAATAACGACTTTTGTTCAATTTGCGGAAAAGAGATATTGCTAGAGATAGTTATTTGATTATTCATAGATTTTAATATTCATAGATATTGCAAGATTCATAGATATTGCTAAATAGAAATTTTGACTTGAATTTTCAAAGCAACATTAGTGATTTAAAGCTAAAAACAGAACTGCAATTTCAAACTTGAACCATTTAAAAACATTTATTTAACGCTTACTATAAGGATTTATATTAACATTCATTTAGTTAAAATAATTTTACTTAACTTTTGCTTCTCAATTTATCTTATGTCCTTATTTTATTGGGTATTCGATTTTTCTGCATTATCAGTAGTAGTTTCTCCATTGGAACCAGATATAGTACAATATATTTACTGTAACATATGCTCAAATCCAGTTTGGTTAAAACTAAAGTATTATTAAAACATGTCAAGCTGACAATGTATAAGGATTCATGTTTATTCTAAATGTAATTGTTTTTTATATCATAGCGAAACTACAATGCCGTATCATAGGAATTCATTTTAGTATTATTATTAATGTCCATATTATTTAGGACAGGATTTTTAATTGAAAATAAGAAACATAAACAGATATTTCAATAGCTTAATGATAATTAAATATAAGGCTGCTACACACTATTAAAGTTAAATAAACATTATTTTATATAAGTGTCAAGAAGCTGACACAAAAGTAGTAAGAGATACAAGTAGACAGTTTAATAAATTATAAAAAGACTTAGTAATTTTTCATATATATATATATATATATATATATATATATATATATATATATACGTTAATATTAATAACGCCTATGACAATCACTTGAATGTTATAATACCTTGTTCATCAAAAAATAACCCATGATTAGAAAAGTATTAAGAATCACCACATTTATTTGCAACGTATTCGAGCAACAAAGTAATGTTCCATTGATCGAAAAACAAAGTTCCAAGTTTTTTATAAAATAATTAGACACTGAAATCCAAAACACTAATTTCTAATTCTTAACATTTCATATCCATAATTTTTAAATGTATTTATATTTATTATATATATTTATAAATTTACTTTATTTTTATTATTTTTAAAATTTGGATATATTCTGAAGAAAAATTTCGGAATGAAGCAATGAGAACCTTAAAATATAAGGGAAAAACGAAAATAAATTCTATTTATAAAGTACTGTTTTCAATTGTAAGGTTAAAGCTCTCAACTGTCACTTGAACAAACAGACCAACGATTCCCAGTTGGATACGTAATATTTTCATTTTGTGGAACTCCTATAGATTTCTCAGCGGATATATAATTTAATATGGAATTCTTTTCATCATTATTACATGATAATACGTGAGCAGAATATACATATATATAAGATACAACTTCGTTTGTGGTTAATAACCACACAATTATGTTATGGATAACACAATGCATCTTTCATCAAGAAATTTAAATATTCTTAAGTGTAAGTCTTAAATGTATATCGAATAAAATAAGGATCGATAGTGTGATAAATAAAAAAAATGTATTATAAATTGAACTATACATTATATTTTAGTAGTTATGAAAAGACGACATATTTATTTTAAAGACAAATTATTTTAAATTTATTTATTTTAAATTTTCTATAAATTTGGAAAATGTTAAAATGGTTTTATTAATCATGTCATACTTAGAAAGATTTAAGGCCGTAAACTGAAAAAAATCACTTATTATTATTCGTCCAATTATTTAGTGATAATCACTGTAGTGTAAAAAAATAACTCATTAATCCTACGTTTTAGATGTACAACTAACTTGTATTCAAATTATTGGACTATTTAATTAACTTTTTAAAAATGATTAATGAATTTTAGTATAGTTTACTAGTAGTATAATGTAACATGCATTTTTATGATCCAATAAATACTGTCACTATGCATAAACTTATATCATATAAGGATATATATGTATGTAGGTATATTTCCTATTATAACAAAGAATTACAGGAAATGTAGTGCAACATAAAACCGCTTTGAACAGGCTTTTTAATTGACTCTATACTTTAACGACCATATTACATTCAAACTAAATGTAACAAATTTGTTTGTATATGCAGCTTTTATATCTACAATATTGCAAATATATATATGTATACTATATATTTAAGCATTCTATATGTGATCGTCTTTATCGGGGCGGTGGTGACATCTATTAGGTTTCTTTCGAAAATCCTAACCAATGTTTCTAACTTTGCAGTATAGATAAACATTGAAAAGATGCCACTACCGAAATTAATGTTTGAAAATATCTATAAACATGTATAGCCATGTTAAGCTTATTTAAATTGATATAAATATAGAATGAAAAATATATAATTCACCGAGACGAACAGCGATACGGTAGCTCAGTTGGTACAGCGACGGGACGGTTTCCCAGTAGTCGCGGGTTCGAATCCCGGTTTCTTTTTCAAAGTGAAAATTGCATAACTTAAAATCACCGTAAAGGAAAAAAACATGTTGACTTAACAGAAAGAAATTAATTGGATATGGAATTAAAACCAAAAATTTAAATATAAATAAAGACATTTTATATTATTATTTAAATAATTATTTAAATATATTATTTAAATAAAATAGTTTATTTTATTGGTATGGCAAGCAATGTTTATATTATACTTGTAAGAAGAAATGTAATGTGATAAAGTATCACATTGATTTAATTATTTTAATTTATTTCTACTTTTGGGGTAAAACGAAAGTCAGTTAAATAGATAGAACGTAATGCTTTTTTGCTAATAATATTTCCAAACGTTTTAAACTTAGATTCAACGCCCACACTTCAAAGCTTTGTAAAACTTATTATGAAAAGCGTTCTTATAAATATATATATACTATTTCTCATGAAAAATAAGTTATAAAGTATAAGTTTCATATAGGTATTCTGTAAATAAATAACATTAACACAACAGAATTAGTAAATATTTTTCGGCTTATCGATGTTTATGTTTATGAAAAACGTTATCTAAAGATCTTAATACCACTCAGACACACTACACTGGTGTTTTCAATTGCACCTGTCCCTCTTTAATTATTCAAAAAGTCCATGCCTCTCCCTCTAATAAGTGCTATGGTTTTTCCTCTAGAGATACATAAATTCAAAGAACCCTCAAAGATGTTTTCTATCTTAGGGCCTTTTGTACCTTTCTGAATCCTATGAAAGCAGGGACGAGGTTAGAATAACTCAAAGGTTGGTGTTTTAGAATATATTTAATTTTGACGGTTTCTGTTCTTTGAAATTACTTTTACATTAATTTAAAATACATTTAGGACACATTTTATTTTAAATAATTATCTGTGTATGTGATCATATATTAAGATAATTTTTAAAACTATATTTCAATAAATATGAAATTAAAAAGAATGACTTATAGTAATACGTTAGATATGGACAATTTGAAGTTTTAAAAACAGAGCCCCTACAGTTAAGACAACCGCAATAAATTTTTCACTTTGTCGTTATGGCAACTCTTAAAGAAAAAGTGTGCTTCAGTTAAAGTAAGCCATTTCAAAGAGTATGAACTAGTTTGCTGCAGGGTCCTGTATTGCCTGTAGTCTTCTGAAAATCGTTGGTAACTTATAGTCTAACATTCCAATGTGCCCATGCACCTATAAGCTGTATGGGTCCAATTACTTTTAAAACCTTTTTATCAATAACTTTTGCATTTTATACTTCATTTTTTTTGCAATTAAAATTCGGAGCTACCAGTATAAAAATATTAAAAAACCCCTTCCAACCACAGGAGTGTGTAGGCCGTTAGCGTGTAATATATTCTCATCATAAAACTATAAAACTAAAATCATAAAACTATTTTAAGAGCCTACTTTTGCACCAGCCCTGAAGTTTGCCGCTGGCGGAGTTGCGACCCGACCGTAATTTCTAGGTGTTTTGAACTTTCTACTGATGAGAAGTACTTACAAGCTATAAATAAACATGTACATTATAATATAGAAAAGTTTAAATCTGAAATTAATGGTGTTCTTTACATCTGATTTTGAGTCTTTCTCTAGTTTTTCCTTTATATGTTATTATTTTATTCATTGCACACCGCACTGTAGCAAAAATTCATCTTTCAATGTGTGCGAAAAAAAAACAAAATATTTAAACAACTACACAATATATTATAAAGAGAATAAGTAACGCCCATTTTCATTTACAATGAGATGTTAGAAATTACAGAGAAAATAAATGTCTTCGTAATTAACAAAAAATCAACAAAATTAAAAAGGATTACGTAGCCTGAATATCTTAAAAGCTAAGTCTAAAAGGTAACACTTTGATTATAATACAGAATAAAAGATTGAAAGGACGTTCGTAAGCGCACTCTGCTTCAGTTAAAACGTACTGTGTTTTGCTTTTAGGATTACTGTGCGACTCCCATTTTTATATTTTATAAAGTTAAAAGCCGTCACCACTTTTCAGACCTGGTAAGTTCTTTAATTTCTTAATATAAGCTATAATATAAGACCAATTTTATTTTTTAAATATAATGTTTAAATACCTCACAATCTTGAAATTTGATACAAAGCACAGTCTTATATAAGCACAAACAAAGAAAATATTGCGAAAACCGTACACTTTTAGATATATCCTATAATAAATATATCTTTAATATTATTAAGTTACTGCCCCTTGACTTATTAACGCGTATTAAATTAATATCAAATACTCAAGTCGTTTTTTTTTATTTTATTTTATCGTTGGAAGAATGCGTTTCCGCATCGTCACCCAGGCCAGGCATAGGAAACGCTGCCATTTTTAGGCACCCCACTAAAAAACCAACGGCTACCCTCATCGCTGCAATGGGACGCCACGGGATTTCTTTCGCACTCACTGTGACGCCCCGGCGGCCGCTGCCGCCTCGCTCTGCAGTTTTATCATAACTGCGGGAGACTGTGTAGACGGCAGCTTCCGGGAACCACTGGGTGTTTTCGGCGACTTCTTCTTAGCCAAAGGAGTCGCCTTACCACCGCTGACCTTACTTTGTAAGGCCGGCTTCTGGGGAAGGCCCTTCTTTCTCCCCTTGCCTTTCCTCCGCAAAACCGTGGACCACTCGTCCTCCACGGTTGCCCGAGAGGCAGTCGCCGCGATGCGACCGACTGCCTTCTCTCCGCCGCCGCGAGTGGCGGCCGATGGACCGGCGCCAGGAGCAGACCCTCCTCATGTCCTGCGAAGCGGGAGTTAATTAAAACTCCCACCGAGGACAATACGGAGCATCTCAACTCCTCAACCACGCATGGTTCTACCGACCTCAACTCCGACGACACCCCCCGCCGAGGAAACTGCTGTAGGCCCGGAAGTCGCCACGGAAGCCTTAAGCTCCCCGAACTCCTTCCGGAGTTTCACAATCTCCTCCCTGAGGAAGGACACCTCGCGACAAAGACGGGCGTTATCCGCCCGCAATTTCCGCGAGTCCTCAAGCTCCCCCCGCGACGCTAAGATGTCCACCACCTCCAGGAGGCTATTGGACGCCTCTTTCAGAGCCTTAATCATCGTGCCCTTGAGATTTTGATTCTTATTACAGACCTCGTGAATCGAGGCTGCACTCCGCATCGCCATCGCGCGCAACTGCTGCGCCTCCAGGACAGAAGAAGGCTCACAGATGGGAAGCGCCTCCAAGGACAGATCGTCCTCGGAAACCGGCGCGCTCTCCACCGGAGCCTTTTTCTTCCCGCGGAGGGCCCGAGCGCTCAGTGCGCGCTCGAACTCGGCCTCCTCCACCTTCTCCTCCATGGCTCGCAACTCAGCCCTAGCCTGGGCGAGCCCACTTCCGCGTCCTTTGGGCGCACCACGTCCACGCCGAGCGGTGCTGCACTTGGCCACTGCAGCACCCACCTCAGGATTGGACTCCGATGCGTCCTCCGGGGGACTGCGGATCACCCCGTATGTCCGCTTCCTACCAGCGGGCTCTGATGATCTGTCAGAACCACAACCGGACTATAACCGGATATTGAGAACAGAGTTAGGTGAATTAACAAAAGCCTTGAATTATATGAGTGGACAAATAGCTTAATTAGAAGATAATGTAAGAAACAAGACACAACGATAAAAAATGTCGTAAATAAAAACACGGAGTTAATTAATAAGAACAAAAATATGAAGACGTGGTAAGTGCGTGGCGTATGCCAAGAACAGGCCACTCCGGAGCATATACTGGTACAAGTTAAATCAAATGTTGTGCATAAACAGTGGATAAATGCAGCGAAAATTAATGTATTTTTGGTAAGAAATAATCACTACTCTTAATCAGTCACTACTCCATACAGACTTTTTTATTATTCAACACGGAAAGGACGTGAACCTCCGATCTCTAGGATAGCGGATACCAAACGGATACTCCAACGTACGACACCAAACGGATTAAAGACGAAAACATATCTCTGCTTCAAATCCTGATGAAAATGCTGATATTATTTTTTTCTTTATTTTTTATGTATTTTAAATGACCAAAGACGTCCTGCAAAAACGGTAAGTTTACCGGCAGAAAACCGCTAAGTTTACCGGCACTGCTCGATGCACATATATAATACAGATAAAATAAGTTTAGTACATGGCCGAGCCAGTTTTAACATTACCCTAGGGAACATCTGGGACAATGTTTAATTTAAGGGATATTTTATGATAATAAACAAAGATCTACTGCTATAAAGTTACAAAACTATTGTAATATATTATATTTAATAGATCTCGTTTGGGGGCTCTTCCCTTCTTCGATTAATAAAATAATTTATATAAAATAAGAATGAAAAATATACCGATACGGGGATTCAAATCCGCGACTACTGGAAAACCGTCCCATCGCTCTACCCACTAAGCTACCGTATCGCTGTCCGTCTCGGTGAATTAACCATTCTATGTAATCGTCTTATTGGGACGGTGGTGACATCTATTAGGTTTCTTTCGAAAATCCTAGTCGCGGGTTTGAATCCCTGCCTGTATCGGTTTATTTTTGATTCTATATTTATATAAATTTAAATAAGCTCAACATGGCTTTCTATGTTTATAGATATTTTCAAACATTAAATAAATAATTATTATCAACATGACAAATTAAAAAAATATAATTTTGATTATGACATACAATGAAGATCATATCTAATTTGGATAAGAGAAATACTATAAATAATATACCTATATTTGGTTGATTCAAAAAATTGTTACGTTATAATACCATTCAGATAAAATTCTAGCAGGACACTATTTCTAATGTTCAGTTAGATAACTTATCGTATGACAGTCAATGCAGATATCATTTCTTCAATATCTGAAATTCAATGGAAATATAAAGATCCAAGCAAACGCAATGTATTGAAAACGTGCGCGATTTTAAAAAGCAAAGCTTTTTAGGGCAATGCTTCCTCCTCTTTAATCTCCTGTTATCTAACGTCCCCTTTTATCTGGCACCGTCTTGGACGAGAGAAAGCACGGCGTGATACATTTTATTTGGGTATCTACAAAGGCACGACGAGATTTTCAAACGTTTCATTACAAAACTCATTTCAAAGCACTACTGGAAATTATTTTTTTCATACTGGCGATTTGTATTTTATGTAACACTTCATATAATTTTTAAGGAAAAATAATATTTTAAAAATTAAATATATAATGTACAGTTTTATGTACCAGTATCTGAAGCATAGAGAGTCAAATATAAAACTAAGAGCCTAAATAAATTCGTTTGTATCGCGCAGTGTTACGTAAAGGTCAAGTTATTGCGGACAACCGCAATAGCCCTAGAGCTCGTAACCGCCAGACATTCGTTATTTTATAAAAGCTGAAAGTTTATCTGTTCATGTCCCCAACACAAGTAAGAACGATCAGCAACTATGGAGTTTGTATCGTTGTTACTTGAAAAGGTACCAGATAACAAAGGCATGTAAAGTATGATCTCAAATCCGTTAAAGTATAAAGCTTAGTTTTTTCATATTTTCTTCGGTATAATATATGAAATCATGTCGGCCATTGCCGGACATTAAATCCAGTTGGAAACCCATGACGGACACCCATGAACTTGGATCAAATATTATTATACTTTAGTTATAATATGAAAGCAAAATTTTACATATGTTATTTGAAGAAGTATAAAAAAATAGTTATTTTACCTTTCCGGACGCATTCAAAGTCTACAGTATGAACTTATCAATATGTATATGATGCTCCCCCATTACAATACCTAATACCGCATAAAGAATGGGGAAAACATACAAAATCGTTTTATAGCTAATATCGGTGGTCGGTTTTATCTTTTTACTATAATATAGCAATATTACCAACATTAAATAACTCCGATAAAATGTTAATGTCCTTTTATGTGCCTATTATGTATTATATTTATAAAAGTATAGAATATGAAAGAAAAATTATTTATTTATATTATAAATGAGACAAATCTTTCAATCTCAAATTGTATTTAAATTAACATTAGAAAATTTTTAATCTTTGGATTGACTATTGAGCACGGATACCGCATTAGAATACAGAGTTGTTCTTAACAGTTTATGGAAAAATGAACGGAGGTTTTATATATGTGCTTTATTTATTACACTCTTGGATTAAGGTTAGGTAACTAGATGCGATTAATACTCGCTTAGAATATGTGCTTAAAATATATTATTAACCTTTAACTATGGAAATGCGGGCTCACAGACCGCTCGCAGTTTTCAAACTTCGTTTTTAGTTACTTCCACTCACTCCTCACTATTGAGGTACTCAGTAGCTTCGGTTTTGGTATCGAAACGACTGCTGAGGTTGAGTCGTTAGTTGTAAATGCCAGAAGTTATTTTGCATCAAACTTCAATTGAGATACAGATCTCCTCTTCACGTCCATATATCCAATACAAAAAAAATAATAATTTGTTTTTGTTTGTTTTCATTTATTTAGATACAGTATGTTATTAACTATTAGATATCATATCACATCAACAAGGGAGGAGTGGATGAAATAGATAGGATTCGGAAACATGATGAAATTTTCGTAGATTAAAAATAAATTTGATGCACACATTTTGTAAGCTCTGGAGCTTTTTGCTTCGTTCTTCTTTTACGTCTGGATAACAGCAATCTGCATAGTCCAAAAGAGAAATCAAAAGAAATTGAACTCAAATGATTTTGGTTTTTGTTGGCAGAAGATGTTTCCAGCGTTTTAGTGATTCAGGACCAGGAAAAAATTTATCAATAAAGATACCAAGATCTTTTACAGTCTTACGGAAAGTCAAGATCTTACTGCCAAGCTTAATGGCAGGTCAGTATTGGTAATTATTTCAGGCTTGCAATTTAAGACTGAAGACCAATATTAATTGGGGCTTATCAGGGTTTACACTAAACCCATATATCCTGCCCCAGTTGTTAATATTTTCCAAATCATGATTGAGTCTTTGGATAGCACTATCTGTTTCAGTAACAAGAGAAGTAACATATATCTGTAAATCATCGGCATAAAGGTGGAAAGAGGATGTGAGAAATGGAGTAACAGTATTAATATAAATAAAGAATAAAAGGGGTGATAGAACACTACCTTGTGGTCCACCGAAAAAAAGAGATTGATAAAATGAGAATTTATTATTTGCGTGAATACGCTGATGACGTTCATACAAAAAGCCATTGAACCACTTAATGACACCATCAGAAACATAAATAGATTAATAGACCTAAGAATAGCCGAAAGTACGTCGAAATCAACAGCATTAAAAGCGTTGCTAAAGTCGAGCAAGGCCAATATACTTAACTGCTTGTTGTCTATATTGTAACGTAGGTCATCGCAATCTTTTACAAGGGTCAAAACAGTGCTATGTCCCTTTCGAAAGCCGGACTAAAATTGGGAAACAATATTTTGTTGGGAGATAAATGTGTTTAATTGAGAATGGACGATCCGATCTTTTGACAAGAAGGAAGGGGAGAATGAAAAATGGGATTGAGCTACTGGGTCATTTATTTTAGGTAGTGATGTGAATGATAACAGCGTTACGCCAAGCACGGGGAAATTCGTAAGAAGAAAGAGAGAAGTTTAAAATATGTGACAACAATGGCAAAAAAGAGTCAAGCATCATCAGAATCATTTTGTGGTTAATTCCATCACTGCCAATGGCATCAGATTTGATTTCATAAACATGAGTTCTGATTTGATCGTTACTAACAGGAGTAAAATAAAAGGAAGGAATACTAGGGACGGGTAAAGAGCTAAGATGATTAAGGGTAGTTTGCTTTAAGCTACTGTCTAGTTACACTGAAGATAGATGTGAAAAGTACTTTAGATCTTCTAGATCTTGAATAGGTGAAGTGTGAGAAGTTTGACGACCAATGCCAAGTGATTTGATTAGTCTCCAATTTCTAGCAGTATTATTTGTTCACAATAGTACCATTTAAGTTCTGCCGCTGATCATCTCCGCATACCTTATTGCAATGGTTACGCATCTGTTTGTATCTATTGAGATTGTCAACACTTAGTTGGGAAATTAAAAATTCACAAGGATAAATTGTGTCAAAATAGCATAAAAAAGAGTCTCTTGAGCCTAAAGCTAAGCGACAAAGTAAAAAATAAACACACGAGAAAAATTACCAAGGCAAGGGCAATCACAAAATGTATAATGTTCCAAAAATGGGAATGAGCTGGGCATGTACAAACAACATCAGAGTACAAGTGGTCAAAAATTGATACAAAGTGATATCGTATATATCGGAAAAGACGATAAATAAGACCTTTCAAAAGATGGCGTAATGACATTTTTATCACGGCTGGGATAGCTTGGAATAGACTGGCAAAAGGAAGAGTTAAACGGATGAAATTGCTTAACTAATTGATTTAATAGTTTTTATTAAATTTATTAATATTATCTAATAACAAATTAAGCTAATGTAAAACTAACACAACCAACTGTTAGCTTTTATACATGTGGTAGTTTGGTTTCGACTAAAAATAAAGATATAAGTTGTTGATTTGACTAAAACAATTGAATCTCTGTATACAAGTTTAATTGATAAAATAAATGTAATATTGGATACTAATTTGACTAAGAATAAGAAGTATATAAATCGCAGCTCGGTTAAGAGAAGGCTTGTGAAATTGGGAGTACAAGTTGTGTAGTGGTACTATTGTGATAAAAGTGTAACAGTTATAATAAACCGCTGAGTGTGTGATCGAGAGACTATGTTGTGTAACAGTGACAGTAAAGAGTTTAAATGTTAAACAGTTTAGTGTATTTGTGAACAGTGTCATAAAGTGCTTTAAAGAATAGAACGACTGTCGTTGGTGATTCATTGCAGTAAGAGAGTTTTAATACAACATTGTATAATAAACAAAGAAATGTGAAGAATAAACAAAGATAAATTACACAATATTATTACTAAGTTGTATTATTTAAAAAAGTCACCAATGCGTAATTATTTAAATAAATTGTGTCATTATCATCATATATTAGTACATTGTTATATTCTTGTGTTATATTGCATTCGATTATTTATACTGACATATAAATCTCATTAGATAATTTTCCAAATGTACATTAGAATAATAAAGAAAAACACTTACTGTAATTATTATTATTGTTAAAAAAGTCGATTATTATGTAATTTATAAAACCATAATAGTTGTTAACATACAAAACGCAGGCATGCACACGATTTTTTTCACAATAAGTTTCCAACACAGAACTATTAACCATGTAACGTCTAGTTAACAAAATTAATCATGTTAGTTCATCACTGTCACGACCAGTGAATTAGTAACCAGATGCGTGCCAGTTCCAGAATTTTGACCATTTTAATCAATCAATGTACAAAACTGAGTTACCGAGTACTTGATTTCACAAAGAATATTCATTTATATATTATTATGTAGTAAAAGAAATAAGTAGTAAAAAATCCTATTATTCCTGAATAAAGTATTATCATTATAATATCATAAAGCTTTGAAAAAGTACCTGCATACCAACTATCACACTATGGATATTAAGGATTAACATACTGAATTCCCAAAGGAGTAGAGGTGATATTATTATTATTCTAAAATTTTGTTGTATTTTTTAATAAAGATTATTCAAGAAAACTAATTAATTACTAAGAACATTTAGAATGTTTCCGGCAATGTACTGTTCTCTATTTGTTCGAATTGTCAATATTTGTTTTGCACCGTCTAGTTGCATTAACAATTTAACGTTTCTCAACACACAAGATACTGAATCATGAATGATACACAATGGCTTAGAAATTAACTAATATACATAAATCAATAAATAATACGATGCAATGATTAAAATACTTTCATACTATATACTTAGAATCACAAGATGTCAATGTACAAATGAATAAATCAGAATTATGTATATGTTTCAATATATAGGTAGTTCAAACTTTATTTCAAATTTCAAATAAAAGATTCAACCCGTTCCTCCTTTGGCTGCTTTTCAACTTTATAAGATAAGTTTTGGGATTTTATAAGTTATATTTTATGTAGAAAAAAAGGATATAAGATCATAGAATACTATTACACTCCTTAACTCTGTGTTCCATATTGTAATAATAATAATGAAATATATGGAGTTTCCTTTTTGGTATGAAGATACCTGTGTTAGGAGACCCCGTTCTTCCATAATTAGATACATTTAATTGGATTTTAGAAGATCTACAGAATCTTTACAATTTTAGATTAATTTTAATAAAATTTTATAACAATAAACAAGATTTGTATGATATTTTTGTATTATAAGCGTGTTGAGTAGGTAAGTGTAATATTTTAAGTCAGAAGATAGATAAGGGTTTATTCTGAATGTAATGTGTAACATCTTCATAGCCTTATATTCCACCTAATATATTTTTTAATAGGGTTTTGATCACATATTTATTTAAGTTTGAATCAATCTATTAGAAACGTTATACGAAGTTTTTAATATGATTTTAAGCATTATAAAAGTGGTTTTAGCATTATAAAACGCTATTTTCAAATAGACAATTTGAAAATAGCGTTGTACTATAAATAACTGGAACTACACACTGCATTCTTCTTCTCATGTTAATTTTAAGGTAATATTTAAGTGATTTATGTTATGTTAATCTTAATCCTATCATACATAATACAATATATTACAAATTAACTTGGCGTTTTGTATGGGAGGCACAAATAGTCGATTATTTTTTTAATATAATGTATTTAATTATTCTAAGTATAAACTATTTTTTTCTATGCACTTTTTCCAGCTTATAGGTAGTTTATTGATCCCTTTACTAAAAAAACCAGTCGGACGGCAACCAATACAATCTTTGAAGGTGATTTGGACTGCCCCATCGAAGTTGACTTTTTCCCTTACAAGAAGTTATCCATATTTCAAAAAAAATGATCATCTGTTGGAGCAAGGTCTGGTAAATACGGTGGATGTCTTGGACATTAAAATTGAAGACCTTCTAATTTGGTATCCGTCTGTTGTGCAGTGTGTAGTCTAGCGTTGACATGAAACAGCAGTGGTGTGTAACAATTGACCAGCATATGTTGTTTAGCAGCTAGATATTCCATTATGAATTGCAATTGCAATTGCTCACTCGTGCAACGGTGGAACACGTACTCTTAAAGAATGCGATACTTTAAGTTTTCCTTTTTATAATCTGAGTAACGCAAACAAAAAAAACAGAAGAAAAAAAAACAAATAAATGACGGTCAACGTAACAAAAACATATGTGTAAATAGCTGTAAAAAATTAATTTGAAATTCCTTACCCAAAAGGAGAAATTTCTTATTAAAGTGGTCAATTCGAAAAACGCGAGCTTCATATAAGGACCTAATATGACGCAATTCATCATTAATAATAGATATTTCAGGCTTACAGGCCTTTCTGGCTAGTGAGAGACAAATTACATAACGAAGTAGATAGTTAGAAAAAGTACGATGCACAATATGCTTTATTATCTTAGAGAGAAAAAGAAGAATAGAGATAGGATGGAAGTCGGTAGGATTTTCTTTTTTGGAAAAGCTATAATTTGAGCAACCTTCCACTCAGTAGGAAAACCATAAAGTAAAGAAAACATTGTAATGCAATAGTGTTAAGCATGTGAGCTAGAAAAGGAGAAGTAAGGTATTTTATGGGAGAAACCATCTCTAAACCAATACCATTCTTTGAGGACAGGAGTGAAGATTGTTCGACAAGTAGTAAAATAGGTATTGAGTGCATCCAGAGTGCAGAATCCAAAAGAAGATTAAAACAGACTGACACGTTTTCCTATTTCAAGAGTTTTCAGAAATAATTCGTCTCATAATTCATTTTTAATTCATGGAGTCTTACTCCATGAATTAAACATAAATGGCAACTCTCATAACATTAACTCTTACCGTTCGTAAAGAAACATTGTTAGTTAACATATTGTCAAAACATAACATAAACAAATAGTTCAATATCTTGGGAGAAAATAGAAATACTTAAAAAGAAACGTATTAAAAATTGTTAATATTCTAGTGCAAAGAGACATTTATTCGAGTTAGTCTTTCAGTGATTGTTACAAAACCAACAAAAAGTTGCCAATAGATGTCGACACAATGTTCTATATTTAAATCGTATTTTACCATATTTATATCGGAGTAAACTTATCTTATAAATAATAAATCTTAATCAAAGCTAATGAATTCAATAATTTATATTCCATGTAAAAAGAAACAATGTACATATATATTATATACACGTATGTTATTAAATAAAAAATATTTAGATTAAATAAATATCATAATTTATTTCATATAGACGCGGAATAAAATATGATTTTCTATTTGTTTCAAAGTCTGACTTTTAAATACATACAACATCGTCGAATAAAATTAATGGAACGGACAAACTAATTGCATAACGAATTAAGTAACCTAAGACCTTGACATAAATGTACTGGCTTTCATACTCTAGTTGGCTCTGGTGTCTCTGGATGCCTTCCCAAACAGATATCGACTAGCATCATGAAAAAGTGAAGAGATCTCAGTAATTAGTCACTGCCAGTAACTAGAAAGTTCGTTTATCGAAATTTGGGTTTAGTGTTAAGTTACTCATAAGTATATGACTTATGAGTATATCTCATATGTTTACTGTAAATATAATGTAATGTCTAATATTATGTTAAGATGCAAGCGCTTTATCGTCTAAATTACTGTACATTTTTATAAGCTTCAGCTGATTTTTCATATACCAATAATTGTATTTCCAGTCACAGTATTTTTAATTATGCAGTACGGTTTATAAAATACAGCCTATTAATGTTAATAGCATTTTCTATTATACACATATATCGATTTAATATTATGCAAAAATCCAAATTTGTAATTATTTTGACATTATTTTGCCTGTGAGGTGCGCCTATATATTTAGCTTTACCTTCATCGGAGTTGAATAATTTACTCTTATTTAACATATGCAACAGCAACTTGTTGCTGACTGACACTAACTGTTTACGCCACTAGAATGCGATTAAGTAAATATTTCTAGTTGATAAATCCATTAGTAGTAGTAGTAATTTTTATCTTCACTTTAATGGCGAAGGAAAACAAAACGAGGATATCTTGCTGAAATAATTTTTAAGATATCATATCACCATTTATACGTTCGTTCGTTGTTAGATAGAATAAATATAAGTATTCTGTATTCTAATCCAAAATGCAATTGAAAATGGAATCACTTATTTCACAGAAGTAATGTATTCCTTCGGAAATATAAACTAAGCAAGTAGACTGTCAGTGCGGACGTAGCCTTACTGTTTTCACTGCCTACTGCCTTATAGTATGGCAGACTTAAAACTTCAAACTCTATGAACGTGACTTATTTTTAAACAGAATAGGCCGGTTAGGACATGTATTTGAGTTAGGGCAAAAAAAATTATAAGAGATAATTATAATTTGAAACTATATTTACTATATATACTTGTATTTGCTTTATATTATCAGAAATATATATATTTTTTGTGATTCAAACCTAAAGCTTACACTATCGTGTTTGAACGCTTTGTGATTTTATAGTCATTCCAACCTATAATATCGCTCAATGATTCGACTTTTTTTTTATCTCGTATATAAATTGTCAAACATCACAGTACCACTGATCAGCTATCTGTATGTTGACGTCATTTTACTAAATGATAATAAAAATTAGACACACGAATAACATATTAAATTTATTTAAAACAGGACCCATAACAATGTTTCATCTCTACCTTTGTGATACAGTGTGTCCCGGCGTTGATTTTATAATTATCATGTGTGCAAAAATATAAATTATGATTGCATTAAATATATTGCGGATTTTATGTAGTCTATTGAGTCGTCTAGATTTGATTAGTGGTTAACATGACTTGGGCTAATATAATTAATATTGGTTTTAGGACATTAATCTTAGCATGATGTTAAAAAGATTTGTCATTATAGATGATAGAGATATAATTATACATAATCTTGTAATTGATATCCTAAGGACCCTTTTTCAGGGCCTTAAAGTTATTATAGAAATTGAATTAAGAATCTCATAGATTATAGACAAAACAAACGAATAAATGTTTTTTAACTTTAAATTATTTAACTTCCTTAACTAAGTATTAATTAAGGAAATTAAGTTGATAGCAAACACTTAACAACCTAATAGCATAGACAGTGAAAGAATAGTGAAAGAATGAATGTTCAAAGATGTTTAGTTGTACATGTTGTATTAATTGTTATTTATTTGTATTTTAATATTATTACCTTATACTGAAATAACTTTTAATGTTTTTGAAATACGGTTGTTAACAAAAAATAACTAATAAAAGGAAAAAAAAATAAAAGAACAAGTAAAAATAAATGGTTGACAGCCCTGGTTAGATAACAGTTTTCCAAATGATTAATAGCCGATAGCATTATCACTAGCGCTGCTTGTCATATTTAATAATTCCACTAAATATACTACACCGAATTCTATTATCATTTCAACGAAGTCGTTAATGTAAATTTACTCATAAACGGTTATAATGGATAATGTGATAATTATTATGTCATACTCGACATATGGAAGATATTTATTTATTTATGTCTTGTCTCCTTTCAATGTCAGGAGTGCTTATTTTTATGAAATATTTATGAAATGAATTAAAGCTGCAAAGATTACAAACACGACCTGGTCTGAGAAGACCCACACCAAAAAATCCAGACTAATAATTCTTTATTCTGATCTGAAGTACATAATATGTTTAATATGAAATTAAAAAAAAAACATTCATGCTAGAAACTACTATATTATGAAATCTCTCTCATCAAACGTTAGGATAATGAAGTAAGAATGATTGGAAAGGAGACGGGGATTTCTGGGCCTAGTTTGTAATAAGTTGAGATATATATTTTTAAAAAATGTAAAATTTTTCTATTTCAAATTTCAAAAAATGAGCTCTAACTGCAATCTGAAAAAAGAGAAATCAGAAAAATAAGTTTTACCGCACAATAAAAATGTAAAGTACGCTTACCCTGTTGAATTCAAATGATTAATTCAATCAGTCAAAATATGATAATCACTTATTAAACTATTCATAAGATTAAAAGAAAAAAGTATCGATTTAGGTACGTTTAATTAGTCGATTTGACCTTCGAGTGAAATTCGAACTCCACACTGTTTTTTTTTTGCCAGACTAGCCACCGTCAAAAGCATCCATCAATTTATGACTTCCTTAATTCTGTGATTTTAGTGTTATCTAAACAACGCTTCTCGACTTGCGGTGAATTGGAGGTTAAGGATGCGAGCTCGTGAACAAAAGGCGCAGGTTCAAACCCTAACCTGGTACCAATATGACTTTAAAAACTGTCACAAAAAGCCAATTCGCAGTGAACTGGCGCAGTGATCAATGCTCGTTCCTTACCAGTCTCGTATCAGAAGTTACCTTTGCACAGCAGAGGAATGGTTACAAGCCGGTAGGTACTATTACTCCTTTTTATAAACATGAAACATAATTCCTACTATAAAAATATCAGTTGATCGTATAAAAATTAACTGTTACCCTATGTAGAACATAATATCTCTGTTCTCAGAATGCCAAAATCCGCAATATTTTCAGTGACAGTATAATATTATATTTGGTATTAATTGACACAACTTTCATCTTTTTACAATCTAGGCCAGAGAATGTATAAAAGATAAAATTATTTCAATTACAATTCAATTCAAAATTCAGTCTAAAAATATGAAATGAAAATGTTATATTTCTATTTAAAAAATAAAGATAAGTGAAAAAAAAATAAGTGTGTAAAAAGATACAGCAATTAAAACTGTTATGTAAATACCTGTACGTCCATTGTATAATGTAGCGCGTTTGACATGCATGACGCGGGATAATATGAAGTGACCCGGAAATTTTAAACTGAATATTTTTTATACGGGTGACTTCACCAACGTTAAGTTATTTTATTAAAAACACAAAACCACTTCAAATTAAAAATTAAAATTAAAAATTACTAATATATTTTTTATATTACAAACGATATTAGTTCTTTTAGTGTGAAGGTACCTTGTAACGTTGTACTTTTAAATTAATTTGAAAATAATATATATATTAGTTATTCACATTTTTCTAGGCGATTGGAGTAACGATTGGCGATTCGTCACGGTGAGTGCGAAAGCGATCCCGTGACGTCCCATGGCAGCGTCGTGGGCAGCCGTTGGTTTTTTAGTGGGGTGCCTTAAAAATGGCAGTCGCCGGGTGCCGCACATACCGCCCGGTCATCGCCTTCCTGGCCTGGGTGACGATGCGGAAACGCATTTTTCCAACGATAAAAAAAAAAAAAAAAAACAAAAAAAAAAAAGGCGATTGGAGTAGCTCCAATCGGTTCTTTTGTGAGTTCGAGTAAGCTGTACGCACATCCACCGCTCGTCGACTCATTAGACGACGGCATAGCTCTGTGGAGTCAACACCGCAGCGGAGCATTCACAGACATTATTATCATTTTTATTTTGTCGAGTGTTTTCACATGTTCCCCTATGTCCTATTTAAACAATTAATTCAAAAACTAAGTGTTTTAAATATCATTTCATATTTTATACTTTTTATATATTAGTGTACTCCCAAGTGGGGTACCACGTTTTATTAAGAAAGTAATAAAGCCAGACGGCCTTGACCAACCCATGGCATTTTAGTTTTTATATATAATTTATTAAATAAATTAGTTGAATACAAAACGGTTGTTGTGGTTTTTATTTAAATTTAATAAATTAACCGTACACCGTATAAACCTGTAACAAAAATTATATAAATTAATCTTGATAAATTAACTTTTTTGAGAGATGAGGATTTTATAAAGAATATAATAAGTACATTATTATATATATTTTTTAATTTTAGAGATTATTACAAAACAGAGTGTATTTACATACGATAGTTGCAGATTTTATACTAAATACTGTCGTTTAAAGATTGCAATTAGTTTTAAATTTGATCTTTGTTTCTTAGTGGTTTTAAATTTTATAAATGGATATACATCCTATTTTAAACCGTTTCATGGCGGTTTTAATTCAATTACACGGATCCCACAAAATATCTACGAAGCTAATAATGACGGTAATAAGCTAATAACAAACTAGCCAAGCTTTACTAGGACAACAATATAACAACCGATAAAACTACTTGAAATAATAGACCGGATTGATATCCGGTATTAATGTGATCATTAACATTAAAATCCGGAAAAAGATATATATTTAATAGACATTGCTATAACAAATAGTGATAATATAAGAAATGAATATACTGAATTAAGTAAAAAATAAATCCCACTTGCCGACGAAATACGATAAATGTGGCTTCAACAAACAGTAAAAGTTGTACCCATAATACTTTCATCAGCAGGCATCATTCCTAAATCACTTCACACATCATTACAAGAAATAGGTTTACACAAAAACAGTTACATCCCACTACAAACCACTCAATCATCATTGACACTTGTTCCATAGTCATGCGTTTTCAAACATCAATACACAAACACCTTCATCGTGCGCGATGAGCCGAGTCACTTGGCATAGCCCTTAGTCGGTACTCAGTACCAGCATTACGCTGAGGTTGGAATAAGTTTACCGCATAATAATAATAATAATATTACAGGAACAAATGCACACATTGATTTAACCACTAAGTAAGATTTTTTTTGCTTACTTATTATACTTGTTTCTTTCTAATGATTATAACAAGTATGTGAATGATTTTTGTTTTGTTAACCAAAAAAACCTACCTCACTGAGTATAACCATAATGAAAAAAAAACTTAAAACATTTAATACAAGAAAAACATAAGACATTCATTTATATTTTAATTATACACTTGCATGCGTTCGTCCGAGGAAGAGCTTTATTTAATTTCTCAGAATAATAACTAAAGCATAGAAGGAGCTTCATATTTTTAAAGCGTTCACTGTCGTAGACAAAAAAAAAATCTAGTGATGTGACATTGTGTAAACTTATCTGCGATATCGATAGTGATCCTTATCTCTATGGTACTTACTACCTACCGTTTTTAAAAGGCTAGTCCGGTGCTTTCCATCACCTGTTAGTACGAGGTAGATTGAAAAGTACTGCCTCCTCGAGGATTTGACCGCGTGTGATAACGTTTAGCTGTATTTCGTTCCAGAGAATGATTTAGGTAGTATTTAAAAACAATGAATACGACAAAAAAAAACTAAAAATATAAAATAAAACATTTATTGAAAGTAAATTTAAAAAAAAATGGCTAGGCTAACACAACTTTTAATTTTTTCATTAGTTACTTCGAGAACCTCTTATAAAAGAAATGACAAATAAATTACAATAAAACTACAGATATATTTTTCTAAACTACTTATAAAACTATCGATGTTATAGGTTTCAATTCCTTTTTTTTTCTGTGCATTCGTATTGATCCATATCAGTCGTCAGTTAACGTCCGTGGGAAATCTAGAATAATAATCCGTGGATATATCACATAGATGTTGCAGAATTTATTAGAATAACACTGGATTAAATTATCGATAACTGTGCTTTTTTCAAACACTATTGCAAAAATATATAGAAATCTTTAAAATAATCAAATATCGTAATAAATATTGCATAACAGTCTTATAATTAGGCCATAGGACATTTTTTTTATAATTTGTAAACCAGTTCAAAAAATTACAAATAATTGTGTTGTAACAAAAGAAAAATGTAAAAAAAATACTCATTTTCTTTTTGGGAAAAATAGGACTTATATCCCCTCATAATGCTGGACATTGGTTTATTAGGTTATATACTATTAGGTTATATTTTCTCTCAACGAAACGGACAAAATTTGTAAATAACTATATGAATTCGTAAATAAAACTAAATAAGAACACACCACTGACAGTCACCATTTGGTCACCATTTATAATTGTACATTTTGCTGTTCTGACAACTTAATATTTGTTTCTTTCATCATTATGTCTTCACAGTATGAAAAAAGAGGACAACCGTTACCCACAATTAAGTCTTCAAATTAAGGCTATTTCTATGATTTAGTTATCCTCCTGAGGTTAATTTTATTAAGATTCAAGTCAAATTAACTCTAAGCTCCGATTACTTCAAACGTACATGACGTTTAACAAACTTTTTTATAACATACAAGTTCAGAAACAATCAATTAAATTGGAAATAATAAAGAATCTTTTTAATAAGAAAATAAAGTGAACATGTGGCAATGGAGCTTTTATTTTCTGAATAATAAAATACGAGTAAAAAACGTAAAAAACATATTCAAGACCGGAGTTAAAATTGGCGATAAGAATTTAAACAAATAAAAAATCTATAGGTTTTCATGATAGGCAACACAAATATTCTAATGTTAAGAGAAATATTCACGTTTGTTATCACAACAAATATTGCATAGAACCATAACGAGTTCAATCCATTCAAAATATTTTTTAATTCAAATTCGAAATCCCCACCTCACGTTTCCTATATATCACAAGATAATGCCGATAATCCCTACCCGATAAATAAGAGTTTATGATGTAATAATACCAACTTAATAGATATAGTGTGTTATAGAACAAAGTGCTTGTATGTCAAAAGTCATATTTGTTACAATTGAACATGTACATTAAAGCCAGTATTTAGCTTTGCACATTCTTAATAACATCGCAAACGTTTGTTTTCTCGAGAACTAATAGCAGCGCCTAGCAGTTATATAATTCATACTCGGAACATCTCATTATTCTCAAATGACCTACTAAAGATATATATTTATGTTGTTAATTTTCTATTTTTTGATATGACAAGGCACTAGATATTCCTGTTATATTTCCACGTACAGTAATTTGTCTTTAATTATTATAAATTTTAACATAATGAGAGTTAATGTTCTTTATAACTATTTTACTTTAATGAATATTCATTTTTAATTCATGAAAAAACTTTACAAATATTCGTAAACAAAAAAAATATTGATATTGAATACATTTCAAAAATCCATTCTTATTTTTATGAATTAATTTCACATACCTACCTGAAGATACCTATATGATTCCTGCAAGATTGCATCTACTCGCTCCTGGTCGAGTTCACGATCTAATCTGAATGCTGCATAACTAATAATGCCCATTACCACCGCTTAAGCCCTTCATTGTGTTTACGAACGCTCTATAACAACTGATTGTTTCTGAACAGATTAAATGATATTGACATCCAAATTACTACATAAAATGGATTCGCATAAAACTTTCTTATACTTAATACTTACAATAAAAAATAATGTTATTGGAAAATAGATGAATACGGGCAGGATTTCGCCCCCTTGAAATCTAAGAAAACGTCACGTCGTTCTACAAAAAAAGCTCCCGTTTCGGTTAGGAAAAATCCTGAATTCAAAATAAGCATATAATAAAGGTTTTGATCTCGATAAAACGATATATTGAAAACTAAATTTATCTAAGCTGCTCGATCTATATTGAATTCTAAATTTATTTAAATTTAACATGACTAAAATCTCTCAAAATATTTCCACACATTACGAACATAATATTATAATTTGAAACTCAAACCATTCTAATCAAACACACATTTGCTACGTAACAATCTCTTTATAACAGTATTATTAGGAATCACCATAAATCCACATCAAGAGATTTGAACCATAGTCGGCAATAAAAATGGATTTATGTTCAGTATCTTCAAAGAAAGGGTTTATATAAATCGTTATTGGAATACTTAATGTATTCTAAGAGAGTGTGAACTAAATTTCACACAGAACACGGTCAGAAACAAGGATTGTAATTTTGTCGTAATGATGTCTTTAAAGGCTGATTCTTCGGTCTTAGGAGATTCATACACTGTGGGTAGGTGCCGGTTTCAACTTGATCTGGACTACAAGGCAAGGTATGTTAACTTCATGGCAAAATATGAACGTCTAGAATTAATGAATTAAAGATTTATTATCCAAGATGTTATCCGCTACAAAATAATTCCCCTCTGATAAGACTTGTGGCAGAGCTTGTTCCAGTCGTCAAAACATTAGAAATGCACTTTTGGGTATTGCTAGAGGATCAATACCCAACAGTGCACTTGCGATGCAGTGTTAAGCAGTCTTCCTCAGCTATCGCAAATTTTTTTCCTTGTATACCCATGAATATTTTTTCCATATTTCCGGATGGTTTTTTAACTGATTCACGCAAACGCCGCATAACTTCAAGGTAACACTCCTTGTTTACCACACAACCTTGTGGTAGAAATGTTTGATGCAAAAGGCCATAGTAATTAATAAAATTTGTGAGCAACACCTTCACATTAGAACGCAATTGGCATGCCTTTTTTGGTCTGGGCTCTCCCAGGTTTCTTCACTGCTATGATTGGACGTTGGTTTTAACGTCATACCCCTGTTTTGTCACTAGTTAACCTTTTGAGCGGATCAGAATCAGCTGATTCAATCACGGATCCGCTATCTGCTGTCTGAGACTTAATGACGTGGCACACGTGTCATACCCAAATTATCGGTCAAAATTGAGCCAAACGATATCTTTAGATCATCAGCTATTTCTCTAATCTGGATTCGGCAATTTTGCAACATATTTTTTTTTTATTTCTGAACATTTTCGTCGATTTTTGGACGTGATGGGGCGTTCAGAACGAGTTTCATCATTAAAATTAACATAACTTCTCTTGGAAGAACTTGTACCATTTACATTTTTTTTTTAATTTGAGCACGCAAACACAAGTCTAACCTTTATGCCTCCCACATAAAAATAACACATGCTGTATAGTCAGAATTGTAAGCATGATCGTGACGCACTCGTCAATACAACAAAAATAAATGTGACCCAATACAACAAAAATAAATGTTGAGATTCATGCCCTTTCTGAAATCTGTTCTGCAATTTCAGCGGGAAAAGATAACACATACTTATTTTCATTTCATTTATAAATTATTATTATGAATAAACAACAACGAATGTTTGGAAATATCTATATACATGAATAGCCATGTTAAGCTTATTTAAATTTATATAAATATAGAAGGAAAAATAAACCGATACGGGCAGGGATTCGAAACCGCGACTACTGGGAAACCGTCCCGTCGCTCTGCCAACTGAGCTACCGTATCGCTGTCCGCATCGGTGAATTAAGCATTCTATATGTGATCGTCTTTATCGGGACGGTGGTGACATCTATTAGGTTTTGAAAATATCTATAAACATGTATAGCCATGTTAAGCTTATTTAAATTTATATAAATATAGAATGAAAAATAAATGGTAGAGCGATGGGACGGTTGCCCATTAGTCGCGGGTTCGAATCCCTGCCCGTATCGGTTCAAACATTAATTTCGCTAGTGGCGTCTTTGCAATGTTTATCTATACTGCAAAGTTAGAAACATTAAACAACAATGAAATTATAAAACATGTTTTACGCAAACAGAGATTTGAATAAAAAGTTATCAATAACATTTTAAAGTTATCAATGACATTTTTGACACAACTGCTACAAAATAGGAACGTAGGTAATATGTATGGTGCATTACCGTTTCATAGTCAATGCAGTATTGGCCAGAAATGACAAGAACGTTTCTATATACAATATCCGTGAAGAAAATTACTGTTAGGTATCTATTTTGTAATAATAGAACTTAAAATATTACTATAGATGTTTATTTGTCTACATTATATTATTAATATTCTTCTTCCATTAAAAAAATATAAAAATGTATTAATATCAAACAAGGAGTTAAGATTTCTTTAAATACTTTAGGCTAGAAGTCAGAGCTCGAGAATTGAATGCGTGTTTATTTATTCGCGTTAAGATAATCGCTTGGCTTTAGGAGTCGTGTTTTTTAAAAGATAACCCCTGCGTGTATACTAAATACACGACGTTACGTAAATATACGTTACGTTCCGATGCGTGACATTTTGAATAATATACTGTTAGGAGTCGAGGCTATTTCTAAATAATTAGTAGACCTCAACTCCTATAAATTAGTAATCAAGTGTTAGGTTTATGAATTATCGTGTCATATTCGTTTGAGAGAGGAAGCTCTATAGGTGTCAATAGTTAGTCGATGTGATCTTTGAGTAACTTTTATTACTGTGCTTGATTGGTCGTTTTATGTCATAGCCTTATTACTAAATTAGTGTTAACATTGTAATCTTAGAATTAGATTTCTTGATATGTGAAATATGTAAATTTGTAATTACTTTGAATTCAAATTATTTGTTTAATTAACTCTCTACATGAATACTAAAAATACATATACATGTATCTTACCATTATCATAAATATACCTTAAATAAGTATGAATAGGTTGTTACATTTTATGTAAAAAAAAATCTACGTGGCAACAAGTAGTTGCTAATAATAATAGAAATTATTAAGCGGTTTACGGATTAGATCAGATATTAAAGACAACAAGTCTTTCTTTAAGCTAAAAGTTTTAATGTTGTATTTATTAGCTTCTTTAAAGTATAGTAGATTATAAGATCATAATATCCATTGTTATGCGAAGGCCATTCTTTCCAATAATGGGAACTGCTTGAAACCAATCCCACTTTGTTGAACTCTTGGTTGGCAGTGAGGTCATAATATATATGCGAAGACTTTACGAATTTTCTTTATTTTAATAGACAAGGACAAAATAAGCCTACCAAACTAATTATTGCAATAATTTAATTAACGAATTCATTCAAAATTATATTGTACTAAATAACTTTTAAAATTAAGTGTGAAATTAAATATTGAATACAAATATATGTTTGCTGTTTTGCCTCTCCATCTTGTGAGAAGGGTAAAAAACCATTAATAGAAAAGGGCAAACGAGGCCTGCAGTCTTCGGTACCCCGCGCTGGCATTGTAATTAAGAGAGAGGGCGTGACAGTTAGTTTGGATACGTCAAAAGTCTTTCATGTTCTATGATACAAGTCGAAAGCTTTTAAAGCTTACTTTCTATAGGTTTTCCCATTGCTGATGCAAGTGCATTTTTTGTTCAGTTAAAGCTTACGTACCCTAGGGCTCCGGTATATACCCAATTATGTTTTTGCATATTATATTATATTGCATTGTCATTCATTGTAAACCAAATATGCATTGTTATCCATTGACAAACAAGCCTGTGTATTTTAATATAAAAAATATATCTTATTACCTAAATTTGTACGTATAAACTATATGGATGATAATAAATAATTAAGGATATGCTAGGTATATTAACTAAACATTGTATTTAACTGCGTAACTTGCATAGCAAATCAGAATATACTCTGACAAAATAACACCTAAAATACATTAAAAAAATTCGTCCGCTTACAGTAGAAGTAAGCATATTTAATATTTTGACCTAAAATATATTATACATAGTTAATAAAATATTTTATATTTACCCTTAGGAATTAAATTAAGAAAAACAAGCATAACCTTAAATGTTTTTTGTTTATACTTCTGTTCAATATTGTATAATTATCAAAAAAATATATTCAATGCTTTCTAAAAAATGCTCTTAGCCCTGATAAAATATAGACGGTATAGAATAAATAAGTGATTCAAAAGAAATCCTCGTAAATGGTTTGTATTTGCACTTTTGGATCAGGAAGGAGATAGGTTTGAGTGTTTGTAAGAGTTCCAGAACTATTGAAATGAATTACGTGATTCTTTAAGCCTTTTAAGGCTTAATAGTAACATCCACTTTCATGTCAACAAAACATGTATTGAGAAAAAAATGTGTTTAATATAAAACAAATTATAATACCATATCAAATTAAAAATTCGAATATTGGCCACATATCTTAAATTTAATTTATTCGATCAAAATATACGTCGGAGAAAAGACCTCCGTTAGTGTTTTTAAAAAGTGTGACCTCAGCTGTCACTGTTGTAGGCTTCGTGGTGGTAGTTTATAATTACGTTTTCAAATTAAAACTTCACAAATAACGGACAGCATAACAGTACTATTATAGAGATACGCACTGTCTGATGACTCGAACAAGACTGTTCGGAATGTTCGGGCTGTCAACCGCCCGTATTTATACTAAAATGACGACTGACATAAACAAGTCTAAATCTTCATAATTGTGGTAATAAAAATGTATTTAAATCACTTCTCACGATAAATTGATTCTGTTACAAGCAATAACTAGTTAATAATAAATAAGTCTAATAAATTATAATCTTATGTTCCTCTTTCGACGATCATGATTTTGTTTGTAAAGCCTTCGCATCGATATATATTTTAAACGCAAACTATATAGCCATAGTAAAAAGAAATGTAAATCAAATTCTTTTTCAATATCAATAAAATAAAAAATAACCTCATAATAGCTTGACTTTGGGCTACGATATTTTGCATTGTGTACATTAATAGAAAATCAGAGAAGTTTTAATCTTAGCTGTTGGATTAAACAAACTATGTTTATTATTATCGTTGATCTTATAAGAGAGAAGACCAAGTTAGTTTTTAATCCCTCTTTAAAAGAGATTAATCGTTTAAAATGATTTTAGGATGAAGTCTTTAATTGAAAGTTCCTGGGAGTATTATTAGAAAAACAATCTGTGTTGCGATCTTTTAATTGTGAATCCTACGAAGCCACATTAAAAGAAGTTTATATAAAGATATTGAAAACTCTAACCTATGGTTCACGTTTCTACATATTTATATCTGCATTTAAATATTGATTAGGCTATTCTTCGTTTATTAATAGTACTTACATGAATATTTTTCAATTCTTTACAATGAGAAAAATGTTATTCTGTCAAATCAGAATAGAATTTCATAGCTGTGTAGGTTTTTTGCTTCATCACTGGGATCTGTAATTGGAGGTCTAATTCCACTTTGCCCCCGGCTCCATTTTTCTTTTATATAAAAGCATTGAATAATCTCAAGAAGTCTATTGTACTGGTTTTTAATTTAATACGTGAATCATTAAAAGTTTTTTTTTCCTAGAAAAAAAGACGCAATTCGTATTAATTTTTAGCCCCCGACTAGAAATAGGGGGTGTTATAAGTTTGAACTGTCGATCTGTGTATCTCTGTATCTGTCTGTGGCAAATTTGCAGCCAAACGCGTGGACAGATTTAAATGCAGTTTTTTTAATCGAAAGCTATGCTCGTAGAGATGGTTCTTATCATGTTTGGTCGAAATAGAAATAATCGTCTTCAAGATATTGACGTTTTATTCGTGCGACGAAGAGGTTCTTGCGCGATAATTAGCTGTTTGCGGCCAAACGCGTGGACGGATTTGAATGCGGTTTTCTTTAATCTAAAGCTATGCTCGTCGAGATGATTTTTATCTATGTTTGGTCGAAATAGACATAGTCGTCTCCAAGATATTGACGTTTTGTTCGTGCGGGGAAGAGGTTAGGTATTATGCAATAATTAGGAAAAAATAGGAAAAAAACCGTTTAATAAAGAAAATTAAAATAAAAATTTAAAAAACCCCGATACAAAAAGACCTCTAAAAAAATAAAAATAATATTACTATGTACTTATTGAATTCGTTGCATTAGGGCACCGAAAAAACTTTTAGCCTTTGTAGTATAATGTATAATGTAGGATTCTAATAATCCTACATTATGATGTACAAAGGTTATATTTAATACTAGAAATATATATTTAATAAAATAAGGATCCACGTGAAAGTTTCAACAATGTAATAAAATATAAATGTATTAAGTAACATTCATATGGGTAGGTAGATAGGTATTTTTGATATATACAAATATTAATAAATATAAACATTTAGAGTTAAAATGATTTACAATCACTAATAACACTATGATGAAGGGATTTATATTATCACTAGCTGTTGCCCGTGATTTTTTATGAATACGATCGTAAACCATATAAATATATTTTTACTGTCTACGTGGACGCAGTCACGGGCTACAGCTATCCTGAACACAAACAGCTAATTATTGCATAAGAACCTCTCTCCCGCACGATTAAAACGTCAATATCTTGGAGACGACTATTTCTATTTCAATCAATCATTGATAAGAACATAATAAGATCTCGATGATCATAGCTTTCGATTAAAAAAACCGCATTCAAATCCGTCAGACAGATACACAGATACATAGATACACAGATCGACAGGTCAAACTTATGACACTACTCTTTTTAGTCGGGTCTTATAAATAAAAAAAAATCCGTTTAATAATGGAAGAAATTAAAATGCAAGTAAGTCAACAAGGCAAATAAAGAAAAAAAAAACCTTTATTTTATCGAATCGTATAGTCTTAGTCCTCAATGATTAACTTTGTAATAAAATATATGTCGGAGATAGAGGCATATTAGTGACTTGCTTGTTCTTGATGGAGTATTCTGGTACAGGATCCGAGGCGTAGGTCTCAGGCAATTAAACCACACACACAATATGACAATTCTTGTATTAAATGTAGGTAATAAATTCTCACAAATTACTTAGTAGGTATACAATTATCAGAGTTGCGTGAACTACCGATCCCGCCTGGGGGTCCGAACTGTAAGGCTCTCACTAATCAAATCCTCCCCGACTCAAAAGCTCCCCAATATTTAAAATGTCTCCGGTGCCCCTCCAAACGATTCCGGTTACGTGACTCGTTACGTCACGATGTTCACACCCCACTGTCACAATGATATCAATTGAGTTACTAATTATCGCTAAAATATCGTGATCTACGACACGGCCATACTGACAAGTCACACGTCCTCGTGTGCATGTATCTCTATGGAATGACTATGTCCCCTCTGAGTGACGATAACCACGCCACCTACATCGAGTGACGATTACCACGCCACCTCCATCGAGTGACGATAACCACGCCACCTCCATCGAGTGACGATAACCATGCCACTCGATCGAGTAGCTTTAGGATTCGCGGTTGTCCTGGGATGTAGGGTCTGAAATAAAACAAATAACTTCAAGGATAACTTGCTCGGCTATTCTGACAAAACCAGTGAATGTCACGTATCAGGTTTTTACTCTATATACATTCTTAACACAAGGTGTGCACTACACTTTATTTACAACAATTAAAAACTACTCTGATCATTAAGATCCATCACTTTACAAAATCAATCATGATTTTACCAGACTTGCGTACTCAACTCAATAATTTTGCAATATGATACAGTCCATCGATCATATACAAACAACTACCATGAACCAGTCCTTCGGTCATGTATGAATACTTTTGCAATATGATACAGTCCATCGATCATATACAAACAACTACCATGAACCAGTCCTTCGGTCATGTAAATCACAAAACAGACCCATCGCCTACACGTGTTACACCACACGTGAGGTGCGGTCAACGAGTATGAGTAGGCAAGCTATTATCTGTAGTGAATTCAATATCACTTTGCTCAACTAAAACATTTAGTTCCTGAGGGACCTTGTGATCGGAATGATTTGAAATAGACTTTCTAATAGAAAATTATTAATCATAACCTCTGATAAGATCTATAACGTACTCTGGACACTATGATCGTTGCCAGTTAGAATTACCGAGTTATTTAAATGTTACACAAAAATTGTTTGCTACACATTCCAAAACAATATGAAAATGACTCACCAAAGTCCTATAGTACCGTTAAGGTAGCTTACGTGACCACTTCAAACCTTCTTTCTCTGTGACTGCCTGTCGCTGGCACTGTATCAGAACTACTCGAACCCCTGTTGCACCTGTGCCTTTACAACTTATTGAAAAAGGAAAAAACAGTTATAATAAGTTGAACATCATAAATCAAAATAAATGACCACTCAATTAAAGCCTAAAGCAATCAAGCACCACTTTTTATTACATTTTAAACCAAAAAGGTATTCTAAAAACATCATAAAACACAAAGCATGAATCTTATTCGTCACATATGGCTTTTCACTAAGCCCTACCAACAAACCTCCCGTTTGTTTCATGGCATTGTTTTTAATTCAGAGTCCCACGGACTCCCAATTGAACTAAGATTCACTACTATCACTTTTACTCAATCGATTTTACTACAAGCTCTACTTCAAGTGGTACCTAGCTCTCTGGCATCGCTTTTTATCAAAAACAAAGGTTTTTTTTAACTTTCTCTATCATGAGCTCTAAAAATTAAACTTTTGCAACCCTGGTCATTGTACAATTTGTCGCGTGTTAAATTTTATCTATGGCATCTTACCCCGATCGAATATTTCTAGTCTCTGTTGCGGAAAACATTTACAAGACGTAAATAATAAGTTCTTACTTTTGCTAAATTAACTAACCGATTTATTTTACAGCATTTACGGGCCTTGATCGGCAATAATCGCAATCGGCAATAATACGCATTCACAATATACGATTAATTAATAATTGTAAGTTCGCCTGTGATTCCTACACATGTAGGTAGACAAGAAATAAAATATGCCGAAAATCGAATTACATTTTTTTTAGTCTTGTCTGGTCTTAATCGGTTGAATCTTTAGAGCTATCGCGTTACCATTGTTTTCCGAATTTAAAACAAACATTCACATTTACGAAAATCCGGGATAAAATAATTTCGCGTCTTATCATACGTAACAAAACGACGTAAAGTTAAAGTAAAATAATTATTAAAAAACAAGATCGTGAGGGTTGATCGCTAATCTCAAAACCAGTCATCGCAATAACAATAATAAAGTTCTTACCACTATATTTTTTCTTTAACTATCGAGTATTTACCGCAAAAAATGGAAGTAAATCGAAACGAATTCACCTTTATGCTGTGACGTATCCGATGGTGGATAAATTGCTCAGACCTCAACGCGTTGCTCGCACCGTACTTTACCAGTACCGCTGCCATAGCTGCCATCGCCACGACCGCCGTTACCACCATCAGCAACATCAGCGCTGCGGCGTCACCACCGTCCCCGCAGTGCCGTCACCACCAGCAGCGCCACGCCGTCATCGCCAGCCGCGCAGTGCCGTCACCGCCAGCCGCGCAGTGCCGTCACCGCCAGCTGCGCCGCGCCGTTACCGCCATCCGCGCCGCGCCATTACCGCCATCCGCGCCGCGCCATTACCGCCATAATTCCTCATTTCTTTTCTTTGTTCATCAGCATCGATTTCTTCTTTCATAAAAACTTCACTAGATTTTTTTGATATGTGGGTAGATTTCAATGTTGAAGTTTCGAGATAACATAAATTTATTTTGATTGATTGATTGATTTACAACCATTGATTATCAACTATTGATTCATTGTATTGATTCTGGAACTTCATTGTTATTATCTTGTAGTGTGCGTTTCAAATAATAAAATCACTTCATTTCTTGCTTGACGTGATTTGTAGCTTCAATAAACTTATCTTGCGGGTAGTTGGTGGTTTTGATGCCCGAGTGAATCCCACTTCTGATGTCGGAGATAGAGGCATATTAGTGACTTGCTTGTTCTTGATGGAGTATTCTGGTACAGGATCCGAGGCGTAGGTCTCAGGCAATTAAACCACACACACAATATGACAATTCTTGTATTAAATGTAGGTAATAAATTCTCACAAATTACTTAGTAGGTATACAATTATCAGAGTTGCGTGAACTACCGATCCCGCCTGGGGGTCCGAACTGTAAGGCTCTCACTAATCAAATCCTCCCCGACTCAAAAGCTCCCCAATATTTAAAATGTCTCCGGTGCCCCTCCAAACGATTCCGGTTACGTGACTCGTTACGTCACGATGTTCACACCCCACTGTCACAATGATATCAATTGAGTTACTAATTATCGCTAAAATATCGTGATCTACGACATATACATTATCAACGTACGTACAACGATTCCCCGACACAACGACTTCAATAAGAACATAATAATATTATTTTTATTCTTTTTAGAGGTATTTTTGTATCAGGGGTTTTTTAATTTTTAATTTTTATTTAACATTTTTATATTGAAATTTATAATAATATTATTAATAATATGTATTTATTATTTTATCTTTTACCTTACAACAACATCCTTTTTACATTTGTAATGTATTATACTTATTTGTTTTACTTCCACCGGTTCGTTTTCTTAGAAAGTAATTGCGACGAGATTTATCTTTTTCATTTTAACACCAATAAAATGACGCCTCCCGTCTTGATAAGAAGTTTATCGAAAAATAAAGTTCCGGTGTGAGATCCGAAGATATAATTGTGTTTTCCAACAGCGGCTCTATGAAGTTATTTAATCTAATCATGTAATTTACATTAAGATGAAAGAATAATGGTTAACAACCGCAACAAAGTAAGGAGCATAATACCGTTGAAATAACCGTATGTAATAATCTATATTTTTTTTTGTAATCAAAGTGGGAATCGGTAAGGGTACAAACATTTATTCGAGAGACGAAACAATATTACGACTATAAAGAACGGCATGGTGCAAAAGGAGTGTATACTATCGAGTAATGAAAAGTCCATCTCCACCCTCACAAAAATTGCATTTCTTTTAGATTTTACAAACATATTTCAGTGAATGCTGGCGTTGAAAGGGAAAATATTTGCTGAATGTTTTAAACTCTTGAATATAGGATGTTGTTACAGTTAGAACTTTGTGTTTTAAAATAATATATTTGGTATGTTTTACTTAGATTTTTTACTTACTTATAGATTTACATATCAGTAGGAACTAATTGCTGATATTGGTAATGTTTTTGAAAAAAACCGATACGGGCAGGGATTCGAACCTAATAGATGTCACCACCGTCCCGATAAAGACGATCACATATAGAATGCTTAATTCACCAAGACGGACAGCGATACGGTAGCTCAGTTGGTAGAGCGACGGGACGGTTTCCCAGTAGTCGCGGGTTCGAATCCCTGCCCGTATCGGTTTTTTACATTCTATATTTATATAAATTTAAATAAGCTTAACATGGCTATACATGTTTAAAGATATTTTCAATAATATACCTACTTTATTGAACGTTTATTTTGTTTAATTAAAAATAATGCATTGTGCACTAAGCATTGTTCTGAACTACATAACGACTTTCTCTTAATGTTTTTATATTAAATTGAACGTCACATGCAATAATAAACGAGGTCTATAAAGCTCTTTTACTAGTTCTCCCACCCGGCGCCTCTCACGTAGCAGGAATTAATGTACGCAACCCACATTTGACCTGATTTTTAATTTGCTCAGAGGCACTTATGTTTGCTCTCAGCTATTTATAAATAAGCTTAAAATACGTAAATTAATTTGCAATTTTGTCATTTAAATTGTTTTAATATACATATTAATAATATATGTCTAGACAATAATTTTATTCATGTATTCTCCTTCTCTTCCTATTCTCCTAAATCAGCCTTCGCACAACATTAAAATCAAAGAATTTAATAATTAACATTTTCAACTTTAATATCTCAAAAAGCAGAATATTATGGGAGAACAATATATATATATTGTCTGAAATTGTCTTTAGACATGTCATCCGTGTCAAGCTTATTAAAATTGATCAATAATAACGAATAAAAATGTAATCAAAGACAGGAATAGGGTCCTGAGATAAGACTCCTGGGATATCGTCCCCGTAAGATAGTAAAAAGTAATTATACATTTATCAAATGGTAGTTTCATTGTCACATCAATTTTATAATAATTTATAGTAAATAGGAATATAATCTCTCTTTCGTCTGTAATTCCGATATTTTCGTAAAGGAAATAAGTTGGCAACAAATTTCCGACGAACCACCTACGATGCAACACCTACCAAGAACCTACTACCTATTTATGTCAGATGTTTATAATTTAACTTTGACATTTCACTTGACATGCATAGTTCACATAAATAATCTATAATTTCTGTTCTTCTATTTAAAATGAGGCTGACATACTATTAAATATTTAATTCATGATTAGAATATATTATGCAAGCCTCTTAAAATTTATGTTATTAAAAATTGTAAGAAAATATGGAATTGAAAATACTTTCACTAGAACCTGCGACCTCTAAGGAACCGTTTCGTCATTCTGGTAGTTGAGCTACCATGTCGTTATCCGCCTAGATGAATGGAGCATTCTATATAGAATAGTTTTAACTTAGAATGGAGGCCACATCTATAGTA
This sequence comes from Napeogenes inachia, assembly GCA_959347355.1. Classification (NCBI taxonomy): domain Eukaryota; kingdom Metazoa; phylum Arthropoda; class Insecta; order Lepidoptera; family Nymphalidae; genus Napeogenes; species Napeogenes inachia. The sequence goes on from OY365797.1 coordinate 7,949,737, forward strand.
TTTCAAAAATAATAACCAGTGTTTCTAACTAGAATAAAATTAAAAAGATACCGAAACCGAGATTATTAAAAGCACTTTTGCCCCGACACCTAAAATAAATATCAAACATAGTTGACTTCTCATTTTACATATTCTTACATTTGTATTACATTCGTGTTATTATAATTAAGCCCTTTGTTTATAGAAAATTATAGTACAACATTTATGATTTTCAGCATATAATATTAAAAGACGACGTCTCTTGAACCAACTATTTATTTGAAATTAAATATGCCTTCAATTATGAAATGTGAGAGTAGGGTGTGTTTAGCAGTAAATTATTTTTCTTAACCTTTAAAGGAAAGATTACACAAGCGAAAGGTCGAAACCCTATTGGTTTAAACGGATAAAGTCCTTTTGCTATAAATGGATCCGATTCTATGACAATCTATAGTAACAATGGGATGAATGCAAAACAAACTTAAGATAAATAGGAAAAATACAATAAATGTAGAAAAACTTTGAGTTGAATTTAACCAAAACAACTATAACTTATGTTATCTTTATTTCATGTTATATTTCAAAAACAATATATAATTGGTTTACATTATAAATATTTATGACAATACACATATACATACGTACACACACAAAGTGCTTGGGCTTTGTTGAATGAGTGACGTTGAGAATTATTACTCCGACAGAACATAAAGTTTCCGGATCTCTTAAACTCATTAACTAAGTTAGGAGCAAGTCAAGTAAACTATCAGAGACTTGCAATACTTCTGAAATTCCTTACAATAGTAGTTATTCAACAAGAGACAAGATTAATCTTCAACAGCAGATTCTTAAATAATAATTTTAAATTTTATTGGTAAGTCCATTTTGGAACATTTTGCGTAGTTATTTAAATATTATGATCACAGCAGTGATCACGGCAGTAGTCATGAACGAAAATGTAACTATAATGATTTTATTAACATCTTTAAATGTATAATATGATTAAGGCACATAACACTATATGCAATAAATAACGCATATAAAAGCACAAGGCACTGTAGGAAAGCTTTCGTATTCTATAAAATAATAATTGCACCAAGAACATTTAAAAGTTTTGTTATTTTCATTATTAAGTGTTGAGTAATTTTGCTATTATTCCTTATTGAGAATAAAAAGACAAGATATTAACCGACATAAGAGATGTGTCGTATTTTTAAAACTTAGACATGTATCAATTGGAGCATAGATTGAATATTCGACCAAAAACCGGGATTGCAATGCCATTCAATTTCGCCACGCTAAGTAGGTAAATGTAACAGACTTTTATTTAAATTTTAAACATTCTCCTAGAAATTAACAAAACCGTAGCATATTTTATAATACATTAAATAACAAAAATTGTTATTCTAATTTGTTCAATTTCATAATTTAACACATACCATTTAACAGTATTCACAACTTATTTCTAGAATGTTCATTACATTACTGTGTATAAAATAAACAATATTCCTTTAAAAATAAGACATTAATTTTTACAGTTTAACACTAGTTTTGCTATAAATATTGTAACAAAGAAAAAATATTTTTTTAAATTGCAAATAACATTTATTATCATTACAGTGTGTTAGTTCAATACACAAATAAAAAACAATTAAAATATAGAAAGCTTATTCGAAGTAGTGTCCATTAGCTGCAATACAGTTCTTTAAACATTGAGGTCAGTTATCAATAGAATCACGGGCTCCAAATTATCATGACGTTTAGAGCAAGCTGTACTCTCTAAAACTGACCATAAATCATAATCCAGCGGATAAAGATCGGGACTAGACGACGGCCAGTCTTTGGCTCTGATGAAGTCCGAGACGTTTGCTTCCATCAAGACTGCGTGGACCGAGCTTAATGACCCAGTGCCGAGTCTTGCTGGAATTACCATACTTGGTTATTGAACATGGTGTTATGATGGGCTTAACGACCTTCTCAAGATTCAGGTATCTTGATACACTTGTGCCGATGTTTAATACCCTGCCAAACCAGCACTGTAATCGACTAAGACCCACCTTTCTCTCTGTGGACTAATAGAGAAGTTTCCTTAGAGCTTTGAGCATAAGAACGGTTATTATTTTTATTAAAATGTTCCTCAATTGTAAATTTTTTCTCATCCGTAAACAAAATTTTTCTGTGACCTCCCTTTGAGTTGTACCGCTTCTGTAGTTGTTTCGATTTTACCACCCTATTCATCTTTAATTTATCAGTTAAGAAATTAACAGTGCGTCTCTTATAGGCTGCAAGTTGTAAGTCATCTCTTAAAATACGCGATATGGTTCTAGGTACTATCTTCATTTCCTGAGATAAAATCTTCCAAATCCAAATTCCAAATTCAAATGTAATTTTTTTTTTATTTTTAATTTTTAACAGTTTTTATGGCCAGACTATGTAAGTTCCTGACATTATTATACCCATTATAACAAGGTTTTACAATGACACTAAAAAACAACTGTTAATTATTTTGAATACATAGTTTCTACTCAGCGTTATGACGTAAAAGTGGATTTTAACTTTTATATCAAAAATTCCGTTCTAAAACTCGTACAAATTCAAATAAAAAGTTTTTTTTAAATAGATCTGTGCCATAACAACCGTGCGACGTGCAGGTGAAAATAAAAGAACAGTAAACGACGTGAACATTATGGATGACAATGTTATAATTCATATCTAAAGTTATAAGAAATAATAGGTATAATAAATAATATTTTTATATTCTAATAAAATAAAAGATACACTAAAGATGAAGTTTAAACTTTAAAACTAGTATAGAGACACGCTTTCTAACGACTCTTTGTTTAAGAGCTCTTGTGAAAATAGGCGTCGCGTCTTTAATAAAACAAAATCGTTTGTCAAAAAACAAAGTAACAATATAAATGTCGTCCAAAAATAAAAGAATAAATACTATTTTATAACATAGGTTTTTATTAACTTTAGTAACGATTGCTACGAAACAAATGTCTTGAATCTTTATTGAATCGATGTCATTCATTAATAATAAAACAAAACCGAATTCTTTGAAAAAAAAATACTCTTTCAGATATTTTTAAATATCATGAGCGCTATTTTTTTTAATTTTTTTTTCTCTTTTTTTTATTAGCCACATAAAAAGTAAAGTCTCGCTATACACCACAACCCTTAAAAGTTCCAGAAAATTTGTAGATATTTCACCAAAAAATATGAAACAACTATTTCTCTTTTTGAAATTTTGAAAGTTTTTATAATTTTAACTGTTTTTAACTCATCGCAGTTTAAAAAAAATGTAAGGACTCCTAACCGGCAAGTGCTTTTAAAAATTTACACTACTTATCTTAATTACAAAATGGTATAATATTTAATGAATACATGTCATAATAAAAAAATATGTGAATTATTTCTGAACAAGAGAGATATTTCAGTTATCACTTATCCAATACGTTCATGATTGTTTTTTGATTTTTAAAAAGGTTAAATATAATAAAACGACTGAAATAAAATGAAAATAGTTACAATTTGACTTTAAAATTGTTTAATGTAAAATCACAGAAAATGTTCTAATTGTCGGCCACCAGCACAAGCAAAAACACGACATCGTCTTAAAAACGACCTATTTATTAGTCGAGCATCTTCTATTCTCTATTCGGGTTTGATATACGGTGTATTGGCAGGTCCGAAGTACCTTCTTACATATTACGGAGGGAAGGCCGTATGTATATCAAGAGGTCTTCTGTTTTTCTAGGTCCGAGGGGTAACCTTGGACTGCGCGGTATTCATGTTCCAAATGCGGATGAAAAACGCACCCCTTGACCAAATGGACTTGAAACGGGTGCGTGGCCTAGCAAATATTGGAGCGCATGGAAATATAGCCCCCAATAGGGGAATATTAACTCCCAGTGATTGGAGGCGGCTGCTGCAATTGTGGGCGCTGCTTACAGGGTACTGGTTGCGGTGCTCGACGATCGAAGCGCTTCGGCAAAGCTGGTGGTTCTTGCTACCGGGACAATGGCTGCCGACTGCACGACGGCGAGGTTGGAAGGTGGTGGGCCCGGCACTACGTCCTAGGCGTCCTAGGCGTCTAGGGCGGAAGTTGCGGATCTGGTGCAGGCACCAGCTTCGACCAGACCAGACTCCGGCGCTGGTCATCGGCGGCTGGTTTGCCGCTATATCTTCAGTTACCCGCCCGCACTTGTCACTGTCAAAATAGAAATATATTCGAACAGCCCTTTACCGGCGATCATAAGGCCAATTCGTAAGCAGGGGCTGGGATGTCTTGAGAGGCACAACGTTGCAGAACGTAGAACGTTGCATCCCGAACTTCCACTTGACGTCTGGAGATGAACTCGATGAGTGTAAGAACGCGACATGAATTTTCTTCACGAAATTTTCTTGATATCTTGAGCATTGTTTGTTGATCCGTACCGTAAATAGCTCTTGTAGTGTCATTCTCATGAGCGAGTGCTAAGAAATAATAAAGATATTGTTTATACAAGAGACTAATAAGCTCATATGTAATAAACGAAGGGGGAAATTAGAATCAATTCTCAAGTAACTTGCCGACTTTGTCATAAAAATAATAGGAAGTAGAACAAGAGAGTAAGTAACATTTAGAATTAGTTGTATAGTACATATAACACAGTTTCTTAGGTCTCACGGAGTTCAGTCGGACGGACTATATTAATGTTTAATAACTATATAAATATAACTATTTATAGAGTATGTTCAACTTTTTGTTACCGTAAATCAATAACTTAGAAACAAATATTTTAAAATTTATTATAGTTTTTTTATCACATACCAGAATTAAATTAAAAATCAACAAATTTACAATACAGTGTTTTCAAAAAAAAATATATTCCATCGTTTTTTATATTTATCTCTGTCAAAATCAGGACATACTTTTGAAGCCTACTATCAGTTTAGTAACTACTATTGAAGCCATTATTGTACCCGGTTGGAAAATACAACATTAGACGGCCCATAAATATATAATTTGCCATATGTATCCTTATTGGCGAAACTCGAAAAAAGTTATTGAGGTTGGAGTTATCGGTACAACAAGCCTACAGCAGAATTACAAATAGGATCTCCGAGAACCGAGAAAAAGAAACTTGATAAACAACTCACAAACTTACGGTTCATTTACTACATGTTAAGTTTTTGCAATATGATCTAGTAATTGAAGGATAATTATTATTCTATAAAAGATGTAGCATGTTTTTTAGCAGCAAAAATTATATTTTATAAATATATACTTCTGCAGAACTATTTAGTTGTTTTGTTTGAATCTGTTGTACATTTTATTAAGATGCTAGTAAAATGCAGTATAATAATATGTAATAATTTATATGTATGTATGTAAAGCCTACAATCAAAGAAAAGTAAGATTTCAATTTTCCACAACTATTTACAAACAAAGCACATGTTAGTTTTGGATTCGAATCTTAATTAGCACCATATATCACAAACTACATGATTTAAAACACACGACGACTAATTAGTGCGGTATACTAATTAATATATGTCCATGCCATATTATCCAATATGTTCCAGTAAGTGGGCACATCCTGGTTACCTGGCCAAAGCTTGGTAATTACTCTAATTAGACTCATTTGTTTGCTTTTCTCCAGTGTATTGGATGATTAGTCGACCCGACCCTATACAAAGATGAATATTTATACAATATCAGGTTTTCCGTTATTCTTTAGGAGATTTTTAGTCATTCAGTTTTTCATCATTAATTTTTTAGTCATTTATTCATCATTATTTATTTTTTTCATTCATTCATCATTCACCATTCACTTATTCATAAATCATTCGTTCCATCATTCATTTATTCATTCATCATTCAATCATTAGTTTTATCTTCTGAGTGCTAATGCACCAAAAAACGTCGACACGGTGACGTAGACTGTCCTTAACTAACTTGCTTAAAGCTTCTTACAAATAAATGTTCTCATGTCAATAAAATTTATATAATAAATTAGTTTGTGTTTTCATAAATCAAAGTGGGTTAATACTTGAAACTTGGTGTTTTAATTAACCATCTATCCCAGATATCAAGACAAATATATTCCGTACAGATACTTAATAACTGAAGAATTTGGTTGAAGAGTTTGGTTGAATTTGAATGTTGGTTTTGGTAATACAAGGTTGGATACGAGCACGTACACAATGTTCGGATGTCTTATAAAGAAATCCTGATTACGTAAACAAAGTTAGTGAAGTTATGGCTCAAACAAATTTGGTTTCGAGTGTGAAATAAATATAAAATTAAAATTAAATCGATACGGGTGGGTATTCGAACCCGCGATCTTTCGAAACTCTTCCAGAACGGACGGACCGTTTCCCAGAGGTCGTGGGTTCGAATCCCTGCCCGTGTCCGTTTTTCTAGTTCTATATTTATTTAAACTATAATTAAGCATAACCTGGCATGGCATATACTACATGCTTATAGATATATTCAAATTTGTTTTCAATTTTTAATTCTTACCTAACATAAATTATTTTATTCTTAGTATCATCATTGTTTAGAAAAATAGAAGTGTAACTTTACTTTAGTGGTAAATTGGAATACATGAAGCAAGCAAAATATATAATTTTATAAACATATCATAGAATGAAATAAAATGAAGTCATTAATATATTTAACTTTTACAGTTCAAAATAAAACTCAAGAAATAGTTTCAGCAGCAGCAATTGAAGAAAACACATTTTTCGAAGTTTTCCAAACCACTTGCTAGTTTACACACGAGCTTTTTTACGCTAAAAGCGTCTAGATCTCACAAAACATCTGCTAAAAGTATCTGCACACTGGAAGTATTATCGAGTGATTATTTACTTAACGATCGTTGTGGGTACAGTTACTAATGATTAAAAACGTTATATAAGATTGAAAATAGGTGTATTTGTCAATTTCATTTAAGGAATCTGAATAAGTGAAAAGTAAGCTACAGACAAATTTGACCTATTCTCTGATATTCCTTATTGTTCCTCTTTACTAGTTATATTGCAGTCATTATATATTTTCTTGAAGATAGATTCATATTTCGTGACCTGTTGGTTTGTAACACTGACTTCTGAACCAAATGTAGTGCGTTCGATTCCCTCAGGGGACAATTCTTTGTGTGCTCCACAGATTGCTGTTCCGAGTCCGTGTGCACTTTATATCCGTTATTTGTAAGTTTCAGAATATCGACACAGGAATAATAATCTCTTATAGGAACGTTATCTTTTTAAAAGAAAAAAAAAACAAACAATAGTATATCGATCAGAATAAATTGGAATGAAATAGATTGGAATGAATATAAATAATAATTTAGAGATCAAAAGTGTTCGTAAAATTTAAAATACTTATTTAAAAAATAATAAGACAGGATTTGAGTCTGCTACCCATCACACCGTACAGATGCAAGCACGCCTTCGCACGCAAATACACTCTCACGCTCGCACGCTCATGCAGGCACGCACACAAACACACACACACATACGCACACTTGCACACACGCACATAGACACATAAGTTAGAATTAAATAATAGGATTTCGGAAATTATTTGTGTTAACTTAATCTCGAAAAAAATATGGAAGTCAATACATTCCCTGTATAAAAAATGGTCATAGTCATTGCACCGAAGAACAAGTGTATAGTTTTCCGACTAGGTTAACGTTGGCGACGTAAGTTTGAAATTAGCCATATTCTGTCATTTATGCTTTGTATGTACGTACGTACGTATTGGGCATTATATTGGTTTATTCACAATGACTTATTTGACTTGTAAAGCTCGTAATTAACAAAAACTTTCCCAAAACCTAATTTAATTATAATTCTATCATAGATAGTGTTTGGAGACTGGCGTGTTGAACAATTAAGATAAGTTAATCGTATTAGGAGTAACTAGAGTATAACGATTCAAAAGTGTATGGCTGTATAGTGTATACACTTTTGAATATAAATGTATGGATGGCTATTTAAAATAATAAACTACTACTTCGACTAGTACATACTAGTACTGTTACATTATGAGTAAGAGAAGGAGTAGGGAAGCCAGCCTTAAATGTGTCCATAAACAAAGAGAGCAAAAGATTGTTAAATATCTGTCTTTCCTTTCTAGCATGTGTGATTAGACAAAGATAAAACGGTCTCTGATCTTGCTTCTTTTATTATTTGCTAGACAATGACACTCATAGGCCTACCTTAGGTTTCCGTAATCTATGTATAATACTTCTATGATGATGGCCAGGTCTTTTAAACATATCTGAACATTGTCTTTAAGGTAGTTTTTAATTAAATTAAGGAACAATAAAATGCTATGCTATGCGAAAAAACGGACGGTAATACCTCAAAAATGTAATGATCAATGAAAATCTATACTGAGCAAGATGAATTTAACATTAATAGGAATTGAAAAAAATAATCGGGTCTTCATTTATAATTTGAATTCAAATTTAATATAACTCTTTATTTAAGGATTTTTTAGGCAATTAAAATTCTACTATTCGTTGTTTTTTTTTTATAGAAACAATGATAAATTGTTGAATACTAAAAAAAGAGGTTTATATTTTAAGTATTAAGTAAGATTTTTGAAATGACCATCAAAATCATAAATGTGGAATTGTGGAAGAGACAAGTCCGATTTTATAGTCTATGCCTTAGTTTTGAAAATATCTACAAATATGTATAGCCGTTTTAAACGAATTTAATTTTAAATAAATATAGAATGAAAAATAAACCGACACGGTCAGGGATTGGACCCGCGATCTCTGGGAAACCGTCCCGTCGCTCTACCAATTGAGCTACAGTATCGCTGTCCGTCTTGGTTAATAAAGCATTCTATATGTGATCGTCTTTATCGGTACGGTGGTGATGGTTGTGTTCTATAAGGCCGTTTAGTATTAGAATTCGGTTGAATACATTTTCGTGATTATTTGTTTTTTGTTTTTCTTCATATCGATTTAAGCTAGTAATCATATTATGAAGATTGAGCTGCTTGTAATAATAACATTTAATTGCTATTTATTATATTTATTTACGTATCTTAATCATTAAAGTAGGCATTTTTTTGTATTAATTTGATCGTATTCATTTAAGTGGTTAAATATAATTATTTGTTTAATGCTTGGCACCGACTTCAAACCTATTAGTAAATAGGACATATAAATAATAGGTAGTATATAGTAAATATTAAATCTTCATTATTTATTACTTTTTAGTTTTTAAGTCGGTTTTTTTTAACGTAGTTATTTTTATTTAATACTTTTTAGTTTATTGCTACATTATCAATTAGCGATGGTTAGACCTACTTAAGGTGCTGCGCGCCTTCAAAAATACAGATCTCAATAAACGGGAACGAATAAAAGTAGTCTTCTCCGTAAAAAATGTCTTTCAAACACAATTTCACGTTCTAGTAAGACTATTAAAGACTTCACATATCCAAAACAACAGATGTCATTAGTCACAGCACGTATCGATTTCCCTTCCGAAGGAGTCAGTTCAAATTTGGACAAAAATGCTCATAAAATAAAAACTAATGGGCCTACCTGAATCAATTTTTTATGGAACCAATTCGAAACTATTCCGCATCAAACGAAAAAAGAATTACGTAAATCGGTTCAGAAGCCGCGGAGAAATCGGTGTACATACATAAAAAAAAAAAAAAACAGCCAAATTGAGAACCTCCTCCTTTTTGAAGAAGTCGGTTAAAAAACAATTAAAATTCAAAACTATTACTTAAGATCTAAAATATATAATACATATTTAAAATAAAATATCATAAGTTAACAAACTCTAATATCTTTTAAATGTAATAATTAATTAACTTACACTTATTATACAGTTATCTGAAGAGAAATACGCAGGTGGGTCAAAAAGTTCGAGGAATGGAGGGTTCTTACTTTTTAGTAAGAAATAAAACACAAAATTATTTTTCCTTCTCAATGTATTCCCCCTTAACTCTAATACATTTATTAGACCTATCAATTAATTTATCAATACCATCGAAAAAAAAATGATTTCTCTTTGTCGTCAAAATAGGCCGAAATAGCGCTTTTCACTTCTTCATCACGGGAAAATTTCTTCCCTCGAAGCTCTTTTTTCATTTTTGAGAACAAATAAAAGTCACTAGGGGCTAGATCTGGGCTATAGGGAGGATGTTCTAAGATTTCGAAGCCCATTCTTTGAACAGCAGCCATCGCAACTTGCACCTTGTGCACAGGTGCATTGTCGTGCAAAAGGAGCACACCTTGGGTCAATTTTCCCCATCTTTTCTCCCTCATAGCAACTCGCAGATGTTCTAATAATGTAGCGTAGTACTTCCCAGTTATAGAAACACCCTTTTCTTTATAATCAATAAGGAGGATTCCTTCTGAATCCCAGAAAACAGAAGCCATGAGTTTTCCAGCCGACGAAACCACTTTAAATTTCTTCGGGGGTGTTGTGCCCTTTTTGTGCCACTGTATGGAGTCTTGTTTAGACTCAGGCTCATAATGATGAACCCAAGTTTCATCGCCACTCACAATTCGGTTCAAAACTTCATCCTTTTGATCACCACAGAGCGCCAAAAACTCGCGACAACACTCAACTCGCCGCTGCTTCTGGTGTGGCGTGAGCGTTCTTCAGGATTGACTTGTTGATTGACGTGTAGCTCAGTGAATTATGACCTAATTGTTTTGAAACTTAGTATTTATACTCTTAATGAGTGTCACAACTAGTGCAGATAGTAAAAAGTTGCCTTTTCCCCCTCCATACCACTCATTCCTCGAACTTTTTGACCCACCCTCGTAGATCTTCAAAGATGCTTTGAAGAAAATATATATATATATATGCATAAAATAAAAAATAGTCAAATTATTTATTTATTTAATACACAATTTAAATAACATTACTGTTTAATCAATTTGAGTGCAATGAGTTGCATCATCATGCATGCATGCAATTAAGTAACTGAACCTTACCACTTTTGCCTTACAAATATTTTAATAAAGACATTTTAAATTTTATTAAAATTTATAAAAGAAAAAATATTGATTCTACTCTGTAATGGAATTCTTGAAAAAATGTAATATAGTATATATAACATATTTTCAAGAATATTTATAATATAAAATCAGACGGAAATTGATAACTGCATTAAAAGCTTTAAAGCTAGTTATTTATTCGTCTATAAATATTATAAATTGCATCCGTTCAGTACTTGAATAATATACTAAATAATAATGTAAATAAAGCTAGAACCTGTCTACAATGTAAACACCCGCTGAGGCTTTTAAATTATTAGAATGAATTATTATAAGATACATTTTGCAAACAAGAAAAGTTGTTTTTTTAGCTTTATGCTAGAAAAATATAAAGTTTAAGTGATTATAGAACAAACTGATCACTTATCTTTTAGAATTACAAGAACTTGCTACTTTTTAGAGCTTTTCTCAAACGAAACAGATTTATGATTACGACTTGAGTCTTGTTACAATAATTCAATTCACAATTCTCAAAGCGTCTGTTATATTTCAGACTCTTTACATACAGTTTCATTTTATAGACAACCCATACAAAAGAAAGTCTTTCGTTACTTCATTGGTACATTATAAAAAGCTTTTTCATTAACAAAATACTTTAATTTTACGATATTTTATGAAATTCAGTAATATATATTCAACTACAAATACTTCCTGCTATGAATAATGTAATGAAAATGTATTAATTAATAAAATGTTAAAAGCGGTATACTGTCATCTGTTTCTGATATTCTGATTGCCGCAAACAATGCGTTTATTGAAATCACATTTATTGATCTTAATAAAATAAATAAGACCTTAATAATATCCTTAACTTTGTGCAAATATGATATAGATTACGAGACATCAAAAATATAGTCGTATGGTTTCAAGTTGGAATGTTAGAGATTGAAAAAAAAGATTATTGTAAAAGATTTGTTTGTTTTTTTTCTTTTCCCAATTTATAAATGGAGCGCAGTTACTCGTATACTTAATAAATATTTTGTATTATATTTTCTTAGCTTTTCACGAGTACTTCACATTTAAATAAAATTATTTTTAACGGTTACAGTATAACAGCGATATGATAGCTCAATTGGTAGAGCGACGGGAAGATTACCAAAGTAGAAGTTTATTTAACATTTATTAAGGAAAATATTTTTCATAGAATAAACTAAGGTTTAGATTGGTGTCTGACACCTTCATCTTGTCTTCCCGTGAGCACTATTTGTGCAACATAATCGCAACGATGAGCTAAATTTAAAGTGTTAAATGTGAAAACAATAATTAACGAGCCTGACCTTAAAATTTCATTTATTTCTTACTGTATATTTCTTCTTAACTAACTTCTCATGCTTTTATTTGACCTAAAACGAACTGATTTTTAATGATCCAGGTATGAAGACCGAGTAAATAATATCTTTATTATTGTCAGTAAGTGCTCTCACACACGAAAACAAAATTTGCTTTATCCGGTCCAGTTAAAGTGGCTATGAATGAAAACATCTATTCAGGTTTTCAAAGAAAAACTAACGAATCATTTGCATAAATATTTATATTATAGCTAGCTGAAATGTATTTGAGAATTTGTAAAGTTTCCGGTTGTCAGAGGCATCTTTTTGAACAATAGCTCAAAAATTAACGTTTGGACTTAGGATTAAATTAAAAATCATTAAATGTAGCTACTTAAGGAAGAAAGTAATAAATATTTAAGTTTAGTTATTTCATTGATAGATTTAAGATGTTTATTTTTAATAAAATTCGGTAGTAGAGTATTAAAATCACTTTATATAGGTACTCGTATTTACTAACATGCAATGGACAATATGTTAGAAGTAAAACAAAGAAATAAAAGTATTATAACATGCTAGAGATACAAATTTTATTAGAATTTTGTTTTTATTAATAAATTTTACATTAAATGTGGGAATTCAAGCACTGGCTATTAAAGTTATAGTAAAAGTGCTCTAGGGATGAATTGAACTGGTTTTCATGTTTTGCCAGATAATTATCGTTTTGGGCCCATTCGCAAGATCTCAAGCTTATGAACTTAGGCTATGCTGACATTTAGATAGTGGTGGCTCTTAAAATGAAGATAAGGTTCATTTCATTTTTCTTGACATTCAGATTCAGTTTTATATGATTATGCATATTATATAAAAAAAAATTATTACATATACATCATATAGATTAAATTTAAAGTGAAGTGAAAGCAAATAATACGACCCAACGAAATAGCAAATCACTAAATATTCGTATTAATCCTTATTTATTAAATAAGTTATTTTAAATAGATATAATTTTAATCATGTCATAAAATATAATTTACATCAAATACCTTAATAATACCAAACTTTAAAATAATATTTATGAATAATCATTCTGTCATTCTTGCAAAGTTGACCCATTTTTATTTGCACTTCCCAAACCGATTGCTGAGTATTTTAAATGAGCAGAGTAATAAATAGCGATTAGAAATAACAAATATGCTTTTTATATCAACTAGGCCAAGGCGAGTAGAGGCTGAAAGGGATTAGTTTAAAGTTAAATATTATTTAAAAAATGTATTCCGGATCACAACTACAAAAGGGTTTCGCAAATTCTGCCCAAAGGGTTGAGTATAAACAAGTGCTTCCATGCATAGAAAATTAAGTATCAACTTCAAAGTGAGAATCATTGAGTTCGCTCACTATTTAATAAACAAACAAACACACTTAAACTCACGTTTTTCATTGCATGAACATTCATCTTTTACAGTACTGTACTGTAACTACTTATTAATGTTACCTGTATAGTAACTACTTGTTAATAATAAAAAAGACATAGGTATTATTAAATACTAAAATTTTATTACCTTAACTTGCAAGCTTTTAAATATTCAGCATTTAAAAAACCCCCGATACAAAAATATCACTAAAATTAATAAAAACGTCAAAATATTTATTTATTACAACTATTTCTATTTCAACCAATCACATTTAAGAACCATCTCGACGAACATAGCTTTCGATTTAAAAAACCGCATTCAAATCCATCCACGCATTTGGCCGCTAGATTGCCACAGACAGACACCCAGATACACAGATCGACAGGTCAACCTTATAACACCGAAACCGGAGTCAGTGTGTTCGTGCCGAATGACCTCTGTATCCAGCGTCTCCGTTACCTTGAAAACCCCACTTTCTCTTCCCTATGGGTTTTAGTACACACAGGAAACGAAAAAATCCTGTATTCCTGTATCTACCGTTCGCACAGTGGAGACCAGGAGACAACTCTATTATTTGAGTATCTCAATGAGGCTGCAGATATGGCTATCTGTATCAGTACCCTTCGGCGCAGCTCGTCTTTCTGGGGGACTTTAATGCCTACCATCAGAACTGGCTGAGAACTGAAAAACCGACCATGCTGGAAGAAGAAGAAGCGCGGAACTTTGCGTTGTCATTGGACCTATTTCAGCTGGTGAGGCAAGCGACGAAAGTACCAGATATAGTAGGCTATATAGCCAATTGCCTGGACCTTCTGCTGACTACTGATCCGGACAGGTATCGTATAGAAGTTACCTCCCCCTTGGGTACCTCCGATCACAGTCTCAAAAAAATCTAGTAAAAGGATGAGAAGCGGCTCTTTCTTGCGTCTTATCCTTGGCGGCAGGTGTACTTCTCTTTAATCCGTTGAGTTGAGCGGATGCTATAACCGATGTGGTATATCAGGCAATGGAGTATTTTATTTCTTTTGTTGACATACCCATCGGTGGCAAAGCTCGCCCATGGTTTAATGCCGAATGTGGTCATGCTGAAGACCGAAAACATTCGGCATATCTCATTTGGGCTGATGCTCGAAGCCGCAAAACTCCGGATGTAAATTCGAAGAAGAAAGTCTTTAACCAAGCTGCCAAGTTCTACAAAAAGGTATTGCGACCGTGAAAAGCTCTCTGTCAGACCAACTGGCAGTCAAGCTTTCTGGTCTTTTGCCAAAGCGATCGAGTCAAACTTCTGCCAACCCTCACTGCATGCTCTGCTGAAGCGGGATGGATCCCTGGCCCACACAGCAACAGAGAAAGCGAATATATTTGCTTCTATGTTTGCTGAGAATTCGCATCTAGACACTAGCAATGCTTCTCCAGCATATCTCCCTCACTGCGGTATTTCGATGCCTCAAATCCACATTACGAAGAAAGAGGTATGGAGAACATTGCGTCGTTTATACGTGAATAAAGCCAGTGGTCCTGATGGTATACCAACCATTCTGCTCAAGACATGCGCAGGTGAGTTGTCTCAAATATTGACATGTCTGTTTCGCCTCTCTTTCAAGACTGGAATAGTGCCGGAACCCTGGAAGCTTCCCAACGTGCAACCCGTGCCCAAAAGAGGCAGCCGTGCCGATCCTGCCAATTGTAGGCCCTTTTCGATCACCTCCATACTCTGCATGATTATGGAGCGTGTATTGAACTCGCGGCTTCTAGCGTACCTAGAAAGTAACGATCTCCTCAGTGACCGACAGTACGGGTTTCGCCGAAATAGGTCCGCTGGGGACCTTTTAGCGTACGCTGCACACATTTTAGGCAAGGTCACCGAGAGGAACGGAGAAACGGTCGCCATCTCTCTGGACGTCTCGAAGGCCGTTGACAGGGTCTGGCATGCGAGCCTTTTAAGCAAGCTTTCAGCGTACGGTCTATCTTCTGGTCTGATTGGATAACGGACTTTCTGAGTCAGAGATCTCTCCGTGTAGTTGTCGACGGGTGTTCTTCGGAACTTTTGGACAATAAATGTCGGAGTACCTCAGGAGTCCGTTCTTTCTGCAACTCTTTTTGTGCTGCACATTAACGATCTGCTCAAGCCCGGTATCTACGGGTATGCAGACGATAGCACACTTGTAGAAAGATATCTGCCAAGTACTCGGGCTAGTGGAGATGAAGTAGAGAAGCCATGGTGCAACGTTTGAATAACTAACTTCAGGAAGTTTACACATGGGAGAATCTTGTCCAAACGAAGTTTTGCCTGCGTCGGTAATTCCTGCCAAATATAATGTGGGTGTCTGCAAGAGGAGAGCGAATAGGTTGCTAGGTTAATGCGCGTTACCACCTAAGACTACATTTCACTTAGCATCAGGTGGACTGTAGTCAAGCATTAACCTAGCTTTGTATAAAAAAACACTCTTCTTTTTAGTCGGGGTTTAATAAAAAACATGAAATAAAGAGCTTAAATATTGACAAACGAACCTCATAATCCTAAACAAGACCACACAACCAATTGCCAGTTCTCTAGATTTAAATAAATGTTTCAAATAGTATTTTTTTTTGTTTGTCTTTCTTTACCTATTAAAAAATTAAAAAATACATAAGGAAGATGTAGCTTTTCTCTATTTAATACTTTAACGAATAGTTCTCGTTATTTTTAGCATTTTGTATCAAATCTTTTAGACACTATATATTCTAACTTTATTCTGTTGAAATGAAGGTTTATTTTATACGCTATGATATTATAGGGTAACATTTTATTTTATAGACCCTCGGCGAAAGTTGCTTCGCCTTATGTAACTTCAAATTGACTATCACGTTACCCTAATTCAAAGGCTTGTAAAATTACATGATTTTATGTTTTTACTCCTAGGTAATGTTCTCCTAAACTTGAGGTAAATATTAATTAAAATTTTAAATAAACGTAAAGTGAAAAATAAATATTCATCCGGTCAGAAATTTGAACCGACAATCTCCGGAAAATTATCCCGAGGCTCTACCAATCTAGCGCTTAAACCATCTAAAACGGTCTAAACCAAAACCTATTGGAACGGTAAGGTATAGAGTGATACGGTAGCTCAATTAATAGAGCAACGGGACGGTTATCCCAGAGAACCCGGGTTCCCCCACTGTATTATTTTTTTTTTCATGTTATTTTATTTAAATTTTAAATGGGCTTAACATGTAGGTTATTAGTGTTTATAGATTTTTTAGAAATTGTTTTAGAATACTTAATATTTAGAAGACCAAAAAAATTTTATTTTGAAAATTTTTAAACAAAAATTAAAAGATTGCGCTTAAACCATAACTGTCTAGCTAATGACGATTAAAATAGTAGTATCATGTGAATTCAACTCACTTTAAGATTTTTTGTACCGAGTATTTTTTCTGCTTTCAAGATCTTCAGTTCATAGTTTGCATATATAAAAACCAATTGTTATTTTTAAAAATATAGATAGTTTATTTACTAAGTCAATAAGTATATTAAAAATAATAAGAGAAACTATATTATCTTTAAATTAATTTCTAAGATGTGAGTATTATTAAGGGACTAATTCACTGTTTGGTGGTTTCTTTATTTGTAAATAATTTGAAGCTTGACCGTTATTAATGTAGAAAATTCAAACCGGAATCTATATAACAGAAAAGAAAAACATGGAACAAACAGCTCACCATAACAAACAAAAAATTGAGACTGATACAATTGGACTTGTTATGAAGTCGGCGTATGACCTACCGCAAAGGCACTAGCTGAAAACATCTAAATAACCCACGATAATAATTTTGCGGACTACAATAATAACTTATATACTCTGAATTGTTCTTAAACTTCTGAGAATGAGATAGTATTTGCCATACATGGGTTGTGTGACGTGATTGTATCAAATAGTGATGTTGGTGGTAGATTTTTTTGTCTAATGAAACAGAGCAATTACTTCAAACTAACTTTGATCATAATGTAGCTGCTAAATCTGTCCTGCCAACTACATAAATTAGCTGCTTGAATAGTACAGACGATTAAAGACAAATTGCGGAAGATATATTCTATAGACTTTGATATCAGAATTTTTGAAACCTGTTCGTTGATAGTTGTCGAACCAAATCTTGCTTACGAAACGGAACAAGAAAAGAGTATAGAAATTATTGATCAAGGTCGAAATGCAGAAAGAATAGATTTTGTACTATAGAATATACTATAATCCGAATATTTTTTTATTATTAATAAATTATTATATATAATCGTGAGAGTATTTTGTACCTTATTCAACAATGCAAGTGAGTAATAGTTAATGGAATAAAAGTTAGCTGACATCCTAATTATTGATCTGCAAACAACCACGGAATAACACTTTTATGAAGGTTTACGAGTATTATATATCAATTAATATCATAATAATATCAGGGCGGTAGGATTAAAAAAAACTATTAATATTAAGAGATGATAAGTCAACTCTCAACTTTGCAGATTTGAATGATTTTTGAGCAAGAAGCATGCGGATAAAAATGTACTTAAAGTAATAAGAAAACTTACAGGTAAAAATGGTTTAATATTATGGTTATAGTTAAAACGTAAAATACATAGACATTTTTGTTATCCTATAATTTTGTGGAAACTGTAAGCTTAAACCCCTTTGCATATATATTTGAACTCTAGAATATTTTGGATATACACCTATAAACAACGACCAATTGGTTTGAAAGCTACATATTGAGTCGAAATACATAATGAAATAAAAAACATATACTGCCTACTTTTTAATTCATGGGAAATATGAAGATATAAATAAAATATTCTTTCACTAGGGCGATTCTTCCATATCGCTATAAAAATAAATTAGATTGCATGCCTTTTCACAATATTTTTCAGCCAATGAAACTATAAAAGTCTTAAAGATAGCTATCATGGATTTTTTATTGGGTAATCTTCGAAAGTGATACTCAAAGTTCATTAACGTCAGTCTAATATATAAATTTAAAAAGGATTTATTTATGTTAATTGAAATCTTCTGTTTTTTAACCCCCGATTAAAAAAAGAAGTGTTATAAGTTGGACCTGTCGATCTGTGTATTTGTGTGTCTGTCTGTGGCAATCTAGCGGCCAAATGCGTGGACGGATTTCAATGCGTTTTTTGTAATCCAAAAGCTGTGTTTGTCGAGATAGTTCTTATGATTGATCAAAATAGAAATAGTCGTCTCCAAGATATTGACGTTTTATTGGTGAAAGGTTTTTGCGCAATAATTAGCTGTTCCCAGCGGCTTCGCCCTCGATATATAGAAAAAAAAGCCTTGTTATGTAGGCCAAAAGATTTTTAAAAATTATTTACTCAGGTAAAGTACTTTATTAGGGATAGCTGTTGCCCGTTACTGCGTCCACGTAGACTGTAAAAATATATTTATATGGCTTATGATCGTGGTCATAAAGAGTCACCGGCAACAGCTAGTGTAATATAAATCTGTTCCTCATAGTATTATAAGTGATTGTAAATGATTTTAACTCTAAATTTTATATTTAATAATATCTATCTAAATGAAAAAGTCTTGAATCATGTTATTAAGTAACATTCATAATTTATTACATTGTTGAAATTTTCACGCGGATCCTTATTTTTTTCTCGTATTAAATATAACCTATATTCATCAGAGTAGATAATAATAATGTAGAATAATGTAGGATTCTTAAGGAAAAATATTTTATTAAATCGGTCCAGTCATTTCGGAGCCTATTCCATTCAAACAATCATATCTTTCCTCTTTATAATATAGTATGCATAATAATTATATTATTTTTAGTGTTTTAGAGATCTGGTTGTATCGGCGGTTTTTTAAAATTTTAAATGTTTTTTTTTGATAATGGTTAACAATTGATATCGACTAATATTTTACTTTTACTTCAGAACTTACGAGCCTTCTACAAGAATAAGGGTGACAGTACTGTAAGAATAAGGGTTACAGTTAAGGGTTACTGTCGGTCTCTAGAATAACCTTCGCAAAGGTTCTGTTATTCCGCTTGAATTATTTATTAGAAAAGATTCTGCCCTGCAGAATCTGATAGCCTGCAGCATCTGATGTCCGTTTTCCACCAAGCATGCGCAAATTTGGCATCGGCATCGGCATCAGCATCAGTGTCAAAAAGAAGAAAGTGTTGTCTCTAGACACATATAGTCGTAAGACACTGACAATTAAGCTTGGTGAGGATATGCTGAAACAAGTTGATAAGTTTCGTTATCTGGAGAATACTATAACAGCTAAGTTTGATGCTGAGATCCACAGCAGAAGCCGTGCGGCAGCATTTGAAAAGCTGCGTTCCAAAATTTCCTGCTTGTACGATCTTTAACTCTGCCACAAAAATCTCTGTACATATGGTTTGTTTATAGCCCTCCAAGATCTGGTGTGTGTGTCGCCACCATATACGCATTCTGGTTCGATTCCACCTCAAAAGCCTTCGCACCATCATGAATATCAGATGATCTGACCGTATGAGAAACACCGAAGTTCTAAGACGAGCCAATGTCGGTACCATTGAAGCCTATCTAATGCGTCGACAGCTTTTGTGGTGCGGCCACGTATTCCAGATGGCAGAGTAGAGAACGGCGAAGCGTATCTTCTATGCTGACCAAGAGGAGGGCATGGCGGTCAACTCCTCCAATATAAAGATGTTCAGAAAAGACACATGAAAAGATGCAATATCGAGCTTTCTTAGTTTAAGGGTCTGGCAGCACAACGGTCAGAATGGCGTGGTCTTATAAAGAGACCAATCGTGACTTTGAGGAGCAACGTATAGCAGATGTCAACGCTAAACGCGATGAGTTTACGGAAGTTTACTACCAAAATTGTGTATAATAACCATACACGTGCGCATCAGCGCCGACTTAATTAGAAGTCGAAATTGTTACCATAGCCGAAATCGGTCGGAGTGATCATCATCAACTTACATATAGCATTTGACACGATGTATTTAAAAGACACTATGTATCAAAATATCAGCATGAAATGGTCAGCGTACAGATTTCCTTTATTTAAAAATATTAAATAACTAATAAAAATAATACTCATCCACTTATTTCATAAAATGCATAAAATCAATTTTATTTATGATTTACTAGCAATATATTTTTTTAATATTGTTAAATAGTTTTCTCGTTCTAATATATTCCAAAACAAGCAAAATAAAGGAGTTTATTATTATATTAGTTACGACGCAAAGGAATGGTAACAAATTTAGGGGCGAGCGAAATATTTTTCTCCCATTTGTAATTATTGGAATTTTTCTGAAAAATATCAAATTTTTGAGATGAAATTGAAATAGGGATTGTAAGGGATAAAGGGTATATATTGCCTAGATGAAATGTATATTGTATTATTTATTTTATTTATCCTAACTAGTATTATAAATATGACTATTGGTATGTTAGCTTTTATACATGTGGTAGTTTGATTTGATTAAGAATGAGAAGAATATAAATCGCAGGTCTGTTAAGAGAAGGCATTGTGAAATTGGGAGTACAAGTTGTGTGGTGGTGCTATTGTGTTATCACTTTTATAAGTGTAACAGTTATAATAAACCGCTAAGTGTGTGATTGAGAGACTAAGTTATGTAACAGAAATAGTATAATCAAGTGTTACAGTGATAGTAAACAGTATTTGTGAGCAGTGCCGGTAAATTCAAATTTAAATTCAAATTCAAATTCAAAATATCTTTATTCAAGTAGGCATTTACATGCACTTTTTAATCTTAATTAAATTAAATTAAATTAAATTGAATTGAATTGAATTGAATTGAATTGAATTGAATTGAATTGAATTGAATTGAATTGAATTGAATTGAATTGAATTGAATTGAATTGAATTGAATTGAATTGAATTGAATTGAATTGAATTGAATTGAATTGAATTGAATTGAATTGAATTGAATTGAATTGAATTGAATTGAATTGAATTGAATTGAATTGAATTGAATTGAATTGAATTGAATTGAATTGAATTGAATTGAATTGAATTGAATTGAATTGAATTGAATTGAATTGAATTGAATTGAATTGAATTGAATTGAATTGAATTGAATTGAATTGAATTGAATTGAATTGAATTGAATTGAATTGAATTGAATTGAATTGAATTGAATTGAATTGAATTGAATTGAATTGAATTGAATTGAATTGAATTGAATTGAATTGAATTGAATTGAATTGAATTGAATTGAATTGAATTGAATTGAATTGAATTGAATTGAATTGAATTGAATTGAATTGAATTGAATTGAATTGAATTGAATTGAATTGAATTGAATTGAATTGAATTGAATTGAATTGAATTGAATTGAATTGAATTGAATTGAATTGAATTGAATTGAATTGAATTGAATTGAATTGAATTGAATTGAATTGAATTGAATTGAATTGAATTGAATTGAATTGAATTGAATTGAATTGAATTGAATTGAATTGAATTGAATTGAATTGAATTGAATTGAATTGAATTGAATTGAATTGAATTGAATTGAATTGAATTGAATTGAATTGAATTGAATTGAATTGAATTGAATTGAATTGAATTGAATTGAATTGAATTGAATTGAATTGAATTGAATTGAATTGAATTGAATTGAATTGAATTGAATTGAATTGAATTGAATTGAATTGAATTGAATTGAATTGAATTGAATTGAATTGAATTGAATTGAATTGAATTGAATTGAATTGAATTGAATTGAATTGAATTGAATTGAATTGAATTGAATTGAATTGAATTGAATTGAATTGAATTGAATTGAATTGAATTGAATTGAATTGAATTGAATTGAATTGAATTGAATTGAATTGAATTGAATTGAATTGAATTGAATTGAATTGAATTGAATTGAATTGAATTGAATTGAATTGAATTGAATTGAATTGAATTGAATTGAATTGAATTGAATTGAATTGAATTGAATTGAATTAAATTAAATTAAATTGCTGATTCTTTGCAGTAAGAGAGCTCTAATAGGTATGTTTTTTATTCACATCTAGAAAATAAACCGTGGAATATTGAGCAATAGAAAGTTATACTGGGTATGCAGAATATTTATTTCTGGAAATATGACCTTTAATCATCATTGCAGAAAATAAAATATAACATATCCAAATGTATAATCAGATATATTTGTTGTTCTTGGCCAATAAGAAATAATATAAGTACTAAAATATATAAATAAGTTTTATAAATATCATCATATATTATATATTATAATCAATAATATGAAATGGCATAATATGTTTTAAAACTTACCATACAATACCTAGTGACTCTATATCCATGTTTTTTTCTATCACTCGATATATTAGTTGTATTGATCGTTCTAACGGAACTTTGTAGGTGAGTGAGCGAAATATTGCCATTGTAAACCACTTCGAAATGATTAATAAAAGAAAATATTTTTATGTTTCAAAGTGCATCAGCACAAATGTTGAATTTAATACACTAACACATTATTATACGTTAACTAAACACTAGTTAAACACTACTTATAAAAATATTTTAAAATGTTTGCCTAAATCTCAATAGCCATCATATTAAGATTACAAATTATGTACGTTCAATTATTACAATATATTAAAAGTACGATATTGTTAAGCTTCAGTGAGATGAAAGTAGTCAGATTGATACTACACAAATAAAGTGTTGTTTTCATTATTTTGGCATATTTGGAATGTGTTCTGAAATAGTTAAAGTCAAACTCGTCGGTTTAATGTAAGTCTCTACGAATTGTACTTTACATATATGTTTAATTGCTAAAATATTCTAAAAATAGGGGCCATAAACTTAACAAGGAATTAAGCTATAGTTATTATTGTATTTATTGTTGAATTATGAAGTACTTGAAAAAATCATGTGAATGTAATGATGTATGTAGATAGAAATTTCTAAAATGTCTCAACATTATTTATAATTTATACTATTTACTTATTATACTATTCTAGTAACCTTCTCTGCCAACTACCTAAGCATATTATTGTAAATGATGTTATTTATTACCTTATGAATCAAATTTTAAATAAATTTCAATAAAAGTTTTAATAGAATGGTGTGAGAAGCTCTTCTAAATTATACTTTGGAGCATGTTACATCTACAATTCGCTAACTGTGACCTACTTAATAGTCAGACAATACGGAAAAATTTATATTGGCCAATAAGAGTCATTGGACATTTTAATTAAATAAAAACACAGTTTAAAAATAGGAACTCATTTATTTACATACATTTAAATATTTACAACGAAAGCTCATTACTTACCTAACGAAATGGCAACTTGAGCAAAACATTATTAAGTAAAAAATATTGTGCATCGCATTATTATTTTAAAACTTAAATTACAAGTACACATGAGTAAAAAAATATAAAAAACAAGGAATTGATTATAAAAGCAGATTTTTTTTTTTAGAAATAAGAACTCATCGTGATATTCACTTACTAAAATTCCTATATATTCTTTGTGTGTAAATGTAACTAAAACAGAAAATACATAGGAATGCATGTTTACATCTTTTACAATTCTATCCAAACAAAAAATACTAATGTATTTCTTGTTTAGACTAGTTGTATTAGAAGTTCAGATTTAGATTTCGAAGCCAATTGAAATCAAAATAAAACTCTTTAGATTGATTAATTAATACGTGCAACTAAAAATTACCTTGTGTAGCTGACTTGAGATCCCTTATTATCTAATATTATTGTTAAGCTTTACAGTAGTATAGAAATGTAAAGAAGTTGTGACATCAAAAGTTTCATATCACAATACCAGCCCTGCATCTGTTTTAAAATAATTACATGCTAATGTTGATCAATAACTCGTAGTACTCAGAACGGCACGACAAGAGATGCTATAAATTCATATCGTCCTCCGATTCACTCTCACTTGAATATTTATTAAGAGCCTTATGAATCTCTTCTTCAATTTCAATGGCGCTTTGATGTTTATCATCTGCAGCCAATCTGTTATATGCTATTTTAATATTGGAATCGTAGTTTTCTCCACAGCAAAGTCCCATTCGCTTAAGCACACAAGCAATTACTATGTACAAAGTAATTATACTGACAAATACCAGTGCTATCGTTAGGATAAGATTCATTTTGTAATGCCATTTGGCATTGTTAATATGTGGTAAAACAGTATTTGGATAGCAGTAAAATTTTAGTTCTACATCCGATGAGTTGAAAAGTTGGGCGTCATCTAAACAAGAAGAACACTGGCTGTTGTTAGGGCCTGTACAGGTGGCGCAAGTGTAATGGCAAGGGAGGCAAATAAGAGGAGCTTTAGAATTATTAACAAGTGGTTCCATATCAAAAGCCTCCATTGCTGTAAGTTTAGGAACATCATTCTGCCGTTTCATAACGACAGAAGAATCACCGGTCTCCAAATAAGTAAAGTTACGTCTTCGTGAGCTGCGTTCCATTAAAATTTCGCTGGCATAAGTCGCGGCCGGACAACGGTGATAGCATCGACCGTTGTACAAGTGCAAACCCTTCGCGCATTCTAGTGGGAGAGAGAACAAAGATGTTTAAATATATGAGCAAAAAGGAGATAGTCCAACACCACCCAGCACCGTACCAGCGTCCATGCAGTTGCTTTTCTTGATAGGAGATCATATGATGTTGAAGATCCAAACACGAGGCTCGAAGTTTGCAGATATAGTTATGAAAACAGGGTTCGAAAGGGGATGGTAAGTATAATCTCGCCACTGATCTCAAATAATTTTGTTTTTTTTTTAATAAGTCAAACAGACGTTAATGCAAGTGCTGAACGCATGCATAACTTGGAAATGAACAAAATTAAATGAACTCAGGAGAATAGAAATGACAAACAAATGATATGGAGGAGTTAAGTCAATTATTATTTTTTAATAAAATACTAAACTTGGTGAAGCTCGGATTATTTTAATGTTAGCACATTCAAAGCAAAGCGTTTCATGCAAACCATAAAACATAAAGTTAAACATACGATATAGAACATTTAACGTCAGCTTGATTTATATAGCATTGAGTCTGTGTATAACATTTATAAAGACAACGATCAGAGACAAGACTCGAAATACACATTAAATGAAATTCTATAGATTTTTGTAATAAAAGTTTTTTTATTATTATATTATACCATTCACATTTTTCAATATATACAAATTATGCAACATGTACATGTAGTAATAAATACATTTAATTCGATACACTACATTAATGCCGATTGATGATTTCAAATGTGTACACTAAAACTGTCATAAAAACATTTTCGATACATCCACTCAATGACTGCTTATAAATTTTAAAATAATCCTATAGTAACTTACTCTAACGTGAACGTAGGAAGTTACTTTACAACTTAATTATTTCTACCAGTCGATGAGTAATGTTGAATTTTCAGTCATTTATAATATACATGTATGTGAGCAATTTGTACAAGTCTCCAAATTTATTTATACCGATACTTATTTATTATTTACAATTGTATTAAATGATCTATGTTATATGGATTGGCAATCACTTTTATGATCACAACCATAATACGCAATAAAAGTGTATACTAAGTATACTCACCGGCCTAAGTATTTTAAATATAGCATTATTTTCTGTGACTGCCTGAAGTAACTGAATTCTCACTTGTGATTTATATTATAATCCTTAATTTATAAGGCTTTTAGGATGTTTGTTTTTAAACAACTGAAAAACTATTAGCTTTTATATAAAAAAATAACAAATATAGACTTCTAACTGCTTTATCGCGATGTGAAATGGAATACCCATGTCAAAAAGGGCATAATGAGCATTATCATCATGAAATTACATAATTTCGTATCTACGTATATATATATGTAATATGTGTAAAATATTGTCTGGGATAAAGTTAATAGCTATAACAAACGTGAAATAAGTTTATAATAAATTGACGCAATAAGTCTACCAATAGGATGCAATATCATTGGTCTATTTATTTTTAAAATAATGTAGTACTTTAAGCGTCTGGTCGTAAAAGTTTACGGAGAGCTCGAGTTCTAAGGCTGTCACAGAGAAAATGTCACTATAAATACATTTAAGGAGTTAGAAGACATTTATTGTTTTTCAAACTTATTGTAATAGATATGTCAGTTTTTTATATATTATAGAAGGAAAACGTAATGGCGAATTTTTAATATAAAGAGCTCTATTGGATAACAAAATCGAACACTGGCGCAATGCCTGATTTATAGTTTATTATTGAAATATCGCCAAAACGTTTTATAATAAACTTTAAGCTAAACAAATATATGTCTATCTAGATTTTTTTATTTCAATAAATAATTGTTATAGACAAAAAGTAAATGCGTAACATTTGGTATCATGGCTGTCTACATTTAATTAAAGGCAAACATAAAATATATTTGTGGCTAACAACGTAACAATTGTAAAAAATAACTCTATTGTAACAGTTGGAGTAAGAATTAAATTATTTAAACATTATACTACGAAGCAAACTTATGAAGGCCATCACCACGTGTTATCCATTTAGGTTCACATTAAATTTGAAAATTGTCTATTTTAGGATATTTCAAGAAATAATATTTATTTTTAACTGGCTATAAATTAAAATATTTTTCACCAATATATTATGCATTTATATATGATTGCATTAAAATACAATTGGGATGACCTGATTAAATAGAAGCATAACAATTGCCTACATTATTATTAACTTTATTTATGTATGGCAGGCATGTTCTAACATGGGAGCCAGTTACTACAAATTCAAAAACTAAGTGTCCACTACAAAATGACTTCTCACAATGCAATTACTCGTGCAAAATGGACGTTTTTTTATTTGAAATACATATTAATTTATGTAATTGCACTTGTTTAGCTCTTTTATTTTTGCCGATTAATAGCTGATATTACAAAATACCTATGAGATTATTGGACATCACTTTATTCTAATAATATCAATACATTTTTAACATCGCAGTCATTCAGAAATGTTTTAGCTAAAGTCAAATAGTATTAAGAGTATTGAACACCTTCAAAGTTTTCATTTATCACTATCACTATTTATAAATAACTGCGATTTAAATATAATTATTAGCTACATACATTTTACGTACAAATTTCAGATTACTGGGTATTTATAACTGTTTGTGTGATTAATTTTACGATTCTATAACAAAGTATATATTGGAAGTTTAAAAACAGAACAAATTAAGTACAACGGCCGTGTGCAGTAATCAAACATTTTAGAATTAAAAATAATATTATTATGATAAAATACTTGTACTTATATTTAACTAGGATCACGAGCCAGAACTAAGGCGCCAGAACCAGCCCAGCTGTGGTTAAGCAGGGTGCGCGTGGCGGCCTGTCACACCTTACTGGTTGTTTGTTACTAGCTGTTAGTGTTCGCGGTCTCCGAGGCCGTCTGCTTATGTGTATGTGTGTGTAAGCATCAGCCGCGCAGAGTAATATTATAAGTAAGCACAAACCTAAGCACTGATGTGGCAGTTGATGTGCTTGTGTTGTACATCCGCTGGAGACTGCGTCCGCACCCGCTTCCTCTCCTGTCTTGAACCCACCTTCGACCGCTGGTCCATTCTCACGAATCTTAAGAACATAGGTTAATGTTTTAAAATAAATTGGTACAATATTTTTTAAATAAACAAAAGCACTAGTGGAATAATATGTACTTTTTAAAGAATTTTATGATAAACATATAGTTTTTAAAGTTAGTAAAATATATGGTTTACACGAATAGTTATTACGAAGGAAATTAAAATAAATTATTGCTGAAGTAGTACAAGTAAGATAAGAGCTTTCTGGAAATCATTATGAAAGGAAAATTTATTGAAAAATCTTTCTGGAAAAGGTTTTCATCTTGGAGTTAACTACGGCTTATTAGTCATTATATATTAATGATGACTCAAAGAGATAAAGGTTACGTACAGTAATAGTTTCATAACTGTCATACCGAGATTACAAGAATTCCTCAGCGCTACTTCAGCAATCGAAATATCTATGTCAGAAAGAAAATATTTAAAACTATATTCTTAATTGATTACATTATATGTACCTAATAAATTTTAGTCTGCTAAGTATTAAAAATCTTGAATCAAAATAAAATGATAGCAACTTGATAGATTTTATTTTTATTTAGTTTGGTTACAGTTTATTACCCCGATCAAAATAAAGGGCAGGTACCTACTTTATCCTTCGAAGCAAGCGAATCTCTGGTAATAGCAAGTTAATAATAAATTTAACTTAAAACGACCCGACCTATAACGATTTTTTTTAGTATCTGCATTTTCCAAATTTAGTGCTGTTAACTTATTGGTCAAATCGTTATAACTTACGAGATTCTCTGGTTAAGGATTCCGCTACGTTACGCAATATGAAGTTAATATTTTGTTTCAAAAATGCAATATGTTTCAAAATAAAATTAACAGTATCAGAAAATAATAAGCGTTCTCTTGACGGGGTAAACAATAACGATGACAATAAGATATTACGAAATTTTACTGAAATAATATAGTAAAAAATATGCTAAGTTGATAAGCAACTTAAAAGATTATGTAAACTTTTTATGTCTTTTATAAGTTATAAATAAAGACATTTTATATCATATTATCATATAAAATTTAAAGAATATGGAGATGAATGGATTTGGGTAGCGCTTTAGTAACACGATACTGCAATACCCGGAGTTACTTAAAAATATCAAAGGCAAAACTGCCTAAGAAAATCGAAGAAGAATTGGAAAATTTTGAAATGATTAGTCCTACCTCCTTCCTGAAAGCATTGAAATATCAAGCACTCCTCGGAAATTTTAATAAGAACAATCAAAGAAAACGACTTAATAACAAGCGATCCAATTAATCTCTTCGGTTTCCGTTAATTTATTTTTTATGATATTAACAGAACGCTATTCGTTAGCGATTTTCAATCGACTCTCACTGGTTGGAGATACGTTATGCATTTCGGATATTAATTTTCCGAGTTTTAGAAATATGAACATTCATGTGATATTTATAGAAAACTTACTTCGTACAAAAAATTCAAGCTTACTTATTGATTTATTTTTTTAAGTATATTTTCGATTGGAACAAACACAGGTATATGCAAGTAAGCTAGACTTAGTTCAACATGTAACTTGAACTAAGTCTAGCTTACTGAGATAGCTTTCAACATTAACATAAATTAGAGTTTACATAAAATATAATAATACCCTTACCGTATGAGAGTCCCGCCAGACGAGATCATCATCAATGACATTCTGATTGACTTCTGGTGGAATCATGCTCCACAGCATGCCTGGATTTGTTCCTACATTGTTACTCTCAGTAGATGCATCGTATTCTTGAGCCGGGGTTTCGGTACCATAGAATATTAACTCCCATTCAGTTAACGGCCCAGCTGTATGGGAAAATAAAGGCTTAAATTATTTTTCATAATGTATGTGAAAATTTATTGAGTTTTTGAACATTAAGATGTATAGCCAATTGATCTGGCGTTGTACAATGTTGAATGCTACTTATATTAACATGGATATGCAATTGCGTGTTTGCACGTTATATTAAACTTTGTATTACAGTAAACTTCTAAAAATTCAAAACAATAATTCAGACATAAAATGATATCAAGTATGTTTGCGAAGAACTCAAACAATATACAGTGTCATATAAACTGTTAAAAATGTTTAAGCAAAAAATCCATAAGTAACAAAACTTCAAAGCTGAAAGATCGAAACTGTTTACTAGGCTAAGAATATTACATAAATAATTTATTTTTATAAAAAGTAAAAGACAAGAATAAATTAAATTGTAGCTACATTTAGTTAAGCAATGAACTCTGGAAAAATCTTAACTATAGCGAGACGTTATTAAATAAACTCTGCAACTAAATAAAATTAACAATGCTAACACACGACATGCATACTTCCGGAACAAAAGTGCCACGTGCAAGCTCAAACTATGCGGCGGTCTAATAAAAACGCAAAATTTATCAACGGACAACATGCAAGATACCGTTGGCTTGCAGCGGCGCGGGATATATTCGTTGTATTTTCGGATATTGCTCGAACAGATTTGACATCTTACGCTCTCTGGCATCGGACAAAGGATCAGTCAAATTCCCTCGCAAATTAAGGCTTAAATCCGGTGAAGTTGAAGTTGTCCGGCGTGATGTCGTACTCTCTATCGGCGAGCGCGTCGCAGGTCGCCCTTGTTTTTTTTGCGTATTCCTATTGGGATTCTTTGAATTCTTATTCTTTTTTCTTTTTACAAGTCCCACTGTATAAGTCTGAACTATAGGCACCGGCTTTCCTCTGTTGTTTTTACGCCCCGTTTGAACTACAACGGGCCGGGTCGCATTGCTCCTATTACGGATTATTGGATTTCTAAATGGTATAGGATCGTTTCTAGCAGCCGGTGTGCTTGTTCCATATAACGTTAACGACCAGTCTTGTAAAGTCGCCTGACCTAAGGTATCGAAAGTAAGTCAATTTGCGTCCTTAGCTTTCTAAATTTATAAAACGTAATCTTTACCTACTGTATATATATTTTTCAAAGTCAGTTTCAATTGGTGGGTTCCTTCTATACGTGAATGTCAAAGTTAGAAATCTCTCGAGGATTAAAGTAAAAGTTTACTCCCAGGAAAGAATGATATTGACATGCATAGTTTCCACGTTGTATATAAAAGGGAACATATTTAATTTTTATTTTTTTTGGTCACATATTATTTTGTATACGATACGATAAAAATTAAATATATTTGTGACTCAATTGTCAATTATTGTTAAAATATATAAGATTGCCATTTGCATTATCTTATTTGGTTAAAGTAACAAGGTAATGACATCACTATGAAATAAAATGTAATTATTGAAATATAATAATCATAATAAAATTTGATTGATTTACTTTTATTTCCCATAATTAATCTTCAATACAATATGATATTACGTTCTGAATTAATATCAATATTAATAACCTTATACATACATACAATATACCTACTTATAATTGAATTATATATTATAGCTTACCCCTTAATCGGCCTTCGTTTGAGACTTCTAATCGCCAATCCCCAAGAGGTGACTCTCCCCACGTGTGCACTGACATGAATGGCCACGAGTAGAAGCCCGCTCGAGATGAATCACGAGGTCTGCATTAATAAATTGAAAAAAACTTTTGAGAATTTTATTATTCTTAAGTACAAAATAAAACAGGAAACACATATTGGCATCTCATTTACTAATTTTTATAACAAAATAAATATATTATTGTATAAAACACAATAAGAATAATTATGCGGCACGTCGGTAAAATAACAGTATTGCATCCACAACATCGTTTGCTGCAATGCTGCATAATGTAAGAACAACAAAATTAGCAAAACCACTTTATTTTACTCCTACGTCATTAATTCTCCCTTTTAGAGCAAAATAGTGCGTGTTTTATTTAATTATCGTTGCACTAATAAAATACTCTTCTAATAAACTATTCTCAATAGAAGCAAGACTGCTAAATCTCAAATTATAGGAGTATCAATAATACAAACGCATGTTTAACACAACGTAGAACTAGATTAATATGATATTACATAAACTTTTACAGGAATAAAAATACATTTAATATAACGTATAACTTTTTTAATGTTAATCCCGTTATCTACCACACCACGAAAACATTTACAATCACAACCTCACAAAATGACATAAATGTTTAAACTATACATACATAAAATCCATCACTTATATACAATTATATTAACATTGTTAGATGGAACTATGTATTATTAAAATGTATTTTGGGCTAGAATTGTAGGTCTACATTTCGTAGTGAATTGTGACCGGTGACACTGAAATTAACTTTTATTGCCACATATGCAGTTTTATAGTGATAAAGTGCGCTACTGATTGGCACGAAGCTTAGTAATTGCGCTGTAAGTTAGGCGAATGGTTGGAAATAAGATATATTGTATGCGATGTAAAGGCTTAGCATAATGTATTTATTGTCACGAAATGGTTTTACATTAATGTTCGATATGATATTTTAAAAGGAACTAAAAAAATATTCACTGATTGCTTTTGTTTCGTCTTTAGAATGCTATCATTATAAACGTATAAAGGAGTAAATATGAAAACTATCGTTAGTAGACAGGGTGATTATGCTAGCTTAGACTAACATTATACAATCATTATCATCATCACATTGTTTTGCTGTCAGCAGCTGGCATAAATGTTTTCTGTAGTCACTCTATGTTGTCAAACATTGTTTTAATATGTTTGGATGCTTAAAAATTAATACTCCAGATTTTAGGTAATTACAAATAGACATGGTTGTTACGATGAAACAAAATATTTATACAATTATTTCCTCTTCTCTTAGTTCTATCTCTCAGGATAAAGTTATGCATTGTAAAAATATATTCTAATTATAAATATAACTAGTTTTGAGAGACAGAGATTAGGATGTCCAAATAATTTACCTTGATGCGAGTAATGTCACTCTGGTTCCAGCAGGAGAAATGAGTACGATACGGAGATCTCCTCTTCTTCCCGCAGACAGTGACACACGTGCTTGTACGTGCTCCAGGTAGTTTACACCAGGACATGCTCCTACATTCAGCTGCAGATAAATAACTATTAGTTTTGAACACAATACTGTGTTCAAAAATAGCATCAAAAATTTAATTTTTATATGTTCGTCACGTTTAGATGTTGTGTAGCTGCTGTAGTATATATAAATAAAAATACTGCATTTAGAAAAAAATGTCATTACGTGAAGCGTCACAGAAGATCTTGGTGGTACAGGTCTCATTGGTCTAGGAGCGGCAAGTTCACACCGCCTCTGCGCTGGAACTGTTTTCCAGGTCTTCGCCAGACGAACCATTCCAGCTGCATCCAGCAAGCCATAGCCAAACGAATGTGACACGTTCCTGCCAACTCCATTAACCTTCCAATCGCCCCCAAGACTTAAACGCTCTGGTTTTGCAGTCCGAACCACTGTAGGTTACAAAAACTGATTTTAATCTAATATTAAAACTTATGTTACATAAAACGCATAACTTCCGAACCAATTGCAAAATGTTTCATCTGGTAACAGAAGCCACTGCGGGTATATTATGTTA
This sequence comes from Napeogenes inachia, assembly GCA_959347355.1. Taxonomy (NCBI): domain Eukaryota; kingdom Metazoa; phylum Arthropoda; class Insecta; order Lepidoptera; family Nymphalidae; genus Napeogenes; species Napeogenes inachia. The sequence continues at coordinate 7,983,580 of OY365797.1, forward strand.
ACGTTTTTGGCATCATATAGCACAGTGGTATAATCTGTAATCCTTTGTAATCATCACAACCTAAATCTATATAAATTTTACATACATTTGACAGAGTAACCTTCGTGGACTGTTTGCACTAAATCGATGTATTTTTAATAATAAAATTTGTGATGACCATAAATTAATGACATCAAGTATCGGGCTCTGTAATAATTTCTTTCGTGCCAGACCATACTTTGGTTGTAGACCAAAGCTATCAGGAAGAGTTTTGTTATTTGGCAAACATATATTCTTAGCTCTATTAAGTGTGGGCCCTGACTCCATTCCGTAAAACTTATACCTATAGTAAATATTATTTGTTTATTGTCTTTATATTATTTTTTATAATGGATCTCCGCTACAGTATTTTTATATAGTTATTTTATTTATTATGGAAACAATTTATGGTGTGATAAAAAAACCTATAAAAAAAGGTTGACTATTGAACAAAATTAATATCTTAATAAAAGTTGAATTTGCAAGAAAATTAATTTCATTTAATCGACACGGCATTTCCCTAGAGTATTGATAAAACGGTCTCGTTATAACTGTGTCGGAAATTTAAAAATCAATATCAAGAAGTGCAAATGTCAAACTCTAATGCAATCAGGGTCATATTAAAAGTCTGAACCCACTGGTAAATCAAAGTTCATTTTGGCTATACTTAAATGGTTGCTTGTGATTTAGTGTACTATTAATAAAGTTAGAAGATATTCTTCTTTTATTACTTGAAATACTAAAATTCCCTAAAAGTTGTATCAAGTTTCGTTTTTCTACGAATATTGGGGAAAATTTTGAAGTTTTTTTTATTTTCGCAAAAATTTCTGTTAAAACTCAAATGAGTTATATAACCAAAAAAAGTAATAAAAGAAAACAAAGTAATAATAGTAATAATCGCACCAATATGTTGCATGTCTCGCCAAGTGAGATCTCTATTAGCTTGCAACGCGAGCGCACATATACCGGCTGCAAGAGGAGCGGACGCAGATGTACCAGTATGTCCCGTTGTGCACGAATGGTGTAGATCCGTGGTCACTACCTAGGAAGGAACAAGTTTTCTTTAAGTAACGTTAGATAGGTTTTTGAGTTTGAAAATAGGATAAATAAAGTAAAATTTTAGAAAATTATTTCTAGATAATATAATGACGGTTACCTGTTTCTCGTCCATAGCACCAGAGCTGTATGTAGCAGCGAGGGTAGAACTACACATTTCTGAATACCACGGGACTTCCCCTCGCTCCGTGGCAGATGAAATTGAGAGGGTCCATATGGAATTTGTGTAACCATCGCAGTTGCAATTATCGTGTTCCCGACCGCCATTACCGGACGCCCATACAAATATAGAACCCTTACCGTTGCGACCCTACAAAATAATGTTACCCACATTTTTAAAAATAAATTGCTACTACTACTAACTACAGCTAAAACGCAAGAGTAATATGCATTAACTGCAAAATATTAAGTATCTTTATTAAGTATTAGAAGTTTTAATAACAACTATCCACTTAGTGGAGTTGATTCCAAACTCTCAATTTAACAAATGACAACAAATAAGATTTATTACCTAGAGACAATTAAATTATTTTTTTTCTCACGTTTTGTTATGAACCATAAGCGCGACTAAATTTGCTTACGGAATCTGCGTGTTTAATTAAATATGTCATTGAGTCTATTCTCGAACTAATTATTGCTATAGAATCTAAATATATTATATGTAAAAAATATGTATTTTATATGTAAAAAAAAAAACATTTATTTTTGAACCATTAAATTTTATATACCTCCGCCGATATAAATGCATTGCTGTTATGCTGACAGATTTATATTATTTATGTTGGTTGAAATTTATTTTTTATTCTTTATTTTATCCGATAGGACAGCTGTTTTAATTGAAACACGTTTTACATACTCAATTTAAAATTTACATTTCAAGGACATACAATCTACATATCAATTTGATCTTACAAATCATAACGAATATAAAAAGTTATAGCAAAATTTTTGAAATATCTTCTAAGTATCAAAATAAAATCAAATAAAAGTAAATAAACACAGATAATTGCAGAAATTTATTACAAAAATAATGACATACTATATTCGAAATAATAAAAATATTACATATTTCTTTGATTCTATTTAAAATTTTTGGCCTGATTTTTATAACATAGTGTTACTTCAATAAAATGTATATATTTTTATTGGAAGCCTTATTTTGGTAAGATAGGTACAAAACTGGGAGATTGTTTTGAAAAAAATGCTTTAGTTATTTGTAACTGTCGAAAAATACCAAAATACTTTTTTATAAAAACGTACAATCCTAGACAATGCATTTTTTTACTCGGTGCTTTGGATGGTTGAAAGAGGTGTAGATTATGTACATTTCAATACCTAGAACATTTGACAAGTACATTTAAAGATGGCCACTAAATAAAATGTTTGGTGAACTAAAACATAATCTTCAATATCATGTTTAAAATTCAGATCATCTAGGATAAGTTCAATTAGCAATAGGGAATATGCATAAAATTTAAAATGGTTTCAAATATTTTTTTCTCGAATACTTATTATCATCTTATTATATTAAAAATATTTTTTTAATTTACTAACCATTTAAGACCATAAAATAATTTGTGAAAAGTATAAATTAAGGGAGCGGCAATTCAAACTTTCAAAACGCGCCACCAATGGTCGAAAGGAAGTTCATAGAAACATTAATACCACAGGGTTTCTAAGAAAAATAAATAATTTAAACCTACATTTTTGTGCTTAAGAGTTTTATTAAATGATACGATTGTTTAGGTAATCCTAAAAATCATTTTCTCAATACTCAACAACTGTAACAAAACAACTACAAACTCTTTTTCAATAGCAGTTAGCATGCTATTGAAAAAACATTACAATTTTAAAATGTTTTTCCTCTGAATCATTTTCCACTTGACTTGACTCAGATAAAGAACTCGGTTTATAATCAGCAGATATAGAGAATATAGATGCTATATAGAAGAACTATCTGATATGTTTAGAGTAATTCTGCTGTAGTTTCCTTTTTAAAACAGATAGTTTTACTGGTAAAGTTCCACTATTGAGTGTTGAATGAAGAAATCGTGAGAATGCTTTATTTTGTTTTTCACCAGGTATATTTACATTGACATTTGCAGTATAGGTAAACATTTATCTATACTGCAAAGTTAGAAACATTGGTTAGGATTTTCGAAAGAAACCTAATCAATTGAAGACGATCCTCGTTCAGGAAGGCCAGTTGAGGCCACCACATTGGACATCGTCGAAAAAGTGAAGAAAATTGTACTAGAGGAGGCCCGTTTGAAGAAAAAACAATTATTTGCATTAGTTGGAGTATCAGATACCACTATTTTGCGAATCCTACATGAATACCTGGGTATGACAAAAGTCAGTGCAAGATGGGTACCGAGAATGCTCAAGCCGCGCCGTTTTAGAAAGAGCGCGTCGATGCGCGTCGATGCGTCAAAGCATTTTTTGGAGTTGTGTGGATATAAACCTGCACACATTTTGGACCGAATTGTTATGGGAGTTGAAACATCACTTTGAGCCTGAGCCTAAACAAAAGTCCATGCAATGGCATAAAAAGGGAACACCACCGCCAAACAAATTCAAGGTGGCGGAGTCGGCTAGAAAGATTATGGCTACTATTTTTTGAGATTGTGAGGGGATAATCTTGATTGATTACAAAGAAAAGGAACGGACTATAACCGGAGAATACTACGCAACGATATTAGGAAAATTAAAGGATACCATCAAGGTAAAGCGGCGAGAAAAATTGACAAAGGTTGTGTTACTCTTGCAAGACAACGTGCCGGTTCACAAGAGCAGAATTGCAATGGCTGCTCTGCACCCGCATGGGTTCGAATCCCTAGTTCACCCACCTTAATGTCTAGACCTGGCCCCAAGTGACTTTTTTTATTCCCTAATTTAAAAAAATACTTAAGGGGAAGGAAATTTTCCGACGACAATGAGGTAAAGGAGGCGATTGTGCCCCTTTTGACGGAAAAGATAAAATATATTTTTGTAGTGGTTAAGAAAAATTTATTCATAGGTCTAATAAATGTATTGAACTTAAGGGTGATTATATTGAAAAGAAAAAAAGATTTTTTGTTTTATATTATTTAGATCCCTTTCATTCCACGAACTTTTGGACCTCCTCTCGTATAGATGATATATCACTATCTCTTTTGTACTTTTTAATTAAAAAATAATGTTAATATGAATTTATGAGGGTTTTACCTTAGTGACTCCTTCTATAAACGCTCTAGTGGCGAGTTCCCCTGGCCCGTCCACAGTTTTGCCATCATCATCGGGTCCCCACGAAGCACTATAAATATCTACGTGTTGAGGATTTAGACTCAGGGAACGAGCTTCCACAGCATCTGTTACGTCACCGTCTAGCATTCTCACACCTGAAAAAAAAGTACTTTAAATACGAGTAGATTATTTTATATTTTGTAAGAAGTACTAAAAAAGTCAACGCTCGAGCGCCATACCGACGCTTAGAGTTAATGACAATTCAGAGACAACATATAAATTTTGTATGGGAAAATTTTAATTTTAAAAACTATTAATTTTAAAAAGTCGTAGAACAAATGTTGTTCTAATTGATGTAGAGAGGCTGCCTGCAAGAAGTGGTCAACTAATTAAAAATAACCCTGTACATACATATATACAAAAAATATTAGAGATTCGACAAATAAATACCATTATTAAAATTGAGTCAACTGAAACCACAAATCCAATAAACAGGAAGATTATTGTAACAACTTTCCAAACTATTATAAACATGAGAAAACCATTCTCTACCAATACAATACATACAGTACAAAAAGAAGCAACTAAAGAATGTATAAATTTATTAACTAATAACATTATATAATGAATACTTATAACTATTATATTATATATAACGTATCAATTTATGTCTTATTACTTTAAGTATTTTCAGTTAAACTAAACTTCTAATCAGTATTTTTATTGTTAGCCGAAGTGGTATTCTTATACCAAATTTTCAGTCTCGTATTAACTAAGTGCTTTTAATAAAACTATATGTTCTTTCAAACAAATCAGAAAGTTTTTAAATAATCTAAAAAGATTATTTTTCGATTGGATAATGTAGTAGTACTGTAAATATATAAAGATATATTAAAGCAGAAAAACAATTAAACTTTCAAAATTTTAAGCCATAATTTCAACATTCTTACAAGTCATAAATTTGTTTCCAAAGTTCTTTCAGTTTATGTTCACAATTATCATGAAATATAATTAAACAAACTATAACAAATTACAGAAAAACCATTAAGTGCATCTCGTTGATGTTTATTCCTACCTTACTTGCCTTTTAGCAAGCTTATGGTAAAGGATGGATTAACTTGAATTATCTTCTAATAACTGTAAAACGATATTTATAAACTTTATTGAGGGTTATTGCCATTCTTACCCAGAAACATCTAAATACGCAAAACCTACACATGTCTATTAAAGTAAAAGAACTTTTATGTTTATATAGATTGGAATTGTATTATTTTAAAGACTTCGGAACGTGAATGTAACTGACCAGTAGACTGATGGATCAACAAAATATTTTAGTACACTTACCTCCAATGCTTGCTTCGTAAGCGACACCCACAGCACACAGCGAGTTGTTAGCTGTAGCAGCTACCTCTCCGGCACACCTTGTACCGTGGCGGTTGGAGTCGATCATGTCATACCGCGGCTGCGGGTCTGAGTCTTGGGAGTTCACGTCATATGATGCCATGGGATCCTAGATACATCATTAATTAGTATTTTTTGTACAACTAACTTTTTAATATTACTTGAATAATATTTTCGCGACAGGTAATTAGTCTGGCCATAAATATTGTTAAAAATAAAAAAAATATAAATTTGAATTTGGAATCTGTCATTTTTATACGATTGCTAATTGTGTTTTCTAATTTTGCTGCCAATATATTGTACAATATTTTGCGATATTAAAATGGAGTGGGGTGATAAAGAATACAGCATCGATGATGATTGCATTACACTAAGTAGGTATGGAACCAAATGTAATTTTTAAAACTCTCCATACACTTGGTATTAGTAAAGATTTGGCCGTCCACGTAGTGTTCGTACTAATAATATGGTAAAAGCATTAAGGGAAAGAATGCGAAGAAATCCGGTCTGAAAGCAAAAGATTTTATATTTTTAGATTTTAGACTGTGGAGAAATATTACTATTTCAAGAACACGGCTGTGATGTATTGTGTCGACTAACAAAAGGCTTTTGATTTCGTCAGGTGGAAGGATCTCTGGGCGGTCCTTTCGTAACTGGGTGTCCTTAGTCATCTTGCGTGATTTATTTACACCCTATACAGCACGAGCTAGTTGCACGGTCGGCTAACAGGTTCCGCTTCCAAAAAGCTTGCGGCAAGGATATGTAATCTCTGCCATTCTCTTTACTATATACGACAAATAAATAATGCGCAAAGCCCTGGATAGATGAGGGGGGAGAATCAGTATTGGTGAATTGTATATATTAAAAACTTAGAACGGCCGATGACACCACCTTATTTTCCTCTTCAGAGTAGAAAATGATTGTACTATTGCAAACGACTTAGGAGCGCAACTACAGTTGTGGGTTTGACCATAAACCGAGGCAAAATCAAGGTAATGACCATTACTCGATCTGCGATCAGTCGGTGCACAACTAGGCTTAGGGATTACGAGGTTACGAGATATTTAAAGAATTTCAATATCTAACATCGCTTATTACCAAAAATTGCAGCTGCAAAAAAGAGATTCGTAAAAGCACTGGCATATCGAAAATTATGATAACAAAGCTGAACAAAGTGTGACTGAAGGTACGGAAACGTAAGCAATCGGAGAAAGGTACATCTAGTCCAGGCTCTAGTATTATCAATAATAATGTACGTCTCGGAGATATGGACCTTGAAAGCCGCGGACAGGAAGCGAGTCGATGCATTGGATATTGCTTGCTTGCTTCTTGGAGAGCATTGCGGGATGGAGTCAGGCGGGATCAAAATCCTCAATAATACTGTTACACACAAGTAGGGGTATACAGATTGTGCTTCGTAAACCAAATATGTATATATTTTAACTTAGACAACCATTAGAACATGTGACATTATTCCACATTTAAATATTAAAAAAAAAAACTCAATATTAAGCAAATTATTTTTGCCAATTTTCTATAAGAAGCGTCCATTCAATTAATTTAATCTTTTTGTGTTTTTTGCGAACACGATATTTTGTAGTTTGCAAAAAGTCGAGGGCATCAAATAATTAAAAATAAAAGCGTATAAGTATGCAATTGTCCTCAAGATCTGTGAAATTATATTTAAATGACACAATTTGAATCATTTTGGCAAGTGTTTTGATAAATTTAGATAATCAATAGATATTATATATTAAGATCAATATATTATTATTATTATATCGACTGTACAACGACATTATTCTCAATAGGATGTATAATGCAAATATGTCATTGTTTATAGCCAATATAAGATAAACACAATGATAATAAACAAATAACGCATACAAACAAACCTGTAATGTATTGTTTCGGGATCGACCTGTCCAATCCTAAACCTGTTAATTTTATCCAAAGTCACAAAAAAGCACGTAACCATAAAACAATATTTGAATCATGACTTCAAAGTAGAAATGTAAAAAATTATGAACTCATTTCAATAGCATATCGATCTGGATATAAATACATATCTCATCGTAGTCGCTTTAAATACACGTGATCGGATGCTATTATAAATGTGTATTATACGATGAAAGGCTGTTTATAATCGCTTATACGAAACATGGCACATATCGCCGTAATAACAGTGACCTCATTACCCGTTTTTGAAACCTACATTGAGATTAAAGACCAAAGCGAAATGAATCGTGTAATTTTCAACTCGACCGCCTTTGCTGATAATTATTGTAGCCCGAAACTAACAAAGCTGTTTCAATAACGACTTTTGTTCAATCGGCGGAAAAGCAATTTGCTTGTCATGGCTTTAGCAACTCCTAAGTATGTAGTAATATACTCGAGAACGCCAGTCTGCTTTGGATATTAGGGCAAGTTGCCAGCTTATCTGTTCCACAATCCATCATAAGCTTTAGAGTTGCCACTGTAATCTTACTGCATCAACGTTGATGAGCCGCAGACACTACGTATGTAGAGAGCAAATATGTTTTTAGATTTAGTTTGCGAACTGGTTCTAAATGGACTACTAAGAAATGTTTTACGTCTTCTCTTTATTCTGGTTAAATATACACTGATCTTTCTCATTCATCTAAATTCCTATCTCCATATTTTTTTGTTTATAATATTATATGTTAGTTTCATACGTATTCAAAATAATTTGAAAAATATATTGTATGTACAAAATATACACCCATATCAAGGTTCGCATTTGATTTGGCAAGGAGGAAATATTGACAGATAGTTATTCGATTGTTCATAGATCTCAAAACTTTACCCTGAATTTTCAAAGCGTCATTAGTGATTTAAATCTACAAACAGTACTGCAATTTCAAACTTGACCGATTCAAAGACAGCTCTTTGATTAATGCTTACTATAAGGATTTATACTGATAGTCGTTAGGTTAAAATAAATTTACATAACTTTCTGCTGCTTATTTTATTTTATTTCCTTCTTTTCAACCGACTTCAAAAAGGAGGAGGTTCTTAATTCGGCCGATATTTTTTTTCTTTTGTAGTGCTATAAACGATAACTTATAGACTTGCCTATTATTATAGGAGATGCCTATTATTTTTCCTGACCTGATTAGTTGTAACATTTTACACACATATAAAACTATTTTTCCTTATTTATGAATTATCAGTAGAAGTTTCTTTAATGAAGCCAAATGTAGTACAATATATTTACTGTAACATATGCTCAAATTCAGTTTCGGAAATATTTTCAGAAAAACAAAACAAAAATATTATTATTGATTAATATTACATTGCTAGGGATTGTAATTTATACACAACACATCAAAAGATACAATAACAGTTATAAATATAAATAAAACAATATTATAATTACATTAAATCACAATAATGCATACGAAGTTATATTTTGTAGCACATTACCACGTGATAATTAATATATATGTTAAAAGCACAAATATTTATACAGTGAAGTTTATGAAATAATCAATTGAATGCACAATTTTAATTGTCAGCGTTAATGTATGGATTCCTGGAGAACATAGTTGATAGTGTTGGCATGCTTTTGAGCTATTATGTTGATAACTAATTGGAGCTTCACTTACTTAATTAGTAACCTACTCGTAGTAACGATTTTCATTGACCGCCAATTAATTGATTAATGAATAGGAAAAACTAATCACTTATTTTTTTTTGCTCATATAGAACAATTAGTAAAATGAAGTTTGTTTTGTAATGGTGTTATTTGTTCACATTACAGTAAGAAACACAAACAGATCTTTCATTAGCTTAATTATAACTAAATATAAGGCTACAACACATTATTAAAGTTAAGTAATCATTATTTTATAGAAGTGACTGAAGTAATAGACAAAAATATAGTAAGATAGACAGTTTAATAAATTACCAAAAGACAAATTATTTGTATATATAAATATTTATCATAGCTACAGACAATTTTTTGAATGTTGCTATACCTTACGAATGTAATGCACTGTAAAAAAACACACTTGCCAAGAATACTACTGTTACTTACATAATTGGCAACCAAATCCGGATGATCAGTCTCGAGGCCATCGTCAAGGATAGTGACCACTACCCCTCGGCCGGTAATACCATCCCGCCACGCCGGGATCACGTTCATATCCAAACCACCACCTCGGTTCTGCACGAAACAATATACAATGTAGACAATGTAAACTTAAACGTAAAGGATTTTCCGGGGCATAGAGATTTCGTTATTATGTTTACTTTCAGATTCTAAACCCGATACTTAAGTTTATGATATCTTTAGGATATTTCAAGGGTTAATTCAAGGACAACTTTCGTTCCAAAGATTATTATATCTTTAAAGCTATAAATTGGGAACTCTAACGCCATCCATGACGCAGAACTAACTGTTTTGTTATTCCTAGCTTTAGAAGTTGATACTAAGATAGATATTTTTAGTACTATTATTAAATTATATGAAACTTAATTCCCATAAAAAAAACTATAGTCAAATAATTTTTTATATCCTGCCATAAAGAAAATTAAGACAAAACGTCGTAAAGCCAAATCCGTTTTAAAAAGAACCTTCCTGACGAACATTTTGCCATTTCAAGAAGTAACGAAATCCTTGAAATATAATGCGTAGAGACAGTTATCAATGGCATTTTCCGTAAATGGTAACTCATTTTTGTTAGTGGGCATCATTTGAGAAATGCATTTTTATGATTCTAATTTGTATTTATAATAAAGTCTATAATATATAAAAGTTTATAATATTTATAGTAAAGTAAGATGGCCCCATCGTTGTATTGTCAAGTGTTCCACAAGTAAAATATACACAAAATACACCAAACCCCACATGTTTAATTGTCCCGTGTGAGAATAAAACTAACGACTTTTTGCTCGGTGAGGGTTATTGACTACATATGCCGTTAATACTATGCATATTGTTTCTTTTATAATATTTAATTTTATAGTATGCAATATCATTAAACAATTATATGATTTATATAAATATAGAATGTAAAAAACCGATACGGGCAGGGATTCGAACCCGCGACTACTGGGAAACCGTCCCGTCGCTCTACCAACTGAGCTACCGTATCGCTGTCCGTCTCGGTGAATTAAGCATTCTATATGTGATCGTCTTTATCGGGACGGTGTTATTAATCATATAATTTTCAAAAATTATATGATTAATAACACCATTCTCAACATCGGTTTTAAATTACATTGTAACGTTAAAATTTATTTTATGATGCAATCATTACATTCAGATTTAATGTTATGAAAAAGCTTTATTGTATTGCTATTATTTTCATAATAAATTAATGAATTATCAGAAATTGTTAAATAAACAGAAAAATTTTGAATTGCTTTAAATATAAATAAATAATTTATATAATTTTTAGTCGCAGTTTTGACAGTATTTGAAAATATTAACAACTTTATAGGCACTTTCACCCTACAGAACGTTATTTCATCGTTTCATTCTCCTTGATCGGGTTTAGAAGTCAGAAAAAGCTTTTGTAAAATGTACAACAACTCTTACCCCATGGCATCTAAGTATAAATATGTTATTATAACGAATGTTTCTACTAAAGCGCTTCCTTAATATTTTACAAGAGGGGAACATTTAAAAAACATATTGTTTAAATATATTTTTTATACATCCTCCCGGCTGTATTCACGTTAGTTAAATTGGAATTTTCCCAACTAGTTTTAAATGTATTCTGAGTTCTTATTCATGAGGACGGCAGACTTGGCGACATCAGCTCACTGAGCGCGCTGCGCTGGTACACTACCATGGGGGAGAAGATGTAGCGTTTTCAGAGGTCTCTTGCAGATCCTTGCATTCGTCGTTATAACATGTTGTTTACACACTGTATTTAGAGTTGTCGTTTAGAGTTAATCTAAGCTGGTGTTATCATACAACTGTTATCCGTATAAAATTTGGTGGTATTAAACTAGTTTTCTTAGCTAAAACTTGTCCTTAAAAAAAATTGCTTTTACAAGAGCAATAAGATGAATTTTTTTTATGAAAATTCAATAAAAATTCCTGAGCATTTCTCATGTTCTGGAATTTTCATGGAGTAATTTGAAAAACCCGTTGTATTTAATGATCCTCTCAGACCTTTATACTGGCGGCGCAATCTGGACGAATTTTTCACAATTGTTTATAAACACCAGCTTAAAAATGTGGAATATTATCTTAACAATGGACATGAAGAGGTAAAGTTCACGATAAAAACAGATCCGATGGTATTTTAACAGTTAGCGTAAGACCACATTTGTTTTTAATGTATCCAGGAAACAAAGTAATGTTCCATTAATCAGAAAACAAAATTTCATTTTAAATAAATAATTAGAGCACGGTATAAAAAACACTAATTTCAAACTCTTAACATTTCAACACAAATTTCAAATTCTGAAGATCCTGAAAACAGTAACTTTAATATTTTAAAACTTTTGGTATGTTCTAAAGAAAAATCTTCTCCTCTTAATGAAGCAACGTTCTTGTATAATTATATTTTAGTATCTTCAGAATTAAGTCAAGTTCAAATATTGACAAAAGTCAGATTTTCAGTTTTAAAGAACTTCATTAATATTATTATGATGATGTTTAAGAATTCAGTAAATTTATTAATTTATATGAATAAAACTAATAAATTCAACATGAAGGATTATATTTACAAATACAAATTCTATTTATAAAGTACTGTTTTCAATTGTAAGGTTAAAGCTCTCAACTGTCATTTGAACAAGCAGACCAACGATTCCCAGTTGGATACGTAATATTTTCATTTTGTGGAACTCCTGTAGATTTCTCAGCGGATATATTATTTTAAATTTATTATTTTAAATTATTATTTTAAAATATATTATTTTAATATGGATTTTTTTTCATCATTATTACATGATAATACGTGAGCAAAAATATACAACATTAAGATATATCTCTATAGATAAGAAACCATACAATTATGTTATGTATAACACAATGTATGCATGGATGAAAACATCAAGAAATTTTAGTAGTCTTTAGTAAATGTATATCAAATAACATAAAGAGCAATAGAGTGATTATTACAAAAAAAAATATATTATAAATTAAGCCATAACATATTATATCTTAGTAGTAATAAAGACGAAGTATTTATGTTAAATAATTTTATTTATCAATAAATTTGGCAACTATTAAAATGGTTTTAATAATTATTATTTCATAATTAGAAAGATGAATAATATTTTTTTATGTTGAAAAAGTTTTAAGTTCGTAATTTTTAGCACTGAGAAAATTACTATTACTATTTATTATTCGTTCGAAAACGGATACGCGAGCTTAGACATGTATACAAAAATTAAATTAAAAATTTAAAAAACCCCCGATACAAAAAGACCTCTAAAAAGAGTAAAAATAATATTTTTATGTACTTATTGAACTCGTTGCGTCGGGAGACCGTTGTACGTACGTTGATAGTGTATATATTACGAAGTTAATCATTGAGGACTTAGACTATATCGTAATTTCTTTATTTCTTTATTTATTCGATATCGTAATTTCTTTATTTGCCTTGTTAACTTACTTGCATTTTAATTTCTTCCTTTATTAAACGGTCCCCCGACGCAACGAGTTCAATAAGTACATAAAAATATTATTTTTACTCTTTTTAGAGGTCTTTTTGTATCGGGGGTTTTTTAATTTTTTAATTTAATTTTTTTTTCTGCTTTTTAAACTTATGTTACTAATTTCTAAATTGTACTAAATAAACCTAAAAAAAAAAATTCAATTGTTTAAGTAGGAAAGATTTGTTTGTTTCTTTGAATTGAATAGGCTCCGATACTACAAGACCGATTTTAAAAAATCTTTTAGCATTAGAATCCTATATTATGGTTATATTTATTTATAAGGTTATATTTATTATTATAAGGTTATATTTATTATTATAAGGTTATATTTATTAAGAGAAATATATATTATATTTAATAAAATAAGGATCCACGTGAAAGTTTCGACAGTGTAATAAATTATAAATGTATTAAGTAACATGATTCAAGACTTTTTCATATAGGTAGGTAGGTAGGTTTCATATATACGAATATTAATAAATATAAACATTTAGAATTAAAATGATTTTCAATCACTAGTAAAAATATGATGAAGGGATTTTTATTATCACTAGCTGTTGCCCGTGATTCTTTATGACTACGATCATAAGCCATATAAATATATTTTTACAGTCTCCGTGGACGCAGTCACGGGCAACAGCTATCCCTAATAAAGTACTTTACCCCAGTACGTAAGTGTTAAAACCTTTTGGCCTTCATCCTTTTGCCGACACCGCTAGGAACAGCTAATTATTGCATAAGAACCTCTTCCCCGCACGAACAAAACGTCAATATCTTGAAGACGACTATTTCTATTTCAATCAAACATAGATAAGAACCATCTCGACGAGCATAGCTTTCGAATAAACAAAACCGCATTCAAATCCGTCCACGCATTTGGCCGCAAACAGCTAATTACTGCATAAAAACCTCTCCCCCGCACGAATAAAACGTCAATATCTTGAAGACGACTATTACTATTTTAATTAAACATAGATAAAAAACATCTCGACGAGCATACCTTTCGATTAAAAAAAACCGTATTCAAATCCGTTCACGCGTTTGGCCGCAAATAGCTAATTATTGCATAAGAACCTCTCCCCCGCACGAATAAAACGTCAATATCTTGAAGACGAATCGTTTTATTTTAATCAAACATAGATAACAACCATCTCGACGAGCAAAGCTTTCGATTAAAAAAAAACTGCATTCAAATCCGTCCACGCGTTTGTCCGGAAATTTGCCACAGACAGATACACAGATACACATATACACAGATACACAGATACACAGATACACAGATACACAGATACACAGATCGACAGGTCAAACTTATAACACCCCTCTTTTTAGTCGGGGGTTAAAAATGAACCAAAACTATTTCAATTTAATGAAACTTATACCTACTTAATACTTGAACAATAGAAATGTATCGCAACTTAAATATATGAACAAGTAGAATACGAACCAGATACCACATGTGAGGCCACTTAGGATCATTTAATAGGAACTTGGAGTCGGTAGAGCGCGGCCGGCCTTTCACTCTGGAGTGCATCACACGTTTTGAAGCGGCTTCTCTTTTCAATGAGGGCACCTCTGATGGTTTTGTTTCAGCTAAATCAAATAAAATTCAATTAAACTCTCGTATATTGTCAATTATGGTATGTTATAGTGTTTCACAGGCTCGTTTATGTCATTATTTGGGTCAAGCAAATTATTTGATGTTACTACCATTATATATATTGGTCTACAAACCTTTGTAATTGAACTTAAATTTTAATTATCGTTTTTTATTTAGTTTATATTAAATCTAGGGGTAAAAAAAAAACAAAATATTTAGTAATGATCACTGTTGTGTAAAAAAATAACTCCAAATCGTATGTTTTAGATGTACGAGTATCTTGGGTTCAAATTATAAGACAATTTAATTAACTGACTCTTTAAAAATTATTAATTATTACTCTTTAAAATTTATTAACGATAGCTTTGTCTACATTTACGCTACTGAATAAAATAAACTTTTTTATTTTTTTAATAATAGGAAAACTAATGCTCTAATGTAACATGCATTTACATGATCCAACAAACACATAACAGCATAATGATAGAGGAATACTGTCATTATGCGGCAAGTTATAACATAAAAGGATATGTTGTTATTAAAGTTTAAAAGAATAATGCGGGATTTAAAAGCATTACTTTGCCTTGATAGTGTAGCTGGACTAGTCCGTTGATCATTTGTTTAAAGTGCTGTATATATATTTTAAATGTAGTTTTTAGAAATTTTATCATGATAATGTTTTTATTATAATAAAGAATTACATTAAATACATTGAAATGTAAAACTTCTTGAACATATACCAAATATTTCATTTTCTCTGAACTTTATCATATTACATTCAAACTAAATGTACGAGTAACAAATTCGTTTGTTTATGGAGATTTTATATCTACAATATTGCAAATACATATGTATATATGTTAGTAATATATTTTTTTTATTTTCTGTACACAAACGGATATTTAATTATAAATATTACAAAATACTGAACAACATTTTAAAATGCATTATAAAATTATATAAAATATGTGAAAATCAAAACATGACTCTAAATTGGTTTGACAAAACATGTTCAACATATGAAATCAAATCGAAAAGCAAATATATATAAATAAAATATATATATATAGTAAATTAATTATAATAGAAAGTGAATAATGATTTCAAATACCTGTACTTGCAGAGTCTGGTATGAAGTCCCTTTTTTTCCTCGACAACACGCGCTGTTGTTTCGCCCATCGTACTCGAACGTCTGCTTCTAACCGCCCATGGTGTTCGTGAGCTGGTGACAGTGATCTCTTTGCCACCGAGTTGTGGAGAAAGTGGTAGTGGTTTTCGAATATCTGTTAAACAAGATAAACATAAATGAGTAAGATGTAATCAGACCTGTAAGACATATTTAAGTTATGTGAAAGAAATTTTTCTAAAATTACATAATAACATGACTAAATAAATTTAGATAACTCATAAAAAATATCTTCTTATTTAGTGTTGACTGTAGTTAAATATCGCAATATAAATAAAATAAAAAGTTGCAAAATTTCATGTCAAAGGTCTTTCACAAAGTTACTCAAACGTATACCAACTAATGATTTTAATTTAGTGATGAATTAAAAATTAGCACGATATTAAACTTCACTGGCATTCCCTGCCCAGTACTGCTATGACCATTTTAAATTAGCTAACTGAGGTTATCCTTTTGCGAAACAATTGTGATTTAACGCTTGGCAGAGTTCCATATAACAATACATTTTTAACTTACAACGCTGTAAACGTACTGTTAGTTACTCGTTTGTATATAACATTTAATACACAATAGAATATACAGTAAGTCTATTGCTTGTTTATTACGATAATACATTTTACATTTATCTTGCAAGTTGCTAAACCTAAAATCACCATAAGAAAGTAGCATATTATTTATTTATTTATTTTATTTATTTATATCTTTTCCACTTAGAATCATAATCAGTGATCACTTGTGTACGTCAACATGGAAATGTCAGGAGGGCCTATTACGATACTAGATTTATCGTAATAAGCCCTTCTGAAAAAGCACTTTCCATCTTAATGTTAAAGCTATGAGGGTTCCAAACGCTTCCTGGTCTGAGAAGAACCACACAACAAACTCAGCCGGATATATTTTTTGTTATTGTGATCACTGTTTCACAAACGTCAAACTTAAGTGCAATTTTGGAACAACTAGAACCTTCGCAATCAATCTGAAAATTAAAGAAACAGAGCCTTATTTAATTTGGTATACAATTAAAACAAAGATTTCAAATACAAATTAAGACTTAGCACCATGCGAGCGAGCAGAAAACCATGCTAATACAAAATGGTATCTATTATTTCTATTGCATGTAATATTTGTATTATACTCGGACTTAGAAAAGTAATCTTTAATAACATTGATTTTATTATTGGTCGGGGAAAAGTCCCTTCGCATATAGTACTTGTATGTATAAACTTGTAATAAAAAAATCTTTGTCTATACTATTTGTATCTGGCTGATTTTAATCACATCAAAACGGTTACATTTTAAACAGGAAACAATTAAGTAAAGTGTTGTTTTCCATCATGTTTCATTTTCTTACTGTTAAAAGACACATATAATTTTATCACCAAAAAATAAAAAATGCGAAACAAGCTGCGAAAATAATTGTGAAGTTTACATACCGCAATATAAATGAAAGTAGTACAAAGGTTTTAAGTAGAGGAATTTTCATGTCAAAGATACACTTCGCCCTGGTCGATCTTTTAACAAATATTTTTTTTGAAAAGATAGACTAAGATTGGCATCTCACTAGTGATCACGGAGCTGAAGAACTGGACAGAAAATAGTTTTGGCCCATTTGTAAAAAGCTGGATACACAAAAAAGCTTGATATTTTTATGCCACACGAGGTCACTGAAAGGAATCCAATGAACCTAATGAATGAAGTTTACATATTTGCGATTCTTTACTGAGAAGTAATGAAACCGATCCATTTTTAAAGAGACTGGTAACTGATAATGAAGAGTGGATCACATTTGATAGGAATGTGCGAAGAAAATCGTATTCACAGATAGTGGCAAACCTCGGGTTAACTCGCAATAAGGTTATGCTGTATGTATGTTGGAACTAGAAGAGCATTTTTCATTATGAGCTTTAAACCCCATACAGAACCATCAATTCGATTCTTTTCTGCTAACAGCTGATGAAATTAAAGCAGGAATTTGAAAGAAAGAGGCGTCTTTCTTCATGATAACGCGAGACCATACACTATTTTAACCACTCAGCAAAATTAAAAGAGTTTTTTTATAGCCCTGTTTTGCTTCTTCAGATTGCTGTGTGTTTCGGTCTCTACAGAATGATTTAAGCTCTGTTAGATTAAAATCAAGAGAGAACTGCTAAAACTACTGGTTTCGTTTTTTGATCAGATGTTCCAAAATATTTACGCGAAGGGGATTATGTCACTACCTATAAAATGGCAAAATTATCGAACACAGTAGTACCTGTGAAATATAAAAAAATGTTAAGAGACTATAAGAAAATGTCCACTCTTCATATAAATAAAGAGGAAACTTTTTCCTCCACCCTTTTTTTTAAATATAGGGGTAAAACGAAAGTTAGTTAAAAATAAATAAAAAAGAATGTTCCCGTCTAAAGATACATAAATATAAAGAACCCCCAAAGATGTTTTTATCTTAGAGCCTCTTTTCATCCTATAAAAGCAGAGACGAGCTAAAAATAATTTAACTGAGTTTTAGAGTGTTTTTAATTAGGTTATAGTAAAAACTATATTTCTATAAAATATACAGTAAAAAAGTAAACCTTTTAGTCATACGTTGCAGGTGAACAATTTGAAGTTTAGAAAATAGAGCTGCAGAAGTTAAAACAACAATAATAAATCTTTTACTTTGTCACTATGTCGAGTCTTAGAGAAAAAGTGTGCTTCAATTAAAGTGAACCGTTTCAAAGAGTATGAACTAGCTTGCTGCATTGTCCTTTTTTTTAAAGACTTCTGAGAATCATTATTAACTTCTAGTCTTATATACAGATGTGCGCATACATATTTATGTTGTATAGATACAATCACATTTAAAACCTTTCCGTACCATACCTTTCCAACCCATACCTTTTGCGTTTATACTTCTTTAAACATTTTACCCTCTTTGAGTTTTTTTTAGTTTTCCTTTATATGTTATAAAATATACATTGCATACCCTTTTGCAGTAAATGTACATCGTCCTATGTCTGCGATTAACAAAAAAAATATTTAAACAACTAGGAAATGTATTCGAACTATATGTTAGAGATTTTAGAAGTTACAGAACAAAATAAATGAGGCATAAAAAAAATTCTTCGTTATTTATAGAAACTCAACAAAATTAAGACGGATTACGCAACATGTACATCTTAGAAGCTAAGTCTAAAAGGTGACGGTTCGATAATACTACAGAATAAAAGATTAAAAGGACGTTTGAAAGCCCACTCTGCTTCAGTTAAAACGTACTGTGCTTTTAGGATTACCGTGCGACCCCCATTTTTATCTTTATAAGATTGAAAGCCGTCACAGCTTTTCAGATTTGGTAAGTCCTTTAATTGAAATATGAGCTATAAAATAAAACTAATTTTATTTATAATTAATACCTTTTAATTTTTTTTAATTAATACCTTTAGGAATAAAAATATTTTATAGATGATTTATTGTTTTGTCGGCTTCCGTACCTTGACAGGAAAAAACCTTTATAGAATCACTTTGTTTTTAAAAGAGCGTGAAAGTATCAAGCTGAAATTTATATCGAATACTCAAATCTACGGTTTCTTAGAGCTGTGAAAAAATCAAACTTCTAAGTCAATACAATTAAAGGATACAACCGTTTATGCCGCAACTTTTCGAAACTCGCTAAGAAATGAGAACTTACAGGGTACTTCCCTTTATTTCCAAAATCATTAAATTTTGTACGAACTAATGTCTTATAGTACAGATAAAGGAAAAATTGCTGAGACAGTTAAATTTTAGTTACATCGTATAATAAAAATATTTTTATTAATTTTAAAGTTACTAACTCGTTTGCACAGCAATTTTTTACCTAGCGACTATTTGCAAGGGAATCAAAACCTAAAGCCTAAAGTTTTGAAATTTGGCATAAAATAATTTTTATAGCATATACAAAGAAACTACCGAAAACCTAAAATTTATAGTTACATCACATATTTTTTATAATTAATGGAACGGAACCTTCGTGCGCGCGTCCGACACACACTTGACCGGTTTTTTAAATTACAATTTTTATTTGTTATAATAATAATAAGTTTATTGTAGACCACACTAATTGTATTGTTTTAAAAAATACAAGGACCACAATGTATACAAATACGCAAATAATATCTATTATAACAAAAAAAAAAATTTTTCGTATGTTAAAAAAATACTTAAGAAGAATATTGTATCAAAGTGACACTATGACGCCAGCATATTCGCCAGCGATTTACGTAATTTCCGTGGAAAAGAGATATTTTCCCATAAAAAGTAGTCTATGTTCTTTATTAATATCTTATCTATGTTCATTTCAAATTTCATCAAAATTGTTGGATTGGTTTAAGCGTTAAAGCGTAACAGACAGACAGACAGATGGCATACAGATAGCAGACAGACAAAGTTACTTTAAAATTCATAATATTAGTATGTATGAGCAACGGTAGTAAAGTTTGAACTATATAACAATAACAACTTAACTTTTAATCTGTTTAACCATTATTGCATAACATCCACTCCATTCAAATATAATATGGTGATTTAATAGAAATAATATCTTTCTGAACTTTCTTTCTGACTGATAATCGAGATATCGTCTATTTACATGCTATAAAGAGGGGTATTTATTTATTTATTTTAAGATGTGTTTATTAAGATGAAAAAGAATAAAGGTGACAACACGTCTCTTTTACATATATCTATCAAGTCAAGCTTGCTGCTGAAGACCTCGAAGATAACTTTGAAATAAGTCGATCACTAATGGAGATATGTTAAAAGAACGAAGCAAATTCAATAAGATGTCCTTATCGACAGAATTAAAAGTCATGTCAAAATTGTGAGTTGTTTTTGTCAAGGTCCAACCGAATGTTGTATATAACTTTGACAAGAGTCGTAGTACATAATGACTGACTGACTTAATCGAAAACCATATTGTAAAGGGTTTAGAATTTTGTTGGTATTTAGAAAAATATTTAATTTTAGTTATAAAGCCTACAGCCGGAAATTGCAAAAATATACGTATATTTTAAATAATTTATTAAACTTACATTACAATTAAAATGAACTCTACTATAACCTAATTAACGGGTGTTAAAGGTTTCGAAGTGTTAGTCCAAGCCAATGATGTCTGAAGTCACGTACGCTCTCGTAAGCTGTAACATCAGCGTTTCTGTCAGTATACAAGTAGCAGAATTTGATTCTGGCACTTTCATGAACGGTCCGAGTGAACATTAACGTAACGGCTGATGCATAACAGTGCTAAATGATGCATCAGCAATATATGTCATTTTTGATGTTGTATTATATATATTATAAATTATAATTATATACCGCCCCGTTGGTTGAGTGGTTAGCGCAGACGCCTAACGTTTTGCGACGCAATGGGGCTCGGGTTCGATCCCCGACAGGGACAGGCATGTATGTGATGAACATAAATGTCTGTATTTGTGGGTTTGGTCGTTTAATTAAATATTATTTACCACAAGCAAATAATTTGCTTACTTAGGGGTTAGATCAATATGTGTAACGTGTCCTGTATTTCTGATTATTCAACAATGATTACTCTAAAAGTAACTTGTAGTTATGTTAAAACAAAAAACCAAGATATTGTAGTATTTTATTTCGCTCATTCATAATAATTTGATCGAAATTATTTTAAGAATATTTGAGATGAGATGTGAAACCACATTATTCGTTTCAATTGTTTGCCAATTCTAAATTATTTAGAATAGGAGAATATAATGGTCTTACATTGGTTTGGTAATCTTTCAGTGTCTTTTGAAAGTGTTTGTTTTCCGGAACAAATAAAATACCTTGTCAACGTGACATCATTTTAGCAACATCACGGATATTTTAACCAAATTACATTTTCGTTATATTAAGTTCTACAATTTCCACTGACACGGGGCCGATCCAACCCATAGCAATTGCATAACGGTTTAGCTTTTATACATCAATCTTTATACCTCACTAAATTCTCACATTAAAGGGCGAAATTGCGTCAAGTACTCCATACTTTACACCCCGTGAGGGGATCGCTCTCCGTTGTCATGGCAACTGAGGGATGACCTCTCCAAAATCAGATTTACCAGCTTCTAGTAACGTTATTTTGTAACATTATTATTTGTACGTTTTATTAAGAACTAAAATTTTTATATAAAAATCTTTGGAACTACTTCCTCACAAAATATGATTATCAGTCAAAAAATTTGTTTGAAATTTTTATTAATTAAATTATTTTTATTATTCAACATGGAAAATACTTGAACCTTTGATCTGGGGATACCATGTCATGGGAACGCTCGGTGCTTGTAAACAATACAGCCCATGTAAAATAAGTTTGGTACATGGCCGGGCCAATTTCAACGTTACCCTAGAGAATATTTTAAACAATGTTTAATTTAAGGAATATCTTATCGTGAAAAACAAAGATGCACGTGTGTAAAGTAACAAAACTTTATATTTAATAGGTTTCCTTTGGGAGATCTTCCATTCTTCGATTAATTAAATAATTACCATCATCATGTCAAATTTCAAAATTGGAATTCTGATTCTGATTATGATACAACATAAATAATATACTTCTATTTAGTGAATTCAAGAAATAGTTACGTTATTTTACAATTTAGATAAAACTTGACACTTTTTCCAATGTTCAGTTAGAAAACTTATCGTATGATAGTCAATGCAGAAATAATTTCTACGACATCTGAAATTCATTGGAAATAAGATCCGAGCAAACGCAATGTAGTGAAAACGTGCGCTATTTTAAAAAGCGAGGCTTTTACGACTATGCTTCCCCACTTTAATCTCCCGTTCTCCAACCCCCTCTTCCATCTCACATCGTCTTGGTCGACAGACAGCACGGCATGATATATTTTATTTCGGTATCTATTAAACGCACGACAAGTTTTAAAACGTTCCATTTCAAAACTCGCTTCAAAGCGTTACTTGAAATTATTTTTTTATAACGCAGATTTGTGTTTTATATAATGCTTCATATAATCCTTAAAGAAAACCAATATCCATTATGAAGATAAATGACACTATTAGTGTTTCATAAAACCTATTATTTCTAAATGGATGGACATGAGAAAACGTTGCCATTTTTCTTTTATTTTTTAAAAGACAATTTCATTCAGAAAAACATATCTTAACATATTGTTATTAATTATTTATAGTCTAATATAATAATGAAATAGAAGCAATTTAGATATATTGAAATAAAATAATAAGTAAAATAATATAAGATATTTAATAAGTATCTGTAAAAAGTAAGACAGTATAAGTATCTGTATTTAATAAGTATCTGTATCTTTTTTTTTATAAAAAAAAAGGATATGTATCATCTATCCAGAGTTGACAATAAAATGAGACGTCTTGATCATAAAAGCAATAACATTCATAAAAAATATCAATTTCAAAAGCTCGTTCATTAATAAATCCGAACAGTATCACAAAATACTAAGACAATAGTTACAACTCGCGCGTTTTACCCTTGCTGTTGTCGTGAAGTACCATACAGTTTTAATTAGCCCCGGAAGTTATTTTGCAGTGCAGGGTAATGTTAATGCATTTAAAATATTTTTCATCAAATAAAATGGCATTGGAAAGAGTTCTATTATCTTAGAGTCCGTTATAAATTGAACATGGTAAATCGAATTTAACAATTTTAAAGAATGTTATACGATTGATGGCTTTTGTGTTTTTTTTTCTTTAATTCATTTAACCGATATATACTTGTAAAATTTATAATTGAAAATATTCACCAAATATATGAGGAGCAAGCTAGCCACGTTGATTAAAACGTTCGTCTGGGGTAGGTATCTAATCAAACATTGACAGAGTCATAGTTGAGTGACGTTGGCTCCGTGAGTTAGTTAAATTAAGCCATGGGAATAATATTCCAAGTATATGTGTTGGTTTCAGTGCAGAATTAATTTTTTAGATAGTCTTATATCAGTATACACACATTTTACATACATTTATTATTATTAGTTAATGTTTGATACTCGAAAAGTTCTTTTAATATACACATTTTTAAGAGAGGTTTCAGCATTATCTTCTATCCAGCTTTTTCTTTATTTGACAGACACACTGGATGGAGGGTGGTAATTTGAAAAATATTCATTTATAAAAAATTATACATATCTACCTACGAGTATATTTGGCTACCTTATCTAACTAATTGGATAAAATCAACGAATCTCGGTCTCCATACAACATTAACAAAAAATTTCAATAACAATGTTTGCGAACTTAAGTATAATATTAATACTTTTTAATAACTAAAGTATTAATATTATACTGAATTATAATAGTATGATTTTTTTTTAATTACTGAAACAAACACTAAAAATAAATTGAATTCTGTTAAAAAAAAATTATAGCAAAAAAAAACACGACAATATAAAGATTTCTTTATTTACAAACAATTTGATGTGATCTTCAATAAATCCACACCCTTGAAGGACCGCGAGCTTTAGTTCAATCAAAACAAATGGAACTTGAATATAAACTTGTCTATTTAATAAAGCTTTGGCTTAAGCTTAAGAAAAATAATCTTTGAACAAGCAAGCAAGCTGTACAAAGTTCAGTGAACCTTTGAAAATTATTGTGTACATTAGTTGGCGACACGATAACTAAGTTAGCACATAACGGTGTCCGAAACATTAATTTTTACAAGATACTAAGAAATGTGTTCGAAAAATAAATATAACAAATACTTATTTACAACAAGTTATATACATAACATTTTATTAAATTATATTTTATTTACCTCTTCAGATATAGAATAGCTCAATTGGTGTGATTAAAAAGAGTTAATAGCTTAGTGACGGTAAATTATAAAATATAAATAATGCACTGATACATCGATTGATACACAACTTACTTACACTTAAAGTGTCATATTTACTTAATTTTAAGGTAGTACTTGATATTATTGTTTATAATTTATCCCCGTTATATCATAAATTACTAGTAACTTTATAATAAATGCGTAATATAATAAAAATACAACTATTTACTGTGTTATAATATTAGTATGATTAAATTAAAAATATTTACTTTTGAACCTGTTAAAAGGTATTACGACGCGAGGTTATGGAACATTTATAATTTTATCTTAACTCCAGCGCTGACACAGTTTCTATATAGATGACATTTTCAATTTACATATGTCAATGTACAATTATATTTAGCGCCTCGCTTCACGTTTAGAAAATTAGACCCACATTCTGTGTTAGTTGCTCTTTTAGAATATGAACTCAAATAAATTCTTATATATTAACACTAGTTTATCAAAAAGTTGTGTTTTTATATCGTGATTTTATTTAATGAATAGGTCTCAGAGTTTAGTCCCCTTAAAAAGATGACATTTCATTGATCTTGTTTATTAAAAGTGCAACTTATTACACGTCTAGAACTTCTTAAGTTTCAAATATATTCAGAAAATAAAGCAAGAGTATAAAAAAATATATATATTCATGAAAATACTCTTAAAAATACAACAAAAATGTGAATCAAAAGACAGGCTATTCAGTCTAGGTGCTAGTGCATTACTGATAGGTTAGCATATGCTAATGCAGGCTTTTAGACTCTTCGTATGAGATAAATCTCGAGCAACCATGAGATTTATCAAGCCTGGTTGCAGAATTTATTCCTTAGCTTTAAAATTTAAATGATATTGCTTTTCAAGAACTTACGACCTTAAAGACTCGCATTTTTGCTTACTATTTGTTGTGTGTATAAAAATTTTATGAGTTCTAAAGACCACTGAAGATACAATGAGAATATTGCCTTTATTTTATGCTTAATACAAATAATACTTAAAACTTACGGCAGACGCCCATGTGTAAAATTGTATAAACCCATATTTCACTGATTAAGTCCGACTTATCCTTATATCTTCCTTCTCCAGACTTGAAAAAATCGCGAGGGAAAAATTTACATATAAAACAAATTTATGTTGTGAAACTATTCCTTAAGGTTTTTTATAACTATGCAACTTGAATTAATTCCATACGCAGAAAGTGCAATTTACAAATGTAATTATATTCGTTGATTCTGGTATGCAATAAATTAAGAAGATAATAATAAACCTGCATCCGGAAGTTTTATATAAAAATATGAAGCTAACGCTATCAAAATATGAAATATTATTTTAAATATGAACAAACTAACTATGAGTTTGTACAAAAAAGTTAACACCAAAATGTAATACCATGCAAGTTGCAAAATTTTAAATACTTGACAATTCTCGTGAGACGCACACAACAGTTAATACGAGTGCAGCTTCGCTTTTTTCAAGCCCAAATTAAAAATGGAGAGAGACGTCAACCTTATTAAAGATAAAAGGATCGCATAAATTAAAACATTTAATGTTCGTAGTTTATTAATTTTCAGACAGCGCGGTAGCTTTTATCCCGCTATTCATTAACGAAATTATTCTCGACAATTTTGCTCCGTTTGTTTACATATACTCGTACAAAATAAATAAAGGATTTTTTACTGTATAATAATATTTTTATGACAAAGTGCATTTATTATTATTTTTATTACTATAATTACAAATCATCTTATCTAAATATATATAACATCAATCTTATTAATAACAAATGAAAATAGAATCCTTGATTATTACGTAATTTAATTAACTAAGAATAATTAATCTCATTTTAGAACGCAGGTTTTCCATATCTCAATAATGAATTATTCTGTAAGTTTGCATTGAAAATCACTTTTTGTACTAATATTTTTTTAATACGCGTTATATTTGAAACAATATTTAGAAATATTATCTATCATATCAACTGTTATTTAAATATGAACTTTTAAAATTTAACTTAAACAATAAATATTTTATTTTATTATGTTACAGTTTAATTATAAATGTATTTATTCTAAGTTAAGTAAGTTTTTTTTTTTTATTAAAAGTTCTTTCTACGAATATTCGTGTAATATTCGTGTAAGATCCTACATATAAACTTAAAGGCTTTTTAAAATTAGAATTGAGATTTTCTCTCTGAAATGTGGAGGTATATTGTTGCGGTCAAACACAGTAATTTGTTTAGGGCTTAACCTACCGCAAAGGCTTCTAGATAATAGACTTAGGTCAAGGGTGAAACGAGTTAAGTAAAATCCTTATCGATCTTTCTATAATCTTAAAGCCGGCATCTTTTAACCTAAAAAGAAGGTGTTACATTAAATAGAAAAAATATATACCTACGCTCGCCTCACACTTATAACACACCCACTTTATTAAGGACAACCCTGTTTTATAGTAATGATACACGAAAGTGATAAACAACTGAAAAAGATTGTTATTTGACAGTATGACCTTTTGAAGGATTTTGTACAGTGCAACGACAAAGCTCAGCTAAGAGGATGCTTTGCCTCGATGCATTGAAATCGCGTAAAAATACCCCATTCAGAACACGGCGTTCTGAAAGGACTCGTGTACAGAAAGCTTTAAATTGCCTTTTCATACACAAACGTTCATGTACACTGAATGTCATGTTTATTTTTTAAGTAGGCTATGCGAGTTCGACAGAACATTCTTATCTTATCTGTCATTTCGAAAAAACGTTAATAATATTTTCCTTTAAAAGATATACCTATTACCTATATTCACAATAAGAAGATGCTCAAATCACAATAGGACGGTGTTAGGGCTCGCCACTTGTCGAAAAAGTGTCATTTGACAAAAAGCGGACGAAGTGTGTCGGTTTGCGACTCTAAACGTATGTGAAGGGATGGATAGCAAACCACATAAAGCTTGTGTGTTGATGAATGAAACGAATCTAGATAGACTGTATGTAAACGAGACCAAGAAGAAAGGGAAAGGAGTGTCACAACATGGCACCTTAACTGCGATATTTTCCGAAGTGGACGTAGGACTCCTATTATCTAAAATTTTGTCATAATACATATTGGAGTAAGAGAGCATGAGTCTACGTCTCCTCTGGGTGAGGCTCAAAATTGGAATCATCCGAGTACGACTAATAGGAATGTTTGGCCCAAACAATTCCAGGGCAAACCTGAGAAAGAGCCGCTTTGGAATTTGTTAGGTGATGTTGTGAAGGCGTGTGATGTTAGGAGACTTTTATGCATGGGTTGGTGTATCAAGGAATGGTTAAGAAAGTGTGTTAGGGAATTTTGGTAACAGAAGACTGGACGACTATGGATCTAGCCTGATTGAAGTATCTTAGTCTCTTGCTAATGAGTATAGTAATCATAGAAATATTAGTCAATATAGAAGACGACGTCGATACATGAGAATATATTCTACTTGATGGTACTTAGTCAAATTTCACCTACTGTAAAATTAATTAGAAAAATAAGTTCTATTAAAATTTCCTCCTCAATCTTTATTAAGTAATGTTATGATGTTACGTTACGTTACTTTTATGTTTACGTAACAATCGTGTAACTTAAAAAATATACTCATATTATGAACACATATAATATTTAAATTATAATAATAAGTAACTAAACGTTTAATTATATTAATATTTTATCTGACGCCAGTGAAAGAAACGCAAACTTGACGTATGTTATACGTAATCTTCAAAACATATGAAAAGCCGCTTATGCTAAAAGCATTATTTACCCTTTCCTGGATGTGTATTTTGTTTGAAATCTTATAAAGATATTTTGTTATATAAATATGCTTGATAGGTATTTTAAGAAAAATATGTGATTTTTAATATTTAAAACTTATACTAAAGTTTTATTTCATTAGATCATACAAGATTTAGGCGGATTGAATCGGTATTTAAATATATATGTTTATTGAAGAATTCAAATCCTTTTAAATTAACAAAAACATCTCGACCAATAATTTTTATGCAAAATAAACATAAACCATATAAATTAATGATACAATAATAATGTTTCCAAATAAAATCTGATAAGCATGTTTTCAATACAAGTAATAGTTTTTATAAGACGATGCTTCTTGGCATACCATGGTTTTATCTTGTGGGTGCCGGGCCCACAGCGTTGCAAGGAGAGGAGTGCAAACAATGCCTGGAACTGGCGACCCAGTGGTAGGTTTAAGTGGACCCTTTATAATGCGCAAACACGCTCGCCTTCACTGTCTACACTCCTCTCCCCACCTAACCAAATTTGGAAAGAACCTACCAATGCCGCCTTTGAAATACGTTCTAGAAATGAACCGATGCTAGTTCTAGAAAAGCCAAGCCCTTTAAGTAAATTGTAGAGAGATTTTGCTGTTATACCTTTCGCTCCAACTTCTACCGCGTAGAAGCTAACTATAAATTTATTCCTGGACAGTTCGTTTGTCAGTTCGTAAAACTTATTAAGCTTAAATGTGTGATCCCTAGGGATGTTTGTTTCCCAGGGTTTTACTACATTACTTTGATCTGGGATAGTCATTTGGAATCTCCCAGATCAAAGTAATTTGTTAATTAAGTGAAACATTTTATTAAATTTTTAATCCATATTTTTTTTTATAGAAAATTATATAAGTAACAGCTAATAATGTTTTAAAATTGTCTACGCATTGCCTTTGTCATGCTTATTTTCGTTTGACATAAATTTTCGTCGACATATACCTCGATACATTCGACTTATACGTCGATACATTCGACTTCATCTAAATCTTTTTAAAATACATATATCACCATCACATAACAGACTGTATACATAATACAGCCATAGTTTTATGACAATTATAGGGGTTCCTATCATGTACACAGCCCGTAGCAAATTACTTAATATATATAATGTATAGACTTATGCTTATCACTTGTTTAGTATACGTATTAACCTGAAACATAGAGAGTCAAATATGAAACTAAGAGCCAAAATAAATTACTTTGTGTAGCGCAGTGTTATATAAAGGTCAAGTTATTGCGGGTAACCGCAACACCTACAACCGCATAAAGAATCGAAAAAAATACAAAATCGTTTTATAGCTAATAACTATGGTTGGTTTTATCTTTCTACTATATAAGAGTAATACTACCAACATTAAATAACTTCGTTAAAATGTTAGTGTGTTTTAATATGCTTATTATATATTTTATATTTTTATTGACTCTACAATAATATATAAGATACATTATTTATTTATACGCATTATCTATTCACAAAGTGAATCTTTCAATGTCCAATTTTATTCCAAATTACCCTAGAAGATCTTAAATCTTTGGATTGACTATTGAGCACGGAAACTTTCAGAGTTCTGTTCTTAACAGTTTATCGAAGAATTAACAAAGGTTTTATAAGCGTGCTTTATTTAGAACACTCTTGGATTTAGGTTCGGTAACTTAATGTTCGCTTAGAATATATGCTTAAAATATATTAAGGATCTTTGACGTGTCAGGATTCTATCTAGTGTCTAAACTGTTTAAATATTCATTATATACGACTCGGCTTTATAAACCTTATTTGAAACTTAATGTAGCGGTTTAATTAGAAATTAATGTACATTAACTGCAAATATCGGATGAACTAGCTTCAAAATTGTAATAGAGAAATTGTATGAATACAATGAGCAGCATGAGATGATATTACAAAATTAAATGATTTTTGAAACATATTCAATTTAATATTATCATCAAATAAAAATACCAAAACAGTGGACTTGTTTAGATATTTTTTTATCTTCAAAAACGTTATTGAAAAATGCAACGAATACGATTTACCTTTCTACATATGTTTTATAGATTATAGTAGCATTCGACTTTGTATTCCACAGTGCTATTTGGCGAGCTCTATTAAGACAAGGAATAAAATAGGATTATATCAACAATATACAAAAATAGTTATGGTAGAAAAAAATCAATAAATACGGCTTGGCTTTTAAGATTGCAAGAGGAGTGAAGCAGGGTGATTCTATATCTCCTAAAGTATTCATTACTTTAAAACATACTCAAGGAAATCTTTTCTAGTACTCCTTTTGGAGAATCCTAAGGAATGGAATAAATAAATAAGGTCACTTAGCAAGAAGCGCAAAAGGTCTGAAACGTTAACAGTATGTTAACTCGGAGAAAACTAAAGTAATGACAAATACTCAATAAATACCGATGATATCAAATGCGATAGAAATTAAATATTCGAAGACTACACATATTTGGGACATTTAATTTTCTTCAAGTCCTGCAACGATAAAGAAGTACAGCGAACAACATGGAACAAATATTGGGCTATTAAAGAGGTATTTAAGAGTAGGCTTACAATCACATTAAAAACTAAAGTGCATACGTGCAATCTTGCAGACGTGTTTAATGCCTTGTCTCAGTAACGCTTCTCAAACATTGCAGCAACAAATTGTCAACAAAACAAATTTGTTGGGAATTCCCAAGGTTAAAGTGTGCCAAAATAGAAGAGAAAAGAGTTTCTTGGGCCTAAAACTAAGCTAATACTAAAAAATAAAGATTCCTGAAGAATGACCACGGAAAATCTCAAATATCTCATAAATGAAAATGGGCTGGGCACAAACATTATCAGAGTACAAATGGTCTAAAATTATTACAAATTGGTACTCTATTTAAAAAAAAACGGAAAGTAAAACTATTTAAAACATAGAGTGACATTGTTATCACGGCTGGAAAAACTTATAATAGGCTTTAGAATAGGAACACTATAGAGTAGTATAGCGCGAAATGAAGGAAAATGACTTTCATCGTGAAAACAGTCCTTGTCTAACTTAATTGTGTAAGCTTTGTTAAGTTATGTAACACAACCAACATTCTATAAAAATAAACATAAATAAATAAAATATAATAATAGATTATAATATGTTTAAACCAAATTATTTTAATTTTGTTAAATTTATAAATATATATATATATATATATATATATATATATATATATATATATATATATATATATATATATATATATATATATTCACTAAGGTGCATTAGGAAGTTATCCGTTATATAATATTTAAGAAATAAAATTTAAAATAAAGATAATGAAAAAAATACATTCGAGAAATACTATTGTTTGACTATAATATAATAGTAAGATAAGGGTAAGATATCCACCGAGACACCCGTTATAGTTAACAATATTATTTCGCGATAGTATTTTTGTAGAATAGTCACCAAAATATAAGGATATTGTAGACATCAATCATCATTATGATCATATATTAGTACATTAGTATATTCTTTTGTTAAATTGCACCCGATTATTTATACTGATACATAAAACTCATTAGATAATCAATCAAGAATATACACTAGAATAGTAAAGAAAACTTACTGTAATTATTGTTAATTGTTCATAAAAAACCCAATTATTATGTTATTTATAAAACTAATAGTTTTTAATATCAAAAACCCATGCATACACACGATTATTTCACAATAAGTTTCCGGCACAGAACCATTAACCATGTAACGTCTTGCTTGCAAAATTAATCATGTTAGTTCATCACCTGTCACGACCAGTGAAATAGTAACCAGACGCGTTCTAGTTCCAGAATATTTTGACCATTTTAATCAATCAATGTCCAAAACTGAGTTACCAAGAACTAGATTTCACAAAGAATATTCATTTCTATATTATTATAAAGTAAAAGTAATAAGTAGTTAGAAATTCCTTCACAAAACTAAATTTTATAATATTATTATAACTTCACAAAATCATATATTATTGTAATTTTAATATTTACAGCATTATATTATATAATAAAATATACCTTGGAACTAACAATTTATGGTTAGGCTAATTATTCAATAAGATTTTTTTAATTTTTTTCGTAAATGATTCTTTCTAAAATAATTAAAACTCTTATCATACAGTTCAGTAATAATTCGTTAAAATAATATTAAATAAATTTAATTTGGTATTTTTCGTAAA
This sequence comes from Napeogenes inachia, assembly GCA_959347355.1. Lineage (NCBI taxonomy): Eukaryota > Metazoa > Arthropoda > Insecta > Lepidoptera > Nymphalidae > Napeogenes > Napeogenes inachia. Next base: position 8,016,551 of record OY365797.1, read on the forward strand.
AGTCAATAAGCCAAGAGAAGAGAAAATATTTTAATCTAAAATAATTTTCAATAAATTTTTCTCAGTTTACATACTTAAAATAATACCTTCTGCAGTTTTTCATTGATTCACCTTTTCATTTTAAAGGTTTAATTTTTATGAAGAATATATAATTTCTTCGACAGGCGAGATCCATGATCACATCCTACGGCTATTAAGCATCAAAATTATTAATCTTAAGCTTGTTTACTTCGTGTACAAAACAAATTTTAATATGGGCAGATAAGTTTAAGTGTTTGTCATCAAACTCTAGTATAAATTAAAATATTATCTTGTTAAAAAAAATAAGTCTGCCTTGCTCAAATGGATGCAATATTGGAAAAAATTTGAACAGTTACGAATATTTTGAATGCAAATAAGTTTGATTATTATAATTTTATGTTATAATATAATTAGTTGGTTCATATGTAAAATCTTCCACAATAGGACATGCTACAAAGTTTTTTTAAATTAATATTATTAGATGTTTAAACAGCAAGTAATTCGATAAGCTACCGAGATGCCGATCGCTTTGGTCGAATGGTTATTGATTTCTCTAACACTTTAAGTTCAGCGCTACACATGTTTAGTAGAATAAGAAATGTAACTGATGTCACGACAGCCAGATCGGTTTATTTTGCATACTTCTTTAGTATTATGTCTTACAATATCCTTCTCTGGAGATCAGAGGCAGATGTAGCATCTATTTTTATTTTACGAAAGAGTCTGTTCCTTGAACGGAACGAAATAGGGTCCCTTAGAACTATTTTCCAAGATGATGTGATCGCTTCCCTCACTATCGATATCTTAAAAAAATATAATGTAAGTTTGGAAAAAATTAAAACATTTAATGTAAAACAAAAGCATAATATTAATACTGGATATAATCATAAAATAATAGTTCCTAAATTCACACTAGCGAAAATAAAAATAGCACACTTTTGTGCATAAGATTTCGGTTTCTTTTGATTATAATTTATACACATTTATGTAATTATAATTATCAAAAATACATAAATCTTTATTTAACCTACAATTAAAAGGGCTATTCATGCAGCCTATTATTGAAATGTTATTCAAATTTATGGGTGGGCTGTAAAATGTTTTTGTTCAATATTATCACAAAAATAAGGAACATTCTGATCACCTGGGGATAAAATATATTATGTAAACAGAATATACAAAATAAATAATATTATGTAATAATTATAATACACAATAATTTTAAACGTATGTATTAAACGTCGTTAAACGTTCTTACTATAGTCCTGTCATAGCTATATTTCTATGCACAAGTATTACCTTACTAATCAATTATTATTAGTAATAATTATTTAATAAGTTTTGAATAAATATATATTGAATCCTGAGACCTCAAGGACCGTTCCCTATAATCCGTACAGTATAATATAAATCGGTACATAGTTCGCGGAACTTAGTGTTCTACAGATAATCATTTTTATCAGACCCGAAGTGACATCTATTAAGCTTCTGTCAAAAAACCACATCAATGATTTAAATTTTGCAGTATTTTGCAATATAGAAATGAACATTGAAAGATGCCGCAACCGAAGGTAATATTTAAATGCACCATTTCAAACATGACTTAAATAGGCTTGTATATATACACAATGACAAATAAACATACACATTCTCTCTATAAGAAACAAAAAAAGAAACCATCTCTCGAATAATAAAAACAGTAGTCGTAAGGCCTACATAAAATTAAAACAATGGTCATTCTTCATTGGAAGGTTTCATAAAAACTTTACTGTTATTTGAATAAAAGAAGGCAACATGTAAATAATATTAAAATGTATTATATTTTTTTGTATAATCATAACAATCTATCCGCTAAATAGCAGCTAACGCGTATTGCTAATGACTAAAGAATATGCATAAAGTATTACACTATCATAAAGCTTTGATAAAGTACCTGCATACCAACTATCACACCATGGATATCAAAGATGAACAGACTGAATTCCATAATTGAACAGAGTTGATATTAAATAATTTTGCGAGTTCATTTTGGAATATTTTTTTAATGTAGATTATCATATGCATAGAACTAATTAATTACTAAGGACGTTAAGGATGTTTCCGGCAATGCCTTATTGAATATTTGATCGTATTGTCAATATTTGTTCTCCACCGCCTCGTTACATTAACAATTTAACGTTTCTCAAACACACAACATGCTGAATCATGAATGATATACACTGGCTTCGAACTTAACTAATATACATAACTCAATAAATAATTCGATGCAATGATTAAATACTTTTATACTATATAATAGACTTACAATCACAAAATGTTAGCGTACAAATGAATTAATCACAATTATGTATGAATGTCTCAATATATAGTTAAAACTTTATTTCATATTTCAAATAATAGATCCAAGCCGTTCCTCCTTTGGCTGCGTTCCAACTCTATCAGACAAGTTTTTGAACTTTATAGGTTATATTTTAGAAAATCAATATATATTCATAATATATTATTAGAGCCTTTAATTCTGTGTTCCATATTGTAATAATAATAATAATAATTATTAAAAAAAAAACCGCAAACAGAAACCGTTCACAATGATAATCAGCCAGAGCCAGCCATCACTCCCTTCGCCATATTTGGGGGAGGAGATCAACCCGACTCCCGATGCTACCACGAGTAATGACTTCTAAGGGATCGGTGTTATACAGTCGGTCGATAAAACAAAATAATCTACAACAACAAACAAATTGCGGAGATTTCTATTTATTCTCAATACAATACAATTCATTCCCAGGCTGTCGTTGATAGACCTGTACACTATAAACTAAAGGCGTCAATTGGGAGCTTATTATAAAAACGTATACAATTAACCTTAAAGGATTTACCTACTTTATGGAGCCTAATTTGGGCCATAGCTAGTTTACTTTTATTTCTCGTATTAATTTTATGTAAATCACAATTTTTCTCGAATTTTCAATGTTTTTATGAACGTAAATTAAATTTTCATAAATTTATTGATTTTAAATGATCATAATTTTAAATTCTTTAAATTTGTTTCTTAATGATTTTCTTGGTCTCATGTTATATATTGCCCAAACAGCCCTCTTCTGCAGTGTTAATACTGTATCAATGTCGGTTGCATTACCTCATAAGAGTATATATACCGTATGACATTATACTATGAAAGTAACTAATCGAACAGTTTCCATATTTGTTAATCGACGTATTTTTTCTTTACCGCTCAACTTAGAACTACGTCTGCTTGACAAATCAAATATATGAGACCCTATTGCAATTTTTCATCTTATGCCCAAGAAAGTGGTAGATTTGACGAAGTCTAATTCCTTATTGTATAATTGTACATTAGTACTGACATCTTTAACATTTGGTAAAGTAAATTTGACATATATCGTCTTTTTTTATTGATCAATAAATTATTAGCCTTAAGCCATTGTACAACATCTAAGAGAGCATAGTTTACATCTTAATTACAGATTGCCGACTATTAACTTTAAAAGTAAGAGAAGTATCATCAACAAACGACACTATCCCATATTTTTCCCTCACTAGGTGAGATAAGTCATACATGTAAATGAGGAATAAGAAAGGCCCTAAGATAAGATAAGAGTTTATTATGAATGTTATGTGTTGTGTGTTATGTGTGTGTTGTGTGTGTTATGTGTGTGTATGAATGTGAATCAGAGCAAGAGTGTGCAAGTGTCTTCGTGATTTCATGGGAAGTAATTTTACTTTTACTTCTTAAGTGATTTCGTAATATGGATAAATAAATTTTATACAAATCTAACTGCCACATTTTGGAGACGTTCAAGCTTGCAAACTAATTATTGTAATGAGTCAAGAAGAACCAGATACCAATAGTCCATGAACGGCAAAATAGCTTAGCTAACAAAGCCTTTATTTTAATTGGGAGCAAAATTTCAAGCCGCTTAAGCGAATGAAAAGAGTAAAAAAAAGACTAATATATGAGGTGCCCAGGAAAACGTTTGGTCTAAATTGATGCCTAGATTTCGAATAATAGAGGAAAAGTAATAGAAGTAATATCTAGTAAGATATCAGCAAGTTTTGTACGCTGTTTCAAAGATACAAAATATCTACACAATTGCCTGTGATTTCAGCAATTTATTAAAAAACCAAATAATTTTGTCCAATTCAAAATTGTAATAGAATCACCCATTATCTAGTAAATCAAGGCAGCTAAGTATGTAATCAAGGTTGCACTCTAAATTTACAAATGATCAGCATTTAAGTGGTAAGAACTAGTAAGAGAGAAAATAGTGCTATTACCAAAAAAAGGGTAAAGAAGGATATCCACACTGGGGTACAACTGCTGTGAGTGCTCAAGGTTTTGACAGACTGTTGATGATTTTGGCTAATTGAAGACGGCCTAAAAGATATGATCAAAATCAAACAATGACAACTGGTAACGAATTAATTTTACTGATACAAACTATGAGTATAATGAGATCAATACAGTTAACAGTATTACTAGAATCAAGAAGTACTAGACCTTTAAATGTAACTTTTAATGTTGGAACGAAAGTCTTTAATGATCTTGAGAAGAGCCGTCGTGGTATTGTGTTCTAGTCAAAATCCATCTGGTTAAGAAATGGACCAATTAAATCATAACAAAGTAGATGGTTAGAAAAAGCATGATGGACAATATGCTCTAGAGCTATAACTTGAGCAAGCCTCAACTCAATATGAAAAACCATAAAGTAAAGAAAAAATTGTAATGTAATAAAGTTAAAAATGTGAGCTGTAATGGATAAATAAGGTTTTTTTAAGGGCAAAATCATCTCTTAAACAATACCATCGTTTCCTATCGATTAAAATTTTATACGTTGGATAATTTTCAAAACTTCTAAAGCCATAACTTCCTAAAACTCAAATACCGGTATGTTGTGTTGTATATTTTGCAAGTTTTGCTAGTGTCTGCTCCTTGTGGACAGAAGTGAGGATAGTAGGACAAGTAGTGAATTGAGCATTGAGTGCATCCGGATCAAAAGAAGTTTGTAACCCACTGTCACGTTTTCCTTTTTCAAGAATTTTCAGAAAGCTCCACAACCTAAATCCTTGAATAAAAGTATCATATCGTTATCGTCATCGTCATAACGTTTACTCTTAACGTTCGTAAACGAACATTATTAGGTAACATTTTGTTAAAGCATACCATGATCATATTTGATATTGAACTATTGTTCAATATCTTAGGAGAAAATAAAATTACTTGAAAAAGAAACGTATAATAATTGTAAATATTCTAGTCTAAAGAGATTTTTATTCGAGGTAGACTCTCAGTGATTGTTACAAAATCGATTAAGACAAGTTGCCAATAGACGTCGGCACTAGATTTATTTGGCAGCGAAGTTTACTTGATAAATTTTCTATATTCCATATGAAAAGAAATATATATTATTATATAAAGAAAATCATAATTTATTTCGTCTATACAACATTTCATCTTCTCGAAGTCAGACTTTTAAACACATACAATATCGTCGAAGAAAACTAACGGAACTGACAATAATTAATTGCATGGCGAAATAAGTAACCTAAGACCTTGACACGAATGTAAGTTGGCTTTCAGACTCCAGTTGGCTCTGGTGTCTCTGGATGCCTTCCAAAACAGATATCGACCAGTATCGTGCACAAGTAAAGATATCTCAATAATTAGTCACTGCCATTAACTAGAAACTTAATTTATAGAATTTTGTGTTTAGTGTTAAGTTACCTACATACTTATTTTTTTGTGTAAATATAATGTATTCTAAATTAAAACTTGTCTAATATTAATTATGTTTAAATACAATCACTTTATCTGTTAAATTACTTAACATTTTTATAAGCTTGAAATGATTTCTCATTTTTTTTAAATAATTATATTTCCAATCATGCTATTTTTAGTTATACTGTATAGAATACACTAAACAAATGTTAACAATACACTTAAAGTAATAATACACATAAATTTAGCATAATTTAGTATTATGCTCAATTCCAAATTTGTAATTATTTTGGCATCATTTTTTTTATTTACTCTTATTTAACAACTTGTTGCTGATTGTCACTAACTGTTTACACTACTGAAATGCATTTACCTAAATATATCTAGTTGATAAATCCATTACTTTAAGTAGTAATTGATATTTTCATTTTAATGGCGAAGGAAAACAAAACAGGATACCATGCTGAAATAACTTTTATGATATGGTATGACTTATACACGATGTTACGATGCAGATGAAAGCAGTTATCACGTTAGATCTAAACTAGAATAATATAAATATTCGATATCCAAATGCAAAAGCCTGGAATTAATTCTTTCACAGGATAAAGGAAATAAAAAAACCGTTGACTTTATATCCAGCCAATCTTAGAAACAATATTTAATGTTTCATACCTAATAGTATGGCACACTTAACATTTTAAACTTCTTTGAACGTGACTTGTCAAAAGCAGAATGGGTATGTCATGATATGTATTAGACTTATCCTGGCGGACATGAATATTAGGATTTATGATCGTATCCGCCAGTGAAGGGATGAAGTCGTGCCCCTGGCAGCGGTCGAAGTTCGCAGGCAGGACCACCGATGGGCTTTCGAGCGCTCGCGAGAGTGACTTCAAGGACCACGGTCGTTGCGCCAACGAGTCGTGAGTGCTATATTGCCTAACATCAAATGTTGGCTCCGACGGCGGGAGGGTAACATCAACTTCAGGTTGACTCAAATACTCACTGGACACGATACATTCGAATAAGATACTCAGCGAGTATCTAAATCGAATATTGAATCGAATTAGATACTCAGTGAGAATCTAAATCGAATAGGATGGAAACCGATGGCGACGAAAGTAAACCAGATTCTGCTCAGCATACGCTAGAGGAGTGCCCTGTATAGACCTCCGAAAGACAGAGCCTGGTTGTCCGGATCAGACTAGGCCTCTCTCCGCCAGTTTTATTTGAGGCTTGGTTTGGTTTGAGTTTGGTGAAGGATTATAAATTGTACTAAGAACAATACATCAACTTTCATCGCAATATTAATTAAGGTTGATAGCAAACACGTTGATAATACAAGGAATATACAGAAAATAAGTTTAATATCAGAGGGAATGAATAAAAAAAATGTTTAGTTGGATATGTTGTATTAATTATAATTTATTCATATTTAAATATTTAACCTCATATTTAAATTACTTTTAATATTTTTAAAATACTGTCGTACAAATTTACAAAATTAACTAATAAAAAGAAAATAAGAATTGACAGCCCTGGTTAGATAACGGTTCTCCAAATGATTAATAACTGATAACATTATCACTAGAGCTGCTTGTCATATTTAATAATTCCACTAAATATACTACAACAAACTCTATTATCATTTCAACGAACCCGTTAATATAAATTTACTCATAAACGGTTATAATAGATACTGTGTTAATTATTACCTCATACTCGACTTATGGAAAAATATGATATATTTATTTATTTATATCTTTTCCACTTTCGATCCATACCAGTGTTTACTCCTGTTTATTATATATATATATATATATATATATATATATATATATATATATATATAAATATATAAATATATATAAATATATAAATATATATAAATATATAAATATATATATATATATATATATATATATTATAAAAATAAGCATTCCTGATACTTCCATTTGACATATTTTTTATATATTTAAATGAATCAAAACTGGAAAAGTTACAAGCACGAGAAGAACCACACAACAAATACAGACTAGCAATATTCTGATCACTATTTCACAGGATTCCAATACTAATATTCCAATTACAAATAAAGAGGGTAGTTTGATTGTTTGATTTAGAAGAAAATGGCAGGTTAATAAAGTCACAAGGATAAGATCAACAAAAGTTTTTACACTTGTTATACCCAAAAAAATTTTAATTTCCATTCAGTTAAAAATTCAGTCTACAAATATATATATTTGATTATGAACTGTGAAGATATATGATAATAAATATCAATTGCAACTGCTGTATAAATAGATAGACAGAGCAATTAAAACTGTACGTACCTGTACGTCCATTGTATAATGTAGCGCGTTCGACATGCATGATGCGGGATGATATGAAGCTGGGTACAAGTGACCCGGAAACTTTTAACTGAATATTTTATATACGGGTGACTTTGCTAACGCGTAGTTATTTTATAAAAAATACAAAAAGACTTCAAATTAAAAGTAACTTCAGTTAAAAATTACTAATATTTTTTTTTTATCTTACAGACGATTTATTCATTCAGTATAAAGGTACCTGCAACAAAATTTATATAAATTAATTTTGATAAATTATTTCTTTTGAAATGTCAGGAGTTTATTAAGAATAATAAGCTTATTATTAAAGTATTATATAATATATATTATATTATCAGTTTAATTTATAGAGGTTATGTACAAAACCGAGTACTAAGCAATATAATTTCTATTTATTTATTTATTTATGTACCAAGATAAATATAAATGACAATGTATTTATAAAATAATTAATACATAGGATTACTTATCTCTTAGCAGAGATTTCTTCCAGAAACCCTTAATAAAAGTAGACATTGTGTTATTGAGGGTATAGGCACGTAAAGGCTTAAAAATTAAAATAATTTAAATTAACATAAGCTAACACACTTAAATATAATAAATGTATATTATATAACTATACACACATATATACATACTAAGTTATAATAAACATATATAATTACATATATAATTACATATATAGATATATGTATACATACATACATACTCACAAATTTTACTTATTATTTTTATAATTATTTACTTACGATGGCTACAGATTTCATGCTAAATAGCTTCGTTTGAATATTGCAACTAGTTTCATATTAAGTCTGAGTTCTTTGGTTAAAGTTCGGAAAATTTGCACAGTGCATTTTAGCTTTTGGAATAACTAATAATTTAAATTAATAACGAAGAATTAACATTAAAATTATTATCTTGCCTTATATTTATTTATTTATATAATATCAACTTAAGTGTTCTTAAATACCTAATCAGATCTCAGAATAACGAAATAATTTTACAAGTTATCCAGAATACAAGTTTATTATTTATATACATATTTTTTTCTAACGATTATAAGAAGTATGTATATGACTTTTGATTTATTAACCAAAAACCTACCTCTCTGAGTAATAGTAGTAATAATAATAAAAAACTTAAGACAATTAATACAAGAAATACATAAGACGTAAATTTACATTTTAATTATACTCTTTTATGCCTTCGTCCGCTTGGAATGAGGAAGAGCTTCAGTTAACTTTATTAAGATTCAATTCAAATTAAATTACTTCTAAGCTCCGATTTCAGAAGCTATATAGAGTTTAACAAATACAGCGGTATCTTTAGACCACGTAATGAAAATGGATAGTATTATTTTTTAATAACATTTGTACTTAAAATCAATTTATTAAATCGAAAATAATATGAGGAATTTATTAAAAAAAAATAAGTGAACATTCGGCAATGGAACTTTTATTTTACTAAATAATAAAAAAGCATGAAAAACATAATCGAGACCTCAGTTTAAATTCATGCAGATTATCATGGAAGTCATATTTGTGACAATTTAACATGTACATTAAAGCTAGTATTTGCACATCCTTTATAATACCCCAATCGTTTGTTCTCTCGAGAACTAATAGACAGTGCCTAGCAGCTACCTATTTCATACTTGGAAAATATCATTATTCTCAAATGGCCTAGAAAAGATATATATTAATGTTGTTAATTTCCTCTTTCATAATATGACAAAGCACTAGTGATTCCTGCTTTAATTCCACGTACAGAAATTTGTCTTTATTATTTGAACATAGGGAGAGTCCATTAAATTTCGACTATTTTACTATAATGAATATTCACTTTATATTCATTATTAACCCATAGAAATAATTGTAAATTAGAAATTACTCTATCAAGACGAGTGTAAAATAATTTGATAATGAATAAATTTTGCAATGAACTAATATCACAAACCTACCTGCAAAAACATATACAATAGGAATAAGGCAGCAATAGCAAAAGGTTCAAGCACCTCAATAAATGAATGATTACCAAAAACGAATATACACGAGCACAAATTAATGCATCCAAATACATAACACCTGATGATATTCACTTAAAACTGAGTTCAGGCAGGATTGCATCTGCTCGTTCCCGAAGTAGGTCACGATCTGATCTGAGTGCTGCATAATTAATAATGCCCGATACCACCGCTTAAACCCTTCATCGTGTTTACGAACACACCATAACAACTGGCCGTTTCTATTCAGATTAATTTATATTAACCATCAAATTACATAAAATGGCTTTGCATAAAACTTTTCTATACTTTTTACTTACAATAAAAATTCAAATAGAAAATAGATGGATACGAACAGGATTTCGAACCCTTGAACTCTATGAAAACGTCACGGCTTTCTAAAAATTGAGCGTCGGTTGGGAAAAAACCTAAATTAAAAATAAGCCTATAATAGATATTTATTTATATCAAAATATTTCCAAACATTAAGAACTTAAAATATAATTCTGTTGAAAATATTATAATTTGAAACTCAAACCATTATAATCAGGCTTACATTTGCAATGTAACAATCTTCTTATAACAGTAAGGGATTAGGAATCACCATAAATCCACATCAAGAGATTTGAACCGTCGTCGCCAATAAAAATGGATTTATGTTCAGTATCTTTAAAGAAGGGGTTTACATAAATCGTTATCGGAATACTTAATGTATTCTAAAGTTACCAGTTGTCTACTTAGAATAACAGTTAGTATAATACGGTAGGATCAAAAAATAAGGAACCTTTTCATTTTTATAAAAAAAATACTCAATTATTCATACAAGATTATGTTATTTAGAATTTAGAAAGAGCTAAATTATATCTCTTGTGCCAGCGCTTTTTTCAGTCGCCGAAACAGTTTTTAAATGCACTTTTGAGTGTTGCTCCTCTAGTGAAGCAGCTTTAATCTCCTCAGTCGCATTTTTTTTTGCTTTCATGGACATTAAAAGAAGACGAAAAAGGCAAGAGGCCAAGTCTGGTGAATGCGGTGGCTGAGATATGATTATAGTCTCGTTATTTGCCATTGCAGGTGCTGTGCATTATCATGATCCAGAAGCCATGAATGTTCTTTCCCCATTTTCAGACGAGTTTTCTTATTGATTCATATAAACACCGCTTAACCTCACGGTAATACTCTTTATTGAACGCACGACCTCATTTTAAGAATTCTTGACGGACAACGCCATGGTAATCAAAGAAATCTGTGAGCAAAAACTTTCACATTAGAACGCACTTGGCATGCATTTTTCAGTCTTAGCTCTCCAAGCTTCTTTGGTTTAGACGTCATAACCATATACCCCTGTTTTGTCGGTTATAACTCTTTTGAGCTGATCAGGATCATCATTGACGTCGTTCAATATGTTTTGGGCGATGTTTATGTTCTTTGATCAAAATTCAGCAGATTTGGAACGAATTTCGCTGACACAAATAAATTTCGCTGACACACACGACATACCCAAAATATCCGTTAAAATTGAGCCAAACGAGGACATAATATTCGTTTCTTTTCTCGGGAGCACGCACAGACGAGACTAACCTTTACGGTTTGGCATAAAAACGAGCTATATTGTCAGCACTGTGATCATATGATCATGACAAGAGTACCAACACAACCAAAAAAAAATTTGACATTAGAGTGTACAGAGCGCGCGTAATTAAAAAAAAAAACATCTTACTTTTTTATCATAATATATCTTTAACTCGTATAATAATTATTTCTAGATATAATTAAATTAATACACTTATACAATATTTGAAATAGCAAACTATGTGTTCACCCATCCACAAACCAATTATTATACAGAATCGACCGTGAGTCTAACTACCGAAGCCAGACTGTATTATGGCGATTTTTAGCACATATATTGTGAATAAATCATTTGGATGTATGACTATCAAATTTAATTTTAAAATATATAACTATGTAAGAATTTTACAACATTTCTTTCTTTATATATGAAATTAAGATGATATTTTTTATGTACTATTTTATATTTTTTATAACAGGTCTCTAAACAAATATATTTAACCCTCTCCGGAAAAGGTAAAAATGGTTAAAACAAGAGGCTAGTCATGCCATTTCAGCTATCTTTTCTGCTGAAGAGTGAACAGAAACTTAATTTTAATTGAATAAAATATTATTATGGATAAATAACAATAAAATCATAGAACATTTTATAGCAAACAATAGTTTAAATACTAAGTTATCAATAACATTTATGACACAACTGCTACAAAAGAGGAACGTAACATGTATTGTGCATTACCTTTTCATAGTCAATGCAGTATTGGCCAGAATTGACAACTATATACAATATCCGTGAAGAAAATTGCTATTAAGAATCTATACTAGAAAAATACAGGATAATGTATTACAAGATCTACAACACGTTTACTTGTCTATATTATAATATTAATGCTCTTCTTCCATTAAAAACAAAAATAAAATTAAAAAAAGAACTATATCAAACAAAGTGTTAAGATTCCTTTAATCACTTTAAGCTCAAAGTCAGAGCTCGAAAATTGAATGTATGTTTATTTATTCGCATTAAGATAATCGCTTGGCTTTAGGAGTCGTGTGTTTTTAAAGTGAACGTCTGCGTATACAATAAACACCCGAAGATACGTAAATAGATGCGAGAACTTTGGAATAATATATATATATACATACCTTAAATAGGTAAGAATAGAATGTTACACTTTATATAAAAAGTAATCTACGTGGCAACTAACAGTTCCTAAATAAAATTACATACAATATTGCACTTAAAATTAAAAAATTAAAATTACATACAATATTGCAGTTCCTAAATAAAATTACATACATGCTTGCTATCTTTTTTTAACATTTCATTTAAAATATGCTAGTATATCGACAGACATCCCAGTAAACCAAAAAAAATTATAAATATGTTACATTGAACTATAAAATGTTTAATTATAAGCACTTTATAATAACAGCAATTATTAACTGGCATACGGATTAGATTAGATATTAATATTAAAGACTGTTGGTAAAGCTAAGCGAAGGTCATTCTTCCCAATAATGGGAAATGCTAGAAGACGATCCCTCTATACTAAACTATGGTAGTGTGGTAATAATATATTTTCCAAGACATTACGAATTTCCTTTATTTTATCAGACCAAGACAAATATGATCAAACTTATTAATTCATTTAATCAATTAATTCGTTTAAACTTATATTTTTTAATAAAACTTTTAAAAATTATAGTGAAATAAAATAATAATACAAATAAATATTTGCTGTTTGGCTGCCCTGTCTTGTGTGCCGAGGCCTGGGATGCTCGGTACCCCCCCACCACTTAAATTTTGGATTTCTACAATATCAGTAGATCCACTACCATTCGAGATGGCGCAACCGGCCTTATTGTTTTTTATGGAGACGCGGATATCTCAACCAAGAGACACAGCGTACTGATAATACTCCGGCTATTAACTTTTACATTACTTTATTATTATATATCACCCTACACCGGGGTATCTGTGTTCGCAAGGGGTGATATCTGCTCCCGTCACCTAGGCCATTTTAAAGGAGTCAATACTCTGGTAATGCGTAGACATGGATGACCGTGTCAGAGTTTACATAGAAGTAAAGCAGAAACTCTCTTAGATCATTTACTAACGACAATTAATTACATTACATCAAAGGTTTCGTCTGCCAAATCATAGACCTTAGAGACTTCAACGCACACCATACCGTTTCTTTTGGGTCACGTGCCATTGGCTACGCAGGGAATGTATTTGACTTTACAACAACGAATGGTCTTTTCTAATTGGTTGAGACATTTACTCTTCTCCTAGATGTGGATAGCCATATAAGCTGTATGCATGGATCTTCTACGGAATACACATCTCGAAAACTACCAGGTAACTGTAGACGCTCCTATGGGTTCGTCTGTTCAGTATTTGGTACGCAATCAGTGCTGATTAAACGCCCATGTCGTACAACATCTACGACCCGACGCAACTACAAGTCCGAAAAAAGAAAAAATACAACAATGTCTCCAGATTCTTTAAGGGACAAATATCTATAGCAAAATCCTAGTATGTCGTCAAAAATTGGTGACAACTATTGTATTAAACTGTGTAGCTTGCATAGCAAATCTGAAGATACAAACAAACAAAAAAATATTTATGTTTTGGCTTATAGATATATAGCTATGCTTACTTCTAAGCAGATTTAATATGTCACCCTAAAATAGATTATACATATTTAATTTAGTATGTTATATTTAACCTTAGGATCTGAAAAATGAATAACAAACATAACTTTTAATGTACTTAATATTGTATACTTATCGCAAACAAACATTCAATTCTTCCTAAAAAGTTCTCTTAGCCTTGATAAAATATAAAAAAACATGGAATAGTAAAGTGATTTAAAAGAAATCCTCGTAAATGTATTGTATTTGCACATTTGAGTCAGGAAGGAGATAGGTTTGGGTGTTTGTAGGAGCTCCAGAACTATTGAAATGAATTACGAGATTCTTTGCGCCTTTGAAGGCTTAGGAGTGACATCAACTTTCAGGTCAATAAAACATGTATCGAGTAAAAAATTGTGTTTAATACAAAAACGATTATAATACTATAACTAATTAAAAGTTCAAATATTGACTACATATCCTTTTCAATTTCTTTGCTTAAATTATATGTTTTCGATCAAATTTTAAACGCAAACTATAAGACACAGTAAACGAAATGGGAATTGAATTCTTTTTCAACAGCAATAAAATCAAAAATAACCTCATAATAGCTTGAGTTTCTGGAAACAGCTGCGATATTTCCCATCTTGTACATTAATGAACCACAGAAGTTTTAATCACACCTGTTTCATTAAACAAACTTTGTTTATTATTATTAGTGATCTTATAAGAGAGAAGACCAAGTCAGTTTTTTAAATCTTTTTAAACGAGATCAATCGGTTAAAATGATTTTAGGGTGAAGTCTTTAATTGAAAATTCTTGGGAGTATTGTTAGAAAAGTTTGTGTTGCGATCTTTTGATAGTGAATCCTACGAACCCATATTAGACGAAGTTTATCTAATGATATTGAAAACTTCACTCTGTGGTTCACGTTTCTATACATTTTAATCTGCATTAAGATATAGATTAGTCTATTCTTCGTTATTAAGATTTTTTTTTTCAATTCTTTACAATGAGAAAAATGTTATTCTGTCAAATCAGAAGAGAATTTCATAGCTGTGTAGGTTTTTTGCTTCGTCACTGGAATCTGTAATTGGAGGTCTAATTCCACTTTGCCCCCGGCTCCATTTTTCTTTTATATAAAAGCATTGAAAAATCTCAAGACGTCTATTGTACTGGTTTTTAATTTAATACGTGAACCATTAAATGTTATTTTTACTATAAAAATAGAAAACTTTAAGGCATTCGTATTTATTTGTTAACGTAATTTTAACACTTATTATTTTGTTACCTTCACCATTTCGTTTCCTTAAAAAATAATCGCGACAAGATTTATCTTTATAATTTTAACACCAATAAAGAATCTTGATAAGAAGTTCATCAAAAAATAAATTTCCGATGTGAAATCCGAAGTTATAATTGTGTTTTCCAACAGTGGCTTTATGAAGTTATTAAATTTATCATCTTTGGCGCCAAACTTATCATGTAATTAAAATTAAGATGAAAGATTAATCCTTACTATTGTTAATAACCGCAATAAAGTAAGGAGCATAATACCGTCGAAATAACCATAGCTAACAATGTTTAATTTTTTGTAATCAAAGTGACAATCGGTAAGGGTACAATTATTTATTTGAGAAACAATATTACTATCGAATAATGAAAAGTCCACCCTCACAAAAATTGCATTTCTTTTAGATTTTATAAACATATTTCAGTGAATGTTGGCGTTGAAAGGAAAAATATTTGCTGAATGTTTGAATGTTCTAATCTCTTGAATATAGGGTGTTGTTACAGTTGCAGTAGGTAAAGCTTTGTGTTTTAGAAAAATTTATACTAATATTTTACCACATTTATGTCAGTAGGAAATAATGATTGGTAATATTTTTGAAGGTGTAAAAGACCGCTTTCTTTTATTTTAATCCGGCTAAAAACTAATTTCAATCGCTGACATAAAACATCTTCTGTTCCTTTTTTCCCGTTTGAAACGCTTTTTTTTCAAACCTTAGAAAACTCTTAACTGTGAAATAACTTTTTTTTTTATTTGTTGAAATTCTGTCAAAATCTCAAACAATTAACTCTGTAATTGTAATTAATAGGCCACCTCTTGTAGGCAGCCTCTCTATATCAATCCCAACAACATTTGTTCTTGTTATCTGATTAAAGTTAAGGATAAAAATAAATAATAATTATAAATTTTGATAAGTGATATATATTAGAAAAAATAATGTTTACGAAAAATATATATTATGTTCTGTAAGATAAAATATATATATATTATATAACATATAATATACATATTTTATCTTGGCTACTTGATAAGGTTTAAGGTTAAGGAAGGTTTTACTTAAAATAATGAATTGTGCACTTAAGCAATATTCTGAAGTACGGAGTGACTTTCTCTTAATGTTTTTATATTAAATTAAACGTCACATGCAATAATAAACGAGGTCTATAAAGCTCTTTTACTAGCTCTCCCACGCGGCGCCTCTCACGTAGCAGGAATTAATGTACGCAACCCAACTTTGACCTGATTTTTAATTTGCTCAGAGGCACTTATGTTTGCTCTCAGCTATTTATAAATAAGCTGAAATTACGTAAAATAATTTTGCAATAACATTATTTAATTTGTATTTGTATTTTAATAATATATGTCAAGACAATAATTTAATAAATTTATAATTCTCCTCGTTCAGCCTTCGCAGAAAATCAAAGTAAAAGAATTTAATTAATTTATATTTTGAACTTTCATACCTCAAGAAGCAACCATCTCATGGGATACCAAAAAAATAATTTATTTATTGTCTGAAATTTTCTATAGACATGTTATCCATGTCATTAAAATTGATCAATAATGACGAATAAAAATCTAATCAACACAGACAGGAATCGGTTCTAAAACGCCTAGAATATCATCCCCGTAAGATAGTAAAATGTATATTTAACATCAAACGGTAGTTTCATAGTCGCAGCTCAAATTAAATTTACTTCGATTTCCATCAATTTCAAAATATTTAATAGTAAATAGGAATAAACTCTCTCTGCCGTCAGTGATTGCGATATTTTCGTAAAGGAAATAAGTTGGCAACAAATTTCCGACGAACCACCTACGATGCAGCTCTCTATGACGGATGCATGTAATTCAACTTTGACATTTCACTCGATATGCATAGTTCGCATAAATAATCGATAATTATATCTAAAATGAGGCGGTCATAATATTAAATAATTAATTAATGATTAGAACATGTTGTGCAGATCTTCTTTATATTACTATAAATTGTAAAAAAAATATGGAATTAAACATTCTTTCACTAGAACCTGCGACCTCTGTTGAACCGTTTTGTCATTTTGGCAGTTGAGCTACGGTGTCGCTATCCACCTCGATGAAGCAAGCGTTTCATATATATATATATATATATATATATATATATATATATATATATATATATATATATATATGTATATATTGGAATGGATTCCACATCTGTCATGGGTGAATCCAGTAAAAAACTAAAAATATTAAAATCTCTTATAGCCTAAAATCTAAGTATCAAACTTAGTTGACTTTTAATTTTAAACATTCTTACATTTGTATCAAAATCATGTAATCATTAAGGCCTTTGTTTATAGAAAAATTATTAACACTTGTAATTTTCAACATAAAATATTAAAAGAAGACGTCTATTGTACCAACTAGTTTGTTTCATATTAAGTATGCTTTCATTTATAAAATGTGAAAGTAAGACTTAGCAATAAATAATTATTCTAAAAGCTTAAAGGTAAGATTACACAACGGAAAAGTTGAAAGGGAAAACCCTATTGTTATAAATGGATCCGATTCTATGACAATTTATAATGGCTATGGGATGAGTGCAAAACAAACTTAAGATGAATGGGAAATATACAAAGAGTGTAGAAAAGAATAACCAAACCAACTATAACTTCTGTGATATTTATTTCATGTTATTATATATCTAAAACAATATAAATTTTCTCTACATTGTATATATCTATGACGATACACACATACATAAATACCCAAAGCACTTTGTTGAAATAGCGACGTTGAGAATTATTACTCCGACAGAACATAAAGGGTCCGGATCTCTTAAACTCATTAACTAAGTTAGGAGCAAGTCAAGTTAACTATCAGAGACTTGCAATACCACTGAAATTCCTACCTCAATGGTAGTTATTCAACAAGAGACAAAATCAAACTTCAACAGATACTTATTGTAGAATAATTGTATCAATTTACATTTGGTAAGCCTATTTTGGTACATTTTAAATAATTATTTAAATTTTGTGGTCACAACAGTGGTTACGACAGTAGGTATGAACGACAATGTAATCGTAATGACTTTATTAAAACATATTCAAATGTATATTACATTTAAGGCACATAATACTATGCGCTGCATATGCAATAAGGCATCAAGAAAAGCTATAAAACAATAATTGCTCCAAGTACATTTAAAAGCATTATTATTATCATTATTAAGTGTTGTGAATTTTGCTATTATTCTTTATTGGGTATGAAAAGACAAGAGAATGTTAGTTACATGAAAGATGTGTCGATATTTTAAAACTTAGACATCTATCAATTGGGGCATGTTGAGTAGGTAAGTGTAACAAACTTTTATGTACCATATATATTTATATTTACCAATTTTATATTAAATAACACTTCCTAATAAGTTACTGAAAATATTATACTCATTGTAGCAAGGTTTCGCAAGGACACTAAAAACCAAATATTAATTATTTTGAATACATATTTCCTACACGTCGTTATGACGTAAAAGTAAATTTTAGCTTTTATTTAAAAAAATTGCAATTTACCAGAAGTTGCAAGTTCCAAGTTTGCAAGTTCCAGAATTTGTACAAATTCAAACACAAATCGTTAAAAATTCAAATAAAAAGTTGTATTTAAATAGATCTGTGCCATAAAGACCGTCTGACGTGCTGTCGAAATTAAAAATAATAGTATATAAGTATATTCTTTAAACGTTGATAATGTTTTGGAAGACAATGTTTTAATAAATATTTAAAGTCATAAGAAATAATAGGTATATTAATTTCTATTTTTATATTCTAATAAAATAAAAGATACAATAAATATGACGTTTAAACTTTAAAACTATTATAGAGACACGCTTACTAACGACTCTACTGTTAAAGAGCTCTTGTGAAAATAGGCGTCGCATCTTTACTAAGACAAAAACATCAGTCAAAAGAACTATATAACAATATAAATGTTGACCAAAAATTAATGATTGAATACTGTCTTATGATATAGGTAAAAAAATATAAAAAATATTTTAAATAACTTAAGTAATTGTTGATTCGAAACAAAAGTATTGTCTCTTTGGCTTTATGAATAGCATTGTTAGATTCGAGTTGTTTATTAGCATTTTACTATTACTCATATATGTATATATGTAAAACATTTACAATATGTGCAGTATTAATCAAGATCTATTATTATTTATTTTTAAATTAAGTTTGATATAATATTTTTCTTTTCGTATTTTATATTTCTATCTGTCAAAATATACGAGTTCAGGACGTACTTCAGATGCCATTACTGTACCCGGCTGTAAAATACAACATTAAACGGCCGATAAATATACAGTTTGTCATAGATCTTTATTGGCGGAACTCGAAAAAGTTATTGAGGTCAGAGCTATCATCACAACAAGCCTACAGCAGAATTACAAGTAAGAGATCGCCGAGGACTGTGAACAAGAAAGTAACTTGATGAACAACTCACAAACTAATCCCTCATTTACTACATGTTAAGTTTTTGCAATATGATCTAGTAATTGAAAGATCATTATTGATTCTATAAAAGTTTTTTAGCTGCATATCTATTTAGTTGTTTTGTTTAAATGTATTGTACGATGTATTATACATTTTACTAAGATGTATAATACATTCAAATATGTACATTTTATTAAGATAGATACTAATACATTACAATTTAATAGTTTATATAAATATATTATTATCCTATAATCAAATAGAAGTAAGATTCTAATTTGCCACAACTATTTACAAACAAACCGCAAGTTAGTTTTGGATCCGAATCTCATTTAGCTTCATACATCACAAACCACATGATATAAAACACACAACGACTAATTAGTGCCCTACACTAATTAATATATGTCATGACATATTATCCAATATGTTCTAGTAAGTGGACACATCCTGGTTACCTGGCCAAAGCTTGGTAATTACTCTAATTAGCTCCATTTGTTTGCGTTTCCCCAGAGTATTTCATGAATAGTCGACCCGACCGTATACATATATAAATATTTATATAATATTATATTTCTTCAGGAGAGTTTTAGTCACTATTGTCAATACTATGTAAAACAAAAATACTTTAAATTTTACTTCGTCATAAGTTTAAAAGCGAAAAAGAATCAATGACCCTTTCAATTCATTATTACATAGTATAAAGCAAAGTCACTTTTCGCGTCTGTCTCTATATATGCGTAGATCTTTAAAACTACATAACGGATTTTGATGCAGTTTTTATAATAACATGCTTAATATATTAGAGTACCACTGATAATTTCAGAATTCCAATGCGAAGTCGTAAACAAACACATTGTTTTGCGCTTACATTGCAAACGCTGGCTGAAGTCTACGAGATATATCAAAATAATGTACTAAGTATTGTATATCTTAAAAAGTTCTACAAGAAAGTTTGTGATAGTATATGTTTATTTCTTAGGAATAACCTACAATAGCTAATTTTTATCCTTTACTTTTTATGAGAAATAATAGGTTATTTACGGAACGATTTTAAGCAATACAGCATTAATTCTTATGGAACCGTGCAAACCGGCTCAAAAATGGCTTTTGTGAATGTTCAGTATTAAAAAGTTTATAATGCATATAGCTAACTGAATGTTTAGCTTTTAAAATAGAATATATATATATTTATTATTTTCTTAATAAGATCAGACCTGCAAGTTGATGGTCAAAAAAATAACGTCGATTGTGTAGCTCAGAATTCCTCAAGTTTACTTGCTCATATTTTGATTATTTTCAATGAAAATCTATAAGTGTGATATATGATTAGAATGGTAATTAAGTACTCTGTTTAAAAAGTTTTTAAGTGGACGTTTAATAAAAACAAGATAGGTATAAAAAAAATACAGTATCTCATATTGTATCCTTATTAAAAACTTTAAATAGATTTTTGCCAATGAGCGATGTCTGCCGATGTCGTCATTTTGATTGTATCACTTAAAATAAGTCATATAGAAGCCAATACAAAAAATGGAAATGGGAATTGTTTTACTAAGCATTTAAGGCGTGCGAAGCCGCGGGCATAAGCTAGATAATGATATAATATAAAAGTAAGTGACATATACTTCATATATATTTAGAATAACGTTATGAATTGAAGTTTAGTTTTGTATTTTACTTTACTTTATTTTATAATTCATTAAGTCCTCATAATTTATTCATCATTTATTCATTCATTTGTCATCCATTCATTCATAATTCATTCATTCATTCATTCATTCATAATTCATTCTTCATTTGACCATTACTTTACCTTCTGAGTGCTAATGCACCAAAAACGTTAGTACAGTACTGGAGGCTGTTATTAACTAACTTGCTCAAAGCTTCTAACAAATAAATGTTCTCAAGTCATTACAGTTTATACAATACGTGAGTTTGTACGTTCATAAATCAAAGTGGGTTAATACTTGAAACTTGGTGTTTTAATTAACCATATATCCCAGATAACAAGACAAATATATTCCGTACAGATACTTAATAACTGAAGAGTTTGTAATGTAATGTACAATATACAAGGTTGGATACGAGCACGTACACAATGTTTGGATGTCTTGTAAAGAAAATTGGATTACGTAAACAAAGTTAGTAAGGTTCTGGCTGATTCAAATTTGGTTTGGTGTTTTAAATAAATATAGAATTAAAAAATTCAATTAAAAGTTTTAAAAACCCGAGACAAAAAAAAACGTCTAAAAAGCATAAAAATAATATTATTAGTACTTATTGAATTCGTTGCGTCTGGGGACCGTTGTACGTACGTTGACGATGGTGTCTACTATACAGAACCTTGCTTTTTTCTGCTTTTTAAAATTATTATACATTTTTCTATATTGTACTAAATGAACCTACGAATACACTAAATTCACTTGTTTAGGTTTTTACTATCAATTTTGTATAATAACCTTTCCCCAGCACCAATAAGAGCTCCATACCGCTAAACCAAATATAGCTAAGATCCATCTCGACAAATCAAGCTTTCGTTTAAAAAAACCGCATTCAAATACGTCCACGCGTTTGGCTGCTACGTTGCTGACGGACACACAGACACACAGGTCAATCTTGTAACACCCTTCTTTTTGGGTTTGAATCTCTGCCCGTGTCGGTTGATTTTTCATTCTTTATTTATTTAAACTTTTACGAAGCTTAACGTGGCTATACATGTTTTTAAATATTTTCAAATTCTTAGTGGTAAATTGGAATACATGAAGCAAGCAAACACATAATTTTAAAACCAGATCATAGAAAGAATAAAAAGAAATTCCTTAGTAGATCTAATTTTTCACAGTTCAAAATAAAACTCAAGAATTAGTTCCAGAAGCAATAATAGAAAACACATTCCTCAAAGTATTCACAAAGCACTTGCTAGTTTACACACGAGCTTGTTTGCGCTAAAAGCGTCTAAATGTCACAAGACATAAAAGTATCTTTAGTCTGGCACTATTTTCGAGTGATTATCTACTTAACGAGCGTAATGAGTACTGTTTAATGATTTAAAATATTATATAAAGGCGTTAGGCGTATTTGTCACTTTCTTTTAAGGAATCTCAATAAGTAAAAGGTAAGGCCAGCTACAGACAAATTTGATCCATTCTTTGACCCTTTAATTTATATTTACTAGTATTATTGCAATCATTATATATTGTCTTGAAGAATGGTTCATGTTTCATGACCTGTTGGTGGGTAACCCTGACTGCTGAACTTAAAGTAATGGCTTGGATTTCCTCACGGGATAATTCTTTGTATGATCCACAGATTGGTGTTCCGAGTCCAGGTGTACTTTATATCCGTTATTTATATGTTTGTGAAACCGACTGGGATAATAATCTCTAAAAGGAACGTTTTTTTTTAAGAATAAAAACAGTCTATCGAGCAGAGAAGGTGAAGTTACTTTATTTTGAATACATAATTATGGTCATTTATGTGTATAGACGTATTCAATTTATATACCTTGACCATTTGATTGTTAAATAATAATTTGAACAGTCAAAAGCGTTCTTAATATTTTAAATACATATTTAAGAAACACTAAGTTTACTGCCCATGCAAACCATACACACGCACACACGAACGCACACACAGACACACCCACATACACACACCACACACACACACCACACACACACACCACACACACACAC
Source organism: Napeogenes inachia (assembly GCA_959347355.1). Classification (NCBI taxonomy): domain Eukaryota; kingdom Metazoa; phylum Arthropoda; class Insecta; order Lepidoptera; family Nymphalidae; genus Napeogenes; species Napeogenes inachia. The sequence continues at coordinate 8,040,338 of OY365797.1, forward strand.
AGACACACACGCATACACACACCACTCACACAAACATACACACATACACACACACACACACACACACACACACACACACACACACACACACACACACACACACACACACACACACACACACACCACACACACACAGACACACACGCATACACACACCACTCACACAAACATACACACATACACACACACACACACACACACACACACACACACACACACACACACACCTGCGCACTCACACAAAAACATTTTTGCGTTAAGTATCAACAAATTCCAAGTGGAACAACAACATATATTTGTATTGGTGTATCAAGTACACTTCTTAAACGGATTCAAACAAATTTTATTTAAATGAAATATTTTACTAGTATTATAAACAATAATGTAAATTTGTTTGTTTTTCACGTCATAACTACTCACCAATCCATAACAAAACCTCGCACACACATTTAAAAAGTGTACTGTTCCCAAAGAATAGAATAAAAACTTTAGGCCGGCGCGGCGTCCCACATAACAGAGCTGTTTTGTAACCAAAGAACTTTGTGTAAAAATCAGTAATATATATACACCATACAAAATTATCAGCGAGGAATTCCTTTAATCTATTTTATATGCTACTAAGGAGTCTAGAAAGCCATTTCATAGGAATTTCATGTAGGTTAAGATGCTTGACTTCTCTTTACTCTAAACGAGGCAATAGATATCAAAGATTTACAAGATATACTATATATATATATATTACTTGGTTTGAAGTCTAATATCTTATAGCAATTAAATTTAACTAGTAATAGTTAAAATCAATCAATCAATCGATCAAGATAGAATTTGCTGGCTTCGTGTATTAATATAATGACACTTGATGACTCACTTAAACTCACTTATTAGATTAGTCGTTCTCATCTTTGGTTAATGAAATGCTATCTACTTCTCGCATTTTTACTACAAAAGGTACAGAGCTCAGTGAAATGACGACATTGATAACTTTCTCAAACTTTTTTTTTTAATAAAGATGTTATATTTAATCTTTTCATAATAAAATATAGTAATGTCTTTTCCTCTCTCTTGAGTTCAAGGACATAGAAACCAAATATTAGACCAACAATGTTATATGGTATGGTAATCTAAAGGTTTGGGAATCAGAATAATATTGAAATAATTGGGCATTTCTTTTGGAGACAGGATTGCAAGTACGAGTAGCAGGAACTTAATGTTTGGTTGTATTGGTTTTAGAAGTTAAATTACTTACCAAGTATTTTTATATTTTTATATCTTAAAGCCTATTAACGTCACAGTTACAGGAAATACCTTTTTCTTTATTATGATAAACAGTTTGCCCCTCGGCATGTAACCAGAATTCATCTTTAGATTTTTCTCAACGCCGGAGATTGGACTCGTCAATTTCTTAATTATTATAACACAAAGCGAACCCAAAAAAATATTTTAATCAATAGAACATTGAATAAGTAAACAAACTTCATTGTTTCTTACTGATAAACGTTATCAGGGACCTAGTAAAGGTCAAGACAGATAGTCTCCATTGGTGAGAATACTGGAGTTACACAAAGATATCATTCCAGTTATTCAAACAACATGAAGTATATTTCATTTTCTTTGTTTTTACATTCGATTATTAGGTTTGTTTTATGAATAAATAAATAACCTTACGATTCTTTGTATGTATGTATATTAATTAAATAGTATTAGTTTGTTACAAATATAACAAACATATAACATTCAATAACTTTATCTAGCAGCTGTATATTTCATAGTTCACTTCCAAAACCAACACAGGGAGTAATTAGTCGTTGTTATTGAACTTATGTTGAAACCTTATATCGTAAATCTCAATATAACAATAGTTAAACATAACCCTTAATGTAAATTGAAGTCTGTAACTATCATAACTCAATTATTAAGTTATATTACTACGGATGAAACTTGAAGCAACTTTCATCTACGTTAAGAAGCAATTAATAAAGTAGAAAATGTACTACTTAAAGCTTAAAATGGAGCAAACTTAAATCAGAATTGAACAAGAGTTGGTGACGTAAGTTTGAAATTAGCAATATTCCTTCATTTATTTTTTTAATGTTCATATTTGGCATTATATGGGTTTATTCGCAGTGTGGTTCTTATTTGACTTGTAAAGCTCGTTATTAACAGAACATTTCCCGATAACCTAATTTTATTATAATCCTATCATAGATAATATGTTAGGAGACTGGCGTGTTGTGGTCTTGAACAATTAAGACAAGTTAATCGTATTACGAGTAACTAGAGTATAAAGATACAAAAGTGTAATGTATGGCTATTTGCAATAATAAACAAGTACTTTAAGTAGTGTTACATTATGAATAGAGAAGGAGTAGGGAAGCCAGCCTTAAATGTGTCCATCAAAAAAAAAGAAGAGAGCAAATGATGTTAAATATCTGTCTTTCTTTGCAGCGTGTGTGTCAGCTTGCGTCTTTTATTATTTGGCAGACACTGACGCTCATAGGCCTGCCTTACGCTTCCGTAATCTATGTATTATAATTACATGCTGATTGCCAGGACACTTTTAAATAAATCTGAACATTTTCCATAAAGTATTTTTTAATCAAATCAAAGAACACGAAAAAGCTAGTTATGCAAATGATATAATTTAAAAAAATATAATCTGTAGATAAACCTTCATCAAATAAAAATAATTCTAATATTATTCAGATTATCCTTGTTATTAAGTAAATCATACAAACCAATACTGGGAAAAAAATTTCAGTGAGTATAGTTTTAGTAATGGAGGGGAATACTCAAAAATTTAATGATCAATGAAAGTGTATACTGAGCAAGTTGAATGCATCATAAATAGTGAATTGAAAAAATAATCTGATCTTTATTTATAATGAAGTTAAGGTAATTTTTTGGTGAATTGAAATTTAACTTTTTGTTGTTTCTTTTTATTTTTATAGAAACTATAATAATTTGTTGAATACTTAAAAAGAGATTTATACTTTAAATATAAGTATGTATTTTTGAAATGTGCATCAAAATCAAGAACGTGAAATAAATCAAACTCTATTTTATAATCCAATAACGCCAAATTCAATGGTCATGCTTGAATTTTATTTATAACAACATTAAAATGTATTTTTCTCTTATAACTTACGTAATATATTGCAGCCTAAATCTGACTAGGCTAGTTTGCATACAATGTTGATCAAAATTAAATATCAAACACAGAATTATTCTCTGACTGTTTATACCTACTAATAATAATTCCATGATAATAGAATAATAAACAGTTATTAGTATCAGATTGTTTCCTTTGTATTTACACAAATACCTATCTGGATTCTAAATTTGAACTTGCTAGGCCATGTGAAACTGAGTTAGAATCTTGATCCATTCAGTGATAGAAGTAATGATACTTGGACCTTAATTTGAAAATAACCATTTAAGGTATGTTTATAAAATTTAGAGCACATATGTTGTAAGTAAGTATATGAGTTAAATTGGACATGTTTTATATATGTTAAATAGTTTTTTAGCCAGAACTGGCTTCAAACGGTTCCTGTAATATTACACATGGTTCTGCTCGCCAGTTCTGTTAACTTGAACTTGGCTTGACACTCTTCCGAGTATCTAGGTGATTGAAGCTAGAAGGCTTTATAATTTAATTTCTTTGTGTTTAAGTTTAAGAGTAGACAATAAGTAAAATAAGCTAATTTAACAATTTTGTATATAATTAATTTGTAATCAATCATAGGGGTGACATTTTCAGTACTGAAAAAACCCCTTTCACAATAAAGAGAGTATCTAGGTAGGTATAAGCCTGCTAATGACGTCTATACCTATATATAGTATGCAAAATTCTGGGTAGTGATACGGCAGTATAATGGGTAGAACTACGGGATGTTTTCGAATTCGTGGGTTCGAAACCTGACTTGATAGATAATTTTATCATTTTATATGTATTTATAATATTAAACCTAAAATGGCTAGACATGTTTATACACAATTTTATATTTCAGTTTTTTTTATTTTATATGCTATATATGATATCAGAAATAGTTCCCAAGAACATGACATTACCCAAAATAATAAAATTACATTTTATAAGGCAATATTACTTTTAAAAACTCAATGTTACTACACTACAATATATGGGTGCTAATGGAACGTATAAATAAATTAAGAAACCTATACTACAAATTTAAGACATCTTTTACATCCTGGTCTTCAATATTAAATAAAAAGTCTTGTTAAATAATTACCGAAGTGGAATAAGCTCCAATCCTCGGGCAAGGACACGCGGAACTCGACAAGACATTTAATTGTAAATCACCTTCACTTTCAAACATAAATGTCATAGTATAATGCCACTTGTCCCTTAAGCTTACCTGAAACAAAAGAAGTGAGTACAGCTGAGTTCTTGTCTGTCTATATAAATATATAATGCGCTTTAAATTGAATCCGTGTTGCAATTTGAATTATAAATTCTTTTAAAGGTTTTAAAACTTATTTTAAATTAAATTCAACTGAGCTCTTATTTGTATAGAAATAATAGAGGTACAGTTTATACGGTAACTGATTATGTTTTAATTCTTAATACAAATTTATATTTGCTTTTTAATTTAAAAAAAACCATAGATAAAAACGGTTTTTTGAGTTACTTTTATATTTTAATAGCAACTTGTGATTACTGCCAACTGTTTATCTTTTAAATGTAATAATAAATATACACATACCTAATATCTTAACAGAAACAGATCTTCAAAGATGCTTTGAAGAAAATATATGTGCATAAAATAAAAAGTAGTCATAATATTTATTTATTTATTACACAATTTAAATTGCATTAATGTTTAATCAATTTGAATGCAATGAGATGCATACATGTCATCCATGCATGCAATTAAGTGAGTGAAATCATAGACATTTTGATAAAGAAGTTTTAGATTTTATTAGAATTTAAAAAGAAATAATATATACTTGCTACTCGGTAATGGAAACACTATATTACTTATTATCAAGAACATTTATATTCAAAAAACAGACGGAAATTGATAACTGCAGTAAAAGCTTTAACGCTAGTTATTTATTCGTCAATAAATATTATAAATTGCATCCGTTCAATACTTGAATAATATACTAAGTAATAATGTAAGTAAATCTAGAACCTGTCTACAATGTAAACACCCGCTAAGGCTTTTAAATTATTAGAATGAATTATTGTAAGATACATTTTGCAAATAAGAAAAAGTTGTTTTTTTTTTGCATTATGTTAGAAAAATATAAAGTTTAGGTGTTTATAGAACAAACTGATCACTTACTTATCTTGGAGTATTACAAGAACTTGCTACTTTTTAGAGCTTTTCTCAAACGACACAGATTTATGATTACGACTTGAGTCTTGTTACATTACGAACAATTCTCAAAGCTTCTGTTATATTTCAGACTCTTTACATACAGTTTCATTTTATAGCCAACTCATACAAAAGAAAAACTTTTTTTTACACCAAAAGCTTTTTTATAAACAAAATACTTTAATATTTTCGATATTTTATGAAATTCAGTAATAATATATTAAACTAAAATTACTTCCTGTTATGAATAATGTAATGAAAATGTATTAATTAATAAAATGTTAAAAGCGGTATACTGTCATCTGTTTCTGACATTCTGATTGCCGCGCCGCAAACAATGCGTTATTGTTTATAGAAATCGCATTTATTGATCTCATTAAATTAAACATGACCTTAGTAATATCCTTAATTTTGTGCAAATATGATATAGATTACGAGACATCATAATATATAGTCGTATGGTTTAAAGTTAGAAAGGAAGTCAATGGTAGAGTTTGAAAAATAAAATTATTTGTATAAGATTTGTTTTATTTTTTTTCTTTCACAAATTTTTATATGGTGCACACTTAGTCGTACAGGTACTTAATGCCAGTCATTTTTTCTCTCATTTTAAAAGTCTGCGGAAGAGATTTTATATTGAAATAAACAGTGCCTTTGTAAGAATCTATATTAAAATGTATGAATCTTATATTGTACTAGCTGTGCCTACGACTTCGTACACGTAGATTTCGATTTTGATAAAACGTTCTCTTTGTAGCTATCAATGTATATAAAAACTATAAACCTTCAAACTGGTAAGCAGCAATGGTACGACAATAAGAGATTATTAACTCCTTTATTTTTTAACCAATTGTTAAAAGAAAAACAAAATGTAAAGTGAATCCCATGACAATATGTTCCCGAAAACTGCATTAAAATCAATTAATCCGTTTCTAAGTTTATCGTGCACAAACATACAGACATACAGACGAACAATCAAAATAAAAAAAAACATTGTTTTGGATTCTCTTGCTTATAACAGGTCCCCCTGTATGAATTTTTGAAAATAATTTTTTTTCGTGTTGTTTGCACAACTAAAAGCAAAAAAGATAAACAGACAAAGATTTTAAAAATGCTAAAAAAGGATTCTGTTAGTTATTACTTCACATCCTGGTTATTTTTTTAATATTTTCAAAGTACAAAGACTACTCCTCTCCTCTCCTCCTCTCCTCTCCTCCTCTCCTCTCCTCCTCTCCTCTCCTCCTCTCCTCTCCTCCTCTCCTCTCCTCAGATTTATGACATGTATAGAATAAGATTTGCATTCCTACTACGTGATTGACATAAATTATCATAACATTTTTATTTCTTAACCGATTGAGATGAAATAAAGGTTAAATGTTAAGTGAATACTGAAAACTATATTCCTGTAATATAACCGCATTCAAATTTATTAAGCCGTTTCTGAGATTAGCGTGCAACAAAAATTCAGACATACAGAGACAAACAGACATACAGACAAACTGAAAAAGCAGTGTTTTGGGTTCTCTTGCTCTTATAAAGCCCCCTATGTTGTTTTTTTTTCAAAATATTTTCCATACATAGAAATGGATCAGTGACAATTTTATTATATGTATAGATTATGTGCCTACATAAGTGTTAAAGAAGTGAAGATATATTTCATACGTTTTTTCCGCAGGCGTCGTTTCATTTAAGTTATTCAAAACGGATTAGTTGATTAATATGTATTTGATTTTGTTATTAAATATTTAAATGGAATAGATTTAGAATGAATAATTTTTTATATATATTGTTATTTTCGCTACGAGAGTCGTGTACTAAACGGTGTGGTAACGCGGATTGGGAGAAAATAAACATGACATGGTCGTTGAACATGACCATGGTCTTATCCAGATTCAAGCCAAGCCCTACCTGTCGGGAGATCTTGGCCGTTCAGCATTCCAACAAGCTTTTCCGGGGGCTCTGTTATAATGATAATATCATCCGCAAAACGAATATGAGAAATATACTCTGTGTTGACGTTGACGCCTCAATCAATCTAGTCCAGGGACTTAAAGAGATCCTTCAATGTGTTTGTGAACAGTTTCGGAAATATGATATCCCCCTGCCTCACTTTGTGACGCGAATGGTTGGGTTCTGTCCTCTGGTCCAGGATATGAACGGTCATCGTCACTGTATTAGAGAGACATTACATCACCTAGATATATCGATACCAGAACGCTGTAGAGACTCGATAACAGCCCAGGTTTCGATGGAGTCGAAGATTTTTTCGTAGTCCACAAATACCATATACAGGCGGCTGGTTATACTCTTCGGTTTTGTGTATAAGCTGCCGAAAGGTATGGATTTGATCCACAATGCTGTAGCCTTTTCGAAACCCGGCCTGTTCTGGTGGTTAAAATTGATGAAAACTAGTGGCAAGTTTCCTTATATTTTAAATATGTATTACGAAATACGTTAAAGTAAATTGTACTTATATTAACACCTTTAATTCCTTTTCAAATTTATCAACTTAATTACCCTAAAACTTTTCATTCAATCGAATTTACTTCTCCGAGACAAAGTAACATTAATTTTAAATTCAATTTCAATCTAGAAATGTATAATATCACAAGTCGTCTCTTCGACATCGTCTCTTATTCCTATTACATTATGAATTATTAATTCAAACAGAATTTCTCAAATTCAAGGGGAATTTTAAATAACAAAAAAAAGGCATAGAAATACGATTCCAAAAATTAATGATTTAATAAATGCTGAGTTTCATTTTTAAACGTTACCTGCGTAAATGTTGACCGCAAAGGATCATGAAAATGAATTAATTACATTTGCCACAAAGAATAAATAAAATATATATTATTAGTACAATTTTTAATGGAACTTAATGCTCTTTATACTATTTTGATATATGATTGATTATATTAGTCGCTTTATTTTACACTCTATAAATGTATTGAAATATTCAATCCATGATTTATTTGTTTTCATTGTCACAATTTATTTGGGGCTCATATTTATTACAAGTAATGATTTTTTATTTCACAGAATTAAGATCAGTTTCCTGTAATTTGAGTATGTCTTTTACTTCTACTAAGTTTTACTAGTTTTTCTTTTATTTTAATAATCAAAATACAACATAAAAGCGTTAAGTTACACGTATGAATAATTTAAACAATAAAAATCACTTTGTCTAACATGGACCAATGAATAAAAATGAATAAAAATTCAAACACATGCTGGAGTTTTGCATAATTTTGTCATTATGGAAAACGTATATTCTGCTCCATAAAATGTGAATTTTGTCTAAATTATTAAACATTCGATTTGTATTTCAACTGTCATAGAATACACAATTAGTGTAATCAAAACGTATATAATGCCGGAACGTTAGATTAGAAGAGATGAAAGTACTATCAACTTGTTTTTTTAATCAGGGTTGTCACCATTTATCTATACTAATATTATAAAGAAGAAAGATTTGTTTATTTGTTTGTTTGAATTGTATAGGCTCTGAAACTAAAGAACCGATTTTAAAAAATCTTTTACCATTAGAATCCTACATTACCCCTGATGAACATAGGCTATATTTAATCATCATCATCATATTATAAAGGGGAAAGATTTAACGATTGTTTGTTTGTTGTTGTTTGTTTGAATTGAATACGCTCCGAAACTACTGGACAGATTAAAAAAAATATTTTATCATTACAATACTACACTATCCCTCTAATGAAGATAGACTCTATGTAGTACGAGAAGAAATAAGGATCCGCGTGAAAATTTCGACAGTGATGAGTAATGATTAAATGATATAATGGAATGTGATGATTCAAGACTATGTCTTATATATATATACGAATATTAATCAATATAAACATTTAGAGTTAAAATGATTTACAATCACTAAAAACACTATGATAAAGGGATTTATATTATCACTAACTGTTGCCCGTGACTCCTTATGGCCATGATCAAAAGCCATATAAATATATTTTTTTTCAATCTACATGGACGCAGTCACGTGCAACAGCAATCTCTTATAAAGTACTTTACCTGAGTAAGTAAGTATAAAAACCTTTTGGCTTACTTAACAAGGCTTTTTTTCCTATACAGCGCGGGGGAAGCCGCTGGGAATGGCTAATATTTAATAAATCTATTAATATGTTTTTTTTAAATCATTTTAAAGAATATTTTAAAGAATTATAGGTAAGTTTTATTTTATTTGTACTTGTCTTATTTTCTTATGAAAACAAGTACAAATATACATATTTTTTTTAAATATCATAGGTTTAGTTAAACAGGTAACTAAAGTAACAGAGATCTGAATGAAAGAAAAATCCAATTACTCCAAAAAAAAGTTATCAACTTCAGGTAATTAAATCAGAGTAACTCTTTGCACAACCATTAAACATAGCGTCCTTTGTGCAGGCGAGATATTGGAGCGTGTGGTCAGCATCCGGACACAGAGCCACACAACACAATGGCGGCGATTAGAATCACGATACGATCAGAACATCACGTTGACCTGTTAAAATCGACCTCTCACTCTCTTGTACTATGCAATCCTGGTAACTGCCATTCTAAATTTACGCGTAGGTATTTGATTTGGTAGCAATAACTTTCAATTATTTTATCAATGTATTTATTATATCATATACCCTACAAAATAAAAAAGACACAAGTAGAAAACATATCAAGTAAGTAGGCAGGCAGCCTTATCGCTTAACGGCAATTTCTTTTAGGCCACCTTAAGGTTAGAATAATAGATAATGATATAGGTAGGTGGCGTAAAGTGAAAATAATCATACATACAATTAACTACACACTAAACCATAAATGTTTAATAATACCAATACTAACACGTACGTAAACACTACGAAGTTTCTCAAACACAATTTCCACAACAAAATCGTAGGGACTCTCATTAATCTTGACCCTTCCAACTCTTCGGCCGAATGAATTACGAATTCTATTAAATCACCTAAGCTGTTAACCATTTCAGAAACACCCAGTCATTCATAAAACTTTACTACCAGTAGTGTTAGTGAAGTTACTAAATATCCAAATAGTTAAGACACTAACATTTGTGAAGCAACTAAAAGTTTTGATTAGTCATTATTATTAACATGTTTGTAACACACCAAACTATAAGTTTCAAGCAAACCGTATATATGTTTTATTTATGATTAAAATATAACATCATTTAAGTCATCTGATGTTAATTAGTACTTCGAATCCAGAAGCGTCTCGCACAATTTAAAATAACAGAGCCCTTTGTGTATTTGTGTGCCCATATAATTGAACCAATCAAGATGCGATTATTGCTATATTCGTGCATATTTATTCTATCCTAGTACTTCAATTCTGGTATTGCTAATAAACTACTCTCTCTTACACTGTTACTAAACTGACTGAAATATAATAAACTGAATTATAATAGAAAAAATAAAAAAAATGATTATTTGTTTTAGTACAACTATAAATTTTACATAATTGTAACTATGAGTATAAACTTTATATTCACACCTACACTTTACATACATTGAAGTAACAAAATATAACAAGAACACTATAAATATATATATATTTTTTATATTTTACACACAGGTCACGGGTTTCAAAGCAAACTCGAATACAAATAAATATCATCAAATGAAAATTTTCCAACTTGTAACTGCAAAAACTTTAACTTTCATATTTGTCAATGATGAAAGTTTTATAAGTTTAATTTAATGGCATAACTTTATTGCTTATCTGAAATGCCGTACATTTAATCTTCAATTGACAATATGAAGAAGTGCTATCATTTCTATAACATTTCATTCGACTCTGGTGTCGGAAACTGGAACAATGGTTTCCTTTGACTTGTATTTGCGACCGTGCAGGAATTCGAAAATGAGAAATAGACTATAAAATTGTGCATATAGAAAAATATATACATTGTATAAAAAATCATTTTAAGTTCAGTTTTGCTTCAAATGCAAAAAGTACTTTTATTTAAACTGAAAACAAAAGATGCAGCAAAGGCGTTAAATCCATAAATAAATTAAACTAGGTCTCTCGCCTTGGCATCGGATCAACTGCGGCATATGCATATATGTAGGTCATGTTTACATTGATGTGAGCATTTTAATATCACCTTTGGCATTTAATTGGGCTACAAGAGATCGAGGGATGAACTAAAGTCGCTGTAAAATACAGCAGGCTCTGTAAAAAATTCTTAACGACATCTCAAAGACCAACTTCGTCTAATAATTTCGCTTGGTCAAAAAACTTTGGTCGCTACAAACTTGGTATAAGCTTTGTATTAAATGACTCTTGAGTTAAAGAGTTAATAAAAAAAATCATCATCATCGCAAGAAATTAAATACATACATAATATTACTGTTATTAGGTTGAAGGGAAAGTTCGATCGTATTTTAAATAGTTAGGTATTTTTTCTTATAAATAAAAAAAAACATCTGGCTATTGTCTGAGTGAGTATTTTTTTGTTTTTTTTTATCTGTTGTGTAATATTAAAGGAGTTTTTTTTACCGTTCATCATCTATTTTTGATATTTAAATAAAAAAATCATGTCGATAGATATAAAGCATTAACGAAACACCATTTTGTAAGAATTCCAAAAAGGAAGCAAACCATCGGTTATTTTTAAAAATTAATGTGCGTATTTATCAAAGATGTTTTAGAAAATTCCGTTCTGAGGATCTAAGCGTCCAAGAAAGTAATCGATTTTTTCAGCATTTATCAACTATTTAAGCTCACATTAAATCTCACGGGTTTGTGTTAAAACGAAGTGTTTGGGTTACACATGCAAAAACGAAAACAAAAATGTCTGATAATAATAATATCTATAATAATATCAGGACAAATTACACACATTGATCTAACCCCTAAGTAAGCAAATTATTTGCTTGTGTTAAGGGTGTTAGACAACGATACAAATACATAGAAATACACATATAAATACTGAGAATATAATTAATAAACGACCGAACCCAGAAACACAAACATCTATGCTCACAAAATTAAATGCCTGTCTCCGCCGGGAATCCCATTGCGCCGTGACACGTTAGGCGTCTGCGCTAACCACTCGACCAACGGGGCGGTTTGTTAATAATGTTTTCATAACATCTGATTAGACACAGTTTGGAACTTTTTGGACAAGCTGAGTACTGGAGATAAAGAGAGGAAAATTCTTGTAAAGAGAATAATAAAAGAAAAAATGATACTGCAAACCAGGAACATTATCAGCAACCATTATAAAAATAAGTATCCATCAACGAAAAGTACAGCTTTGGTTGTGGTATAACAGGAAAAGTCTAATTTACTACAAGTTGCTGAAACGGAGAAAAAACCATCAACACGGATCTGTACTACAATCGATTGGATACCTTGAATGCATCCATGAAAAGCTGTCCAGAAAAGGAACAGTGTTCCACCACGCTAAACCACGTACTGCAATGGTGCCAAAACAAAAACTGAATACTTTACGATGGGAAGTACTTAGTCACGAATCGACAACACTATTTGATTATTACCCGTTCAGATCTCTGCAAATTATCTAACGGGAAAACATATCAAGTCTTATGAAAGTGTTTCTAAGACAGTTGCTGACTATTTGTTGCCAAGAACAAGAACTTCTATTAAACAAAAATTGAACAAAGAAGGTTTTTCCAAAAACCTTTACATTGTTTATTATAACCTATGAACACAAGATATAAAGAACCTATTTGCGGTTCCAGTCAACCGCTTTTTAACTTTTTTAAACGCTTTATAGTTCTCATAAAATAGTGCATCAGAGTACATTCATGTGCGCAGTTTACGACTTCACCGTGCTATATTAGGATACCAATCAAAACTATTTGAAAGTTCAAAGATCTCAATGTTATTATAATTAAGACGATAAAGAACTTAACAAATCAGATTGAATGAAGTTAAATAAGTATTCTATTCTCGTTGTCGTGTTTCGCAAAATTATACACTTAGATGACAAAAGGATCGATTTATTATATTATTTTACAAACAAATGGCATTTTTATTTTTTTTTTTATATATATCCATCTTAAAATAAAATAATAATGTCTTATAAATGTCTCTTAGAAAGTGTTACCGAGAATGATATATCTTCTTTTGTTTAAAAGAAGAAAGACGATTACGGATTCCAATCGAAGCAGCTTCAATTCGGTGTTTGCATTGAGAACAGGTTTTGTTTTACTTACAACTCTTTCTTCGTGAATAATGGAAGTTAGTAATATCTTATCTTTTATGCAATTACTCACGGCTTCCAGGTGCAAACTTGAGAGAGATATTCATTTAAAACAGTCATTGCTTGACTTAATGCTGGTGAAATTTGCATATATTATTTATTTTGCTGAATAGCGACTGGACGGTTTTCCAGAGATCGCTGGTTCAAATCCCTGACCGTATCGGTTTATTATTCATTCTATATTTATATGAATTTAAAATAAGCTTAACATGACTTTTTACATGTTACATGATTACATGTTTATAGATAATTTGTAACATAAGTATCAGTAGTGGCATCTTTTCAATGTTTATCTATACTGCAGAGTTAGAAACTTTGGTTAAATTTTTCGATCGAATCCTAATAAATATCGCCATTCCAATAAAGACAATCATATAATGCTAAATCCATCATATACGGATAGTGATACGGTAGCTCAACTAGAAGAGTGACAGGTGGTTTACTCAGAGGTTACAGGTTTGAATCCTCATTGATATCCATATATTTTTCATTTTATATCTGTCTCAAATGTAATCGTTGTATGTAATGTAGAGTTTCTGTTCATTTGAGCACATCTCGCCATGCAATAGTGATAAAAAATAATTAACGGTCGAATAGATTTTATAAATTAGAACAGTGTTCCTTTGGTCAGTCAACCGTCAGGTCAGGTCAAGGTAAATGTGCAGTTTACACGTTTTTGTAAAATAATAGTACGAAAGACACGCAAAAACATAATTAATAATATATGATATGTTGTTCTTTATTCTTTATAGCTAGTTAAATAGTTAAATAACATATATTTTCTGTTTTTTATAATTCTAAACAGTATAACTAGGTTGCCACTTTATCTGATATTTAATAGTTTTATAACTATAGGAAACAAAATATATATTACAATATTACACATATTTTACATTTACTGAAATATGAATTATTAGATACTATAATTTTAAATGTTTTGATCATAACACTACTTACTCTTTGAGCTGAGCTTCATCCTGAAAATAATATTAGCTGGACCACAGAGCCTCTTATCAAGTTCAACTTTTATGGAAATAAACTAAAATTGTGAATATAAAACCTTTTATTCTTTAATTATACAAAAAATACTACGATACAATGACTTTTAAACAGTGAGAGCCGGATGTCCAAACGAAAAAAAAAAGAGGAAAAAGATTTCCTTATTCATTGGTGTTGTTCAGCTCATTTGAAAACCTTAATTTTGACGTACTTTTTGCTCTTTGACTCACCATAATTAAAAATACCTTCTGCAAAATATGTATCTTGCTATATTTTTTTATATAATGGAAAAGGAAAAGTCATCCGGTGACTGTAGGATCACATTTTTATTTTATATCATATTGTGATAAAATATGAATTTTTTGCTAATTTAATTTACTTTTTAAGCTCAAGTTTTTTTTTTTATATGAGGTAATTAAAAAATAATATGTATTCATATTTATTATAAATTTTAAAATTTAATAACTTTTGTACTTCAAATAATGGATAACCATGTTATTAAGACCTTTAATTAATCCTTTGACCATAAAATTACTTTGTTATCAAATTAAATCTACAACTTTACGCGACTTTACGCAGCAGTGTCAATTGAGTATTTTTACTGTATTCATATAACCACTCAAAGAATAAAGAACAATATTAACCACATATGAAAACTGTAAGGAACCTTGACATATATACCTTTAAAATATAAATAACAAATACGGATCAAAACATGATATAGCAAGGGCCAAAGAAATCACGAACATTTTGAAACACCTATCTTATGTCCATACACCTTAAACGTAACCTGTTTAGAAACAAGAGTCCACACTATCAAGGGCCTATCCCTATTAAGAAAGTGAACTTAAAAATAAAGCACCATCCTATAAACGTTACAAAGCACAACAAATTACAATGACATTGAATTTTAGACCTTCCCTACTAAAAGCGTTGACAATATCAAGAATTAAAACGAAAATTATTCATAAGGAAATATTCTCCAACAATTTACAATGAAGAATCCGTCTGTTATAAAAGTAAAATGATACCATATTTATCGAAACGGAATGGCAGCATTTTATAAAAAGTATTTAATCATTTGTCAAAAGAAGTTTCATTTATCAAAAGAAAGAAATAAATTTCTTTTATTGAAAAGAAATCGCAGAGAAACCTTCTCAGTTTTTCAAATTTAAACTTACATTAAGCCTTTAAACGCAATAATATAGTAAGAAGAATTAAGCAAACTTTAAAAAATTGTAGAGTTCAGCAGAGCCTTGTCGTTATTTGATCACTGATAGAGCTTTGAAAAATTAAATTGGCAAATTTCCAAAATCAGCTTTCACACATTAAGTACTATTATATTTTGTTACGTGAATGAATGTTAATCTAAAATGTAGTACAATAAGATTTCTTTTGTTTTTTCATATTTTTCTAGTTTAACAACATACTTTTTCATATCACAGAGATTTCTTAGATTAAAGTAAAGAAAGAAGAGAAACATTAGAGCGATCTCTATGAAACTTGTTTATTTGCAGAATACCTTATGCGGTATCTATGTCATTTGGCAAACAGCATTAAAACTTCTTTGAGAATATTTTTTATTTTACAACGCACCATATCTAAGTTTAGTCTCGAGTTTTATTTGTTATGTAATATAAAAGGGCCTAATATGTTTTTTATACACTTACTTTACTTTAGTTAGAGTTAATACTCTGTATGTTGTGCATATCCTCTACTGATTAAATACATATATAACTATAGCCCGTATAATCTACTCGTCAGAGAATTATCTCGCCGTCTCCATTAATTGAAAAGCCAAAGCGATCAGCTTCTTGAAACCATAATATTGAAGAGAATTATAGAAAGGTGTACAATCTGTTCATTGGCTATGAATTGATCACCAATTTGACAAATAATCTTCACCATTTTATCTATTAGATACAATTTTTTTTCGAAATTGATTTAAGTAGTAACAAATATAATACGAATTGATACCACCGAAGTGGATACTTATAGAGATACATTGCGTGTTTGGTTAAACATTTCATCAAAAATGTGATTTATATTGCTTTTGTAATATGCCTTAATATTTTCCTTTCAAGCACCCTTCTCTACCAACGAGGATACAGATGTTTTATATATGGATTTTCAATTTATCTATATTATATAACGTCGACGATTCTATTGTCAGTGACGCAATTCAAGTAAAGAGCTTTTTAACGTTTTAACGTTTATACGTACTTCAAGAAAATATCAATATACAAATAGTATTCTAAAATTAATATCAACTTTACAAAACATTTTGAATTATTAACAAAACAATGGATTTAATTACAATTTGAATTTTCGAGCTTTGTATCAATTACCTCTCAAGATGGTTTGGAGTGAGTCGTTAAAAACAATTCCTCTGAAAGTGATTTATGGTTCTATGTCAATTAAATCATCACTATTATTAAACAAACATTGGATTCTTTTACGCACTACCAGAATTTTGTTACCAAAACTAAAAAGTTACCATTACCTACATATGAAATCTATTGATTCTGAATATTGTAAAGTAAGTTTAAGTTAATTTCATACGGATAGTATAGATATACACAGACTTGGCCTTGCAGGTTCACTGGCAAGATTCCATATAGGCACTTACAATGTCGACCGGCCAGAAGTACCCTACACCGTTAACTTGATAAAGCAAATAAACTATTGACTTTGTAGATTATTCACAAGTTATATAAAATAATCGGTGGCTGTAATCAATATCTAATTTTATGTTACGTTAGAAGTTGTATATGTTTTAGATCTGGAGGATTTATAACAAAATTCGGGTAAATATTCCATTTTCGAAAAAAAACGTAATACATTTCGATAAACATAGATTTAAACAAATTGATTTCGTTTTTATCCATCTCATTTAACTTTTGTAATGAGTTATAAATTGAATAATATAATAAAACACATAAAACGTATTTCTCTATAAAACATGCTCGTCATCTATATTGATAAAAAAGACAAGGAACATACTTATTGAGCCTTATTTGATGGACAAGTCAAGTCTTGTTATCTTAACACTTGGGTCAGCGTCGACATAAAAAACCCTACTTTTCTGTTATTTTAGATAGAAATATAATATTAGAATAGACATGAGAAAGTATATTAAGAAAACTTAACTAGGATAAAAAATGCCAATTTTGTGAATAGTACTCCTTGAGTTCTGTTGTATCTTTTGTTATTTTTAAAAATAGAACAGTAATTTACAATTTAAAACATTTTGTTCGCAATTAATTTAAAATAAATTCATAAAAAAATTGGGCAAGCCAAAATCCACTGCCTCTGATAATCTAATAAATTTAACAACCTTGCATCTAACCTTCCCCTTTATTACTAGAAAGAGAACTTTAAAACAAGTCTGCCTCTTGGAATCCAATTTCCTTACATTTCCACTCTTAATTCAGCAAGTTCCCTAAACATTGCGATCCTCTGCCGTCAGTTTTAACTTGTTTAGATGCGAATTGTAGAGCTAATAATAAACTCCAATAAGGCTGCCTCTTCACTTCCTACTTCTGTAACATTTCAAATTATGCTTACGTTTGACATTAACAATATTTTTATATATTGACTAATAATATTTATTAACATTTCCGAAGTTTCTATGTAGAAACAAACATATTAAAAGTGTAAATACTATATATATTTCAACATATACAATTTCAAGCACGATCATCTGTCAGGTCTTTTTAATTATTAATTCTTTTTTATACAAATGTGTACCCAACCGAACTTGTAAAAGATATTATTTCTAATATAAATGCAAATTAGGAACCGTGTACCGTCTCATTTACTACAGAAAATATTAAAAAGACAGGTAAATACTCGCATTAAGAAAGTAAGGAAGATTAGGGTCGAATGAGTTTTGAGATAAGCACCAATTCAAAATTGTACGACTCGGACGTATCCACTTATACTACATATTAATTTACATAATTTCAACCATGTAGTATAATAACATGGTATTTATTATAAAATGTTTGTTTTGGTTGTGTTGAAACTATTTTTTTTGGTGGATCAATTATTTATATTTGTAGATGTCATAGTTTTGTTTTTTTTTATTACAGAACCATTTTATTCTTTCATGAACGACATTCATTGTACTAAAGTGAAATGAGTTGTAAAAAAATATATATATCTGTTTTTTTTTTTTGCGCGTAATATAGAGTAACAAAATAATATGTTATTTTGCAATCTGTGTCTTAATTAGGTAAATATGTCGATAAATAATGCCAGTAGCACGTTACACGATGCTCAATAAATACGCCTCATGGAACTAATATCGGTTTCCATCTAGTATCCAATGTCTCGAGAATAGTAGGTATTCTAAGTGGCTTAATAATGATGCTCAACTGAGCCAGATTTAATATTGAGAACAGCTTTAGAATTTGACAAATGTACTGTAATCTATATGTTTATTTTACTAGCTATATAGCCAGAGTTTAAGTAATTTATCTGATAACTTTAATGAACCAAAAATTTTAGTTATAGGTTGTACATAAGAGCTTATAAAGTGAGCTTTTATTAAATTAGGCTTTTATTCATTCTGTTTATCTAGTGATTGTCTCTATAAGTAACATACAATTACTACTGCTATTATATAATGATAAGAGGAATGCAAGTAAGAAAATCCTAGGTATAGAAATTCAATTCAACGAGGTTCAATTCAGATTACATCTACATGAATATAACTTTACAAGATTCCTTTTTTAAAATTACAATAAAATATACCAAAATTTTTTAATCCTCCGATTGTAAATCACTCGACAGCTGTTCAGGATTATAACTTCTAATTGAGGTAATTTCTTAATAACACCAGAACTAAGTTATCGCAAGCACGTGTTCAACGACTCAGGTCAAACAATGCTGAAAGAAAATGAAATTACTCATTGTACCCATTGAATTAACTAATACTAGCCCTAAGTTAGTACGATGTTTAAACTTATAATGCTTCTTTAAAAATGCACATTTTGGTAATCGTTTGCCCAAAATTGTTATAGCTTTGTAGACTAAATTATATCATGCATACTACTAACTTATATTAACTACTAAATTATGTCTGTCTGTCTGTCTGTCTGTCTGTTTTTCACGACTACACCATCAGTCCGATTTGGATGGAATTCGGAATAGAAACAGTTATAGACCTGCGATCAAAAACAGGCTACATTTTATTCACATTTTTTTTTTAAATGTAGTAAATGTTGAGTTGAGTTCTAAAAAAAAACAGCGCCATGTATTGAGATTTTATGTAACTAAATTTAAAATGGGCTTATGCTCCTATTCAATATTTTAATTTATTAAAATTCAGATAGAACGAAGTAGAAATTCTAGCTTTATCTAAATCAAATACGTTTATGTAAACCGCTCTCAATTCTGTTTAAAAGTTTTGAAACAGTGCTCGTAGTAAATTTTCAATTGACCATTACTTCTTTTTCCCTTAAACTATTTTGACGAAACAAAGTTTTGACAACGCTCCAGATTATATATAATCCAAAACCTGTGAAAACCGCGTTTATATCCGTTGAGCAGTTTCGATGTTATAACGTACGAGACAGACTGACAGACACAAATATTCCAAAATTTTTGTTTTTTAGTTTCTGTTACTCGACTTTAATCGCCCCCTATCAGTTTTTGAAAAATATTTAATGTACACTCGACATTGACACTCGATTTTGACTGACTTATTATATATTTGAGATTAAGATAATCATTTTATATTATTTTCAAATGCTTTCTATTATGAGATATCCTAACTAATACGCTAAAAGAGAATGTGAGTTTGTACTCAACCGATCAATGTGAAACTTCGCAAGCAGGTTGCCGGGGATACAAAAAAGAATATAGGGAATAATTAATCCCTCAAAAGTACTACACCGAGTAAGTGTAAAAAACAACCGTCCTTTTGTAACCATCAGTCTGTTTGTACCTATACTGCACAATCAAAGCCGCTGCCAACATCTAGTTTGCTGAAGTGATAGGGTATAAAGTACACTTTTTACTTTTAATGATATTAAATTACAAGATTAATGTTTATATTAAAAACCTTCTAAAATAAGTCTGTCTTTAAACTACTTATCTTAAATCGAAAACATACCTTCACGAAGGCAACAATAAATCATTTCATAAAAAACATCGACTCAAATTCTAATATATGCAACAGGTAGGAAATGTATACTCATTATATTCCCTTAAGTCGGTAAATGGGAGATAAAAGTCTGTAAATTTCAAAGTAAGAAACGACATATTCTATTGGTTTATAATGTATATAAACAAGATATATAAGTGCATAAATAATTTAGAAGTTAAATTTATTGTCCTCAAGACAAAATAGTTACTTGAATCTGATAGTGGATTATAAATCAGACAAAATACAAAAAAAAATAACTATGTGTATGTGTGTATTTGGTACTTTTTTGCGAAGTTAAGCATTAGATTGACCTTTAATATCATTGCTGTGATCATGTTTATTGTTACATAGTGTACGTATTCATTATATATATATTTTTTCTTTCTCATATCTATTAGTAAGTGTATATGTATATATTTGCGTATATGTATGTACACATGTACGTATGCGCGTGTGTTCATACATTTACATCTTTATTATTATTATGTTATTATAGTTAAGCATATTGTTGTCTTTTTTGTTTCCTTAATTAATTTTAGCTTAACTGTCACTAGTGTTAGTTCCGTCATGGCACGGCGGCCACTGAAAATCAGTGCTGGAGTCATTTACTCCAGCAAAAACTGAGTGGTTAACCGTTTTGGATGTCACAGTTACTATTTCTTTTTGTTGTGTTTTTATATATATATATATATATATATATATATATATTTTGATTCAATTTTCTTTGATTTTCTGTTTTGTATTTTTTTTTTGTTGTTGTACTTTCTGTTATGTGACGTCCAAATAAAGTTTATTTAATTTAATTTTAATTTAAATAATTAAATTTACCACATTTTGTGATGGAAATCAGTCATCCATGTAAAGATAGTTTACTATAACCACAATAATACAGCAGTTAAATTTCTAGTCCTCCAGGCGAAGTCATAATCAAAGCTAATCGATTATATATATATATATATATTATATCTATCTTTATATATATATATATATATATATATATATATATATATATATATATATATATATATATATATATATATAAAATAACTTCGATGTCATAATTGTTATGTATTGTTCTAGAGATCAGTAATTCACGTAACTTACTACTAGTTTGAAATATTCAAAGCTGTCTGTCTAAACTAAATTTTGATTGATGAAACATTATACTGCTTTATTATTCTGGTGTTGTTACACCAGGAATTGAATTCCTTATTTAGACGTGAATATAATGATGAGGGTATTGATAGGAATTTTAGTTGAGATATTTAATAATATATATTAGTTTACAAGAACGTCAATTAAAGCAAAATATTCGCTCTGTAGAGTTATTGAAGATTCCTTTAATTAGGATTAATATTTAATAAGAAATGGACGACTATTTTATTGTTATTTCGTTTTTGAATCTAAAGTATATATAGTAAGGTCATTATAGCCCTATGAATATCTGTTTACATCTTATGTTTTCTTAGATTTTCTTAGATTTTCCGAGTACTTCACTTTTAAATAAAATTATTTATAACGGTTTACTCTACCAGCGATATGATAGCTCAATTGGTAGAGCGACACGACGGGAAGATTCTCAGAGTACAAGTGTATTTTTAATTGTATATTTATTAAAGAAAATATTTTTAACAGATTAAGCTAAGGTTCAGATTAGTGTCTGATACCTACACATTGTCTTCCTAATAAATTTAAAGTATATAATGTGAAAATAATAATACGCAAGCCTTAACTCTTAAAATTAAAACAGCAAAGGATTGGAACAACTTGCCTGCGTCGGTATTTGCGACCGAATACAATGTGGATACTTTCAAGAGAAGAGTGAATAAGTTGCTAGGGTAATGCGTCTTACCACCTTAGACTAACTTCCACTTACCATCAGGTGGAATGTAGTCAAGCATTGCCCTAGAGTATATAAAAAAAAAAAATAAAAAAACTAATTTTATTTATTTGTGTGTATTTCTTCTTCACTATCTTCTCGTATATTTATTTGACCTTAAACGAACTGATTTTGAATGATCCAGTTATGACGACCGAGTAAATAATATCTTTATTATTGTCAGTAAGTGCTCTCACACACGAAAACAAAATTTGCTTTATCCGGTCCAGTTGAAGAGGTTATGAATTGAAACATCTATTCCGGTTCTCATAAAAAAAACCAACGAAACATATATACAAATATTTATAGTGAAGCTAGCTGAAATGTATTTGAGAATTTGCGAAGTTTCTGGCTGTCGGTGGCATCCCTTTGAACAATGGCTCGAAAATTAATCTGTGAACTTGTGATTAAATTAAAAATTTTACCTCAAACGGTTCAAAATGTAGCCCCCTTAGCCCCTTTAATAATAAAGTCATTATTATTTAGGCTCAGTTATTTCATTAATAGAAATAAAATGAAAATGTTTATGTTTTTAAATAAAATTTTGTTTTAGAATATTCAAATCTTTTTTTGTATTTCTACTAACAATTTGCATTAGAAATAAAACAAAATTATGATATGATATGACACATATAGATTTTATTTCTTTTAATAGTGCTTATATTTCACATGCAAGTTCGAGCACTGGGTAGCAATTTTAGAAGTTTTTCTTATCTATTCTATTTTAAAGTTCTCTAGATATGGATTTAACTGGCTCTCGTTATTTGCAAGATAATGGTCACTTTATTCCCATTCACAAGATCTCAAGTTTATGAACCCAGGCTGTGGTGACATTGAGATAGAGTTGGATCTCAAAATTAAGACAAGGCTAATTGCACTTTTCCTGACACTCTGCAGTTTAATATGATTAGAATTATTATGTAACAATTAACTATTACATAAATTAAAAAAGGTATTTTTTTTTTACCACTACTTTTTTTATAAAACCAAACAACCAAACAATAATAATTTTATTAACGCCAATAAAACAGCTTTTCATTTTTGGTTTGTATTAACTCTTATTAATTAAATAAGCTATTTTAAATGGATATAATTTTATCATGTCATAAAATATAATTAAATCAAATACCTTAATAATACCAAACTTAAAAATAGTATTTGTGAATAATAATTCTGTCTTTCCATTTGCAAAGTCGGCCTAATTTTTTTTGCGCTTCTCAGACCGGTTTCCGACTTTTTTAACTGAGCAGAATAACAGATTGCCATTAGAAATACCAAAGACGCTTTTTTATATTAACTTGCCTTGAAAGCGAGAAACGGCTAAAAGGGATTAGTTTATAGTTAAATATTATTTTAGAAACGTATCCCTAATAACAAACAACTGCAAAAGGATTTCGCAAAATTTTGATCCCAAGGGTAGAATATAAACGAGTGCTTCCATGCATGGAAAATTAAGTTTCAACTTCAAAGTGAGGATCATTGAGTTCGTTAACTATTTAATAAACAGACAAACACACTTGAACTCACTTTATTTCGTTGAAAAAACATTCATCCTATTTAGTTAGTACTGTTCTATAACTACTAGGTAATGTTAATTGTATAGTAAGTACTTGTTAATAATCAATAAAACATTTAATATCAGCTACTGACATATATAACATGCTTTTCCATAGACTTTAATACATTGCAGCGCAAGCTTTTAAATTTCCAGTATTTAAATATAAAAAATAAAATGAGGAGCTTAAATCATGACAAACTAGCCTTATAATTCCAAACAAGACCGCAAAACAAATTGCCTGTTCTCGCCTTACAACAAGATTGAAATAAAGGTTTTAAATAGTATATATATATATATATATATATATATATATATTGTTTTTTTTTACCTTTAAAATTCTACAAGTACTTAAGGCAGATGCAGGTTTTCTCTATTTAATGTTTTAGTTTAGTAAATAGTTCTCGTTAATCAAAACATTTTGTATCAAATCTTTTAGACTCTATATTCTAACTTTATTATGTGGAAATGAAGGTTTATTTTTATACGCTATGATATAGAGTAACATTTTATTTTATAGACCCTCGTCGAAAGTTGCTTCGCCTCATGTAACATCAAACTGACTATCACATCGCAACAATTCAGAGGCTTATAAAATCACATGACCTTACTGCTTTTATTGTGATAATGTTCTCTCAAAATTAAAATATATATTTATTAAAATTTTTAGTAAATATAGAATAAAAAATTAATTGATACAGGCAGAAATTCGAACATATGCTCTACCAATAGATACTTATTTATACGGTATGGTAGCTCAAACTGTAGAGTGACGGCAGGGTTTCCAAAAAGTTTAGGTTTGAATCACTACCTAATTTTTTTGTATTTTTTTATTTATTTAAATTTTAAATAAAAATAATCTATAGACAATATAGTAATTGGAATAAATGTTTCAAACATTTATTTCAATTACTTAACATTTGAAACTCAAAAGAAAATATCTTGTATGCAGTATGTAATATAAACTAAAAGATAAACACAGCCTCAACTGTCTAGACAATAACGATTAAAAGACAAGTATCATGTGAATTCGACTCTCTCCGGGATTTTCAGTACTAAGTAATTTAAATAAATTGCTTTCAAAATCTTCGGTTTATCTTTTATCTAATATTAAAACCGTTCTCTATTTTTAAAAATACACGCAGCTTATTCACTAAGTCAATAAGTATATCAAAAATGATAAGAAAACCCTTAGATGTGTGATTTTTTTACTCTATAACAATAAAAATTATATGAACTATAACAATACTCGTACTAACAAAAAATTGTTCCCAATAATATGTTATTCGATAATTAAGCTCGATAGTTGCCAATGTAGATAATACAAACCAGAATCTGTCCAACAGAAAATAAAAGAATGGAACAAACAGCTCACCACAACAAATAAAAGAGTGAGACAGATTCAAATGGACTTATTATGAAGTCGGCGTACGACCTACCGCGGTCGCACGAGCTAAGAATATACACTATTTTTTTTCAACATCCTATCGTATTCTCAGATTCCATGGCTTTTATTGATTGCTTATGATTGCACCATTTATTCCCAACATGTTTATTTGCGTGCACAATTTCAACGTATTGATATAATTGTAATAAGTTTAGGTTTTTTAAGCTCTAAGTAAATTAAAGGAGATTGTACATTTGCTTCAGAGACACTTTTTTTATCAGTCAGACTCCATATTTTTCGACCCTCGATAAGGAAATTGTGAGATATAGATGTAAGCAACTTTTATATCTGAATTATTTGTTACCTAACTGGATGGTTACTTCTACTTGACCATTTTTAAAATAAGGATTGTTGTTATTAAACAATAAAACGTTTAATATCAGCTACTGACATATATAACATGCTTTTCCATAGACTTTAATACATTGTAGCGCAAGGTTTTAAATTTTCAGTATTTAAATATAAAAAATAAAATGAGGAGCTTAAATTGATTTGCTTGCAGTATCATACATATATTGTCTGCGTTCTTCATAAAAAATAAGATAGTTTCTAAAGCTAGCTAACCTAACGGGAATTGAGGAGGGATGAAAATAATGAAAATTTAGCACGGAACGGGAGAGCGAAGAAAACGCTTGAAAAACTTTTGCCTTGATAGAACAATAGACCGCGAAAAATCTCACAAATACTATTGCCCAACCTCGCAGTTTTGGTACTTATTTCTTATTTTTTTTCTGATATTAATCACTCAAAATGTGCTCCGTTAAGGAATTTAACAATTTTTATAGTTTTCAAAGCTGAATTGACTATCAGAAATCATATCAAATAAATTTATGAGTTAAACTTTGTTAAACTTCTCAAGACACTAATAGGATGGTTACTTGGAGGGATATTCTAGGGTTGTCAAGGACCCGGTAAATCTATTACAAAGTCTCTCCCTTGTCCGGAAATGGAGTTCCGGCGAGAATTGCGTTCAAAATATCATATCATATATAAGTTAAGAAATTGACCGGAACTACATTATTTATACGTGGATAATAAAGTTTTGTATAAAACACATCATTTTCAGATTCAAAATATCGAAAAAGCCTCCTAATCGATAAACGATTGAAAGACAAATAAAATTAATATATGCGTTTGCTTACTCTATTACTTTCCTTTTCATATACAATTTATCAATCTAAAAACAAAATCTAGTTACACATATTTTTAAAGAAACATAAACAATAAATGAGAACCCCTAAGAAAAGGATAGGAATATATTCCTATCCTATTCGACATATATGTCGCCAAGTCTTTAAGCGCCGACGGTTAAACACGAGAAACGATTAACTTTTCAAAAGGAATGTATTGAGCGACACTCACTGCACTTTCCTCTTTATAAACAAACCCGAGTATTTCTTATTACATTGTGAGCTAAACCGTACTTAATTGCATTCAGCGAGACTTAAGAACTTGTAAGATTTATTTCACTTACTCTGATACGTATCTATGTACTTATGGTAATATTGACAAAGAAATTTAAATAAGTTGTTTTATTTATTTATATAAGCAAATTTTTATTTTTTTTATAAATACCATATTTTTTAATAAATACAATTTAATAAATAGATACAGACAGGGACTCGAATCCAAGACGTCTTGGAGACCGTCCCTTAGATTTACCAACTGAGCTACCGTATCACTGACGGGTGATTTTTTTTTCATTCTATATTTGTTTTTAATTTTAATAAACTTAACATTTTCTCTAAAAAGACAAAAGCATCCACACCGTATACCACAAAAATTTGTGATGTTTGAAGTTTTTAAAAATGATATGAATAAAGAGCATTAAAATCCCTGTTACTTAACATCTATATAATATATTGTAAAGTTAGTATGGTATTAACATTAAAGTTGAGAACAGAGAACACACAATTACTAACTCTCGGGGAGTTTAGTAATTGTGTGTGTTTGTACGTTTCCAATAATTCATTTGCTATTATATCCGTAACTTTAACTCAGAACACTTACCAACGTAACTATATCACTTGTATACATATTAAAGTGCCTCGATACAACGATATAACAAAGACTAAAACATTTTATCTTTCAATGTCAAAAGATGATATAAAATTACCTAATTAAGCCATATCATAAATATGTCAATAAATATAATCAAATAAAAAGATATCCAGCTGCGTAGACATTATCTCATGTTACATTTATTTCGATATATTTGTTAAGAATGTTCTAAAAATGATTCATAATATAAAACCGCATAAATTTATCATTAAAATAAAAAAAATGATCCATAATAATTTAATCGCTAAAAAGCTAATGAGGGTCTTAAAATTCTCGTGCTTACAAAGTAATGTGGTTTGATAAGACCGCCTGTGGTAATAATACAATCCCCAGAGCGACCTTCATTAGGTCAGGTACAAGTTTTTTAGACCAATATCAGAGCACCTTTATTATCTCCTCATAATCGGTCCCTAACTCTAATAACCTGAATAGCTTTTTATTGCCCGGTCCGTATTGTCATTATTTCTTGCTTTGTTTAATGGTTGCTAAGTAGAGTAGGTTTTTTTGTTGTAAATGTTAGTCTAGAGGTGAGTTGTCATGCAGGCAGAATGATGCTGATTTATTTAATACTGATGCCTATTACTGACATAAAATCAGATACATACCTTAAATTATACAGTTTGAAGATGGACTACATTGCTAAGGTATAAATATTAGTAGGTTTATTATTTACACTAAAAAATATATTTGCGAGTGTGAATAATTGTTGCTGTATGTAGATATATTTAATTTTTAACATACATACGAAAGCTTCATCAGTTCCAAACTTTTGAGCTTTAGAAATTGATGATTTGTTATATGATAATCCAAACCTTACAATACAAAGTAAAATACTTCGTAACTTTTTCAAGAAAGGTAATCAAAAGAAAATCGAAGAACATAACTTTGAAATCTTATTCGCTAAAAAGAAAATATACCTGAATACAAAATGGAAAACTGAGAATCAGACCCTTTTAGATTTGAGAATTCCGTATTAGGGAAGTCCCAAAACCCAAATATCGTTTGCATTACACAAGATACACTTACTAAACGCGAATAAATGGTTCAGCCAAGTTACTCGTATGACGGCAATTTGCTGGGTCAATGGTTTCAAGATAAAGAGCGTCAGGACCCTTTTCACATACACAAATCTTATTTCCATATATGGTTCAGAATCATCTTTTATGATTATTGTCTTACAATAGGTACTTGAATATAAGAAAACAGTAATATTAAAGGTATTGACTAACCTAGCGAAGTTATAATTTTTTTGGGACTTACGAGTTTAAAACTTATTTATTAAGTTTTTTTTGGCAAGGAAATAATTATGATTTTTTTTTAATAATTTTTAAAACGTAACCAATTTGCAGGGGCGCGTCATGCATCATCTTTTAAACAAAGCCTCAATTAAGAGTAATTCAGTATACATATATACATGTACACATTATCGCATATATATATAACAAATGTATTTCGATTGAGATACATAGATTAGATTGATTGATTAAGCTCTGAACACCTTGCGTTGGTTCCACATGCAACTGACGTAAGCATTAATAAAGCTGGGT
Organism: Napeogenes inachia; assembly: GCA_959347355.1. Classification (NCBI taxonomy): domain Eukaryota; kingdom Metazoa; phylum Arthropoda; class Insecta; order Lepidoptera; family Nymphalidae; genus Napeogenes; species Napeogenes inachia. Next base: position 8,069,588 of record OY365797.1, read on the forward strand.
GAATTCTTATTAGTATTCTTAATCATAATTTGTGTGCTCTACTTTGTAATCAACATTAAATTATTGTTTGCACAAATTTTAAATTATTGTTTGCTTTAACGTCTAAACGGTATTTGTTTGACTAATGATACCTATAATATTGCTAAATCGTCAACATTTTCCCTATCTAAATAAAACTTTAATTCCAGACTCAGATTACTAAGTGATTTCAGATTACTAATTCAAATTTACTTTCGTCCCAACTATAATTTGATATTGTTTATTTGCGATTCAAACAGATTACTCAATTAAGTATAAAATATATACTCAAAAATCAACTTACTTTATATTCTTAAAGTCCTTTTTTAAATAGAATCTGAAATATTCACACAACTTCTTAAACTCCCAATCCAGTTATATTGCAATATCGGATAAGAAAAATCCACACAAAAATATTTATAAGTTTAATACTCTACTTCTACTTGCCAGCTATTCTGATCTTGCATAAATAAGAATAACTAAACTAAACTATAAAAACTCAACAAAAGACAGAATTTACTTTAAACTAAATAAACTTCTCATTTCGCAGCTTAATAAAACAAAAAACAAATTTGCATAAAAATAGTTTTACAAGCTATGGTAATAAGGCTAAGCTAGCACAAAGCAGGACTCAAGAATAAACGAAATAAATGCAATCAGTTTAGCAAAGGCCAGGCAGACTGTTTGAGGTTGGTAAATGATAAAGCTACCGACGCTAATGCAGAAACCCCCTCACGTACCTCGTCGCTTCAGGCTAGGGAGACCGTTTAAGCTGAGGACGCTTGCCCCTCACAAAAGACAGTCGCTATCCCCGCCCCTTCTCGCTTTAGATCGCAGAATGGATTTGAAAGAAAACGGAATCTCATTCCGAACCGACGCTCATTGTTTGAGCCTCTCTCACAATTGCTTTTTCAATTTTACAATCCTCTTTAACTATTCCCTAGTTAGGCTTTCGATTTGTCAATGCTTTTGTTTAAAAGACAACAAACGGAGCCGTAATGGTAGCTTTGATTGGTTTAATAAAGCCGTTTGTATAATTTACTAACAGCCTCTAAAAAAATAGATAGGAAGAACTCTTTATATATATATAGAATATATGTATATATATAGAATACATGTATATATATAGAATATATGTATACATATTGAAAAGTCAAAGCTTTGCAGGTCATTCTCCGGCGCCAACGCATTTTGGCAATCCGCCGACAATTCACGCGTCTGATTGTACTGGCAAAAGTATAAAAATGTTAATGTTCAACACAAAACACAACTGCTGTCGGTATTGAATCATTCCGACAGTAAGCCAAGCGTGAATTATTTCTTTTTAAGTAGATACTTTTTTTCACATATGAATGTGTATATCGTAATATATTGCTTTAATGTCTTGCTATATTTATATCTTTACGTTCGTTAAATATACACATAGTCTCTTTTATTCAAAAAGGCTCGTATTTTAAATGTATTAAATATTTAAATAATACATATTGTTAAATGCGGATGTATACAAAGATAAAACGGCTTTATTGTCCTCGTTTTCGAACTCAGATAAAAAAATCCATTTTCATTGTACGTTTTATGATGTTATATATTTATTTATTTATACAAACTGTTTGCTAATAGACATTTTGAAATCTCTAAAATGTTATACGAATTTATTTATATCTTGCGTTTATTTAGTTAACATACTTTAGAAATGTTTTGGCAGCTATCAAAAAGTTGATTTATATCGTTGGAAAATAAACTTTCCTTAATATATTCCGATGTAACAGGAAGACATTTGCATGAGGTAGAGCTAAGCTGGATTTGTGTTTCATCTTAACAATAGTGTTGGGATTAAAAGCCTGTAGGTCTTAAAACATAACAATTTATAATGGACTCCCACGAGATGCGGATCTAGCCACAAACAATGCCCGTCTCATAACTCGCACGAAGCCTCGGAATTAATGTACAACTCGCACGCTAATATCCGAAAATACCAGCGTAAATGTTTTTCCTCCCGAAATTAAAGCCGTCAAGAAAACATGAAATATTTTTTAATTAAATGCAGAATAAAATGTAAAACGATACGGGCTGGGATTCGAACCCTTGATCTCTGGGAATCGGTCTCGTGGCTCTACCACATTATGTACCATATTATGAGCTACCGATTTCCTGTACTGTATACTCATTTCGGTGAATAAGCATTAAGTATTTTATTCAAAGTAATTTATTATATCTTAAATATTGTATATCAGATACAGGGAAAGATAAAAAAATAAAAGTTTTGGTTAAATACGTAAATAAAATGGAATACGTCTGATAAACATGAAATGTTGTCCAGAAATTTCTTAAACATTTTATAGATATACATTGGCAAAGAAAAAGCGAAAAAAATGGTTTTTCCCCAAACATTAAATACGTTTGGTAAACAGGAAAAGTTGTACAGGAATTTATTAATTAAAATTACTTATTAAAATTTAATTCAAGTTATTTGTTAAAATTTTATAGAGATGCCAGAAAAAAAAGAAAGAATGATTTTTCCCAACAAATATGATAACTTGTCCAGAAAATTCTTATTCTTAAATATTTTATAAAGTTACAACGACAGAGAAAGAAAATGAAAGAGAGGTTTTTCTCCCAAGAGATTTTCTCTGATATATCATCTGACGTTAGATCTTGATCAGTCACCTCAAAGTAATTTGATAGTTACCCAGCAATTCATTAACTCTAGCGTTAAGTTAATGATTCAGTACGGGCCGTTGACTCGGGTATCTAAGTAATAGTTACTATTTGTCACTATTTTACGTCTAGTGTTTTATATCTCCTGATTAGATAGAGTTCAAATACATTTAAAACCAATACTTATTAGTAATTATTTACATAAAACAAAACTATTTTAATCATTATTTTTATCGACTTGATAATCAAGACTTGAGTTTTATTTTGTTAGTTACTTTCATATTTAGACTTTTGATTGACAAATATAATAACTAACTAATTTACGTCGATCTAAACTTCATAGCCAAGGCCTCACTATTGCGGTCTACAGTCTCAGACAGATCCACGCGATTTGTATATTAACAAGGTTGGTTTCACAGTATGAATAAACTATTTAATTTGAATGAAACTTTAAAGTACCTATTGATTTTACTCCTATCAACAATCCATACATTATAAATCGTTTAAATTGTTTAAATGAGTTACACAATTACAATTACAGATGAATATATTTTATTTAATCAATATATTTTATATAATATACTAAATGTTGAAACACATTGGGCATAAAGTTTATCATTTTATTATTATATTTTATGAAGAATAATCTATATAACATAATATTAAAATAATGATAATACCTTTGTACATATATTTATAAGTCCCTTCGGTAACTCTTTAATGCTAATCCCAATCTCTTTGAACTAAAAAGCTGAAATGTTGTAAGAGTTACCTATACGATCTAAACATAGAAAACATCTATGGCTATATTATTTAATACTACTACTGGTTCTAAAAATTATATGTAAATCACCTTATTTCTTTGTATGTAGAATTATTGTTAAAATAAACGAATGTTTAAGAGTTTCAAAATAAAAGATGATGTTAAAGTTCCATCATTTAAATAAGAAAAAATCAGATTCATATTTATATTTTATAGTTAAATGTTTACAGTAGAAAATCAGCGAGGCAGTCAGAAATCACGGGCGGTCAGCTAGGTCAGTAGTTAACAACATAAAAGATTACTTGACTACCAGAGTCTAAAATGTATTTACATTAAAATATAATAAAACAAACACATTACAAAGTAATTATAAACATAGATAATATTAATTAACATTATAAACTGTTTATGTATATACTTAGTCTGGCCATAAACACTGTTACAATTAAAATAAAAAATACTACATTTGAATTTGGAATCATCTTTATACGATTGCTCATTGTGTTTTCTCATTTTGGCGCCAATACATTGTTCAATATTTTCCGATATTAAAATGGATTCGGGTGATAAAGTGAACAGAATCGCTGTGATTGCATTACACAAAGTAAGAGCCAAATGCAATTTTTAAAACTCTCCATACACTTGGTAATAGTCCAATATTTGAGTACCGGGCTATAAATAGGTACAATGAGACTGGCAATGTTTGTGACAGAGAAAGACCTGGCCGTCCGAAAAAGGTGGTCAAAGCAGTAAGGCAAAAAATTCGAAGAAATCATGTCCGAAAGCAAAATATTTTATCTCGGGAACTGAGGATACTACCTAGAACCATGTCGCGCATTTAAAGAGATGATTTAAAACTTGCAGCCTATAAGAGATGCACTAGTCATTTCTTAACTGATAAATTAAAGATGAATGGGGTAGTAAAATGGAAACAACTACTGAAGCGGTACGCAAAGGGAGGTCACAGAAAAAAACATAACGGATGAGATTTTTTTTACAATCGAGCAACATTTTTTTACAATCGAGCAACAAACAAACAAAATAAGCTTCTCAATTAGGCGACAGAGTGTAACGTGGGTATTAACCAACTTCAATGATGGTGGGGGGTTGGTGGGGTGTTAGCTATGAAGGAGTGACTGAGTTATGTTTTTGTAAAAATGGTATCAGAACATCGGCACAAGTGTATCAAGATACCATTCTTAAGAAGGTAGTTAAGCCCCTTAATAACACCATGTTCAATAACCAAGTATGGTCCTTTCAGCAAAGCTCATAAAGCTCGGTCCATGCAGACTTCATCAGAGCTAAGACTGGCCGTCGTCTAGACCCGATCTTAATCCGCTGGATTATGATTTATTGTTAGTTTTAGAGAGTACAGCTTGCTCTAAAAGCCATGATAATTTGGAGTCCCTAAAACAATCCAAATGATTGGCAATGAAGAATTTCCCCTTGGAAAGAGCGCGTGCTTCTATTGATAACTGGCCTCAACCTTTAAAGGACTGTATTGCAGCCAATGGACACCACATCGAATAAGCTTTTTATATTTAACACACTGTAAAAGTAATAAATGTTATTTGCAATTAATTTTTTTTTCTTTGTTACAATATTTATGGCAAGACTAGGTATATAAGGGGATAGTTTTACCTACATTCGAACATTTAAATTTAAAAATACTTCTATTATCCATTTCGTTTTTATAATATTTCCATTATCCATTTCATTTTAAGTGTTATTCAACTTATAATATTGATATTATGGATACCTTAGAGTAATAACTACAAGATATTCATAAATAATTAATATTTATGTTACCATATTCCAATGTAATATTATTTTGTCGAAAAAGTTCTGTATATTTATATTTATAAAATTGGGATAAACCTATATAAGATTAGACGTAAAATAAAAAACGTGTAATAAATAGTTGCATAAAAATTACTACAAGATCCTTTATACCCTAGTTTTCAGTTCTTTGATACTTTGACCACAAAATAACTTTAAGATTGGAATAAATTTTTAGAAAAACAGTCAAATCGTAGTCAAACAAATTTTGAATAATCTAACTTTAGTAAAATTATATTTTCAATTGAAAGTTTTTATAAAATAAATACTACAAAATCGAATACAACATATTTAAATCAGATAAACTAGCTGATATCTCTTGTTAATATAGTAAATCAATAATATATTTAATTTAGGAACATAAGCTTCTTCACATATATGCTCTACGAATTACGATATTGGTTGCTTACATTGAGTATTTGCCTTCTCAATAGGGAATTCCCAAGTCAAAAACATAAGAAGTGTTCTCAAGTGAGACAGTAAATAGGATAATAGTTTAGATTCTGCTCGCTTGGCCACCCATGCTGATCAAACACCCATTAAGTAAGACCATTGTCCTGCAAACAATTCCCATAAGTTACTAAGTTTCGTTTTAAATATTCATCTTGACTTACATCATCATTTAAAATATGTACTTTAGGCTTTAAATAAGCTTTAAATTAAAGTAACATTTTATCAAATATTTTTACGAGAGAATATTGTGTTTTATAATGTAATAAATAAAAAAATAAAGAATAGTTTAAAAAAATAAAAAAACACGCTTTTATTGCTAACCAAACTAAAAACTAGAAAATATTTTTTAATGACTAATAAATAATATTAATTTAATAAATAAATATTAATTTTATTGGAAGAGATACAATAAAGTAGCCATAGATGCCTTTAGGCCTAAACATTCGATTTAGGCTTGTAAATTCTATAATATATATATATATATATATATATATATATATATAAATATGGCTTCAATAACTGCACATATATTTCTTAAGATAAATAACAACATTGTTACAAATTCTCAATTTACGCATTACTCTTGTTGGTGAGCATTTGCGCGACCGTAAAGGCATCCTGCAGTTGCTAAGACTAATGTGCCAAACAATACGCAATTTTTTTAGGAAACCCTGTCAGGGACCCGTCTGCAAAGATACTGAAGGTCAGAAAAAGGTTGCAAGACTGTCCTGCCAAAAAAGACTGAAAAAGTAATTGAACTTGACAGAACTGAAACAAATATATCTGCACTAAGTTTGCAATATTGTACTGTAGAGACTGCGCATATGTAAGCAATGATATGACTGATTCATAAAACTAATTTGTAATTTTATTTGTAGTCTTATTAAATGTGATTTACATGTATCCTAATTATTAATATTTTAGAAAAAAAGTTTATATTTGGTTCAAGTTTTGTGACTTTAAAGCAAAGGTTGTTATTTTTGTTAATATTTTGTTCCACTATCATAAAAAAAATATTAAAAGGAAAGTTTTACTTCAAGTTCTTTTTACTCATACATGACCACTTAAACTATAGTCGTTTTATCCAATTACAGCCATATATTAGTAAATTTCTTGTAATTATTGAAATTATGACGATTTTCTTCACGGGTCTCCTGGACCCAACCCTACTATCGTTGTAACATATTTTAACTGTGCTGACGCCGGGTTAATGAATTAGACTTATTCCTAAGAGACTTCGACAGTAGAAGTACTAAGGGTCTATTGACAACTTAACGACGTCAATCTGGATTTTTCCATTAATTGGGAGGTAAAACTAACCACAATGATGAAAGTAAGTCCCATTGAACCTTGAGGGCGATTGATTTCGGATCAATGCCCGTTGATCGATCATACGGAGACCACTGAGTGATTCTTTCTAAAAAAATCTAAGTAATGAAATGATTTCTCAATTTATGAGTTTGTCACAGACTAAAAAATAAAAAATAAACAATAGTTTAAAAAACTAAAAAAAACACGCTTTTATTGCTAACCGAACTAAAAACTAGAAAATAATTTTTAATGACAAAGAGTATAAAATTACAGTAGTAGAAGATCGAACAATTAATCATAGTGAATCGCCTTAATATAAAATTATAATAAAATTTAAGTTATTAACAGAAAAATTCAATTCTGAGTAAAAATCGTGGGGTGCATTTTACTGTGATTCATAACTATCCTCTCATAGATAGTTGCTAATAGAATGATTGTAATACCTTAAATATCGAGCACCCCACGCTTTTTACTCAGAATTGAATTATTCTGTTAATAACTTAAATTTTATTATAATTTTATATTAAGGCGATTCACTATGATTAATTGTTCGATCTTCTACTACTGTAATTTTATACTCTTTGTCATTAAAAATTATTTTCTAGTTTTTAGTTCGGTTAGCAATAAAAGCGTGTTTTTTTTAGTTTTTTAAACTATTGTTTATTTTTTATTTTTTAGTCTGTGACAAACTCATAAATTGAGAAATCATTTCATTACTTAGATTTTTTTAGAAAGAATCACTCAGTGGTCTCCGTATGATCGATCAACGGGCATTGATCCGAAATCAATCGCCCTCAAGGTTCAATGGGACTTACTTTCATCATTGTGGTTAGTTTTACCTCCCAATTAATGGAAAAATCCAGATTGACGTCGTTAAGTTGTCAATAGACCCTTAGTACTTCTACTGTCGAAGTCTCTTAGGAATAAGTCTAATTCATTAACCCGGCGTCAGCACAGTTAAAATATGTTACAACGATAGTAGGGTTGGGTCCAGGAGACCCGTGAAGAAAATCGTCATAATTTCAATAATTACAAGAAATTTACTAATATATGGCTGTAATTGGATAAAACGACTATAGTTTAAGTGGTCATGTATGAGTAAAAAGAACTTGAAGTAAAACTTTCCTTTTAATATTTTTTTTATGATAGTGGAACAAAATATTAACAAAAATAACAACCTTTGCTTTAAAGTCACAAAACTTGAACCAAATATAAACTTTTTTTCTAAAATATTAATAATTAGGATACATGTAAATCACATTTAATAAGACTACAAATAAAATTACAAATTAGTTTTATGAATCAGTCATATCATTGCTTACATATGCGCAGTCTCTACAGTACAATATTGCAAACTTAGTGCAGATATATTTGTTTCAGTTCTGTCAAGTTCAATTACTTTTTCAGTCTTTTTTGGCAGGACAGTCTTGCAACCTTTTTCTGACCTTCAGTATCTTTGCAGACGGGTCCCTGACAGGGTTTCCTAAAAAAATTGCGTATTGTTTGGCACATTAGTCTTAGCAACTGCAGGATGCCTTTACGGTCGCGCAAATGCTCACCAACAAGAGTAATGCGTAAATTGAGAATTTGTAACAATGTTGTTATTTATCTTAAGAAATATATGTGCAGTTATTGAAGCCATATTTATATATATATATATATATATATATATATATTATAGAATTTACAAGCCTAAATCGAATGTTTAGGCCTAAAGGCATCTATGGCTACTTTATTGTATCTCTTCCAATAAAATTAATATTTATTTATTAAATTAATATTATTTATTAGTCATTAAAAAATATTTTCTAGTTTTTAGTTTGGTTAGCAATAAAAGCGTGTTTTTTTATTTTTTTAAACTATTCTTTATTTTTTTATTTTTTTTATTTTTTTTTTTTTATTTTTTTTTTGGGAAACTTTTATCAAATTATTGCATTGTCATCGGTCCTTGATACGTGTACAAAGTTTCAATTTAATCGGATCGCTGGAACCTGGTGAAAATTAAGCTCGAAGATTCCGTTACATACATAGATACATACAACCCAAGCTAATAAAAGCGTATTAAAAAATAGAGTCAACAAACTTTTTTTGGTTTATATTTTAAGCATTTTATATCATCATAAATGTTGTTATGTACATAATGTATATATGCCTTAAATAATATATTAATATCTTAATTTATTATTTTCATATTAATTGCATTTACTATGAAAAAATAGAGACAATGGTAGTTTTTTTATTTCTTTTTAATCATTTTATATCATACATGTTACTATTTCTCTATATAGATATCTATTTCCTATCAAAAACATGTCGATGGAAACCTCACAGCAGTCTTTTGTACTACACTGCGTCAAAGATCTATTCTCCACCACACAACAGCTTTCAGGCCAAATGGCACCGACAGCAGGCTTGAAAATACAAGCATAGTACAAAAACATAGCTATTGTACCAAGAAATAAACAAAAATATAAAATAAAATAGCATAGCTATTTTATTAGTTATTAAGTTTATTTTACGTAAAACATCAGCTCTACATTTTACCACAAATAAAAAACGAAATGTGTGCAGAGGAATGATGCGTTTGTTTTTAAACCATATAAATAGTCGTAAACATTTTATTGTGTTGGGTTGAACATGCTATCAATAATGACTGAACAACAATACTGATTGATCTGCGATGTTTATATTTGGCCACTATACAATGTATTTTTAAAATCTCTAAACGTTTTAAATGCTCTACAAAATTTGTTATTTTTAATTTGCTATTTATTTATTGCATCTCATCTCAACAAATTAACAACATTTCCGTTAATAAATGTAAAGTATTTTATATCAGATGTTAATTAATTCGTGTGGATTATAATAAACAGCTATGAATAACAAGTATGTTCAATAATAACAAGTATGTTCAAATAATGAATGTTTGTGAACTTTTTATTTATAAAAGCATTTAATTATATATAAAAGTAAAAGCACTTTGCTTATAAAAATAGGGTTTTATATTAAATAACGTTGTCACATTAAATAAATAAGTTCCTCTAAAACATCCCGTTTATTTTTGTCTCCCCATGTTGCGGGAAAGATTTCTTAAAATGGAATTCGAATTAGTTTACGAGATTTAAGGATCCGCGCATACTGCGCTGTTTTGACAACATTTACTTTAGCTTACTTTGAATTTTCCATTTCAGTAGTAGACGCAGCTTTATATTGAACAAATATTATATTTCAAAGACTTGTAAAACGTATATTTAGAATAAGTGCTATCTTTTAAATATATATATATATATATATGTGTGTATGTGTAAGGCAATGCGGTGGGTACCACACATGTATTATTAAGATCAAAATTGTTAAAGACGTAATCGTGAGATGAATTAAAGTGGCCGGCGTCTGTAAGTGGTATATTTCCTCAAATCTGTTGTTACATGAGTTTGCAGCATATGCGGTCTACTCAAAATAACTCACTAATTTTATCTCACTGCAGTGACAGCGCGGTCACTTGATATACTGCATTCACTTTAATCACGCGACCCGTTCTATTTGTAGTCATATTAATAAGATTTTATGTATTACGTTGATAAAAGGGGAAAAACATTTTAACTATCTATTCGTTCTTGATAAATTGTGACTCACATTTATATGACAGTATTATTTTAAAAAATCATTTTCATTTTCAAAGCATCTAATGTATTGTTATTATATTCTAACGTTATTTATTATTTAACAAAAAAAAATATTGAAAACCTTTAACGGTTTTTATACTCAGGTTACTTCACTCAGGTACCTAATTGAATTTACATAATGTTATATCTTTTATATTAAAACCGTACAAATTAAGTAGTTTCATGCTACAGTGCACGTTGTAATATTGTTTTGCAATGAGTTCGGAAATCGCAAATTTGTCAATGTTTTCTAGAAATATAGTCATTTGTATAAAACAATAGACAATTTACTTTGTTTCAATACATAATAACCATGGCAAATATTCGAATTACAATTTGATTCATTGTATTGACATAATATAACGACCTTAAGATTTGAATAAGTTGTGACATACCTCTCCAAAATTGACGAAGCCATGGTCTGTGGCCACAGCATCCGCGGTCTCCTTCCCCGCTGGTATATAAACTGCCCATGTTGGAGTGTAATGAGCAAATCCCACTTTAATCATAAGCACCAAAGACAACAAGGCGGCAAAGGATATTATTTCTTCCCGCGCCATCGCACTCACACTCACGAGCTAGTACTTGTCAGCATGGCACACACACTATCAAAGTTCCATATATTATATTGAACTAGATGTTGCTAATTGTAGGTACTAAGTTTAGTTTGATTGCTTCTCAAAGTGTGGATCCAAGTCTCCTAAAACTTTAATATTACTATAAAATAATACGTCATGCCATAACCCTACAATAACAAAGTAATCATAGACAAAAAAACATCTCCAAAATTTTAACTTATATTTATCAAAATATTTTTTTATTTAAATCTTTACGGAAAAGGGATTTTACTAAAAATTTGTAAGGCAGGATACTTTGTAGTCATTTTAGTTTCTTAGCATATAATACGCTTATTGGATACCAAACAATAAATTTTGCAATTTCTTTTATTAAATAAATTATTTATTATGCCTTCTTAGTTATATTAAATATTTCTATTTATAACTTAAGCAGATTCGTCATTTTAGCCAACACAACGACTCTTACGTAATTACTCTAAGCATCAAATGTCATAAAAATGTTGCCCGCATTAAGTTCGTTATTTCACAAATGACCCTAGAACTTTTCGGCGGAACAAAATTTCCTGAAAAAGTGGGTCAAGCACACAACAAGGAGAATAAAGACCCTCGACAGAGATCGGCCTCTTTATGATTCGTCTTTATTAACGTATCACTCGACTATCATTAATCATAACTTTGTTTCTGAATGTAAATATTTATAACAATATAACAAACAAAAAACGCCGTTGTATTTTTGGCATACTTCAGCTTCAGCCTTCAATTGGGCTTGTCCACAAATATAACAATCAAATGAAATTTCGATACTTTTTATATTTTATATTTTTTATGCTAGGATATTATAGATGAAATATTTATTTAAAAACTCTACAAATTGGGTACTTTGTGTGACTTTTAATGACAAGTATTTTAATGATTTGCGTGGTTTGTAACCGGAGTTTTATGTTAAGATAATGTACACCAATTTATTTTTGTTATTTTATAGAAGCCAATGACCTACTTTCATTTGCAAGGTTAAGAACTGCATTAGGTTTGTGTTCAATGCTAGAGTCTAACCTTTGACGTAAGTTCGTTGTACCTTGATCAGTGATAGAGACGCATTATGTTTATATATTATGATTGATTTATCTGTAAGTGTTGTAGACAGAATTGAGTTATCAACAGCTTTACAGTTGTAACAAATTGCTCTACATTTTTTCCATTTTTATAAGGAATCTCATAACATTTTTGGCAACATGATTATACCGCATCGATATTGGGGTGAACATTTTATTATACCCTTATAATACTGGAGGTTTATAGAGAAATATAAGGGATGGGGATATTATATAAATGAGACCTTACACGCCCGTTATATTACATGGATCTGTAATTTAATAACTTTGTATGACTATAAAATATATGTTTATTATTATTAGTAAATTCTAAAATATTAATTATTTAGTAAAATATGTACTTTAAAAAGGTTTAGTTAGGTATATAGACTATATTATAATACATCAAAAAATATAGAGAACATATTTATTTTGTAATTTCAATAGATTGAAGCAAAGTTAGTTATCGCTGAAGATATTTTGTTTTGAAACTTTATAACAAATGGACATTATTATTTTTATCTTATGAAAACATTATTACAAGATAAGCATTTGATTAATAAGTGCATCTTTATATATAAATATGTATAAATAGGCCACAATGGACACAATACTCAAAGATACAAGAGTTATATCTTATCTGAGTTTATTAGTTGGCTGTGTAAACATTTATTTTCTGACTAATCATCGCAAGTATTTTGCGTGCAGTCCACACCAAGCGGATGTTTCATCGGTGGAATCCGATGGGAAGGACCAAGATTCCGTGGCACTTAGACAATAGTACCGGTGAGAGTCGGCGCCGTCGTGACGAGCGTTCACCTCATCTCACTTGGCAATAACACTTATATATCAATTACAATTAATACGTACAAACATTTAGCAACATCCACTATGTTACACTGTGTTACACTACAGTCATTATACAAGGCACAGCTGTCAAGTAGCGCGTGAATAGCGTTACAGACAGTCACAGTACACGTCCACTCGGTTCGTACACGTGATGCTGACTGAGTCGTTTCGCCTGCTCTCGGGGCCGCCGCGGCGATTGGACCGCGAGACGGCGAGTTTGCCAGCTTTAGAAAAGTTTCCTTTATTTAGGGAATATTTATTTTATTTAGGGAATATTTATTCACGGGGACGTTTATCATTATTTAAAAAAATACCGATGTTACAATAATAATCCATTTGTTAAATTATTTGTTAATTTACCTATTTTATATTGTAAACTAACATAGTAAAGGTTCGACGTTTTAATGTATTTAAAATTTATATAAATATATAATACTCCTACCAGCAACATTACACATATATGAAATGTTAAATTGGTTTTATTAGCGGTATTGTACTTGTCAAAAGATGATTATCTGTATCGATATAGAGCCTCGGTCTAGGACCTAGAGCATCTGGATTCTAGAGCATACAGCGCATGGGATAGATCGAAATGTACTTGAATTTAGATGTCTATAGATGCCATCTTATGTAGATACCTATCACCAATAATACCGTAATATACGTCAATGCCCTAGTTTATTTAACGGTGCTACCTTTTAGCGTAATTATTATATATTTCACAATAATTCTGTGTGACCTAATTGTGCAGGCTTATCCGAATTATACTTAACAGGGAGGCCTGAGGTCTTGTGACTGAAATATTAATTATTTTATACAATTAGATTATACGCATAAACATTAACAAATAATTGTATATACATTAAAAAATTTAATAATTTATTAGCTATAACTTTAATATTATTTATGTACAAATCCTAATATATATTTAATATTTAGTTTTGGTTATTGTTTTTTTTTTCATCACATAAAATTAAATAACAAATAATTTAAATAATTTATAGCATATATGAGTTAGTATATAGAATATTGATATTAGTAAAATCAAAAATCACGAATAAAATTACTGACTTGTCATAGTTTGTGATATCTAGCTTATATTACACAGAAAATCTGCAAAAATGAAGCCACTAACAACCATTAATAACAAAATAACTAAATAACTAAATAAATATGGATACTATTTGAAAGGAATTAGTCAACAAAACAATTTCCAACCAAACTAGGCTTATCAAGACCGTGTGACGTCACTCGGTCTATTATCGTTACAAGTTGATTGCAATCGTTAATTTAGATCTCAGAGAATAGATAGGCCATCCCATCTATCCTAATTGTTATTGGACCGATAAGGTACCATTACCAGTTTCAGTAACAAAGCCTAGCTACAAAGTTTGAATGTACAAACTTATTTAATATTAAGTGATGCAATTTTGTTTACAAAAACAGGTAAATAAATTTATTCATCTGGCAGAATAGTAATCTGTTTTTTTTAATTTTAAATTATTTTTTAACTCGCCATTTTTTAAATTTATTTCACTGTTTTTATTATGACATTTTTTGTGTTATATTTAACAGAATTTTACTACTTTTAAGATAGTTTAAACCCTCTTTAGAACATCCTTATCTAGACGTGTATGTATAATTTAAATCATTCTGCCAACTCATTAAAAAAAATACATTAAAAACCAATTATCCTAAACACATAAAAACCACTCTCGATTTACATAAATAAATGTCAAGATATTAAGTCTGAGTCGAGGAAAAGTACCTTATTGTAATATTTTGCATCCATTCTACCTGCTTTTTGTTTAAAGTACTTTGGCGAAAGCTTACCTGAGACTCCAAATCGTCTTAAAACAAAGAATGTCTTTCAGTTTTAAATATACAATGTAGAGTCAATAAGATACTGACTCTATTATGCGAATTATTATATTCTTATAAAGATACTACAGTTTTACTATCTGCTATATGACTTTACTATAAATATGTTTATTTTATTTTAAATTCTGAATTATCTATCCATTTTAATAGTTTTTTTACAGTTTTAGTTATTGTTACATTAAATATATGTTATATAATATGTATTTTACACTACACTTTAATATTATATGTAATAATGTCATATATTTATAATTAAAAAAAATAACATTTAATATTAAACTACAATGTAAACTATAGATAGATATAAAGAAATAAAATAGTTATAGATTTAGATTTAGAAAGCGAAAACTCTTAAAGTGAAATTGAAACAATCTTTAAAACACTAACTATTCCAGATGTATAGTCATTATAGGATATACTAACTAACACAAAATTAGAACATTTCAGTTATATGAATACACCACTGTAGATATCAGTTATAAGAATACACCACTATAGAATATCGGAAATAAGTAAAGGAAACCATGAGAATAGCGAATAAATTTATATCGACCTTCTCTTCATCCATGTCGAATTGTGAACGGAACTGTTCTTACAAAACTGTAAGTACAATTGTACTGTAAGTACTGTAAGTACAGCTTACTGATTGCTTTCTATATAATTGTAAGCACAGTATACAATACTATGTCCTGTTCTATACACTGTTCTGTTCAAAACACTGTTCTTACAATACTGTCAGTGCAATTATGCTTAAGAACTGTAAGTACTATTTACTGATTGCATTCAATATAATTGTATTCATATTAGATACTTATTTATAATTAATCAATTAAAATTTATTGAAATATTAATTAAAGTTATACTTCCTATTTCAAACCCACGCTTATATCTTATTTTAGAATTATTTAATATAACTAGCAGTTTGTAATAGTTGGAATATTTTTCTTTCAATGCTAATGAAGCTACCATTGCCAAGGAGACCTAAATTACATAATTAATTTATAAATTGAAATGTATTAGAAAATGGGAAAATCAAATGTAATATAATATTTTATGAAATATAACATTTTGATAATGATTGAAAGTGGTAATATTTTTACCACTATTAAATTAAATAATGTGAAAACTGAAAATTTATTAAATATTATTTTCATGCATAAATAACAATTCAATGTTCCTAAATACATAATAGTATAACTTTCAAGTAAATAACGATGGATGTAACTACGAAGTTGCTTGCTCTTCATAGTTAATTCCTAATTAGTATTCTCGGATCTCTTTTGACAGTTAGTTAGACATGTTAGTTGTCTCGAGGGTATAACTTAACTACTGACCGTAATCAAAGCAAGCTCGCCTTTGTTAACTCATGGACAGTTCTGTGAACTCTTTAACTAGTTTTCTCAGGGAATACTACAGTACGAACTAACCACAATCCGGAAAATAAACTCGCTGTGATCCTAACAAAGTAGTAACTATTAGTTTCACTTAAATCTGTATTGCAACGTCATTAAATAAATCATTATTTTATTGTCTAAGCTACCAGCTCGAAATTAAAAATAAAATATTGCGAGTAGAGTTAATTAGAGCGATTGTCTTATATTATTTTTAAGGCCACATTTAAAGCCTTAATTAAATAACAATACTATCATATTTCATTTATTTATCAATAAAAGTGATCTTCTATTATTATTATGTATTTCACGGTGAGCAATTTACGAATAAGAACCATCGCAATTAATTCGATATGAATTATTGATTTTAGTCATTAAAATTTTTAAATAAATGTATGTATATTCCAATAATGTACGGCCTATAAACATATTTTTTATTCATATACATAGTACATGAAATATCGAAGGAAAAATATTATATTATTTGAAACCCTCCAAGATTTTATAACCTCTTTGGGGCGATGAGATCCCAGATTTCATTCTAACGTAAAATCATACTGATCTTGTATTTCTTAGCATGAGGAAATTCTTATTTTGAGTTACGTTGGAAACGGGAACAGAATACTTTATAGGGAGTGTTGTGTTTAATTTATCTACAAAAAAGGTTTTACTTGTAGAAATGGAGCCAAATTGTGTATACCGGCATATTTATTGACTTATAAATATTGTATTTTATTTATGAATATTTTATATTACGCAAATGCATTTATTTATGGTTATTTTTACAGATAGATTCTTACGACCTTCAAGTTCTAGACATGTTTACTATTTCACAGAAACTGTGAAACTATTTCACAGAAATGTATTTACTGGTACTAATTAAAATGGTTTTTATTTATTTAATTTGCAGGCAAGTTAATCATGTCCTTTTATTAAAACACAGCTGAGCAAACCATCTTTTACAAAAAATTATGTCAGACTATAAAATACAAATAATAAGTTCGTAATTTAAAGAATCTATTAAGAAATAATTACAGTTTGGACAATAACATATGATATGATAACAGGAACAATTAGTTTTTTTTATTTTTTCACTAAGTGGAACTTAATTTAAGTAGGTAGGTGCTTAATATTCGCGGTCATTAAAAAACAATTATAAGGTATAAAAATAAAAAGTTTACAATATAATAAATAGTTGTAATAAAAATACTTTATGAATGAATAAACATACATAAATATATAATAAATATCATCAACACAAGCAGAAATGGAAACTGGAACTTCTAGAATATGTCTCATCACTCAACCAACTTACATTAGTTATATTTTAACGATATATTTATATATATTTTTATAAAAGCATTATGTATATTGCTCATAAATAAAAAGCAATGTTGTCAAATCTTCTATTAAAAATGAGTGTACTACAGGTTCAATGTAATTCTAAGAGCTTGTATTATAAAAGCTGGTAAAAATATGAAGCAGCAACAATATCGTAAGTAGGTAATTGGCGCGCTGTCATCGTAATCCATTAGCGTACCCACTAATGGATGTACGAGTATGCTTCGGAACAGATAAAATAAACATATATGAAGCAATTTTAGATAAACCATTTATAGATTAAATAATTAATATGTAATTAGTAAATCAATGCCAATTAAATAATTATTGTATTGTAATTAAATCTATCTAATGTTAGGATAATTAGATTAATTAATAATTTACACTAATTTGAACAGAATTGTTATTATTATGTCGGTGTATCTGTTGAACGTGCTGTTATTTCAATTGATGGTACAGTTATGAAGTGAGAGTATGGCGACAGAGGAAGTAGGCCAAAGTAAAATGTTTTGTAAATGCTTTAAAGATACTAACGTTTATATTATAATGACTGTAAGTTTTAAATACTTAAACATTGCCAAATTGCTTCCGAAACATTGTTTTTCTTCATCTTATTTTTTTTTTATTTTTTAGTTTACTTCGACGTACGTAGAGTTTTAAAAGAATTGGTTTTTATATCAGTTTTTTTATTATAAAACAGGTTGCATAAAATGCTGTATACATTTCTTTATATTTTCTGTATAATTAAAATATTTTCCAACAAAATTGTACTCAAATGTCATGTATAATTTATAACTGTAATACGTCATCGCAAACAGACTGTGCTTACATACACGTACCTTGGAAAAAATACAATAACAAAATTATCTGATTACAGCCAAGATATTATAGATAGATTCGATGATATTCCGCTTATTTAATAGCGGACGTAAAAATATATATTTCTAGTTTATTTGGTAATTAACCGGTTAATTAAGTGTCGACTGTCTGGAGAATTATTTAGGAATCCCCCTTACCAACGAAAAGATGAAATCAAAAGATCACTCTGACGGAATTTCCACTCTTAATCTTCACTAAGGGTATAGGAAAGAACCCTTAAGTGGTAAATCTTTTCTAAAGTGTGACCATGTACTCTCACTCAGTTACTACGGAAGCTAACTCTATCAAACTAAGTACATTTCTATCACGCATGATGGTATATATTCCTTTACTTGAATATATATATTGGATTTTGGTTTTTTTCATTATGCTGTTTATAAGATATGTATACGTATGTGTGTAAATATAATTATATGTACAAAGATAAAAATACTGCAGAGTACTGTAGTTTTTAACTTAGAAGACATTATGATAATTCAATTTCTTGTGCCGAAAAATCATCAACCTTTAAATTTTATCATTCTCATCAGTCATTTTTTTAAAACCAAATACAAAAATTGTTCCTTAACCGTATAAATTTAATGAATTTATAACATTATTTCCTAGTCATACTTAGAATCTACAATAATTACTTCATCATAGTAAATTACATTACTAATAAGCAGCTTATCGCGAAGACGATCTCGCCTCAAGATGCTGGGATGCATCTCAATTATCTTTTATTATACGCTCGTTGTTTACATTTATCGTATCATCTTGCTTCAATATGCATATAGGTTGAGTTTCAATCTAGATTCAATCTAGATATAGGTGGTATTACAATGTTGTATGGATATTTTAAATGAATATTGATCTAATATGTTATCTAGTTTGTTTAGATTAATATTAGATATATTTATATTATGCCATTTTCTGTTCTGTTCATATATGTTAAAAAACATTACAAACAGTGTAAGAAAACAGAAATCATTATTCATCATAATTAAAAGTAAAGGTGAGGTGTACTAATTTTCCATTAAGTAATCCTATAAGTAATTTCCATTAAGTAATATATATATATATATATATATATATATATATATATATATATATATATAATAGGGAAGGCTACAGAGAGAGCAATCCCTCCCTCAGATTGAATCCCAGAACCTTTCAATTATTACTGACACGTCTTAACCACTAGAACAATAGGCGCCCGACTTAACTATATAGACTAGGTATAATAGTTACTAAATTAATTTTAATAAATAAATTACCAGCAATTAGTCTTATATAATATGTTCATTTAATCTTAATACAATTTATTAATAATGTAATGTTGAAATAAATTATTACTATTACTTTTTTAGAAAATTACAAAGCATAATTTAAAATTCTAACGTTGTTCTTTGTTGGTTGCAAGTTTATGTCCATCACATATTCCTAGCCTTATTTTAAAGTATAAGACTGAAACTGCAACGATAATATTCAATATGTGTCCATTGACCCAGTTTTGAATATCCAATCTTTCACGGTCGATTTCATCTTTCAGTGATTTGGTAACTTGCAGCTTGCAACTTACAAGCCATTTACTGCACCTAAACGCCTGGTAAAAGTCATATAGCAAAATCATAAATCATCAACTTTGATATCTACAATCTACAAGGACGCCAAAAAGATATAACTACTAAATTAAAATATTTTCACAGATTTTCTGGTACTTTTGCATTCGCAGGCATGAGGTTTCTAGAAAATACAGGTAATTAAGCATATTTTGTAGACATTTGTTATTATATTATAAGGTTTACATATAGAAACCATGATTGCTTTTTGATAATTATACAACTGTCTGCTATAAACAAATATTAGGTTTAGCTGGTTACAAATCTAAAGCAATTCTCTAGAGGTAATAGAAATCGGTACAAAGTAGCGACTTGCTGATAACGATTGTTAATGAATTAAGTCTGTTTATTTTTTTTTTCTAAAACTTTTTTTTAATTTTTTCTATTGCTTAAAGAATTGATATTATTAATGGAATATAATAACATTAATATTTTTACATTTAGGCGCACCTTTATATTTTTAATATTAGAAAGTGCAGGTCTGTGAACGGTACAGTGACTAGCTGGTCGCAACTGACTCTTGGTTCTTGTCGTTTCCTTGACAGCTATTTAATTAGAGCACATACATTTAGGTAATTATGAAAGTGCATGCAGTTATAAATTAATACCCAGCATAATGGATGTAAATATATATTTTTTTCAATCTAATTATAATGTAATTATAAAAAAAAGGTTTTTCTATTCAACCTTTTAGTTTCTCAAATGGCATTTTGATGTAATTGATATATTCTTTTTATTTCAAAAAACTCGGTGCAAACATTAGCATAAATATAATATGCTAGAAAATAACCAATACGATTAGTTAGGAAATAAAAAGGGCTTGCAGATAGTGACCTCTGTTAAACATATAATTGATAGAGTCTTCACTTGTACGTATCGATTAATTTTTAAAGAGAACAATAGAACTATATTTATGTGCTCAGATATTATGAAATATTTACGTCTTACTTTAAATATATTTTATATAAAGTTCAGTAAATAATATGCTTCAAAGTTCATATTATTGCTTCGATTAAAACTAAACGCGGAAATCACATTATCAAAATGTACTAAGAGATGGCAGTACAATCGGTACTGTTTTATCATAGCTAACGGAATGCACCAATGAACATGTGAAAAGTGTACTACTTTCATGACGTCACTATTACCACATTGGAAGCTGTAAAGAAATGTCATGTTTTGTTAAAATTTATTTATTTTGTACTGTAATGTTTTGTAAAAAAATAAGCCTCAATTGTTTACAAAATTGTGTTACAAAACAAATGTTATAGTTAGAAACAAATATTCTATCAATTATGACTTCGATATTTAAGATCCGGGATCAACGTGACTCTTGATAATGACGAACTGTATAAGAAATTGAAGTGCCTTTCAAAAATGGTCAGTATTTGATGCAGTGAATCCAAAAGCCGAAAAATGGATAGCTTTCCACCAGAAAACATGATGGTTCGTATCTTTTCTCTACAATGATTTCGCAATCGTGTTGATAACGTATCATGTTTATAGTTAGCTCAAAGGCCATACGAAGAAATGGATCGTTATTGTGAAGGGTACAAGCGGACGATTTAGTAGACGCGCGGTGAAGCAATGAAATCGTGACTAGTGCACCTCAGCTTTCGTGGGCTTACGCTCCCACTTTTACCGTTATCTGACTATCCGTTCATTTCATTTTTGGATGTTAAGTAGCTCGCACTGTCTCTACTACACATTCCCGTATTCTTTATCTAATTAGTATCTGTGACCCTTGCGAGTCGGTTTACCCTAACGAGCGAGTTATTTACAAGTCAGTGCGGTATCGGCGTAATCGCGGGTCTGGCATGAACCTTATCACGTAAACATTTCGGCGCAGTCTGCCAGCTAGGCACCATGCGGTCGGCGTTTTAGCCATATGCCTCATAAATATTTTAATTTGCAAACGAAATTACTTACTTGTAACTTGACTGCAACCTTCCATTTATATTATTTATTATCTTGTGTATAAACTATGTGTGATATTTAAGTGAAATTACAAAATAGTTGTGAAATTAACAAAATACAAAGTGATTATTATTTTGTGATGTGTAATAATAACCAACTATAAACATGGATAAAAAATTAGATCTCCTATCATTATTTGAGGTAATATATTTAACTTTATTAATATACCAAGTCTTAATAAATATAACTAGTCTTAAAAGAGTACCTTCTTCATTTCATTCATTCAATTCATTTAAATAGAATCTATAAAACTTTTGGAATTTTATTGTAACATCTTATAAGACTAAGTTTTTATAATAATATTATGATAACTATAAGATAAAAGAAACCATTGTAGATAAACAAAAGATAAGAACAGTACCAAAACACGAATCTCATTAATAGACACCATTATAATTAAAGATGCATATAAAATGCACCTTTCTCTTACTAAAGTAAAAGTTAAAATGAAAGTAATGTTTCATGAGCCAAAAGTAAAAGGTAATACTGAAATTGATCTCAATTTTAAATTCAGATGTGATTCAATCTGTGATTTCTATACTATCACAAGTACAGTATAAGCTACAGATAAGTATAACCTGAATTTCAGTATGTTTTACTTTAGTTCCAAATATCCAGTGGGTATTACAATCATTATAACATTCTGTATTTTTTTAATTATTCTTTACTAAGTTATGAAGTAATTAAGTAATGATTTATAAGTACTTAAGTATAATCTAATTAGACAATTATTTTTTGTGCAATTATTTATCTACATAATATACAAAAGTATTATAACTCACACACATTTATTAACTATGTCACAGAAATAGAAATTTCATTATTTTACAGCTTACATCCACACTTTTCTTACTATATCTCAATGCTAAGATTAATAAAAGCAAAAAAAATATGAGTTTTATTTTATTATACAAAAATATTAATTAATATGAATTTACGTATAAGGTAATTATAAAAACCATATTTTGTTGTAACTATTGTGCAATTATGTTGCATCAGCAACTTACAGCCTTCCATGTTTCTAAGTGTCAATACCAAATCCTCGAATCTTATTTATTGACTTATTCATTTTTATTTATATTTACTTATTTTTCCTGTATGTTATTTGATTATTTTTATTAAAAAATCACATTTTATATTATTAATATGTTGGTATTATTGCAGTCCGATCCTTGGCATACCTCGGATGACCTCCTTGAAAATATATTTTCTCTGGATCAGGGGTCATTGGACTTTTTAGAAAATTCTCTGCCGGATTTCAATTTAACAAGCGACAATACACACACCGAAGGACTCAGCAGTTCTTGTTCAGACAGCGCAATATCCAGTGACCAAGCTGACCTGTAAGTAATATGTATACAATTATAATTATTGTGTTTGGTTTTTAATTTGTTATTTAAACCCTAATCAATTTTATAAGGTGCAGTTTGAATTTATATTTCATCTGCAAGTTTCCTTGATTCAATATATATAGAAGTGTTATAGTTGAATGATGTTATCTGGTAGTGAAAACTTATTTTTGAACATGTTGGTGATACTTAATATATATTTCTTTATTACTAAGCCGCAGAGAAACTTTGATATCATTAAAATTATTGCTTTAGGAGGCCTTTAAAGCTTTAAAGTAACTTATATATATCAAATATGCATACATTGCACATATGAAACATCAATCTGTAGTCGCACTGTTCCAAAGGATAAATCCATGAAGGAGATGTTGCAAATTATTTATAACATTATAATGATTCATAGTATTGACTATTTGATTCACAGTCATAATGAATATTTGAGTACAAATTAGAATTTAAGTAGAGTTCTTCTCAAAGACTAGAATATAGAATAACCAACCACATCAGAAACGCTTATAAACTTAAACATTAAATATTCATAATATGTAATAGTAATAAATAAAGACATAATACTTTAAATCCAGGTCAAAGTTACCTTGAATATCAGGAAGCGTTCTTAAATTATCAAATGTATGACTTACCGTTAATCAATATATGATAATCTATATGAAATTAAAACTGTAAAAATATTTTTTATCATTTTTGTATACATCAACCTAAATCGTTAAGTGAATTAGTTAGTATGTCTGTAAAATCCATTAATAAAAATAAAAAAAATATTTTAATAATTTTACAATTAACAATAGATCTTATTGAACTGATTTAAAGTGTATTTTTCCTTGTAATTAAATTACATAAGATTCTGTTTGTAGGACATGGCACTAGCTAGAGTACCGTAATTTATTATTTAGTGAGTCATAGTTGCTATAGAGAATGCCATCGACTAGTGTCTTTAGAATTTTAAATTATCTTGTAAAGTTCAAGAATCTTGTTCAAGTCTGAATGTCCGTTATGCATGCCTTTTTATGCAGTTGTCATTCTTTTTTTATCTTTTATAATTTTTTTCGTGCATGGAAATGCAAATAATTATGAATATTTCCAAATGACTTATAAAATTTTAATAATTATAAATTCTGCTTAGTGTTCAACGACATATCTTTTTTGTGTGAAATTGAAGATTTAATTTTATTAAGTTTAAACTGTAAGAATCAAATTTATAGCATTAACGTAATTATAGTTACAAAGTAAAATTTCAAGTTTTTTTCACTAATAATTAGAACTAAATAATTATCTAAAAAATATACCTATCAATAATATAGTTAAATTATGGTTTTACAAGAAATCTTACAATTTATTATCTTCGTCTAAAATTGCTTTGAGCATAATAAAATCGGAAATAATTTCCATCGAAAAGTTTAAATGCCACATTTCATTTGTTAACAAACAATTAATTAATATTTTTTTTAATTTAGAAGATTTGTTCAAGATGACTTCATGTTAGACTTCTTTATTATCCTTATAAGAATTTCACTTTTCGAGTTTTTATAAAATAAAATTCCTTTGTTCTATTGAAAATCGAATATATTTCCCAGGTAATCTTTCTTTTTTAATACTTCATGATAATTAATAACAATAGTATAATAAATAAATGTTTTACGAATGTAATTGATCTAATCAAATCGAGGTCACGTCGTGTAACTGCCTTATATTGATTACCTTAGCCGATATTAAATTTCACAAATAACTTTATATTTAATAAATTCAACATTTCTTATAATTTTATATTACTTATAATGGCGAATATCTATTGGCTCATGATTGGCGTTTTTATTGGTTCAAAGTTTCACGTATAAAAATACGATATATGCATACCTATATGTATATTAAGAAAATTAGTTTCAAGAAGTTAATATCTAGGCGTGGAAAGGAAAATGAATTCTTAATATTTAATAGCATGTTTGATTCCTAATTTAAATATATTTTTCTATGGTCTATAATAACCAGTTCGGTTTCTCAAACGCCATGTTACCTGTAAATAGCTCGTGTATGTAATTTAGTGAGGAACGTTGACCTTAGGACTGTTTGGCGGTAAACCGCTGAGCACTTTTTTTTTAATTTAAAACTTAACGGTTATCATAATATTAGTGATGTTCCATTCAATATACTCTCGTACAAATCTAATAATATAAAGATTCTTTGATTCAAATCTAATCATAATAAGATTTTTGATTTTTCTAATAATTCTCTGAAGATATCTATAAACATTAATTGCCATATAAGCAAAACGGGACGGTTTCTCAGAGGTCGCGGGTTCCAATCCCCTTGGGTGTTGGTTTATTTTTTCATTGTATATTACATATTACAAAAAAGTTCCATAGCTTACTCTAAATAAAAAGTAAAAGGACAAAACTTTCACACTGCGACATTTCATACTGGATTTTAACTGGTTTTCATATGACATATCGGTTATACCTTATATAATATAGTCTAAGCGTTCGTTCACAGTGAAGCAAGCGTTAGAGATTACTATTGAATGAATTATATATTAAAATAAATTAAGATTTATGTGAAGTCAAAATCGCTGATCCTGTACACTGTGAGCTGATGTTTCGCTGATATCACACTTTGATAACTATATTACAAAACTTGTATAGATATGAATTTTTTTATTCACTTTTAAAATTGAACAAACACGTTTCAATATAACCTCAAAGATGTTTTTTATTATAACTGTCGGTTTAAACAGATATTACCTTCATATTAATTTAAACTTCTGTATTTTTTAAACTTTCAATTTTATTTCATTGAGGTAGTATATTGACATTTACGTTAAAAACAACAGGGCAGGTTTCTTTTATGGTTTGTCCCATGGTCGTCGGGATGCTGTATAGCTAGCCTTGGTAAGCTTGATCTGTATGAGAGTAATGCGCCCATTACATTATCCAATCTACAGCGCACTGTTTGACTCCTACAAATAGGAACACTAGCTCACTAACAATGTTTTATTAGTGCACTAGTTTACCTAGAGCGTAGTAAATTGGATAATTAAATGGTTAACATCTGAATAAGGACAGGAAAATATAACCAATACGTTTACGTTTTTTATTTCATTAATAATAAAAATATTTGATCACTCTAAGTATAATAATTGTACCCTTATTTTATTTAAGAAATGATATATTACACACAATTTTTTAACATTCCGGTTGATTCAAAACTTGTTATTGTAACCGGATTTGGATTTTCTTATGGAACTAGGATAAATTAAGATAATATTATAGGTCATATTGAATTTTAATACTTCCAGTTGACTTGCGTATACATGAGTAAATGTAGTAGCGTATACATAAAATAGTATAAAAGAAACCCAACACCATAATCACTGACTTTTTTATAGAAACCTTTACTGTATCCTAAATAATATAAATCTAGATCACATAATGCAAACTAAATACAAATTAAAATATTATGCAAAAGATAATTATATTATTAATTGAATGAAACACCCTATAATAATAAATAATTATTTTAGCGACTTCGAGCAGCAGTTATCTCCATATCTCATCCAAAACACGGACCACGATGACATTCCCACTACAGTGTTAGAACCCATGAGCCCCTGCAACAACCAGGATGTCATCATCCAGGATACTTCCTCCAGCTCCTCAGAGACACAAGACACCTTTGACATCCTGGACTTCGAGCAGAATGTCGTTCCGGGATTCATTAATAATAGCACATTACAAAGTCCTGGTGAGTAAGAGTTTTCCGTTATTAACGAAAACATAATTATTTTAGATTGTTCGTATTTTTTTATTAGATAAAAAAGAAATGTAATTATTTTAGAGTTAATGTGATTAAACTTTAATTTTAATCAGGGAAGCATAAATTTATTGGTAAGGTCTCTCGCCTGTGACCTTACTCAGTTACAAACTGAAACAAGAATATAATTTAAAACAACAATTAATGAAGCCCTTATAAGTTAGGACAGTTGTTTCTGTATAAATAAACTTGGGCAATTTTAATTGTATTTCTTGTGCAAAGTGTCGAAATGGATTAATTTCGTTATAAATTTTTCATGTACTTAAGTGCTTAGAAAATAATTTATTGCGTTCAATTCATTATTATTAAAATATTTCTGTAACACCTGTATACATATTACTAACTTAAAATATCCATGACACCATTTTTTATATATACATACATATATGTATTAAAATAATATTTATCTATCTGTCTGATCTAAAAATGATAGAACTCAATTGTTCCACATAGATAATAAAACAAGTAATATCATTATCTAGAATCAAATTGTTTCTTTTTAGGTAAAGGTAGAAAACGCCGTCTTTCTTCCACTCATCAGATTCACCCCAAGGTCCAAAAACCGACAATAAGGTTGCCGCCAACTACAAATAAACCTCAACTGGTTGTTAAGGCGCAACCTCAAAAACCTCTCAAAGTGACTAACATACAGGTCATCAACCCCCAAACTAAAGTATATTCAAAACCTGTAGAGAGTGTCGCCCCTCAGCGTAGAGTGATTCGCGTAGCGCCAATGGCTGGCAACCCTAGATCAATTCTTTTGCCAGTCACTTTTAAAGATATGAAAGATTTGAAATCTATAAAGATAATAAATGCCTCGGATTTGAAGAATGCTTCAAATATAAAGATAGCGGCCGCGAATTTGCTCTCGCAGAGTAAACTACATGATCTCAAAATGGATTCCCGAAGTGACGACTACGAACAAAACGGCAAATACGGTGAGTAAAACATTGTATCAAATTACGCCTTATATGTATTGGAATACGGTTCATTTTGTAAATAATATTTTTATTAAATTTCAATTCAAATAATTTTTAACTCATAATAATTGTTGCAATCACAGCTCATAGTTGATTATTATCAATTGCTGTTGTTTAGTTCGGTCTAAAACAGCGGTCATTGACCTCGTTTTATGGTATCTTTGAACCCATGAAGTTGAGACGACATTTCACAATATACAAATATAAAAAATGAAGTTATTTTTAAATGAATTGCATTCAGATATTTTAGTTGTAACATTAAAAAACAAGTCTTATCAAATTAGAGATAGACAAAGATTACAATGAAAAATAGGTATACTTTCATATACGTAATATATTTTTAGAAAATTCAAGGTTGAAGTAAAGGTTGTTATATCAAATTATAAACAGTAGTTACGAAATATGATATAAACTCGTTGCTATGGAAATATAACGACATATATTATATAGAAATGGCGATGAATATACTGACTCATCACGATATCTCTAGAACTCTAGGCCTAGAGACTTGAAATTTGGTAACAATATTCTTTTCGAGGTCAGCTAAGAACGGATTTTATTCTCGTGAGGGGTTACGGAGCGTTTATTAAAAAACACATTTTCAAATTATGTATGACTCTTATAGGTACAAAACTAGACCAGTACATATATTCTTTTCGGCTTGATAACAATTACCAAGAATGCATTTCATAAATTCCACCCACAAAGGATTGAAAAAGCGTTATAATGAAAAGAAAAATCTAAACTTCGTTTTCTAATAGAAGGAAAAGCTTGTATATACAGGGTTAATTAGACACCTCTTGAAGTCATAGAACTAATGTCAATGCCTATTAATTACAATTAACCCTGTATATCTACAAACATAATAGTTCCTCGTCAATATGTTATCAGTATTCAGAATGAGTTTCCTCTATGTTTTAATGTACTATTGTACATAATATTCAAAGTTGAATGACTTCATCACAAGTAAACGTTTATAATATTTTTAATATTGATTGAATATTACTAATGTTGTCTCTTTAAAAACATGTCATTCGAATTAGCTTTATACTTCATATATCATTAGGTTTATTTACTGAATATTATATTCATGCACATACATTTTTATAATTAATGCCCATATGAACTGGAAAAATATTGATTTAAAATACATTTTCATACAAAACATCAAATAGCATTTTAAGTATTTTTGTCAAATAGTAATAATATTAAATTTTCCTCAACACAGACAGGGCTCGATCCTGCAACTTCTAGGAAGGCATGGATAAGTGGTTAACATGTTGTTTATAGACATTAAATTTTTTAGATGACTCTGGCAGTGATCACAGTGACGACGATGATGACAAGGACACCCAACTAAACGACGGTAGGAATGGATATCCCCGTCTCGTTCTAACAGCCGAGGAGCGTCGTCTATTGTCGAAGGAGGGCATCACACTACCCACCAGCTATCCCTTAACCAAGCACGAGGAGAGGGAACTGAAGAGGATCAGGCGCAAGATTCGTAATAAGATATCTGCCCAGGATTCCAGGAAGAGGAAGAAGGAGTACGTTGATGGGCTGGAAGACAGGTAATTATACTTTACACTTCTCTATTATAAGAGAGAAGTCTACAACTACTATTATACTTCACTCTTTCTATCCCTCTCTATCTTACGTTATATACTAAAATCACAATAATTGTTTCAAATATTATTAAGTATATTTAGTTGACATATATCTTTTAGTTATTTCATTTATTCGAAGAAGGTCAGTAGTTACTATATACAAAAGTCCAGTACGATTAGATAACAAAATGTCGGAAATAAGCATAACAACAACGAAATAAATAAAAGATAAAAAAAATCTAAATCAAAAGATAAGATAAAATATGTTGGAACAAGTGTTCTTAATTTTTTTTTTGGGAAATATATTAAAAAACGAAAAAGATAGAAAGTATACATTAGCCATTCTTACTTAATGATTCATCAAATTTCTGAGTTTTTTCCTTAATAAAGGCTTTAACAAAACCAGGTACCAAATGACTAATTTTATAAATATTTTGTGTCTAAAGCTTGCTTTGAAATAACGAAAGTTTGAAAAATTATTTATATCTTTTAAGACATTTTAAATTAATTTAAATGAACCAAATTCTTAATATCTTTTATTAAGATCTTAAACATTTAATTGATATACACAAAATGCATACATTATACATATATACATACAAACAATTATAAAATATAAATTTCTATTTGATATTTTAGCCATTAAATTAATATAATGAACCAAATAATTTACTTAATTATTATTTTTCGTTCTATATTTATATGAATTTAAATATTAGTATGCAAAAAAGTTCTTTCTATAGCCACTCTCGTTAATTTTAATTATATATTAACAATTCTATTTGAAGCTTTATTATATATTCAATTCTAATAAATAAATTACATAATTAAATATTCAAATGAGCGCGAAATCCTTTTACTTACTGATTCAATTATTGCGAAGCCAATAAGAGGTAATATAATTGTATTGTTGTTCGATTATAGTTATTTTTAACTATTTCTTTGTTTTATGGATAGCTATAGTAAAATACTTAACTTGACCTTTCTTAGTCTTAGTAGTTTCTAAAACAACCGTACTACGTCGAACGACTGTTTGAATGTTTCTATCCCTCGGGAACAATACTTTTTCAGAATTCAAAAATATTCCTTTATCCTATATGTCATTTTCCGTACCCCTGACAAAATCGGTACAAAGTCACCGCATTAGTGGTTATATTATCCCTATGTTGCGGGAGTCTTTACAAACTTATAAATAACGGTCACAAAGTATACCCAGATGAAAAATAATCTGTGAATCAAACAAAGAATTGTCCTTTGTAGGAATTAAACCCCTTTGGTTCAGCAGTCAGGGGTACTAACCACGACACATAGCGCAAAATAACATATGTATGTATTTTTAATATTGAATATTCTTACAGGGTCAAACAATGCACAGCAGAAAATCAAACTTTATTGAGAAGAATAAAGATGCTGCAATCACAAAACCAGTCCCTCAGTCAGCAGCTGAAGAGATTACAGGTAATAATATTAGTAATAATAATTAATATTTTGATTGTTTGAATAATTTGAAGGGTTTGAAATAAACAAAAGGTTCATGAATGTGACCTTGTAAGGATGTTAGAACTTTTATAAGAGATTTTATTTATTATGTTAACAATGGTTTATTATTTAAAGTAATTAGGAAAACTATATTTTTTTCTCATTACAATTAATAAGTATCTACAATAAAAAAAAAATTACGAATGCTTTACAAAAATAAATATTATGTGCACTCCGTTACAAGGATATGTTGCTGAATTTTTAATCAAATGTGGTATAAAGATTAACTAATCTTAACTGAAGTTTAATAACTATAGTTTTGGCAATAATATGGAGAGGTTGCGGGTTCAAATCCCTCCCTGTATATTATTATTTTTCCCATGTTTACTAATAAAATGTGATTATTAGTATCCGTTTAATTATTATTTTAATAATAAGGAGAAATTGATGATTAAGAGATGCCTTTAAACTTGTTTTCCTCACAACATAATAATAACATTAAGATGTGGTATAAACTACGTGTAGTTTGAGTCATAGTTTACGTGAATAAATGTTGTGCAAGTCCTTAGTTTTTGCTTTTGTTTTTAGTTTACAAAAACAAGAACAATGGTTATACAATAAAGTCGGTGAACTATTATATTAGCTCGTGACTTTGAAGGAGAATTTTATTTTGGTTTTTTATTAGTTGTAGGTAATTGAATTTAATATTGGGATGTTTTTCAACAAACTTAAAGCTGGCCAAAACTATGTTTGTACTATGTATAATAGACTGATTAAACTTCATATACCTTCATTAATTTTTTATTAAAAATATTTAACTAGTGATAAGACCGAACCCACGCCAATCAATCATAAAAATATTCAAAATAATTATTGCATCGTTGTAAATAGAAAGGTTTTAATAAGGCAATGTTAATAATACAATATAATTACTAGGATTTAATTATTAAATATAAACATGAATATATTTGTTTTCGAAATAGTAACAGTGACACTTCTAAGAGACTTTTTTTATTACGGGCAGGGTTTCGAACCCTCGACCTCTGGGAAACCGTCCCGTTACTATACCAATTGAGCCACCGTGTAGGTATTTATATTATTTATATATTTTTCATTCTATATTTATTTATAAATTTAAATAAGCAACATGGCTATACATGTTTTTAGATATTTTCAAACATATTTTAAATTCTTAATGATTGAATTGTAACAAAAAAATCACCAAATTCGAATATAGGACTTATTTAATATTTTAAGCTAGTTACATAATTTCAACAGAAAGTTTTATTAAACACTTATTATATCGATTTCGAAGGTATTTATATCATTATTTTTTTGGGACAAATTTTAAACTAAAACATAGCTTTGTCATAAGAATTTTCTTTTCAACAGTCTAACTGTAATTCATAACAGGGAAGTCTGCGTACATTCACATTTATGTTTAACTAAATAATGAGTAACAAAGAAAAACAAAACTATTTACAAAATTCAATAGTTTATTTGTTAATTTAAAATAGAAATTGTTAAAATTTTGAATAATAATATTCTGTACTTTTAGCCGTGACCAATTAATTTGAAACGACAAAAATGTCGCCGGTGGGTATTAGTCATGCTTAAATATTGCAACTACAAATACAAACTGCTATTACCATTCCTCAATAAATATTGACGTTATATTGTGATTGAAGTTTGATAATATATTACTGATACATTCAATATTTATTATCTTCTTACCAATTTCCCACTATGGGGTTGGTACGGCACGGCTTTCTTATTCAGTCTATCATTCGTTATCTTAGTGTCTATTTTCTAATTTTTTCCACAATACATTTCATATTTTTTCGACCTCTTTCATTTTTGTCATCCATCTTCATATGTAGTTTGTTATTTTAATGTACAATATTAATTCAAAACATGTTCAAGCCAACCTTCTTGTCGTCTTGTCTGTTTTTTATATTCTTTAGAATTATCGATTAAATCACAAAATACAAATCTTGTTGAGTGTCAACTGAATGTGAAAGTATTTAGTTATATGATAACAAATACAGCATTTCTTATAAATTATTCTAAATGGTTCCGAATTTTCTGTAGTCCATGGGAGTCAGAGTCAACGGTTAGTATGGATAATTTCATTAACATTATTGTCAATGTTAATGTAATATGGTTTGTTTCAGAGCGTGCTGACGGGCGTGTCGTCTGGGTCCGGCAAGGCGCAGCCGGCTACGTGTCTGTTGGTGTTGCTGCTGTCGGTGGCGCTGGTGGCGCTGCCGTCCGTGCGCGACGACATGCGCGTGCGAGGACGAGGACCCGCCCCCGCCGCGCACCACGCGCCCGCCGCCATCACACGCGCACTGCTCTCCGCAACACACAGTACGTACATACACACACACACACACACACACACACCGCACCCGCAAACACGCTTTCACACATAAATAGCACTCACTTTGAGTACATAATATTCACTCACTCAGACTTCAATTAATCAGCTCTGTATCTATCTACATTAAACATTAAAAATATATTTTATCGCAATTTCTGTAGCATATGAAATCTCTGGCAACAGCTGGTTTAAAATTTTCGAACCTGAGACTGGAATCCGCACTCACCCATCTACCAACTGAGCGTCCATGTCGATACTCTTCTTGATATATTTTACATTTCAATTGTCATTGTCTTTTATTCGAGACGTAAGTGACATGTATTAAGTTTCTTTCGAGTTCCTAACGTATGCTTTCAACATTGTAACATGATATTATAAGAATGTTGCAACTGAAATTTTTATCTTGTTAGTATATTCCTATCAATTGATATAACGTCCAGTTAGTAATTATAAAGTCTGTGTACAGTCTCTCACTATATGTAAAGTCTCTAGTAAGAGTTTTGACATTACAAAAACTATGATAGTTTACCAAATTGTAAACTCAAAACATATAATTATGGTACTCTCTATGAATCAAAATGTATTGACATGTTATGAAATCTATTATTTTTTTCTAAATAATAGATTTCTTAATATTTAAAAATAAAAAATACATTACTTAGGATGATTTATAGAATGATCCTTGAATACTAAAAATAAATGTATTTTTTTTTTAATATGTCAATAGATTGATTCATAAAAGTGTATAATAATTCTATTTTTTGATTTCGTAAGCTGTCATAGTTTTCGTTACTTCAAAATTCGTACTAGGTGTACAGTATAGTTTATTAGGAGGTGTAATCGTTTTCAACAAACACAAAGTATGTGGTACAGTCGTCCACATTAAATACAGGTATATAATATAACAATACGGTCTAAGTAGCAACAGTGGTTACGACTGTACCTCGAAGATGAAGTTTTAAACTACATATCATGAAGTTAGTACATGGGCAGTTATAATTCCCCTATTTATTGTTTTGATATTGACTAATGAAGCTAAGGAAAATACGTTTTGATAACTTATTCAGAACAATATTCATGATATTGTTTAAATTATCATTATTATCAGTATTATTTAGAATACTCAGTCGGTTAAATAAAATAAGTAAATTGATAACTTATCGGTTATGTAAATTGTCTCTGTAATCAAAACTCGCAAAACAGCTTCACGACAAAAAATACAATTATATTTTTTATAACGCAACTGTATCATCACATTTCTATTTAATTTGTATTTTGACAAAAGATGATTCTTTATCCACCTATAAAGAATATTCTTAGCAAAAATTTACGTAATAACTGGAAAAATGTAAAAAATAGTGAGTTTGCTTTTAAAATAAAAAATGCCGACAATGGCCTGACGTAACGCGATATCAGAATTGCATTTTTATTACGTAAATGAAAACTTTAATGTCAAGCCAAGCGATACTTTTTATCTCTTTGTATTATTTTCAACTTTCTACCTTATTCTAGTTGCTTTTTAATTATCAAATAAAATGTTATATTTTTCGTTTTCATCTTTATATCTCTTTAGTATTAAAATATTAATATATATACACGAAGTCTCGCAATTTTTTTTAATGTTACAAATTAAATGTTTCATATTTGAAAATGTGTATCCATGTATGTATAAATGTTATATTAGCATGTTAACTAAACTAATTCGAACCCGCTACCTCCTGGAACCGTCCAAACAAGTTTCAATACCTCTACCCATATCAAATTATTTTTTATTCTAGATTTATATAAAAATAAAAATATACTAAGTAATGATATTAATTTCTGTTTTTGTTACAGAGATGGCGCTGGATGAGACGGTGATAGATGATGGGGAATTCAACATGGAAGAACTGATCACCTTCAACCGAGCTCACTCCGACCACGACTACCAAGTTGTTAAGAACATGGACACCGTCAAATCCCTCCCCAATGGATACGTAGACCTCCCGATAGATGAGGACTGGCCGCCCAACAAGAAACGTATGAAAAAGATTGAATTCGATTACGAGGACGGCAAAGACTACCTACCACCGATCGTGAAAGAGGAAAACTACGAAAATGTCCACAAAACTGGATCCAAATTAAATGTCAACGAAATGAAAATTGATAATAATTTTTTGACAAATACTTTATTGACAACCGGGAGGAAGTTGGGGGAACTTCTGGAGGCCTTCCCCCCCATTCCTGTCAATAACGAGGATATTGTAATTGAAGAAGTATCAGATTTCGACACAAGACATAATATAACGGAAGTAAAGAGTTTTGTTGTTAACGGTACTTTAAATGAATTTTAGATTTTATCTCACTGAATAGTTTATTTCTAACAGATATTTTATTTTATAATTTTATACAGATACATATTTTTATTTCTATAATCAAGCTGTCCCTTGTTTTAAGTATCGCTTGTTTTTATTATATTTACCTTACGGTTATGAATGGAGTCGAAGTAATCAACGATTTTTTATCGTGAAATGTTAGGCTAAGTATTATTTCGTGATAAAGTAAGACTTTCCAGAATCATAATAATTCGTTGAGTATGTATTTAATTTATGTAACGAAATTAATATATTGATGCATGATTAAATTAAATATTATATGTAGGTATTGAAAAACTAGTTTTCATTTTATTAAATGTTTGTTTAGTATAAGATATTCTTTAAGCATTTTTTCGTTTACAATTTGGTGCAATTATTTCTAAGTACTGATCTTCAGTGTTAGTTTTAAGTATTTGATTATAATTATTTTATAGTCCTTATTTCTATTATTAGAAAAATTGTATCGAATTCCGAGATCTGTGGATTCGGAATACAATTGTTATAAATAAATTGTGACACTAAGTATTGGTTTTTTTATAAACTTTTCTCATTGAATAAAATACAAAATATTAGAACAAATATAACAAATTAGATTCATTTATTATCCATATTCTGTAGACATATTGTTTGTGTAGTTATTAGTAGTAAGGACATCTGCCGGACTGAAGGCAACTTCAGCGGTGAAACAAATTTTTTATAAGTGAAAATATTTTAAACTTCCGTATTATCTACATTCATATTCAATAAAAGTTTTGCCAATAGTCTTGTTAAGGGAAAATTCTACATAAATTTGATCATAGAATTATTTAGGAATAAAAGAAAAATCCGAACCATTGGTCTTTGGTTGCTGGTTAGAAACACTTCGTTAAAACATGAGACTTACAGTAACTCGTAAGAAATCTTGCAAAGGGGTTATATGTTATAATATAAAAATGATTGTCACGAAGTAACCAATATTTTTAAACAATACCGCCATATTTAGAGTCGCATGCAAGTTTATAAAAATATATATGTATTAATATACATGTTTGACATGATAATTGTCACTCACGAACAACTGTAATTGATTTAAGTCTTGCAAATTGAAGATTGTTTGAACGTGTATAAATCCACTGTTAAACATAAACCTCCGAATATTTAAATAACGATCTGAACGAATGATCTTTAACAGTCAGCGTCCAGCGGCTCGCCGCTACCTTCTTATTAGAGATGCGCCGAATTGTGGTTTCAGCGAATAACCTACTACTATTCGGTTTCACTTTTACCGAAACGAATATTCGGTTTATCATTTCATTGGTTTTTTTTGTCATAAACAGGTTTTAACATGTACCTACATTACGTGTTGCTACGGGCTAGATGGGTAAATATGTTGATTTGGTGTTTAAAAATATTATTTTGAGGCTTAAAAATAAATTTCAGTTTCAAGATTAATGTTGACTATACAAAATACTAAAAGTAGGTTAGCAAAAATAAAAATATTAAAATGAAGCAAAATTGCTTTATTCAACACATTATTTATAAGATTTCTTTGTCTTCTGATATGTATCTTTACCGTGTCGTATAGCCAAAGAAAAAGATATCCTCGAACCGAATATATTTCGGCACCAAAACCGAATAGTGAAAAGGATGACGAATACACGTAATACCGAATATTCGGAACATCTCTACTTTTTATGATATATCATAATATATAATTATATCACTAATCTCCATTGATCGTTGCTTTTATAGTAATTTTATGCCTCATAAAATATAACAACAGAGAACAAGTTAAGGTTTATTTCATAACCTGTTAAATATTACTAGGAAACCAGGAAATATTATTAGGACCGATTGAAACAATGAATAAAACCAATGTCTTATAATAAGCTTTATTTAATTATGAGTTAACAAATATTTTCGTATTTTTTAAAAACAGGTTGTGACCTTAACTGAATATAAGTCAAATTGCGTTTGCAAATTAACATGTTACAGAAAAAAGTAAACACTGAGAACTGTTTTCTATGATAATGAATATTTATTTATATACTTAACAATAAGAATTCAATTCAGTTTCAAAAGCATCATGTATTATAATACATAAGTTAATAACTACAGCTCAAAACTTCCTCGTGCGCCCTCAAGCCGACAGAACATGACTTACTTAGTAAGCGAAACTTTAAAAAATATAATTTAAATTAACTACACAGTACGCGCGTCTGTCGCTCGCACCTCTACTAGGTGCTAATAAATACCGATTCATTCCATTCACATCTGAATGTTATTAAATAAAAAAGACTGTGCTCGATAATGTCGACTGTGAAATATGAAACTATGCAAAGTTGAAGAGCGAGGTATCAGCTGATAGATTCTCCTCAAATCCTTTAAGAGATCACACAATTTGACTTTAAATTTCAATATTCATTCTAATTTGATTATTCTATCTAGCAAATAGAAAGTAACAATTAGGTACAATTATTAATTACTTAAAGACTTACGCTTATTCGGTTATACTGCTTGTGTACAATTTACGAGCTATTCAACGAGGGGATAATTTTGTTTACAATATAAAAACTCATTCGGATCAAACATGTTTTATACATTCACTATTTATCTAAAAATATGAAAAACGACATATGTTTTAAATTTCAAATAACATTTTCAATTTTACTTAGCCAAAACTAATAAGACTATGGGATACAGTGTGATGACTACATATCCGTGACTATCAAAATATATCTTACAATGCCAATACGAATGATTCAACACGGATTTATATATAGGCCGTACTTAGATACTACAAGTATCCAGCCGCGATGTTTCACAATCACAAACAAACCTTAATCTATTCACGATTTGAATCTTTGCCATTTGTATTTAAGCAAAAACATACAAACGTGTCCTAAGCTGTACAATTTATACACTATCTGTACGGCCATGACAGAGCACGGGTTTTGACATACAGTTCTGAATGCAAGCGTACGCCAATGTTTGTGTATTTGGTACCAAGGTTGGCCAATCGACCGACCGATATTATTTACTCAGTCTATTAACAATTCAAGAATAGAAAATTTTACCGAGGAGTGAATTTCATTACAAAAAACAATAATTTGGAATGTCCTCGTTATTCATCCAAAAAGACTTACGTAAATAATATTAAAATTGACATGATCCGAGCAAACATGAGTTGTTTCAATCAGTCTTGGTATGTCGATTGAAACATAATTTAAATTGTAATACATATATTGCACTTTATATAATATTACGAATCGTATATTAGACCAACTTTGAAAATGATCTTACTGCATGAAATTTTATTTATATTATCACTCGCTAATTCTATAATTTATAAGCAAATGAAAATAGGAAAGTATCTGGCATCACTATAGGAACGGAGCCGATTTTATGATATTTCTCGCACATATGAACTTAGTAAATGACTAAATAAAATTATATCTAGATTGCTTATTGGGTCAGTGTTGAACGTCCGGTAGTGGGAGCCACCACTGAATATAAACCCAGAATGTTCTAGATCTTTATTATTTACATTTCAAGAACCAAACAGATTTCAACACCGCCATTTAACACACAGTATAGTCATGTAATGGTAAATAATTACAGAATATAAAATAATGAACTCAGTACTAACTGCTATGGATAGCCTATATTACAACTAGGTATGAAATGTACTGCTCATTTGTTCAAGTGATCTGGAATGAATTTTCAATGAATGAGGTAAATACAATCTCGAGTCTATGAGACAAATAAATATGCTTTTAGATGAAATTAAAATAAGGACGGGAACACAAATACGAAAGCATCAAAATCAATCAATTAGTTCCGTTGAACACTGGATACAAAATTGGAATTAATTCCATGTTTTGCTTGTGTCAGTCTGATATCGTCCAGCAATCCGTTTTATACTACTCGTTAGTTAAATAGTAATTTTTAAGGTTATTTCGATAGATTCGGAAGATTCTAGAACTATTTAGGGCTGAAAATTGGCTACACCTACTCTCACTTAAGTTTCCATACATGATAATAAAAATAAACTAACAAATATCTTAGCTCAAAAATCCATATGTTAAAAGAATATTTTTTGCTGAATTAAAAATAATTATATAATTTATATCTGAGGTTATTGTACATTAATGTCTGGACGTCATGAAGGTTACCTTTTTCACTTAGTCCTTACTAATAAAAATGTTTGGTCCATATTTTGTCTCTTTCTAGCATATAACATTACACCGGGTGTGAGAAGGAAAACAGGACCATAGACTACTAACTTTTTATTAATAAGGCGCTCAATGTATTCTTATATTAAATACAACTAGCTGCCAACTGAATTGAATTTAACTGAATTGCTATTAAAAATATATTTCTATATATTTCATGTTATATTCTGAGATGTCATAAAATATACATTATAATAATAATAATATTTATTTAAATTAAACATCTGGGCGTGCCAAGTGTCCTAGAAGCAGTGTTTAATATATAAGATAGAACAGACATACAACATTTGGTAATTCTATGCTGTATACATATGTTTATAATATGTTAATGAAATAATTTTTATATGAGTAAGGTTGAAATTATTACTAAAGATTTGAAAGAATATTAAAAAATGAAGTCACAAAAACTATTTTCATATGCACCATTAATTCAAATATACACAATACACATTTATTATTATCCAATTGACGAAGTTGTCTTTGTAATAATATCAACCCTGAAAGGAAAAATATTGTTTTTTAATTTAATGAAATAGGGTTGCCACTTGTAAAAAAATATTAATATATATAATTTTTATGAGTTTAATATTATTTCAAATAAAAATAACTACTATATACGTATTTAATTTAACGAATTACAAAATAAAAATATTAATACATATAAATAAAAATGAATAATACTCATTTACATTAAGCAGCTGAAAATTTCAGATTATAGATAAAACCAGGGTAATTAAAGTTGTTACTTAGCTTATCATTAGTAGGCCTCCTGAACTCGTATTGAGCAATATTAACCAGCAACAGACAGACTCTTCGGATTAAATTCACTCATTTAGTCTTTAAGTCCATTAACCTTCAAAATATCTTAATTCAAACTCCGTACATTTCAATATTATAAACATACATATTCTTTAAAAAATGTCAAAAATGCGAAACTTCTCAATGATTTCATATTGGCAACCCTATTCCACAAAACCAAAATCGATAAATTGCATTTCATAATAAGATGTCGGTTAATGAATGTCGTCATCCAGTCAGACCGAGTGATGCTGGCAATGTTTAGCAACCCTACAGGTAAACTAAATCCACAGGTAAGTCCGGCGAGCACAGGTAAGGTAAGGTAAGTCCAATCAGCAGCCCCATAGCCCGGTGAGTCAGGCGCACACGCGTCACTTGTACGCGCGGGTCGCGCACTTCTTCTTTTTGCGCTTGAAGAAGCAACAGCATCTGGAATACACGGATTGCCTTCATGACGATTTTTTATAGTCTGCTATGGACTTAGGTATCGGTAGGATATATATAACATACATGCGGACAGACATTATAAACAATATTATATAGATATTAAATCATCACAGTAGACAGAGTATAGGCATGTCATAAAATAACTAAAGAATTGATCACAACACCAAATTGCTAATATGCACGTATTTGACAAAAATATAAGAATAAGTAAAATTAACGGCATTCGATGCTAGACGAGAGAACACAGGAAATAAATTGAATAGTGTCACATGTACATGTTTCTACAAAGAAACATGTTAATATTTATAAGACCTTTTTTATTATATAATTCATCCTCGTCTAGTATAAGGGCTGGCGAGTGAATGAGAAAATTGGTCCAAAAAAATAAAACCACTTCAATCAATAAGTATTTTAAATTTTCATAATATTTGTGTGACATATAAAAAAGGCTTAAAGGTATAGGTACTTGTGAATGCTCGAACATTGTAGCCATGCCTTTATGGATAGTTAAACATTTATGTGTATGTGCGAATGTATATATAAAGGTTTAACGTCTGTGTGTGTGTTCGCAAATGTGTGTATAAAAGTTTCACCTCTTTGTTTATGTGTGTGCATGTGTCATGTGTGTGCGTGCGCGTCTGTGCGTGTGTACGTGCACGTGTGTGTATAAAAACTTAAAGCTACAACAAAAAAACAATAAAATGCATACAGTTGGAACACTGACTTGGTGTCGTCCACCACGTCCACCTCGTGGTGCGTGATGGGCGTGTTGCTGTGACCCGCCGTGGGATCGTCCGCACCCAGCTCGCCGTTCGTTGAACTCACCACCTGCGTACATACGTGATACATTACACTATTATATATGTCTACAAATATATATTATAACAGTAATATAGTTATATTATTTATTATGAAAAATATGAATAGAAATTTATTATGAAAAATATGACTTTTGATATCTCTTATTATAATAAGAATCAACTATACTGTATATTATTTGGTTAAAGATTTCATACAATCTTACCTCAAAAATACACTAACGATTTAATTTTACCACCTAGCTTAATAAGTAATAAATATCTTTGAGACAATATTCTTTAATTTTACTTTCACCGGATATACATATGCTGTACATACTAATATAATAAATAATTTGTATGAGGTTATTAGGCAGTGTGCACAATATTCAAAAAACTATTAAGGACGCGTTTACGGTTATGCAAAAATCATCAACTTTTCGGAACATAATGCTACAAAATCAAACTTAATGGCGTGAAACCAATAATTGCAACGCATAGAATGTTTCTTAATTTTTAGTGTCCTAAGAGAAAATACTGTAATATTGTAGTTTTATTTGTTAAAAACGATTTTCCGTCACGTATTTTACGAAATCGGGAGAAGTTTAGGTACATTTTTGTCGTAAATATTAGAATATATTTAGGCATAAAAAATACCTTAGCTAAAAAGACATACTCAACTAAAAATATGTGAGAAAAAAACCCTAAATAAGTTAAGTAATCAGAAAATAAATAAAAACATTTTTAATTTTTATCACGTATCAGTAGTTACACATGTGTACATGACTCTTAATGTATCAAGGAGATCCAGTAGCATCCACCCATCAGGAAATCTTTAGATCACTCCATGAAGTCTAATAGTAAGATCTCATCCAAAGCAACAAAACAAGCCCATACTCGGTGCACCAAGCTCTATTCATCTAGGAGATCCACTAGCCTCCAGCCATCAGTATACCTTCAGGTCCACTCTACCAATCCTGGAGGTAGTATCTCTTTATGATTAACACAACGGGCCTAAACTCGACTAGCCTTGCTTT
This sequence comes from Napeogenes inachia, assembly GCA_959347355.1. Classification (NCBI taxonomy): domain Eukaryota; kingdom Metazoa; phylum Arthropoda; class Insecta; order Lepidoptera; family Nymphalidae; genus Napeogenes; species Napeogenes inachia. Next base: position 8,113,150 of record OY365797.1, read on the forward strand.
TTGTAGTCTAAAAGATCAAGTAACAGCCACCGAAGTATTCAGCTATTTTTAAGTCTCAGATTAATTAATACGTATATCATATATGTAATTATAATCTGTAATCATCTGACATGTATAATATGTTCATACTTAATCATCAATAATATAAAAATAATTTAATGAATTAATAATTAAACATTAAATATATGAGAAAAATATATACCTGTATATCGAAAGTGTCAAAATAGTTTCATTCACACAATATTCTCGAACTATACATGCGTAAGTGTGCGTAATCGAGATTTGTCTATGTAGTGATGCGATTTTCTATCTTGTATCAGTTTTGTAAACGCGTCCTTAAGGTAAATCTAAGCATGGATTATAGCACACAGAAACTATACCTTAGAATGTTAATTGTAAGCAAATTTTAGCCCAACTTTTGTTCAGAACAATTCTAAATGCTCTTTTGGTTAAAGCTTATACATACTACAAATATTTTTTAAAATTTTAATATTACTTTGAATATTCACAGCCACAATGAAAGCTATTATTTTCTGCCTAGATTGCGACACTGACTTGGACTTTACAAGTTAATAATAATAACTAAAACTCTCAATAGTCTATTAATTAGACGTGTACAGACTATACTAACATTTATTTTGATATTCGAATTATTTATTTAATGAAAAAGGGATAATGAGATAAAAATTAGAATAAAATATAATATTATTATTAAATTTAACTAACAACTAGCTTCCTCATTAGTCCACTAATAAAATATGTATAGACTATATTCATATTTTATTTATTTTATTAGATTATGATATTAAAGGATTATGACATACACATTAAAACATAATAAACTATGATTGTCGAATTTAATGAAAAACTAGAGACCTCAATGGTTAATTAATGTGAACGGACTATAATAATTCATATTTTATTTTATTGTAATATAATATCAATTAAGTCAAAGCCAATGCCGCTTTCAGTGAAGCGACATGCTAACACACAAAATGTCCCGCAGAGTTCACTGACCGTTGACACCGAGCCCGGAAATTTCACATATCGAAAATGCTTATTCTTCAACAGCTAAAAAATAAATATACCAGTATACATTCATGATACGAACAAACCGACAAATATAAATAATCATGCAATTAAAATAACTTTTGGAATAATAACAATGCCATGCTTTTAGCGTACAGCTAAAGGATACATCCAGAATAATGTACTTCTTTATCTAAAATCTAAATCAAGATTTTTGTCCATTTTGATCTAAATGGAAAATTTAATTTGTAAATTTTAATATGATTCTAGTAGATTTTAAGCTGATTTGAAAATTTTAGAAATATTTCTCAATCCAAAATTTGGTAAATTTTACAAACATAAACAATAATCACCAAAATTATAATAAGGCAACATTCTCTTATACATACTTTGATAAGTAAATAATATCAATTATTTAATATTATTGTGATTGAATTGATTGAATGATTTAAATATTATTTCTAACATAACTGCATTATTATCAAGAATCTAAAGTATAAACTATATCTTAATCTTAGTCTAGCCTTAAAAAAAATCCTATGAATTATATTTATTAATCTTTACGCTTTCTCAGATCTGTCCCATTAAAAATAAATAAACTGATTATCCCTACTTATAATAAAACAATTAAATTATACATATCATAAAAAAGCTAAATCACCTCTTTTTAAATCCCCTCTAAAGAAAAATAAGGATGTTATAGTTCAATATGTATGTTTATGTCATCGTGGCTCCAAACGGCTGAACCGATTTGGATTGACTTCTTTTAAAAGATAAGTTAATATTATAATCAATTTTAAAGTATACTATGTATATGTACCTGTACTGATCCGTGCCTGTCTGCTGGTGTGAGATGTCCCGTGGTGATGGGAGTGGCCTTCCCACTGTGGGGCCAGTTGCCGGTGTTGATGGTACCACCCGTACCAGAGTCCTTCACCTAAGGACATTCATAACAATGTAAGTATATACTATATATATACTAAGTAATAAAGATATTATATTATACTTTTATGATTTATTAAAATAAGTATCAATTATAATCTATTTATTCATAAATTATAAAAAGTTGTTTTGTATGTAGTAGTAATAAATTTACAGAAATATAAACGTATATTTTTATAGCATTTGGTATCTTTATTTACAATCAGAAGATATAGAATATAATTATTTTTAATGGTATAGAATTTCAAATAACATATTTGTTACCCATTTCTTTAAACCTAAACATACAAAATAAAATAAATAAATTATATAAAACAAAATCCAATGAAAGATAATAGGATCGTGATACCAAAAGCCTACAAGTACTTCAAACATGTGACTCATCACGATGTAACATGGAAATGTGATTTGGGATTTATTTTAATTCAATTAAACCGATTTAGATTTAACTTTCGAGGATTCTTTCTTATTTTAATTCAATTAGTTCAATAAAATTAAAACCTCTCAAAATAGAAAAAATCTAAACAAACTAAAACAGTAAATATTCTGTCAAATGAATATTTTTATATTCATAATTTCAATAAAACATAAAGTACCTTTAAATAAATCAATCTCACTTTAGTATTTTATGAAATTGTCGTTGTATAATCAATATAGGTAATATAATGATAAGGGAATAGCAATTACAAGAATTTCAAGGGCAAGACACATTTACAGGCTTTGTTTAGCAAAAAAGGTCTTACACGACCTACTTATTGATGAAAAATGAGTAAAATTAATGACTTGACTTATATCTAGATCAAGTCGAAATCAAAACATGACTTTGTTTTCATCTAGATCAAATCGAAATCAAAACTTGACATTGCTTTTATTCAAAACAAGTCAAAACAAAATAAGTAACAATAAGTCACAAAATGTTCTCTACCAGGATAAAATTAGTATATTACAAACAAACGGACAGGGGTCAAACAACACTGGTGCAAACCTCTCCGGATATAAGCGCCGCCTCATCGTCCTCAACCAAACCAATCATATAATCACACAAACCATCCTGTATCGACAAAAAAAATATATAAATACTCCTTTTCACCTAAATATAATTAATTTTTTATTGAACCAAAAAGCATTTACCTATTCTTTGGAAATGGTTTTGGAAATAGGCGTGCTTATATTATTAGTAATCAGTTATTACAAACATACTATTTAAATATACTATTATAAAAAAAAGATTTTGTATACCAAATTAACTACAAAAAACAAATTACCCTAATAGAGTTTACATTTTCAAATTTCTCATCGATGTTAAAATCGATTCGATATCGATATATATAATAACTAACCTTATGGAAAGGTTGATGTCTGTCTCTGTTGGGGGACACCACTATCTCTTGGTGACCAGTCTGAATTGAGCCCACCGGTGTAGACTGAAAAAAATACAATATATGAAACTGATTTTAATTTAATATATTTTATTTACTACTATACCTCTATTGTCTACAAGGCGTTTAAAATATAATACATTTTTCAAAAACTAAGCTAACACTAATTTACAATGATGATTACAATTTTAAACGGTACAAAATTAAAATGATAAACTTACCAAATATTAAAACAAATATAAAGCCAAAGCCGAAATTAATTAGTATTCATGAATTATTAATAATTGAGTGAACGAATGAATCAATTATGAATTGAATACAATAAGTACAATTATAAACAATTAGTACAGTATCTAGTCAGATTTTTTGAATAATATTCTAATGAAGAATGAATGAACGATCAGATGATTGAATTATTACCAATTAGTACAGTACCTTGTCAGATTTATTTTTTACGATATTGGAGGGGGGCGCGTTACGCAATATTCGCATAACGTGCATGTTCGCGGGCTGATAGCGTGCATGCATGCAAATTATAATTAATAACCTTTTTGTATTTATATTTTTTAAATATATGCAGCTAAATTATAATAATAAAAACATGCTGTTAAATATTTTAAATAAAAATTGTATGTAATATTCGTCAACGTAAGACTCGAATATCGACCTCTAGAAACGGGATTTTAAGTAAGAGGTCGCAGATTCGATTCCTAAGATGGCCGCCAAACATGTTTATAGGAAATTTCAAACATGCTATTTATGCAAAAACTCAAAATTTTGCAATAAGTTAATAGTCTCTTTCCAGTAATTAGTTAAATAAATATTTAAACAAAACACTACACAGAAACACAGACATTTATAAATTTATTTTATTAGATATAATAATTTCTACTAACAGCCATCTACCTACGAGGACGGGAGGAAAGATCATTTAGCTATAACATTAAACTATGAACACATCAAAAATATTAAAATCAAACAAAAACAATCAAAATGTCGCCTTGACCCGGTTAAAAAAAAATTTGAAACATATTTCAAACAAAGTGATTGGTATTTGAATATAAATTATTTTTATACCTGATAAATTTCAACAACAATTTCTTAACAATAATCTTAAATTCACAAAATAATTTATTGATTTTTTTTTAATGAATCTGATAGGACCTATTATATAATTATATTTACATACTTATAAAAGATACAGTAAAAGTTAGTATCTTTTTAAATCAATTTAAATAACAGTACAATTAGAAACAATACTCAGAATGGACAGAAATTAAATTAAACAAATCTAGATAATCAGATTAATAGGTTTCCTAATCTGTTAGCATTTACTATATGGACAGCAAATATCAAAATTATCGTACTTTTTAATACTAATGCAACCAAACGTAATGGATAAGTATCTTCACTATAAAAATATTAATATATACATATATTTTATTTTTATTTTGTAAAAAAGCAGAAGGCTCAAATTACCGATAATAAAAACATGTATTAAGAAATAATTTAATAAATACATTTTACAGTGGAATGTATAAAAATGTCAGTCCTCTTTAATTCCAATTTTGTTAGGATAATCTTAGAGACGTCTCTCATTATGCTGGTTCCACCTTTAAGACGAACACCACCATGTATATATACATACACATAGATATACGATAGATACACACATACATATATACATGATAGGATTTGCAAACAAAATATTTTTATTTTAATATATTAATTGTTATAAGGAAGAAAAGCCCACGAGTTACTTATTATTAATCATGAAATCTCTAAACCAATAATGATGAAATATGTTACAACTTACAAATCATAATATATTTCATACCTTGATATACACTGGTATATTAAAACGGTAGAACGAAGTTTTTAAAGGTGTACACACATTACCAGACATTGTTACAAGAGCACTACGGTCTTTAATTAGTACATACACAAAGACTAAGAATGGATACACAGGAGGCAAATTAAAATTATTATAAATCAGAGTTTCTCAATATTTTAATATCACTTTGAGAAACGGTGATCAATATTCATAAGGGCACTCACACACGCCACAACCATAAAGCCGGTCCTACACGGCACTACTCACCATGGTCTTCCCGGTCCAGTCGAACTCCCCGTCGTCCACGTAACCTCTTCTCTCGAACAGGTCCCTGAACATGCGCCTGAGCTGGTCGTAGTCGGGTGTCTCGAAGAAGTCCAGCCGACGCACGTAGCGGAGGTAGGTCGCCAGTTCCTCGGGGTGACCCTCGCACAGCACCTGGCGGATGGAAGTTAGATCTAGATATATAGATATACCTAGATAAATAGATAATATTGTTCATTGCACTCAAAAATAATGTTTGATCGTTGTAATAGACTAATATGATGAAAAGCATAGAGCTTTCATGTTTTTTTTATTGGTTGTATTTAAAAGAATACATTGTACATATTTTATGTGACAAACATGTTTTTTTTTTACTGTTGTAATTTACCTTCATTTTTAATAAAAGTATTGCGTGTAATCTTATAGAAAAAGTTGGTCTTACTTACTTACTCTATTTCAGTTCATTGTTTTGAGAAGAACTTTTGGCGATAAATAATGTTGAAGGACAAGAATCAAAATTTTAATCGTGGCATTGATAAAAAAATAAAACATAAGCTTTATATCTCTCATCTCTTATCTGTAGATGTAGAACTAAAGATTTTGTTTTTTTTTTGTCTCTTATACTGTTAGCCCTGTTGGCTATTACAGCGTCACCGGGGGAAAATAATTTTGGTAATTAAGATTATAAATACCAACCCAATCCCGTATGTAATACTAGTACTAAGTTCCCGCACTCAAATAGTTTTCCATATACCGTCAAGTATGTAGAAAAAATGTAGCCAATAAGGACTCATGCTTCATAATGTGACCAGCTCACAATTAACGGTGTTAAAGTTTCCGCAAGTTTCTTAAGTAAACGTAAGACTAATTGAATTTACATTTATCATCGTAAGTAGATTTTTTTTTTTGCGGCTTCTATTATAGTTTTTTTTTATTATTTTATATTGTAGATTATTTAATTATTATTATTAGGTCTTAATTGATTTTAATTTGATTCTGAACATATATATAAACCTGTGAACCTTTAGAATTATTATTACTGTTTTTATTAGTATAGTGTGTATAACTGATATCAGGGTTGAAATTTACGTATTTCTTGGAATATATAATCGTTTTAGTTTTGCATTATAATATCTATTTTATATTGTTTCATGTGTTTTTTATACAAATTAATAAAGTAAATATTAATTTTGATTCCATGCATTAGCGTGAACAAACAAACAACTTAGTAGTACTGACGTCTAGTTGTAAACAATACTCAATGGCTACTGACACATCAGTGTTATACAACTTCTTAAATAACTGTGAGATGCCTTTAGACTCAGAACGGATGTGTCTGTCTGTCTGTCTGTCATAGGTTTTGAAGTGGTTTATCTATACTAATATTATAAATGCTGATGATTGTTAGTTAATTGCGCCAAAAGTGTTAAACGGATTTTGATGAAACTTGGCAATACTGTAGCTTATGTACCAGAATAACACAGGCTATATAAATACTAACTTTTGCACTTGATTTTGTCTGTGATATAAAATAGGTTGTATCACGATTACATTATTGCAACGAAAGTTCCTGTTTTCAATCGTTTGTTCACAAAATTTTACATAAGTATTTGTGAAAATCCTTCTTATTATTCGACTGTTTTATGTTTTTTAAATATATGAATGTTCTTACTTAGCTGTTGCCCGTGACCTAGACTGTACAAATAATATTTATATGGCTTATGTATATAGACATCTAAATATTATTTGTACAGTCTACATGGGGGGAGTCAGGGGCCACAGCTAGTTTAAATATATGTAATGGTATATATAGTATGTAGTACATACCTCAATTGGCGTCGCTCGTTTGGTATCACCGATTTTTTGGTATCTTTCTTTGAGTGTATCAGCTTTTAAACCCTGCCAGGGTAAGGAACCACGTAAAAAATACATAAACATATGCCCCAGAGCTTCCAGGTCGTCGCGTCTAGATTGTTCTAAAAAAAATTATCAATAATTAATAAATATATATTTATTTTAATATTATATACTTTTTTTATTAAAGGGTGAATTAATATTAAAGTGGAATTAATTGCTATTGTTACAAGAGTATTATCATTATTAATGTTAACTTGATAAAACCAGATTATACTAGTTAACATTATTTTCTATATACATTAATCATTTTAGCAATCAATTAGTGTGTATCTGGCTTAAAAGTTATTTTTTTATAATCAATAGGTGTGTAACTGGCTTTAAGAGTTATTTTATATAAAATAATGACCTTTTCCTAAATGTGTATTTATTGACATGTATCTCGCAGTCCCCGTGAGTGACTTGTGCTCCCGGTATGGGATATGTTTGTTTGTCTCTAAGTCTATATATTCTTTGGCCAAACCGAAATCTGTAACAAAAAAAAAATTAAGATTAAATAAAAAAATAAATTTATTTATTTCTTTCACACATACTTTAAATCAATAACACCATCATTGTATGCGTCAAATGGTTGTTGTATCAGAACGGTCTATTTTGATATACATACATACTTGTAGAAAAAAGACCTTTTTTTAAAGAATTATAAACTTTTTTAAAGAAAAAAGTCAAAAAAATATGTTAAAAATTAGATTTATTTATTCTATATTTTTAGTCATTATCTTTAGTCATTTAGGATCATTCTATAAATCATTAAAAAATGTATATATTTTGTTTGTGTTAATATATTTTGAGTTTTCGTTATGTCCAAATTCGTACTATATAGAATAAATTCCATAAATCTTCTTGACTAAGTTCTTATTTAGACCAAAAAAAATATGGGCCACCACATATCCATTAGTAATATAATTGTAATAAATATACCAACATTTTTAAGGTCTTCAAAGTACAAAACTATTGGTAGTACATTTCAACCGCAGGTCTGGTCGGTAGGAATATTAAATTACTGCAATGAGTTACCTAATACCAGTTGTATTATATCACTGTATTGTTATAGTTTATGTATTTACATGAAAAAGATATATAAAGATAGATTTACATATATCTTTTCTTATATTTTCGTTCAATATTTTTTGGACAAAACTACTAAAATATGAATTCTATGATCTTTTTACGAGTTGTTTAGAGAACATCCAACCGATGTGTATATGAATAGATTGTACAAACAAAACAAAACAAGTCAAAAACAAAACAAAATCAAACAAGACAGCTGAGGTTGTAACGTCTACATTGTCTGCAGTGCATAATGGGATTAGGAAGGTCAAGTGGCTATCGATTCGTGAAAACTTGCTTCTATTACAGCGAGAAAAACTGAAATGCTTTTAACATGGATCCTCAACATTTTTTGTACAAATACAATGTAACATTATTTTGATACAAAACTTTTAAAACTGGATCCTCAACAATTTTTAAAATATATAAGAACAATATGTAACATTTTTATATGAAAGAATTTACCAAAATATCCTCGACATTTATTTTTTTTTTGAATCAGTTAGTAAGAACTTTATGCATAGTGACCGTTAATTTCGCTATCGTCTCAAGTATTAAGGAAATATTGTTGACCTCGTTTTAGATCAAGATATTAAATTGTCTTTTCTCTTCAATGTAAATGAGATAGCATCAAGGATTTTGTTTAATAGTTATTTATGATAAGAATTAAATAACTAGAAATGGCTACTAAATGTCTGTTATTTACAATTTGATTACCAGTAAAGATGCCCGTCAGTTAACTATGTAAATATATTATTTTTACTTTGAGTGTAAATACGAAAGATTCTCGTGAGTAAAGTTCCTAAGTAAATACGTATATACATTATATAATATAATAACAATAAATTAATAAATAAAATACACGATTATAGTATGACTTAAAAAAATATATCTAGAACACAGCTGAATTTCTATCGCAAGGTCTTCCCAGGTCTGTTACTTTTCAGCTGGCGGTAGATTAGACAATGAATAAATGTTTTGCATAAAACTGACATTTAATAAGGATTTTGATTTTAAATAGTTTTAATCACTTCAGAGGCCCTTTACCCCACATTTTATTCCTATACACATTAATGGGACTACTGTTGGCACTCGCGTGGTATTTCGGTGTTAAGAATTTCCACTCGATAATTCACAAGGCTACGTACGGGTCGAGAACAAAAATATAATAGCAATATAACGAACATTCATTGTTAAACGTGTTTGATTACACACACACATATACATAAAAGAAATTTTTTATCGAATTCCAAAAAATCATTGCTATTATGAAATTTCACCATCTAGTTGCTCAGTTCCAAAGAGGATGGGTTGAGTAGGAGAACCACAACATATTCTGTGAATACTATAAGAATACTGGCTAGAATCCAACTATACTTTTTTTTAAAAAATAACTAAACTTCAGGCTTCTAGTTGCTAATTTCCAAAGGGGGATGGGTTTATGTAAAAGATACGACAACAAATAAAAATACATTTAAGATAACACTGACTGGAATACAATAATATAGTTTAAAAAATACTGGTTAGAATACAAAAATAAATAAAATAACAAAAATAAACTCACCAATGATGTGTATGATTTTTTCCCTTTTACTCGTAGCTCTACCTATTAAAAAATTCTCCGGCTTCACATCCCTGTATATAAGGTGTCTAGTATGTACGTACTCGATGCGGTGCAACTGTAAGCAGAATTTTAAATAAAGCAATTGTATTTATTAAATATTAAATTAACTTTAACCTTTGTTCTAATCGGTCAAATGATATTTTGACCATTGTTAAGTTGAAGGAGACTTAATTAATTCAATAATTATTACTACAAACTAAACATGGATCTAATAATCAAACATACAATTCTGTCTGTTAGTAAATAAATCACTAACGACAACGACGGGTGGAGGAATTTAGAAATATGTATTACAATTATTTTTTTTGCTTTGAACACTTTTTGGATCTTTAAACTTTTTCTATTACTTTTTCGTTTTGAAATTAATAATATTTAACAATAAACTAAGTCGAAATAGTGTGAATGTCTGTTCTATTGCATTAAATCAATAATTAGCGCGGTCGAAGTCGCGAGTAACAGCTAGTTAACTATAATATAACACATAAGCTTCTTTCATCAAAACAAATAAAACACCTCGTAAAGATTATTTAATATGTGTATATTATATTGTTTTAAACAATACGTAACAAGATATTACATAAATCAAGGCACACCGATGACTAATATATTATCTCGGCAGAAGTGAAACTATAAAGGTATTGTTCTTTTCGTTGTTCATTAGTATTCATTTACACAAACTTAGCACACACAGACATGTACTTAAACTCACATACACACACACTCACACATACATAAACACACACACATATATACACATATATATATATACTCATATACACAGACAGACCGATTCAGATATGAAGACCAAAGGAACAAATTTATAAATGGAAGGCTTCATGGTTTTAATTTGAAAACAAAATTTCATATTACCTGTATTCTAAAGGAAATCGAAACTATCTTTAACCTAACTAAAACCCATGTTTATAATGGAAGATAGGCTATAAAAAAATAAACATACCAGCTGCATGGCGATCATCAAGACAGTCTTTAAGGAGAAGCGACGTCCGCAGAGATCGAACAGATCCTCCAGCGACGGCCCAAGCAGCTCCATTACCAAGGCATTGTATTTACCGCACGGCCCGAAGTAGTACACCTCGGGGATACCCTCCGCTGTAGACGGGGCTACGGACCGGGATGAGGGAGAGGGAGATGGAGGAGAGGGAGAAGGTAGGCTCAGTACTTACATCCCTTGCACCGTCACACAACGTCATGACCAGGGTAGTTGCACGGATCTCAATATCATGATGTATTGATAATTGACTTACTAGTTGCATTGCGATCATGAGGACCGTCTTCAACCTGAACCTCCGACCGCAGTGTACGAAGAGGTCCTCTAAAGAGGGTCCTAGCAACTCCATGACCATGGCGTTGTAGCGGCCACCGCATGTACCCAAGTAGTATACTTTCGGTAAGCCCTCTGAGTTATATACTTTTATAAATATTAATTTATAATATAATCCGACTGAAACGAACTACACATACCGACATAACTATTGGGAACATTTAATATGGCTTTTAAATATAACACGTGTTATAAGTCTATTTTAGTTATCCCTTTAGGTTTGTTTTGAAACTCTATTTTCATCTCTACAGGTGGCAAAAATATTCCACACTTATAAAATAACTTTGTATGCTGCCACTGCTACCGCTTGTGAACAAAAAATAATCAGGGGCTAACTAGAATACACTTGAACCAATCTCCTACAATTATATTTAAATGATTGCAATAAATGTAATATAAGGTGTATAAAACCAAAAACTCCTCAGACACAAATTGCAAAATAGAAGTTCATTTTCTTGCTGTGGTATATGAAGTATTTTCTTGAAAATTATTGTTTTCTAAAACACGAAATCATTGGAGGATATTGGGTAATTGGGGTATTCGAAAAAACGTCTTTTTATTTCGTATAATCGAACTGAATTGTTTACAGTTCGTTAATTGATACTGTGATAGCTCAATTGGTAGAGCGACGGGACGGTTTCCCAGAGGTCGCAGGTTAAAATCCTTGTCCTTATCGTTTTATTTTTCATTCGATATTTAATAAGCTTAACATGGCCAGACATGTTTCTAGATATTTTCAAACATTAATTGATACGAGTCCCTATCAGATTGTTTCAAACATCCCTGAGTTTGATTTTGAATGATGCTGTTGATGTTTAAGATACAGACAGGAGGAGGTAGGAACACGCAAATCTTGCGTAGTCTCTTACGGTATTGTATTTAATAAGTTTTCGTATACTCCGTTAATGAAATAAACATTTTAGAGAAGGGATTGGTTTTATATACCTCATATAATTCTTGATATATATTTTTTAACTTGATGTAAAAATAAATGATTTTAATAAATTTATATTTAAACATGAACTGACAATTTTTATAATCGATCTAGTTCGAATTTTGGAGACTTGTGCTTAAAAACAATTAGAGCTTGTAGGGTTCGTTTTAATCTCGGATTGTAGATTATTTATTAATATCCGCCATTACATTAAAAAACAAAACTGTTATGTTAATTTTCTTTGTAGGAGAAAGGTCAACTATGACTATTACTAGTATATCTATATTAATTATATGATTATTAGTGATAAAATATTCTCTTTTATATGAGTATGTCATAATAACATAGTCATATACTACAAATATAGAATATTCATTAAAACGGGTAGAACATGATAGCTGAAATAGCAGAACGACGGACCTTATCCCAGAGGTAACAGGTTCGAATCCCGTATTAATGAATTATCATTATATATTTATAAGCAAGTTTTCGAACATTAATAATAGTTAACTCACCGTGGGTTCCTAATAACTTGTAAAATCTATACTCTAGGTGTAATTGTGGAGCCTTGGATTTCATAGGCTCCATCTTAATCGCTACGTGTTCATTGTTGTACAGATTTTTTCCTGTGAAACAAACGATTATATATACATATAAATTAATTGATACCCATTAAATTTATGTTTGGTTGGTATTCGTAGATTGCTTACTAAATATTAACGTTCGTTCTATACAAGAGAACATTGTTATCGATGGTATGATATGTTACCACAATGGGTAAATATATTAAATACATATTATAATGGATTTTTTTTGTATGTATGGCTTAAAAATACCATAATACAAGCTGAGTTTTGCCCATAGCTCTTATCAGGTCTGTGGCAATTATTATTGCAAACTGGTAGCTATTTTGGTAGCATTGACAACTAATTAATGTTTTATATGAAATGACTGAATTATCTTTGCTATAATTTGTTAAAATACCACAATGAAAACCAAAACCTTGTAAAACAATAAAATGATTATTCTAAAAATATGTTTTTTTTTTTTTAACTAATCACTTCATCAAGTTGTATTTGAGATAAAATTCTTTAATGAAAGGACTCTAAAACATTAAATTATCTTCGATACAACCGTATCATAATGAAAGTTGTGTATAATAATAAAATATTAGAAGTGCGTCCACGGAAATATGTTAAATGCGAATAATGCTAACTCATACCCGGGTTCGATTATTAGTTCTAAACATGTGTCGAACGTAACGTCTTCCTGTAGTATAGTCTGTTTTCGAGAAACATATTGCGGCTAATAAATTCTTTACATAAAAGACAAAGATATCAAATAAAAAAAAGTAATAAAATCAATAAATAAATAAATCCGAAACAATTAAAAATAATAAACCAAAATTCGGAATTATCGGCAATATTGTCTGGAATTCACACCAAACATAACCAAGAACCATTTCTACAGACAATTCAATTAAACAAAAACCGAAGCTATGATGCCACAGGCTGACATACAAAACCTCTCGTTTTTTCGTCGTCGGTTCAACTTGGATAAAGCCTCGTGACGTCACAATAATGAATCAGACACCACGACATGGTTTAGTGTGAAGATCGGTATTATCAGAACTCAACCTTATCTTATCTGCGGGGAAATGAAACAATATCATATACCTACCTGAGGTAACTAACATTACTTATAATAATATTATCTTTGAATGATAATTTAAACAATACAAATTGAATTAATTTACAAGTCACGAAATCATTTGAATTATATATTATAAGTGTATGATAATATTGTCATTTATTTTCTTACGTCGTCATTAAAGTGCAAACACCTCGACACCTAGAGTTTTTGGTGAACCAAAATATCAAATTTCATTGTTTGATAGAAGTTACAGATATACAGAATATCTTTTATAATGCCTCTTCCCTTTTTTTTAACAAATAAAATCATTGAAATTAAGTAGTTTTTTATAAATATTAGATTGAAAGTTTTTTGCTAAGACTTAAAATATTAATAAAATTTAAGATATTAAAATAGTAACGTCACTAAATTTGTATGATAGTAAGAACCAGGATAGCTCTTCTGACATCATTGCGTCTCCTGTGCCATAATGAGGTCATACAGTTTAAAATATTTCAATGAAATAAATGACGTGATCTCAATTTATGGAAAGGGTTTTTAACTTTATACATTATCTATATGATAATACAAATTATTTTAAAACAGCGAATAGTTTGAATGACCTAGAAACGGAAACCACTTCTTGAACCTCGTAGCCTAGAAAATTACAAGTTGAAAAAGTATTAAAGATAAGAACCGTTTTATTTAAAAGCCTATTTATTTCTGATAATCCTCATCTATCTGTCAAGAAAGCCTATTACCTGAAAGTTTCTATAAGTTTCGTAACCACAAAAACTATCTTCAAATTCAAATCCTAATATGATAACTATTTTTAACTCCATACCATGGAGACCAGAGATTTACAAAACCCGGTCATTTAACCGTCTCGTGAAGGCAGCCATTTCATTAACCGATTTACCAAACGCTAAGTTATCTAGTGCACTAGAGCTAGCTCCTATCTGATTATTGTCACTCTCACTCGCTATTTTCGTGGTTAAATAGTGCGCTGTAGATTGCGTAATAAAATGGACGTATAAATCTGAATCAAAGCAATTATAAATCGAATAATAAATTTCATCTACCGGTCCACATGTGCTCTTAATGACATTTCCAATGACGCCAGTCAAATCCAATTCCCATACGTCTGCATCCTTACAAGTTACAGGTAAAATTAGCGATAGGAAACCTTACTGTATACACAAGACGAGGCTTATAGAACTAAGGTCAAAGTAAAACGAATAGTACACTAATTTAAAAACACAATTTTATAAAGCCAACAACATAAAAAATATGTATGTGTTACATGAAATTAAACTCACACAACCTTATACAAATATACGATTAATTTTATTGTTAGCGATAATAAATCTAAGTGCCAAATATCACGATTATATTCTTACATCGGTTTTATTTAAAAAAAAAACTATTAATTAGCTCTGAATAGCTAGCTTAGATAGCTCAGCTTTAGCTGGTGAAAGTGCTTATAGTACATTTTATTTTTTATGAACGATAGCTAGCTGTTATGATGGCTATATATATGAATATTATTTAATTATACCAATTTTGTATGATACAACTAATTCAAACCTGTTTTTTGACCTCATTATGGAATGCCTTCCTGTCGAAATAATTCGGTTACAAAGAAATGCAGCGGTCAAAATATGAGTCATAAGACAACCAACAACCAATATTTTGTATTACCAAGCAACCACTTCATTTCTACACGTTTGATTTATAGATATGTATTAGGTATACATTGAGTATACTATATACTTATAAGTATGTGAGATAGACGTATTTTATTAAAAAATATAAAAATTATATATATCTTTACAAAAACTCTTACAAGAGGAATGTTTTATAAATAACATTTTCTAGGGTCCTTTGTTAAAAATTTGAAGTATTTCTTTTGAATTTTAAAATCTAACACTCGAACAACATAATAGAACCAACAAACAGCCTTTGTTCAACAAACTCAGTCAGTAGGGTAAGGATGCAAAAACGAATTACAAAATCGATTCAACTTCGAAGTCGGTTAAGGTTATTACTTGAATAATGCTATATTAAGAAGTCTAAAGAGTTATAAAGATTTGTCCTAAAAAATAAGGTTTTTTGTAAGGTATTGGTTATAGTATGTAAATTACGTGTATTTTTTTTATGTGCATCATAATGGAATTAAACATTCTTAGGGCATTAACTTGATAGAAAAATAATTATTTATTGATTTTAATTTTAGAAATTTACAAAAATATTTAGAACTTTTAGGTATTACGTTAAAAATTAACAGCCCTGCAAAAATTAAAAAAAAATTGTGTACTTTTATTATCCTGAATTGCCCTTAAATACAATATTCCTTTAACAAAAGTGACAACCATTGCTGTAAACTGCAACTTCTATATATTTATCAAACAGCAATATCTTACCGAGCCTCAGTTCCCCAAAGTTGCCGCATCCGATCTTTTTACCGACGCGGAAGTTGGGCCCCACCATGAGGACGCCCGAGGACGAGGTAACGGAATGCCGCGACGTGTGCATCGCGCTGCTTCCGCCCACGCCGCGCCCGCCCACCGCACCAGTTGCGCTGCAACAGTGTAAAACCTCCTTTATATATACCCGTTAGCTTTTAATTAATTCATTTCCCATTCATTAATTTATCAAACTATATAGAGGCACTATAAAATTTTGTCTTTATTTGTTTTGTATCCAAATATTTTATAGTGTTCACTTAGACAGTACATGGCGACCATTATCGGGTCAAACCTTGATCACAAGCCTGTTCTAAGGTCAAATATAGAGGAAAAACATTGTCAAAAAGTTTGTTATTGCATTGATAATTTTCTTTTACATATGTGAAAGAAAATAAAAACAAAATTTCCATACCCATAGGCCATAAGTCTTCCACAGCCCACCATCGAGTAATTTAAATTCTGAATGAATAAATTCATATGATCATTACACATATTGAATCGAGATAGCATACAGCATTAGAATGATCGCCAAAAAATTTGTAATGCATATTTTTATCAACATTTTCCTCTTTATTTCTTTAGCAATAAGGTTCAAGCGGGTTAAAATTATTAGCTAACCATCTCCAATTATAACCTCAACTAAACTATCTAGAATGATAATTCATAATGAGGAGTTAGCATATAGGACATGCAAGCAGGTAGCAATAGCATATATTATGTGCAAGTACAGAATATGAATACTACTAAGAAAGCTATAACTAAATAAAAATTATAAAAGTAAATTCAAATAAAAATAACAATAGCCAAATTAGTTAACTAATATATATCTAATAATAAAAGTATGTAAATTAAAACTTTAAATATAACTAAAATTAGATATGTTAGTGAAATATCTACATATTGAGATGTGATTAAACAGTCAAGTTCATTGACACCTCTAAATATCAAGGCTACACTTATATCCTGAAGTTATTTCAAACGCAATCTTATGATAGATTTATATTAATTTATACAATTTCAATGATTATTAAAGTTTTTGTGTAGAAATATGATATGATATTTTATATTACAATATTATTTTAATAAAATTTATTGACAAGTAAACAAACAAACAAAATCTTAGTTCATTAATAACATTTATAATTAACATAATCATAATGCACATTTATTAATAACTGTTTAGATATTTAAAGAGTTTATATAAAAATACGACTATATATTTTAAATATGTTGACTATGAGGAATATATTTATTTATAGGAATAACCTAATACAATAATTGTAGATTATTCATATAACAATAATTTTAAAGACTCTGAAAGTTTCACTAATATTAAGGACATTTAAAATGAAATAAATTTAAATTAACTTAACAAGGCCACACATGTTTATACACTTTTTAAAATAAAATAATAAATACACAAACATATACAATTATGTAAATAATAACTAAAATTACATAACATTATCTAAGATTTCATTATTTATTTCAATAAACATTTAATTTGATATAAGTATATAATTACATTTTAATGTTACTTCCATGTTGTTTTTATTTACTCAATACAAAAGGTATATATGAGCAAAGTCTATACTTCATTTCTTTCTTCTTCTCATATAACAATAATTATGCAAACTATAACAATATTTACTTATAAAATGTGTCTACAAACATCATATTTTATATATAAATAAATAGAATGTCACCATGTTAGTTGCAACAAATTAAAAACATTATTAATGTATATAACAACATCTAATAAATATATTAAAAGGATTTTGATAAAGTAATACTGGTATTTTAAATATTAATCTTTTTTTATAATAAAAATACCATGCTGACATGAAACTTCATCAGAAAATGTGAAATTTTCAACATCTTACATATAAATGAAATATACCATAAACACATCTCATAAATTAAAAAAAAAACTCTTAACCAATCTACACATACTCTTGGCAAAGATCATTTAATCTATAAAAAATTTAATAGTTTAGATTTAAGAGAAAGACTATTAATATATTTATAGTACTTATTTACAATAACATGAAGAACAAGTAATCCTATTTTAAAACATATACATATATATAGTTACATACCTAAGTCAAATTATAATTCATTTATAAATAATTTAAAGCAATTTTTTTTTTATTTGAACACAAAAAGGGACAAAGAAAGAATTAAACAGAAATAGAAAAATTCTAAATTTAAATGTTATTTTTAAATATAAATCATGCAACTCCATAAGCAAGCGGTGTACATTGCCTGCAATGAATCATACCACCAGTATGGCATTGAATCTAAAAGTGAAAGTTTCTTGATGCACTTCCATTTAGTGTTCACATCAAAACAATTATAACTTTTTCACATTTACATGCACATGAATATCTATCAATATTTAATATATCATATTTACTATGTATTGTTTTTCCTTATAAAATAAATGATAACAATAATTTATGAATAAGCAGAGTTAGTTTTGAATGTGTTGTTTATTAAATGCATTTAAATGTTATTCCAAACATAACCCAATACTATCTAGCTTGAGCCTTAAGAAAGTGTGAGGTTATCTCGGTACTTACAATTTTCTATGCATTACTAGTTTTTATGTCTATATATGTCTTGTTGAAAGCTCAAAATAAACACTTAACACACTTCTAACTATCCCATGTTCTTGTCTGATGTCATGTGACATTTTAATCTCAAAAATCATGGCTCACTAGATCTCAATAACTTATACCACTTTGAAATGTATCACAAATATGACGAGAAAGTATTGAAAATATTTAATAATAACACAAACAATACATAGTAAAGATAAAGCAGTATTTTAGTAAGAGTTATCAAGGGTACAGTAAGACAGAGATGTTTACGTCCAGTGATTCACTACAATATTAACATTTGTGACAGCTATATGAATACTGATATGTTTCTGAATGATTTAGAGAAACATTTTAAGGTTAAATTATATGTATATGATATTGATATCATTTGAGATAAATAAATGATGTTTCAAATCCTTCTTCTTTTCCTTATTATCTATTATGTATGTAATAATGTATGACTTGAAAGATATCAATTATTATGTGATGGTCAATTTTTAGATTTCAATTGCATTAAGTATTGTTACAGAGTAATAGATAGATAGGACTTATATTTAATATCTTTTGAGCACATACATCTAACAAACTTGTACCTACTATGCCTTGATAATCATAATTATGTATTTAATTTCTTCAAACCCACTTTTGTAAATTAAAAATAAAAGGTTCCATATTTAAAGACTTTTATCAATAACATGAACTATTGTGGTTTAATAATAGTTACTTAATGATGCGATATTAATTACAATTGCAGATTAATTCTGATATAATTATAAAGTTTAACAACATTTGTTACAACAGTTGTTAGTTGTAATCATGTCATTATTTAGTTATTCACTGCAATATTTATGCTATAAAGATATCATAGGTCTTAAGATGACTAAAATGTACACAAAAAATATAATTACTATGAAACTATTATTATTTTTAACACTGCTGTTATGACAAATAAATTTAGGAATTAATTTCTACAAATAAGACAAAGCACATAATATTATTGTTTTAGAACTAAAAGATCAATGACTCTACAGTGATTCATAGTATTCACAGTAAGTCATAAACAATTAAGATACTATTAACATCTACATGCATCTACATTTATAAACTAAATAATTTTTTTAAATAACAGAAAAGATAATTAAACATGTTTAAACATGTTTGTGATAATCTTTATAGATAAAAAAAAATAACCTTACTACCATGGTACAAATCTACAACTGATTGAGAGTTATGGGGCTACACTATTATATACAATTATAGATTAATCTTTATTTTCAATAACTATCAGTTAACATAAGTGACAAAACTCTTGATATAAAACACAAGTTACACCTTGAATTAGGTTCATTATTATCACAAATTATATGTGTTAAAACTTATACTATTTTAATAATAGTTAACAGAGCAAATTTTAATTAACTGTTAATAAAACTTATAATACATAGATGTTTTTGCAACAACTAATATAACATTTACCATTTTTCCAATATTTTACCAATCTAATATATAATCTGACAAGTAAATATTATCTTAGATATTTGTATCTATCATATATACACACATTTATCTAATATAACCCAAGAAATATAACATTTTATTGTTCCTTTTTGAATCAACAATGTTGTTTTAAAAATAAACAGACCTGCATGAGATATTTTTACATAATATGAATAATAATAGGTTAACTTAGCCAAGTGATACAGCAATATGAGCATTCAAGCTATAAAGTAGCTTATATGAAAAAGCAATAGACAGTTTCAAAGTTCAGTTCAGTAGACAAACTGTATGTAATTTATATATTTAGTAATTCTTTTTATTTATAGACCGGATATAAAAGACATGTAGAGGCTCCTTTCCCAATCTAAGGACTACCTTCTATGGCTGTAAACTAATACAATATTACAATAACTACAAACAGAAATTGGTCTCAATTATAAAAAATAAAGAGTCCTTACGTGGAAGTTCTTTTGTCGTCGTTCTGACGTTCCTTGTCCTTGGTACCCTCACGTTTATTCATAATACTAGTATGATGTGCAGGCTATGCCCAGCACTCCAGTTCACTCCCAGAGCCCACCGACAGTCGGGGCCGTAACTCGCCGCAGTCCATGTCACAGCCTCCAACCACTGCACTGCAATCTCGACATAACACACACCAACTCACACCCAACACCTTTCTTATATTGCAATTTTTTTCTTCTTTTACGAATAAACACTACACTGTTTAAAATTTATCTCAAAATCATTTTTGTCACTGCAACCACAATGTAGATGTTTCGGCGACTCGCGACCCTACCTATAACGGAAATGTTTTAATTGATCAAGATATTATACAACTGACAATAATTATTGATAGATTTGTTACGATTCTTCCAAGAAGGGACGAGTATGATTATATGTCGCCGTGCCAATGTTATGTTCACTGAAGAGTAACAAGCTTTGTATGTGAAAGACAATCTACAAAGACAACAACCAAATTTGTTAAAAGGGCGTGTTATATTTCGTCATTATTAATGGATGGCGATTTTAAAAGTGAAATAACAATCGGAAAAACCTAGCAAGTGACAGTTCCTCTTCGATATGTGAACTGTGAAGTCAACCCAAATAAAATTATCTGTCGGCACAAATCCTATTAAAAAAATCTTTTAGGAAGATTACATATCAGTTGATTCACAGAACTTTGTACAATGCGATTCGTAAGCGAATAAAAACACGGTACGCAATTTATGATTAGCTTCACAACGTCGCCGAAACATCAAATGGACATTTGTCCCGATAAAAAAGTTTAGGTTTTGTAATGGCCACCAGTGGTACACTTTAGTCACTTTTATAACTGTAAATTATGTATGTTGAATAGAAAAACACTATATCCTAGATTTTAATTATATCAAACTTTACCTAAAAATATACCGTCTAACAACAAAATTTCATAGTTAAAAAATATTATTTCAAAGATAAATCACTGAAATATCGCCATTCGGCGCATGCGCAAACTTGCAGCAGCAGGTGTTGCAATAACAATATATTATATCCTTGATATTTTATTGAGTAGATTATAATGGTATTATAATATTTGAAATCCTTTAAAAATTTAAACCATCATCAAAAAATTATAAATAATATATTATCAATGTCAAAAATATATTTGATATAATCGTATTCTTAAAGAATTATTTAAAATAATTATATTATTTTTGGACTAGTATCATAGACTCATAATAATTGGGCAACCCAATAAATTTGTGACGCTTAAAATAAAGTAATTAAATATCAAATATATAAATAGCTTTATTAAAATGATTATTAACCTTATAAAAATATATTTTAAACTTTTATAAAATACTGTATTAATAAAATAATGTTTGTTGAAAGGTATTTTATATAAACATTTTTTACAAGATAAAACATTTTATTATTTTATAAACATCACAGACATTCTGCAAATTCTGTTTAAGTAAGAGTAACACAAAAGTAAACAGATATCTTAAGATCATAAACTTTGTTCTTTATAGTCTGTAGCTCAAAACATCTGGCTCCATTTCCTAAACGGTATGAAGTGTAGAGGTAAGGAGCTAACCACTGATATATAAGAAAATAGTAGAAATGGCAATCATAAAGTACTAAATAACGATTCTATAAGTCGTCCCACAACAAATGATATGAATGATAATAATATTATATATAACTAAAAAATACTTAATAAAAGTATAAAACTGAAATCTTCAGATAATTAAAAAATCCTTAACATTAACAAATCTTTTGTGAGATTGAATAAACAGCCATTTTTAATTTTTCCTAAAAGCTAAGGTGTATAACTAGTCTAGCTATAAATTATTTCACTGAGTGTTTACATGTATACATAAAAAAACATCTATTTCAATTTCGAACATTAAATTCTACGATAAAAAAAAAAACTTCTTGCCTGCCATTATTGTATTTTTTATGTTTAAAAATTATTGGTATTGAAAATGGAGTGGGGACACTAAAGGTCACCATCCAAAGGTGCACCAAAATCATGTCTGTTGATGTGAGAGATCTAGAGAGGCAGGCAGTCTATTCGAACAAACGAAGCCGTTAATGCAGTCAAGGTCTGAATTCATCAACACCTTATTCAAAAACGAAGTGTGGCCATTCCATCGAGATTCAGCCCCGGATCATAAGGCGCGCACTACTCAAGTTTGGGTTGAGCTGTTCCAGACTTCATAAAGGCTGATGATTGGCCTTCGCATAGTCCGGACTTCCCTTTGGACTATAAATTGTTGTATGTGCTAGAGGACATGGCCTGCTCTAAGCGTCACCCAAATATTGAGTTGCTCAAGAAATCTTTGGTAGCAGTGACCATGTTTGTAATGGAAACCGTTCGTAAATCCGTCGACCGAATGACCCAATCGTTTGAAAGCGTGCGTTAATGCTAAGACACTTTGAATAACTTGTTTATTTCGTTAACATATCATTTTCACTCAACATAATTACATATAAAACTTTAAAATATTTTTTTTTAGAAAATCCTTTTTTTTTTTAATTATAAAATAAAATAAATATCTGAGGTAACAAACTTAATTTTTTTGCTCAATATTTATAACGGCTACAGGTACTAGAAATAATAAAAAAATATTTAGTTATAAATTCGTTTTAAATTAAAAAAAGATAAATATTTAATTGGGTTAGTTGGGTTTGATCATTGATGATGGATACATATGGATGATATGACATGACATGACATATGGATGATATATATGGATGGGATTGACCGATACGGGCAGGGATTCGAACCCGCGACTACTGGGAAACCGTCCCGTTTTCTACATTCTATATTTATATAAATTTAAATAAGCTTAACATGGCTATACATGTTTAAAGATATTGTCAAAAATTGATTTCGGTAGTGGCATCTTTTCAATGTTTATCTATACTGCAAAGTTAGAAACATTGGTTAGAATTTTCGAAAGAAACCTAATAGATGTCACCACCCTTCCGATAAAGACGATCACATATAGAATGCTTAATTCACCGAGACGGACAGCGATACGGTAGCTCAGTTGGTAGAGCGACGGGACGGTTTCCCAGTAGTCGCGGGTTCGAATCCCTGCCCGTATTGGTTTTTTACATTCTATATTTATATAGATTTATGTTCTGCTCCATCAGGCACCACTGTTTTGTCTTATGAGACATAACAAGCATTAATAATTGTTCCAGGTAGAGTTTCACCTTGTTTTGATGTCGTGCTCTAATTGATGTTGTAGTAAAAATAATTCCTTTTGAATTGCAATACTAGTATTATAAGTCTTCCAGTAACAATTATCTTTAATACTATACTTGAATTTTTTTTGACTAATTAACAACGCGCTGAAGTGAATGTATCATCTAACAGAATCATTCTCTGCAACGCGAGCTTTTTTCACCGAATATCCGACCATCCGGTCTCGCCGCTGGCCGGATATCTGGTATCCCTTACCCGTCTAAGCTACTATCTCTACTATCCGTTTCATATCTAATTTGAAGAGTACCATTTACTAGACAAAAAGTCATCACCCATTAGTCATCACACAGAATAAACCTTGACAACTAACCGGTCCTATTTATTACATTCAGTAGATATTTAGAGCGGTCGAAGTATCTCTAAATGATTTTTTAAGCTATGATGTTGTAAGCTATTTTACTCTAATTCTAAATTACGATTTGCTACAAAGTTGTACTTGATAATATAAAGAGAAGTTTGTCTTTGCTTGGAGTGATATAAAGAGAGGTTTGTCTTTGCTTCACGACACTGAATTCTAAGTGTAATTTACAGTAGTTGAGTTCTTGAGCTCTAAGTGTAACTTACAGTAAATGACGCCAAAATAAGTTACTTATATCTACTTTATTCTATATTAGCTTTTGCCCGCGACTTCGCACGCCTTAAATTCGTGGTAAAACAATTTCCACTTCCCTTTTTTTGTATTGACTTATTTTAAGTGATACAATTAAAATTAACGACATAGGCAGACATCACTGTCAAAAGTATATTTAAAGTTTTAAATGAGGATACAATATTGGGTAATGTAATTACTTTTATACCTCTCTTGTTTTTACTTAAACGTCCATTTAATTACTTCTTAAACAGAGTATTTAATAATCATTCTAACTATATATCACACCTACAGATTTCCATTGAACATAATCAAAATATTACCATGTAAACTTGAGGCATTCGGAGCTACACAATCGACGTTATTTTCACCATCAACTTGCAGGTCCCATTTTATTAAAAAAAATCTATTTTAAATGATAAACATTGAATTATCTATATGCATTAACAAAATTTTCAATACTGAACATTTACAAAAGCCATTTTTGAAACGGTTTGCACGGTTCCATCCCAGAGTGCGCCGGCCGACCGTGTACTGCCGCAAACGCGATGTCCCTATATTTTAAATCTGTAATATCTTCCAAAATATTCATTTAAATTACATGTTGTACAGGGCGATATTGTTCCTTATTAAATGTTAAATGTATTTAAGTTACTTATTAGATAAGGATTAAAACTGTATATCTTAAAATCGCTTCGTAAATAACCTATTAATTTTTGTAAAAAGTAAATGATAAAAATTTGTTATTGTGGGTTATCCCTAAGAGGTAAACATATATCTAGGGGGGGGCAAGGCAGATTTCATTGATATATTTTTGTAATTTTGTAGATATAATTTTAATTTTCTGAGCATGGTTTAACAAAGAAAGAGCAAACGCTGGTGATTGTCTTTGCCGAATCTCGCAATTCATGAAGATTTTAAACTTTAAAGTGTTTGCTAAAAGTTTTACTATAGAAGCAGCTGCCCCCCCCCCCTCTGCTCCCCCCTCGGTACGCCCATGCATATAGACATACAGACAAAATGAAAAACCATTATTTTGGGTTCTCTTGCTCTTATAAAGCCCCCCTATGATGTTTTTTTTTTATTCCATGTACATGAATCAATTTTATTATATGTATAGATATTAGTACCTGGATGACTCAGCATAGCTTGGTTGACGTATGTTAAGAACGAATCATCTGTTTTCATGGAGGTATAGGTATCGACATTCACGAAAAGCTATGAGCGAAATTTGGAGGGGATAGCTGCGCATTTGTACTGTCGCGCACACAATACTTTTGTAACAAATATTATTAATTTATTTAATATAAAAAGTACGTGATTAAATATTTTCCTAAAAGTCGTATTATGTTAATTTAAAATTAATATTGTTAATATCTGTTGATAATTATTGTGTACTTATGGTTTATATTGTATCTAAGATATGATTTATACTATGATTATCAAATTATATTATGATTATCAAAGACACAAACAAATTTAACAAATATAAAAATGTAGAAAATATAAACGTAACAAAAAACAACAATAAATTATTAATAGCTATAATAATTGAGTAGTCGACTGTACACTGGAAGTAAGCGTGGTGTTGTACTGGCGGGGGAGGGACGTAACGTGACTGGAGAGCCAATCAGCGCTACCTACGCCCGTCCTTCATCCCTCGCAGTCCGCTCAAATACCTTAATTTAGACTTCTGCACAGTTTTGTCCATGAGCGCTGCTTTATGCCGATAGTTAAACCTAATAATTGAGCGCAGCGAGGAGCGGAGTGACGGACTTAGTTGGCTTCAACACGATCTCCCGGATTCTTCTCCTGAATTGTGTGTGTGAAATGTAGCAATTGTCATGATTTTTTTTTATTTGATAGCAGAATTATCATCGAAGGTTGGCTACAAAAAAAAACAGTGATCGGTCATGTACTTGAGGAATAATTACCGAAATACAAAAATTCACAAAATACCCGAATAAAATCATCTGCATTCAACTTGATAGTTGAGTGCAGGCTGTCTGAGTTGTGTCAGAATTTCTGTCAACCTAATAGTTATATATACATTTACCACATAATGATTAACGCATAATAGTTACACTAACTGAACAATATAATAATAAAAACAGACCACTATTACGACAATTAAACAGTTACTTTCATTTTGACCCGGACATCATCCATATCAAAATATGGCTTTTAACTGACAAATATACCAACACTGAAAATTGATATCTTAATAATTAAATGTGATTTCATTAGACAAATATGCCTGTAAATCTATAAAATTAATAAACATTTGACTTATAAGTACTTATATTTTATTAATAAGTATTTGACTGCGTCACTGGATTAAGGGAGGAAATACTTTACCAAGATATCAACTATATAGGTTTCACTATAGGTACCTATATGGTTATTTTTTTTTTAAGAATAACTAGCTTAATAATCGGTAAAGATAACTTAAATTTTATAGACAGTAAATCGTATTGTAACCATTGAAGAGCTATCAAGATAAATGCTCCCAATTCTTTTATTATTTTAAAGGAGAACAATAAGAGAAGCGACCGTCAAAATCACTTTCTTTTTGATTAAGGGAGGAAATACTTTACCAAGATATCAACTATATAGGTTTCACTATAGGTACCTATATGGTTATTTTTTTTTTAAGAATAACTAGCTTAATAATCGGTAAAGATAACTTAAATTTTATAGACAGTAAATCGTATTGTAACCATTGAAGAGCTATCAAGATAAATGCACCCAATTCTTTTATTATTTTAAAGGAGAACAATAAGAGAAGCGACCGTCAAAATCACTTTCTTTTTGATTAAGGGAGGAAATACTTTACCAAGATATCAACTACATAGGTTTCACTATAGGTACCTATATGGTTATTTTTTTTAAGAATAACTAGCTTAATAATCGGTAAAGATAACTTAAATTTTATAGACAGTAAATCGTATTGTAACCATTGAAGAGCTATCAAGATAAATGCTCCCAATTCTTTTATTATTTTAAAGGAGAACAATAAGAGAAGCGACCGTCAAAATCACTTTCTTTTTGATTAAGGGAGGAAATACTTTACCAAGATATCAACTACATAGGTTTCACTATAGGTACCTATATGGTTATTTTTTTTAAGAATAACTAGCTTAATAATCGGTAAAGATAACTTAAATTTTATAGACAGTAAATCGTATTGTAACCATTGAAGAGCTATCAAGATAAATGCTCCCAATTCTTTTATTATTTTAAAGGAGAACAATAAGAGAAGCGACCGTCAAAATCACTTTCTTTTTGAAACCTATAGAGCGAGAATGCTAAAACGTAGAGTAATGTCAGGTTATATTACTTCGGAATATATATATATATATATATATTTCTCACTCTGTCGCTCAGTTTTATTCCAACACATGCTCCTCAAAGATCTCATCTCAACTGCATTAATTCTATATATATATATATATATATATATATATATATATATATATATATATATATATATATATATATATATATATATATATATATATATATATATATATATCATATCATATATATATCATATATATTAAATGAGTTAGTGTACCTAGATAATATTTTTAGTGGGTTTATTAGCAACAAGATTCTACGCCGAAAGCTCAATTGGTTATACATGATGTCGTTTTGGTTTTTATAAAGACATCAGGTAGCGAAAGTTGGGTGTAGCAGAAGAAGCATGAAATTAGAATAGGGAACATTCATGTAATTTTTTTTTGACGTAAATTAATCATTTACCTCTATATATCGTAGAAAAAAATATAAATAGGTTTGAAAAGATTCTAGTTTTTCTTCAAATTAAAAATTAAAACTAATAAATTTGAGCCGTTCAAACGCCGTCATTTTGCGCGCGCTTTGCGTGACGTCAAATGACACATCCAGTGAATGTTTACTATGCACTTTTTAGTTACTTCATACATATTTTAAGTTTTAATTGCTTTACAAGTCATGGAAGAAGATAAAAGTCATCTTACAAATATTGTATAGTACCGGAGTGCAAAAATAGTATTAGAAAAACACCCGACAAAGTGTTTTTTGTATTCCAAGAGATGCGAAAATACAATAACAACGGTGTATGGTAATTAAAAGGGATAATATATGTCCTAAATCGTGCTTATATTGTTGTGAAGATCAATTTAACGTAAGTATATTTTATTTATAATAAGTTTAATCTAATAGTTTAAATTTATACTTACGAATTGAACATTAGAAAATTTGAGTTTAAAATTAACCTAACCTAGCCTACAAAAGTTCAGTATAACTTTCTATAAAAACCGTATTATTTTTTTGATTTTACGAAATTTTTATGTTTGTCGATTTATTTCAGGTTAATGAAGATACAGCAAATTGTATTGAATATAATATGTGTAACGAAACAACAAGGAGAAAGATGTAATCTAAGTTTGAAGAAAGGAGTTGTTCCTTATATATTTTTGTGGCAAAAACACCAGCTGATAGAATGAGAATGTGCATAGTCAAAAGGCAAAGATTGGCATCGGTTAATGAAGCCTTTTAAGAGTTAGCTATCAAAAGTAGTGTTTAAAAAAATTGGTGACCTTTACGAAGAAGTGATATAGGTAGTAAGTCCTAGTACTGCCCATACAAATATCTGTGATATTAATCAGCCAAGTCTCAGTACTTCTCCTATTGAATGTGATGATCATAAGGCAGAGACTTGCTTTTCGCATATTAAAGATAAATTACCAAGTGACTAAGCTGTGCAAGTTAATATTAAACCGAAGTATGGAAGTAAAGGTGTCAATATAAATATACCTGCTGAAAAACAAAATGTAGCATTGTCACCATTTCCTCATTTAACACACAACATTGTTACACAACAGTTCTAAAAGTAAAACTATCTGTTTTAAAAAGAAAATTGTTTACTGAAAACACAGCTGATAATACTTCTATAGCATCTTATATCTTCTATATCTGCTGATTATCAACCAAGTTATTTATCTGAGTCAAGTGAAGTGAAAAATGATTCAGAGGCAGAAACATTTTAAAAATGTATTGTGTAGTAGCATGCTAACTGCTGTTCAAAAAGAGTTTGTAGGTATTTGTTTTGTTAGAGTTGTTTGAGTATTTAGAAAATGTTTTTAAGATTACCTAAACAATTGTATCATTTAATAAAATCTTTAAGCACGAAAATATAGGTTTAAATTATTTATTTTTCTCAGTCACACTGATACCACAGTATTAACTTAAACGCCGATATATTGAATGGTGTGTCAAATGACGTCACATTTCCTTTCGACCAATGGTGGCGCGTTTTGGAATTTTGAATTTCGCTCCCTAAAGTTACACTTTTCATAAATTATTTTATGGCCTTAAATGATTAGTAAATTAAAAAAAATTGATTCTATTATAATAAGATGATAAAAAGTAATCGAAAAAAAAATATTTGAGACCATTTAAATTTTTTTGCATGTTCCCTATTACAGCACTTGAGATGAGATCTTTGAGGAGCACGTGTTGGAGTAAAATTGAGTGACAGAGTGAGAAATACGGTGATTCGTGACAGTTGTGGGGTAAAAGTGGTAGTAGTGACTAAAATAGAAAAAGTGTGTTGCGATGATTTGGGCATGTAGAGC
Organism: Napeogenes inachia; assembly: GCA_959347355.1. Taxonomy (NCBI): domain Eukaryota; kingdom Metazoa; phylum Arthropoda; class Insecta; order Lepidoptera; family Nymphalidae; genus Napeogenes; species Napeogenes inachia. Next base: position 8,143,632 of record OY365797.1, read on the forward strand.
GGATGGACGAAAGAAAAATAACAAAAGGAATTTATAACGCGAATATGTATGGAAGAGCCTTAAGAGAACGTCCCAGACGGATATACACTGATCAAATCAGCGAATTGATCAACAGGTTGCAGGGCGTATATACAGAGTTATTTGTAATTAGTAAAAAAAATATCACATTGTAATTAAATAATATCACATTGTAATTAAGTATAGCTATAACACTTGTGCACATTTTTTTTTCATATTAAAAATTACTAATCACGGATTTTATGAAATTCCACGCACAGAAGGTTCAGAATTATTGTAAAAGTAAAAAATATATTAATTATAGTTTGGGTTATTATGAAATATAAATATAGTCGGGATGAACCAAATTCTCGAAACCCGATGCAGTAAAAATGCAAGTTTGAAACAAAAGACAACTATAATCCAAGATATTTATTAAGTAAAGGGTTATTTATACCTAGGGTCATATTTAGACCTCGAATCAAGTATTCACTGTATACAAGTCTGTGATAATAGGCTACTATTAAAGTTTATTACAGTCTGTTGATTGTTCAATAATTATTTATGCGTGACTATAGTGACTTGCGAATTTTCTCGCAGTTTTTCTGGATATATAAAAACATCGAGATTTTCTTATCGAGATATAAACAAAACTAAGAACAGTAATATCAAAACATGTGTGTTTTTATGTATACACGTACGAAGGTATACTTCTTTGTTGTCATTAAATTATTTTTTTTTAATTATATGCAAATAATCAATTACAATAAAATAATTAAAGGAATTATTCAATACAGCCTTTATTTTTTAATTCAAGCATACTCAACTTTACTGTATACTGAAAGTACTCTTTAGTTATTACTTCAATTATTTTTTAATTTGAACTTAGCTACTTCATACTGAAACTAATTTATGAAAGATTTGGCAATTAACTTCAGACTGGTGCTTTTTTCTGTGGGTGTGCATCCTAAAAAATCACTCTCAACATTTTTCCCAATCGCACCAAAAAAAAGTATAACTTAAAAAAAAACCCCAGAACAATGGAGAAACTATTATAGTCACATATTGTTAAACAGATGCCAAAACTAAATATTTTTAACCAAACGATTTTTACGGTCTTAATTTTAAAGACTTTATTTAGATTGAGAAACATAGAATAAAAAAAAAATACTATAAAAAAGATGAATTAAGCCATTAATAGTATTCGTAAGAATAGTACTAAGGATTATTAATTACAAGAAAAAAAATCAGCCAAGTGCATGTCGGAACCGCGCACGAAGAGTTCCGTCCATTATATTAAAAAAATGTGGTGTAACTAAAAATTTAAGGTTTTCGGAGTTTTATATGTATCATTGCTTATTTGCTTTATGTACCTACTATACAAGATTGCTTCATGCTAAATTTCAAGATTCTAGGTTTACTGGAAGTACCCGGTAGGTTTTGATTTCCTTGTGAGTAGTTTAGAGTTTGAAAAAAAAAGTGAGAAAATGGGTCTTCACAGACGGACGGACGAAGAACAAAGTGATCCTATAACAGTTTTTTCTTTCGAGATACGTAACCCTAAAAAATAACAAGCAATCTAAAACTCACTCAATTTTGCAGTTTATATGTATATTGGTTGCATGCAAGTCAAATAAATCATTACGTGATCATTAGGTTAGAGTCGATCTCATTATTTTTTATTTATTTTTGTCTAATAGTCTGTTTGTTTGTATGCTTTACGCAATAGTTACTGATTTTGTTGAAATTTAGTTTTGATCTAGATTATTGCCCTGTCAACATATTACATATAGAATATATTTCACACACCCACCACCACCACATTTTTTCGGAGAAAACAAAAACAGCTTTTTATTAAATTTGGTGTAGTGTTGGTTTATCATCTAAATTACCATTAAGGATGCTTATCAGTTCTGAAAATTTCCCTATATGTACCGGAAAATATTGAACTAGTTTTACTCTATAATTACAAAAAAAACTTAAATCCATTAATTTGTATAAATATATTTATTATTGAAATGCGGAGCGCAAGATCATGCAGACGAAGTCGCTGGCAGCAGCTAGAAAGAAATATGTAATATGAAACAGTATATAATCGTTTAAAGATATTGTTATAATTATTACTGTTATATTGGTATTTTTCATCTTATCCTCTTTATTGTTAAGTATATAAATAGTTAATTAAGTAGTTCAAACAGTCCCTTATTCATAAAAAAACCTTTTTATTATTTACATCTGTATTAAGTTAAAAATTAAAAGCTCTACATTTGTTTAATTTCATAAAATGAGTCACAAAAGTAATAAAAATACATTCGATATAGAGAATAGAATAGAGTAGGCGTTGTTCATTAACATGACACCTATTGTAATGTCTATCTATTCTTATAATAATTTACGTAATATTTCTTTAACAAATGATGCATTATCTTTTTGCAAAAATAATAAATCCTTTTCTATTGCATATTCATTGAGATATAAAACTGAAAAATAAATGTATGTACATACTTACAACTGAATTGCCATTAGACTGGCAGTTATCGAATTAGTGGCTATTCTGTTAAGGCCGCAAAAAACTTTCATGACTTTAATAATTAAGTTACTAATAAATTATTAATATAAAGAAATCATGATGTATAAATAAATTAAAGGGAGGGAGACTCTTGCGGCGGTTGTCAATCGACCGTTTGCAGTGTTTGCATCGAATCGCCAAGGTCTTACGTCTACTGTCTAGTAGTGGCGAAGACGCGTTTGTGTATTGACGTGTTATGATATCAAAAGCTTGTGTTTACAAAACGTTTTGCTCTGAGAAGGGTGAGTCTAATATTTATTAAACGGTTAAATATCAATCTCTAGTGACTCACAATGTTTTTTCTTTTTTATGTTAGTCAATGGTCACCTTGTTAAGGTTAAACGATTCGCACCGAAATATGCTAGATATAAAAGATAACAGACCTAATTAGGTACCATTTAACATGTTTTTCATGTTATTATATTTATTGTAATGTCAATTTATAAACGAATATAAGAAAAAAAGACCGCGAATTAAATGTATATTATTTTAGGTAAATACAGTGTAATATTCATTTTGCATGTCTTAATTTAGAATAATTATACCTAGTTTATTATATTTTAATGATATTGTTAATCGTAAAACCTGTCTTTTAATGCACAGACCAACATGTCATCATGACAATAAATCATGTACTTAATTGGTTTAGGAATATTTAGGTATTAATTTTGTTAAATATTAATATTGTTTATCTACAATTTCGTAAGAATTAAGATAGGTACCACCAATATTAGCGTAAAAATAATACTTGTATTGAAGTGAAAGATGTTTTTAGTTTTTTTATTGTCAACTTAAATTATTTTAACTGCTACAATTTATTACTTAATATATATTTTTTTAAACTAATTATTTATTATAAATATACAATTTTATTAATTTCGTTAAAAAACTAATAAGTAAATCGAGTTTAATCACAAGACTAACAAGTTGTTGAGAATATTACGAAAGTTATTCAAGTACCTAACATAGTAAAGGCCGAGTTTGGGATGATATTATTATCATTTCGATATTGGTTCAATATAATGATAAGAACACCTGAAACTTGATAACATCTTTTATCTTTTTAATCCTAGAATCGTTGATATAATCTTATTTCATTGTTATAAGTACATAAATTTTACATAAAAATTTAAACCATTTAATATTTTTAATATGAAAAAATATTTAATGCGGTGACATCATTGTATATGGGTTAAGTATAGGTAATAAATAATACTTAGTAATACATATTTGTTGGCATTTTAAACAAATTAAAAAAAGAGATTCTTGATTCTAAAAACAATATTACGAAAAATATGATAATATTTACGTTAAAATACACATAAGGTTAATACCTAAATAAGATACAAAAATAAGGTTAAATTTTACGTAATATTTTAGAAATCAAAACATCAACATAGGTACGTCAAATATCAGTTTAGCAAAATGTTGAAGTGCAAAGGTCACTCCACATACAACGTGGGCAGGATACACGATGATGGTGCTCAATGCTAATAGGTCATTAGATATTAAGATACTATGTCATATTTGTATTTCATACTGAAGTATGTATCACTTCTATGAAGTATGTATCACTAAATGTTTACGTATTTATAATGTATGTATTTTGTATTGTAAAAAATAAATAACCACCATTTGAAGCTGTCTCTATATTTAACAAGAGATGTACAGTTATTTCAATATAGAACTAAAAGTGGATAATATTTTTTTCAAATATATATAAAAAAAAAAGAGAAATGAGATATGAAAATTGTATGACAACTATACTTTCACGTTCTTTAATGGACAATTTGCATTGTTTAAAATCGTAATCAAAACCGGTATATGTAAGTAACTATTTTATTGTGCTACATCGTTTCGTTATCATCATACTAGCTATTATATATTTAACTAGTTTTTGTCAGTGGCTTTGCTCGCGCAGAATAAGTAACCGGTATGCCGAAAGGCAGCGGAAATGTTATTTTTCTATCCCTAGGAATCAGTACCTTTTTTAGAATGAAATTTCCTATGTCTTTATTGTAGTTTAGTTTCAGGATGATCGACATGGAAGCGTATTAAACAAACACACTATCATCCTCGTATATATATTAGTAATGATTTTCCTTCTATGAATATGTTTTAAATGTTATTTCCTCCTGAATTGGCATGCCTTATTATTTCGTTACGATATAAGATCTTTTTACGATTTACAGGTACAAGATGGCGTCTATTAAGTCTGCAGAGGAACAGGCAGGCTATGTGGTTCAAATGAGAGAATGGATCAATGAACAGCCCCACTTACCTAAAGACTTAGGTACGGCAAGGAGTCTATTCTGTTCAAGTCAAAGTCAAATTTCTTAAATTTAAATATGCACACATGTACTTATAAATATAGGATTATTATACATAGTAAGCCAGCCTAAAATGTGTCCAATAAAAAAAGAAAAAGCAAATGAGACTCCCTATCTGCCTCTCTTTCTTGCATGTATGTTAAACAAAGATAAGTCAAGTCTCTCATCGTTCCTCTATTATTATTTGTCAGACACTGACACTCACAAGCCTGTCTATGGCTCCCGTATTCTATTCATACTTCCAATGGATAAATTCATGGGGAAGAACCGACAAGAAACTCCATGGATACTCTTTTAATTTACAGATTTATAAAAATACAATTATCTATATAATACAAATAATAAATAGATTGTCATATGCTAGTTATTAAAAATAATAACTTAGCGTTTATAATAAAAGTAGTTTACATCTGACCTTAGGGCTTAGAGGAACAATTAAAACAATCTGGTTCTGAGCAGCCATATATTAAAACTCAATGCTAAAGCAATAGTTAACAAAAAATAACTAAAAACTTATATTACGTATCTTTTGATTGACATTTGTATCGTACGTATCAGTTATGCGTATTTATATTTTGTGGATATATAAATAAATTTAATAGTCTTGTTCAACCTTGGAAAATACTTTCCCTTTGACTTACACGTGATTACGATTTCCTTTCCGAAACAACGACTTGTTTAAACAAGTCATAAGTTGACGATATCAATATATTTTCTGTGTTACAACATGAAGGTTATCATAAGTATAGAGGTCGTATACCAGGTTTTGTAATGTCCAAAGATGTTATTTAATTGAGCGTAACTTGATAAAACCAAGGCTGGAAACGTATTAAAACTTATTTAAATAATTGTTTATTGTGGAATTATCCACTAGTGGTTCTGTGAGGTAACGTAATATAACACAGGAATTGGCGGTTTTTTCGTAACAAAATCCCCTTTCCCGCCCCCACCCCTTGAAGTTGAAAAGAAAAAGTTGTTCGGACAAAAAAGTCTTTATGCGTCATTATTGTTACTTGTTTGATTAATATAGATATAGACATATAAACATTAATTTAAATACGTATACTTCGTAATAATTTCCTCCCTCAGCGACTCTACGCCTTAAAATGTATCGGTTGAAAAATAAATAAAGTAAACTAAAGGATTTGTGACATTTTTGTTACTAGTTTTCAATGGTTAAAAAAATTACTTAGATATATTAATAATAATGAAATTTTGAACATGTATATTCTATATATCTATTAAGTACAGAACATAAAATTTATAATATCCATAATAAAATACAATATAATCACTTAAAAATACGTAAAATGTTTTACATTATATCTTTACCTGTTAGATTGATTCTTCAACAATGGTTGTTTATGAACGGAAGTATGACATATCAGACCACTGATATCGCCTCTTCATGGCCATTGTGCTACAAAGTCTTATATACTGAACTAGTCATTAATTCTGTTTATTTTAGTTAGTTTACCATTTTTTCCTCTTTAAAAACAATAGTTTATTATTAAATACTAGCCTTGCCCAGCAGCTTCGTATTTTATTATTAAATAATATATAATAAAACATAAATAAAGCAATTTAGCTTCAAATCAACATTACGAAACATATCAAGTCAACATATTTATTTTATTATTGCTAACCTACAATTGGTATTCCGCCGATCTTTATACACACCACAAGAGTACGTTTATTATTCAAAAATTTCTCATATATAGTAATATCCTAAGGAGGCGAATTTAGAAAGACACCTGCGAGGGCTGAGCAGTGATGAAAATTAAGTAAAAGTAAATAAATGAAAGTGTATTTATTTCAGAGGATAACCTCCTGTTACGGTTCGCACACAGCTGTTACTATGACCTGGATAAAACTAAGACGACAGTAGAAAATTTTTGCACTGTAAGAAGTTCTAGCTCAGATCTGCTTACGAATAGAGATCCTTTATCGCCGCACATACAAAAAATGCTGAAAGTTGTGTGAGTATATTTTTATAGTTTTGAATAAGAAAATTTGTACTTGACCTCCGAGATCCGACGGACAGTAACACTGCTATAGTTATATCATCTATACATATTACTCCACTGACAAATGCCATTTCAATGTCACCAAAATATTTAACACCAATTGGCGCGTAAATGTGAAAACATTAAATATACATATAAGATTGACAGAATCTAAATTCAAATGTTTTTTTTCTTTGCAACCATTTTTAATGGCCAGACTAAATATGTAAAATAATAAATACAAAAATGAAATAGGTATGTTTTATATTCATCGTCTTCTAATTTATCGTAAAAAGTTATATTTTAATTAAACATTAAATTTACGAATTTGGGTATTATTTTAAATCCTATGGTTGTGAAAAATTCTAGAAAAAATTGAGTTATATATAAAAAAAAATGTTTTTTTAATGAATTGCAGCCATCTAGGTAATTATATGATATCTGATAAACGACGTGTATGGGTGTGGCAGCTCAATGACCCTGGTCTGGAGACCTATGACTACGCACTAGATGCCAAAATATTTTTCCTCTCTACCGATGCTTTCTTCATGACGGACACGGGGCTGCCCGAGGCGGACATTGTACTCTTGGATGCCAAGGACATATCCTTAAAGTTTATAACTAAAATAAATTTATCAATTGCTAGAAAGTTGTCTAAATATCAGGAGGTAATTTTTTATTGTTAAGGTCGATATAGTTGACATTGTTCAATTTTAAAAGTCAATCAATGGTAAATTTATTTAAAGCTATTAAAAAGTTGTTCGTTTTTTAGAACAATAATTGAAATCAATAATGAATATTTACAGCCAATGTATGTTTTTGTTTGTATGTTTTTTAATAGAGTTTTGCATTTTGCACTGTTATATTTCTTCATACTTTTCATTATTATTATATATTTTTTGTTTCAGGATGCAATTCCAATCAGATTGAAACAGATCCATATCATCAACGCTCCTGCAGCCATAGACAAAATATATGCAATTTTAAAACCTTTTATGAAAAAACGAAATGCGGAAATGGTAACGTCTTAATTAAATAGATTGTTTTTAATCACATTTTAATATACAACTAGTTTTTATAATCTGTCAACGAAAAGAAAAAAAACATATTATACAGTTTACATTTAATTAGTTTTTAAATTGCAGATACATTTCCATACACCTAATTCAGACACAATATATAAGTATATAAATAAGGACGACTTGCCTGAAGACTACGGAGGACTTAAGCCTTCCTGTTCTGAACTGAACGAAGATAGTTTAAAAATTATTATGGACAAAAGGTGAGCAACATAAAAGATTTCTTTATGTGTAGAGAAAAACAGACAAAATAGAGATATTGGATTTCCAATTACGAAGGGTTATTTGTAATTAGTGAACCACGTCTTGCTTTACATCAATCTCAACAACATTTGTTTTAAGACTTCTTACAAATCTTAATAAACAACTCAAAAAACCTTGGCTATTTATTACTCTGTATTTTGTAAAAAGTACAACGTCAAAAGTAAAATGTCAACGCCCGGGCGCACTACCTACGCTCAGAGTTAATGCTAGTTCAGAGGCAACAAATTAATTTTGTTTGGGAGAACTTAAAATTTTAAAAACTATTAATTTTAAAAAGTTGTAGAACAAATGTTGTTGGGATTAATGTAGAGCGGCTGCCTGCAAGAGGTGGCCAACTAATTACCAATAACCCTGTGTATATAAAAGTCTGTAATAGTAGCCATATAATAAGATTTGAAAACTTTTTTAAAATTATATAGCCATGTTAAGCTTATTTAAATTTTAATTATATTCTGTCTGTATCGGTTTATTTTACATTTTATATTTATTAAAGCTATATAATAACTACTTCTGGTAATAAAAGTTTCAAGCAGAATGTACATGACCTGAAAAAGTTATCTACCACAAGCTGAATAGACCTGGACTCGTATTCTATCATATTTATGGCGGTTTAAGTTAAGAAAATTAAATTCTAGATATATATTAAAATATATATATAATAGTTTCAATCATGAAATATTTTCTTTCAGGGTACAATTAATAGATGAAAACCTATGGCGTGTAAAAAAGACTGAATCTTCAGTGGACGCTGGTTCCTTCCGCAAGCTAGCCATAGATTAATAATTAAAATATTACAAAATAGTATTATTGATACTACTAAATTTAATAAATCAGGTGCCTTAGGTGTAAGAAACACGGTATATTACAATTTTTATAGAGATGTTATATAATATGATCTGTATATAAAAGTTAAGAGTTTATTGTTGGGTGTTTGTTATATTTGTATTTTTATTATAAGCACAATTTGTATTACGCACATAAGTATATTTTGGAATTTATATAACATGACTTTCATTGTTTTTGGAACCCTCCCTGTCACAGTTTGTGCTTACCAATGTATGTAAAAACTATAAAACTTCAAATTTTAAGCAGCAATGGTACGACAATAAGAGAATATGAACTTCTTTATTTGTTAACCGACTGTTAAAAAAAAAAAGTAATTCCCATGACAATATATTCTCGAAAACTAAATTCAAATCAATTAATCCGTTTCTGGGATTGGCGTACACAAACATACAGACAAAATGAAAAAAAACATTGTTTTGGGTTCTTTTGCATATATATCAGTCCCCTTGTATGAATTTTTGAAAATATATTTTTTTCGTGTTGTGTGCACAACTAAGAAACAAAAAGATAAACAGATAAAAATTTTAAAAATACTGAAAATGGATTCTGTTAGTTATCACTTCACATCCTGGTATATTTTTTAAATATTTTCAATGTATAAAAACTACTTCTTTATAGCTTTATTACGTGTGTATAAGAAGATTTTCATCGTATTTATTACCTGGTTGACATAAGTTGACATAACTTTTTTATTTCTTAACCGATTTAGATGAAATAAATGTTCAAACACTAAATGTTAAGTAAAGACTGTGATGATATATTCCTCAAAACCGGATTCAAATTGGTTTAGCCGTTTCTGAGATTAGCGTGCACAGACATACAGACATACAGACAAACTGAAAAACCATTGTTTTGGGTTCTCTTACTCTTAATATAAAGGCCCCCTATGATGTTTTTTTTAATATTATCCATGTACGTGAATGGATCAGTGACAATTTTATTATATGTATAGATATGACAATGACAAACCAAAAAATAAATATTTTATAAATTTGTAAAGAAGGAAACGGTGCAAATAGATGTTTTAATAAAATATTTCTGTCCGGGATTTTAAAAACTTCCAATGCTACAAAAACCCAAACCAACTCATGCACCTAAACCATCCAGTAATTCTAACAAAAAATATTAGAAGCAGCTTAGGAGTTAAGTGATATATACACGTATACACTACAGAAAAGGGTCATAGCCGTTCAGGCTGCACCGGAATGTTGCGGTGCGCGGTTTGCGCCGATCGGGGCCTCTCTGCAGGCCACCAGTTGGGGAGCAGCGACTGCAAGGCTCCACGCGTCCGGGGAGAGCCAGCCGCCTTGAGCGTGGAGCACAGCTGGGTCGAGGCAATGGGGGGGCTGGGTGGAAGGAGACGGGTTCAACCCGTGTCCTTCCTCCAGCCGTAGCACCTGGGTGGGAGAGAGGGGTGACCTCTCTCGTGCACCATAGGCCTAAGTGGTGAGGGTGTCCCTAAGTTGACGGGGCCCCTCGCGGGGGGTACCGCTGGGGGCGTCACGGTGACTGCGAAATCGATCCCGTGGCGTCCCACTCAAGCGATGAGATTGACCGTTGTTGTTTTAGTGGGTAGCCTTAAAAATGGTAGCGTTCTCTATGTTGCCGGGTAGTCCCACATACCCCCTCGGCTATCACCATCCTGGCCGACGACGGGACATTGCGTTACGCATTTTTTCCAACGTTAATAAAAAAAAAAAGGTTAAGGAGTATCCTAGCACTCCTAGGGTGGGGGGAGGCTTTTTCTCAAACGGGGTCCATGCTAATAAAAAAATATATATTATTATAAGATTTGAATTAAATTTCACTCACAAAATAAAAAGTAGTAAATGTTTAATAAATAAATTATTATATGAAAGCTCTTGGCAACATCCAAAATTATAATATGCAAGCTATTCTGAGTTCAAAACAATCAACAGTATGCGGTCCTCATATTTTGCTGACTCAACTACTTATAGCGTCCAGTCTACGGGAGACATGATACCTGTAGAGTGTAGAGTTTGAACCCTACAGTTCTTGTTATACAACACACACACGTCGCCCAAAATAATCTTACAAGAGTGAAAATTAGTAAATGCTTTGCCATCCATGAGGAATGTGGAGGAAGGTAGGAGATTTGGTAATCCAACCTTGATATTATAGTTACCGATTACAGAATTTTGACGTAAAAATTACATCATACTCTCATAAAATACCTATATCTGTCATTCACATCACGTATGTCTATTTTTAAGATTGTATCAAAATTTGTTCTTTACTTTAAATATGTTTAATAATTATTTGATCTGATTGCCTTAATAAGGCAGCAAGTTTGGAACCCTTCCTACGCTATTTTGACAAGCATTGGTCAGTCAACGACCTTTTCCATCATCTTTATTATTAAGTAAGTTTTCATGGCGGCCGCGGCGGTTAATAATTAATTATGTATATTTTTTACTTTCGTCTTATTTTCGACGTCTTAAAAAAAACCGTTTAGTTAAGTACGCATCAACGAATATTGCCGCGCAGTAAATGTTGCCCGTGTTCTGAAATACATACCAGTATACTGGCCAGGGCTAATGACGTCACGACACCGACACCACATTGCACTGGTGTCGGCCATATTTTACTGGTGCGGTAACTTTATAGTAATCTGTGGAGATATAGGCAAATGCAGAGTAATATTACAACAGTAACTAGAGTTGCCACCTTTTTGGCTTTTGAAAAATACATATTGTAGTGGTCAAGTAAATAAAGGACAACATAATTTTCGTCGTTCGTTCGTTTAAAAAATATATATTCTTTATATTTGTTAATTTTATAAATTATTATCACAGTTACAATTACATAAATGCACAGTATCTATGCAGTAAATTTAATTTAAAGTATAAGATAATTATTTTTTAATTTTCTTTTCTTATTAGGTTAAAAGATAATTAATTTTTTTCGTCTCACCATTGACTATTAAATTAATTATAATCATAGTCTTACTGAATATTTTTTGTACTTTTTGAGAATTATATATCTGATTAACACCACTTTTTGTTGTAATTGCTTTGTAACTCCATTCTCTTTTAAACTTTTTTATTTTATGTAATAAAATGTATAACTATCTAAAACAGACACATTAGAAATAAATACCACATTATTTTCATTATTACATCACAGACTAAAAAGTTATTTGTAATAATAGGTTCATGTAGTCATATTTCGGAACGTTTCACCAGCATGGCGTAGATTTTTGATGTCATCAGAAAGTGCCAGTGGCCAGTGCCAGTATACCACAGAGTACTATAAACAGTATACTGGTATGTATTTCGGAATACGGCCGTTGTAGGAGTTTTAGAGGTATTTTTTTTTCTTAAAAACGGTTGAGTTAGACATTTTGGCAATATAAATCTGTTATTTGTAACTTTTTTGTGTAGATGTGTTTATTATTCTCTTATACTTTTAATTTTTAACATAAATTTTTATATGTCTAATAGGGAATTTTCGATGCTATTTGAACTAAAATTAACAGTATTTTTTTTTAATTTTATAAAAATAAGAAATACCTATATATTGTTATATAATATTGGGAGAGCTATAATTTTATAATATAATTTGAAAGTAACATATTTTTTGTAAGTTTATGATTTATTAACAAATTAAACGTATTTGTTAAAATTGATTCTATACTTTTCTAACAACTTTATATTTAACTAGTTTTTTCCACGGCTTCGCACGCCTTAAATTCGTAGTTAAACAAACCCTTAACAAACAAAACAAAACCCTTTTTTGTATTAGCTTCTATATGACTTGTTTTAAGTGATACAATCAAAAGTACGACATCGGCAGACATCGCTCACTGTCAAAAATCTATTTAAAGTTTTTAATATGGATACCATATTAGATATTGTATTTTTTATTATACCTCTCTTGTTTTTACTTAAACGACCATTTAAATACTTTTTAAACAGAGTACTTAATAATTATTCTAAGCATATAACACACTTATAGATTTTCATGGAAAATAATCAAAATATGTACTCTTTATATCTATATCTGTATATGTAAACTTGAGGAATTCTGAGCTACACAATCGACGCTATTTTCACCATCAACTTTCAGGTCTAGTTTTATTTTAAATTATAAACATTCAGTTAGCTATATGCATTAACAAAATTTTCAATACTTAACATTCACAAAAAGCCATTTTTGAAACGGTTTGCACGGTTCCATACCACAGTGCGCCGGCCGACCGTTTACTGCCGCAAACGCGATGTCCCTATATTTTAAATCTGTAATATCTTCCAAAATATTCATTTAAATTACATGTTGTAAAGGGCTATATTGTTCCATATTAAATGTAAAATGTATTTAGGTTACTAAATTAGATAAGGATTAATGCTTTATTGCTTAAAATCGCTTCGTAAATAAGCCATTATTTCTCATAAAAAGTAAAAGATAAAAATTGGTTATTGTGGGTTATTCCTAAAAGATAAACATATACTATTACGGACTTTCTTGTAGAACTTTTTAAGATATACAATACTTAGTACATTATTTTGATTTATCTCGTAGAGTTCAGCCTACGTTTGCATTGTAATCGCAAAACAATGTGTTTACATTGCATTGTAAACACAATTTTAAGTTCTAGTTCAAGTTATTATAGATATAAACCTTCCTCTTGAATCGTTCTATCTATTTAAAAAAAAACTGCATCAAAATCCGTTGTATGGTTATAATTATCTAAGCATACATACATAAGTACATAGGGACAGACGCAGGAAGCGACTTTGCTATATACTATGTAATCATTTAAGTGGGTACCTACGTACGACGTAAATAGTTTTTGGAGTAGGTATACAAGTGATAAGTGATAGATGCAAAATGGTTCAAATTTAACAAGTAAATAACTGTGTTTTCAAAGGTTTTCACGAGTACTACCTACACATTGAAATAATTTTATTAAAGATGTTTGGAGATTTTGTTGAAATAGTGTTGACTCCTATAATAAGGTAACAAAACGCTATTTGTTGATAAAGGATCATTTTCATTGAAAATTTAATGTAAATTCTATAAAGTTCCCTTTTGAAACACAAAAATCGTTTTGAGTTAATATACTGGGTATAAAACCGAAAACTCAAATGTTAGGTATTTGAGTGATTTGAAACTAATAGAGAAACTACGATTTAACTCGAAACATTTGTTAGTAATAGATGTAACGAATTTTACAATTACAGTTGTTCAATTTCTCTTTGGCTGTTTTATTCAGTTTGACTATAAATTTTACTTTAATACTTTAACTTTCGTATTTTGACATTTTTAACTGTTTATGAGATTAATATATAAATATAGATTTCATATTAATTGACACAATCTTTGTAAATTCTCTTTAGTAATATCACTTACTTACTTATCCACTTTAAATCCTTATTATTCATACTAGTACGTGTACATCAACTGTCATGAGGGCCTATTTCAAATTATAAAAATAAATCTTTCTGTAAAGACTATCTCCAACAAAGAATTAAAGCTACGACCGTTCCAGACGCGCCGGGCTGATAAGAACCTCATAACAAACTTATCTCAGTGTATTACTTTATTGTTATCACTGTTTCAGAAACATCAATAAGGAATCAAACCCCTACCCTCCATAATTTGAGGTTTGTTCAATAATTATATCTAGCATATTGAAAGAGTTTGTTAAATGAGTGCATTCTGAAACTCAAATTTTTTAGAGTCGCAATGTTGTGTTTCAAACTTTCAACTTACTTACCTAGCATTCCTCAATAAAAGTAAAATGTTAAAATGTTTGGACAATTGCAATAAAAGTTTCAAGTGCAATGTAAGTATGTCTATCCCCAGAAATCACAACCGCATCAAGAAGTAACTAAACTCCCACGGTACCCTCCTCGCGAGGGCTCCGTAACCCAAGACGTAGTAGACCAAACGTCACCACAGAGAATGCCGCAGTAAGAAGGGCCCTTCCCTTAAAGCTGCATCTCACGTCACCATACCCAAATGGACACGTTGAATGGAAAAAAAGTTAATACGATCTTATAATGTTTTATGAAAATGATGAATTATATACGATGCTATGTTACTCATACTTTTTGTTAACAAACAAAAGGTATGAGTCTAATTTAATATTATTAAATGTTAGTTGTCGCCGACAAAAATAATTTTTTTAGTTACAAATCTTCATATAAACAGTCAACAATCATTAATAAATATGTATATGTATAAGAGATATAGAGTTGAATAATTATATCCTTGGCTAATTTGCAGTCGCGACGAGTCGAGTTGGCTCGACTTATAAGTACAAACCAGACTCGACAATTATTATCATAATTATTAATAATGATTTAATAACATAGCAAAAGTATTACAATAAACATATTAACAATAACAATTATTTATTTTCATCCTTTTTTTTATAACTTATGAATAATACTTCTTTTGTATTATTTATTTTTAATAACAAAATATATTACTAAAATTGACCCAGTTTCATGGTACTGTTTTTTTCTTCCTCTACAATGATACCGGATCTCCTTCCAAAAGTCCTTGAAGTATCATGTAGGGTAGAATGGGCACGGCTGTGTCAGGGTACGACTGTGGCAATGGTAATATTAAAATATGGACGTAAAAAATAAAATTAATGCATCTCAAACAACGCCAGAAGAGGCATACGTTATTTTTAACAATCAAAAGTTAGTGGGAGTAAGGAAAAAGACTTAGTTTCATTTAATAACTTTTATATGACATGCACGTGGAATATTTATAGTTTGTACCTAAATTCAGCTTTTGTTAATAAATATTTGCTATTACTTCGGGTCTATATTACTATATATTACAACACTCATACATTGATTTTCTTTGTTCTTTAATGTTTAGAAATATAAAGATTTAAAACATTGGAATGATTTACGAAAAGTTGCAAAAAATGTAAAGTAGATCGAATTCTTTGTTTTAAAAGGTACCTAAGCGCGTCAGTGCCAGCATAGGTGACAATCAAGACAGCGTCAGAATAAAGCAAGCAATAGAACAGAAGGTTTTAGGTTATATATTTCGGCTTTCTACTGAAAGAATACTTACCTACTGGTACCTTACCTACCTATACGGTAGGTAAGTTTTCAGTTTACTAAATACTACTTGAAGCACCCTTTTAGTTGGTTCTAGAATGTTATGACATGTTATTCTCATGTGTCTCACTAGATTATTTGAGTATCTCGGTGAGGCTGCTGATATGGCTTTGCATCAGTACCCTTCAGCGCAGCTCGTTTTTCTGGGGGACTTTAATGCTTGTCATCAAGACTGGCTGTTCCCGTACCAGAAAACCGACCATGCTGGAAGAGAAGCGCGGAACGTCCTTTGTCGCGGAACGCGCGTTGTCCTTGCATCTTATCCTTGCTTCTTTGCATCTTATCCTTGGCGGCAGGTCTGCTTCTCTTCTTTGGATCCGTCGAGTTGCGCGGATGCTATAACCGATGTGGTACATCAGGCAATGGAGTATTTTATTCCTTTTGCTGAAGTTCCCGTCGGTGGCATAGCTCGCCCATGGTTTAATGCCGAATGTGGTCATGCTCAAGACCAAAAACATTCGGCATACCTCATTTGGGCTGATGCTCGAAGCCGCAAAACTCCGGATGTAAGTACAAAGAAGAGAGCCTTTAACCTAGCTGCCAAGTCCTACAAAAAGGCATTGCGGAAGGCTCGACTCGATCGAATCGCTAAGAATGGCGAAAAGCTCTCTGTCAAACCAACTGGCAGTCGAGCTTTCTGGTCTCTTGCAAAAGCGATCGAGTCGAATTTCTGCCAACCCTCACTGCCTGCTCTGCTGAAGCCGGATGGATCCCTGGCCCACACAGCAACAGAGAAAGCGAATGTACTTGCTTCTCTGTTTGCTGATAATTCGCATCTAGACACTGGCAATGCTTCTCCAGCACATCTTTCTCACTGCGGTATTTCGATGCCTGAAATCCGCATCACTAACAAAGAGGTATGGAGAACATTGTGTCGTTTAGATGTGAATAAAGCCAGTGGTCCTGATGATATATCAGCCATTCTGCTCAAGACATGTGCAGCTGAGTTGTCTCCTGTACTGACACGTCTGTATTGCCTCTCTTTCAAGACTGGAATAGTGCCGAAATCCTGGAAGCTTGCCAACGTGCAACCCGTGCCCAAAAAAGGCAGCCGTGCTGATCCTGTCAACTACAGACCGATTTCAATCACCTCCATACTCTGCAAGATTATGGAGCGTGTATTGAACTCGCGCCTTCTAGCATACCTAGAAGGTAACGATCTCCTCAGTGACCGACAGTACGGGTTTCGCCGTAATAGGTCTACTGGGGACCTCCTAGTGTATGCTACACACATTCTAGGCGAGGCCATCGAGAAGAACGGAGAAGCGGTCGCCGTCTCTCTTGACGTCTCGAGGGCATTTGACAGGGTCTGGCATACGAGCCTTATAAGCAAGCTTTCAGCGTACGGTATATCTCCTGGTCTGATCGGCTGGGTAACGGACTTTCTGAGCCAGATATCTCTCCGAGTAGTTGTCGATGGGTCGGAATCCTTGACAATAAATGCCGGAGTGCCTCAGGGGTCCGTTCTTTCTGCAACTCTTTTTCTGCTGCACATTAACGATCTGTTGAAGCCCGGTATCTATGGGTACGCAGACGACAGCACAGTTATAGAAAGATATCTGCCGAGTACTCGGGCTAGTCGAGATCAAGTACAGTCTGAAAGAGAAGCCATGGTGAAGCGTTTGAATGACAAACTTCAGGCAGTCTTCGCATGGAGCAATGCCAATCTTGTCAAATTCAACGCCACCAAAACGCAGACGTGTCTGTTCACCGCAAAAAGGAGCCCTTTCACCTTGGCTCCTACTTTCCAGAATGTATCCTTAGAATACAGTGACCGGCTTCAGTTGTTAGGCTTAGAGATTTCCTCGAACCTCAACTTTGGTCGGTTCATTGAGTCCAGAGCAAGAGCAGCAGCAGCAAAGCTTGCCGTTCTAGCGAAGGTTCGGCAGTACTTTACACCGGGACAGCTTCTTGTTTTATACAAAGCACAGATCCGGTCGTGTGTAGAGTACTGTAGCCACATATTTGCTGGTGCCGCAAAGTCTCATCTTGCGGTTCTGGACTCAATTGAGAGGCGAGCAAAGAGGCTCATAGGCGATCCCGAATTGGTCGAAGCCAACCTCCAAAGCCTTGAACACAGGCGTAGAATTGCTAGCCTCTCAGTATTCTATAGGATACATTTTGGTGAGTGTGCGCAGGAATTACACGATCTAATTCCCCCGGCCCCCTTCCATCATCGGACTTTCCGACGCACGGCAGGAATCCATCCTTTTGTTGTGGACATTCCACCTGTCCGAACGAAGCGCTTTGCTTCGTCTTTTTTACTGCGTACAGCAAAGGATTGGAACAGCTTGCCTGCGTCGGTATTTCAGAAAGAATATAATGTGGATACATTCAAGAGAGGAGTGAATAGGCTGCTAGGGTAATGCGCCTTACCACCTTAGACTACATTTCACTTACCATCAGGTGGAATGTAGTCAAGCATTGCCCTAGATTATATAAAAAAAAAAAAAAGTGTCTTTTATTAAGGGACATAAATCCGTCGCTGTCTGGTCGTATGGCTCAAGCTCATATTTAAGAACTACAAGCTGTTACAAGAGATTGTGGTTCTCGAATAAATTTTAGTTACTTTATCTTAGATACTTTTACAATAAGAGTAATTTGAAATTGGTTAATTTTTTTTTAAATGTTCATTTCTTTCTAATTTTGCTCCCATCAGCTAACCATTAAACTTAGAATCTAATAATATAATATATTATATGTCGACGCAAAAGCGTAGACGTTCGTTTTTAAGATATTATTTTTATGATTAGTTAAATTTAATTTGTCTTTTATTATTTACAATCATGAAATTTAGTAACTTGATTTAATTTAACAAAATAAACCAATAAATATGAACATTCAAAAAGAAACAACTTTTGATTATTTCTTCATCATAGTTTACACAACTAGATGGCGTTGTAGTAGAGTTGTTGCTTTTTGAATGTGAATTTTGAAGTAATAATTCTAAATAACTGTTTATAAAATGATTAGCTATTTTTAAAAATCATTAAAAATAAACTCATGAATTATGAGATGTAAATTCAATTTATTTAGGAAGATTACATTGTTAATTTCGTTTTGGCGGCAAAAAAGCGCCACATGTTTTTGTGTTGTTAAAATGTGCGGCATAATTACTTGTGACTTTGGAATAAGCAGACGATCTTGTAAGTACAGTTATTTTTTATAATTATTAGAATTTTAGAATAAGAATTTAACAATTAAGAATACAGCTTAGTTAGAAAGATAGACATAGTTTTATAAATAATTAAGACTAAGAAAATAGCAGTAATTAGATTGATTAAAGAGTTCAAAATTGGTGTAATATTTAATAAAGTATTTCTTTTAATATAGTGTGTTATCATTGCATTATGAGTGAAAATATTGAAAATAGTGACGTCAGCAATGCTGACGTCACCCTTTCTAAAAACTCGGTTGGGCAAAATCCCTCGTTATCAGAAGTGGGATCACCACCCACTTCTGCCGGGCATTCTGATCAACCTTCCGTTGCAAACACTTCTGTTGTCGGGGTCCCAGCTGAGTTTTTCTCTCAAATGATGCAAATGATGAAACACATGTCGGATCGCATGACGTCATCAGAGTTTAAAGTGAAAATCGGTGATGTGTTTTTGCCGTCATACGATCCGGATTCTAATATTGGGATACGTGAATGGTGTAAACATATAACTACTGCTATGGATACGTACAACCTAAATGATTATGATGTACGAATGAAAGTAGGTAGCCTGCTTAAAGGCCGCGCTAGGTTGTACGTAGACAGCTGGCTTGTTACTACTAACTCTTGGCCAGAGATGCGTGATATTTTAATAACTACTTTTGAACCAGAAAGTCGGTATTCAAGAGATATAATTCGGTTTAGAGAACATGTTTACGATAGTAGTAAAAATATTGCGCAGTTTCTGTCCGAGGCCTGGGTTTTATGGCAACGTATTACAAAAGATAAGTTATCGAATGATGATGCGGTTGAGGCTGTGATTGGTTGCATTAGTGATGAAAGATTACGTATTGAATTATTAAACGCGCGTGCAAAATCCGTGCCGGAATTAATTTCAGTTGCATCGTCTATACGTCCAACAAAACGTGCAAATTCTAACCAGTCGGTACAAAATTTGAATAAGCGCCCCCGTTTAGTTGAAAAATCGAATATGTATTGTCAAGTATGTAAGAGAACAAATCACGATACACGCGACTGTCGTTTTGCAAATAAAAATACAGTTCCTCAGCCACGCCATGATTCTAACAGCGGTACGCAAAATACCACGAAGCCTACCTGCACATTTTGCTCCAAAATTGGTCATACTTACGAAACGTGTTATAAACGTGATCGCGCGGTCGTTTCAAACGTAAATATCGTAGGTAAACCGAAACTAACTTGGATACCTATTACCATTGAGGATTTTAAATTAAATGCAATTTTTGATAGCGGAGCAGAATGTTCTTTGGTACGTGAGTCGGTAGCCGCAAAAATTCCAGGTAAACGTGTAAATGGGGTTAATTATCTAAAGGGCATCGGTCAGTTTACGGTAGTATCATTGACTACATTAGTGACTGTTTGTGTTATTGATAATTTACGTGTAGAGTTACAATTTCATGTAGTTCCTGATTACGAAATATGTTCTGATATGTTAATTGGAACAAATCTTATCGATAACACAAACTTAAGTGTACTGGTTACTCAACAGGGTGCTAAATTGCTTCGGCAACCGGTGGTTTTCCACATGCGATCCCAAGATTGTAAATTTGATAAACTTAACACTGATCTGTCTAATGAAGATCAGATAAATGAATTGAAACTTTTGTTAAATAAGTATACACATTTATTTATTCGCGGGTACCCTCGGACACGCGTAAATACAGGAAAATTAGAGATACGTTTAAAAGATCCTAATCGATATGTAGAACGCAGACCATATAAGCTAAGTCCTGTTGAGCGGGAAAAAGTAAGAGAGATTATAACCGAACTGTTGGAGAATAATATTATTAGGGAAAGTTCCTCTGCTTTTTCTAGCCCAATAATCTTAGTTAAAAAGAAAAACGGACAGGATCGCATGTGTATTGACTACCGTGAGCTGAACAAAAATACCTTGAGAGATCATTATCCTCTGCCGATCATTTCCGATCAAATCGATCAATTGTCGGGGGGTTTTTATTACTCCACTTTTGATATGGCGGCAGGCTTTCACCAGATTCCGGTTTCAGATAGCTCAATTGATAAAACTGCCTTCGTGACGCCCGATGGCCTTTATGAGTATTTAGCCATGCCATTTGGCTTAAGTAATGCTGTTTCAGTTTATCAAAGATGCATAAATAGAGCTTTGAAACCTCTACTTTATGAATCTGATCCAATATGTCAAGTTTATGTCGATGATGTCCTTACAAAGTGTAAAGATTTTTCAGAAGGTCTATCTCGCATTGAGAGAATACTCGTGGCTCTACAAGAAGCTGGGTTTTCGATCAATGTAGAGAAAACAGCTTTTTTTAAACGCTCTATTGAGTATTTGGGAAATATCATATCCGACGGACAAGTTAGTCCTAGCCCAAAGAAAGTAGAGGCTTTAACAAAAGCACCCATACCATCATCTGTTAAACAGGTTAGGCAATTTAATGGGCTAGCTAGTTATTTTAGGCGTTTCATTCCCAATTTTTCATCTATTATGGCACCTCTGTATGAATTAACGAAAAAAGATGCAAAGTGGGAATGGAACGATAGACATGATAAGGCTAGGAATTATATTATCCAACATCTGTCTACTGCGCCTACCCTTTCACTTTTCCAGGAAGACGCACCAATCGAACTCTACACCGATGCAAGCAGCATTGGCTATGGGGCGGTGTTAGTGCAAGTAATCAACGGGCGACATCATCCAGTTGCCTACATGAGCCTGCGTACTACCGAGGTCGAGAGCCGTTACCACTCCTACGAACTCGAAACCTTGGCTGTAGTAAGAGCAATCAAACATTTTCGCCAATACCTATATGGGCGGAGATTTAAAGTCATAACGGACTGCAATGCGTTAAAGGCATCAAAATTCAAGAAGGATTTACTTCCACGAATCCATCGCTGGTGGGCGTTTTTACAGAATTATGATTTTGACATAGAATACCGAAAAGGTGAAAACATTCAACACGCAGATTTCTTCAGCAGAAATCCGTCGACTGAATGGTCAGTCAATATGATGACTAGGGACACTGAATGGATCCAAGTAGAACAGAGGCGAGATAATGACCTACGTTTACTTATTGATGACATAGCAAAAGGCAAACCAGTTGAAAATTATGTCTTGGTGGAAGGTGTACTCAAAAGAAGTATTACTGACCCGTTACTCGGAACTTACAAAGCCGTCGTAGTACCAAGGTCATTTCAGTGGAGTTTGATAAACTCCTACCATACAGCTTTGCAACACCCGGGATGGGATAAAACACTACAGAAACTAAAAGAGTGCTACTGGTTTGACAAAATGAGTACAGTGGTCCGAAAGTTTGTCGACAATTGCATTGTGTGCAAAACTTCAAAGGGTCCTTCTGGAGCCATACAAGTACAACTTCATCCAATTCAGAAACCAACTGCGGCGTTTCAAGTTATCCATATGGATATTACAGGCAAATTGGGGAGTAAAAACCAGTCGGGTCATGATGAATATGTGATTGTCACTATAGATGCGTTTACCAAATATGTACTGTTAAATTATTCAAACAGTAAAAGTCAAAGTGACAGTCTTGCAGCATTAAAACGCACTATACATTTATTTGGGACACCAATACAAGTGGTTGTTGACGGAGGAAGGGAATTTCTAGGCGACTTCAAAAACTATTGCGAGAACTTTAATATTAATATTCACGCAATTACACCAGGAGCAAGCCGAGCTAATGGTCAAGTTGAGCGCATAATGGCAACATTAAAGAATGCTTTGACTATGATTAAAAATTATGAAACTGAAAATTGGCAGACTGCGTTGGAAGCATTACAATTAGCATTCAATTGTACTCCTCATCGTGTAACTGGAGTGGCACCACTCACACTTTTGACTCGTCGACAGCATAGTGTCCCGCCACAGCTCCTACGATTGGTAAACATTGATGAAGAAACTATTGATTTTGACCTACTCGACCAACAAGTTCAACAAAAAATGCTAGCTGCTGCTCAGTACGACAAACAACGGTTTGACAAGAATAAGGCCAAGGTACGCCCCTTTCAAAAAGGAGACTACGTGTTGATTAAAAATAATCCACGTAATCAGACATGCCTTGACCTAAAATACAGTGAGCCATACGAGATCCTAAGAATCGAAGATAATGACAGATACTTCGTCAAACGAGTTACTGGTAGAGGGCGACCACGTAAGGTTGCTCACGATCAGTTACGTCGCGCGCCACAACCAGGCGAGCAGGAAACCGTGTCGACGTGTCCTGATGCTGACCGACAGTTAAGCCCAGCAGACCTTCAGCCCCAAACAAACTCTAGCGAACCGCAGCCTTCGACTTCACGAGCTGCGACGACATGTGATGCCTAAATTTAGGTGAGTTCTTTTCATAATATGGTCTCGGGCTTAGATTCCAATGACGTATTTTTAAAGATACTTGCCATATTTTCATGTGCTACAGTTAATCTTATACTAGATTTTTAAATATGAATTTTATAATAACGTTATCTTAAAACTGTGCTATCCCTTTAATTCCGGTTTCCTTACTTTTACTGACATTTTCAGAGCCTCTGTGGACCACGGTTAAATAAAAACCTAGACCACAGCATCGGCCTCTCCCATCCTTAATTATACTCTGTGGACCACGGCGTACATGACCGCCCAGACCACAGTAACAATTTCCAATGAGCTTTTATATTATAAATTCATCTTAATTATGAATTATTTCACAATCTTAAATACTATGTGGCTTGTAAAAAAAAAAAAAAAAAAAAAATAATAATAATAATAATAAAAAAAAAAAATAAATAAATAAAATAATAATAAAATTAGATCCTCTGTGGACCACGGCGTACATGACCGCCCAGACCACAGCTTCGACCTAGCCCCCAAATCCCTTAGAGCCCCTGTGGACCACGGCGTAAAAGACCGCCCAGACCACAGCATCATCCGTCTACGAGTATATTATAATAAAATGCAAGGATGCGTGGAGACATTTGCATTTAATAACTACCATTAAAGTGTGTTAAATGCGTGGAGCATAAAAACACCGTCTACGAAAATATTTTACTTCATAGCTCATTCCTAAAGCACAGTAACAAATTTATAACGTGTTATTTTATAACAGTACTCATTTAGTACATAGTAGTAGTAGTATAACTGACTCATTGTTATTGAGTACACATTTACCATGACTATAAATATGAACTTTAATTTTGCAACAAGTAATTAGGTATTACAACATTACGATAACTTTATTTACTAAAATACTTCATAATGTTAACTATAGTTAACTAAAGTTTTCAAACTGCCTAGTACCTAGTGTATCGATGCACAGGTACCTAGTTCAAATGAATATTTTCACTTCCAGAAACGTGGCAGGCGCAGAGCACGCACCGCCCCGCAGAATGGCCGTGTCGACGCAAAAGCGTAGACGTTCGTTTTTAAGATATTATTTTTATGATTAGTTAAATTTAATTTGTCTTTTATTATTTACAATCATGAAATTTAGTAACTTGATTTAATTTAACAAAATAAACCAATAAATATGAACATTCAAAAAGAAACAACTTTTGATTATTTCTTCATCATAGTTTACACAACTAGATGGCGTTGTAGTAGAGTTGTTGCTTTTTGAATGTGAATTTTGAAGTAATAATTCTAAATAACTGTTTATAAAATGATTAGCTATTTTTAAAAATCATTAAAAATAAACTCATGAATTATGAGATGTAAATTCAATTTATTTAGGAAGATTACATTGTTAATTTCGTTTTGGCGGCAAAAAAGCGCCACATGTTTTTGTGTTGTTAAAATGTGCGGCATAATTACTTGTGACTTTGGAATAAGCAGACGATCTTGTAAGTACAGTTATTTTTTATAATTATTAGAATTTTAGAATAAGAATTTAACAATTAAGAATACAGCTTAGTTAGAAAGATAGACATAGTTTTATAAATAATTAAGACTAAGAAAATAGCAGTAATTAGATTGATTAAAGAGTTCAAAATTGGTGTAATATTTAATAAAGTATTTCTTTTAATATAGTGTGTTATCATTGCATTATGAGTGAAAATATTGAAAATAGTGACGTCAGCAATGCTGACGTCACCCTTTCTAAAAACTCGGTTGGGCAAAATCCCTCGTTATATATAATAAAAAAAAAACCAAGCTTCTAACTAACAAAAATATATTAAAAAATAAATCAAATGTGTCTGTCACAACCATACCCAGTCTCCTCTATAATCGCTGTCAGTTGTAACTTGTAAATCAGTTTCATTCTCTCTAAGATACTCAAGAAGAGTGGGCCGGTTTGTCAGCCCAATAATTTAGAGTTTTTTTGTTTTTCTGTTTTTAACTATTTTGTTAATTTATATATTAAATAGTTATCTCGGTAAGTAAAAAATATTTATATTGTTTTGGATGGTTATATGTAGTTTAGTTATATTAGTTTAGTTTTGTAAATAATGATAATATTGACAATTTTGTAAATATCGTATATAGAGTAAACATAACTTGAACCAAAATTTGGATGTAACTAATTTTGAACTATAATTATGAGTACAAAAACTTGTTTCGTCATAACAATAGGTATGTCTTCAATAATATATTCCGGTCAGGCTGCTTTAAAGTTACAACTTAAATATAAATAAGAAGTATTGCGTACATAAAAAATAATAGAATTAAATATCTTACAAGTTCCGTCAGTTATACTTCTGATAGGAGAAGACTTTGTTATTTTTTGAATACTTCAATCCTATATTTTTAATATCTTCAGAGGCCAATGGACTCCGCACAAAACATAAAATATATAAAAGAATGGATGTCAAAGGAACCTCATTTACCTTCTGATTTTGGTAAGTTTTTATACCTATTATTAGTATGAAAACAATTTTATTTGTATTGTTATATACATATTACAATATATTTTATTTAGCATAGCAATACTTGGTAAGTACCTACTTGTAATTGTAAATGAAGAATGATAACTTTAAGAGTAGTTCTCTTGAAGTTACCATTCTTGATTTATATTGACATATTAGTTATTAAATGTTATAATATTTTATAGGTTATATAGACTTTTAATGTTATCATATACGGGTTATTAATCAAGTTAGTTTAATCGGAATTTGAATGACTAGTTTCGGTTTAAATGTTGTGTTTTTTTGTGCTTAGGAAATATCTCATTGTTTTTATTGCGTATAAACTGGCTATACGAGTTTAACAAAAAAACTTTACAACTTAGACTTTTAACAACTTATTTTAATTCCTTGTACGAAAATATTCAATGGCATTTTTATAATTTAGAGATTTAATATAATTTTTATAATACACATATAACCTGATTGAGGTTCCTATCATCAGTTACTTCCTTATATGAGATATATATTGTTAGTAATTAACATAATTATTAAATTTATTTGTAGTTTACATTTCGTGGCCCATAATGACTATGATTATTTACTTGATTTTATTCACGTCAATTATATCAGAATTATACCGGAGTAGTTTCAAACGCCTTCGAGATTCTTAACCATGAACTCTAAGAATGGCCGACTCGCTGAAATGAGATTACAAATTGAATACCGTATATATAATAATTACTATTATTATATTGCAAAAGATATGCAATATTTTCATGTTATATTAGAACAAACAATAATACACAAAATTAAAGTAAAACGTATCTAAAACCTTTCAATGATGGAACGCTAGCACGAATTCTTTATTATTTTAACAATTATCTACAGATGAGTCAATTTGGTGAGCTTATTATAGCATTTTCAAATAGAAGCAAATCCAATGATCACTTTCTTTTAATTTCCTTGGACTGATTTTTAGAAAATGAGGATACGTTCGATTTTATTAAATCATAATTAGCAATTCCGTAGTACAATTGAGCAAAAGCGACGGAATGGTCTGCAGGAGATCGCGGGTTCGAATTCTGTTTCTAAAAAATTTTTTTTTGTATAGTTACTTAAGAATTTTGATATTATTATGTAATAATGTCATTTTTTTATATGTAGGAAGACTCAAACATTATTGTTGATCACAATATCATTACATATTTACCTGTAATTAGTTATAAAAAATCTAAGAATAACAACAAACAAAATAGCCGGTTAAGTAACTAACTTAACACAGATTCAATATAAACAAAATAAATGAATCGGTTTAATTTTAATTAATTAACTCAATAAATCCAAGAAGTTGAATTACTTTATCGTAAACTTCATAAACAGTTTAAGGGATATATATTATCCCTCATTACTTATATATATTTATATTCGCATTATTTATAATGTATTTCTATGTATTTGTATCGTTATCCAACACCCTTACTACAAGCAAATAATTTGCTGATTTAGAAGTTAGATCAATTTGTGTATTTTTTCCAGTGATATTATTATAAGTTTTCATATCACGATCTGCAGATGATGCAGTTATTGCAAAGTTTCTCCACAGCTGCTTTGGAAATTTCGAGAAGACCAAGAAATGCATTGATCGGTTCTGCTGCACTCGTGCTCAGATGACGGATATATTCACCTCGAGAGATCCATTTTCAGCGAAAATGAAAGCTGCATTTTCCACAATGTGAGTAAAGAGTAATGTGTTCATCAACCACGAATTTATGTTGTTTATATGTAATTATTTTAGAATGCTAATTTAGTTTTAACGATTTTCTAAATTTATATTATCCGCCATTAAGCCTTCATATCGAATTGGTATTTTGACTGTTGACAAATATGAAAATAGGCCTTTCTGACACTTCCATTTGACGGATACAAGTTGTCTCTGGTATTGATTCCAAGTCGAATATATTTACGAAAATATATTTAAGAAAATATATTTACTCTAATAAAAATCTCCTAAATGTTATTTGAAATTTCAATAAGCTTATCATGGTCATAAAGATCTAAAAGGATAAAAAAAATTCAAGGTCTAAAAGCAATCTAAAATGTATAATTAACTATGTTTTAACTAATTCTCAGGGTTAGATGTACATCCATATGCGGGGACACGGAGTTGGTTATCAACAGGTTTATTGACCCGACGCTCGAAAATTTTTCGTTCAATGATTATGCGAAAGTTATAGGCATGACAACAGACTACTGGATTCAGTTCAACCCTTTTAAAGCTGAAAAACATATCATAATTCTCGACTTAGAACACTATTCGTTGAAAATGATTTCAAAGATAAACCTTATTGTTTTAAAAGATTTTATTTTATTTATGCTGGTAAGTGTGTTTGGATGAAATTAATTATTTTCTAAAAAAATCCTCAGCTAATTAATTTATACGTATACATAATATTTCTACTATATTAAATCGCCAAATGTGACTTTGTAAAGTTCATGACAATTCAAGCAACTATTTGAAAACTTGTATTCAAGGCTAGATTCAAATTTATTATAACCTAGGAAGTTATAGTAATAATTTCATGAATATTATTTAATATCCATATCTATACATATAATATAATTGTCACTTATCGATTTCTGTACATGGCAAATATAAAAAAAATAAAATAATATAATAATAAAAAATAATGGAGGGCCTTTATAAGAACAAGAGAACCCGAAACAATGGTTTTTAAATTTGTCTGTTTGTCTGTATATCTGTATGTCCGTATGTCTGTATATCTGTATGTCTGTATATCTGTATGTCTGTATATCTGTATGTCTGTATATCTGTATGTCTGTATATCTGTATGTCCGTATATCTGTATGTCCGTATATCTGTATGTCCGTATATCTGTATGTCCGTATATCTGTATGTCCGTATATCTGTATGTCCGTATATCTGTATGTCTGTATATCTGTATGTCTGTATATATGTATGTCTGTATATCTGTATGTCTATATATCTGTATGTCTGTATATTAATATGACTATATATCTGTATGTCTGTGCACGCTTATCTTAGAAACGGCTAAACCAATTTGGATGCGGTTTTTAGAAATATATATGTAATTATCTTCACTTAACGTTTAGTGTTTGTTTCATGTAAATCTGTTAAGAAATAAAAAAAATATGTCCATTACGATTACGTACCTATTACGGTACCAAGCAAATCTTCTTCTATACATGTTATAAATCTATAGACAAATATTAAAAAAATATAGAGCCAGGATATGAACGAATAATTAAGAGAATTCATTTCTAAAATTTTAGAGTTTTTTTGTATGTTTATCTGTTTCTCTTTTAGCTGTGCATGAAACAAGGAAAAAATATATACCCCATGTAACTAACTTTTATACATTAAAATTTAGCGTCACTCTGAATAACATTTACTTTTTAACTTTCATTGTACACTCTGCACTCTATCAAAAGATATGTGTATTTAAAGTATTCAAGAAATGTATCTTTTTACATATAATAAAACTGTAACTGATGGCTGTCTGTACATGGAAAATATTTTCTCAAATTCATAATACCTTTACATAACAAGAGAACATTATGTCTGTTCGTCTGTATGTTTGTATATCTATGTCTGTATGTTTGTGCTTGCTAATCTCAGACATGGATTGACCAGTATCAATGCTGTTTTCGGGCTTATATTGTCATGGGCTTTACTTTACATATAATGTTTTTTTATTTAAATCGGTTAACAAATAAAAAAGTTAATAATTTCTTATTATAGTACCATTGCGGTAAGACATTTTGTAAAAATTTAAATAGTGGTTCTCACCTCAGGGAATAATAAAATATACCCTTGAAAACAAAAAAAAAAAAAATTGTCATAAAAAAAATTCGAAAATTTAAAAGTAAACTAGAAATAGTCCGCTAGTTGAAATCTACGCGTGTGAAGTCACAGGCACAACTTGTTTAATAATAATAATGTGATCGCAATATGTTTTTAGCTAGCCTTACCGGTACGGGTAACAAACATCATCGCAGTAAATTCTCCCTCCTTCTACGATAAGCTTTATGCTCTCGTAAAGCCAATGCTGCCTTCTGCAGTCTGCGATATTGTAAGTAGATTTAACTTTTTTATGCATATCTATGGCATAGAGACTTGAAATTTTGGTAACAATATTCTTTACGTCGTTCAAAAAATTTCTTCATCGTTAGTTTTGAGGGCGTTCGTTAAAAAAAATATCATTTTCAAATTTATGGCTAAAAATATTTTTACTAAAAATAACTTATCTTGAATATAAATCTCACAATTGCTTTGGGGAATTAACACAACGTTTTTTGCAGATACATTTCTTCCCAGACCATGAAGGTTTATACAAATATGTGGATAGAAAAGATTTGCCAGTGGAGTATGGAGGAAAGGCGCGAAGCATCTTGGAGCATGATAAAGAATGGTACATTAACTTGGATCGAGAAAGGTATTAATGACCGCGAGATGAAATTTTAATCTCTGATAAAAGTATAAATTTCGAAACAGATTGTTGGTGTTTTTGTTTTTTGTACGACTGTTTGTTTTGTTTGCTTTTTCTCAAGAACTACTGGCCGGACTTTAATGAAACTTTATATGTTACTGACTCAATTTGCTAGTACTTTAGGCTTTCTATTCCATTATTTTTTTAAAAGAATGAAAGCCTTGTTTAAATATAGTGTCGTAAAATAATACATATTTGTAAGATTCTTTATTGTTTTAATTTCTGTAACGTTTTATTTTTTTTACAGAAAAATGTTTTTAAATGAGAACCTATGGAAAGCGGACTTAAAGAAAAAAAGGAAAACCAATACAAAAGATGATAATGATATAATGAACGGATCATTTAAAACTCTTTCAATAGATTAATAGTTAATCTAATAAGATACAATATAAGACGGGTTGAGATTGTGTAATTAATAATTATGTACTTATATCAACAACTTAATAATCGAATTAAAATTAATTATTTTAACTATTTCAAACTTTAAGATTGTCATGTTTACTGATTATTAAACTTGAGATTTAATTTGAAAATAAATGTATGTTATATGAATATATTTTGGGAAAAGATAGGTATATGTACTTTTCGCAACTATTTTCAAATAGTGTAATAATAAAAAATAAAACAATATTTCTATAAAAATCTTATATTTATTTTATTTTTAACTTTTATACGTAACACTCAATAAAGGAATATGCAAACATAATCAAATATATTAGAATTTACAAAAGAATTGCTATTTTATATAATATCACGGATACATATCCAATACAAGTACAAAATAGTACAATGTCTACAAAGGTACATCTAGTGCTTATATACTTCTAAACTTGCAGCCATTAGACTCGTTCCCTTAAGGCTTCAAAAGGTTCAATAACTTAAAACCAATCATAAAAATTATAAATGTATTGTCTTCAACACTTATGAAATATATATTCAGGTTATATCCTAACTTCTAGTAGGTTCTACAGCTACAGATAAGCAGCCCTAATCGAAGGCCAGTGTCCTGAAGGATCCCGGCAGGTCGGTCTCGCGGGCGGCGCGGGACGGACGGAGTTTCTCCTCCACACACCACAATGAGTCGTTGGAAAGGAACCAGTCTCTGAGGAATGAATTAAACACGTCGTAATAGATGAAGAAGATGAGAATCAGGAGAAGATCAATTGAGTTGGCTTTATATTGTTAGAAATAATTAAACCTTGTAGTGCCATCTTCTACGAAGGGGACTGTCAGAGAGAGAGAGAAACCCTAGTTTTACTTCCATGTACTTTATTTCTCAAGGGTTACAATGTGTTTGAAACTCAACTGTAATGAGATATGAAATACTTACCGTCATACCTCAATCGTAAACTTAGTATTCTAAAGTACAGAATGTCTCTAAATTACAGGATGACTCTAAATTACATAGAGACTCTAAATTAATGGAACTACGAATAGATCTTTGTTAATACCTTTTGGCTTCAATTCTCTTGATCCAGTACCTCTTGATCTGGGCGATGGAGCCAGCCGAGCCCCCGTACTCTTCAGGCAACAACTCCAGCGGTACGTCTTGGTATAACGTGTCTGAGTTCGGCTCATGGAATTTTATCTGATAATAATATTTTTATTGGTCAAATACCAATGCTAGTTCGTTTCAAAGTTATAGATAATTCAATTTTATTTAAAAAGATTCAGAATTTATATTAAAACCATTATTACATTTGGTTATAATATAACATTCTGAATATTTATAACAAATTAAAATGGATAAAATCTAAGACACAAGGTTTATAAGAAGAAATTAACCTTTTTTAAAAGAGGGCCTTTTCTGAGATTATTTAAATTTCTAGAGATACCTACTTTTGATTACAATAGAATATTAAATATTTAAGTGTGTCATTTACACAAAATTAAATATTATAATAAATAAGGTAAATTTTAGTCTTAATAATTAAAATGTTAAGATATTTTCTGATATCAATAATATAATGTGTAGGAATGATATAACTTCTATTTTATTTCTATATTACATATCAAATAATATAAATTAATATAAATAAAGTTACTTACCAGTTTCGCGACTTCAGCATTTAAAAAAGGTTTGCAAACAGCAAATAGTTTGCCGATGTATGCAGGAGTGTTGATAATATGGACTTGTTTCAATCTTATAGGTATGGCTTCCTGTAATTAAGTTGGGTTATTTTATTATAAATAATTTAAATAATTACAGAATGAATAATAATACGATACGGGCAAGATTCGAACCCGCGATCTCTGTTAAACCGTCCCGTCGATCTTACAATTGAGCTGCCGTATCCGTTCGTTCATCGTTCAATTTAGAAGAATATTATGTTCGCCTTTATGAGGACGGAAATTCTATTAGGTTTCTTTCGAAAATCTTAGCCGATGTTTCTAATATTTAAATAATCTTAACATTTTAAATACATGTTTATATATATTCCAAATGCCACCACACACACACACGTATATACGTATATATATTATTTATTTAACTATGGGTAACTATTAGTAGTAGTAGTATAATTATAAAGATGTCACAGCCTATTATTATGATTTTTCCGTTTAAGAATCCATTATTATGCAATTTAAAACGAATTTTTGAATAGTAATATTATATGAAGATAGAAAAAACCTAATCACTGTTATTGTATGAATTAATCGGAAATACAAACATTATAAAAATTAGATATCTTATATATCTTATACTTATGTATCTTTGTATATTCTGTTTTGTCATAGAACAAATGTTGTTGGGTTTGATGTAGAGAAGCTGCCTACAAGAGGTGGTCAACTAATTATATATATGTATATGGTTCATACTACATACCTGTGTATACAACATGTACTTCCGAAGCACAGCCAAGTTAATTTTCCCCAAGAATTTAAGTGTAATATTCGTCGCATCGAATATTGGTATCTCCCCTGAAGGTATATCATCTTCCTCAGTAAGTCGAGTATCAGCAAGCATGAAGAACGTCTTAATACTATCTACAAAGTTAAAAAGTTCATAGTCGGGGTTGTTCAGGCGATATATAAAGACTTTGTAATTCTCTTTTGTTTTGTTCGGCAATGGCAGCATGTCTCTGAAAATAATCAATAACTCATTAAATGTGAACATACTTCTAACAAAAAGTTTTTTAAATAAACCTGCTTTTTATTTAAAGGAACTTATTTCTTGTAATAATTTATATAATTAAAACTGAAATGGTTTTAAAAAAGTTTAGAAAAATAAAATGCTTGTTTACAATAAAAACAGTCGCATTTAAATTCGTTAGTTAAAACTGAAAAGGTAATTAAAAATAGTTCTACAAAAAATAAAACGTAATTAAAATTAAACAATACTTGGAACAACAATATTCAAAAATTTTTTTCAAAATAAAACTAGCAAGAAAATGGTTAAAACAACTATTCCAGAACTTATTACAATAATAAAAAAAACTTCTAACAATACTGATCCTAAAATAAAACACTGGCACTTTTATTAAAAAATAATACAAGAACAATAAAATAAATACTCAAACGATATTAATTTCCTCTTTTTTTATAATGCATAAACAAAAACAGTGGTTTTAGCAGCTTATTACGTCAATATTTTTTATGACGTATATCAGTATACTAATTTATTCATAAACAAAGTCGCTTATGAGTATATAATAAATAATATCCTATATAAAAAGGCCAGAGAACCAGTTATATTAATTCCAAGGAATTAGTAAATGTAGAAAATAATTTAGTATTTTTTAATATAATATTATGTTATTCGTTTTGCAGGTTTTAAATATTTCGTGCTTGCTTTGTTCAATATTTAATACTATATATCTAGAAACTATAAACTATATCCAGCAAGTTACATCATAATAGGTTTAGTATTTTGCAAGATACAAATGTTAAAAATTCTAATTTTAAGATCTGTGTCATGTTTTAAACATATAGCTATTATTTTTATCGAAAAATCTTGAATGAACCAACAGTTTCTTGCCTCATTATTTTTATTATATGAACAGGTATTAATACTAATTCGCGTTTCAGGCCTGAACAAAGAAGATTCCCAAAAAAAACTTCTCTCCCAATATCTTCCCCGAAAAAAAGGGTGAGGGAATAACATTCCTTTTTTAAAGATTCAACTTGAAGCTTACGTGATTTCAAGGACTCTTCGGATCTCCGGAGACCAGGGGTCCCGCTTCAGGAACAGCTCAGGTGCGGTGGAACGAATGGTGAAGAACAAGTCAATAGTACTCTTCACTCGCTCCATGCTTTGACCGCAGCTTGTATAGAATCGACGGAGAAGAACATCCTCTACAAAAAGTACAGTTTTTTTTTTATCTTTAAACATGTATAGTCATGTTAAGCTTATTTAAATAAACATTGACATCTTTTCAATGTTTATCTATACTGCAAAGTTAGAAACATTGGTTAGGATTTTCGAAAGAAGCCTAATAGATATTACCACGATTAAAACGGTCACATATAGAATGCTTAATTCATTGAGACGGACAGCGATACGGTAGCTCAATTGGTAGATCGACGGGACGGTTTCCCAGAGGTCGCGGGTACGAATCCCTGCCCGTGTTGGTTTATTTTTCATTCTATATTTATATAAAAGTTTTTTTTTAATTTATAATATTTAGAATTTTTTTGTACTTGCACAGGAATTTTAAGTATTTACCGGGTATAGTTTTAACATTTATCTTAACACCCATATATTCACATGAGATGATATGAGATACCCACAATGATAAATAAGATGTGAGATAATTTATTTTACATAAACATCACGTCTTTTATTCATAGACCAAGAAGTTACTGTAAATATACACACTAGTCAATCTTATCTTTCATTATCTTTTATCACTTTTACCTTTTTAACTTTCATGCATATTATTTAAGTTATTACAGAACTTTTGACATTTAACGCTTTATAAAACAATAGATTTCTTTGACTAATGTTGCGTTGTCACTTACCATTGTAGATTAGACACGACTTACGTAAGAACTTATTATTCAGTACTCAAACTAAGGAATGAAGGAACACCTGTTGAATTTTAAACAGCATTACTTAAAGAGAATTTGGAAATAATGTTGCCTCTCAATACGAATACGAATGTTTTGTATTTGTATACAACAAATAAAATAATCGTTATATATTTTTGTAAACCATTTTATGATCATTATTTCAAATGAATAAGCACAAAATAAGCATTATTTAGGAAACCGCTATTACGAAACTAAATAAGTAACATTATTTTTTGTTGACGGCAGGATATCCGACAAATATTATCAAATCTCAGTAAAGTTAATTTAAATTGGTAAACAGATCTATGTATTAGTTAAATAAATTAAAACAGTAAATAATATACGATTATTAAGATCAAACAGACAAACAGATGCAACATGTTCCCTTTTTTATTAGTAGTCTCATAATCGTTATTTCATTATATACAATATGATATTTATGTTACCTTAGTTACAAACAAACATTAAAAATAAATGAATTTATTATTTAAATTCTTATTTTTTTAACATTGCGCGTCTATACTTGATACCGCCATCTTGATTATATTAAAATAAATATATATAATTAAACATTATATCCAGTAAATTACAATACATATTGTGGTTGGTATTAAAGTTTAAACTGAACTTCTGATAAAGCTAATAGAATAAAATCACTTTTTAGGTCTTTAGTTGAAAAATACAATTAACAATGTTATGAATAAGTTCTTCCTAACAGTGTGATGTAAATGTAACGATATAGATCTATAATTTATTTATTTTTTTCCAAGTCAATATAAGTATTAATAATAAAATATCGTAAAATGTGTACTCAGTCACTGAAGTGTGCATTACCAAGTCACAATATAAATTATACTTACATTATATAATAATATTTAATTATATTATTACAGGTATAACATTTGCATACGAATTATACAAGAGTAATATAAAAATAAATATATAATAATAGTTAAACAACTACAAGTTAAAAGATAAATATAAAGACGTAATTTATGTTGTTTATTTTTTTTAACTTTTATTTATTTATTACTTTTTTTATAAAGGCGTTTTTTTGAAACTATTATTTTAAATTAAAAATCGCTTGTCCTGGAAATCCTGGAAATGATAACGAGATGTTTAAATTATTGCAATGTCATCGCTACTTGATTTAAATTTAAATTAAGGCAATTAAAAATTGGTAAAAATCACGTTCAAAGTTTTGTTACAAAGATAGATAGATACAACCGAGGACAGTGAAAACGTAATTATAATTGAAGTAAGTACCTATTTAAACACAAAATTCATGTGACAAAACAATGAAGTCCAAATTATTCATTAATACACTGACGCGATTAGTTGTCATATCTAGTTTCTTAAAATCAAATATTCTTAAAGTTTGTATGAAAAAGAAACTTTATTAAGTAGTTCTTGTACTCGTTACAATGCACACTTCCATACCCTACTACAATATGAGATGTATATTCGACACAGTTCATTGACCCACAAATATCTTCATTGGAAACTCTTTCTTTTAACTGGTTGCTAAAAAACCCGCGACCTACAAAATGAACTACGAAATACTATAAATAATATCACTATTATAATATTGTGATCATCACATTTTGTAAAAGTATAAATAAAATATACGTTTTAAATAACAACCAGTCACTTTTTAAACAATATTCATAGTTAATGTACACGCACAGTACTTTTACTTTGAGACATGTAAAGAATTAGGAACAGAGTCAACAAAATATAAAAACTTTCTAAAACTATTAAATTCAAATTCATGATTTGTATTTTATATTGTACTTTCATGAATTAATAAAATTAATAATTAAAACAAATATCAATTTATATCTAATATTAAATATCAGATGCCGTAATGTATATATATTATGTGCAATTAGAAAACAAATATAAACAAGACATTTAAACATTTGAATCGACATAATACTGGGTTATATATTTACACATTCTACTTATAAACAATAGTCAGTAGACGTAATTAATAAAAAACATTTTTGGATTCATGATCAAAATGTCAAGCACACTTTTGTTTCAATATTTTTGCACTTCTCTATTATTGAAGCGAAAGTGAAGTAAGTGAATTGAGGAATTAATATATTTTGAATACTGGTCACTCTGGTTAATGGCGTATTGTTGTTTATACAATGAATAATAAGCATTTGATTATAAAATATAAGTCACCTATATCGTTTGGTAGATGAGGTTGTTTGGAGAGCCATTCCTTTATTGGAACTAGGGCAGTATTCCATTCCACTTCTTGGTCTGGCATTACTGAAAAGAAAAAATATGTATAATATTATCTATATTAATAACCTATACGGTTTATAAATCATTTAAACGATCTCTTGATAATTACGTTTATAAATAAAGAAAAAAATATATTCATTATTCAAAGTAACGACCTTTTCTGCCTTCACTTAAAAATATTATTGACATGAAATACATAAACAATATATGAAGGTCATTAATTACTTATTAATAGTTGTAATAAATCGTCAAGATTAATGAATTGTACAATAAGATTAAATAATCACTACGTATATAGGGCTGCCATCTTCTAAAAAAAAAAAGAAGCCTGACTCTGCGATGTACTAGGCTGGACATTTTGTCCTAAAAGCCGGTTGCAAGTACCTACGTATTTTTTTAAATCGACAATTTTCTCTATTCGGCTTTTACAACCGGTTTTATCTAAAACGTCATTTTCTTTTGAAATCATCATATAAAATTCTTGACATGTGATTTTTAAATTACACAATGTGTAGGTACATCATCGTATCAATTGTTCAAAAATGTCCGGCTAAAGCCGCACAGATGGCAATCCTATACGTGCATCATACTAACTGTATTGAAAATGTACATCTAGATGTGTATATTTAAAATAAATAACTTATTGTATTTATTTTCTAACAATAGACTTTATAATATTTTTTGATGTATTTTCACAGGTTACTTGTAAAAAGGTTGTATAGCATACTGATTCCGAAACATTAGCAAACTACAACTTATCTAAAACATAAAACCGAAGGATAAAAACATAAAATCGGTAATAGGTGTTCCAACTTATAGAATCTAAAGTGAAAGTATATGAAGAGTTAATGCCTGTAACTAAGTCGTTGCATGCATTGGCTTATGTAATGTCGGATAGAGAGTCAAATTTTTATTAATGTTGTGTTTTTTAAAATGTTATATATGTAGGTATATAACAAAAGAAGAAGTCATATACATATAAGAAGTATATCATTGAAATAATTTTAACGCATTAAGGTAGTTTATAATTTGGATTTTAAACTTTAAATTTAACCTTGGTTTTCTACCTAAAATTTTAAAATTTTATTTTAAATTTAAAATTTAGCATACATTTTATGCGGTACTTACCTAAATCTGTTTAAAATAGTTGTATATTAATGTTTTGTGAAAATATATTATATTAGGTATGATTATTTCTTTCTAATTTCTTCACTTCCTGTTATGATGTTTGCTTAACAAGTTCCTGTCATTGTCAAGTTGTTTGATTGCGTTACAATTCTAGGAAAATCTAGTTGAAGTTTGAACCGTCAATATTGTTACCTAGCTATAAATCCATTAGTCTTGATTTAAGTAAAAAGTGGGTATTGATAAAGATAGTAAGTAGGTGCTTAGCGTTGCACAAGTTGACCAACATAGTTGAGTAATTTAGAAAATATCGTGCAATATGTTAACAAACTCTAGCTCGTAGAGATTAATATTTGATAACATGTGGTCGGTATTTGAGTAGAGTAGACACTTACATATTTTCATTTAAAATAATGTTTTTTTTCTATTTATAGGTATAGTTCATCATGACCATATTGACGTCACATATTACCTTCAGCTTTATTTATCAGCAATAATTGCTTACTTCGTGGGGCGTCCCCATTGCACTTACACAAGGTGACCTTGTAAGTTGTATGTGCAATGTCAAAGTCAGTTATAAAAACTTTATCAAAATATTAAAAAATAAAGAAATGATTTGACAGCCCTGTGTTTATTATTTTCTTATGTTAAGTAACAGGATATGATTGTAATTGCTATTAAGTCTTTTAATTTATTAAGATTATTACACTAGTTTCGACAAAATAATTTATGTTATGTTATGCCTTATGGGATCGTTTGTATTTTAATAATAATAATTCAGTATTTTTCAATACATAGTAAAGTACCTTATACTTTTATTACTAATACGAATAATCGAAGTAGGTAGGTATAATACGGAATGAATTGAGGATTATATTCATTACCAACTATTCGTTACTGGCAGTATGTAGGTAGGTACCTACAGCCTTGATAGAGTTAAAATAATATTACCTAAGTTAATTTCTAAGGTATTTTAAACTTTTGAGTACCTACTTAATTTTAAAAAATCGACAAATTATTTACACAATTCATATCATAATAAAATTCAAGAATCATTTAAACTCTAAAGTAATTAAAAAATTTTCCAGTTTTATAGGTAATGTTTCACAAAATTTTACCAAATAAATTTGCTTAGATTGCAAAAACTTAATGAGTATATATTTTTAATAACTTGCAATAAAAGTATAACATTTTAATAGTTTTTTATTTATACACAATATATAATAAAACAAAAAAAGCGAGCAATAGATTTAAAGTATTATAGCATAATATCAAGGAAGTTCATAATAAATCTAGCATTTTCTGTTTTTTATCTGTTGTATTTATGTTGATAGCAATTATGATTCCAACCTCGTTTAAGGTCGCATTGTTAGCTATAACATTTAATAACGAAGAATTATATATAATTATACTTTATGCAATATATAGATATTATGTAGCGACCTTCGACCTATATTTCAAAATATCGTTGTATATTATATTTAAAAAAAAAAGAATCAAATGGAGACAGTGTTAGATTTTATATTAAAGTTTTTAAGAAGATGATTTAAACTGTTTTATTTTTATAGGTACACTAAAAACAAAAGTAAATAATTAATGATCGCCAGCTATTGCAACTTGTATGATAGGTAATTAAACTATTTTGTTTGCAAACTTTATGCGTAAAACCTTCGTCTGGGCAAGATGTAGAAATGATGTAAGGCTTAGATAAACGGAAAAAATCTAATAATGTTAATTAAGCTTATAGATTATGTGCACACGTTAGAATTTACAATAAATGCTACTTAACATGTCAACGTTGTTTATTTATTAGCGAATAAAATAAATACCAATGATTTTATGAAATAAATAGTATTATATAGGTATTTCGAGTTTGTTTCGCAAAGATAAGACTACGTATTTAAATGTTTGAAAGCTATATAGTATTATAGACTCAAGGCAATCTTGTCTAAGCTTTAACAATTTACAATCCTTGTTTTTTCTAAACTGTTATTTTAGTGTTATTAGTGTCATAGGTTTAATCCTTGAACTATGTAACGTTTTTTTTAGAACAGTCTCCCTGTATAGTAACAAATTAGTTTGTTTTTATTTAGTGGCCACAACAAATATTTTTAAGAGAAAGTTTTATGAGCATGTCTAAACAGACAATTAATTAACGTCTTTTGAAAACCAGTTAGTTATTAAACTCAATTTTTTACCTTATGCTAACACAATAATAGCAAACACTACAAATTAATTTTCTATTTATCTATTTGTTTAAAAAAACCGAGA
Source organism: Napeogenes inachia (assembly GCA_959347355.1). NCBI lineage: Eukaryota > Metazoa > Arthropoda > Insecta > Lepidoptera > Nymphalidae > Napeogenes > Napeogenes inachia. The sequence goes on from OY365797.1 coordinate 8,185,032, forward strand.
CGTTAATAAGATTTAGATAAAAAAAATATAAATCTTAAACATAAATCATATATTTTAAACATATATATTACAATAATAATATAACATTCAGAACTTACTTAATATTTCCTTGCAAGCAAATTAAAACTTATTTACGAAACATATGTGTATTGTTGACACTTTCTAAACCAACGCGCACTCTTATTGACGGTTCGAAGCAAACTGAAGAATAAAGAGTGAACTGTGAAGAGTTGTAGATAGAAGAGTACCGAGTAGAATAGAGACGAGTGACGAGTGCGAAATAGTAATTAGTATCACTTAGTGTGTACTAAATTATCTACCAATCCAGTACTCTGAAGTCTTTACTAGTTGCCAAACGACATTTTGAAACTTCATTATTAGATCCCATCATCAGTCGGACTAATTTATTACTAGATTACCATCTTCAATCGTTGTATTTAGTTTTGTCGAGATTAAAAAAAAACACAAAACTTTTTTCCCATACGTAGGTGAAAGTTTAAAAACTGTGCTGTATGCGACGTGGGCATCTACCAAATCTAAAATGTTTGGCTCGGTGATCAAAATGCCTAACCGCTTCAGAAACAGGCTCTCATATTATATGTAACTATCGGCATGAAACAGTGTACATGGGCTAAACTGCGCAGAAGTCTAAATTAAGGTATCTGAGGGGACTGCGAGGGATGAGCTCGTACGTAGCGCTGATTGGCTCTCCAGTCACTTTACGGCCTTCATACGTATACGTCCTTCAAACGTATACGTCCTTTATACGTATACGTCCTTTATACGTATACGTCCTCTATACGAATACGTCCTTTATACGTATGTTGGCGATGCAATGGCGTCTATTTTAGGAACTCTACGAAGCTAATGAATGAGGACTTAGGTTATAAGTTTTGATATTGTTTTTTTCCAGTGGTCAGGGTAGTTTATATTTTTGTATAATATATAGTAATAAATAATAGAACTATTTTTTTGTATGTATATAGAGCGGCCCATCTGGGGAACGACGTCCCGAGGGCGTCTCAGATTGAGACACGAACCTCGGCTCGGGGCGTCGTTAGTCAGGAGGGGACAAAGGGTTCTATAATAGAACTATGTAGACAAAATTCCTTCTGATGTCGTAAATATGATTAATAAGTGACGGAAAAATATTTTTTTATAAAAACTAGGTACAATATCAAAAAAATATTTTAAGAAACATAATAAATTTTGGCAAAATGGTAAGCGCATCCTTAATTTGTAGAAGCAAATATCACTAGTATCCTATGTAAATGAATAGTTATAGAACTCATGGTGAATAGTTATACAGTGTTTTGATATTGTTGACAGTGTTTGTTTTACTATTTGCAATAATATTCAAAATAAAGCCGTATAATCTTCAATGCATACTTACCTATGTATTATGAAAAAGGCAGTTTTGACGTTCTTTAGTTGTCACTTGTCAGCTCTCAGTTGACAGTTGATACTTGATACTTGTAAGTACTAACGAGCAATTTTAATTAGTATTTACTGATAATAACCTATTTTTTTATAAGTATTTCATTAAATGTTCATTTAACATGTTTAATATTAACATAACACGGCTTTACTATGTTTGCACCAAAACTCCTATTAGAAATTTAAGGAATCGAACCCAACATTTCCGTGAACGTAATCCAAATCCTGGTTTAAATAATAGACTACAAGCTTTTAGAGAAGATGGGGTCAGGATAAACTCTGATGACGCAGAAGAATTTATTGAACAGTCTGATAGCAACTTCTACAACGTAAATAATATTTCTTCTTATCTTTAATTTGTTTGTTTTTATTTCTTCTGTTTATTTTCGTTATGTATTGATAAATATATCACTTATTTCCTCTTCAGGTCGGTCAAACTTACAATGAACATTTGAATGAGACACTTATTGGCAAACATGAACTGAGACATCATATAGTCAAAGAAAGATATTTTAAGGAAAACATGCCAAATCTGCTAACATGGAGTGAAAAAGAACAAATACGTCACCTCGCTACAACAGAACCTGATGAATGGACACCGCAGAAAATTGCAGAAAGCTTCCCCATCACTGAATTAGTTGCAAAGGTAATCATTGTTATTAGTAATTAATTTAGTGCATTTAGATTATAATGCATAGTTCTTACATTTATATGGATTGTTTGATTTCTGTTAAACAATAAAGTGATCTTTATAATTCTAGAAATTGCTAAAATATCCATGGAAACCTGCTTCAGAGCAAAGAATAGCTCGTCATGATGCTTCTGCCATGAGGAACTGGAGGGAGCTTAAAGAAGGAACTCTTGACATACCTGAAAATTTACGACAATACTTTCTTAAATTCTCAGATAGATCAATACCACCTCTGAAAAAAAAATCGGTCAAAGTGGACTTGTCCCCAAAAAACTTAGGTGAATTTGAGCAGATTGTAAGAAAATGTGCTATAAATGAACAGAATAAAGTGAAATATGAAAAAGTGAATCAGGAAAACAATTCAACAAAAGAAAAAAAAAGAAGTCAGCCTAAAAAAGATGAAATTGTTACATTGGATGAATTATCAAGAAAAATAAAGAACAGATTGGAGCAAGGTAATGATGTCAAAGTAAATGATCACATTATTGTAGATTCTATTAGCACTTTAAAGACAGAAACCCGAAATAATGTATCAATGAATACAGAAATAGAAATTATAAGCGAAGACAAGGAAAATAAACTTACAAATTTTAAGATGTCTGATGAGATCTTCGTTGACAGTTATCCGGAAAGAATAAGGGTACCAAAAAGTGCTTACAAAAAAGGTGCTACATATAAAGTCAATGATTGCTTTTATGATGATGATGGTAGGATTTTGTATAGAGTGATGGGAATGAGTAACTGATTATGTATTGTAATTATAAGTTATAAAATATAATAATAAAACACTTTATTAAATGAAGCCATATATTTTTTATAAAAATTATATCCATCTCATACATCCATTACATTAATTTAAATTTGTAATCAATAAAAATTTAAAATCAGTATACAATAATCATTATTGCCTGTCTTTTGATTACCTTTAGATATAATAATATCTAAATACATTAAAAATAATGTGGTATCTAGTTCATTATAAAAATACATCTGAGTGACTAACCATTGTACATACAGTATGGAACAAAAAATATGGCTAAAACATCACTTGAGGCTAACAACTATGAAGCCATTACATTATATACATGTACCATTAATATGACTTATATAACCTGTATGTTAATAAAACCTGTCAAACAAATTGCGTCAATTTAAATATTTTCTTAATCTAGAATTGAATAAATATCTTGTTATTGAATGCTTTCAAAATCTATTTATTTGTTATGAGTATTCATGTTGTAGACAAAATATTTAGTTTTTTATTTAGGCCGCATAGGGGCGTAGCGATTACAATTAGCAAGAATTATTAAAAGCTTAAAACTTATCACCAGTTTCAGAATGTATTACATCGATATTCTAATACGTATTGACACTTACCCGAATACTTTATATTTTGGCAGTCACGTGATAACTTATCTCTAAATTTCACTCTAGACGAAAACAGTGCAGTGACTTTGGAATGCCTAAACTTGCGGAAAATTCAAAAACAAAATGATCTATATTCAAAATATTATTTACAATAAATTTTAACTGCGATTCCAAGTCATGTCGCATTAGCACCAGCTATCTTAAAATGCTAACACATGCCAAAATGCAAAGTAAACATCATGTATTTAGTCAAACCAGCGCGATATATACAATACAATATATGTACATAGTAAATACGTAAAGAGTAGTACATACTACATACGTGAAATAGTAATTACATTATACATAATACATATTAGTATTTGTAGTTTATACCTACCATGTTTTGACTGACTAAAAATGACAATAAGCAGAGTCTACTACAGATTTGTAATTGCTAAAAAGAATGAATCCCCATAATTAAAACTTTTATGGAGTAACGAATTATCTTTTAATTTTCTTGTTGTAGTTTTTATTACGAGAGCTCTTCTAGCGATATTGGGATATCATATTGTATTAATATAATATTGAGACGGGAGCATATCAAAGTTTTAAAATATAGACCAACCTTCCACAGTTCCAGGCAGGCGGCGTTAAATATAACATATATATGTAACAAGCAAATGTTTTTATAAATCTTATGCAAAATAAGCTTTTACAATAAAGTTTGCCACAGAGTTTTTGCTAATGACGCTCGTCCTTTGTAAAATGCTGCTTGATCTTAATAAAACTGGCCGTTTATAAATTGCATCCATCAATTATAAATTTAACTTAATATTTAGCATATCTGGTGTAATATCCTAAATTACTAGTGTACTAAGTCTTGCTATGAAAGCTCACAAGATAATAAACATTTGATCCCGATATAGGACGGGCGTAAAGCAAATTAAATTATTTTTAACTTACAAAATGGACGGCTGCCGTAACCTTCAGGTGACAAACAAACGTGTTAAATATTCGTCAGCGTGCATGTCATACGTATTTACAATGTTTTAAAATATATTTAAAAAATAAATGTATTTCGAATTCATGTTTTTTAAGTTATGCAGTAACTTAGTCAAAATAAAAAAATACTGAGCAAATATAAAATTTTGGTAATAAAAACAATATTGTTTAAATTATTCCAATTATATTAACATTTTAAATTATGATAATGGATCAAAAATATTATATTTTTTGTTCTTATTTTTTAATTAAATATATAATATATTTAATTATAATTCAAACAAGCAAAAACTTTGGACCGTACGCCAGTTATTGTCGCTTAATAATATATTTATGAAAAATCAACCTAAAGATTTAACCATATATCTTCTTAAGCAAGAATTCTAAACATATTTTATCAAACTATTTCATATGTGTTTGACAAATCATCAAACTTCAAACAACCGATTTCAAATTTTTAATAACTTTAAATTAAACTATTTTGAAACAACCTGCGCATATTCTTAAATCTTGACATGAGACAATATATCATATTCTTACTCGCATATCATAATACTCCTAATTGTTACTGAAGTTCAAAATAGTTAAATTTAAACCCATCCATATCTATATATCCAAATTTCAAAGTCAATTCACACTAACACATTTGCATTCGAACATACAAACAACACAGCATCCTTTATATTAGACAGATCACAAAATATTTTATATTTTAATTAATACGGTTTTAATAAAAATATGTTCGTACTTTTCAAGTATTCAATACACTCACAATTAATATAGGAAAATAAAACGGACTATCTAAAATTACCGCAACGTAAGAAAAAAAGTCGTAAGATGGCAATGGCAATTCTTAAAGATAACCTTTCAGATAATTCCTGAGTGCGTAGTATTTTTAGTAATCCCCACCGTTAAGTTTGGGATTTTCCCTTCACACATCATGTTATATCAGTCGTATCCTGTTTTTTTTTTTGAATGACAACAATTTCGTAAGTATAAATAAGTATGTAATAATTATGTAGTAGTAAAGACAAAATATCTACCATTTATTATCGATAATGATATTTACGTCAACATCGTGTCGTTTAAGTAGTGCTGGAAATACCGGTAGTAGGGGTGATGTCTATTATTCGAAATCAATGAGAGTCGTTTGAAGTAGCGTGTGCAAAATTAGTATTAAGGGTGCCGTCTACTAGTCAAATTCAATCGTGAGTCGCTTGAAGTAGCGCCTGCAGAAACATTTATAGGGGAAGAATCTAGACGAAATCTGTCGAGAATCGCTTGTAGTTGCGGGTGTAGAACCGGTAGTAGGACTTCCCCTACTATTAGAAATCAATCAAAAGTCGTTAGAACCGGTAGTATGGGAAGTTTTTACTAATTGAAATCAAATAAAAGTAGCTTGAAGTAGCGAGAGCAAAACCGGTAGTAGGGGGTGAGGTCTACTCGTCGACGTCCAGCGTTAGTCGCTTGAAGTAGTGCCTGCAGCAGACGGCGGTGTGCGAGGGCGGGAGGTCCTGCGGCCGCGCGTCCGGTCCGAGGCGCTCCACCGCGCGCGTGTACTCGTGCTGGAATGACGTCACGTCAATCTTGTGCTCGCCCAGCGCTGCCATCGCCAAGAACAGGATGTCTCTGTGGATTTCGGATATCGATTTAATATTGAACAAAAACCACTAACACTACATCTTATGATTATCAATATTAATCCAGAATCGTTCATTCGTCTGGTAAAAATTATGATACCAAAAGGTCCTATATTATTAACGTTAATTAAAAACGTTTATTGGGTACCTGTAGAATGAGTAGTATCGCTTGTTGGCACAGGTGGCTTCCCGCCACGCTGCTAACTTCCTCACTGCCTCGGACAGGTCATTGCTCAGTAGACCGTCTAAAACCGTCGCAACGATCCTGAAAGATCATTCAAATATAATAAACAATAGAATGAGAAACCGATCGAGATCGAGAATTTTTAAAACTAAATACCGAACTACCGTGTGTTACTGTAGCGTACGTTATTGACTCCTGCCTATACAATAGTAGCGTGCACATGCATGCATTCGTTGGGTCATAGGTCGTGACGTGCGTGTGTCAGTATCAGGTTGGTGGAGTGTGTGTGTGTACATTGTGTGTACGTACTCGTTGTTGGGACGGTCGTGGTGTGTGAGCAGCAGTGCCCGCAGCTGCCTGGAGCGCGGCTGTGTGCGTCTCGCTCGCCAGGCGCGGTGCAGGGCCGGCGCCTCGCCCTCTGCCGCACGCGCGCTTTCCCACGAACACACCACGCGTGTACCTGCTGTGATATATGTATTTTAAAAATCAGAATATATAACTGTCAAGTCTTCTAAGGTCAATTGTTGTGGACGTTCTGTAAAGACCTTATTTTGCCGTGTTGGCACATTATCCTTAGGTACCTGGTTTATCCGCATCTGGCAAGGGATCTGAACTCTGATTTTTCGCAGAGAAATTTGGACATAACAAATCTGGAAGGTGGTTTTCGATATTGGCTCTTTCCAGGAACCAAACTAAATTCCAATATACTATAGGATGTGATTCTACAAACTCCGGCTCTGCCAAGGAAGCATCGCCTTCTCTGCCTGAAACAAAAAGATAAGATATGAAAAATGAATACAATACTTCAAATGGTACAAAATTTAATTACTTACCTAATATAGATTCAAATTCCTTCCTCAGCACCAGTGGATTCAAATAAGGCACTGTTAATGTTTCTGCTTGTGTTTGATCACTCCGTAGAATCTGAAAATTAATAAGTACATTATACTTCCATAATGTAACGCGAATGGCAACAATAATAAATTAAACAAAAACTTAATTTTATTAATATTCTTAAGTAACTTTAAAAATTAAGTAAAATGTCCAGTATTTAACTCATAAGGTTGATAAAATATTCTAAAAATCTTTAATTCTTTAAAGTAATGCTGTCATTCGCCCCCCCCGCCAAGACGTCCTCGTTGTACGCCACACATACATATGCACACACACACAGACACCCACCTGCACGGACAGCAGTGGCACGGTATGTCTCCCGCACGCGGTGCAGCGCGTGTTGAGGTTGGAGTCGTCAGCCGCCCAGCCCGCCATGATGTCCTCGTCGTACAAGAGGGCGAGGCACTGATGGCACTGTGAGCATGACGTCATGCGCACTTCTACTGATGTGTTCTCGTATTTTGAGTTGTCCTGAAAATTTAAAGAGTTTGTATATTTGAATTTTCAACACACTATTACAGAAATATCTATAGATAAATATATATAATTAAAATTATAGAATTAGATAATACGAGTTACTTACATTCTGTGTCGGGTACAAGTTATCAGGTAGATGGGATAGGAGCGTGGCAAGTGAACCCCTCTCCATAGTGCACGCTAGCTCCGCGTCACTGGACGCCCGCCTGAAACCCGTGCCGCTTGACCACTCTGTAATACAAAATAAAAATTATAAATATTTTATAGATAAGGTCATCAAATTTATGACTGACGATTCTGACCATTTTGATTTAATTCTGACGAACCATCCCCAGAGTCATCATCGCCAATGAAGCTGGTCAGCGCACTGGTGGCGTTACCAATGGCTCCTTTAACTGGAGTAGAATTTGCTGATATAACTTCTTTCATTTCATCGAACTTTTTCGCCATACTCGTTGCCGCTGACTTCAAACTGCTCAGACCGCTTTGGAGTAACTCATTTGACTTCTTACCGGCTATGCTTGTTGGACTAGAATAAAAATAAAAATATATTTTTTTCTTAAAGAATATGTAATTATACAAAAAAAGCACATGGATTAGATGTTATTTAAACAAAGCGTGAACATTATATGTGGTGCAAGAATGAGATTTAATCAATAAATAAGTTACAAGAGTTATTAGGTAAGGTTAGTTCCCATTAAAAGTAGTTTTACCAACACCTATAAAACCTTCATCGTGTTAGTCTTACCTGAAGTAGTTCTCGATCATTGCTTTGCTGAACTTCATATTTTCCTTTCTCAATGACAGTCTGACGGGCGAATAGCGTCTAAGACAAAAAGCTAGCACTTGGATACGGTGCGGAACATAATAAGGAAAAAATATAATTTAAAACAAATTTGTCCCCATTTATGATTATCATTGACAATTTTTATATGGTGTCAAATGTGTCTTAAAATAAAACAAGCAAAAAAAAAAAGAATAATGCTTTAAAAAAATATGAATGTTTATGTACAATTTAATACTGTACTGGAATCTTATAAAATCATATGGGTTGTGCGCAAAAAACATACAGATCATGCAAAATTAATAACATGACATTAGCTCTTATTTGGCAGCCCTATTGACTAATCATGCTAGACTTAAATATTTAAAGTGTTACGTATTAAAAAAAATAATATAATTTACTGTGCTACTATTATATTATATATACATAATATAGTGTAGTCAATCAATCTTAATACTATAAGATTACACCACACTCACCCAAAACTAATCTTGAGCGTGTTCCCAATAGAAGCCAGGCTGGAAGACACGGTGGCGGGCGCCGTCTCGCTCCTGTGTAGTTTCCTGTCGACAGGAAACTATCCAGCTCATCGCGTTCTGTACGCCGCGGTACAGCGTGTACCAGTAGTACACTTACACAGTACACCGGTACACTGTACCCGCGGCATGTACATACTAGCACTACTGTTAGCGGGAGCGAGGTTAACGTGCACAGGTCAGGATTTTGGGAAAGTTATAAAAAAAATCTTGAATAGAAATCACGTAATTCCCGTATCGCGGGGATTTTACAAAAAGATAAATTAAAGAGGTAAAGTACACCCAGACTAGAAACAACATCTGTAAATAACACAAGGATTGATCCGTCCGATGTGAGAATCGAAATCACAATCTAATCAGTGGATCACCAACCACTAAACCAATAGGTCTATTAAAAATAGTTAGTGTCTAACAAAGAATTGGAGCAATTATCAGTATAGACGAATTTTAACATATGGAAGACGTGCGAGTACAGGAAGCTATATACCCGACGGTCTCCGGCTCGTCTTGGAAGGAGTTACTCCTCTGGAACAGTCTGGGGCTGACGCTGAGGTCGTGCCTGTGGTGCGGATGCAGCGCGGGCGCGGGGGAGGGGTGCGGCGCGGGGGCGGGGCAGGGTTCTGCCAGCGCACCCAGCGGGTCGTCACACAGCACCGGCGTGCGGGGGGACAGCCTGCGGAGAGGGGGCGCGTTATACCTGCATTCTGTTATAACATTAAAACTCAGCCGTACACCCTACAACATGTACATTTAGTAGGTTGACAGTCATTCAGAATGTTAGTTTAGTGCTGATAAAATTATTTTGTTGGTACATGTTGCGATATTATATTTGTTTTAGTTAGTTTGTGATTATTCCCAAAGTTCATGACCGATCACAAACTTTTTTTTAAACCTGCTTTATAATGCTGCTATCATATAAAATCTGGTGACAATCGGTTCAGTAATTCAAGAGAAGAAGCACCAGGGATCGCATTAAAGCCAACGACATGAGCTTCGACAGCTAGGAAGCTGTCCTCAGTTAATAAATCATGGAAACAAACTTGAGGGGAGACGATTTAGTCGTTTCTAAGGCCTCCATTGCCGCCGCTTCCTTGTCCGGCTCCTCGGGGAAGCTGAGTGTTCGGGAACATCGAGACTTAGTGTTTGATGTCCCTGTATAAACGACATACAATAAACATGCCTTCTAATATATTCTAATATTATGAAAATAAAGGGGATTAGTGTAATAATTGACACGTATTTAAAATATAAAATGATGTTTATTTTTAAAAATACAATATATTTACCGCTGGAAAACGATAGCCTTTGCAAGTTCTGCACGATCTGGGCGTCTCCAGCGAAGCTCTCAGAGCGTGTCAGGATACGGTGATCGGAAGGACTGTCTGGACTTACGTGGATAGTCTGTACATAAAAAACAATATTTGTTAACATTTATGACACAAACTAGAATTATAAAAATTTTAATTTAGTATTAATATAAATGTTATACACCCAACATTACTCGACTAACCGCCCCGTTAGTCGAGTGGTTAGCGCAGACGCCTAACGTGTCACGACGCAATGGGGCTCGGGTTCGATTCCCGGCGGAGACAGGCATTTATGTGATGAGCATAGATGTCTGTGTTTCTGGGTTTGGTCGTTTATTAAATATATTCTCAGTATTTATTTGTCTATTTCTATGTATTTGTTTCGTTGTCTAACACCCTTAACACAAGCAAATAATTTGCTTACTTAGGGGTTAGATCAATGTGTGTAATTTGTCCTGATATTATTATTATTATTAAACATGTTTATTGATCACTTAAAATAAGATTGTTAAGATACTGAAGCCGAAGAAGTTAAACACAATATTCAAACCATTACAATTTCATGTACCTGTCTCTTTTCTGTAATTGATACGACTGGTTCAACTTCTTCATTGCCTAGTGAATTACTTCTAGGTCTGGATGTCCCGCTTAGATCTGGATCCGAAGGAAGACCTAAAATAAATGATTTTAATGTTATAGCCACCATGGTTATTATATTTCTTGGTATTGTAAATAAATGTTTTTTTTATTATTCGGTTCTCGTGCTCATATAAAGTACCTAATAGCGACTTTAAGAAGACTTTCCACCCATATGTCGAATTTCTTCAGTTGGAACCTAACAGGAGGATTAATTAATATCAACTAAAAGTACCAGGCAATCATATCTACTGAAATATAGATAAATTCATTAACTTTTAATGATAAAGTATTAAAATACTTAGTGGCAAATATTTTATTTTGAACCATAGGTATAATTAGCAGCACGAATCATTTCTGATGACCTTGACTGCGCGATATCTCAATTAGGGTTTCTGAGGGGACTGAGAGGGATGAAGGGCAGGCGCACGTAGCGCTGATTAGCTCTCTAGTCCCGTTACGTTCGTTCCGCGCACCGAAACGACAGCCCGCTCACTTCCAGTGTACACTCGAGTACTCAATTGTTACGTTTTTATTATTGACTTTTATTTGTTTTTGTTAAGTTTGTGTCTTTGTACGTAACTATACCTAGTCCTCATAAACTTTAATAAATCATACTTTAGATACAATATAAACCATGGGTAGGCAGAAATTATCAATTTTTTTTTACAATGTAAATTTTAAATTAACACAATACGACTTTTAGGTAATTATTACTTAGTATTATTACTCTTTAAAATAAATAAAAAATATAGATTTGTTACAAAAGTATTATGTGCGTGACAGTACAGATGCGCAGTTATCCCCTCCAAATGTGGTTCAGCGATAAACCGTAAATGCCGTTACATGTACTAACTAGTACTAGGCAGATGAACCAGTTTTATTGTGCACCTTAAGTTTAACGGATCTTTTTAATAATATCATCTCATATCATTACATGAAGTATCAGACCATTACTTGAAGTACCAGGCTATCATAACTGACCGGAGATGAGTATCCCCGCGGCAGTGGACAGCTGGTGCGCTCGCGGGTGTCCGGTGTGAGCGCGGACGATGTTTCCGCGACGCCACAGCGCTTCGAAAGCGCTTGCTGACGCTGCACTAGCGCTGGCTGAAGCTGCGTTCGCTTCGCATGCTAATATATATAATATGGTCAGGTCATTATATATCTTTTTTTTTTCTGTATATGTATTGGTTATTTAAATATAAAATCTTACAATCTACATATACGTTTCTTAAAATAGTAATCGACTTACAAGAATCCAGGCTACACCTGCTACGAGTGGGTTCAGCAAGAGCCAGCGCAGACAGTTCTGAACCCTCGCCACCTACAGTGCGCACTCTTGGTAATGTGCCTGTACCTTAAAATGAATATTATTAAAATTTCTTCATTAAGATTTTAAATTGAAAAATGGTTTCTTAGATGATAACTTGCTTGTGATTTCGTTGTGTCAAATAATATTTATATATTATAAAACCGTTATGTCTATAATGCGTAATAATAGTAGTTGTAGTATCTGTAAAAGATAGTACGTGCGTGTGTCTGTGTAATATTGTATAAGTTATTTATGTATAAAAAAATCTATACTTACTGCCCGCAGTCCCAGCGGCCCGTGTGGCTCGTAAGGCGCCCGCTTTACGAAACAACGCCGCGCCCACTACTGCTATACGAAGTTTGTTCCATAGGAGCTGAGAGCCACTGTGATAAGAAGTACATTCATTTTTTCTTTAATATTTTATATTAAAACGGAGTAAATAAAAATGAAACATTTAAATAAATAAGTATTTTTTATTAAGCTTGTATGGGAAAGCGGATATTTCCGTAGTGTTTCGTCGAATGAAGATCTAAGAATTATTGCCAACAAAAAAAAAATGTGATGGTTTATTTAATACCTAGGCATATCCTTGGGCCAGGCGGCCTCCAGTACGCAGCGGTTGTAGTAACCGTAGGTGAGCGCATTTGGTTGCAGGCCGGCGCGCTTCATCAGGAACAGCAGCTGGACGGCCAGCACTGGCAGAGAGTGGATTCCACACAGCTGCATCATCACCCGATAACACACCTGGGGGACTTGCGGTTAGGACTTCCTCTATATTAGGGACCTCCCAAAATGGAATAGGTCTTACTTGAAAATAAATTTGCACTTCACTATGAACTGACCTCATCACACGGCACTCTCAGTTTAGTAGCTCGCTCCAGAAGCTCGAACGCGCCTCGTAGAGTGGCGTGCTCCTTGCCACGGGACAGTAACATGCGTCCCGGTAGAGCCAGGAAGTAGAGTGAGTAGCACGCGCCGAGGAGACACTTGGCCCACGCCTCCGGTGACAGATTTGCTTTACGAGCCAATCTATAAAATAAAGGGATAATATGCAGATTAATAAGTTATTCAATTTGTTTTATAAAATATAATACACACAAAACACAAAAAGTATATTATAAAAGTAACCTAAAATAACAAAAAAAAAAAGTATTTAATAAAAATTTGTACCTCAAAACAGAGAGATAAAACAAAGCGTATCCAGTCTTCAGAGTAAAAGTCAATGTTTTTATTTTCAATATGCACACCTTGCACTTATGAAACAATGCTGCACGTTTCCATGCCCCGTGACAAAAAACCGGCAATAAACCTCATGGATACTATTTTAACTTATTTATAAAATTACAATTATTTTTACTATTGACTTTAAGAGTAATTCAAGAAACCGAGTAATTTTTGGTATCGCAAAAAAAACAACATCGCCACTACGAGGTTTACGATAATAATTATATAATTCTTTTAAAATAAAAATGAACTGATATTATGAGTAGTATGCAATAGTTGGTATATGCGTGTACCTCTGTGCGGCGCTGATCTCCTGCTTGGTGCGTCGGGCCATGGGCGAGGCATCGGCGAGTGACTCCAACGAGGCGAGCGCGGCGGCCGGCAGCGCGTGCAGCGCGCGGCCAGTCGCGCGACCGAGAGACGCCAGTTCCACGTCCAGTACGAACTTACTGTACGAGTACTGCTGATCTGAGGAATTACACACGTGCGACTTATATAACTAGGCTCACAGACATTCTGACTGATTGTCAAGTGAGGGCAGAAATGAAATGGCTTTATTTCAAACAGTTACATAAAAAATGTTCAAAAAATTTTCATTTCCGAATGGAGTTTAATGTAAACAAAAAGCGTGCACCAGTTTAACTCAATAGACACCATTAAAATCCATTTTGCTTGAATATTCGATTTAAAAAAAAATGAAACACATCGGTTTAGTAATTAGAGAGGAGTTCGATGATATAGAACGAATTTGACCCAACTACAGAGAGCCTCGCTCTTTAATTGCAGATATAGAATAAGCAGTCAATTTTACCTTAAAATTTATTAAAAAAAAAAATACTTTTCAAGTAATTAGTAATTTTAAAAAGTATCATTTTTGTATTTTCCCCTAACGATATCCGCTGCTGGACTATTTTATTATTTATAATATATTATAATTTGGAAAACAATAAACAATAATACCCTACCAGTATCCGGCGGGTCAGGCGGTAAGACGAATACAGTTCTCTCGGAGGTGTTAGTATTATCGAGTCCCAGCAGTGGTTCGTCCCCGGCGGCCACTCGCTCGATGCACTCGTCAAAGAACGTCATTCCCTGGTCCGCGTCGCACACGAACGAGCGCTCCTCTATGAAGCGCGTGAACATCTGAGTACGCATCGTCAGGGCGAAGAAGCGTTGGTGGGTCTGGAATGACGGGTACAAAATTAATTATGTACTTTTAATTTTATTTTTCATTACTTTACATGCAAGCCTAATAGATGTTACCATCTTTCCAATAAAGATGGATGGAAGACGAGCATACATAATGATAAATTCATCGCAGTGGTAGCGATACCGCAGCTCACTTGTTAGAGCCACGGGATAGTTTCAGGAGATCGAGGATTCGAGTCCCTGTCCATATCAATTTATTTAATACATTTCAGATCTTTACCATCCACCAAATTTTAATTATTGTCCCCATGGTGTGTATTTCAAAAATAAAATAAACAAACCTTATCTCGCGATCTCAAAAAGGCATCCATATGGAACAAGGCGTGAGGGTCTGTTGTGCCCACTGTGGGGGCTTTAGTAATAGGTATGAGGTACCCGCGGTAGCCCTGAAACGTCACCGCCATGAAGCGTAGGAACGCTTCTTGAATTTTAAGCTCTAGAGCTTGCTGGAAATAAGATAATCATTATAAATATGAATATTATTTTTACTAAATACATATACAAAAAATAATATAATAAGATACAAAACAATTGTTTACCTCCTTTTTTCTCTTTTGAAAATCTCTGTCTAAACTAGTAGTTGGTTCTCCGTTATGTTTACTATCACCGGATGAGTGAACCGGAGATGCTATAATGATCATTAATTAAATAAAATTAAGGACAAAGTAAATTATTTGAAAACATATTATTGGTGTATTTATTTACTTTCTTTGCAGTAAAAATAAGTTAATGTCATTTTCTGATGTGGATTTCTAATCATAACTTATTATCCGAGTCAAATTAAAGACGCTAAAATCTTCCATTACCACACAAGAAAATACAAAATTCAATAAATATTTACCTACTAAAAAAAAAATCAACAAATATGTAGCTACTAAAAGATAATTATAATTAAATAATAGAGATTGCCATAAAAAGTCTAAAATTATATATTAAAAAATGTATAGCTGTTAAATGATCTAATATGAGTCACTAGCAAACTACTAACCTAACATACCGGGTCGTATATTTGACAGCAGCTGGTCTAGAGTCTGTCGCAACACCCTCGCCTGTCGTTTGGGCAATAACTTCAGTGATATATGACGTTGTGAATCACATATCTGAAACAAATAGTCTTATTTATTTCTTATAATTAATTAAAATATTTTTTTTTTTATATATTATTTATTGATGATGATATATGTATATGAACTTACCGTTATATTATTAGTATCAAGATCAACACAAGTGACATCTGGTGGTGGTTCGTACAAGTCAAAAAACCTCGAGTCCACACCGATTAAATATGGCAGAGGCGCGTGTAGTACTTCCGCTAAGCCTAGTGATACAAAACAACATATTAATAATAAAAAAAAAAATCACTTACAAATATAAGTATTTTCTTACCCAACGGACACAGAGGTATGTAAGGACATTGCCATTTGAATGGAAAAAGAAAACTTGAGACTGCTTCGGAGACTGCTGTTAACGTATCTGGCCTGAAAAAAATAAATGGATGTATTATGCCGTTATAAAACTATAATAATACATAATAATTATAACAGCATAGAATACTAGAACCTATAAAATAGCATAGAACATACAAACATTACTACTTATTTTATTTCCCTACTATTGTAGTTGGAACCAGTACCAGTACACATTAGTTCTCGATCCCTGTACCCTAATCTCCTATTATTGTAACTGGTACTACTGGATGTAATAATAGTACACCTTAATCCCCTACTACCGCACTAACCTCAGCGAGTGTATAAGTATCTTCTGCTCAGTGATAGCCAGCGCCAGCAGCAGCAGACAGTTGTCAGGTCCCAGGTTGAGTAGCAGTTGTCTGAAGCCTGCGCCGCTCCGCACCAGCGGCTGGTCGTCGTGACGCGTCACTATCACACGGTCGTGAGGGTTCGTTGGTGATAGCTGAGAAGTCATATTAGGTTTTTGGCTTCATAATACAATGTAATTGCGATCATTTCAGATCTGAGAAGTTATTTGGGGATAAAACAGTATCATTATTTACACTAATCTACATCTATAAATGAAAAAGTATGTATGTATGTTCCGGATAAACGCCGAAACGATTTGACCGATTTGACCGATTTTAACCAAATTTTCAGAGGATATTTAGATTGACCCCGCGGGTAATCCTGTAAAGTTTGGTGACGATCGGAGCATTTTTTATTGAACTGTCAGTGACAGTTTTTTTACTTCCAATATTGTTTTTTACATCAAACTATTTAAGGTAAGTTATAATGTCATGACACTATCCATGTACAAACTAGAGAAACGAGTAGAAGAAAATGAAATTCTGGTTGAATCATAATTATTATCGCGGTAGTTAATTCTAAATATGTAAATTTTTATATTTAATATTTTTTTTTCTGTATTTTCAGTTAAGACATCTTTAAATTAAGCCTGACGAAGCGGGCTGGATATGCCAGTATATACTAATAATCTAGGCCAAGGATACTATAATATATACTATTATTTTATATATGAATATTGTAAATATATCTTGAACTCTACTAAGTGACTTACTTGTAATAATATTCTTGGCTCCGGGAAAGGTACTTCCTCCAACAAATGAGTTATATAACGCTCCACTGGTATGTTTAGTGGTTCTTTACTCCATGACATTTCCTAAAACATATTTTTTTATTGTTTGACAGAAAGTTATACATTAAATGTTATATGAGTTATACAAAACAGATTTTAAAATATATATACATGTAAATTATCAATTGAAACTTCTATAAAATAAAAAAAAATGTAAATAATCTCCAAAGGCAATGGTGAGGGTGCAGGGTATGTAAAAGGTCACAGGTACTTATCACCGACAATAATTTTTAAAAATGCCAAAAAAAAAGTATTATACATAATAAATAAAATTTTTAGTCCTTTAAAAACCTTTAAACCTCACCAGTATATAGATAAGCCACCGTTCGAAGGTATCACTGAAGGGATACCGCGACAGTAGGCAGATACACTTGTTGGCGTGCAGCGAGTGCGTGGTGTGAGTGACGCCGCTCCTCCAGCCCAGCTGCTCCATCTGAGCGTCGCTGAGCGAGTGAGGGTAGCGCTCGTAGAACGTCATCGCTGAACCGTATACCTGCGAGATATATGGATTTAAATTTCGAACCTACGACTGCCTGGCACTGGCACATTGAGGCTACTGAGCTATCGTGTCACTATAGAAATTGACAATTAAAATACAGTATTTTTTTTAGTTATTACTGAAATAAAACATTTTTTAAAGGATTAAACTCGTGTATATTTAAATTTGATTTTCAACTTTCAAATTAACTGTCTGACGATTACTGCAAAGTATTCGAAACGTCCGATTAATTTGATATTTTAAAATGTATATTTATTATACCAGAGCTTAATTCGATAAAATAGTTTTATTTTAATAGAAATATAGTCATAGAATAATCTTTGCTTAGTTTGGTGTTAAGTGGCTTTGTGCGGAAATGTAAGAATATTTATTAGTATCCATTGTTATTGGCGTTTTTATATGAGCGTATATATTTTTAGACGTAAACCACAATCTATAAGAAGTAAACATACTAGGTTTAACATTATAAAAAAATGTATTTAAAAAAAAGTGACATTTAAAAAAAAAGTGTGAAATTATTGAAATGATGAAATTATTCTATAAATCAACCTAAATAATATATAATGTTAAAAGTTTTTTTTTAATATGTCTGATTCATCGAGTGTGTAATAATTTAATGTTTGATTTTACGATTTGGTAAACTGTCATAGTTTTCATAAAATTACCGTAAAATACGTAACGAAGATATGACGTAATGTTTTAAATGAAAAACATACAATTTTATAAATAAATTCATTAAAATTAGAACACTTAAATTCGTTTTAATTTTATAGTACCTTATCAGTAGCGTCAGCAACAGTGAGTACAAATGTGGAGAAGACTGGTTTCGGTGAGCAGGCGTTGTTCGGCCACATCTCCAGTGTGGCTCCCATTGGCAGACAGAACAGTGGCACTGAGGTGGGGAACACCAGACTACGACGGTCCACTGTAGGATATCTAGATAGAAAAATACAAGATATGGAAATTTAAATATTTTTTATTATATACCAACAGACACATCGCCTGCTTCATATTTTCTATTTGATACTCGTATTTATTTATTTTTTTACTAAACAATATCTCTTTTGACCTTTTATATTCTTACGTGGGTTTCATCGAATGTTCAAGCTCCGCCCTAGTTTTATTATTTTGTTTATTTAAAATTAATTTATTCAGAAGAATATAAAATAATGTATACTTAAAAATTGTTAACTACGCGCGTGAACTTTACTAGATCGTTAGATACAAGTTAAAAAAAATATTCAGAATTACCTCATTTAGAATATATTTTATAAGACACTTTAAAAAAGAAAGTAAGTTACATCAAATCTATACACACATATATAAAATATAAATTAGAGATTTCCACTAATACACTGACTCATCAGGATATCTCTGCAAGTATAAAGCCTAATATTAATTATATGCTATACAAATTTCTTGACATTCCTGAATTCAAATACAGGAGATTCCTAACAAAACAATTCACTACACGTATAATATAAATATAACACACATAATACATATTAGCGTGTATTCACAAATTATTAATGTTACTTGTTGATTTATATATTTAATTTAAGTTACGAAAGAACCTTTAAATATTTTCGAAAACACTCACCTAAACAGTACTTCTGGTTTGTAAGCTATCAGCGGCGGACGGTTCATTGACTTCTTATAGCAGAGGAAGACGTTGCTTCCCATTAACCCTGTAATTATTATATCATTACTACTTTAGATAATTTGTTACTTGATTTTAGAGCTACAAAAAACATTAGTACAAAAAATAGAGATCATTTAATTCAGATTAAGTTTGGGAGGAATGTGAGGATTCTATGAGTATGAAAATGTTTAATATACAAATTGTGTTCGTAGTGATGGAGTCAAAAACTATATAAGGCTATTATATTCATTTACGAATTGTTTTACATGAATTTATCCTAAAGATGTATACTATAACTCTAACAATCTACCTAGTTAGTTTACTGGAGTTATTTATTATTTGAAATTAAAGGTATTGAATAATAACAATACTCAATGATACGTCAATAAATTTTGATAAAAAATTCGAAAACAAAACTAACATGTATCACATTAAAGATAAAATGAATAAATAAACCTAAATAAATTAATATATAATTAATTAGTCTTACCCTTATTTAAATTCTTGGGTATCATACAGAATGCGTGTGGGGGTGTCTCCCCCCTGCTCTCAACGATCACGCACACATCGACGACGACGAGCGCGTTACACGGCGCGTTCGGATGTGCTCGTCGATACGTTATAAACGTTTTAGCCGACGAGTTGTTTACATTAGCCACTCTGTCTTCTACAGATCTTAATACCATTTCCGCATCCGCCATTAGACGCTCCTTACCCTCATACATCACACCTGTGAAGTGTTTTGTTTTTTAATTTTGCAATAATGTTATTTCTTTGATTAGGTAATATTATAACAAGCATTTGATTTCATTTGTATGCATATATTACAGGGATTTGTATGATAATGATTATAAAGGGAAAGGGCGACCGAATAAGACTCAAGGTATGAATGAAAATGATATGGTGAAAAAACAAAGCTCCACTGAGATAACGTTTGATAGAAAAGCGTAAAAGAGATTGGACATATTGCGCGACCCCAAAAGAGATAGGTCAGATGTATGATGATAACCGTGAGAAATCTCTTGCTTCACGTAGTAATTAGAATCGTAAATATTAATACAATATGTAAATTTAAAATTCTATTTAGATCCTAGTAGTTACAGCGTGAACATATACGTATATGTATAATTATAAGGTTTTTGTTCGACTACTTTCAAACCCTTTCGCCCTTCCAAACATGAATTGCGACGTGAATTGTTAAGAAAATTCCGATTTAATTGAAGTGAGTAAAACTGAGTAAAATTATATATAATGGTCATTATAGATTCCGAAAGTCAAAACAAAAGCTTGATAAATATGACAAAATAACATAATAAACTATACATGTTGCATACTATGATATTCGTAGATTTATAATTTTGAAGTTGACAAAAAATATATAAATATATCAGATATTTGTTGATTTTCCATTTTATATAACATATTTCCCTTATTGTAAATGACATGTTTATATAATTGTTACTACATATTAACTTAATATGCAGTACAAATTAAAAACAATGACGTACCGAAGCCTTAATTAAAGGTCGCATGCAATATATATAAAATATATATCTATGTATATACTATATATGTATGTATATATATACCTATATAAAGTCATGTGGTTAGCCGTGTATAAAGTTCAAGATTTATAACAGATCAAAGTTGTATAGAAATAATAATACGAGGCCAAATTGCAGGTTTCACTTGATATTCTTCTGTAAGGTGTTGTTTTAATAATGATATATATGAAAAAAATATTTTTTTTAGTTATGAAGAAAGTAAAATTGTGCTTGGATTTGATTTCATATAATCGGTATTCTATTTGTAAGTCAATATTATTATTCATATAGATAAAATTGTTATTGCGATTACGTTTTTCTATATAATTTATAATTGTAAATATATATTTTGTTAATAAATAAACGATAAGAATTAATAGTACTTTCAAATTAATAGGTTTTACTCTTTCTTTTTTAAAACAATGACATTACATTTTTCAATTTTTATCTTTATTTATATTGTAGACGTAATTTAGATACCATACGACGCATATTTTTGTAGTAGGCGTCTAAAGTGGGTATAATAATGTAGGTCGGAATTTAATGAGTAAAGAATTTTATGACTTCAATTGAAACCATTGGAATAATTATATTAAATAGAAAAATCAAGGAAACATCACAAGTTCAAAATTAATTATAATTCAGTATACTTGATTAAATCAAAAGCATAATAAATTAAATAAAAAAATGTCCTACATAAATCGACCTATTATTTTTATATACATATATATACTGAATATAAAATAATACTTTGGTATACTGAGAACCCGCATGAATAAAACATTAATATTTTGCATAGCATTGCACATCTTGTCTGTAATGGGATTTGATAGTCGAGAGAAAAACTTAATTTTGTAGATATTATAAAATACCATAATATCATAAATAAGAATATGAGTTTGTTTGTTTGTTAACACACGAACACAAGGTACATTTCATCCTGAAACCATACTAAAAGTATAGAATAAAGTCTTATGGACCGTTCGACATAACAGTGCTATTTTTTACATATACAGTATTGAATACAATGGAAAAGAGAACAATATATATAAGTTACATAAATCGTGTAAACAATCTGGCCTTTGGAATCCTTATAGTACCCCGCCTTCAGTGCGTGCTACTTATAGTATAAAGCTCAGGTCTTAATGGAGATTTAAATAACGAAATTTAATACTTACTTTCAAAACAAAATCCATAACATTTTAGTATTATGATAATATATATAATTGATTATTTACCAATATCGACAAGTGGGGCTCGGTCTCGTCCTCGTCGAATACAAAGAAAGCATTCCGGTGACCTCATGGAGCCATGGTTCAAGTCAGCTGGTAGGCCTGTTGGTGTCAGTTCCAATATCTCGTACCCATCTGGGACCTTCTCGCCTAGACCGGGGAATATAACACCTAAAACAACGTTATATTAAATTTTAAAGTTACTATATCTATTTAATATGTTTTCTATATGTATACATATATAAATGACAAAAAAAATATATTAAAAAAGTTATATGGTTTTTTATTTGCACAATACCATTCATTATAAATCGTTGATAAAGCATAGAGATGATAACATTCTGAAACCTATAATAATCATTGTATATATATTATAATAATCATTATGTATATTGTTTAGAAATAATTATAAATTCTATAATAACTTTCAAACAATTTATCCTGCTAAATATTATTTCCATTTCTATATATATCCTTACAAAATAAATTGAAGTGATCATTTTTACACTGAATGAATGATCAATGCTAGCAATAAATATGAATCAGACTGAGGTCAATCGATTGAGCCTCAACTGTTATCACGATGGGGGCTGCCTGATATCATGTGTTAAAGGCAATTCACACATCATACTTCGATTCCAGAAAACATTTTGCAGATAAAACTACGTGTAAACATCGCCTTAGTGTCGTGTCAATACTATTTATAGAAATATAACAATTGTTTTATATAACCTGTGTAACTTTGTTAATAGGATGTTCGCGGTAACAAAACTAGAAGTTGTTAGTCGTTACGCACACATACGTAATAAAATATTTGTATGTGTTTTTTGTATGTTTAGTACCACTTCTATAGAGTATTCCTTGTTTGTTCTAGCTATTGTATATGTAATGACAAAAGATAAGGAAATGATATAAAAAACCCTAAAGAAATGTATCTATTGTATTATCTTTGTCATTGGAGTCATCATCTGAAAACGGAAGTGACGAATGATACAGAATACGGATTTACATTGACCCTTGGTAATTTGTTCATATTCCCACATTTAGTTTTTTTTTAATTTCCAGTAGCGTATATGATAAGCTTTAGTTCATTGAAACAAACGCATACCGTTGAATGATAACTGCATTTGTAAACTTGAATAACAACTTTTTATTTATACCCTTTACTGGTCTGGGTTCATCCAAAGCCAGATCAAGGTCTGAGTGTGTCCTAGACTTTACCTTAACCTGACTGTTTACGTATTATACAAGTTTATTTACAAGTTATATTAAGGACTTAGTCCACAATTATTGTTTATATCACAAGCCTCATTGATAGTTCAAGAAATGGATTGATTTGAATTTAGTAGCAAAAATCTGATACTTGCAGTTTTCAAGATAACTTATTACATAAAAGATGTATTATTAAATTAATTAAAGGAACTATTTGCACTTTTAAGAATATTTTGTAATCAATCATCTTAAGGATTTTTATTATCGCATGTCACCGTGTGTGTAAATACCTTTATCAATTATGTATACATTTCTATCTTTATGTATAATATAAGTTAAAAATATTTAAGTTTCTAAACCATTTTGAGGTACTTTAGTCACTAAAATCACTAATGTGACTCATATCCGGTCCTGTGATATGATTTGTTATAAAATATACACACACAACAAATCAATGTTTGTATATATATATAATAAATATCAAAACCAAATCTGTAGAGTTTTATTATACATTTTAAATTAATTTTATTATTTTAAAACCACTATCAAAAACATCCAAAAAATGTCTTGAGTGGCTTCTTAGATTCGGTAAATCAAATAAGTTCTTCACTAATTAATCTTAGTAGATAATACATAAATATATATAAAAAAGATTATCAAAATTAATAGAAAAAAAATATGGTTGATTTAATTTCCATGTAATGATAAGATATATAGATTACAACTAAGTATATCAGGTAAGTTAATCACCTAGTTTGGATACTGGTTTCTTACAGAAAAGTTGAAACTAGTCAAGCTTGTTACAAGTAACATAATGCACCATTTTAAATATATTATATTAGTTTTTTTGTGTTTGTAATAATCTTTGCTAAACATGGATACTATGTTTATGACTGTATTTTTATAAATTCATTATTTTTACTCAAAGTTATTTGGTTCTTAACTCAAAGTAATTTAGTTTTAATAATATGCAAATTTTACTGATACATTAAATTATTTTAAATAACTTTTCAATGTGAAAAAAAAGGATTCTATATGTTTATGGTTATTTTCTAGCAGCTTAAGGGATATAAGGATTAGCTATAAGGGATCAATAATCTTGACAAAATAATATTTTGAACAAACAAATTGAAAGCTGTAACATAAAGATGTCATGCTTATAAATGGGACTCTGATACATGCATTGTCATTTAAAAGGAATGCAAATAGAAATATAAGGCCTATCTATTACCAAGAGACTTGCAATATGATGCTCACCACAAGGATTATGTATTTGTTAACTACACTATTGTTACATTATATAAGAAATTGGTTAAATAACAGTCACAATAGAACTATCATCACTTGTTATTTAAAAGGGATGAAGAGAAATAACATAATAAAATTTCACAGAAAGAGTATGTGTAAATATCTTTGGATGAGGGGTAAAGAGGAATAATATGATAAAACTTTACAGAAAGATTTATTTCGGTCTAGGATAACCATTTACAGCATTGAAGTCTTTGTAATTGATATTTTAAGAATAGTTTTAAATAGTTTTATAATTAATAGTACTACATTTATCATCTATAACAGAGTGATGTGAACATGAATGGAATATCTAATTAGTTTTGGTGTTTACAATATCTGGAGGTTAAATTAACTATGCAAACTATGCATGTGACAACTCATTAAGTACATCCTTATTTCATTTGGCTTAAAATAGCTACATTGTTGTAGTGATATATGTGGATTTGAAAACAAGAATTACTACTTGATACACTATATACAGGCTATTTATATTATGTTTTTTTATAATTCTTATATAGATCATTATTAGGGATACACAATGAAAATGTGAATTAAATAAATAAATATTTCAGTTGTTTTGTTATTGTTCATCATATTGCATACAAACTATATAATTTATATTTTAAGTAAATATATCTAAATAATTAAAGAAACTAGAAAATGTAACGAATATGTATGTATTTAGGTTAGAGGATATGAGCATGCATATGCAATTGATCTTTATAGGAAATTATCTCCAACATAAGTAAACTAAATAGAAGTGAATATATTTTTTTTTAGCAGGTTTCACCAATTATAAATACAGGCTAATATAACTTAATTCACAATATTTATTTTCTTTTTTTAAAACTTATATACTTTTGTTTAAAAAAGTAGTTGTCATACTTACCAATATCAGTTATAGGGGCTTTTGTACTGTAGCCTTTCAAATGTCCAGAATCAGAATCATCAAGTAGTTCAGGGACTTCTGGCAGACCAGCCACTACAAAATAATCAGCTACCCTTCGTTCGTCCATTTTTTTATATTTCCTCCTTTTAGTCTAAAAAATTTAGGACTGATATGCAAAAACTTTTTTTTGAACTAAACAAAAATTATTTAGACACATTTAACCTTCTAAAATACCACGTCAAAAATAATGTATTTAATTGAAAACAACTGTACGTCTTTATTTATTTAAGATTTATTCCATACATTTTATAATTATTAGAGCTCAACAAATAATAAATAAACGAAAAACATGAAACCCCTCAAGTGAACATACCGAAGAGAAAAGATAATAATCTATTAAAGTAGCAAATTAATCCTCATATTTTCTTCGTGACTACGTTGCGTGTTATTCATGTTTATGCTATTATTCATTACAAGACACCCATTTTCTAAAATAAGTGTTTAACGCCGTATATAAATCTTATGCAAGTTAATCACTCATCACAGCACAATCACATCACAATTCACATTTATTATAACACAGATAAAATTGCAAATTAAAATGACAGGTGACAATATAGGTATATGTTACCATTATTGAAAAATGATTATTCCTCTTCGGATTTAGCAACTAAAAAAATATGTGTTTAAATTAATAGTATATTAAACATTGTGCTAATATTCTTATGTGAAGTGTTTTTTTTTTTTTAACAAAAATTAAGAATAATTAGGTTTTAAATCAAAAATACAAATATATATTTCCTTATTTTATTGGCTTAGTATTATAGTATTTGTAGTATGATGTTATGATAATAAAATTATTCTTGATAAGTGATGTTAGTTTAAAATTTAGAAATCAGTTTTATCAAAAAATAAACTTCTTAATTTGGCTTAATTAAAGGGCAGGGATTCAAAGCCGCGACCTCTGGAAACCGCCGCGTTGCTGTGCAAATTGAGCTACGGTGTCTTTACGTGTCGGTGAATTAAGCTTTCTATATTATACAATCATCTTTATCGCGACGGTCGTGACATCTATTAGGCTTCTTTCGAAAATCCTAACCAATGTACAGTAACCGGCAATAAATATTGCACATCGACCTTTGGAAAGATACAATCGGCTAGCATGTTTCATGTTTTTTTTATTTTATTTTACCCCAACTCAAAGCCACCACTTATAGAAAAATTTGTGGCTTTTATTAAAAGAATAAAAATAATTATCAAAAGACGCCAATTATACTTGCTTTCAGCTCCTAATAGATACCAAAATGTTTCTATTTCGTGCGACAGAGATAACGCTCTACGAAGCCGAAATTAGCTGATTGTCTCTTTCCAAAGGTCGATGTGCAATATTTATTGCCGGGTATTGTATCTAACTTTGCAGTACAGATAATCGTTGAAAAGATGTCGCAAATGAGATTAATGTTTTTAAATATATATTTATAAACATGTACTTGCCATATTAAGCATTTTTGAATTTTCAATAAATATTGAATAAAAAATAAACCAAAATGAAGTAAATTATACATATGTATTTTAGAGGAAGTAAAAATAAAAAAAAAAAAAAAAATTTTTTTATATAATTATATTATTTACAGGTTCAAACATCTATTACAATATCTTTCTGAGCTTTAGTAGATGGAGCCATATTATCATTCAGCTCTATTGTATCCAAACTTGTGCCAACCTGAGCTCCTGAAAATAATAGTCCAATAGCACCTTCAAGTTCACAAACTTTTTGACAGACTTCTATTTCATCCTTTATTTCTTCTTGCAGGGATGTATACAGACACAAATTTTGTTCTGTAAATAATTTTATTTGATTTTCGAAAACATCAACAAAAACATTAGTTGCATCTATGACTGTCCTGGTAAATCTAGTTTCTCCCAGATTTTTTTTGAAAAATCTTAATAATGCACCTACATCTTTTTCTCGGAGACCTTGAATAGCAGAATGTAAAACTTTTCTTCTAAGCATTTCTTGAAGTAAAGCAACTGTTTTCTCTGGAAATTTGGTTGCTACATAAGTTTTAAGCACAGCTGATAAAGCTTTACTAAATTCCATTTTTCTTAAAAATTTATCAAACTCAGGTCCCTTTACAATTTTTTGTTTAGCAACAATTTCATCTACAGTATTTGATTCTATATGATCAGGAGCAAATTTAAATAAGCCCCTCTTCTCTTCAGACAAGGCTGCTGGTTGTTCTCTCTTTCTTATTGAAATGACTCCATCAATCATTCCAACAGCTAGGACATCATCATATTCTGATATTGCCATACTCAAAACAGCATTAGGGAAATCAATATTATGTACTACTTTGAATGTAGCTAGATCATATATCTTTACATGTCTGTCTAATGATGCTGACATAAGCCTACTATTATTGCTAGCAAGTCTCAGGGTAGTTACAGTTTTATGATGCTGTGAAATATTAGCTAGTAATTTCCCACCATTGAATATATCCCATACTTTAATTTCAGTACCACCAGCACTTATAAAAATGCCACCGGATGGTAAAAACAATGTGGATTCTACTGGACTGCCATGATTGACTGTAAGAACTGTTTCATTCGACCGGCAGTCATAAAGTTTAACTGCATGATCATAGCCACCCGATAAAATAATATCAGGTGATATAGGACTTGGAGCACCAGCACGTATATAATCAGTATGTTCTGAAAAAGTAGCAATCTTCTCTTCTGTTGCAATATCCCATAAGCAAACAGACTTATCATCAGAGAAACTAAGAACTTTGACTTGATCTTTTGTAAAAAATGTTCTGTGGACCTAAAAAATAAAAGCAGCATTTGAAGATATCTATAAACATGTATAGCCATTATATGGTTATATTTAGATATAGAATGAAAAATAAAGGCTGTATTACAGGCTATTACAAACACACACCCTTGAGAAACTGCTCTATAGTAAAACAGTATAAAGCTAAAAAAAACTGCTAGCTATAGTATCACTAAACGATTGCATAAAAAATGCGATACCCAAAATGTTTTCTTAGATTTTTTTTGTATACTTACGGGTGCGCTGTGACCTGTAAAGACTCTAAGTACATTTTTGGATTGAACATCAAATAACTTAACAGCTGATTCTTCGCTGCCAGCAACTAGTAATCTTCCATCACTTCTGAAGCAACCACCATACGCTGCTTCAACAAATTTAGATATATTTTTTGTCACCACTTTAGAAATGGGATCATAAACCTGTAAAATATTGTAATACATATTAAACCTAATATTAATATAACACATTATAGTTTTTGGAACTATATAATGAAATGCTGTGATAATTTAATTATCTAAAATTAATATTTTTTACCTGTATCCTGACAGAGCATGTTGCAGCAAAATAATAAGGTTCCACAGGACTAAAATCTAAGTAGTCTATAGCTCCGAACTCTTTAACTAACACTGGTAACTGAAAAGAATAACGTATAAATTATTTTATATAATAGTACATACAACGTAAACTAAAAAATACTAATTTACCCCTAGTTTCTTCCAATACAGTGTATCTTCTGTTAAAACCGAAGCCGGTTTTTGAAATACGGCTTTGTTTGTCTTTTTAAATGGGTATGATATATGTGCCATGTTAGTGATACTTTTTTGCTTTTTAATTATGTCGTTATTTCACAATATTAGTAATAAAAACTTAACACAACAATTGAAGCATGGCCTTCCATACCAATCACATTGTTTTTATTTGTGACAAATGACAACTGCTAATTGACAACCATGAACCACATGACACATAGGATGACAGTGTTACCCCAAAGACATTTTGTATAATCGGTTTCCAATATAAAATAAAAAGTACTAACTGCTATGGATGTACAGTATAAATCATTATTAAGGGTCCACGAAAAATATGTAAAACAATTTATTCAATAACAAATTAAATAAGTTGTCGCGTGACTACATATTCAGTTTTTTTATAAAAGTAAAGATTTTGTATTGTGGATTACTTAAAATAATACAAACACTATCAGAATTAATTATTGTTTAAAGACACAAACATACTTAACAAAAACCAAATTAAAAACAACAATAAAATATTAATAGCCCTCGTCCCTCGCAGTCCCCTCAAATACCTTAATTTATACTTAAGCGCAGTTTAGTCCATAGATGTTTCAATAGTAATTCTATGGTTTCATGCCGATAGTTATACTTAACACATTTTTAAATATTTAACAAAAAGGCAGAAAAGTTACTAGTTAGTATACTGGCCAGTGCTGATGACGTCAAAAATCGACGCCAATCGACACCGACACCAGTGCAATATGGCGTGGGTGTTATGACGTCATTAGCCCTGGCCAGTATGTTGGTTTGTATTTCGGAACACGGCCAAAGTGTGATTGACCGTCTGTCAGTGTCAATTGTCAAAATGATCTGTCTTTTAAGTTGACATAACCATACTTTATATTTTTATAATTATTAAAAAAATATATTAATAACAAAAACGAAGAAGTTTAAAAATCGAAATGTTTAAATTATTAAGTCGCCACAGTCGCCGGAGTGGGATAATAAATTTATTCTGTCAAAAGCATATCGAGGTTAGAAAAGCAAGAGTATATTACTTTTATTCTTCTGCGGGTTCAGTCCGATTTGCCTCTACTGGTGGAGATGTAGGAAAAATAATACCAGTGGAGTCCATTCCGGAACCTCCTCCTATACCTGATCCGGCAACCGCGGGTGATATAACTGAGGTTGTTCAAAGCCTAGCAGCCAACGGTGAACCTACGTTCGCTAGCCTTGGACTTGGTGGATGGGGTCCAATTGGTATAGTGCAAAACTGTTTGGAGTATCTACATGTCTCCCTTGACGTACCTTGGTGGGGAGCCATATTAATTGGTACAATAGTTGTGAGAACCATAATGTTTCCTCTCGTCATTCTTTCACAGAGGAATACTGCCAAAATGAATAACCATTTGCCGGAAATTCAGTTACTACAAATGAAAATGACACAAGCTAGACAGATAGGCAGTCAATTAGAAGCTGCTCGCTATGCCCAGGAAATGATGTTGTTTATGAAAGAAAAGGGATTGAATCCTTTAAGAAATGTTATGGTTCCACTGGCACAGGCACCACTTTTTATTTCTTTCTTCATAGGCTTAAGGGGTATGGCCAATTGTCCTGTTGAGAGCATGATGCACGGTGGCTTGTGGTGGTTTACAGATTTGACTGTACCTGACCAATTTTTCCTGTTACCATTAGTCACAAGCGCAACTATGTGGGCTACTATTGAATTGGGAGTAGATGGTGGTCGTCTAGAAGCATCAAACATGCAGCTAATGAGATACTTTCTGAGAGCAATACCTTTAGTCATGATACCATTCACTATCAATTTCCCTGGAGCTATTTTAGTGTATTGGTGTTCAACTAATTTCATATCTCTTTGCCAAGTCGCTATCCTTAAAACACCAGCTGTTAGAGACTACTTTAATATTCCCAAATTGATAAAACATAATTCAGACACCTTGCCCATGAAAAAAAAGGGATTTATAGAAGGAGCTAAAGAGTCTTGGACAAATATGAAGATTTCCAGAGATCTTGCTGACAGGCAAAGAGTAGATGAATTGATTTTCACAAAGGCAGGAAAAGGTCCATTACAAAAAACATTTAAGTTTGATCCAACAAAGATTGCAAAAGTAGAAGCCAAGTCTAAGTCTTAATTAGTGTAATTATATTAATTTGTAGATTATGTATTAAAGGTTATCGTAAATTATGGAACATGTTTTTAATTCTTAATATGATTTCTAATATTGTTGCTGATTAAATTTTTAAATGCTCAATTTGACTCTTCAAATAAACCATATTAAATACACATTATTGAAAAAATCAGTTTTATAACAATTGAATTTTTGAAATAGGTATGGCTTACGACAAAGATCCACAAAAAATCAAAAGCATTTTTAAAAAAATATATTTAATGATATGTTTATTACACATAAAATAAATTAATTCATTCAGCTGCATGTATCTAAAGGATGGGTACTTGGAGAAGAACTGCTAATAACTCTATGGATAATCTTAAAGTATTCATAAAGTTATAATTAATTATTCATAGTATTGAATGTTTAAAGTCACAATTTGATAAGTGGAAACGAACTAGAATTTAACCCAAATGTGGTACAGAAAAATAAAATATAATAACCAAACATGCTGCTACTAATTCCATGATGCTTTCATATTTACAAGGGCTAAAGGATTCTAATTTTAAATGTTCATTGTAATATTATTATATAATGCTTTACAGGTATCTTCCAACTAAGAACATCAAACAACTTTTGAGTCTGCAATTTGTATGTTTGGACAATTACTGTACTAATCTATCTTTAGTCCTATAGAAATAACCTGTAAGAGATATGAAAAAATATTACTGTCTTAATGTTTGAGAATATTTAGTGATACTCAGTTGCTGGTAATAGCTGTAGATATTTGATTAAATAGACATATAGGTATATGTTTGATAATTTGTATTTGAGTTAAAACTTTGGTCCAGTGGTTTTTTTTACTTATAAAACTGATGTAAATTACTGATACGTCTTTTTTAAAGCTTTCTTTATATTTTTAGCCCTCGAACCAAAAAGAGAAGTGTTATAAGTTTGACGTGTGTATCTGTGTATCCATGTATTTGTGTGTTTGTCTGTAGCAGCCATCGTAACAGCTAGCCAACAAGTAGACAGATTGCAGTTTTTTAATCGAAAGCCTGGTCCATCGAGATGGTTCTTAGCTATGTTTGGTCGAAATAAAAGCAGTTGTCTTCAAGATATTAATGTTTTATTGGTGCTGCTGAAAGATTCTTACAACAACAAGAGAAAATTAGTGTGAAAGGAGGTTCAATTAGTACAATATAGAAACCAGTATCATAACTTTTAAAAGCAGAAAAAAGCTCCCGACTAAAAAGGCCGGTAAAAAGGATAATAATAATAAATTTATTATGTATACAGTACCTATTTATTAAAGTCGTTACGTCGGGAGACCGTTAAAAACGAAAAAGTCAAAATGCAAGTAAGGTGCTAAGGCAAATAACTAATCGTAAAGTTTAAGTCCTCATTCAATATTAGCTCCGAAAACTTCGTAAAATAGACACCATCGCGTCGTCAACGTACGTACAAAGGTCCCCTGACGCAACGACTTCAATAAGTATACCTATAGTATGTATTCATATTATTTATTATTCGTTTTAGAGATTTTTTATAACGGGGTTTTTTTAATTTTTACCTTTTTTTTATTTACATGAATGAACACGGATATAATTATCTTCACCATCAATGCATTCACAATGGGTTAATAAATAATAATTACACTTACATATCATGTAAATTTAAGTAAAATACATTTCATTAAAATTAAATTTGTTATGATCAGATCAATTAAAAAACAATTCATTTTCCCATTTACCGTGGAATGGCCCACAATTTTTTTTTTTTTATATATTTTTTATATTATATTATCTAGTTACGAGATACGTGATACGATTTTAAGAGTTGGTTGGAGTTTAAGGACTGACACGTCTCAATATACCACCAAAACAATTTATAAAATAAAAAACAAATAAATGTTCTTTTCTTAGATATATAAGGGCCACGTCCGATTGAATTGTTTTACAGATTTATTAACCGCAGTTTATATACTATTCTTTATTAACTCCCTCTTCACATGAACAATAATCATAATCGAATCATCTACTTTTAACGTACAAAAATAACAACTACTCGTAAATGAACAATTGTAAATATTGGTAAACACGGTGTTAAATATTGGTTTTAATTATGAAGTCTTAATGGTTCTCATTTTTCTAGCTTATTTAAGTATTTACTAATGAAGCAAATGTCCCTCCTCACATAAATTATAATTTTAGTCAAATAAACTACTTTTAGCATTTAAGCATACGAAAATAACTGTTACTACTTGACATAACCATTCTAAATATTATTACGTAAGTTTATAAAACAATGATTTAAATAATTACACCTTATTGGGTCTTCTTATTTAAGTTAAATTAATAATTCATTAATTTATATGGATCAATATAGTGACCATCGAGATATTTAAACGAATCAAAACATTACGAATTATAAAATAGTCGTTTAACAATAGATAGATAGATCTTCTTTTGTTAAGTGTAGGATCTTATAGAGACATACGGTAATTCTAATGACGTAGATGTTTACAGAAAAACAGATGATTCTCCGAATGACATTGAATTGAAACTACTTTTTCAAGATTAATATTGCAGTATATATGACAGAAAATAGATGCCTTCATAAAGAACGAAGGCTGTGGTAGAGTAGCCTTTCTGACAAAATGATTTGAGAGTATTCGATACTAGGAAATGTTATTTCGTGTGAAGTATTGAAAAATGAATAAAGTTCGATCGTGGATAGATTTTATATATCGTTTCAATTTTGAAGTTTCAAGAAACCATTTGGACGGAGATCATGTACCTACTAAATTCTTTGGGGTATTTTTTCATCTTAACGGTCGATTTTAGTTTCTAGAGTTGATTAAATACGAATCTTTTGTTAATTTCAAACACGGTGTCGTAAGCACCTAGCATTCTAGATCTGTTTTACGTTCATTAACTACTAAAGATTAGATAAGGAAATTAAATTGACTACGACTTCTTTTAAAATAATGAATACTATAATGACTAGGCATAATTTTTCGTTTTGAAAACCATTCAAATAATAAGATATTTTATACATCAAATTTCATTAAATTGAGCCACCTAAATTTTTAAGTTGTTGTAGATTTTGTATTATAAAATACAGTTAGAATCAGTTTTTGAAAATAGAACATAGAGATTTGTTCGATAAAAAGTTATTATATTGCTGATTAGGGCAACCACTTATAATCATCCTATAAATTTCTATAATTATACCTACGACGTAGAGTTTACGAGCACATACAAATAGACAAAATAAAAAATTAAAATGTGCCCGATTTTTTTAGTTTGGATGATGTATAAATGAATGTACATAAATGGCAAGTTATTTTTTATATTATATGTATCTATAGGTATCTATATTGATTATACGGATAGATGTTAAAATTTGTTGATTCTATGGAACTCTACCGATTCTGCGTATGTAGTGTGTAATACTTATTAATATATAAGTAATACTTATTAATATATAGATATAAGTTTAGTCCTAACATACCGATACAATAAATGAATTACTATCGATAATTGATACTAAAATTAGAAAATTAGCTAATATACCTTAGTATTGCCGAAGCTTAAATAACTAGTAATAATATTTATAATATGATAACAATAACACAGAATCAGACGATGAAAATAAGACCACAATAATTGGTAACAATCATCAAAGCATCAAACAAGCTTGGATTGATTTATTTATTCCTATCCGATTGACGTCTATTAATACAACAAATACCGTTTGACCCTTCAAGTGAATGCAACTCAATCTGCAGAATTAAACACAACTCAATAGACATTGAGTCGCACAATAGGCTTCACTCGCATCATGTTGCAGCATCAATGCGTGCGACTAAACAAAAACCAATCATATGTTTAGAGGATCGGTCAAATTTAACTTTTCCTGGTGTTTTCATACTTGTGATAATGTTTGTTATTATTTTGACAACTATTGGTTTCCTGCTTTGCTATACTAATTAATAGACTTTTGGGAACTTTTACCATGAAATGTGTTTGGAATACCGGAAACATTTTAACTGCACTGCAAATTACATAGGGCTTTAAAACAAATATAATTTAAACTTTTTGTAATGGAATTTTTGAGCTACAATATAAACATAGTATGTATTTATTTATTTATTTAAAATCTTTATTGCACACAAAAAAACGTACAAATGGCGGACTTAATGCTAAAGCATTCTCTACCAGTCAACCGACATAGTAACCGAAATCTAAAAATGAGGGGGCACAATATTAAAATAATGGAATTAATATCCATAAAACTACTTACTAGCACGTACACAATACAAACTAATACATGTAACAATGCTATAGAAATAAAGTATACTACATATCAATAAATACATACAAATTACTAATATAATATACATACATACTTATATATATGTTTTTTCAAAATAAAAAATAAACTGTTACCGCCAGAGATTCGAAACCGCTATCTCGGAGTACTTTCAAACAAAAAAAATCGATGTATAAGTCAACAAAAATCGGTTTAATTACTAACCCAAAAGACAAATCGATAAAATTTTTGTGCTCGTTTGGGAGTTGTGACTCAAGTCACTCAGCAAAGTAAATTGTTATGAGTTGGAGAATATTAACGAAATTACTTTCATACTTGCGGGACTTATGAAATAAAGTTAGGGATGGTGTTTTATTAACATAATAAAACTGAAGGTCTACACATTTTGGAGTAATTATTTTTGATGACAAATATCACTTGCAAGTTGGTTTTAAACTCTTATTATGATTTTCTATACATAATTGAATTTAGATACAAAATTAAGATAAACATTTTAAGACGTATTTTTTTATCCAATCAAAAATCCTAAAAAAATAATCCAAATCACTACCATTACAGTTGTTAGAGAACTTGTATTGGAAGAACGGAGTTATTATTTTAAATCTTATTCTGCCTGTAATTCAATACTTTCCTCAACTACTTATATTGTTCTGCTAACAGTTTTTTTCTGGTGTATTTATGTCATTACTTTAAAATTTTAACGATATAAGTATAGTTTTAACAGACACTTTTCTTGTAAAGATTTAAGCCTATATGAGAAGCTTACGACAATAGTTAAGAACGATTACAGAGTTAGGTACTTATACCTGGTATATCACAATACTTACGTACCTGACTTGGTTATACTGGTTTGGTTAACTAAAATATTTATTTATATACTACGCATATGTGTGTGACTGTGTATACATATGTAACATGGTTATTAATGTGGTATTGTATTTGAATTATTCATATTTATCTGTAAAGTTATGAATATGTTATGTGCTTATTTATATTTATGTTATTTGTTTTGTATGTACATCACATCAATTTCAAATTAGAGAATTAGAGAGCAGATGAAATTGCTGGCTATAACTAGTGCACAATATCTAACTACACTTTTAGATACTCTCGTAGCGATATTAAAATAGTTGATTTTTTGTAAGTTCTGATGAAATCAAATTAGTTGAAAAGTTGACTAACCAAAATCTTAAAACGAGGAGTGAGATCAGAATTTTTATATGTTAATTTGTTTGTTTATCAATATCAATGTAATTTTGCTTTTTGAATAACTAAAATAATTAACTATTTTATAACTTAAATAGCTCAGACAATGTTAACGGTTAAGGTCGAAGTTATTTAATTTAAGCCAGACATAGAAAGGTTAGGACCAGCAGATAAGACAATTATGTAACGACATTTGGGTAGTTTGCTTTGTTTAGAGAATGACTAAGAGTTACTTAATTAATTTGGACCTGTAAAATAAAATTAGTATTATTTCTTATCTTTAGATATAATAAAATTGTCACTGATCGAAAACTGTACATAGAAAATAAGTCCTTTATAAGAGAAAGAGAACCCAAAACAATGGTTTTTCATTTTGTCGGTTTGTCTGAATATTTGTGCACGCTAATCTCAGAATAGGCTTAAACAATTTAAATGAAGTGTTCGTATCGTATTTCGTAATCTTGTAATATTCTTCACTTAACATTTAATGTTTATTTCATCCAAATCAGTTAAGAAATAAAAAAGTTATGTCCATTTATGTCAATCACGTAATAGGTACCATTCAAATATTATTCTCTATCTACATACGTAATAAATCTGTTGAGTAGTAGTAGAGATGCAGTTTTCGGGAATATATTGTCATAGAATTCACTGTATATTTTTTGTTTTTTTTTTCTTTTGAATCGGTTAGCAAATAAAGTTAATAATCTCTTATTTTAGTACCAAGACTAACTAAGATGTATAGCTTCATAATAAAAAGTAGGATATAAATTTAAAATGTATTACATTCATTATATATTGATCGGTAGTACATATTGATACTACATATTGACAGTATATATAGATAGTATATATTGACAGTACATATTGATAGAACAGATTGATAGTACAGATTGATAGTAGATATTGATAGTACATAATGATAGTACATATTGATAGTACATATTGATAGTATATATTGATAGTACAGATTGATAGTATATATTGATAGTACTGATTGATAGTAAGTATTGATAGTACATATTGATAGTATATATTGATAGTACAGATTGATAGTATATATTGATAGTACTGATTGATAGTAAGTATTGATAGTACAGATTAATAGTAAATATAGATAGTAAGTATTGATAGTACAAATTGATAGTAAATATTGATAGTAAGTATTGATAGTAAGTATTGATAGTAAATATTGATAGTAAGTATTGATAGTAAGTATTGATAGTAAGTATTGATAGTACAGATTGATAGTAAATATAGATAGTAAGTATTGATAGCAAGTATTGATAGTACAGATTGATAGTACATATTGATAGTATATATTGATAGTATATATTGATAGTACAGATTGATAGTACAGATTGATAGTAAGTATTGATAGTACATATTGATAGTAAATATTGAAAGTACAGATTGATAGTACAGATTGATAGTACATATTGATAGTATATATTGATAGTACAGATTGATAGTACAGATTGATAGTACAGATTGATAGTAAGTATTGATAGTACATATCGATAGTACAGATTGATAGTAAATATTGATAGTAAGTATTGATAGTAAGTATTGATAGTAAATATTGATAGTACAGATTGATAGTACAGATTGATAGTAAGTATTGATAGTACAGATTGATAGTACAGATAGTAAATATTGATACTAAGTATTGATAGTAAAGATTGATAGTACATATTGATAGTATATATTGATAGTATATATTGATAGTACAGATTGATGGTACAGATTGATGATAGTACAGATTGATAGTAAGTATTGATAGTACATATTGATAGTAAGTATTGATAGTAAGTATTGATAGTACAGATTGATGGTAAAGATTGATAGTACAGATTGATAGTACATATTAATAGTACAGATTGATAGTAAATATTGATAGTAAGTATTGATAGTAAGTATTGATAGTACAGATTGATAGTATATATTGATAGTATATATTGATAGTACAGATTGATGGTACAGATTGATGATAGTACAGATTGATAGTAAGTATTGATAGTACATATTGATAGTAAGTATTGATAGTAAGTATTGATAGTACAGATTGATGGTAAAGATTGATAGTACAGATTGATAGTACATATTAATAGTACAGATTGATAGTAAATATTGATAGTAAGTATTGATAGTAAGTATTGATAGTACAGATTGATAGTAAGTATTGATAGTATATATTGATAGTATATATTGATAGTACAGATTGATGATAGTACAGATTGATAGTAAGTATTGATAGTACATATTGATAGTAAGTATTGATAGTACATATTGATAGTACAGGTTGATAGTAAATATTGATAGTAAGTATTGATAGTAAGTTTTGATAGTACAGATTGATGGTAAAGATTGATAGTAAGTATTGATAGTAAGTATTGATAGTTAGTATTGATAGTAAGTATTGATAGTAAGTATTGATAGTACAGATTGATAGTAAATATTGATAGTAAGTATTGATAGTACAGATTGATAGTACAGATTGATAGTACAGATTGATAGTACAGATTGATAGTACAGATTGATAGTAAGTATTGATAGTACATACTGATAGTACAGATTGATAGTAAATATTGAAAGTACAGATTGATAGTACAGATTGATGATAGTACAGATTAATAGTATATATTGATAGTACAGATTGATAGTAAATATTGATAGTACAGATTGATAGTAAGTATTGATAGTAAGTATTGATAGTACAGATTGATAGTAAGTATTGATAGTAAGTGTTGATACTACATATTGACAGTGTATATAGATAGTATATATTGATAGTAGAGATTGATAGTACAAATTGATGATAGTACAGATTGATAGTACGGATTGATAGTACGGATTGATAGTAAGTATCGATAGTACATACTGATAGTACGGATTGATAGTACAGATTGGTAGTACATATTAATTGTACATATTTCTAGTACACAAAAACACTTTTGTAGCTGCAAACTGTTCCCATTAATAGACTTATGACATATCGCACAACAGTGCGATAACAATTAGGACGTTCTTTACAGGCAGCAGTTGGGTCTTATCGATATCGATTTGGGTAAATTTATAGATATATTCATGTGCCTCCTGTGCCTACGACTTCGTACGCATACATATTCCGATTTCGATAAAATGTACCCGTTCAAAATTTCATCAAACTTCCGCAAGTAGTTCCATCAATATGTAATATCAATACTTACTATCAATCTGTGCTATCAATATATACTATCAATATGTACTATCAATATGTACTATCAATCTGTACTATCAATACTTACTATCAATATTTACTATCTGTACTATCAATCTGTACTATTAATATTTACTATTAATACTTACTATCAATCTGTACTATCAATACTTACTATCAATATTTACTATCAATCTGTACTATCAATATGTACTTTCAATACTTACTATCAATCTGTACTATCAATCTGTACTATCATCAATCTGTACTATCAATATGTACTATCAATCTGTACTATCAATACTTACTATCAATACTTACTATCAATATTTACTATCAATACTTACTATCAATACTTACTATCAATATTTACTATCAATATTTACTATCAATCTGTACTATCAATACTTACTATCTATATTTACTATCAATCTGTACTATCAATACTTACTATTAATACTTACTATCAATCTGTACTATCAATATATACTATCAATCTGTACTATCATCAATCTGTACTATCAATCTGTACTATCAATATATACTATCAATATGTACTATCAATATGTACTATCATTATGTACTATCAATATCTACTATCAATCTGTACTATCAATCTGTTCTATCAATATGTACTGTCAATATATACTATCTATATATACTGTCAATATGTAGTATCAATATGTACTACCGATCAATATATAATGAATGTAATACATTTTAAATTTATATCCTACTTTTTATTATGAAGCTATACATCTTAGTTAGTCTTGGTACTAAAATAAGAGATTATTAACTTTATTTGCTAACCGATTCAAAAGAAAAAAAAAACAAAAAATAAACAGTGAATTCTATGACAATATATTCCCGAAAACTGCATCTCTACTACTACTCAACAGATTTATTACGTATGTAGATAGAGAATAATATTTGAATGGTACCTATTACGTGATTGACATAAATGGACATAACTTTTTTATTTCTTAACTGATTTGGATGAAATAAACATTAAATGTTAAGTGAAGAATATTACAAGATTACGAAATACGATACGAAAACTTCATTTAAATTGTTTAAGCCTATTCTGAGATTAATTAGCGTGCACAAATATTCAGACAAACCAACAAAATGAAAAACCATTGTTTTGGGTTCTCTTTCTCTCATAAAGGCCTTATTTTCCATGTACAGTTTTCGATCAGTGACAATTTTATTATATGTAAAGATAAGAAATAATACTAATTTTATTTTACAGGTC
The DNA here is from genome assembly GCA_959347355.1 of Napeogenes inachia. Classification (NCBI taxonomy): domain Eukaryota; kingdom Metazoa; phylum Arthropoda; class Insecta; order Lepidoptera; family Nymphalidae; genus Napeogenes; species Napeogenes inachia. Next base: position 8,226,330 of record OY365797.1, read on the forward strand.
TAAATTAATTAAGTAGATGATTAATAAAGGTCACTTACTAACTACTCTTAGTCATTCTCTAAACAAAGCAAACTACCCAAATATCGTTACATAATTGTCTTATCTGCTGGTCCTAACCTTTCTATGTCTGGCTTAAATTAAATAACTTCGACCTTAACCGTTAACATTGTCTGAGCTATTTAAGTTATAAAATAGTTAATTATTTTAGTTATTCAAAAAGCAAAATTATATTGATATTGATAAACAAACAAATTAACATATAAAAATTCTGATCTCACTCCTCGTTTTAAGATTTTGGTTAGTCAACTTTTCAACTAATTTGATTTCATCAGAACTTACTAAAAATCAACTATTTTAATATCCTACGAGAGTATCTAAAAGTGTAGTTAGATATTGTGCACTAGTTATAGCCACTAATTTCATCTGCTCTCTAATGCTCTAATTTGAAATTGATGTGATGTACATACAAAACAAATAACATAAATATAAATAAGCACGTAACATATTCATAACCATGTTACATATGTATACACAGTCACACACATATGTGTAGTATATAAATAAATATTTTAGTTAACCATACTGGTTCGGTTAGACAACTAAGTCAGATGCAAAATATTGTGATATACCAGGTATAAGTACCTAACTCTGTAATCGTTTTTAACTATTGTCGTAAGCTTCTCATATAGGCTTAAATCTTTACAAGAAGAGTGTCTGTTGTATTATATTTTTAAAATATCACGTTTTAAAACAATAAAACTATACTTATATCGTTAAAATTTTAAAGTAATGACATAAATACATCAGAAAAAAACTGTTAGCAAAACAATATAAGTAGTTGAGGAAAGTATTGAATTACAGGCAGAATAAAAAAAAAATATCCGTTCTTCCAATACAAGTTCGATAACAACTGTAATGGTAGTGATTTGAATTATTTTGGATTTTTGATTGGATAAAAAAATATGTCTTAAAACGTTTATCTTAGTTTTGTATTTAAATTTAATTATGTATAGAAAATCATAACAAGAGCTTAAAACCAACTATTTTATTGGAAAGTATATTATTATTTCCTGACTATCAATATTTACCTACCATCAATATGTAATATCAATATTTACTATCAATATAGATTATTAATATGTACTATCAATATGTACTATTAATATGTACTATCAATATGTACTATCAATCTGTACTATCAATCTATACTATCAATACTTACTATTAATATGTACTATCAATCTGTACTATCAATATGTACTATCAATATGTACTATCAATATGTACTATCAATCTGTACTATATTGGCAGTGTATATTGATAGTATATATTGATAGTATATATTGATAGTATATATTGATAGTATATATAGATAGTACATATTGAACGTACAGATTGATAGTACATATTGATAGTAAATATCGATAGTACATATCGACAGTACAGATTGATATTACATGTTGATGGTAGGTACATATTGATAGTCAGGAAATAATAATTTACTTTCCAATAAAAAAAATACTTAGTTAAACTATACCTGTAATTAAAAATAAAATATATAAAAAAATAAAATAGATACTTTACACGCAAAAACTCTTGCGGAAGTTTGAAAAATTTTTGAACAGGTACGTTTCATCGAAATCGGAATCTATGCTTACGAAGTCGCAGGCACAGAATCCACATGAATATATCTATAAATTTACCCAAATCGGTATCATTAAGACCCGAATCTGCTGCCTCTAAAGAACGACCTAATAATGGTGCGATATGTCATAAGTCTATTAATGGGAACGCCGCTACAAAAGTGTTTTAGTAGAAAGGTGTTAATCAGAAAATAAATGAAATTTATGTATCCTAAATTAAATACTTCAAAGTAATATAAAGTCATATTGTATCAAAAAAAAAAACAATAACCGTGCAAAGGATTCACTAAAATAGTTTTTCAAAGATTCACTAAAATAGATTCCTTTTACTAACAGACTCCTTTTCGAGCATTTTATCTCAAATTCAATGTATCATCTGATTAAATACACTTTAAATGTGAAAAGTGCACGGGCGCCGTGTCCGTGGATAAAAATAAAAAAATTATAAAATAAAGAAAAAAAAAATATATTCACAGTTTAAACTACTCAATGTCATTGTAATAGTTTTTAAAATAAATATAAAACAAAAATTATTTTTTCCATGTAGGATTCAAACCAATCGAGATATTGTATGGTGGAACAACGGGTCGGTTTTTTCAGAGGTACAGTCCTGCACAGAGACATTATTTTTTGTTAATATATTTATAAAATAAATGTAAACTAAACATTGCAAAAACTTTAGATAGTCGAGCTAAGCGTAGTCTATTGAGTATATACAACATATATACAATCGGCATCGCTAATATCAAATGGCAGGATCATTGTATGATGGATCAACTACATTCTACAAACCAATCATTTATGTTTTGGGGATCAGTCAAATATTATTTTACCTTTTATTTTTATGGTTTAAAGGATTTGTGAATATTAATTTGATAACTATTTCTTTTCCGGCTACTTTGCTATTCTGATTATCGACTATTAGGTGTGTACGCGATAAAGCTTATGTCTATAGAAACACGAAATGAGTAGAAACAAAACTAGTTGTACCAAATGTATTTATTTTTAACTGCAGTAGCTCTTCCTTTTATTTACTTAAAATTTTTAAAAAATTTATTTACTTTAAAAGAGTACAACATATCCCCGTGGATTATTCCTGCAATGAATACAAAACTACTTCTAATGTATCTAAAGCGGTGAAATGTTTAGTGTGACATTAGTATAAGAACCTGTGTAGTAGACTTAAATAATTACTTATATATCCATAGCACAAAAAATGTTTTGGGCTATTATAATATTATCTGTATGTTATGTACGTTTAAAATCTCCTAAAAGCAATATATATTATAAAACAAACATTAAATGAAGTTCATACTCAGTATATATTCGGACTCTGTTTTATATGTATATATTATTAATTTATTAATATAAAAAATCCGAAACTATAACTCCACAATATTCTTCATGACTCCCTGGCGGATATCTTTGTCTATCGAGTTGAGTTTATGTAATCTACCATATATCAAACTCACCAGAACTATTTTATTCTACCTAACAATCATTTGTCATATTTGTATGAATGGTTCACGGAAATATTGATTTATAAGCTACCAAAGCGGTATAGACATATGATATGGCTATAAATGTAAATGCTTGGAATATTGAAGTTATCTGTAAAAGTTAATATATCTTTATCACTAATATATATGAATATGTTATCTGATTATTAATGCTTGTATTGTTGGTTATAATGATATAATGTATATACATTATATCAATTTCATAAAGCATTTGAGTTCGTCGTTGACTAAAACTAATCCATATTATATGAAATCACGGGCAATATAATATATAAAGATGTAGCACCTGTATTGATACTAAAAATGTTGAATGTTCGGTAACGAAGTTCATATCATGACAGTATGATTCAGATTGGAATGCTACGGATTTGTTCGTAGCAGCTACGAAAAAATACACTGAGTGCGGTCAGCCTGCTTGTCGTATTATACAAGTGGCTAAAAACCCTTTTATAGATTGGAAATAATTAATAATAAACCTTAAAATATCGCTTGTTTTACTTATGGTTATTTTACATTATATATTATCTTAAACTTTTTTATAACTAGAACAGTACTGTTCAAATAATATTGAACATTCCTCAAAAATATAACAATGATTGGTAAAATATTGGTTGTAAATGTTTAATTTAGTGAAGAAATAAAATTAATACCTACATCATACATCATAATTTACATGCTCGTTGTAGACATTTCAAATATAATAGGTACTTTCAATTCTTTTTTTTTTTGGGTTTGTCTAAAAGCCATATAAAAACCATATAAAAAAAGAAAGAAAAACACGTTTATGTGACATTTTTAAAGTGGTAACCATTACCATAAAAGAACAGGCTTTAGAAATAGACATATTATAAAGTGAATCAAACAAATACTTTACACAGAACACCATCATCTAAAACTATTTAAATTTTCTTAATTAAAACGTATTGTGTTACTGCGATAACCAGGATGACTATTGTAATGCTTGACGGAAATAATAATAAAGAGGACACAAGACTGAATGTGATTGAACAAAGAGCCTTCAAGCTCTGAGTGTTGAGGAGACAATTAGATGTTGAAAAGAGATCTTCTCCTATAACAAACATCGTGGCCATTAGTAACTTATTTTATATAACAACATTTTTAAATATAATACTACTTATTTGCATTGCTATTTTGTGTTTACCTTTAATTAATTGTTGCACTGTTGCTATGGTTATGAATGTATATTGTATTTTTTGTATGTGTAAACTAGTTGGTGAACCTTGAAAATAAAAATAAATAAAAATAAAAGACTATATACTTCTTATAAAAATATATTTACTAAATTTCTTACGAAAAAAAGACATTTCAATTTAATTCATAAATATTTGAAACAAATCCAAATAGTAATAACAAATGAGGTTCGTAAATTGGTTAGTTATCGTGTAAAGTTTTAACAACCATAATTAGACTAAATCTCACGTATAAGAAAAAAATGAAAACTTTGTTATATAATTAATTCAATTTAATAAACAAGTGAGTAAGTATCATCTATTTTAGAAAGTGGAAACAGTTCACCTTAGTAATTACTTAAATAACTGTTTACACTTCAGTTCATGTTTGCATTTGTTAAGAGTTATTATTATTATTTATTTACATGATGCAGGTTTTCTGTATATCAACTTTTTTTATTGATTGAGGAATATCTTTTCTTTATTACAAGTATTATTTTGAATAAGCAGTTACTTTTGATAAATACCCTAAACTAAAAATAGTCCTTTGGTAAATGTTTTTTGTGAAACCTTACCTTTTAATATTATTTTCAAAATATCAAAATCGACCGTAAAACACTTTATTTTGATGCATTAACATCACACAATCCATGTTTGAAAATATATTTATGAATATCAAGATCAACGTATTTAATGTACGTTGTTAAAAGCAAAAAAAAATAAAATGAGATAAAACTCTGCACCAAAAGGCCATTGTGTATTGAATACTCCGTATAAAGTAATTGAGTATTTATACAAATAGCCATTAGATATACCAACACTAAAACGATGTTCGTAAGGTTTTATGTAAATTTACACGAAAGCCTAGTTGCCACTGACTGTAAGAGTGCTTCAGTATACAACTTAACACGATCAGAAGTTACAGTACCTCTACGAACTAGACACATTATTAAACAAACCTTAGAGAATACCAATTATGTGGCAAAATTTGGATTACATGAGCAGATCGAATCCTTCTATCATTGGTTAATATTTACAGATTAAAGAATTCGGTTAAAATCTATGATTACATGTTGTTTCGTTTTTATCATTGTGTTTTTTTTTAACACAGTTAAGGCACCTCCAATAAGTGACGTGATATGTGAAATATATTTTTTGATTGTCTCAAAGTATTATATAATAAAAAAATAAAAATAATGATCGAGTTCTTTACTACGTATGGCTTACAAGAAAGTTTATAAATATATGTTAAATTAATTGTCTGTTACTAATATTATATTACCATGATTTTTACGAAACTATACAATAAAATAATACATAAATAACATATAATATAATAGTAATTCAACAAAATCTGACTATCAAATATAAAATATATATATGGTATAGAAGTTAAAAAATTCTTTATGAATACTATGGTTTAAATAATATCACAATTCAGTTCATAAATTTTCAAGATCCTATTACACTTGGAAAATAAATAAAATCAAAATTATTAAGATGCGTTCAAGATAAATTCTGAAAAATACTCTTAATTATTTAAATGTGCCTTAATAAAAGTAAGAACCTAGTATTTCACGGTCGGACGCGCGAAGAGACATCTATGTCAAGTCGCTTGTAATCATTATCGGTATCGGTTTATTTTTCATTCTATATTTATATAAGTTTAAATAAGCTTACCATGGCTATACATGTTTATAGATATTTTCAAACGGGTAAATATATCCTAACATTGTTCCGCAAACTCGTAACATGATATTAACCCTATAAACTGATGATGCATTTAGATAGAAACAAATATTTAAGCACATTCTGATATTATCTCAACCGGATCGTTATTAGAGGGAGGTTAATAAATCTAGTTATACGTGCCTGATAGAGCGATAGTTATAAATATATACGTGACCATTACAATAACCATCAAATCATGACATTATCACATAATTTTCAACTCATTTTAACATATTCTTTATTGCTATATAAAATATAATGGCTGATAAATTTAAATGTAATTATAATTGAATTTATAATTAATCGCTTGGATATATTCTTTCTATATTCCTTTTACATTATTTGTGAACAACCCCGACTTTTTACGTAGACCTCAATTTTTTTTAAAGTGAAACTTTTATTACATCGCACAGTGTGTCGTCTAGAACAAGCTAGCTGGACAAAATTATTTTTTAATGGATATAGGTTGCAAAGCCTCTGCTAGATACTAATATAAATGATTTTGTTAATAAAAATACTTGGAAACCCATAAAAGATGCAAAACCCAAAAATAATATGCATTTATTAAAAATAATGGTGTTTATTGCACGATTCGTAAGAAATATCAATTAAACTAATAGGTATTTAAAGCTAAATACATTATCTAACGATTAAACTAATATTATAAGAATAAATAAAACTAATTAATATTTACAACTTTAATTAAAAATTGATTAGTACACAATAAACCTATTAAATAATGACTAAATTATAACTTACTACTAAAAAAAGAATATTCATTGGATTATAATGAGGACAAACTTAGGAATTATTCATCATCACTAAGTTCATCCTCAGAAGAATCCTCTATACAATAATCTTCAGTATTAATATTTACAGTATTTACATTTTTTACGCGTCTCAGCTACCGTCACACGTTCATCCGGTGCCAAACAAGCTTTCTTGGCCTTACGAAGACTATGAAATGATGGAAATACCTAATGTCCAGCCAGCATACTCCACTTCCGCGTCTGTTTGTAGGCGTGACTAGTAGATTTAAGAGTCTATATAACACGCAAGTGCCTCATCACTTGTAAGGCACCTTTGCTGCTTGAGGTCACTCGACTTTCGTTCACTGAACTTTTCAGGATTCTCACTAACTTCTCGAATTAGTTTTGCGACGTTGCGTTTGCCTGATTGACGAGACGCTATTTCAGCAGCAACCAAAAGCTCCTCAGAGCTAACGTAACGTAACTGAACCAAATCATCGACACGTCGCCGTTTGGTTTTGGCACTTGCGTTTGCCAGGTCCACTGGCGGTCTCCCGGGACCAGGCAGTGAATGTGATGACGTTGATGCTTCTGCAAGGTCATAAGACACATTAAACTGTAAGTTTTCACCTTCTAGCCACTTAGCATTACAAGCTAAGAAACGATCCCGTATTCGGCTAGAATTCTCCCATTTCTCCGAAAGTTTCGAAGAAAAACGGGAAATTATAGTCTTGATGTCCTTCAAAGATGCTTCAGTTATGCCCCTGAGGTCATGTTCTTGTAAAACAAACATGAAAAGCGCCTTATTTCGGTCACTTTTTGTATGTTTCACCCATTCTTCGAAAATATGCACTTTTGAGACTGTAAAACTGCTACTTGAAAAAAAATTAATTACAGCTTTTGAGCAAAAAGTAGCAAAAAAAAAAAGTTTTATTATAATTTAGAATAATGTGTCTATCAACTGAAAAAAATACAGACCGGGGATACTGGGGGGTTTTTAGTAATAGTCTTTTGAATTTGAATTTTCGACGACTAAAAGGAAAACGCAACTTGCGGCGCTCAGATTCTAATTTAGTATGAATATAATTTTATTGTAACTACATAAAAAAAATGTACATACCCTTAGTAATAGAATCCATCACTAAAATTTACCACAACTACTAAAATAACCTTGGGAGACGCAATCGTGTCAGTAGCAAAAATGCGAATAATATTATGCATTTAACCCAATTGTCTTATATACTACCCTCATTAACGATGTTATGTATGACTTATGCCAAAACAATTGTTGTTGGTGTAATTACCAACTAATACCCTAATTACCCCCACTAATGTTTCTAGGAAATCTTAAAGTTGTTTTTGTCCAGCTAGCTTGTTCTAGACGACACACTGTGCATCGTCTCAAACTTTTTCGTCTGTGTGTTGCATGTCGCGTGACGGTCGGCCGCGGAGTAGGGATAAAGTGAAAGGCGCTCGTATCGATGCGGTTTTTACTAGATACATTGAAAAAATCGAATGTAAGTCACTGTTCACGTATTTTAGTTACCATAAAATATTGGTTACATTTATAAACTGTGAAATTCATGATGAAGATGGAATTGATAATAGAATGATTGAAAATAATTGAAAAACGGATCAAAATGACTCAACGATTATAAAATATTGTTTTCAGTGTTTTAATATGTGTATATCATCTAAATAATTGTTAAGTATTATGTATGTCGTACTCTAAGACACAGAGTTCAATAAAAATATTAGTTGGAGACCTAGTCTACTTTTATCATTTCCCATTATCATTCCCATTTTCTAAGTATAAAATTAAGATTGATGAAGCAATTTTTATACCCTTAATGGAATATTATTCCGAAAATTTTTAGTTAAATGTCTATAATGTGAAAAAAAGTTTCACTTTTACGGTGGTTTCATAAAACCACACAAGTTTTTTTATAATATATGAAAAAAAATGCCAGTTCAGAAGATAATCTGTCTTCATGAATTGAGTTCAAACAAGTTTCTACATATTTGAAATAAAAAAATAAATAATTTAACTTATTAATATTTTTTATAAATTTAACAATGAATAATGAATTATTTATATATGTATACAATAATACCAGTCATTATGACAAATACAATATTGATAATAATAGTTACTTTGCTCAAAATTTTCACATATACAAAAGATAAGTACTAGTTCTGCAGAGATAAAAAGTATAAATTTTTGTAATATGACTCTAACTCTAAATAATGAACATCATTGGGTTCGTAAACATAAAAGCACATCTTTGTAAATATAATTTCACGGTGGTTCCATTACCAGCGCTGTGTTCAGTCGTGTTGACCGTCGTATTAATTAAATGTAAACCCCCGAGCTCATTTTACGAGCTTTACTAGAGTAGAACTCGAGTCCTTTATACGCTTCCGTTTATAAAGATCACTTTACAGGATTCCCAACAGTGCTGGTAAAATAATTGTTCTTTACTAAATCTTAATTGAAACATTAAAAAAATATATTGTAACATACTTATTATAACATTATTAAGAATATATGGCAATAGCTTTTTATTCTTTGTAGCCTACTTGTATTTCAAAAGAGTTCATTTTTTTTTGTAAGGACATAAAAGTTCATTGTCATTCAGCTAATTAACTTGATATAATATTGTTTACATATCTGCTAAAAAAATACACGGCCTGTTAGAACGAAACTAACATTAAAGAGGATTGTTTACTTTGCGCCTTTAGATTTTTCTTTTTATCTTGCAGACCCAGCAAGTGCGGGTAGGAAAGCGTAAAGCTCTTTTAGAACTGAGTTTACCAAACGAACTGAAGACATTTCGCAAAAAGTGTAGGCGAAATAACTCAGTACTTTTGACTTTACACAAGTTGTTTACATGTTCTAGGAAGTTTAAATCTGATAAAACAAATGTTTGTGGCGGGAGTTTTTATTATTACGATGGTAAATACGAATAGGATTTCGATTTTATATCACTAGGTCTAGTCTAGAGAAAAGGGCGATTTTATAGTCACTGCGCTCAAAATTTTTTTGCAAATACATTTTCAGAGAATTCCAAAGTTGTGGAGAGTTACAAATAATTGAAGTTGGGGTTCTCAAATTGCTTAAAATGAGAATTTTTTTAAGTAAATAATTTGTACTTAGCCAGTTAAAAATATAATTAAAAGATTAACTCAAAAATACACATGTCCTAGTCCACTCAAATCTATTTCAGCGTCATAAAACTTATTTAAGAGTTAAGTTAGGTTTTATGGTAATTTGGGGCGATGCCGGAAACCTCCTCGTAGTGCTCCCTGGGTTACTGATAACCCTCGGGTTCAAACCGCTCGAACGGCGACCGTTGGTTGTTTTAGTGGGTAGCCTTAAAAATGGTAGCGTCATCTCTGCCCCCTCGGCTATCACCATCCTGGCCGACGGGGATGCGTTACGCATTTTTTCCAAAAAAATAAAAATAAAAATGTTTTATGGTAATTGGCTCTCAGCATGAGGTGCTTATGAAAGTTTCTTATCAACGTCGTAAAACATGTCATAATAAACAAGTCTAAGGAGTACAATGTCTTATTTTATGCAGCGTCTCTCACAATATACGTACAGTATAATAATAATAAGTCTATAATATTTAAAAATCTTAATCACAGTAAACAATGAAATTCGTAGTATAAATAACATAAAAGTGCAAATTAACTAATTATTTCTTAGAAAACTTAATTTTATTCAATATATTATTTTGGTCTATTGAAATGTTCTGCCGCGTCTAGAGTCTGACATGTTTATGAATCTCAAGTGGCAGACACCTTCATTATAGCAATCGGTGCGCTTATTTCATAGAAGATAAGCTTGTTAGAAATGTAAAACAATTGTGACTTATTTACTCATGGTGACTTCGTTAGTCGTTGAAGAAATTGATAACATTTTCTTATCCCATGTACGGGTTTAAATCAACCGTTGATTACAAATCCTTTCTCAATCAATAATTTAGGAATGTTACAGAAGGTAACGTCACATTTTAATTATAGTGGTGTCTATTTAAAGCTAAACTATTGAATTTGGTATTTTAATAAAGTACTAAAAGTTAGAATTCAATTTGAATAGTAACAGAAATTATATTAATCGTGTCCTATTGTTGTTAAAATGTACATACTCATTACTATTTATCATTATATTCAATCGGTAAATTTAGGTTCCAGAAATCCATAGGAATCCAATGATATCTCGCTACGTAGAGTAGTTCTCAGTGATTTAGAAATAAAACTGGAATATATATATAGAATCTGAAACCGTTACTGAATATTGGGTTGTAGCTGTAGAGTAACTGAATATTGTGTTGCAGTTGTAGAGTATGTAACACTACAACTGCAACACAATATTCTAAGAACTGCTCTACATAGCGAGGTATTATTGAATGCCATAACGTGGTTAAAGTACCCTGTAGTCTAAGACGCATCTGCATTGTAAATATTTTAGTGGTAAACTAGCTTTATCCCGCGGCTTTGTACGCCATAAATTCGTAGTAAAATAATTCCACTTTCCCTTTTTTTGTATTGGCTTCTATATGACTTATTTTAAGTTATACAATCATAACAACGACATCGGCAGACATCGCTCACTGTCAAAAATCTATTTAAAATTTTTCAATAAGGATACAATACTAGATACTGTATTTTTTTTATAAGTTTCTTGTGTTTACTTAAACGTAATTTTAAATACTTTTTAAACAGAGTACTTAATAACCATTCTAACCATATATCACACTTACAGATTTTCATTGAACATAATCAAAATATGACCATATAAACTTGAGGAATTCTGAGCTACGCAATCGACGTTATTTCGACCATCAACTTGCAGATTTGGTTTTATTAAAACAAAAAATGTTTTAGACATTCAGTTAGCTATATACTTTATAAAAAATTTAAATACTAAACATTCACAAAAGCCATTTTTGAGACGGTTTGCACGGTTCCATAACATAGTGCGCCGGCCGATCGTACCGCCGCGCCGCAAACGCGATGACCCTATATTTTAAATCTGTAATATTTTCGAAAATATTTATTTAAATTACATGTCGTAAAGGGCTTGTTTAATATTAAATGTAAAATGTATTTAAGTTACTTAATTAGATAAGGATTAAAGCTGTATTGCTTAAAATCGCGTCGTAAATAAGATATTATTTCTCGTAAAAAGTAAAGGATATAAATTGGCTATTGCGGGTTATCCCTAAGAGATAAACATATACCATCGCCGACTGACTTGTAGAACTTTTTAATGTATAAGATACTTTGTATATAATTTTGATCTATCTCGTAGAGTTCAGCCAGCGTTTACAATGTAAGCGCAAAACAATGTGTTTGTTTACGATTTCGCATTAGAAATCTTGAAATTATCAGTTGTTTTCTGATATATTAAGCATGTTATACATATAAACCTTCCTCTTGCATCACTCTATCTAAAAAAATGCATCAAAATCCGTTGTGTAGTTTTAAAGATCTAAGCATACATACAGACATAGGGACAGACGCGAAAGGCGACTTTGCTTTATACTATGTAATGATAGCAGCTGAGGAAGGACAATTTACAATAATATGGTTCAAGGTTTTCGTCTCTAGCATTATTGTCAGCAGTTATGCTATGCTAAGGATAATAAAGATCACAGAAGTATTATAAATCATCTAACTATACGTGTAAATCGATAAGACTAATCCTCTTCAACAATCTCAACGATTTTGAGTTTAATACAATATAACTATAATATATAAAAACAATTATTGAATTTAATACTTAGTACTTTGCACTTGTATTCAAACTCACTAAAAATATTACCTTGTGTTCAATGAGCTTGGATTATGACACTTCTTTTTTAATAGGACAAAAAAAAATCAATTTAACATTAGTATAATTTATCTCCGACGTTAAAAGGTGCATAATTTAGATGTTCTGGTGAGATCCGACCGTCTTTAACCTGTTAAGCCAGCGTGTGATAGCTGTTAGCGTTTAATAGCACTATAATACAAACTAAAATAAATTCTCTTTGCATTTGATAACCCTATTTGTGTAATCCGATTAATTAACTTTAAACATTTGTATATCTAGTCCATTTTTTTTTAGAACAAATTAGAAAGCTATTTCTTCAGATTAATCTTGTTATCGTACTTTGCTTCATTTTTTACTTATTTGAAACTACATAAAACAAAAGTGATGAGATTATGAAATGAAGAAAGTGATTTTTAAATGATCAGTAACCAATTATATCAGGAAATATAAAAAAATAAACATTTATGGTTATTTAATAATAAATAACTAGAATATCTTGTTTTATACCCTTCTTATACTCTTCTTTCTTATACTCCCAATACTTACCACAGGAAATTGCCAATCTTTAAATTATAAAATGGTTCAAATATAACGTTAAAAGTTTAAGAAATCTAAGATTTAAAGCAATGTTACAACGAAAATAAACTCGTGTAGGTTTCATTCACTCCTAAGTATACTCTTCGATTTTTTGTTAATCCAAATTAGCTTGCATGTTTCAGTTCTATTCTGTTATAGATATGAAATCTCTATCCTTTAGTTATTCTTTAATTAGGTTGGAATATTTTAACTATTCGGAGGTTTAAGTAGGCTTGGCTGCGTTGTTTATATTTATTATTATAGATTTTTTTTGTCGATTACTGAATGTAATTTGTTATGTCCTTCGGATTACCGAATGAGTACAAAAAAAAGGTGACGGTAAATTTGCGTGTATAATTCCAATGTGAGTAGAAGAGTAAGCTTCGTTAAAAATATATATTCTTAACTGATTTACAATATATATTTTAAATATACCTACACTTATAGAAATAATATATTATAGAATATCACTTGAGCAATCGATAGAGTAATGATTATAAGAAAAAAAATGTTGTTTAAATATACAGGAAAAGTCTGAAGTTAAGATGATAATTCGTATTAAAAAGTAAATTAAAAATATATCTTTAAGTTTCATAACAGTTTGGGAGGCAACGTAAAGCTTAAGCCATGAGAGATATAAAATTAAAATATTATTTTTTTCTGAGTGCGAAAGCCGAGACAGACGGCGATTGTGTAGCAGATGTATTTAATGTGGAATGTATGTTTTATAGTTCGTATTCTTCTACTAGGAATTATTTAATAACAAACAAGTGGTGGTCCCTTTAGTGAATATTATTGAAATTTTAGTAATAAGTTCCTACCACAATCATTCTTAATATAACAATTTCTCTGCGTGCCGTACTATAAAAATATTAAAGGAAAAAATTATAAATAAAAATATTTCCTCCGGTGACGCTGTAATAGCCAACAGGGCTAACAGTATAGACAGAACAAAAAAAATACGAATATATCTACAAATCACTTATATTTTTTGCTAATATTTTGTTAGTTATATTACTTATATAAAAGGAGAAAGGAGGGATACAAACGAATGGTATACAATTTTATAATCATTATAACCATTTGCAGAAGCCACCCATGACACAAATTAAAAGTAGAGCTACATACAATTTTTATAGAGTTGTTTCTGAAGACAACATATGTTATAAAACATCACCAGAGAGGCTTTATTATTCTTCTATTAGAGATTCGCTAGTTCTTTAGATTGAGTTTGTTACTAGTTAACTCAACAAGATTTGAAGACTACAGGTAAAGTATAAGAAACTAAAAACTATGATCTTTCTGGAAAATAATAAAAGTAATTTTTCTTCAACTTCCACTGATTAAGATCTTATTATAGTGTTATATAGTATCCAAGCATCTTCTGTTTTTAAAATTAAGATATTTTTATTTCTTCAAAAAAAAATCAAAACGATTATGAGGTTGCTATTATTATTACTTAATAATAACAATAGTGACCATCGACTTAGTAAATGCATCCTTTTATAATAATTAAGATTAGGATATAAAATAAATATAAAATAAAAATAGCCTTTATTTCTACTACATATTATTGCAACTTAATTATATCTAACTAACTATATTATATTATACTAACTATATTATGCTATTCTAACTAACTATATATATAACTAACTATTTTAAGAGTAAATCTTAGATAATACTAGTAGTAGTCGCCTCTTCGGCGTAGGCCTCTCCTAAACCTTTCCATTTATCGCGTTCTCTTGCCTCACGCATCCATAATGGTCCACTTCTGTGGTTGAAGATGTCCTTCCATCTTTTACTAGGTCGTCCTCTTTTTCTTGTCCTGTCTCTTGGTATCCATTCTGTTAGACGTTTTGCCCATCTGGTATTATTCATCCTACAGACGTGTCCTGCCCATTTCCACTTAAGTGATCTTATTCTTTTCAGCACATCTATTATTTTAGTCTCTTTTCTAATGTTCTTGTTGCGGATCTTATCAGAAAGTCTTAGACCGAGCATGCTCCTTTCCATCTTACGTTGGCAGATAGCCATTCTATCTTCATCTTGTTTCCTCAATGACCACGTCTGGCATCCGTATGTTAAGCAAGGCAATATCGTCAATTCGTAGAGTTTTTTCTTAATATTCACATTAATTTCCTTGTTCTTCATTATTTCCCTTAATCCCCAGTATTTCTTCCAGGCAAGAGTTATCCTTCTTTCTATTTCTTTCCCTGTATTGTTTTCGAATGTTACTAGTTGTCCCAGGTATATATACTCTTTTACATATTCGATCTTTTCATTTTTTACGGTTATATCTTGAGGAATTCCATTGGTTAGAATCTTAGTTTTCGTTGTGTTCATTGACAGTCCTACATTTTGACTTTCTGTTATCAGTTCATTCAACATGCTCTCTAATTCAGTGGAACAATCTGCGAAAATCACAATGTCGTCTGCGAAACGTAAGTGGTTTAGTAGTTGTCCGTCTACCCGTATTCCCTTTGTTTCCCAATCTAGACGCCTGAAAATAGATTCGAGAACTGCTGTGAATAATTTAGGGGAGAGCGGGTCCCCCTGCCTAACTCCTTTTCTTATTGGGAATTCTGCACCTTCGCGTTCTAGGCGCACTTTGGCCTGACTTTTGGTATATATATTTTTAATTATTTTTACATATTTTTGGTTAATGCCTTGTTGTGTAAGTGCTGTCCATATGGCTTCGAAATATAGAGAATCAAATGCTTTTGTGTAGTCTATAAAGCAGATATATATCGTCTTTCCATACTCTTTTGTCTTCTCTATTATTTGTGTCACAGTTTGGATATGGTCTATAGTTGAGTATCTTTTTCGGAAGCCTGCTTGTTCATGCGGCTGGTGTTCATCTAGGGTCTTTGTTATTCTATTTAATATTATTTTTGAAAAAATTTTGTATAAATTTGGCATGAGACTGATAGGCCTATAGTTGTTTAGATTACTTCTATCTCCTTTTTTGAACAGTAGAATTATTGTGGATTTTGACCATTGGTCTGGTGTGGTTTCGGTTATAAGAATATTATTGAATAAAGCTTGCAGAGGTTTCAAGAGTATAGTGGATAGAGTTTTGATAGTTTCGTTGGTTATATTGTCGCTCCCTGGAGCCGTGTCATTTTTTTGGGATTTTATTGCGTGCTCGATCTCTGAAGTGAGAATTGTTGGTATTTCTTGGTATATATTATCTTCTTTAAATTCATTCGATTTGATATATGATGGGCTGGGTGTGCTACCTGCTGCTGTGTAGAGTTTTTTGTAGAATTGTGTGGCTTCGTTTATAATATCAGGACGTTTAGTTACTGTAAGTCCCTGTTTATTTTTAAGACTGCCTGTCCATTCTGATTTGACGTTTAACTCTTTATAAGCTTTACGTAGACCCCCCGTTTTAATTATATATTTTTCAAAGGTACTCTGTCGTATTGCCCTTTTTTGTTGTGTAATGTTTCTATTAATTTTTTTGCTTATTCTTGTTAATTCGCGTTTCACTTCATTTGTTCTCTTCTTCGTATTTAATTCTTTTCTTTGCTGTAGTAGGTCTTTTGTTTCATCATTTATATATTTGTTTGTATGTTTTCTTTCTCGCGGAAGTTGTTTAGAAAAATTCTGTAACTCTATTTCTAGCTTATCGTATTGTTTTTGTACCACTGTATTTGTATTAATTGTTTCCATAAATTTATTTTCCCAATTTCTAGCGTCGTTTTCCGAGATATTCAGTTTAACTCTAGTATATTCCACGGATTTTATATGTCTTCTTTGTGGTTTTAAAGTTAGTATCAGCTCACACCTAATCATCCTGTGATCGGTGTTAAAGTTCAAGTTTTTTATTACATCGAAATTCTTTATATAGGTTGGTTGGTTGGTTAATATGTAGTCAATCTCGTTGTAGTGTTTGTTATTTGGCGATCGCCATGTCCATTTTTTATGCGGTTTGCTCGGAAATATACTATTCATGAAGTAATAGTCATTTTCTATTGCAAATTCTACTAGTCTTTGGCCGTGTGGGCTTCTATTTCCGTGTGCATATTGTCCTATATTCTTTCCCTCGTTTTTTCGAGCCTTCCCTATTTTAGAATTAAAGTCTCCGAGCAAGATTATATTTTTTGTATGAATGGAGTCTAAGGTGGATTGTAATGTTGTATAAAATAGTTCTATATCTTCTTCAGTGCATTGTTCTGTGGGGGCGTATGATTGTACCAACGACCAAATAGAGTTGTCAGATATTTGTAATTCTAGTAGCGCCACGCGGTCTGAGAAACTTTTGATGTTTATGATATTACTTTTTAAATATTTTTTGATTAAAAATCCTACCCCATTCCTCCCGTTCGTACCCGGTGAATGAAATAGGATAAAATCAGTGTATTCTTCTATTGATTCTTTTTCTTTTCTTACCTCACATAAACCTATAATGTCCCAGTTTATTAACTTAACAGCATGCCTTAGTTCTTCTATTCTACTGTCCGATAATAATGTTCTTACGTTAAGGCTCGCTATGTAGAAACTTTCTGATGTTATTCTATTTTTTAAGTATTTAGCACTAATCTTGTTTTGTTTTTTTAGGTTTTGAATTTCATTCAGGTGGTTTAGGAGGCGGTGGTCTGGCTTCTCCACGGTGACCGGCCGGCTTGGAGAAGGTAGAGAGGTTACGGAGGCGCTGGTTAGTTTTTTTGCGGGGTATCTTCGATATTAGCGGTTGGTTGAGTTGAATTATTGAGAATCAACTGTGACGGACGAAGGAAGCTAGTTATAGTTTGTGAATTATTTCTTTTGGATAATTGTTTTGACTTTTTGTTGTTACACTCTTTTCTTGTTTCATTCGTGGTCTCTTCAGATGATTTAGACATAAAACGTTTGTTTGTATTCCTTTCTCTAGGTGTATGGGCTTCTGATTTTAGAGTAACAATCTTGTCGTAGCGCAAGGCTACTTTTTTCCCTTCCTCTCGCTCGCGTTTTAGGTGTTCTTGTAATTCTCTTCGTTTTTGTAGTACGCTAGGAGGAAAATCTTCTTTCAGATAGATGTTTGTACCGCTCAATGATTTTTTATTTTTTAGTAATTCTATTTTCCTACTTGTTGTTGTTATTGTGACGATCACTGGTCTGACTTTTCCTGTTCTTTTCCCCATCCTATTGACGTGTTCAATTTCCCACTTTTGACAAGGTATGTCCATCATGTTGTGTATGATGTCAAGTACTATTGAAAGTAAACTTTCATAACCTCTTTCTTTTTCCTCAATTCCAAAAAATATGATGTTTTTCTTTCTGAGTTGTTTGTCTAAGATGTCTATAGTTTTTTGTTGTTCTTCTATTTTTATTTCCAACTGTTTGGTTTTAGTTTCAAAAATTTGAAATTTTTCGTCTATATTTTTATTTATTGACTCTTTGATGTTGTGTTCCATCTCTTTCATTTCTTTCTTGCTATTTACTATGTCGACCTGTATGTTTTGTAAGATTTTTGTGATTTCCTCCATTGTGAACTTACCGGTCTCGCCCTCTATTGATATTGATAAGGAACTGTTATGTTAGTAAGTAACAGTAGGTAAGTTATCTTGCGCAGGGTGCAGATGCTCCTTCTAAGTAGTTTTGCTACTTGTCAATAGGTGGCGATTTATTGGATCACCTTGATTGCGTATGATGACTATTATTTTTGAAAATAATTTGAGGTTACAATATTTTCTAATATATATTTTTGCACTATTTCCTTACTTGGTACTAAGATAAGCAGTTTTTGTTTTTTATGTGTTTAAGTTATTTTCTTCAATGTTCGGTTGGAGAATCTAACACTATTTTTAACTGTCCGTGGTTTTTTCGATATTTATACGTGAGCGTCCAATTTACACAACACATAACATTAGTCCGGTTCACACACAACTTTTTTCGCCTTTTTATCACTTTTTCACATCGGATTACGTACTTTTGTAATATTAATTGATTTTAACTAACAGAGATGATGTTCACACTAGCACAGGAGGCCCTCTCTCAAGATTAGGATACGAGATAATAATTAAATATACGTTTAGCACCCGTTAATTAAAATGTGCTATTATAATATACATATATATTATACACATATATATTCAAGTTTTCGCTATAAAACAGAATACATATCTTTGTACAGAGAAACCACTGTTCTCTGCTTCCGGTTTAAAGACTTTCCAAGTATTTCAGCCATTGAGTGTTATCTACAGTATACTGATACGAAAGTTACTCCTCAATTGAAAAGCCAATTTAACCTGTATGCTTCACAGAATAGTGATATCAAATAATGGCATCTGGAATATTATTGTTGTCCAATATTTTAACATTTATATATTACCATATAACAGTTACGTTTATTATTTTATTCTATAAATTATGATGTTTATAATAATATTTTATTCCAGAAGTAGAAAGATTCATGGGAATGATATGATTTGAAATAACAGTATCAATAAAATATATTTATATGATTACATATAGATTTTAACATAAAATATTTCTCTACTTAATTTGATTTTCTTAAAAGCTTTATTTCTTTACGATTTAAATAAGCTCCCATTCTTGATAAACTATCTGAATGTACGGACTATGGAGCTGTGAACTATTAGTATAGTAATGAAGCTAATGAAGCTACGCGTATTTGATTGTGAAGTGAAGTCTAAATATTGAGATTGCTATGACTATGTGACTTTGTGAATTCAACTCTTAGGAATTAAAAATAAATATTATTTAGATATTAAAGTTGATAAATAATTTTAATATATCAGTTAATGTTAATATATATTTAACTAAATTTTATTGAACATAATATTCTCTTAACATTTTAAAATAGGTATAAAGTTTCTCGACAGAAGGCTCTGTTTCTGTTTAAGTGTTTGTCAAGGTAAAGTTGCCATACCAAGCTTAGTAATACTGCCATCTAATATTTATAAGCACATTTAAAATACGACTGAGTGAAAACATTTTGAAGGATTTAATACTGTTTCAATGACTTACGAGAAGTGTATTGTGCCTTGTTAATTCTATAAAATTACGAAAGTGATTTATAAAATTCCTAAGTTGAGTAAAATATTTTAGTATTAAAGTAAATAAGTTTATAAACGTTACATTGAATGTAATAAAGGTAATATTGAAATCCGAATATCAGCCATCTCGTGTCATAATGCTGAACTCCAATCACAATACCGCAACTATCTTGACATATGCGAAATAATATGGCTTGAATACCGAATGTATGCTGCTATTGGTCTAACCGTTTTTTTTTTTCAAAAAACGTGGTGCCATGGATGCTTGTTGTAAAATAGATGTATTTTTCTAGATAGAATAATAAAATTTAATATATTTATTATAATTGACTATTTAATATACATATTTTTTGTAACAAATTCTTTTTTATTACAATTTAAATAAATAAATACACGAGCCGCATATTACTAATAATTATTTATTATTTCAAAATTCGATTTAAATATATGTAGGGTACTTGGAGTGTTTTAGGAAAAATAATCATTCATGATACTGCAAAAAGAGGATCTATTTCGCAGTATAATGAAAGTTGCGCGTCTCATACAGATGTGTCAGTGAAAATTGGCAAGATATACCATTTTTAGACACTGTTATAATGGTAAGTGGATATAAATAAGGTTATAGTTTATTGCTTATATTTTAAAATAAATCTACTGATATTTCCATCCAAAGTCGCAAGGGCGTCATATTCTTTAATTTTAACAACAAAATGTGGGTCGTAAAAATAATAAATGCGACTGCTATTGCGGTCAGTCCTACGTACTTCTATTGCGGTTTTATATTTGTATTGGTAATTTTATGTAAATTATAAAGTGAACAGTTTTGGTTTATACATAGGTATATATTTATATATATATGTAAATGTAAAAACTAGTAATGCTAGTGTTAAATAACATACATAATTGTGTTTTTTTCAAGACACATTAATAATACAATTTTGTCTGTTATGTCCTACGTTGTAGTTAAATAATATTAAGTACTAAGTGACACTTAAGTAAGTTTGATTGTTATTCGAATATCTAGATTATTTTCCTCACAATGTCAAAGAACCCTAGAATTCACTTTGTTTGATTATTCTTTTCGATTTAGATTTTAATATTATATAACTTATTGTAACACTGTTTTATACTTGCATAACATGTTTCGTGTGACTTGAATTTTCAATCAAGAGGTATATAGCTTCATTAAATAGTAGAACCTCGTAAAGAACATTGTAATTTTGAACATGATACATTTAATAAAGCAACTAATGTAAGAACACTATAAACTCAGTTTATATCTCTAAATTCTGTCTTTTGAACATCTCCTGGCAAATAAATATGAAATAAATGAATTAAACTGGAATTATGATTAAATTTATCGAGACGGTTAGTGCTACGGTAGTTCAATTGGTAGAGCGACCGGACGGTTTCCAAGAGATTGCGGCCGAAGTCCCTCTCCACATCGTTTTATTTTTTATTTTAGATTTATCATTTTTTTAAATACTTTTTCAACTTCATAGAGGTTTCTGGTTGTGGGTAATTTTCTATTCTATTTTTATCAAAACATTTCAAATATCAGTAAAAGATATTTAGAATAAAAAATATATAGACCTACTTATATCTTTACGTTTATATTGAATTATTATTTACAAGTATTTAAAAAAAATATTTAAATTTCAGTCATATCTACATAATGCTATCATCATATCATAAAATTATTTATTATACAAATATATGAAATAAATACCTATATTATTTAAATCTGTAATTATATTCGAAATGTTTGACGAATAGCTTCTATAATTTTCCCAGACAGGTGCACTTTTTTAATATAATTCCTCTTGAAATATTTATTTATTTTACAACATTTTAAATCCTGAGATAAAATAAATACTCAAGTAAACCTATAGTCCGGGAGCCAGTAACAGATTTTCATGACCAATTTCCTCCCAAGTGAAAATTTGTAAAATGCAATAGGAAGTTGTGCTATGAAGCTTCGCGATCGTCAGCTGCGACTCCGGTGGTGGAGAAGGCAGTGACAGCCTCCCACGCACGAAGAAAAAAAAAATTTTTTAATCATTTCCTTCCATTCTAAAATTTCTTGAATAATAGTTTATCTAATATCTTGAAGGGAAAATAAAGTCAGCTGACCATAACATGGTGGATTATACGTCAGCTGGCCACCTGAATATGAAAAAAAATAAAAAAAATTCAATGATTTCCTCTCAACTAAAAATTTATCTGGTGATAGTTTATATGTTACTGTGAATGAAAATTAACATCAGCTGGCTGTATCTCAGTGGAAAGTTCGTCAGCTGGTTACTTGAAATGTGTAATGTAGCTGCATTTATCACCTACTGAATCTTATCAGCTGACCACTTTTCCCTTTACTTACAGCTAGCTGATTTGTTTTATTATTTACAAGAGTATATTAACTATTCTCTTTTCTCTATTTATCTCTTTTTCTTATATAAATTAAAGTAATACATGAGCCCTTTTTACATTGTAGCTAGATTGTAGATTCAAATTACCCTCTCCAGATTTTATAAACACACTAATAAAACAGTAAAACACACTAACGAGAGTGTAAGTTGAAATTATAATGTGACTCGAATGGTAAGTGAAAGATTCATGTTTAAGTTGGTCAGTCGAACATAGTGTTATTATAGTAACGGATAATTAAAAATAAAAATGTCTAACGTGTACCACGTTACCACTTTTGTAAAAAAAAACTAATGTTCTTCCAAAATTATTTAGTGAAGATAATTAAAATAAGTGTAGATCTATATTAACAATACGAAAAGTTAATAATCTAACCGGTCAAAATAATGTGCTTTCTACACAACTTAACCATTTTCAGTTGTATCATAGCGAGTGTTATCGACGTTATACTGCTTTGCCGCAAAAATATCGAAAAATAAGAACGACATCAGAAGAGACACCTTCAACATTAACGTAAATATATGGGTAGAATGTTATTTCTTTCTACTACTTCGGTTATAATTTTTTAACAATTAATTGTAAGAAAAAGTATAATTTAGTGTAATGTATTCCAACTAGGGAATTACACTATTGAGAACTTCTACAGTAAGAATATACATTATATATATGGATGTTTCTCTACTAACGGGAAAATTGATGTCCCAAGCAATTTGCACATTGTTTTGGATATTTTTTATTTAAGAAAATATCTAAAACTATAGTACATTTTAGTATCTTTGAGGCTACCGGTTGATCATGTAAATGTTTTATGTCTTTTTTTCTTTTAATCCCAACCATCCCAGAATCTTCACTTTAAATCCAATTTTAAAATAATATTTAAGTGCGTGTAATAAATTTAAAGTATATTTTAAAACTAAATATACTGAAAATCATATATGTTGAACAAACACTACGTAAATGTAATAATATTTATTCGAAATTACCGCCTGAATGTTGTCCTAAATATTTGAACACAATCCTCTGGTTAATTTAAAAAAATAAAACAAAATTATATAGTCTATGATAACGACTCAATTTTGTGTTGAATGAATCGTTGACAGTGTGAAGTCTTCTAAAATTGAAAACTTCTAAAATTGAAAACAGCAGAGTAATCTTCCAGCCTTTTATAGACTTGAAAATCGCTTGTTATTAGCTTTCATTCTATATATTTAAAACCCTATTTTAAAACAAAAAGTGAGCCGGACAAATTTCATGTAAAACTTTCCCGTTAGTAGAGAAACACCCATATATAATTTTTACTTAAGCATTAAGTGTATATGTGCGCTGTTATCAAAAGTAATAATAATATAAATTACAAATAATTAATTATTAACTAATTAATTAATTAATTAATTAATAATTAATTATTAATTATATATGGTCGCAGCAGAGGGTGCAAAAGGAAACAAGACATACTTAAAATTAATGTATTTTATAATTAAATTACATTCTATATGATTCTAAAACTGCGTCGATGCGACTCAAGCCAAAGCGAGAGCGAAAATGAATAAACGTTGTTAGTATTTTTATTCATTATATTAAAATAAAATTTCATTAATTTATAAAATTATGCTTCAATAAATTATTGATTAATTAAACTTTAGTTATAACTATATTTCCTTCATTATTAAACTGCATATTTATTGTCAAATCAAATATACTGCCAAACAACCTGAGAAAAGTGATTTCCTCCTGGATGATTTTTTTTAAGAAAATAGTTAATATACTCTTGTAAATAATAAAACAAATCAGCTAGCTGTAAGTAAAGGGAAAAGTCGTCAGTCGTCAGTCGTCGTTTTTCATATTCAGTAGGTGATAAATGCAGCTACATTACACATTTCAAGTAACCAGCTGACGAACTTTCCACTGAGATACAGCCAGCTGATGTTAATTTTCATTCATAGTAACATATAAACTATCACCAGATAAATTTTTAGTTGAGAGGAAATCATTGAATTTTTTTTATTTTTTTTTCATATTCGGGCGGCCAGCTGACGTATAATCCACCATGTTATGGTCAGCTGACTTTATTTTCCCTTCAAGATATTAGATAAACTATTATTCAAGAAATTTTAGAATGGGAGGAAATGATTAAAAAATTTTTTTTTTCTTCGTGCGTGGGAGGCTGCCACTGCCTTCTCCACCACCAGAGCCGCAGCTGACGACCGCGAAGCTTCATAACACAACTTTCTATTGCAGTTTACAAATTTTCACTCGGGAGGAAATTCATGACGAAAATTGGTAGCTGGCTCCCGGACTACTACGTTTAACGATTTAGATTATGAATAAGAAAATTAAATAAGTTAAGGAAACCATAGAATTAAATAATAATTCCGAATATTATATACCTATAAGTAAGAGCTGAAAATAAAATTCACATAGCTTCTTAAAGTTCCTAGTTAACTTCCTCGTTATGTATTTCTAAAGAGTTTATTTAGTTTTTGATTCCTTTATTTTGGCCGTTTCTTTAGACAACTTATTTAGTTGCAGGACTTGTAATTCGATTTTGATATTTATAGAATATCATGGAACTGAAATCATAATATTGAAATAAAGATTAATAAACAATTTAGTTTTAGAAAAATATATAATATTTTATTAATTTTTGGAACGTAGTTCCTTATCGCGTTTAGTGAAAGGGGGCTAGACGGTAAAAAAATGTTTTATGTTTTGCTATCTCTTTCTCACTTATAGAAAGCAAGCGAGATATTTTCATTTCTATCATTATTATTTTTTGTATTATATTAAATTGCTTAGTAGTTCTTTATTGTTTATTTGATATTGGAGTTTGTTCTTTTAGAATCAATTTTCAAATAAGACAGTTTAAATGAAAATAATAATACAAATTTGTGATCAAATACTCGTAATGTTTTGTAACAACGCCATCTATTTGTACCTTAGGGAAACATAACTACATCTGTTATATAGATATATCAGTACATAGTGAAATCGCTAGGTGGGGACAATAAGTCATGGGTTTATTGATTAACACTTTTTATTTTAGTTATTTATTTTAATTACATTAATTATTATAAATTATCGGCGAAATATCAAACAATATTAGTATACAAATATTATTCATTAGCATAGTAGCTTATATTAATAATTTAATATTTTTTTACTACAATAGATAATATTCATGTTTTTTTTGACGTAACTTAATCATTTACCTCTCTATATCGTCGAAAAAAAAATAATTTTAATTTTTTTTTCAAAGTGAAAATTAAAACATTGAACAAATTTAATAAAATAATTTTATATTCCAAGAGATGCGAAAATATAAAAACAATGGTCTATGGTAATTAAAAGGGATAATATATGTCTTAAATTGTGTTTTTATTGTTGTGAAGATCAATTTGACGTAAGTATCTTTTATTTATAATAAGTTTAATTTAATAGTTTAAATTTATAGTAAGTTGCATTAGCTATTGAACATTGGAAAATTTGAGTTTAAAATTAACCTAACCTAGTTTACAAAAGTTCAGTATAACTTTCTATAAAAACCGTATTCTTTTTTTAGTTTTACGAAATTTTTATGGTTGTCGATTTATTTCAGGTTAAGAAAGATACAGCTAATAATATTGAATATAATATGTATAAGGAAACAACAAGGAGAAAAATGTAATCTAAGTTTGAAGAAAGGAGTTGTTCCTCATATAGTTTTGTGGCAAAAACACCAGCTGATAGAATGAGAATGTGCGTAGTCAAAAGGAAAAAATTGACATCGGTTAATGAAGCCTTTTCAGACTTAGCCATCAAAAGTGGTGTTTAAAAAAATTGGTGACCTTTACAAAGAAGTGATATACTAAGTAAGTCCTAGTACTGCCCATACAAATGTCTGTGATATTAATTAGCCAAGACAATATTAAATGTGATCACAAGACAAAGCCTTGCTTTTCGCATATTAAAGATAAATTACTAAGTGACTAAGCTATGCAAGTTAATATTATACCGAAGTACAAAAGTCAAGGTGTCAATGTAAATATACAGTTACCATTTCCTCATTCAACACACAATACTTTTACTTTACCAGTAAATCTTACTATTTTACATAGTTTTACTTAACTAGTAAAACTATGTTTTAAAAAGAAAATTGATTACTGAAAACACAGCTGATAATACTTCTATAGCATCTTATATCTTCTATGTCTGCTGATTATCAACAAAACTACTTAGATAAGTAATAAGTAAGGAAGTCCACTTCACTTAACTCAGATGAGTTAAGTGAAGTGGAAAATGATTACCTAAACAATCGAATCATTTAATAAAACTCTTAAGCACTTAAATATATGTTTCAATTATTTATTTTTCTCAGTAACAATAATACCACAGTATGAACTTCAACGCCGATAATTTGAATGGCGTGTCAAATGACGTCGCATTTCCTTTTGACCAATGGTGGCGCGTTTTGGAAGTTTGAATTTCGCTCCCTTAATTAACACTTTTCACAAATTATTTTATAGTCTTAAATGATTAGTAAATAAAAAAAATATATTTTTACTATAATAAGATGATAATAAGTATCCGAAAAAAAAATATTTGAGACCATTTTAAATTTTATGCATATTCCCTATTCCTTCAATAAGTAACCGAAAGGAACTTCGTTCCATCCGGGTGTCCCTTGACACCTCTTAGTTGTTTTTTTATTCAAAATTGCTTTAAGAAAAAAATCATTCATATATACATATATATCTATATCAAACCCGCGAATTGTTTGTGGCGATACGGTGGCTCAATCGGTAGAGCGACGGGACAGTTTCCCAGAGGTCGCGGGTTCGAATCCCTGTCCGTATCGGTTTATTTTTCATTGTATATTAAGGAAATAATAATAAAGGAAATAATAAGAAAGTTAAAGGAAATAAGAGCAAAATACATCCTCACATTTATTAACCCCTAACATTATATTAACCCTATAAACTGATGCTGTATCTAGATAGAAACAAATATTTAAGCACATTCTGATATTATCTAAACCGGGTCGTTATTGAAGGGTCGGCAATAAATCATGTTTCGCACACATCCTTAGTGTGATAGTTATATATACGTGACCACTACAATAACTATCAAATCATGACATTATCTCCTCAATTTTACCACGCATTAAACCATTTTGGAAAGCAATATTGATATATAGAGAATATATTGTACTGAATAAAACTGTAATGAAGTTTTGAAATCAATTACTTGGCTAGGAACTTGGGATACACAAAATGAATTCTATTTTAGTAGCATAACCATGTAATCTTAATTAAACTACTTTTATCCATAAATAAAATATAAATAACCAAATTTTTATACAATAATACTATTCATTATAACAAACACTAAGATTAATAAGTAAATTTATTTAACAAAAAATCTTCAAATGTACAAAAACAAAAAAAGCAATGATTTTAGTCATTTGCTAAAAAAATCACAGTGGTTCCATTTCCATATGATCATATTGGCCATCGTATTAATTAAATGCATACCATTGAGCTCTTTTTACAAGCTTCACTAGAGTAGATCTCGTATCATTTATAAGCTTCCGTTCATAAAGATTACTTTGCGGATTGACATACAGTAAGTCCCAAAATTGCAATGATAATAATTGCCCTTTGATAAAGTTGTTTTTAAAATTTATTTTATCTGTAATATAATTTGCTTTATTAAGTTTGTAATGCATATATTTATATAACTAGATATAAATTGAAGGACTAAATTTAAGCATTTCTTTATTTTGTTTTATAATTGTTGTGTATGAAGGTATGCTTAATTTACTTGTTTATTCTTGTTGGCAGAATAAGATTAGCTAAGTGAAGGTAGTTGGCGCCAAAACATATTTCAATGTCATGTTTGTGCTCCTAAGCTCAATATATGTGTTTTCCTTAAAACCGTATTTTATTTAGACTTAACAATAATCATTAACTCTAATGATATATAATAAAATAACGCCCCCATATAACAATAGTACAATTATTATAGAATTTTAGTGGAATAAAGTGTTTTAAATATAAAAAAATATATAAAAAATAGTGTTTTTTTTATTAACAGACATTAATAAATAATGAATAAATGAAGTAGCAAAAAATTTATTTCTAATAATAAATTCATCTAAACCAGCTGTTTTAAATAACAAATTCCACTTTTAATAAAGTCTAACATAACTGTCAGCAGTAAAAATAAATGTAATTTATATAGGGCAGTAAAGAATATAAATCATTCCTTGGCAGTTTCGGTAATCTTTAGTTGTAATAATACGTTTAATTTTATATGGACTAAAACGATTAAAATTAACATGATATTAGAGTTCAGCTGTTACCCTTTCGAAAAATTGCAAGCGAAGTAATTAATAATACTCAACAACTGATAGTGTTTAACACGTCAGGTGATACTCTATTATGAAGGCGCTGCACTGGTATAAAAAGTAGCAATTTGGTTAATAAAGAAATGAAATAAGTAGAAATAGAATAGAAATAAAAAAAGAGTCTAAGCCAATTAAAAAAAACGAACTTTAATGGAAGTGTATAGATTCTACTAAATTTATATGGGATAAACCACTACTCTAAAAAGAAAGTAGGTTTTGGAAAGTAGTTTTTACTTTTTATGTTTGTTTTAAACATTGCAGTCTAAACTCAAAACAATTTCCAGACTAAGTCTTATAAGAACAAACTTAATGCATTTAACAAAAGTAAAGTAAAAGAACTGTGTACTTCGCTTGAATCACGGCATCTGGATACGATTGCCTGAGAATCGAGTGCAAATGCATTCGTTTCACATATTCTATTTGCAATAGGAGTGATACTCTGGATAAGTAGGTAAGTAAGATATGAAGTTAAGGGGCGCATCTTAAAAAAATTGTAAAGAATAATCTATACATACTTCTTAACTACAGTTTTGATATTTTAAAGTTTGTAAAATGTATGATTCTCAACTTAATTTTAATGTATTTTTCTACAAAGAGCTTATATGTTTTTGACTGAAGAGAAGACGAAGAATGAAGTGACTTTTTTCTCAAATATTCTTCACAATTTGTCCAAATAGTTGTAACTTTTATTGATAAATTCTCTTAATTTTATTATTTACGACTCAACGGATAGTAATAAAAAATACATAAAGAAAAAAAATACCTTCCTGATTCTTCATTACCAGTAAAAGGTTGGATAAAAATCGATAGACAATTAATATTATATGTAAGATATACGTTTAAAACGTTAAGAAACAAAATAATTATTATTTGTTTACGTATATTTATCGCTTACTCGTAAATACTTTACTAGGAAAATAGAATTTTATACATAATCATACAAGATTATTTTGAAGTGCTAGTCATCTGTCTCGCTGGTTTGGACAAATAATAAAACTATAAATAAGTAATTGGATAACACAAACAATTTACCATAAAATTGGTTAAACTAAAATCCCTGTGTATTTCCACAATTGTTTTGAAGAGTTTTTCAATCCATTTTTATAATAAATTTCTATGATAAATTTTAAAAAGGTGAAAAACTTCGTTATTATGTACTTAATGATTTTTATTAATATTATTCAATTTTATAGTTTTATGTAAACATAGATCAAAAGAAGGAAGCCTTATTTTTTTTATGTAGCTCCAAGTTCTGACGCAAAATACTCCAAATTATATGTAAATATCGAATTGTACGAGTACACGGCTAGAAATCCTTGCCTCGGGATTTGCTTTGAAGGGCCGCCGCGTTGTCGTTGCTTTTGCGTTGCGTTGCCTTTTGCGTTGCGTTGCCTTTTGCGTTGTTTTGACGTTCAGGTGTTTGCTGATTGATAACCGTACTAGTTGTCCCATATTTGGCAATCAAATCTTGAGGAGTAGAGTCTTGCAAAGAGAAGAAGTTTACACTAACGAACTCTGATTGAAATAAATTTGAATGATCGTTTTTTTTTTTTTAAGCAGTATGCTTGATTTGTAGAAGTCTATTGACGTATTAAAAGACTTTCCAAAGCCGGTAGATTAAATGTTACGTTTACACATGAAATATTTTTGTATGACAAGTCTTATAATTCTGTAAATTTTAATCACCAAAATCAGTTTCAGCAGCAAGGTCTTGGAATGTCATTTAAGAATTAGTTGGGATTTATGAAAATTATCTCTCAGCATAATTAGCGTAAGTAATTCTATTGTCAGTGTCGTCAATTTGTCAAATATGTTGAAGGAGTACAAAGTCCATTTTATGCAGCATCTTTCACAATACCCGACCGGTCATTTATAAGAACCTGTAACAATTGAAAATATAAATTTCAGTTAAACAACAGAATCCTTACTATAACTTTTCATTTCTAACTTGACTTTATTTTATTAAAAATATTGTTTTCAAATGTGTTATATTCTACCACTTTTGGACATTTTTGTCTTTTTAAAAATCCCGAAATTTTTATGTATCTCAAGTGACAGAAACACCAACGTTAATTATTGCCGAACGCTTATGTCCTACGAGCTTGATCAAAATGTCAAGCAATTGCGTCGTACTGACTCGTGTTGGGTTAGTTAGACGCTAGAGGAAGTGATAATATGTCTAGTCCTGTCTAGACTAGTCTAGTCTGTGAGGAAATGGTGCTATCGAACCGAGCATATTGAACAATCGTTGATGTCAAAGCGTTTCATAATGACAATTTTACCTTTTCAAACAAAATCATGTAGCTTTTAAAAGATGCTATGATGATAAATATATACATTCTGACTTTTGTTAACATTTCATTTAGTAGTAAAGTTTGTTAGGTTCTTTAAACTTTAAAGTGCCGAGGATAAAAATTTAATGTAAGATTTAAGTGTCATCCTGGTTAGTTACAATTTCTGATTTTATTGTTCTCGAATTAAATTTTGCTTTATATTTTTACAAGCTTATAAATGAAATGGAAGGTGTTACTACTCGGTGAACATTTTGTTTCCATAACTAGTTCTTATTTTAATGTTATCGGAAAGTACACGTTATTGTAGATTGACATGTTTTTAATATATATGTATTTTTTTGACAAAATTTGATTTTATTTAAATTGCATAAATTCATACACAATGCGAAAATAATTAATATTTCAAAGGTTGACCTCACAAAATTAAAATATAAAATTTGATTTGCACTATACTCGTAATTGCGTGTTAGACTGATGTTACTTTTTATAACTGTAATTTTTTTTTATGACGACAATTTAATTATATGTCAATAATTGTATTCCTACCACGAGAACAAATAAGTATTATTTTAGCCTGTATTTTCTTAATTATATACATGTAAGTATGATACAACTAAGTATGTTCAAACACAACATCCCCTCAAATATAGTAACTACAGTTAGTTTAAAAAATTAGAAAAAATTTAAAACAATAAAAAAAATAATATTATTAATTATAAAAAAGTTAAGGCATTGACGAATAAAGCATACCCAAAATACAATAAATATATCTCTAAAAAACTCTATTCTTAAAACCAAAAGTAAATGTATATACTTGTCAATTTAAGTACTTTTAATTATTCAATTATAATATTGAACCCCTAATTGTTAAAGCACTTGGCTCCTATTATAGATATAATTTATTACATTTTATTACAAGAAAGGTGGCAACCTTTAATTATAGCTGCTTTATTTTGTTAACGAAATAAATAATTAAGATTTCAATTTGATTTGATTTTACGTGAAAGTTTTCGTAAAGAATTTTACTTCTTCGCCGTCAAAGGATTCCAAATAAATTGAAATACTTACATTTTATTTGTAGCAAATATAATTTGGAACTATCTGTTATTTTGAATCATTGAAGAAATTTTGATTTTTCAATACGAAACGTCGGTTTTGGGTGAAAATTTAACCTTTTTTGTAGTAACATTAAATTTGAGGATCACGGTACTCGATATCTGTACTTACCAGATAATTAAATAAAATAATATGTTATCTGTATTGGTAGTTACGTTTTGATTGAATCAATTCGTTATCTAAAAAGTACTTGTTAATTATTGAAATTACATACATAGAAACATTAAATTTATGTAACGGACTCTACTTGCTACTCATATTGGATCTTATTACCTGGCAATGCGGTGTATGAAAAACTCTCCTTCATATATTTATTTCATTATTGTTAAAAACAGCTCAGTGTATACAATTTGTTAAAGTAACAAAACTTTTATTATCTTAATGATGAAGTCAGAATAAGTCTTCTACTTATCTAACAACAAAATATCAAAAGTACCAAAGTTTACTGCTGCTATCTAAATCTGTGTTATAAAAGATAACTGACTTATTATTTCCTTTGCAAATATAGCTTCAAAGAGATATCATTTTAATTAAATTATTAGTGATTTATTTTAATCTGCTGCTCTTCATATATCTAAGACTATCTATCTATCTATCTATCTTAATAAATGGTAGTGTTTGCAAAGTATAGACAAGCTAGATTTAAAGGTTACGTCAACGATGAAAATGTAATGAATGAATAAAAATGAAATGAAATGAAATCCATTGACTTTAACTAAAATATTAGCTCCATTTAATATCATTTGTCCAATATTGACTAATAATCTCATATTCATTGAACATATTTCTTCTTATGTTAATACATACATTTTCAGTTTGAGAGCATATTCAGTTTAAATATTTTATTATACGTATCCGATATATTGTGATAATGTTACAAGATCTTAGGATTGATTTAGTTATTAGCTTTTTTTATTTAAACTTTTGTGAACCATGATGAACAATATTAACTTATATTCAGATAAATAGAAACGTAACTTGGCTCTTTAGTTTCGAATCGTTTACTTCTATATCATATATAAGAGCTCTATATCTGATTTTGGTTATAATTATGAAAATAAATATTTTATGGTAATAATTTACAAGAACGCCTACATATTTGATCAATTAAACTGTCAAAATAACGTATAGTGCCCGGCAATAAATAATGCACATCGACCTTTGGAAAGAGACAATCGGCTAATTTCGGCTTCGTAGAGCATTATCTCTGTCGCACGAAATTTAAACAGTATGGTAACTATAAGGAGCTGTTAAAACAAGTATAATTTGCTTCTATTGATAATTATTTTTATTCTTTGTATAAAAGCCACAAATTTTTCTATAAGTGGTGGCTTTAAGCTGGGGTAAAATAAAATAATAAAAAAAAGACGTGTGGCACTCGGAGACTGCCGCGGTAAAGCTATTGCATAGCATTTTTTTACAACTTATGCAATTATAGTTATTTATTTATTTATTTATTTATTTATTTATGTAGTTGTTTTTTTTCTTTGATGTTAATTCAAGTTGTGTAACTTGCGTGTGCGTGGTGATCTATAAAAAAACATTTTTTTTTCTTTTAGTGAATAAATTACTCATTTATAGGGTTTTCCTACGCTATATAGGATAAAATTTTAAATAAGAATGGTATAATTTCTCAATTTAAATTCGAAATTATCAGTGCTATCAAAAATGAGAAATTATCAGTGCTGTGTAATATCATAAAAAGGTTAATAATATTAACAGCTAAAACGTTTTTAACCTTAAATCTCAGGAATAAAGTTCAATTACGATTGTTAAATTCTTATACTCAGGGTCTTTTGTAACACCATAACAGAAAGTCATTGAAATGAAAATCCTTGTTGAAAAAAATACATTTGTACAAGTAAAACATTTATTTTAAACTAAACCTTAAGCTGTAGACAATAAAGTTCATAACACATATTATCAACTTGGCGCTTACGCTATTGTTAAATGATAGGTACACAATACTGGTGTGTTAGGTTATTTTCGTTACGGAATTTCTGGATTCGGTCTCGGTAAGTGATCCAACATGGTATGTTTTTACGTTGTTCTTCATTACAATAAAATATTTTTGTTTTTTAAATGGTTTACAAATTATAAAGAGAAAATCATCCTATGACCAAATTATAGGACAAATACCAAATTATATGCAATATTTATTATGATATTTGAGTATTTTAAAGTATTCTATATTTTTTTGCTACAGTGTTGTAAAAAACACAGTTATCGATAATTTAATCCAGTATGATTCTAATGAATTCTGCAACATCTATGTGCTATATCTAGGGATTATTATTCTAGATTTCCCGTTGACGTTAACTGACGACAGATATAGATCGACACGATTGCACAGAAAAATTGGGAATAGATCCATTTTAGTCCGCAATATTTTAATAACTAATATTTAATAGTTTAGAAAAATAAGGCTGTAGTTTTATGGTAATTTATTTGTCGTTTCTTTTATAAGACGTTCTCAAAGTGGCGAATAAAAAATTAAAAATATGTGTTAACCTGACCATTTTTTTTTAAATTTACTTTCAATAAATGTTTTTGATTTTGTTTTTCTAGTTTATTTGTCGTATTGATTATTTTTAAATGCTACCTTAGTTATTTTCTAGAACGGAATATAGTTGAACGTTATCGCACTCGGCAAAATCCTCTAGGTGATAGTACTTTTTGATATATCTCGTTCTAGCAAGTGATGGAAAGCACTTAAACAGCCTTTTAAAAACAGTAGGTACTACCATAGAGATAAGGATCACTATCGATATCGCGGATAAGTTTACACAATGTTACATCACTATAAAAAAAATTGTAATCTACGGCAGTGTACGCCTTAAACATATGAAGCTCCTTCTATGCTTTAATTATTATTTTGAGAAATAGGTAGTGTGGTAGATAATGCTCTACGAAGTCTAAATCAGCCGATTGCCTCTTTCAAAAGGACGATGTGTAATATTTATTGCCGGCTACTGTATTACAACGTCTCATTTTAAGAATGGGTATAATGGTTTTTATTATGCGCAGTTTTAATTATCCTAAATAATAAAATTTTTAAATAATAAAAACCATGTTTATTAAATTACATTACTCCCCAATTAAAATAACTACTTATAGAAAAAATATGCTTTTATACATAAAATAAATATAATTAGAAAAGAAGAAAATTATACTTGTTTTAACAGCTCCTAATAGATACAGGAATGATTGTATTTCTTGCGACAGTGATAACGCTCTATGAAGCCGAAATTAGCCGATTGTCTCTTTCCAGAGGTCGATGTGCAATATTTATTGCCGGGTACTATAAATTATATTATAAATAATAATAATTATATTATAATAATTATATTATAAATAATTATTAAATTATATTTTAAATTATTTTGTCAATCTTTCTAGCGGCCTGTGTTTGATCTATTCTTAAAACTAATATTACGCTAAGAGTGCAATATGACAATGCTTTCAGGATGTTGTTTGTTTCGTTGGCGGGAAATTGTAGCGCTAGTGGTATGTTTATGGAAGCGCTTGTAGATAGATTCCATGCATTTATAAGGAAGAAGCATCTTTGCTCTTAGAGCTATGGTAAAACAAAACAAAGTATGTATGAAAAATATAAGTATGTAAGTGGACAATTTGTCCGATAATTAAACTTAAAGTATCAATAAGAAATGTATAACATGTCACACCTAACTATACTAATATAGTTACTAATTCGCTTGTCACTAACTCACTGACTTATATTTGTTAGTTTATTAAGTTAACATAGTCTGTAGACTCTACCCTTATTTAGTAAACATAATTAGAAATCGTAATCATAACCATATAATATTATCTCTTGGTTATAAGTTATAGATTAGCATATGTCTGCACTAAATCAAATAATTATAGAAGTTGTGATATATTATTTGAGTAGCGGATGTGATGTATACATGAGGAGCCCTGAAACGTTCGATAATCAAACGCATCTACTCGTATCACGGAGGCAAGACCCGCAGTTGTTTAAGTCTAAATAATGAAACATTTGCTTTTTATCAATATTTTAGTCAAAATTTAATTTGAAATTATAAATTTAATTATTATTTAGAGAATGTGCAATCGGCATACCGAAAGAGAGTAAATGCAGTATACAAAAATCTGGTACCACCATAACTCTGTACTATATCTATATAAAACTCACGAACATTATTTTAGTATATGTACAAATCATTTGTCAGAACTATGCGAATGGTCTGAAGGAATATTCATATATAAGGATTTTGTATTTGAATTATTCATATTACCTATAATGTAAGGACTCGTATATCTTAATATATATAAATTACGTGTCACGTTGTTTGTCCGCGATGGACTCTTAAACTACTTAACCGATTTTAATCAAATTTGCACACCGTGTGTAGTTTGATCCAACTTGAAACATAGGATAACTTACATCTTAATTTTAAGTCACAATATTATTTTATATCAAAATATTGTTATTTCGTTATTGGCCTTGATAAATTTACTTGCATTTTAATTTTTTTCCTTTTACTTAGCGGTCGGAGGTTTTTTTAATTTTAATTTTATTTTTTCTAATACCGTGACTTCTTAAATAGTTTACTACAATGTAATAGGTATATCCAAAACCTTAGCAACCACAGCAACGCGTGGCCGAGTCTGCTAGTAAGTTAATATTTTCTTCTTAATGTAATTTTATGTATCATTTGCTTACATATCTATATATGAATAATAAATAGCCCAATAATTCCATATACCGTAGGACAATATTTATCGAGTTAGAAAGAAAGTTGTTTTATAAATCAACAAAGTCCAGATCATTCGCTTTACATATTATAAATACCAAAAACTAAGAATAGTCTTTTTGTAAATATTTTCATGTTTATCAATATTTTTTAAAATTACTTTTCATCTGTCAATGCCTCGTAAAATAATCTCTTAATTTAGAAGCATAATATATCACACAAATCATGTTTTAAAATCTAAATATTCATAAATGTATTTTAATGTTCGTTGTTAAAAACAAGTAATTTAATAGAATGAGATAAAACTCTCAACCAAGTGGCCATTGTGTAGTGAATATTCCATACAAAATAATTGAGTAGTTATGCAAATAGTGACGAGATAAACCAACGCCTAAACGATGTTCGTGAGGTTTTATGTAAATCCGCTCGAGAGCCTAGTTGCCAGTGACTGTGACAGTGCTGAAGTGCAACGTGCAGCCAGCTGATAGTACTGAACATACTTACAGAAATATTATTACTTTACAAACTTTGTGTCTGAGTTAGAGTTGGGTAAAACATTGTGGTTTATAATCACTTTAGTTATCCTACTTGAGGTAACGGATAATAAAACAAACTATCAGTGTTTCTTATTTTTGGTAAAGCTAATAATTAATTAATGCACAAATTGAGTATTTTCAATGTTTCATTCATTTCATTTCATATGGATATTTCTTTTACTTTTGATATAAACTTTTACTATAATTCCTAATACTTTTTGTTTTCTATTTAAAAATAGGAGACGTTACTATTTATTATTACCATAACCCATTATTGTTTATACCGGTTACTACAATAACCCATGAGGAATTAATTATATCTGAATTCACATATTTAATCAATAATAACTAAAAACAAAATATGAGTAATATTTAAACTGTAACGCATAGCGAATGTACGATACTATCACAACTTCAGTACAACATAAAAACCAAATATTGAACAAGAGAATGAAGCAAAATACATTCTAATATTTTTTAACCCCAATCATAACATTAACCCTATAAACTGATACTGTATCTAGATAGAAACAAATATTTAAGCACATTCTGATGTTATCTAAACCGGGTAAGTATTGAAGGGTTGGTAGGTAATAAATCTTGTTATACGTGTTTGATAGTGCGATAGTTATAAAGACACTCGTACGTGACCAATAGAATAACTATTAAATCATGACATTATCTTCTCATTTTCTGTAATAATGTTTTTAAATTTATCAATTTTATTTTTACTTAATATACAGAAAACTATGTTTTTGTTACATAATCGTATAATCTCTGTATATT
Source organism: Napeogenes inachia (assembly GCA_959347355.1). Lineage (NCBI taxonomy): Eukaryota > Metazoa > Arthropoda > Insecta > Lepidoptera > Nymphalidae > Napeogenes > Napeogenes inachia. The sequence goes on from OY365797.1 coordinate 8,264,850, forward strand.
TTAATTAATATTAAATTACTTTATGTATATTAATTAAGTGCAATTATCTCATTTTGTATTTAAAAATACCATTTTACTATAGTGCTATTGTTTGTACTTTGTCTTCGTGCTTAATTTCATAAGAACAAAGAAATATACTGAGCTGTCAACCAACGGATGTCGAATCCAAATTTCTTCAATCCCGGGGAGTATTTTATTTTACTTTTAATATAATTACACTTACATTAAACTAACAACTACTCATTTTATAGTGAGTTACGTCCATCCACAGACTCTGGCACCGTTATTGACTCTCTTTACTTGACTAGTTGGAAGTAAAGTTGAAGACAAAAACATTGGCCTCATACAAAACTATTACTTTCACTTTACCTTACTTATATACATAAAACAAGCATTTTGAAACTCCCATTTGTATCTAAAAGGTAATTTGTACCCAGGTTCAACAATGGAAAGAATAATTGCAACTCGCAAGGCCTCTGCAAAGGATTTGGAGCAAAAGTTAAAACTGGCTTTAGAAGAATTAAAATCTTCTAAAGATTTATGCAACAAGCTACTGCAGGAACGAGAGGACAGTGAAGAGGAAATTAAAGATATTGTAATAAAAAATACTAATCAGTTAAGAAATATAGTGACTGCATTTGACCAGTGCAGCAATGAGCATGAGAGGGCATTAGATCGCATATCAGAGCTTGAGTCTGATTTGGTGCAGGCTAGGATAACTATTTCAGACCTAGAAACCTGCAAATTAAATGTAGAAAGTCAGCATACTCATAGCTTATATGAGGAGCTGGTTGAATGCAACTCACAACCTACTCAATCAAATTTCATAAATGTAAATTCTACTATAATTGATCTAACAAAAGATGAGTCAAGTATTGTGCACCCCATATACTTTTCAAGTCATAAAAAATTAAAAAAGTATATGAAGGTTAAAAAAATTAATTAAAAAATGTAATAATGTGATAACTTACTATATATACGCCAAAATTTAAATGACTATAAAAAAAAACAGCGACAGACATACTATCAATACAAGAAATAAAAATAGGCTTGTAACGCCTAAATTTAGACTTCAAAAAGTTAAGAAATCCTTCATGGGCTTGAGTATACGCATATATAATAAGGTTCCACAAGATATCTTAGATCTTCCTTTTCTTGGTTTCAAATCTAAAATTAAAAGTATATTATTAAATAAATCTTACTATAACATTCAAGAGTTTTTGGTTGATCGAAATGTGTGGAACTTGGGTCATTGTATCATAAATCTTGGGTCATAAATCTGTATTGTATTGCGAATAGCTAGTAATCTCCGCAATTTGTTTTTTGTTGTAAATTAATTTTTGCTTTATCGACCTTCTGCATCACACCGATTCCTTAGAAGTCACTACTTGCGGTAGCATCGGGAGTCGGGTTGCCTCCCTCCCTCAAATATGTGCGAAGGGGATGATGGCTGGCTCTTGTGTTATGCTCGTGAACGGGTGCTGCTTGCGGTGACTGGTTGTGTGGCAGGCCGAAGATTTGTGTATATATGTGTATATATATATATATATATATAGTTATTATTATTTAATTTTCGTTGCCTGAAATCATTGGGCTTCTTTTCCGATTGATTGCGACGGTTCTAGTTGTTCCAAAATTGCATTTAAGTTTATAAAATAAATAAAATTGACTCATTTGCAGGGTTGATGTTTTAATTTATAAGTCAAACATTGTTAAATTTTATTTAAAAAGAGCAACTGTTGAGTTTCTGGCCAGCTCTTCTCAGCAGAACAGCATTCCGAGCTGGTGGTAGCTTACTCACAGACTGACTATACTGACCAATTTAATGTAATTGACGATTCAAAAGTGCGTGTAAATGCCTACTTGAATAAAGATATTTTGAATTTTGAATTTTTTGAATCTTAATTATTCATATTTTTAAATTATTTATGGTGAAATTAAAACCACTTTTATCAATAATTTAAAAATATATAATGATATATTTGAACAATAGTACTATTCATATAACAAACACTGGCATTAATGTTTAAATTTATATGACATGTACAAAAGATAATCACTTGTTAATTAAAAATCAAAAGAATCGATTTTCGTGATTTTTTAGCATATTTTTTGCTGTATGTATGGGAGGATTGGGAGAGCATTGTTCATTATGAGATTTTATCCGCAAGCAGAACCATCGATATGGATCTTTAAGACCAATATGTGATGAGATTAAAGCAAGAATTTGAAAGAAAGCCGGGATTGATCAATAGAAAAAGTATAGGCTTTCATCACGATAACACTAGATCACACACATTTTCATTTCATTTTCACTTTAGCCACTCAGTAGTGGTACTAATTTAGGTAGTGGCTTCTTTTCAATCTTTATCTGTACTGCAAAGTTAGAAACATTTTTTTGGATTTTTGAAAGCAGTTTAATATTATTTGACTTAATTTATTAAAAATACTATATGAAGACAACTTGAAATTGAAATTTCTGTCTACTTTAGTTTTGCGGCGCGTTAAGGTTCTGAAATGTTTATGTATCTCAAGTGGCAGAAATACTAAGATTCCATATTATTGCAATATGTACTCTTATGTCTTAGGAGAACACGAGATTGTTTAAAATGTAAAGCAGTTGCGGCGTATTGACTTGTGTCGGCTTTGTTAGACCCTAGGAGAAGAGATAGCATCTCGACTATCGAACCGAACATATTGATCAATCGTTGATGAAAAGCGTTTCATTATGACACTTTTACGTTTTCAAACAGAATCATGTACTTTGAATGGTGTCTTTATATAGGTCTAAAATGAAAAAATAGCATAAACATGAATTCTTAACTTTGTTATTATTTTATTTAGTAGTAAAGTTTGTTGGGATCTTTTAAATTAGAGTGACGAGGATAAAATTTGATTGCAAGAATAAATGTGTATTTTATGTTACATTTTTACAAGCACCTAAATGAAATGTAAGCTTATACTTCTCGGTGAACACTTTGTGTACATAATCAATGTTATCTGAAGGTACACATTAGCTTTAAAGTTGTTCATATTTTTAAAACATATTTTTTTTGACAAAATTAATGTTTTATTCAAATAGCTTGACATAAATGTAAAAATGAAGTACATAAATGATGAGAAAAAAATAAAAATTACAAAAAGATCATAGAACAAGGTTTGATAACAAAATTAAAATATACACTTGGATACCTATGTCACCAATTGATACCTACAGTTGATACCTACCAAGGAAACAGAGGTACCTACTACATTATTAGTTATGTCCCAAGGATAGACACCACATCCCAGCCATCATTGATGCTAGTTTTAATACTATCAAAATTGTTTTATGACGTCAATTTAACTACATATTATGTCAGTAATAGTATTCCCACCAGGAAAACAAATAAGGATTATTTTAGTTTGTACTTTTTTAATTGTAAACATTAATGAAGGTACTACTAACAATTTTTAAATACAACAATATTTTAAAAATAATACAGTTAATTAATAAAATTTTGGATAAAATTTTAAACATTATAGAAACGTTAGAAAGTGTTGAAGAATTTTACAATTGATTTTACACACATACATACGCAAACAAACACACACATATACACACACACCTACGAAGACATACATACTAAAATATTATTCTTTGTTAAACTCTTCTTTTAAAATTAAAAGTAATTTTATATACTTATAATTTTTAGTATTTTGATTTATCCATAATGTTGTGTAATCTTGTTGTAGTCAAGCGCGGCCTCCTATTACAGGAATATTACATTATATTATATTACTGGAACGGTCGCAATCTTTGTTTGTAGCTAAGGTACTTTGTAATCTCAACAAATACTTTTAATATTAACTTGATTTCATTTTACGTGATAAATTTTCGTATAGAATTTCACTGTTTCACCGGCAAAGGATAGGTCGCTGTTTAAAAAAAATAATTGTAATACATTTATAATACATACATGGAGATATAAAATGAATGAAAGGGACTCTACTTGCTACTTACAGGGTATCTTAAAACCTGTCAAAAGCGGTATATGAAAATCTTCCTTCAAACATTTATTTCATTGTTAGGTAAAGCAGCGGATTGTATCCAATTTGTAAGTACCAAAACTTTTGATAGCTTTCGGATTAAATAAGGAAAAGTTTCCAACTTTTCAAACAAGAAAATCTGTTTCATCATTAAAAATATAACTGACTTATTATTTCGCTTTCGAGCCTTTTTTCCCACTAATCTTTTTTCAAAAGGACAAAAATAATTTAATTTGAAATTCTTCCCATTTGTATCCGAAGTAATAAGTTGCATGATTTAGAGGTTTGGGTGGGATCCGACTTCATCTGCTAATCAAGCTTGTGATAGATGTTAGCAATAATATCAAAATAAGACTATGTTTAACAGGTAGACAGTTTATCTTGTGGGTCAATAAGGGGATTTATATACATGTTTTTTTTTTCTTAAAACTTTTTATTGTTTTTTGATAACATTTTATAACATGTCTTTTGTTTTATCTATGTTACAACGATTGCCAAAGTATGGCCAAAACTATTAAGTATATATTATATACTTCCTTTAGTTTAGTGAAAGTAGATTACAGTTAAGATATTATGTTAAAGTTATAAGAAGTGTCAATATTTTATAACAGTGATGTCAATTTGAGCGGCACATGACTATTTATATGTAATTAATCTTATTCAGCTTAGATACTGAATAGATGTTTTGTCACTCTTTCTTCATTAAGACATTGTTAGAACAAAACTATGAAAATATCAAAATAAGAATGGAGTGAAGAAGAGTTTGAAAAGGAGTTTTATAATATGAGTGACCTGTTAAGAGCATTTCCGTTAACTATTAACGAAGGACAGTAGGCGTATCTGAAAAGGCCGTTACATGTACCTTGAATTCCTTTGTACTATACAAAAAAAGTTAAAAGTTGTTAAAAAAAGACGAATAGTGAAGGGTTTATTGTTTATTTAATAATTGTCCAATATAATAATTATTTTCCTTACATAGTTATACGATTGTCTTGTCTGAAAATGTTATACAAATTCAATAAATTTCATTTTTTCATCGTGCATGGCTGGCTTAATTTATATATAAGATGCACAAAAACAATTCCTGTATAATTGCATAGATAATCTAAATACCTAATTTTCATCGACTGTTATTATATTGATGAGTCATTACTATACAATTTGTTTGTCCAAAAATATAAAAAGAAAATGTGCTAACATCTAAGACTTTGCAAAATTAAAAAGACTGATTAAATATTTATTAACTTTATAATAATACATTAAGTAGTTATGATCTGTATGTTATGGAAGAAATTAATAATATGTATATAAATATACAATAATATTCGTGACATTGTTCAAACAATTTTGAAATATGTATCTAGGTACACTAGCTAGACCAGTAGCCATAAGTTCTGTTACAAAGAAAATAGCCAATAAAAAAAAAATAAAGTTTTATATGTTACGTGTTTAATTACGTAGCGTGAAGAAGATATGTTAACGTACTAAAATAGTTATTCAAAGTACACCCTTTAGTTTTTAAATTATATATCAATTAAGCAGAGATACCAAAAAATTAAATTAAAAAATTAAAAAACCCCCGATACAAAAAGACTTCTAAAAAGAATAAAAATATTATTATTATGTACTTTTTGAAATATTAAATATGACTGATGAGCTAGTTGATAAATTACATTCAACTACAAAATATGTATATTTATGTGTGTGTGTGAGTATGACCTGAGTATATATTTTTCTTTTTATGTTTATTTACATGTAGGTGTATAATAATGTTTACTATGTACTATACCCCTGTCAATAGATATCCGAGGTTTCTTGGTAGAGATCTCTTGTAAGAAATAAGTCTTCCTATGTGTAAATTATCTTTTCTACTATGTCAGTATTACTTTAACAATTAAAATAAACGAATGCTAAACGAAAGCTATTTTATATTAACAAACATGTTGTGAAAACCATCGTCAATAGTTCATAAAATACTATATTATTAATGTATCTTTTTTTACTTTTTATAATAAACAAGTACATCTGTAATAGGATTTAATAATGCATAATTGATATGCATATTGAAGAGAAAATGTAGAAAATTATAAATACAACATTGATAAATACTTAAGTATGGTATTACAGGTTTTAACAGCGCGTTGTTCTATTTATTTTTAAATCCTTATATTTTATTGTATAAGGCAATAAAGATATATTATTAAAAATAAGTTCTATAATTGCTATTACACTGTTATGAAAAAGTGTTTAACAGCTTCATGCTACAACACGAACATTATATAATTAACATTTATCTTGTACTTAAGTCCTCGGCAAGCTTTAATTATGTTCTCTAAAGTTTGCAGTTTTTAAACAAGTTTGCGCTTTCGCCGTTGCTGTTCATTGTATGCATTTAATATTATTTCATACTTTTACTAGAAGACTTAGCTTAATATTAACATATCGATACAATTACTAATTATTAATCATATCAAATATTTATGCCTCTTTATAAGCGTAAGAATGATAAATAAAATCCGCATATACATATGTAAAAACTGTTTAAAAGTAACATTTGTTTTTATAAGGAAAAGGTTATTTTTAAGCAAAAAAATAATAATAGAGATTATGTTCATCTCTTTGTAATTACTTCGTCGTTATAAACTTAAGTACATTTTTACAAGTACGTTTAGGAAATACTTTGCTTTCTCGCTATATATTCGAGATACTTTTAAAAGGCTTTGTTAAGTAAACCATCCAACCATCCATGGTCAAACACTCTTATTCGCTCGGAAAATGTAATTATTCATTTTTTCTAGCCCCATCCATTTATTTCCTCCTCACTTAACTTTAATAAACAAATTAAATCAACGATGAACAAAAAATACACTAACGCAAACTAACACAAAATAACGAACAACTATCAGCACAGTAAAAGGTTCACCTATAATCTTGGTTTAAAATTGAATAAAAATAGTTTTAAATAATTATTATGTTAGATTGTACTAATTAATAACTTCGTTACTTAATACAAATATGTAACATTGAAAATTTATTTTTTTTCTCCAGCAATAGTCCTTTTTACATTTAAGGCCTGTTTTAATGGTTTTGAAAAGCTCAATTACAAATAACTAAAAACATTATCCATAATAACTCATTCATATAATAGTGTAATAAGGTTGGAGAGTGTTTTTATAATAATGAACATTTTTATAATATATATTCATCCCTCCATAATCAAACAAGCCTACAAAAAAGGGGTGGGTGCTTCTCGTTGCGGGGTGCCCTCTCCGTGGTTCATGTCGCGGTGAGTGTGAAAACGATCCTGTGGTGTCCCATCATGACAGCGGCGGCAAACCGTAGGAGTCTCACATAACCACCTCCATCATGCCCTAGTTGGAGTTACTCAACTCTATCCATGAGGATTCTTGAAGTTAAAAAAAAAAACGTACAGTGAAATATACAGGAAGAGGATTTATTACCCATGCAATATTCTGTATGTATCTGTTTATTTTTCATGTTTTTTCCATAAAAAGGCCGAAACTCATTTGTCGTAGAAGCCTTGCTCGAGATAAGAAAAACATTTTGAATAAAAAAGAGTAGGCCGCTACAATATCATTTTGGTGAGAAAACAATTATCAATAACATAAATAAATAGAATCAATAACAGGAATAAATTTCGTGTGAAAGAAAAAAAAGTTTAAGTATTAAAATTGATAAATTACATTAAAATCTCGCAGCCAGTAAGTCAGTGAGACAGAGGCTACATTGGTTTTCAAATAATTTTATTTGTCTAAGGAATTCTTAAAAAGCAGTCTAAAATTTGTGGTACAAAGCCCTTTGAACCAGAAAATACTGACCTCACATCAAAAACTCCTAACATGAATAGTCATTTGTGGTTAAAAGCAGTGATGCCGGATGCAGGCTGAGTACTCTTGCCTTAATTAAATGCAAGTTCGTGAATCCACTTGAGTAGCACTGCTAGGAAGAAACTCATTAGCTCGTATTAATTTCCGCTAGTAAACTATTATTTTGTTATTGGCTTACAGAGAGACTTAGAGAGAGAAAACAGCAAATAAATTTACAAAACTTATCTTACCTTATTAAATATCATGTGTAAATTTTGTAACATTAAAATTAGATAAAATTTAGATAAGTTACCGAGATTTGAACCTGTGACCTCTGGGAAACCGTCCCGGCGCTCTACTAATTGAGCTACGGTGAATTACGCCTCGGCGAATTAAGCATTCTATATGTCGTCTTATTATATATTCTATTGTCGATCGTCTTTATCGGGACGGTGGTGACATCTATTAGGCTTCTTTCGAAAATCCTAACCAATGTTTTTTACTAAATATTAAATGTAAAGTGAAACCCATGACAATACATTTCCGAAAACTTCATCCAAACCGGTTCATCCGTTTCTGAAATTAGAAATAGAAAATGCTCTTATAAAAGCCTCCCGTTATGTTTTTTTTTATATTTTCCATGTACAAAAATCGATCAGTGACAAGTGATATCAGTCAATCAGCTGTTTGAGGCAAACGTGTTACAAGTATATTAGCAGTTTAAATACGCACAGTGCATACGATTCACTTCCGTAGTTTAATAAGCAAACAAGTTGTTTTGCCGTGAAACTAATTAGTGTTTGGTTAATGCGTTAATAATTTATAAGTGCGATATCTCTTTGTTGCATTGCATCTGTCGGCCGTTAAAGTGCAGTTACCTCACTGCTTCACCGTTGGACTAGGAGACAAACATATATTTTTTGTCTCCCTCTTACTCCTAAGATCTTACATTAACAATGTCCCTACAAAGAACGCCGCCAAACAAATACTTATTTAACGGTGACCTTTCTCGAACTGATGAACAAATTGACCCGAATAGCTACAATAGAAAAAGAAAGGTACCCATGATGAGGATATGAGTGACGTTTTTAATGTCTTTACTTTTCCCAACTTTTCCCAAGTTTGATTAGCAGATGGTATTATGGAATACAAATATTAACGAAACTATTTGAGATAACTAAAATATCAATGTTGTTGAGTGACATCAAAAATAACATAATTAAATGGAACGCTGACAATGTTAAGATAAATAATTCCATCACTCTATTTAACTATCGTTTAAATGAATTTGAAAAATCCTTAAATTTATCATCTGATCGTATGGACGACCTTGACACTTGTATAAAGTCATCGGATAATATTACCCCCAGAACAATAACTAAAGCATAGAAGTAGCCTAAATTTGAAGACTTAATTGTGCGTAACAGTTGTCCACTTTTTTCATACTGAGAAAACACAATAATGTAAGAAACAAATATAAAGTTGTCAAAACAGAAAAATGTACACTTATAAATGACATAATGGTGACCCAAATGGTCATTTATAAATTACCATTATGATGGTAAATTGGACAGTATAATTCATATTTGACTTATTGGGAATGGACAACGTTTACACATTTTGGTTGTGTTGTGTATAACACAATTATAAGACTTCTGCAATATTTATTATGATATTTGATCATTTTAAAGTTTTCTATATATTTTTGCAATAGTGTTGTAAAAAGCTCAGTTATCGATATTCTCCAACATCTATGACACATATATTATTCTAGATATCATCCACAGATTATTATTCGAGATTTTCCACGGACGTATACTGACGACTGATATGGATCGATACGATTGCAGGGAAAAAATTGGGCGTCGAAACATTTTGTAAGTAGTTTAGAAAAATGTGGTTAGAAAAAAAGTGGTAAAGTAGTTTAGAAAAAAATACAATAAAACTACTATTGTAATTTTTTTGTCATTTCTTTTATAAGAGGTTTTCGAAGTAGCGATTGAATAAAATACATACCTAGGTATGTGTTAACCTAACAGTATTTTTTTTAAATTTACTTTCAATAAATGTTTTTTTTATTTTGTATTTTTAGTTTATGTGTCGTATTTATTTTGAATACTTTCTAAGTATTTTCTAGAACGAAATATAACTAAACGTTATCGCACGCAGTAAAATCCTCGAAGGGATAGCACTTTTAGATATATCTCGTTCTCGTCTCGTTTAGATGTATCAGCAAGTGATGGAAAGCACCTAAGCAGGCTTTTAAAATCGGTAGATACGACCATAGAGATAACGATCACTATCGATATCGCGGATATGTTCACACAATATCACAACACTAGAAAAAATCTATTGTATGCTGCAATGTACGCTTTAAAAATATGAAGCTCCTTCTATGCTTTAGTTATTATTCTGAGATATAATCAAAACCTCCGTTGACAGCGCGGAAAAAATGCAAATAATTGAAAATAAAATATTACACATGGAAAAGCAGACAAGGGAATGCAATATAGAAATTTCTAATCTTCCGGAGCGACGCAGTGAAAACCTGCTATCTATATTAGAATGCTTAAGATACGAAACCAAACTAGCAATTCGTTCGACAAATATTGTTTAAGTTCATCAAGTACCTCATGGCCAAAGTTAAAGTGTGACAATGTGCCGGCTGCGTGTCACACCATGAAAGGTTTAGATTCAACAAAACTATCTGTAACTGGCTCACCAAACCCTGTGTACATAAACGAGCATTTAACACTACACTACAAACAGTTATTTCGTCGGTGTCGTGAAGCTGTTAAACAGCATGATTTCAAATATGTATAGATTAAGCATGGTACGATTCTTGCTCGCAAATCGGATACATCGACCGTTATCGCTATTAGAACATCATCTGACATCTCCAAGATCAAGTAAGATCTTTTCTTGCTATTTGCGAGTAGAGGGCTTGAACCCCTAAAACAAAATGTTTACTTTTTCCTCAAAATATATAATAGTTTATTTACATATCTTACACAGTTTTTTATTATTTTTAATTTGTATGAAACTATTATTTTATATTTCAATCGAGTTCTATACAAGCATAGCTGTAGGTGGCTGGAATGGTGTGTTTAGAGTTGGTTTTGTTGTGGCTTTATGCTCTCGATTGGCATATTTATACCATCGTGAACTTGTAAGTAAATACTGGCAATGTGGCAGTAAATAAGCATTTTACTTTCACCTCTACACAATATTTTTTACGTTGTAGTTATACTTAAGATTATTACGTATATTTTTTTAAATCTATATTTAATTTCAGTCCGGATGCGAATAATTATAAGTAGCTTGTTTCTTTATTTGAGAGTTGCGGGTAGGAGGCAATATTATGTTAATGAATACTTTTACATGTTCGGCTTATCAATGGATAAATATGTGTTATCAGTACTTTATCAAAATTGTCGTGGCTTAAATACCAAACTTAATACGATTTATATGAATATTCTCTCTTATAATTACGATGTCGTTGTTCTTACCGAAACATGGTTAAATAGATATATTTATAACAGTGAATTTATCTATATAATTTATTATTTATTTATAAAATTTATATTTTTTTATTTTAACGTATTTCGCTGCGACCGAGACCGCCCCAATTGCGGACGACGCGACGAAGCCGGTGTGTTTATCGCTGTTCGCATCAGCTTGGGCACCAGACCATTTACACCAGCAAGCCACCTCGATTCATGTGGGTCAGATATTTCATTGGCGTCTCCGTCTCCTCTTATCGACAGTCTCTTTATTGAAATACGCATGCGTAACTACTGTTGTGTATTCAGTGCTGCTTATAAAGCGCCTAATATACCCTCTCATTTTTATAAACTACATCTAGACAATTTACAGTCCGTACTTCAATTCTGTGACATTGATAGGTTTATTATTTTAGGTGATTATAATTTAGCAAGAATGGAGTGGCAGGAAAGTGGGTAATATTTAAAACCCGTATTTTGTAATGATTATAACCCATCATGCATGCATCTATATTATTTTATTAACAGTTTTACTGCTTTTCAAATAAACAAATTCAAAAATCACAATAATCGCATACTTAACTTCTTTATTACTGACATAAGTGATTGCGAAATATATATTGAACCCGTTCCACTAGTGCCGTTTGACAAAAACCACCCGCCCTTCTATGACCACTAAGTCACTCGTAGGCACTAGCCTACGAGTAGTAATTTCGTGTCTGCGTCAAATAAACCTAGGATTGAGTACAACTTTTACAAAGCCAATTTTAAAGCTTTATCTGAGGCACTAGAGGGGTTTGATTGGGAATTAATATTTCAAGGTACGTCAACTGAGGAGGCTATTTCAGCGTTCTATGAAGTTATTTATAATATTATAAAAAAGTATGTATCTACAAAATGAGTTAAATCTACTAAGTTTCCTATTTGGTTTAATTCAGCGTTGATTTATATATTGAAGAACAAAAATGAAGCCTATAAAAAGTTAGAAAATCTACAAAAATTCCTCAGATTATGAAAAAATTGCTTTGTACAGAGAAAGATTTAAAAACATATCAATGAGTAGCTATAAACTTTATATGAGACAGACTGTGTTTACACAGACTTTCGAAGGGCCTTTGACAGAGTTGATCATTAAATCCTTCTCTAGAAATTGGCATTCAATGGTATTTGTGGTAATTTATGGCGTTGGTTCAAATCTTACATAACTAATAGAACTCAAAAGTGTTTTTTAACGGTTGTCAATCACAGTTAATTTCTATAAAATCCGGCGTTCCACAAGGCTCGATAATGGGTCCCTTACTGTTTTTATTGTTTATTAACGACATAAAAGACTGCCTTGAGTTTTGTAATATCTTACTTTATGCTGATGATTTAAAGATTTGTGATACTGTAGACGATTTTAATGATCACCTCAAATTTCAAGAAGATCTTATTGTACTTAATGTATTAAACTGTATTGTATTAAAAATAACTGATATTGGTGTTTTGATATATTGTAGGCAACATTTCGATATGCATATCGAAAATATTAGAAGTAAAGCTCTTAAAATGTTTTGGTTTATTATGCGTGTATCTATTATTTTTAAACAGCCATCCTCTTATCATATTTCATATAATGCTTTAGTCTGTTTTCAGGTTGAGTATCCTTTGCTTGTATGTAACCCGTTCTATAAAAAATATACTGAGTTATTTGAATATATCCAAGCTAAATTTTTGAAGTGTATGCATTACCGGTGTTGTCTGGGTCGATTGCCTTGTGCACAGTTGCTTAAAAAGTATAGGCTCATTTCCCTAGAAGACAGACGTAGTCAACTCGAAGCTAAGTTTGTGTACGACTTGTGTCACAATAAGTTTGACTGTCCTGATATTGAAAACCAGGTATGTTATGGAGTGCCAGTTAGATCCCATTATCGACGTATTTCTGAAATATTTGTGACCTCCCGTTGCCGCACAGATGCTGGAAGACGGTCTCCACTCAAAAGAATTCTTAATTCCTATATCAGCCGATTCAATGCACTAGATGTAGCTTCAGTGAGTCCCTGCATTTACAAAAAACTAGTTTTACATTGCTTAATGTAATGAATTTTACTCTTTCATATAGTTATATGTTTAGTAATAAGTATGTTTGTTTGTCCTTTTCAGTTTTGGTTTGACTTAATTTTTATGTTCAAAGTAATCTGTGGTAAATGGTGTTGGTGTTATATTGAGTACCATTGTAGTGCCTGTACTGTGTAACTCATAAATATTATAATACCGTTTTTTTACCCTAATAAAGAGAAAAAAACTATTTAAGACATTTTATCATAAACAATTTAATTTGGTCGAAAATAAAATCATTTATAACTATATTATTCTCTACCAAACTGTTCAAGAAAATAATTCACATAAAGATATATTATTGAAAGCAACGGATCTGATATATAGCGTAGGGATCCTGGACCAGTCTATAAATAAAAGCATCCATCATGGAGGAACGACCCTCACCATATTATTGCTTTAAGGTTAAGGTAAAGTTAGTAGAATTCATAGATATTTTAAGCCAAATATGAATATTTCCTTTTCTCAATTAGTTATTATTAATAGTTAATTATAAAGTTAGTGCTTATTAATAGTTAAATATAAATCCAACTTATGCAACAGGATTGTTTAAAATACAATTACATTTTGCAATTGTTAAATAATAAAAGTAGCAAAAGTTAACATGTCTTTAAATTTTTTTCTAAAAAAATAAAGAGAAAAAAATACATAACATAATTTACAATCAAACGTATTGTAACAGTAGCTTTTATTTCATTCTTTCATCTACATTTACTCAGATGCCTTGTCCTTTACAGAATCACAAAGTACAAAGGTTGCATGAAACAATTTTAGTTATTGGTTGTAATTTTATATATATATATTAATAAAATAAACTACCTAGAAATTTAAACCACATTGTATTTTGGTATTTTGTATAATATTCAGGAACATTTCGATGTTATCGGAATACAATCGTTATTGGAAAAGCTAGAACAAAACATATCGACCGAGCTTGGCAGCCAAATAGCTAATAAGCTTTAAGCTTAACGTTCTCATATACAAAATTTTGTTTGACATAATTAGTTCCAATACTTGCATTCTATTAAGATTCCTAATACATATTAGTCAAATCAGACAAATATTATCCTTACTATAATATAATAGTGTGTACCTTTGACCCAAATAAAAAACCTGAACATAATGTTCGAGATATATAAGTGTGTTACCATTTGAGAGTGTACCTCACGAACACAAACTTAAGACATGTTTTGTGAGTCTAGACCCTTTCTTGACCTTTTAATTAATCAATTAAATTGATGTGTTGTTACACTTATAAGAGTTACAAATGATTTGCTATTATGTTATGGCAGGAGTCGTCTCCGTATTTTTTTTAAATGTTTTAAGACATTTTACTGTTGTTTTTATTTTAATTTACTTAAGTGTTTTATTTGTGTGCAGGGTTAAGAAAGATGTTAGCGGACACAAAAATGTCGGAAGTTTTCTCGTGTTTAGTATACTCAAATAGGACAGATATTATATTTTATAATGAAGAATAAATATACAAAGCATAAGTAAAATAAAACAGAGACTCTATACTTCTATTATTAATTTTATTTTTAAGGCTATGTTCATATCAAAAACATATATTAAACCGTATCCTGTTTTGGGCTCTAATATTCTATGTTAGTAATGATTTTATCACAGCTTATAACAAGAATAAAATAAATATTTTTTATTTCTTATTTTTATAATGGCATAGTAAATTGATATATATATATATATATACAACCTAAACTACATTTCATTACAATCATTTAAATTTCGGGGCAAAATTGTGTGTGGACAATTTAAATTTATTTTACTTTATAAAATGGTCACTACAATTTTTTAAATGAATTATCTGACACAATGAAAGTGTAATTTCTTCTTTCAGATTGTAATAAAATGCACTTTATTATTTACAATAAATTTCGAAAACATTATAACAAACATAGGTACTTTTCTTGAGTATAATCAAATATCATTCCTTACCTTTTAAAAGTATTCTTTTCTTTTTATTTGAGGGCTTGCTGGAAGAGAATGCTTGTGGCATTATGCTTGCCTTGCAGGATGTTTGCATTTTTTTTTGATAAATTAATAAAAAGACATAATTGAATTAAATAGGTTTTGATAATTTTGAATTCTTAACTTCTATCTCAAATAATGGATTTAACGTAGGATATCATTTGAAATAAAATGTTAGTATCAGCATACAATGTTTGAGAGATATTTTTATTAAATTTCCCATATGGGAAGTACGTTTGGGACTTCAATATAGCGGTATGACACGGTTTGCCAGAAATCCGGAACCTTTTTTTTTTTTTAATTTGTATGAAATTCACACATAACTGAAACAAGTTCCTGGTTTTAAGTGAGTTCAAAATTAAATAAAGAGCTTAGATGAAATTCTGAGGTTTGTAACATAAAACACATATGCTGTTTATTACTATAGCTTACTGCAAATCATTTTAAAAGACTAATTTTAATTGACGCAAAACTGACTAAAACTGGTTATGTGCTCCGCAAAACTAACTACTTGTAAATTTAATATTTTCTATCGAATGGTACGTGTTATTGTGACTGAATTCTTCTATTTATATAACGAATGTTATATGAATTTTCCTATATATACAATGAATAGGTTGTTATAATATATTTTAATTATAACTATAAATACGTTTTAAATATATGAATAAAATTTTATTATGTATTTAAATCTTTGATTCAGATAGTGTATTTTAGTAATATTATCACTTGAGAATGAACTAAATTGCCTTTTTTTAATTACTTTTAGGAGTCCGAGTTAGGTTTTTAGAAGAAATGATCAAATAATTTCATAATATTAGAGGTATTGTTTTTGTTGTTTTTTATTTAAAAATAATTAAGAATGTAAAATCAACAGTATTAGTAAGATTAAAACCAAATAGTTTTTTGTGAAAGTGACATACTAACAATTATTCCGTAAAGTCATAACTTTAGTCGTAACTGGACAAATAATATTATTATCTGTAGCAAGATATTACGTCTTATACTTTTGGGTATAAAGTCTACCTAATTTAAAGTTTAAAGATTCAGCGTTTTATAATTAGAAAAATCCGAATAGTTACGGAAATTACTTACATATTTTAATTATAAAATCATTGAGAAAGTCTATATTATTAAATGGTTGTTTTTTAATCCTCCTTTAAAAAAGAGGGGGTTTAACACTCGGCGTCACAAAAATCGCACCTTTTAAAAAAGCAACTTCTTCAAAATAATTTTACTCAAACTTTGTGAATTGTAAGGATATGATTGTAGGATATCATTGGAAAGGTAATTCAATTGCCTATTAGAAAATAAAAAACATGTGTATGCATTTTAATTCTTTAATAACAAAAAACTTAAAACATGACAAAGTGACAAAAAATAAAATTAATAACATCATAAAAAATTACAAATAAGGCCTTAAAATCTAGTGTTTCCACCCCTTGCTGTGATGGTAGCTTCCAGCCGATCCTTCATGGAGCTCACGAGGGTCACCACTCTTGCTTGGGGTATGTTGTCCCATTCGTCTTTCACGGCATCCTGGAGCTCTTGTAGAGTGGTGGGAGCAGGATCTCGTGCTCGTACGTGCCTCTTTACATCGTCCCAGAGATGCTCGATCGGGTTCAGGTCTGGACATCGTGCTGGCCACTGCATAACAGGGATCTCAACCTCTTCCAAATAGTCCCGCACAGCAAACGCAGTGTGGCAACGGGCGTTATCATGCATTAACATGAACCCATCGCCAACAAAACCAGCATACGGAACCACATGGTCCGAGAGACGTACACAAGCTCCGTTTTCCCTTCGACGGATATGCTACCCCAGAACATACAGGAACCACCTCGGTATTCGACGGATTCCTCTATGCAAGCCTGGGCAAATCGCTCTCCTCGTCTTCGGTATACTCTTCTGCGTCTGCCGTTGCAGAAAAGACATACTCGTGTCTCATCGGTGAAGAGAACGGCTTTCCACTGTTCACTCGTCCAGTTGACATGCTCCTGGGCAAATCGTAACCGCTCTCTTCGATGCTGCACGGTCAATTTTGGGCCCCTAGCAGTCTGTGAGCTCTCAATTCCTTTTCTTTCAGTCTTCTTCTTATTGTAGAAACACTCACAGACGTTCTGCAAGCTGATCGGAGCTCTTGTTGCAACTCAACAGTATTGCTGAAGCGGTGTCGCAAGGATGTGGAAACAACGAAGCGGTCGTCTCTTTCTGACGTGCAGCGTTTTCTTCCGGATCCACGTCTTCGAGTATAGCCACCAGTCTCAAGGAACCGTTGGTATATTCGTCGAACTGAGAATCGGCTAAGGTTCAACTGTCGAGCAACGTCAACCAGTCGCAGTCCTGATTGCAATTGCGCAATGATTTGAGCGGCTTTATCAGGGGTTGTATCCATCTTCAGGTACTGTTCTCTTGCGTATGTTGTTCCGGTGTGTTCACTCTGAAGTCTGAGTAGCGACTGACCCATTTTTTACCTTTACATGAGCTTTTATACCCTTATAAGGTAGCACAAGTAGTGCTCCTTAAGTGAGCATTTTTTTAAACATTTTTTTGATTGGTCCCTGGTTAGAAATGGTAATTGTTTTTTTAATGATACAGGTAATTAATATAAAGGTATTGAAGTGCACTTTAGAATGATATATTTTTTTCATACGTAGTACTTATGTGCTAGATTCTGGGAGCGATTTACTGAAAAAAACATAGAGGTGCGATTTTTGTGACGCCGAGTTTATAATTTTGACCTGTGTATCTATCTGTGGCATCGTAGTAACCAAACGCGTGGACAAATTTGATCGCGGTTTTAATTCGAAAGCCTGGTCCGTCGAGATGGTTTTTAGATATGCTTGTTTGAAATAAAAGCAGTCGTCTCCAAGATAATGAGCTTTTATTGGTGCTGGTGCATAAGAACTCTTATGCAATATTGATATTAAATTCTTATACAAGTGAAATTTAGTGTGTTCGTAGGTTTATTTAGTTTATTACAAAAACCATATTAGCAGAAAAAAAAATAACAATTTAAAAACCCACCGATACAAAAAGTCCTCTAAAACCAATAAAAATATATGAATAAATATATAAAGAATACTAATTATGTACTAATTGAAGCCTAATAAAGGGTCAAATTAACACGTTCACTGCGACATCATAATTAAAAAAAATTCAGCTGGTGCGTTAGGGATCTAAAAGATCTCGAAACTAATTTATCCCCGGGTGCGTTGGGGACCTAATCAGTCCCCTAAAAGTACAATTCTGAAAATAATTTATATCTTCAACAAAAACAATGACATATACTTAAAAATTTCGTGGGTCAAAGAAAGTCTACTGTTCTATATTTTGCTAGGTTCGCACGCAGTTATGACATAAGAATAAGCCACAAATTTAAATCAAAAATTAGACATCGATTGTATCTCGTTCCGCAACCAGAGATAGAGCAATATGTGAAGTGACTAGTGATGGGAATTAAATAAAATGTCATTTGTCGATAGAAAAAGTTTTTTTACGAATTAATTATTTATTGTAAACTATAAAAAATGTTTATCATTAAAACATGGTAAGCACATAGACTTTTTACATTGTGCGCAAATCGTAATGATTTGCGCACAATAAAAATTTGATCATAAAAATCGATTGACTTTTTACACTTTTTCATTTTAAGGTAACTCATTGTTTATCAAAACAAAACAATTAGAAAATATAAACACGTTGATTTATTTACGCGAAGTTATTTTCAAAGCATGCACGCGTCCCCTCACATCGATACTTGAACAACACTAAAACGAGACACGCAGCGCCCGCGCCGCCCCCCCACCCGCTCTTACGTCTACGAGGCCTATAATTCCACGAGTATTAAAATATCCCCTAACGCAAGTAATGAAAAAATTATAGTACTGTGCGTTAGGGACCTAATCCATCCCTATTTTTTTTTATTATGTCTATAAACTCACCTTCAAGTAGGATACAAATGTGTATATTTGTCTTGCTCATACATAAAGAACTTTGCAAGTTAGAGCCCCCCGCAAGAAGTGAAACAACAGCATTTCAGTCCCCGCACAATACGAAAGTCCCGCAAGACATCTTATAGACCTCGTAACGCAGTGAACGTGTTAAAATGCAACTAAATTATCAAGGCAAATAACGACATAACAATATCAAATCGTATAGTCTAAGTCCTCATTACTTAGTACCGAAAATTTAATGAAGTAGACAAAACGTGCAACGGTCTCCCGACGTTACGCAACGACTTCATTTAGTACATTATAATATTATTTTTATTCTTTTTAGAGGACTTTTTGTGTCGGGGGTTTTTTAAAATATCAATTACAAAAGAGCATCTAACCCATAGATGACTTTGAAAGTTTCTAACTGGTTTTCATTTATATATTGAAATGAATTCTCAAAGTATTTGATATTCATTTAAATTTTACACTTATAATAACATTAATTATAAAATAAAATATTTCGATTTCTTGAATTCCATTACATTCTAAAAAATCCAAACAAATAATGCACATACAAATGAGGCTCAATGAACTCTTTTCAAATACTCGAGATGTTATTATTTCCTATAGCGACTGACAAAGGCGATAAGAGCCAATAAGCTGCCGAAACTGCTAACCAATTGAGACACGCTCACATTCTGTTAGAGTATCTGCTTGAGATTTACATTCACTCCAATTTGCTACATATACACTTAATAATTGGAAAAGAAGAAAAAAAATAATAAAATCTTTTATTCGTGAGCAGAAAACTATAATTTAAATAAATTAAAAATAATTATATAAAAAAAACAACCCAAAATAAAAAAAAAAATCTAAAAAAGATTATATTAGGTCCTTACAAATGAAATTGGCGTATTGTATGGGAGGAACAAAAAGTCGAATATTTTTTTATATAATGTATTTAATTAATCAAAGTATGAACCATTGTTTTTTTATGCACTTGCGCTATCTTATAGGTATCTTTAGTAGTAGTTCAATGATTTCTTTACTAAAAAAACAGTTGGTCAATAAAATCTTTGAAAGCGATCTGGACAGCTCCATCGGAGTTGAATTTTTCCCTTGCGAGGAATTATCCAAATTAAAAAAATAATAGTAACCTGTTGGAGCATGGTCCGGGGGGTAAGGTGGATGTCTTAAACATTCTAATTGAAGTTCTTATATTTTGGTGGTCATCTGATGTGCAGTATTGACGTGTAGCAGCAGTGGTGTGAAGCGATTGACCAGCCTAGGTTGTTTAGCAGCTTGCTCTTCCATCATGGTTTGCAATTGCATACAAAAGACATCTGTCGCATTTGAGAAAATTGTAATGAACAATATCTGCACTAGTCCACCAAATGCTTACAAGTAATTTTTTTTAGGTCAATTTTCACTTCGGGCAGAATTTGGCTGGCTGATCAAGATCCAACCATTGCGACGAGAGCTTGGAATTATCCTAGAGGACCCATTTTTCATCACAGGAGTGATTCAATTGAAAATTGTACTCGTAAATAATGTGATATTTTATGTTTTACATTTTATAAACTGAGAAACGCAAACAGAAAAAACAGAAGAAAAAACTAATTAATTATTGTCAACGAAACAAAAATACATGTGTAAATAGTTGTAATAATTTGAATTTGGAATTCCTTACCAAAGAGGAGAAATTTGTGATTGAAATGGCTAATGCGAAAAACCCCCTTTTTTATATGTGACTTAATATATGATATCGTAAGTCGCAACTAATAATATTTGATATTTTCATTCTTTGACGTTGTTCAACATTGAATCATTTGACATTTTCATTCTTTGAAGTCCCCACATGGCTTGTTGATAAATAAGTTTCTTAATATAAGTCTCACCATGGACATTGTTTATAAGTTTCAGTTTAAGATAAAATATAGTTGTTCAAAATTAGAAGTGAATATATATCTACTTAATACTAATACAATACCCTTGTTTTTGGCAACTTAATGTCTATTCTTTTCTATTTCCACTTACTCTCGTGGTCAAAAGTTTTATGCCAGTGAGCTTTTGCGTTTTCGTTATACGTTATATATAGAGATCTCTTTTAATCTACCGTTATAGAGTCTAACAAATTTTATAAAATAAAATCCCACTTTGAATAAGCAGGTAGCATTATACAGCGTATGTTAAATTCTTTCAGCTTTTGAGTGACGTTTAATATTATATATAAAATAAAACTTGCAAAGGACAACAAAATTATTTTAGTACAAGTTTTTGTTTTATTTTTAAAAATGTAAAAAATAAAAAAACGAAACGAAACTGAGGTTTTACTTTCAATTATAATAACATTTTTCTTACAGTGTTGTATATTTTGTATCCGGATTATATAATATAAAAATATTTCAAAATAAAGGAATGTATAATCACCTAACTTTTGTTATCTCTAAAACGGCTATACATTTTAAATAAATATGGAATGAAAAATAGACCGACAAAAATATATATATATATTCCCCCGAGGTCGCGGGTTCGAATCCCTGACCGTATCAGTTTACTTTTCTTTCTATATTTATTTTTGTTAATAACTGAACTTTAGTTAGTTTTTCTTTAAGCAACTAAAAATTGTAATGTTGACACTTTTCTTGTCGCATAATTTGGATTGATATTTATTTCTGAATACTAAAGACAAGCATAAAATGATTTAAGTGAAAAATCTACCTGTATACATAAGTTAAGATATAGATGAAATTTCTTTACCTAAGCAGCTTAAAGAAAAAATATAGTGAGGGTTGTTCCTCCATGATAGATGCTTTTATTTATGGAGTGTTCCAGGATCCCTACGCCATATATCAGATCCGTTAGATTTCAATAATATATCATTGTGTGAATTATGTTCTTGAACGGTTTGGAAGATAATAATATAGTTATAAATGATTTATTTACGACAAAATTAAATTGTTCTATGATTAAATGTAATGAAGTAGTAATATATAAAAGTAAATGATAAAAAACGTATTTTAATATATTATGAATAAATATGGAATAAAAACTACAAAAATAGAGGCTGTACTTTATTTTGAGGCCTCTGGGCTATTGTTTCACTGCTCTGCCAATTGACATATGGCATGGCCTAGTAATCTATCATTTTATATATAACTATATTTAATAACATAATATATATTTCCCGTATGTGGTGAATATGGATAAAGGAATAAACTTATTAACATTATATGTATTCGTAATCTTTTTCTAGATAGATATGCATATATTATAATTAATAATTATGTTTATTTATTTATCTGTAAATTTAAATATTGGTTGTTTTAACTTAATTTGCATAAGTAAAGAATCAATCAACTTTATTTTATCAAATTTTAATCATGTACATTTTTCACATATGAGTTTTTAACAAATTCTAAATTCCTTTTCTGTTTTGGAACTCTCTGAAAGTCAAGCAACGAAGTAATAGTTTACTAACGGAAACGAATACGAGTATATGAGTTTTACCCTAGCAGTGCTCTTCAAGTTGATTCACAAGCTTGCATTTAATTAATGCAAGAGTACGTAGCCTGCATCCGGAATCACCGCTTTTGACCACAAATGACTATTCATATTAAAAGCTTTTGGTGAAGTCAGTATTTTCTGGTTCAAAAGAAATTGTACCACAAATTTTAGACTGCTTTTTATGAAATGCAAAGTCAAATTTATTTGAATATCAATGTAGTCTTACTTATTGCCATACAGTAAGCAGTAAGGTTTTAACGCAATTTAACTATTTTAAAACTTAAACACGAAATCGGCGCTAAGTAACTATCATAAAGTATTTTTAATAGTTAATCAGAGAGCAAAAATGATAATCTATAGGAAACAATGATTTATCAAGGTTGTTCTTGTGATATATTAGTTCCTATTCTCCAAGAATGATTTATGTTTCTAATGTCTATGAGAGACGGTGAGTTTTCACCATATGAAACCAGATGATGTTTTGACATGTCTCTCGAACAATTAATAATTTTTATTATATAACTGAAAGTTGTCCAAAAAATTGTCCAATTAAGAAAAGTTTATCAAAACTTACGAACCATATTACGTAGGTAAAGCGTTCAATCGCTTTTCCCTCATTTATCATAAAAGTTACATGTATCAGAATCAAATAATAAATAAACAAGTCCTAGAAGCATAGAACAGCCATTTTTCTCAAACACGGAAAGATTTGGGCTACAAGAAAGGATAATTATATTACTACTATAGGGGCCACGTCCAATTGTATTGTTTCACAGATTTTACTATTCACACTTCACTTTTATATACCTGTATTTAACCCTTCCTTGGTACTATACAGCAGCGTCTGTCCGAATATAGTCTTAACCGCAGTTTATATACCCTTCTTTATTAACTCCCTCTTCACATAAACAATATTCATAGTCAAATCATTTACTTTAAACGTACAAAAATAACAACCACTCGTAAATGAACAATTGTAAATATTGGTAAACACGGTGTTAAATAGATATTGGTTTTAATTATGAAGTAATAATGGTTCTCTTTTTTCTAGCTTATTTAAGTATTTACTAATCAAACAAATGTCCCTCCTTACATAAATAATAATCTTAGTCAAATAAACTACTTTAAGCATTTAAGCATACGAAAGTAACAATTAGTATTTAACATAACCATTCCAAATATTAAAAAATGATTTAAATAATTAGACCTTATTGGTTCTTCTTATTAAAGTTAAATTAATAATTCATTAATTTATATGGATTAATAAAGTTACCATCAAAATGTTGAAACTAATCAAAACTTTACGAATGATTATAAAATAGTTGTTTAATAATAATGTAAACGAAGACTACTTTGAGTGCATGATTTGTTTAAAAATTGTTTGTAATAATTTAGTCCTTTCTAAGTATTTACGAGATATCCTTACCCAGCGGCAAGAATCAGATTAAATAACTCTTCGGACCACTCTCCGTGAAAGATGCGGTAGGAGGATGCATAAAGATGCTATATGCAAGCCAAAGGATCAAGCCCTTCACAGAGTACTGGGTCTAACTCGAACCATTGCTTGTTGCCTTAAGTTTTATTCGTAATTTCATACAGTTATTGTAATATAGCATATATAACATAATCGAAATTACATATTTGAAAAGTCGTGTCAAAAAAACGTTATCTACCGGCGTTTTAAGATCAGATGAGAACATTTCGGCATATAGGGTAGATTCCATTACTTTTATAACTTCATGGAATGTTAGATGAAAATCGAATAATTTTGTGTCTAAATTGAGAATACTATTTGTATGTTTAAAATTGTTAGTCGATATACATAATAAACTTAGTAAATTGAAATGAAAAAAATTTAAACAATGTAATGTAAAAATGACAATCTAATAATTATAGATATGTTTAAACATTAATTTCGGTAGTGGCATCTTTCAAATGTTTATCTATACTACAAAGTTAGACATTGGCTAGGATTTTCAAAAGAAGCCTAATAAATGTCACCAATTTATCGTCCCGATAAAGACGAGCACATATAGAATGCTTAATTTACTGAGACGGACAGTGATACGGTCAATTGGTAGAACGACGATACGGTTTACTGCTGCTCGTATCGGTTTATTTTTTATTCTATTTCTATTCTATATTTATATAAATTTAAATAAGCTTAAGGGCTTTACATGTTTATAGACATTTTCAAATATTAATATTAATTTTTTACCGAGATTATAGGCTTATCTTATATTGTGCTGAAAATTAATAATTATTTGTTCATCTTTGATTTAATTTGTTTAATAAGGTTAAATGAAAAGGAAATAAATGGATGGGACAGGAAAAAGAATAATAACATTTTCAGAGCGAATATTTTTTTTTCACCCTTACTTAACAAAGCCTTTTAAAAGTATCTCGGGTATATAGCGAGGAAGCAAAGTATTTCCTTAACGTTTTTGCTAACAATAGATGGCAGAAACAAATGTACTTAAGCTTACAACGACAAACTAATTACAAAGAGATGAACATAAGTTTATTTTACAAAGATTAAAACCTTTTTTGTGGCCAAAAAATTACCTTATTATACTAAAACTGTCTTTACTTTACTACTACTTCAAAACATTTTTATTTTAGTTAATATCGGTATATGTAGATTCTATTTACTAAACTTACGCTTTTAACCTGCTGATAGTAAATGGCACGTTTACTTGATATAATTTATAATTATATCGATGTGTAATTTTTTAGTTCTATATTAAAAGTATGAAATAATATTAAATGCATACAACGGGCAGCGACGGCAAAAGCGCAAACTTGTTTAAAAACTGCAAACTTTAGAGAACATAATTAAAGCTTGCCGTGGACTTAAGTACAAGATAAATGTTAATTATGATGTTCGTGTTGTAGCATGAAGCTGTTGAACACTTTTTTCATAACAGTGTAATAGCAATTATAGAACTTATTTTTTATAATATATCTTTATTGCCTTATACAATAAAATATAAGGGTTTAAAAATAAATAAAGGGTGGTTCAGGTTCTATTATACAATGTGAAGTGTGAACTATTCCTTACTGTCATGTTTTTTTCTATAATTTTTTTGACGTTTCGACATTCAGTCTTTGGCAAAATTAACCATGAATAAGTACACGATTGAGCAACGCGTTAAGGTGGTTGAAACATTTTATGAAAATGGGCGTTCGATAAGAAACGCATTTCGTGCACTTCGTGATTTTTTCGGTCAGCATAATCGCCCAAATGAGCTGACAATTCGGAATATCGTCAATAAATTTCAGCAAACCGGGTCTGTGGAGGATGTGAAAACACCTGTGCATGCTCGCACAGCTCGTACTGTGGAAAATATTGCTATGGTTCGCGATAGTGTGGCTGAAGACTCGTCCACCTCGACTCGTCATCGTGCCCAACAATTGAACCTTTCACGCACGTCGTTAATGAGAATTATGCATAAAGACTTGGGCACATTTTTCGAATAGGACCCGCCCCCTGAACGTAATTTATGGATATATTCATACACTAGGAGGGGTGGGGGTGATATATACAAAATCTTAGCTAGCGAAAATGACTCTAACCTTTTTTTTTTTTTAATATAACCTAACCTAACCTAACCAAAGTTAACAAAACTTAATCAACTTAAAAAAAAAAAAAAAAAAAAAAAAAAACCTAACCTAACCTAACCTTTTTTTTTTTTTTTTTTTTTTTTTTTTTTTTTATCGTTGGAAAAATGCGTTACGCATCATCCCTGCGGCCAGGAAGGTGATGACCGAGGGGGTATGTGGGACTACCCGGCAGCATAGAGGACGCTGCCATTTTTAAGGCTACCCACTAAAAAACCAACGGTTGACCTCATCGCCTTAGTGGGGCGCCACGGGATCGCTTTCGCACTCACCGTGACGCCCCGGCGGAACCCCCTGCGAGGGGCCCCGATCAACTTAGGGACAACCTCACCTCGTAGGCCTATAACGGTCGGGAGAGGTCACCCCCCTCTCCCGTCCAGGCACTACAGCTGGGGAAGGAGGCTGCGGGCGTAATCCCGCCTCCTTCGACCCAGCCTACCCCTGCGAAGCGGTTCAGAGGAGGCTGCCTCTCTGTCCCGCTCCGCGGCCTCCTTCGCGGCAATGACTTGCTCGCAGAAGGAGGCCATAGCGACCCAGGACCTCTCGCTGTCGAGCATCGCGGAAACAACGCTCGGCAACGAGAGGTCGCTGCCAACCACGGCCGTCAGCTCAGTACGCTGACGGTCCCAGGCTGCGCACTCCGCCAAGGTGTGACGAGCCGTGTCCACGGGCTCGTCACAGTGGTGGCAGGAGGGGGCCGCCTCTCTGCGTGCGATCTTGTGCAGGTACTCACCGAAGCACCCATGCCCCGTGAGCACCTGCACAAGACGAAACGTTAGAGTCCCGTGCCGCCGGCCGATCCAACGATCGAGGTGGGGGGAAATAGCCCCCACCGTCGCAAGACCGGCCGACGGGGACTCTAAGTCCCTACTCCACTGTCGGATCAGGGCTCGGTGAGCTAGAGTCCTGATCCGATCCGCCTCGAGCCTAACCCGCCCGACCCGGGCTTCTACCCGGTGCCAATACACTCCGGCGAGGACCCGCGCCTGTAGCTCCCAGGGCGGATCGCTCGCCAGGAGTGTGGCCGCAGTGTATGACACCGTACGGTACCCCCTGATCACCCTCACCGCTAGGACCCTTTGCGTGCGACGCAAAAGGGCCCTGGAATCCGCGGTGAGGGCTCCCGACCATATGGGAGCACCGTACAGGGCCATGCTCCTCACCACTCCGGCGTATAACCGGCGGCAAGGAGCCTGCGGCCCTCCGGCGTTGGGTAGAAGCCTACTCAAGGCGACTGCAGTGGAGATTAACTTCGGGGCCAGCAGAGAGAAGTGAGCCCCGAAGTTCCATCTTCCGTCCAGGGTGAGGCCCAGATACTTCATCTGGGCCTTCACCGCCACCCGCGCACCCTGGACGGAGATGTACGCCCGACGAGGGGGACCCCGGCGAGGGCCGTGGAACAGGATGGCCTCCGTCTTGGAAACGGAGACCTCCAGTCCCAACAACCCTATGCGGTCCGCTACCAACGTAGCGCCGACCGTGGCAAGACGGGCTGCCTCAGCAAAGCTCCCTCCGCGCGCCGTGACGAGGGTATCATCTGCGTAACACAGCACCCTCGTCCGGGGGAGGAGCGGACAGCGAAGCAGCCAGTCGTAGCCCAGGTTCCACAAGACCGGTCCCAAAACGGACCCTTGTGGAACCCCTCGGCTCACACCACGTCGGTAGACCCGCCGGTCGCCGCACTCCCACAGGACCTCTCTATCCTGCAGGTACGCCCTCAACAGCCCGCGGAGATAGGGAGGCACTCCATGGAACCGGAGCGCCTCAACCAAAGTCTCGAACGGCAGGCTGTTGAAGGCGTTGGCGACGTCCAGCGAAACTGCCAGGACGACATCCCCCTCGGAAACAGCCTCTTCGGTCAGGTCTCTCAGAGCTCTCAGGGCGTCGATCGTTGAACGACCCGCCCTGAAGCCGAACTGAGCGTCTGAGAGACCCGGACCTACCTCTTGGAGGTGCTGGACGAGACGGGCAGAGAGGACTCTCTCGAAGAGCTTGCCCGTCTCGTCCAGCAGCACGATCGGCCTGTATGCGGAAGGAGAATCGACAGAACGACCGTCCTTCCGCAACAGGCACAACCTGCCCTCCTTCCAGGCTTTCGGGAACTGTCCAGTGCGCAAACACAGGTTGAACAGTTCCCGAAGCCTGCCTCCCAGGTATTCCAGGGCGATGACCAGCACTCGCCCTGGAATACCGTCCGGCCCCGGCGCAGTGTTGCGGGCTCGCAGGCGATTCAGCGCGACCTCCAGCTCGGCCTCCGTGATGACTGGGACAGAACCAGCTCCCCCCCTTTGAGAGGGGGGAGCCATCACAGGAGGAGAGTGGCCGGTGGAATCCGGGAAAAGTTCCCCCACCAGCCGCTCGAGGAAATCCGGCTGAAGGGACTCCATGACCGGGGCTGTCGCGGCGCGGATTTTATTCCGCGCAACGCGATACGGTCGCCCCCATGGGTCCCTATCGAGACCGGCCAGGATTTCCTCCCGAGCCAGGTCCTTCGCCTTCCGAATCGCGAGCTGCAGGGTCGACTTCGCTTGGCGATACCGACCCTGCAGCTGGGCCTCCATCTCCGGGTCCAAGCCGCGTCTGCGGCGACACCGGAGGAAGGCCCTGCGAGCCCTGCAACAGGCCGCCCGAAGTTCGGCTATTTCGGGCGACCACCAGTAAACACCCCTGCGCCGGGGCCGGAACCCCACCCTCGGCATGGCCGCATCGCAGACTCTCGTAAGAGCCTCGCGCATGCGGCCAGCCAAGCCCTCCACGTCGGTT
Source organism: Napeogenes inachia (assembly GCA_959347355.1). Taxonomy (NCBI): domain Eukaryota; kingdom Metazoa; phylum Arthropoda; class Insecta; order Lepidoptera; family Nymphalidae; genus Napeogenes; species Napeogenes inachia. Next base: position 8,294,121 of record OY365797.1, read on the forward strand.
TCCTCGCTGGGGGGATCGGAAAAGGCCCAGCCCTGGACAATGGCTGCCTCGACGGCCATTTCCCGATCCAGCCTCTGGACAGCCCAGCGAGGAAACCGACTCCCCTCCCGCGGTGGCCTGGCCAGATCCGGTCGGGAGGCGGAGATCTCAAATCGGACGTATAAGTGGTCCGACAGAGTCTCCACCTCAGTCTCAACTCTCCAGTCGTCGACCATGCGTGCGACAGCTGGGGTGGCGAACGAAACGTCCACCACTGAACTCCCTTGCTGCCGCACGCAGGTCGGTTCGGTCCCTCTGTTGAGGAGGGACAGACCGGAGAGGAGCGACCAGATCTGGACAGCCCTACCCCTAGCGTCCGTGGCGTGGTTCCCCCAGGCCTCGGATTTGGCGTTCAGGTCGCCGAGGAAGATGACCTTCCCCGACGCCCGTCTGCGAATCGCAGCACTGACGGAGTCGAGAAAAACCTCGAACTCCGCCAGGCTACGATTGGGGGAGAAGTACGCGCCTACGACGACGTACTCCCCCCACCGCGCCACTACCAAACCCGGGCCAGTCTCCAGAGTGGAGAAAGGGGGACCGGGACCAGGTCCCACAACCACTGCCACGGAGCCGTTTATGTCCCCCGACCAACTGGAACTAGGGGGGACATAGTAGGGCTCGCAGGCCACCGCAACACTAATATTCCACTCCGCCATGGCTTGGATGAAAAGATCCTGAGCCCTGGCGGAGTGGTTTAAGTTCGCCTGGAGGAAGCCATGTCGCTGTCTGGTCATTGCGACATGACTTCCACAGGCGGTTTCCCGCCACCAACTTTTTTAGGAGCTGGAGAGGGTCCAGCTATTTTCCCTCTTTTTCGCGGGGCTCTACAAGCTCCGCTACCAAGCTCATGGCCTGCCGAGAGTCCCAGGTCTGCGCAAAGAGCGCACCTAAGGACCCCGGTGCAGCCTGCACGGGAGTGTCCCTCTAGGCCGCAACGGTAACAGACCGAGCTTCTGTCTACGCCGGAGGGACAAACCGCACGCGTGTGTCCGGGTTCAAGGCACCCGAAGCACCGCATGGGCCGCTCCTCTAGTAGCTCGACCCTGACGGAACTCCACCCCACTAGAAGCCGCCCCGCTTCGAGAAGCGTTTTGGCCGCACTTACAGGACACCGGGCAAAGGTGACGCCCGTGTGTCCGTTGCCCCAGCGAATCTCTCCAACATGGATAGACTCGCCGGAACATTTGGTAGTGCGGCTTATCGCTGCCGCGACTTTTTCGCGCGTGGCAGAGTCGTCCAAGCCCTTAATCCTGATGCCAACCCGCTTAACGGGTTGGACGACATCTGCCACTCCCTCTAGGGTTGTGCGAAGGCACGCCGCCAGTTTTTCGGCTTTCTCCGGGGCCGCCTTGGGGAGCTCCAGAAGACGCGCTCCCGTGGCCGACCGCCGGATCTTTAGCCCGCTCTCGAGCCCGATCTCGCCGAGATCGATTTTCTCGGCGGCGCGCTCGAGGACCTGGGCGTATGTCACCCCTTTTGCCGCGGCCTCGGTCTGCAGCGTAATGATAACCGCAGGAGACCGAGACGGCGGCAACTTTGGTTTTGGGCGCGATCCCGCTTGGGGTTTGCGAGATGCGCTTGCTGCCCTCGCTGCTCTCTTCTTCTTTCGCCGTTTCCGCTTGGAGGCGGACTGCCGGGCCAAAGGTTCTGGTACCCGAGCTGAGGCGGAATCCCCAGCTGGCTTGAGAGAAGCCGGGGCCGGAGCTGATGCCGACTTACGAGGGGCGCGGGGGGCATTTTTCTTACCCTTCCGCACTACCTTAGACCAAGCCTCCAGCGGTGCTGCTGCTCCAGCAGGCGTGATGGGCGGAGAACTTGGAACTACGACCGGCGATCCAGATTGGCTATAGCCACGAACCGACGGCCGTGAGTTAACGGCAACGGCTGCCGCCGCAGCTGCCTCTCTCCTCCTATCTGATGCCAGGGGAGGCCTGAGGTTCTTCTCCGGGAGGAGGCGCTCCTCTATACCTCTAAAGCGGGCGTTTAGCATCACGCCCACTGAGGATATAACGGATCGCCTCAACTCCTCTGCGAAGTCTGCATCGCGAGTCACCGTACTCGACGAGGTGGATTTTGCCGCCGCGGCCTTCATCTCAGTGAACTCGCGCCTATGGACCTTCAGCTCTGCTTTCAGGTTCTCCACTTCACGGTGGAGGCGCGAGTTGTCAGCTGAGAGACGACGCGTCTCCTCGCTAACAGTGCGGCTAGCGAGTGCCTCGACCGCCTCTAAAAGGTCCCGTGTAGACTCTTTGAGAGTCCGGATCATGGTCCCTTTAAGATTCCCGGATTTCCGGCAGACCATTAAGATGGCAGCAGAACTGCGACCGGCGAGTGCCCTTAATTCTTCAACGCCTAAGGTCTCGGGCTCAGGCCTTATAGGAGCGTCAAAAGACAGTTCCTCCTCCTCCAAGAGCACAGGTTGCTCTACAGGCTTCTTGAAAGCCCTAGCACTGAGTGCCGCTTCAAATTTTGCCTCCTCGGCCTCCTCGGTAAGAGCCCGCAGATCGGCTTTCGCCCGAGCGAGCCCACTACCACGGGAGTTTTGAGTGGAGCGTCCACGACGAGCGGTAGTGCATTTTGACAACACACCACCAAGCTCAGGATCGCTATCGGACGCTTCACACTCAACTTGCGCTACCTCGGAGAGAGGCCGCTTCCTACATCGATTGACCTCTTGGTCGGACAACTCGTCCACACCAGAAGGTCGCAGATCGGTGCTCTTGGTGGTCGTCTGACCAAACACAAGACGCAATCCTTTTGACTTGCCAGGGTCGTTAGCAGAAGAGCCAACCATCGGGGTTGACTCCTCTGCATCCAAATCAAATACATCCTGATCGCCGTGAATATCATAGTCCGTTAGGAAAGCCAAGTCGTCGTAGGGTGCATCTTTTCTGGCGGCCATATTCTAAAAAAGAACTTTGACCAGCCAACAAAAAGAGTGTCACTAAACTACGGATCGCAGTGAACGCTCGAAAGTCTCAGTGTCTCTTAGCCGCTGCCCTGCCACTCCGTTACGGTGGTCAGGGACAGCGTTGCCCGGGGCGTAGTACGTGGAACTGAACACTGAGGGGCACGCCCCAACCTAACCTAACCTAACCAAACTTAAAAAAAAAAAAAAAAAAAAAAAAAAAAAAAAAAAAACCTAACCTAACCGAACCTAACCAAACTTATTAACTTATTATTAACTTATTCATTGTCTATACTGTGGATATATTGCGTATTATTCTGTACTTACTATCACTAGTTGAATCAATATTTGAAAATTCAATTTTTTACTTACTATCACTAGTTGAATCAATATTTGAAAATTCAATTTTTTATGACTTTGAAAAATTGAATTTTCATTGAATTTTCATTGATTCAACTAGTGATAGTAAGTAAAAAATTTTTATTTTTAAAAATTTTATTCAATTTTTCAAAGTCATAGAATCAGTTTCGCTCGCTGATACCACCATCTATCGATTCCTCTTTTCATGCTCTATCCAGATATGGTGGCAAGAACTGAAGCCAAGAGACCATTTGAAGCGTCGGCAATACGCGGCATGGTGGCAAGAAATGGCAGCAGTGGATGATGAATTTCCGAAGAAAATCATCTTCAGCGATGAGGCACATTTTCACCTCAGTGGATTCGTGAATAAGCAGAATTGCCGCATCTGGGCGAATGAGAATTCAAGAACGATTGCTGAAAAGCCGATGCATCCACAAAGAGTGACTGTTTGGTGCGGTTTATGGGCTGGCGGCATCATCGGGCCGTACTATTTCGAAAACGAGGCCGGCCAGACAGTTACAGTCGATCAGGTTCGTTATCAGGAGATGATAAGAAACTTTTTGTGGCCCGAATTGGAAGATATGGATGTGAACGATATGTGGTTTCTACAGGACAGTGCAAGACCTCACTTAGCCCGTTACACAATGGCAGTTTTGCGCGAAAAATTTAATGGCCGCATTATCTCAGAAAATGGCGATGTCACTCGGCCGCCAAGATCATGTGATTTGACGCCGTTGGACTTCTTTCTTTGGGGCTATTTGAAAGAGAAGGTATACGTTAATAAGCCAACAACAATTCAAGAGCTAAAGGATGAGATAATTCGGCACATTAACGACATTGAACCTCAATTATGCCTGAGCGTCATCGAAAATATGGACCATCGGATGAACGTGTGCCGCCGAGGCCGTGGCGGCCATTTGGCCGATATTATTTTCCATACATAATTGCCATAAATCAATCTTCATAATAAAAAAGAAATCATACCAATATCACTAGAACTCTGTGTTTCATTCGATATTCACATTATATAGTTGAAATTGGACCACCCTTTAGAACAATGCGCTGTTAAAAACTTTAATATCATAGGTACTTAAGTATTTAGTAACGTTGTATTTATGACTTTATATATTTTTTTTCAACATGCATGTTTAGATTTGATGCAGCTTTAGATTTACTTGTTTTATAAAAAAAAAAGGTACATCAATAAAATAGTCCTTTATGAATGATTGAAGTTGGTTTAAACGACATTTTTGTTAAAAGCTCACTTTTTATACCCTCGGGGGGCTAACTCTTTAGATACCCTTTTGGTCTAGTGGTTAGGCAGTTCTTAACGTCATCGCGGCGCAAGGGGGCTTAGATTCGATTCTCAACAAGTACGCCTGTACCTGTTGTACATGCCTATATACATATGATGATGAGTTTATATGTCTGTATATCTGTTTTTAGTCGTTTATTAAATATATTTATAATGTGTCTTTTTATGTATATGTATCGTTGTCTAACACCTTTAACACAAGTAAATAATTTGCTTACTTAGGGGGTTCAGATCTATTTGTGTAACTTGTCCAGTGTTATTATTATATTTAATATTATAACATTTAATTTTAAATGTTTAGAGTTAAAATCTTATAAGCTATTGTGAGTGTGAGAACTTCATGGAACTACAAATAGCCTAGTTAGTTATAGTAGTCTTATTGTCGGTACTACTGTTTAATTGAATTCTAGTTTGTTCCTACAAAAAACAATTGCAACAAACATATATATAACCTCTGTCATCGCAAAAGATAGCATGTTATTTTTTAACGACTACAATAAACAATATTTTTCAAAAAACAAACCAATTATATAGGAAAGACATGTCATCATAGTAACACTCTATCCAAACTAGGTATATAGATTATCGTTGTAATTATAGTGTTTTTAAGAATAGTTGATATAAATTAAGCCCGCCGTGCAAGCTTCAGAAACGAATTTTTATACAATACAAAATAAACATAATACTATCAAAGGAAAAATAATTACAAAATTAAAATATAACAACAAATTAAACAATAAATCCTTCACTATTCGTCTTTCGTGAACCTAGCACTGTACGGTATAGAACAAGACTTCAAAGTACATGTAAGGGTTGTTTTGGACTCGCCTACTGTCCTTCGTAAGCTTTCGCCGCAAATGTTTCGATGTTTAGTTTCGCCCCACTTAATAGTTACCGGAAATGTTATTAACAGGTCACTCATGTTGTGATAAATGATGTTGTTATAAAGGACTTGAAATGAAAGTGTATTTAGTGACTTCCATGCTTTTTATTGGTATTATCATCTTACGGATCGACAAATCATATCTTTATTTTTTCGCATAATAAACAAATGAACACTGCCACAAATGGTGACTTATTTGCAAAGGATCAATAATATATATCACTTGTTTTCCTGGTTAATATAAGTGATGATTACCACATTAAAGAAGTATAAATATAAATAAAAGGAATAATTATATTATAAGCGAGAAATTTAAGAATCAATGAAGAGAAAAGAAATATCACCTAGGAAATGTAGCAAGAGATCAGTAAATAGATACTATTCAGATAGTAAGATATTTTTCTTTAAAAGTAAACGTTGAGAAAATAGAGATGTTCGCAGTGTTGTTTTTGCAATAAAAAAAACGAAATATTACTTTTAATACAATAATGCTTTAATAAAATAAGGTTTGAAGTATTTAAAATATTAATATTTTTTAATTTATATTAATACATTGTACACATAACAATGCATAAGGTAAATTTTTCTAGCCAAAAATAAAATTAACCAGGAACGATATTTATTTCTTAATATTTGCTACGCATGAACATTTTATAAGTGAATAAAAATCTCTGCTGATGTATAAAAATAATAAAGTTAGCTTACAGTTTGTCACAGTTTTGGTTATTTTTAAACTCTTTTTCACATAATTCTTATTTTGATATTTCTATAATTTTTTTTTAAGGTCTTAATGAAATAATGACAATACTATCGGAGCTCAATAAGACCAATTTCACATTAATATATGTGCCGCTTAAATTGAAATGGATGTCATATAATTATGACACTTGTTATAATTTTAACATAACTGTAACTTACTTTCGCAAAACTAAAGGAAGTATATATTAAGTTTTGATCATACTTTGGGCAATCGCTAAAACCCAGGAAAAAATTAAAGTCATGTTATAAAGTGTTATCAAAAAATAATAAAGAATCTTAAGAAAAAAATATATATGAAACCAGTTATTGACCCATAAGATAAATTGTCTATCTGTTAAACATAAAATAATCTTATTTTGATATTATTGTTAACATCTACCATAAGCGTGATTAACAGGTGAAGTCGGATCTCACCCAAACCTCTAAATTATTTACCTTGTTACTTCGGATACAAATGACTGGAATTTCAAATTAAATTTTCTTTGTTACTTTGAAAGAGGATTTGTGGGAAAACAGGCTCAAAAGCGAAATAATAAATCAGTTATATTTTCAATGTTGTAACTGATATAGAAAGCAGGAGTAAACTTTGGTACTGATATAATTTTGTTGTTAGATAAGTAGGAGACTTATCCTTATTTAATCCGAGAGCTATCAAAAGTTTTGTTACTTTAACAAATTGGATACACTCAGCTGCTTTACATAACAATGAAATATATATTTGAAGAAGGATTTTTCATACACCGCTATTTCCTAGTAATAAAATCCAACAAGAGTAGCAAGTAGATTTCGTTACATAAATTTAATATATACATTTATGATATATATATGATATGATATCTAAAAATTACTTTTTAAATATTAATTTAAAAAGTAATTTTTAGAACGAATGGATACAATCGTAACTACCAACTCCGTTTACACATTATTTATGTGATATTCTGTACTTGCTACCGTGTTATTCAATTTTAATATTACTAAAAAAATTAAAATTAAATAGTCTATGATCATAAACCGACAGACTGAGAAACGACGCTTCGTATTGACAATTCGGGATTAAGTCAGATATTCAATAGAACCGAAAGTTCCAAATTGTGAAGATAAAATTTAAAAAAAATTTAATTTATTTAGAACCCTTTGTCGGTGAAGAGGTAATAATGAAATGAAGTTAAAATCAAAGGTATTAATTTCGCGAACAAAATAACTCAGCTATAAACAAAGGTTGCAACCGTCCTAGTAATATAATGTAAAAAATAGTATAATGTATAATAAGTAATATAAAGTAAAATAATAGTATAATGTATAATAAGTAATATAAAGTAAAATAATAGTATAATGTAAATAAGTAATATAATGTATGATGACAATGTGCATGTTTGTGTGTGTGTGTGCGTACGTAAAATAAATGTTTATATATCTACTTCAACGCTTTAACATTTTTGCAATTTGATTCTAAATTTTACTTATTAACTGTACTATATTTGAATGGATGTTGTGTAAAAACTTATAAGTTGTACCTATATTTATGTTAACAACTCAGAAAATATAGTTAAATAATCCTTATTGGTTTTCCAGATGGGAATACAATTATTGACATAATAATAAATAAATAGACGTCATCAAACAATTTTGATTGCATTAAAATCTAGCATCAGTTTAGTGCTGGGTGGGATTAAGTGGTTCAGCTCCCAGTTTCCAATGTAGTATCTATATTGCATTGGTAGGTAATTTGACACAGGTATGAAACTTTATATTTTAATTTTGTGAGGTTAAACCTTGTTCTAGGATCGTTTTGATTTTTTTATTTTTATTTTCGCATCATTTGTAAACTTAAGCTATTTAAATAAAATATAAATTTTGTAAAAAAAATGTTTTAAAAACATAAATAGTTTGTATCTCTGCTAATGTGTATCTTTAGGTAATCTTGAAGTTAGAACCCGTTTTGAACACAAAGTGATCACCAAGAAGTATAAACTTCCATTTCATTTCACTTTTGTTCTTATAATGAAAATTTATCCTCGATCCTCTAAGATTAAAGAATTCAAACTTAACTACTAAATAAAAAAAAATAGAAAGTTAACATGTTAAAAGATAATATGTTTATGCCATGCTTTAATCAAAAATCTCTATTATAACATCATTAAAAAGGTACATGATGTTGTTTGAAAATGTAAAAGTGTCATTATGAAACGCTTTGACATCAACGATTGTTCAATATGCTCGGTTCGACAAGCGACATGTTATCCACTCCCTCTAGCGTATAACAAAGCCAACACAAGTCAATACGCCGCAATTGCCTTACATTTTAGTCAAGTTTGTTTACGTACGACATAAGGGTACAGCTCAGAATAATAACTAAAGCATATTGTTCTGTGGGGTAAAGATAATAATGATGTTTCTATTTCTGCCAGTCGAAATACATAAAAATTTCATGACATTTAAAAAGACAAAAATCTCCAAAAGTGGTAGAATATAATATATTTGAAAAGAATATCTTTAATAAAATAATGTAAAGTTAGAAATGAATACTTATAACAAGGATTCCGTTGTTTCAATGAAGTTTATATTTTCAATTCTTATCGATAAATTTAAATTACCGTTCAGGAATTGTGAGAGATGCTGCATAAAATGAACATTGTACTACTTCAACGTATTTGACAAGTTCTAGACACTGACAATAAAGTTATTTAAATTTTATTCTTTAATGACATTCCCAAGACGATGCTGTTGAAAGTTATGATGATTAAGAGACGATTACGAGACTGGTCATACAAAAATATAAAATGGATAATAGTAACATTCAATTAACCGACTTTGGAAAGTCTTTTAATACTTCGATAGACTTCTAAAAATCAAGCATACCTTCTTACTCTTTAAAAATCAATGAAAAAAATACTAAAATATTAAACTGTTAAAATTGACACTAGTAAAATTATAATAATTGTATGTTATAAAATACATTTTGGTGAGTGTGCGCAGGAATTACATAATTTAATTCCCCCGTCCCCCTTCCATCACCGGACGTCCCGACGCACGGCAGGTTTTCATCCTTTTTTTGTGGACATTCCACCTGTCCGAACGAAGCGCTTTGCTTCCTCATTTTTACTGCGTACAGCAAAGGATTGGAACAGCTTGCCTGCGTTGGTATTTCCGACCGAATACAATGTGGTCACATTCAAGAGAAGAGTGAATAGGTTGCTAGGGTAATGCGCCTTATCACCTAAGACTACATTCCACTTACCATCAGGTGGAATGTAGTCAAGCATTGCCCTAGATCATATAAAAAAATAAATAAAAAATAAATAAATAAAAGGGTTTTCAATTGAAACGAGTAAATTTTACGTCCTTTGGCGGCCATATTGTTTTTGTGTCATCTGTCTTATCTATTGTTTACTGATAAATTACTGATTTCAAATTACTATTGCAAGCTAAATAACAATTTGAATTTAAAAAATAATGATAAAACTATATTATCAAAAACAGAGTTCCTACTAACGAACTTAAACTAGTCAGCTTTGGTCCTTCGTACTTCACTCTTCAAGTTTTGATTGACAAATTGGAGTCAACAAGTCAGCAAGTATGGTAAGAATGCGCTATTGACCATTAATTTGGAGTTTTTGCTTCGGAACTTGGAAGTACATAAAACATTAAGACTTCGTTCCTTCGATGTATGCTTACATAAAATTACATATAGTATAGACTAATATAAATGAAAATCATTAAGTACATGATATGGATGTTTTCACCGTTTATGAAATTTATCGTCGAAATTTGTACTAGAAATAAATTGAAAAAACCTAACAAGATTCATTAAAACAATGCGGACATTTACTGGGATTTTTGTTTAAACAATTTTGCGGCAAATTGTTTGTCTTATCCAATTACTTCCTTACTTACATTATTTGTGCAAACTATCGAAACAAATAACAAGGACTTCAAAGAATTTTGTACGATTATGTATAAAATATTATTTTTATAAAAATCTTATCTATAATGTTAATTTGTGTATTGATTTTCATCCAACCTTTGACTGGTAATGATAAAATCAGGAAGGTTTTTTTAAACTACGTTTTCTTTATTACTCTCTGTTGTAAATTTAAATAATAAAATACTTAAGATTTATTATTAATAACATTTACAACTATTTCAAATAATTGTGCAGGATGATTTGAAGAATTTATGAATTGAGGAGAAAGTTCTTTCGTCGGCTTATCGTCATTCAAAAACATACAAGCTCTAGTTTAAAAATATATTAAAGTTGAGTTAAAAATTGTAAATTTTACAAACATTTAAACATTAAAACCGAATTTTAGAAGTATAATAAAATTCTTTTAAACAACAATTTTAAGATGCGCAGTAAAATTTCTTATTTCACAGTCTAAGTATCACTTTTATTGTAAATAGAATATGTGAAACGAATGCATTTGCACTCGCGTCTCAGGAAATCGTATCCAGATGTCGTGATTCAAGCAAAGTACAGTTTTACTTTGCTTTTCTTAAATGCATTAAGTTTCTTCTTATAAGACTTAGGCTGCAAAATTTTTTGAGTATTGCAATGTTTAAAATAAACAGTATAAGTAAAAAGCACTTGCCCAAACCTGATTTCTTTTTAGAGTGCTAGTATCTCTTACATACTTAGTAGAATTTGTATGCTTCTAATGGCAATTTTGTTTCTTTTTACCAATTAAAAAGAGAGAATAGACTACTAGAACGGTTAGATGGTTTTTTTTCTCATTTTTATTTTATTTTCAATAGTTTTAAGTCTGTTGCCTATCGCGATGTCGTTGTTTATGTAGGGACATATTATTTAATAGCTTAACCTGAAATTTGTCGAATTGTAAAGAGGTTAAAACTAATATCATGTCAAAGTAAGATGTTTTAGTCAATATAAAAAAGTAAACAACTTAAAATTCCAGTCTGTCTTAAGGATATGATTTGGCACAAATAACTGAAAGCTAGTGTCCCGTAGTTATGATTAAGGTGAAGCAAAATGTGATTATTTATTACAATTTGTTTATTTATATTCTCCTTTAAATTTCTTTTACCATGTAAAATTATAACTTAAAAAATAATAAAAAGGAAAGATTTATACATCTTATGCCCACAATTTATTAAATTATTTTTGACTGTTGATAGTTTTGGGAGACTTTATTACGAGACAGTTTTGTTCCTGAAAAAGCTAATTCGAGACGAATTTATTATTAGAAAGGAATATACTTATTAAAGGAATGTACTCATATCGATACTACACATTTTTTAATATATAAAAAACACTTTTAGATATTTCATGAAAACCCGATTATTATTATTAGGCATTATTTTATTATAGTGTATATAATTCGAATAAAATGTTGATTATAAAATAAAATAAAGAAATGCTTAAATTTAGTGCATATATGCACTATAGACTTGCTGAAGCAAATTATATTACCGAAAAAAGATTTTAAAACCAAGTTTATTACAGAGCAAAATCCGTGTTTTTTTTGTTTGATGAACCAGTGCTTATTTTTTGCACATGTAATTTTTTTTTGTCAAGTAAATTTAATTACTAATCTTAGAGTTTATTGATAAAAATAGTTTAATTTTCACGACGACATTTCAAAAATATTAATAGTTAAGATTAGATGAATACGCAATTAAAATAGAATTAAGAAAAAGTATACAGTTCCCTATATATCAATGTTGCTATTCAAAATGATTTTAATATGTGGTGAAATTGAGAAGATAATATCATGATTTAACAGTTATTCTAATGGTCACGTATATATAACTATCGCACTATCAAACACATATAACAAGATTTATTAGCAACCCTTCAATAACGACCCGGTTTAGATAATATAAGAATGTGCTTTAATATTTGTTTCTATCTAGATACACTATCAGTTTATAGGGTTGATGTTATGATTGGGTTAAAAAATATTAGAATGTATTTAACTTTTATTCTCTTGTTCAATATTTGGTTTTTATGTTGTACTGAAGTTGTGATAGTGGCGTACATTCGCTATACATTACATCTTAAATGTTAGTTATATTTTGTTCTATGTTATTATTAATTAGATATGTGAATTCAGATTTATAATCCTCACGGGTTATAATTAATAATGCTTTTTAAAATGCAGTGGTTTATTAAGATCATGGATATAGTATCGTCTCTTAATTTTATATAGAAAAAAAAGGTATTAGAAATTGTAGTAAAAGTTTACATCAAAATTTAAAAAAAATACTGAAACATTGAAAATATTCAATTTATGCATTCATTATTAGCTTTACCAAAAATAAGAAACACTGATAGTTTATTTTATTATCCGTTACCTCAAGTAGGTAAACTAAAGTGATTATAAACCATAATGTTTTATACAACTCTAACTAAAACACAAAGTTTGTAAAGTAATCATATTTCTGTAAGTATGTTCAGTTCTATCAGCTGGCTGCACGCTACACTTCAGCACTGTCACAGTCACTGGCAACTAGGCTTTCGAGTGGATTTACATAAAACCTCACGAACATCGTTTAGGCGTTGGTTTATCTCGTCACTATTTGCATAACTACTCAATTATTTTGTATGGAATATTCACTACACAATGGCCACTTGGTTGAGTTTTATCTCATTCTATTAAATGACTTGTTTTTAACAACGAACATTAAAATACGTTTATGAATATTTAGATTTTAAAACATGATTTGTGTGATATATTATGCTTCTAAATTAAGAGATTTTTTTGTGATGGATTTTGACAGATGGTAAGTAATATTCAACAATATTAGTTTTGAGATTAACGTGGTTATTTTCACTAGAATTATGTACAAAAACGGGATTATTGCCACGGTCAGTTATATTATTATTATTACCTCGATATTTCGAAGCGGTTACACGCTCCATGGTCACGAGTGTCTACTCCCGTGGCAATAATGGCAATAATCCCGTTTTTGTTCAACAATATTGTTTAATATGAAAACTGTTAGTAAGAGACTGTTCTTAGTTTATGGTATTTATAATATGTAAAGCAAATTATCTGTATTTTGTTAATACATATAAATCAACTTTTTCTTACTCAATAAATATTGTCTTTCCATTCATGGAGTTATTGGCATATTTAAGATTCTAATATTGCCTTGACTATAACATTTCCTTTTATTAATATATAACCATTTAATAAATAATAACATTATACTGTTAGATTCTTTCCGTATATTTTAAATAAAGTATATTTAGCTTTAGTCTGTTTCCAATCTTAATATAATATTTACAATAGTTTATAATAAAATACTAAAATTTGTAACTACGAGTTTAGTTTGAAATCCACGCTAATAATTTATAATGAAATTGCAATTTTCCTACTAAATATGTTTGTTTCCAGCAATATTTTGTTATTGTTAGATAAATGTCTTAAACGATGTTTCTCTTTCGTTCATAAAACCATTTAAAAATATGATTTATGCAGGAACATGTGTCAAAAATCGCTACAGACATTGTGTTCTACATGGTTTTTGGTTAACATGCTATGAGATTTTATCGTGAAACTTTTTACTAAGCTCCGATGGTCCATTAAAAAGTTTACGCTGCGTCAACTAACGCTATCTATAAAAATAAATAACAACTATACAATTTACAAACAGTTGTTATTATTAAAAACAGAATTGAATCCCTTCGTTAAATTTTAGTATTTTTTTAATTTGATCTAAATATTTCTTATGTAATTGCAAATATAAGATAAAGTCGCGGGCAGCAATTTATATAAAATGAAATTAAATAATCTTACCTGTTTCTAAAGAACAGCTTTTGTACTTTGATAAAATCTTATAAATGTTTTTCAAGTTAATTATTCTCTTTATTTTAATAATATTAATACAACATTCATACTGCGCCTTAATTAAGAACTTTAAGTATCTGGGTGTGGAACTATGAACGGAGTCACTTAATAGGTTTCTAACAGTCAAGAATTTAAGATTCCCCAGAATGGGGAATAAATTATATAAAATAAGGCAAAGTGACTAAAAGTAGTGATCAAGGCAAAAAAAGTTTGATACTTCAGTATTCTATTACGTGATCTTCGGTGCCACGCACACTTCGATTAGTCTCAAAAATTCGTCCTGCAGTCAACTTTCAAAACTCGATAACACGCACGAATGTTAATATTTTAATTACTGACACCGATAATTATTACTCTGCAAAACGTTAAGAACAATGGAAGGGAAACTTGACTCAATAAAAAAAAACTTCGAACTCTTTTAATGTGACCTAGAAATTCAAAATAAATGAGTGCCCTGTAGGTTAATAGTAGTTGATTACCTTCAGGTTTGTCTCTGCAACTGCTTAATGAGCCTATTATCTATTCTGAATACCGTAATTCAGACAGACATATAATTAGAATAACCACTTCTACTAAAGAGTAGATCTTAAATTTCTGTTACTTTATTTAGATTTTCTTTTTCATAATCGACACTGGTATTAATTATAAAATGGACCAATAAAATTCTGTGCTTGCTTTTTTAGTATCACGTATAAGTAAAACGATTTTCATTAAATGTTACAGCAGTTAAACAGTTTTTTTCTTTCAACATCTAATTACTTCGTCCTGAGCACTCAGCGCTTGGAAGCGCTTTGTTCAATCACATTCTCTCCCTTGCCTTCGTTATTATTCTTATTATTATTTCCTTCAAACATTCTAATAGCCATCCTGAAGCTCTTAGTCACTGTAATGGTTTTCTTAAAGACATGTCCGATTTGTATTTTTACTATAATTAGTTTTAATGTTGGTGTTCTTTTCAACGTAATATAATATTTGTGTTTTGTTTATGAATATTTTTAAGGACTTTCTTTTAATATCTCTGTAGAAAAAATAATTAATCATATATGAATATTCCCGGAGACCACTGCACTAGTTCTGACAAATGTTTGATACATAAACTAAAATAATGTTTTCGAGTTTGTTGTATAATACAGAGTTCAGCTGGTCCTATCAATAGGAGAGTGTTATGGTGGTACTAGATTTTTATACGCTTATATTATATATTAATCCCTTACTCGGTATGCCGACAAATTCTGAAAATATTATTATACTTCTTATAAGCTTTTCTTTTCTATTTCTTTTGTTAAGAGTCTATTGTTCATTTCCCGACGATAATAAAAATCGCAGACTTTTTTTTAAGCCCATACAATAAGCGATCAATTTTTTGGCTTCTATAGGCTACTTCGGCTTTTACGACGGTCTTAATTAAATTAAACTTAAAACATTTAGTGTACATTTATGTTTTTTTATAAAAACATTTATAGAAACTTTAAGCTTCACTATTTTAACTTAAATGATTGCAGGTCGTGCCTCCGTGATAAATGCGTTCGTTTATCGAGCGTTCCAGAGGTCCTCTGCTATACTTCACATGCACTAGCTTCAAATAATATATCACTTCTAAAATTATTTATTTTATTGCAGACATATTAATGACCAAGATTGACGAAAGATTACGTAGTTATGATTATGTATGCTACTTATGTTTATAATTTTTTTTTTAACATCGATAACTCCTCGATAAATGCCCACGACCAAGGAGGTGAAATTCTAGGAGGTTATTCCGGATAACAGTAAAACATTATATTAAATTATAAGCATTTGTAAGTAGAATGGTTAAAAACTTTAGTTTTTGTGCTAGAAATTGTTGTTTATTTAAAACTGATACAGTTATATATATTATATACTATAACTAAGATAAATTATAATGAAAGTGTACCTAAGTCATTTTCGTGATGCCGAAAATATAAAAGAGAAATCTGAGGAACAAAG
This sequence comes from Napeogenes inachia, assembly GCA_959347355.1. NCBI lineage: Eukaryota > Metazoa > Arthropoda > Insecta > Lepidoptera > Nymphalidae > Napeogenes > Napeogenes inachia. The sequence goes on from OY365797.1 coordinate 8,310,164, forward strand.
ATATTAAAGTGTTATTGCATGTTGCATCACGCTGTAAATGATAATATAGTGATGTAAAACGCTACTAATAATGATGATGATAATGTAAAATATAAAAATATGATTTTCAAAATTATTGTTTGTATTTACTATACTTCACTCTTCAGATGGAATTGAAATAAGTGTTAGTGGAGTGCGAGTATAAAGTAGGTACATGCGATGACATCGATCATCATTTGAGAGAACGTACAAAATTATAAAACAGCATTCATTTACTTTTAATTAATGATATAAATATCTTGTTAGTGATTCCAGGTCACAAGTGCAATGAGACTGTAAGAAAGCGGTTTCTTTAACCCACTAGTCCGTCGTTTCAGCCAAGAATTCCGATACTCGATAACACCCACGAATTATAATAGGTCCTATTTTCTTCCACGTCTCAAGGAGCAGTAATAAAGATTGGATGGTAAGGATAATAATTCGGCCCAGTTCCACAAAAAGCTTACATGAAGTAAAAGATAAGTTAGATTGTTTTTACTCGGTGAATTCAAGGCGACATAGATATTTCAAATTTCAAGTGGAATAAACCTGTATATTTTCTAGATATCAATACAGAAAGATCATTGTAATACAATAAGTTTTAGAATGACATTTCACTCTAACTCTAGATGGTCAAAAAAGGTATGCATTAATGTAGTCATGTTAAGAGAATATTATTTTTATTAGTCTATGATTTAAATGAATCCAGCTACGCAATATTTAGAAATAAGATTTACTCAATTTGTAATATATTTACGAGACAAGCGAAACTTTCGATATGATATTGGATCTGAAATCTCATATCAGCAAGGCAGTTTACAAATGCAATTCCATTTCTTGTCTACATCTTTAGTGAACCAATGAGAAAGTACAAGATTGTATTGCAGTAGGGTAAGTAATATTTTTGTTTCATTATATGCAATATATATACAAAATCCTATTTCTTTTATCATATTTTTTTTAAGCGAATTCCTGACCTAAGTTAGTAATAATCATATTTTTTTTACGTATAACATTTAACTAAAGCCTATGTTTGGAGGTTATTTGTTCAACATCGTTAATATTATTTACAACTTCGTTGTTATTTATATCAAAACTTTGTTATAAAAAATAGTCTTCCTTAAGGTCTTATTAATAGAGTACTTATTAACTATGAATTATATATAGCGCTGTTAATTAAATTTTTTACAGATTGATTATATTTTTAAATATTTTTTCATATGTACTACATAGTATTAACATTTAACTGTGAAACATATAAAGATACTTCAATTTATTGTCTACATATATTTTTTTCTAGCTGTGCCTGCGACTTCGTACGCGTAAATTTCGATTTTTGATAAAACGTACCCTTTGTACTTACCAATGTATGTAAAAACTAAAAACCTTCAAACTGATACGATAATAAGAGATTATGAACTTCTTTATTTGTTAACCGATTGTTAAAAAAAATATATAAAGTGAATCCCATGACAATATATTCCCGAAAACTGGATAAAATCGATTAATCAATTTCTGAGATTCGAGAGCACAAACATAAAGACATACAGACGAACAGATAAAATGAAAAAACATTGTTTTGGGTTCTCTTGCTTATATAAAGGCCCCCCTCCCCTGTATGATTTTTTGAAAATATATTTTTTTCGTGTTGTGTGCACAACTAAAAGACAAACATAAACAGACAAAAATTTTAAAAATGCTGAAAATGGATTCTGTTAGTCATCACTTGACGTCCTGATATATTTTTTTTTATATTTTCAATGTAGGAAGACTACTATTCTACAGATTTATTACATGTATAGAATAAGATTTGCATAGTGTCTATTGCGTGATTGATATAACTTCTTTATTTCCTAACCAATTTAGTTGAAATAAACACTAAGTTTTAAGTGAAGACAGTGATAATAAATTCCTGAAAACCGTATTCTTATTGATAAAGCCGTTTCTGAGATTAGCGTGCACAAACGTACAGACATAAAGACGTACAAACATACAGACAAACAGACAAACTGAAAAACCATTGTTCTGGGTTCTCTTGCTCTTATAAAGGCCCCCTATGATGTTTTTTTTTTAAATATTTTCCATGTACAGAAATAGATCAGTGACAATTTTATTATATGTATAGATTAAACTGATAGCTTCGTTCTAGATACTATTCATTTGATGTTTCATAAACGTATAAGTATAAAGAATTATAACAATCCTTCTACTTCACTCACAAAGGCTTAATTGAACTTAATCTGTTAAAATAAAAAATAAATTAAGTACCCACAAGAGTACAAAAAAAATAAGTACCAAGTACCACAGTATATTTATTTAACGCCTTGTTCAATATTCAATATCGCTAGGCTACGGTATTCTTAAAGAATTCGTGCCTCTACAAGTAATAAATGAATATTATTAAAATTTCACATACTAAATTTCATTTTATCATACCATCCTCAACAATTATACTCGTAACTTGTTTATTTGATTTATGGAACCCTATAGATTATAATATAAGCTTTATATAATATTTGTGTTGCGTTTATTATTATCACTACTTAATGTTCATGAATACATTAATATAAAGGCCTATAATAAATAATGATTATACCACTGTATACAAACATACATAAACACATACAAACGATAATAATTTTCACATGGAAATATCACATGTCTTAATTCATAATTATAAATACAGAAATGTTCAATACACATTATATTTAAATTGTTTGATTGTTTGTATTCATTTGCAGAAAATTTTTCATGGTTGTCATAAGAATAATATAATATTTAATTAAAATCAATAAGAGACTTGTCTATTGTTAAATAAATGTGTGTGTATTGTTAAATATTTGTACTTGTGTGTGTGTATGGTTAAATAAATATGTGTGTTTTGTTAAATATTTGTGCTATTTAGTTAAAAATGAAGGATTCAGTTAAATAAGGTAAATATGAAAGATGATATACGATTCATGTTCTACTATGGTGGTTCCGTGTATAAATACGAGTACTTCTGGTACCTGAATCAATTTTAAGGAAGGGCGTGCAAGCTATCTGTTACGTATATAGGTAGAATGAGCAAGATTTAATTTTTCTGGCAGTGTTCGGATCATGTACAATTTTTTATTACATTAATAACAATAATAATAACACTGGACAAATTACACACATTGATCTAACCCCTAAGTAAGCAAATTATTTGCTTGTGTTAAGGGTGTTAGACAACGATACAAATACATAGAAATACACATATAAATACTGAAAATATATTTTATACACGACCAAATCCAGAAATACAGACATCTATGCTCATCACATACATGCCTGTTCCTGTCGGGAATCGAACTCGAGCCCCATTGCGTCGTCCTGTCCTGTCATTAGGCGGCTGCGCTAACCACTCGACCAACGAGGCGGCGAGGCGAGACCAACAACATTTATATAATATATTTTTTTACTAATTGTCCTTAAAAATTAAAGTAGGTACTAACTGAAACGAAGTGAAAATTATAACAGAATATTTTTTATTTAACTTAATTTTAAGAATCTGCATTATCACTTCTAACTTACATTAGAAAGAGAAGAGAGAGAGAGAGAGCGAAAGACAGAAAGAAACGATAGAAGTATACGAACTGTAAAAAAATTGTTAAAAAAAACTAAAAAAACATGCTTTTATGAAAAATCTAACTAAAAATGATATAATACTAACAGAAAACAAAAAAGATTTTTTAATAAATTCGAACTAAAGAAATATAAATAACAAATAGAAAGTATTTCATTGTAAAAAAATTGAAATAAAAAAAACTTAAAAACCAAATAAAAATATTCGTAAATTTGAATTTAAGAAAACTATAAACAACAAAAATAATATATATAGTTGTAAAAAATAAATGTACAAAAAACTGAAAAACAAAAGAAGCTTTTTAATAAATTTGAATTGAGAAAAGTATTAATAAAAATAAAAAAAATTAAGTGTAAAAAGCGTGGGGTGCCTTTTAAGATATTGATACAATTACACCTTCCGATCAACTTTGAGCAATCAAATTCTTCTATCATAATGCCGTTATCATAATCTTACGGGACTGAGGCTAACATATGCTTGTCCAGCGGCAAATAATCGATGCTCAACTTAGAATCAATGTCAACATACGTCTTTCACTGGTACTGTAACTATATTTTGCATCGAACTTTATCGACATTGGTTTAATTACATCAATCCCATCTGTTCCAAAATCGATACGAACCGATAGTATAACTGTATCATATACTTGATCCCTTCGAAAATGTGGCCAAATAATTAGCGTTATAAATCCGATATTGCCATTCACGAACTCCTCTGATACGTCAATATTAGATCTTAATATCACTTTAGCCCCCACGAATATTTTCAATACTTTAGGAAGGCCTCCTGTTTTATTGACATCATTAGGAATTATAGTATCCAAGTTTTTGTTACCTAAATTTCCTGTAGCATCGATAAGCTGATCTTGCGATTTTATCGTTTGAATAATTGTCCCATTGCTCTTAAAATACACGAGAACTTTTTCGATCATCATTTTAATGATCTTATAAACCTATATAGGAAGGTACAGTTATATTATATAATATCTTATACAATCACATTTTTATATAATATATTTGTTTGATATTATTGTTGTAATTATATATATTTTTTATGATAAACCTATGTGTATATTTGAAGTACTTTTATAAATATTAACTTTAACCTTACTAATTTAAACTTGATTTTTTTATTAAATTTGACTCCAACGGATTTCATAATTTTATCTAAATGTGAATCTTTACACTACTAAAGGCTCATATTTTTATAGAGTTAATGTAATAAAACCAGACTGCAGACTGTAAATACAAACACTAACTTGTTTACTTTTCTTAACACATTTCATGTCACACATTTCCATCTCATGAACAATTGATTCGCCTGAAATGATCCTACAATTTGATGAGATTGAAGCCGATTGAGGACTCAATTGACAGTGCTTGTATTGAATTGAATTTTGATCATATTGTGTCTAACTAGCAAACACTATATTTGAATAAATACGATACGATAGACTTTGTGTTGGTACGATCTTTTCATTAACAATTTATTTATAAATAAATTATTTTTCATGTTTCACTCTGCCTTCCTATAAACAAAAAAAATCTTGATTTGACAATTACAAGAATTTTTCAATTCTACAATAATTTCGTCTTTAGTCTAAAATATTTTGAATTAACTATAATATTTTATAACTTATAGGTGCGAAATAATAAATATTATCATTTGTCCGCAGATTGTAGCTCGAGATAATATCAGCGAATAAAAGCTATTAAATAACTTGACCGTCACTGGAAGCTTTATATGAGAGAAGCATTTCCGTTTCCGTCAATATTTAAACATTTTTCGTACTTTTTTATCGCTTTATTTCCGGTTTGTGGCGTCACCTAGCGGAATTTGCACGCGTCATATTTCTTTATATAGACTTGCGTGCAATTTGATTCTCATTGGCGTTCAGTTTTCCGTCAAGACAACTGGTGATAAGCAAATCGCTGCCAAGTGCGATCGTTATAAGAAACAGTGAAATTACAAGTGAAATTAGTTATATAAATACAGAAAGTGATATATATATATATATATATACAGTATCGGATATCGGTATATAAATAACAATTATTACTACTGAAATAGGTAAGTGATCATTATTTTAACGGTTTTTCCGTTCGAATTACCTGTATATAAAAAGAAAAATTTCAGTGGTTCAAACTTTTCGTACAAATGTTAATGATTCTATTTTTAACATAATATGCATTATGACCCAAAATGTGTTAAATGAAATACCTATACCCTTGCAGTATAGCAATCAGTATTTACCTTCAGAATTTATTCTTAAATACCTTTAAACAAAGTTTAGTATTTACCCTCAAAGTTTTTTCTTAAATACCTTTTACCAATTAATAATTACCCTCAAAATTTACCCTCAAATTTTTTCTTAAATACCTTTTACTAATTAATAATTACCCTCAAAATTTATTCTTAAATAGTTATTAACAATTAGTATTTACCCTCGGTAATTATTCTTGAAGGAAAAAGTTTTATTGGGTCATTAAGTAATAAGGAAATATTTTAATGTTGTGTTTATATGGTAAAATAATACATCTAAAATACATCGATTAAAGAAATTAGACTAATTTTAATTGTTTTCAGTTATGGACAATCAGAGGACAAATGATGTTTCTGATTTAATTACTGCCAGTCCTATCGGACAGGCTGCAAAACGAGGGCGAAATCGCTCCAGTTCAAGTTCTTCGACAAGCAGCGAGTCGTCTAGTTCTAGTAATTCGGGCAGTAAACGGACAAAGCGATCACGCCGCCAACGTCGAAAAAAAAACGCATTAGAAGTTCTGATCGCAAATTGGACAAACTGATGAAGGAAATGGGTGAGCTTCGTAAACATATTTTTATATCTAACAGTGATAATAATTTTACTAATAAGGAACAGAATAATGACGACTCCATTTGGTCCGAAGCCAGCGGAGAGTTGTACGAACAATATAACACTACGGACTCTCCGGTCGAGTCCAAAAATTACGTAAATTCCAATTCAGAGTTTACCTTTGATATCGAAACTAAATTAAAGGAACCACCCGTTCCAAAAACACCTCAAAATTTCCTAGACATGTTGTTAAGCGTCCAGCGTTTGGGTACTACTTCATGGTCAGAAGTAAGATATGCCGAAACACAAAAATTGTATAATCATACTCCAGGATTCGAAGATTTGAATGTAAATGAGGAGGTTAAAATTTACGATAGTCTACGTCACGTTGCAAATTCAGAAAAGTCATATGCAGCTATTACTTACTGTGTATTGAAACAAAAAGAAGCTTTACAAGAAGGTATTTGCAAATTACTTTCATGGGCTAAAGTGACGGGCTTAAATTTTGAGAATTTAAGTCGGAAGGTTGAAGAATTAATTTTAAAGGGTGATTTTCAAAAAACTTCTTCAGATCTTTTACAGTTAGTTTGTGGACACCGTGCCGAATGTATAGAAATACGACGTGAATCCATCACTAGCCAGGTTAAAGATCCTTTAGTCAAGTCATCCTTAAATAGGATACCACCTTCATCTACATACATTTTTGATTCGGAGCCTTTTACCGCAACATTGGAAAAGGCTGGCGGAGTACGAAAAGCATTTTGGCCTCCAAAAAGTGATGGAATTTTGCATACAAGGGTGAGTAATAGCCGCCCCTCGCGGGGGAGAGGCATGCGAAGCACAACGTTTCCATCGCGTGGAAGCCGATATGAACCAGGATACTCTGGGAAATCATACGCTTTAAATAATCCACCCTCGCGGGGTGTATATCATCATCATTCGAATTACCCTCACAGAAATCAGTTCTCAAATATACAGCACTATTGTAACAATATACCTGAAAAAAGTAACAATTCATTTCCAAACCGGGGCTCGCGGCCCGACCGAGGAAGTCATCGAAGACGTTCAGACAAGTCAAATGTTATTAGAGGAAATCAAAAAGGATATAAACAATGACTCGACTCGTTTTCAAGCGGGTCAGCTAGCAAATTACATTGTACAGTGGAGAGAGATGGGGGCACCAGAAATCATACTAAAAATAATTCAGGGGTATCGCATTCCATTCATTCAAAAACCACCTCTATTATACCCACATCTAAATTTGAACACTGCTCACACTCCCGTTTCAGAACAGATGACTGCAGTTATACTAAAAATGAAAAAACAAGGTGTTTTAAGAACTGCTCCACCCACACCAAGTTTCATATCCCCTTTGTTCCTAGTGCCAAAACCCGACGGCACAGTCCGACCAATTTTCAATCTCAAATCACTGAACAATTATGTGCGAGTCGATCCATTTCATTTGATAAACATGCATCGAATACCAGACTTTCTTCAGCCCCAAGACTGGTTATGCAAAATCGATATATCCCAAGCGTATTTTCATCTGAAAGTAAGCGAGACTCACAGACGTTTTCTACGTCTTGTATACGACCAAGAATTACTAGAGATGACATGCCTTCCGTTCGGGTTAAGCACTGCTCCAAAAACCTTTTCAATTTTATCCAACTGGGTAGCTCAAATACTACGAGAAAAGTGGAATATAAGAATCCTAGTATATCTCGACGATTTTTTATTGGCAAATCAAAACCGTCAAACCCTATCAAATCATGTCAAAATTACGATTTAAATCTTACAGACACTGGGTTGGTTAGTAAATTTCAAAAAGTCAATTTTGCTCCCACAAAAAAGTATACTTTACTTAGGGATAGTGTGGAAGCCTTGGGAAAACTTAAAAGCTCTACCAAACCAAAAAATTATCAAAATAGTGGAGAAAATAAATTTAATTCTGTTACAAAGAAAGGCATGTCTAAAAGATTTACAGAGTTTAATAGGCCATCTGAATTTTGCCAGTTTCATCATCCCTCGAGGCCGTCTAAACTATCGACATCTGCTATTATTCATGATCAAAATACAAGATATGTTGCCAAGAAGTTATCCATTGCCAGAAAGTGTCGTAAGGGATTTGAAATGGTGGGCACAAAATTTCAAATTAACGACGCCTCTCCATTACCCTCCGCCGCTAATCTTCTTAGTTACAGATGCCTCGGATCAAGCTTGGGGAGCACAAATAAACGATCTGGCTCTATCGGGCACTTGGTCTCCAGAGGAACAAAATTTACATTGCAACCAAAAAGAAATGTTGGCCATACTATATGCCCTCCAGAACCAAGCCCATTTACTATATCGCAGCTCGATTTTAATACAATGCGACAACAAAACCGCAGTTGCATACCTCCGGAACGAGGGAGGCACAAAATCTTTACCTCTAATAAAAATCACTTTTCAGATCTTAACTTTACTGGACAAATATCGGATACATCACAGCATACAGTATATTCCTGGCAAATACAACAACCATGCCGACCATCTGTCACGACATCTCCAACCCCCAGAGTGGCATTTACTACCACCGTGTGTAAAGAAAGTGTTCAAAAGGTGGGGAACTCCGATGATCGACCTATTTGCCTCGGAGACTGCGCATGTAGTAAGCAATTATGTAAGTTTTGAGATTAACGTGGTTATTTTCACTAGAATTATTTGCAAAAACGGGATTATTGCCACGGTCAGTTATATTATTATTATTACCTCGATATTTCGAAGCGGTTACACGCTCCATGGTCACGAGTAGAATGGTATGGCGAGTGTTGACATCTTCTAAGGACAGACATATCTGTCTACCCTCTTTCGGATGCGTCGACTACTCTCATTACGACTGTTCGAACCACTACTATTGTCACTCACTTGTTTCTCACGGCACACAAAACTTACTGTGTCTGGACGCGAAAATGAAGTCGAACCTACTGTCTTTTTATGACTATTAACCACCGTATTCCACGCACTGGATAGTTTAAAACCGTCTTCCCGATTAAAATTTTGGTACTTCTTTATTTCAAGTGCCTCGCGCACTAAACGCGGTATGTAGTGGCGTTCCGTTGCTAGTACTTTGGGGTCATGTAATTCTATCCAGTGATTGGTTTGGGCCTGGTTTAAATGCTGTGCTATAGCCGACTTGTTCACGTCATTGTTTTTTACAGCCCGGATGTGTTCTTTCAAACGGTCGACGATTGCTCGTTTCGTTTGGCCGATGTACGAACTTCCGCAACTGCAATCCACTTTATAGACTCCAGGAGTTTGAAGAGGCAGACGGTCTTTAGGTGATCGTAACAGCTTTCCTATTTCGCTATGGGGCGTAAAAACAGTTTTTATAGAGAACTTCCCTAATAATCTGCCTATTTTATCGGTCACCCCTTTAACATATGGCAAAAATGCTGGTTGTCTTTGTACCTCATCTTTTCTCTTCTTTGGTATGCGCTTTTTACAAGATGTTGTATTGTTGTATCCGTTGTTTCGTAAAACAGTTTTGATATGTATGAGCTCACGCGGTAGATGTTCTTCGTCGCATATGTCATACGCTCTGTTAGTAAGTGACTTTGCAACGGACTGCAGGTGACACGGGTGATGATGTGATTTTGCATGTAAATATTTGTCCGTGTGAGTTGACTTTCTGTATACAGAGTGACCTAAACTCCCATTTTCGTGAACTGTCACCATCACATCAAGAAAGGCCAGGCTTCGTTGTCTCTCAGTTTCAGAGGTGAATCTTAGTTTGGTATGAATGTTGTTCAGATATGCTAAGTATTCCTTTACACTGTCCTCTTTACCCCTTATGATACAAAAAACGTCATCAACATACCTTTTCCATAATGTTACAGTTGATGGATTCGCAAGAATTGTGGTGTTTTCGACATGTTCCATCCAAATGTTTGCTATTATTGGGGCAACTGGACTGCCCATTGCTACACCATCAATCTGTAGGTAGTATTGACCGTTGTATAAAAAGTAACTGGTATTGAGGCAATGATCGAGACACTTAGCTATCACCATTGGGATGTCGTTCTTCTGAAGCTTCACCTTGACAATCTCGATACACTCTCTTACTGGTACGTTTGTAAAAAGTGACTCCACGTCAAAACTCACCATTCTTTCATTGGTACTAACCGTAACCCTTTTCAGGATATCCACAAAATGTTTGGAGTCCTTAACAAAAGAAGAAGTCTTACCTGCTAGAGGTGCCAACACTCGTGAAACATATTTCGCTAGGGCATAGGTTGGTGCGTCTATTTGACACACGATTGGACGTAGCGGTGAACCCTGTTTGTGGATTTTAGGTAATCCGTAAAGTCGTGGTGGTTGTACTATGCATGGACGCAGCAAAAGTTTCAGGTCATCTTCGGGTATGGCATCTTTGCATGAGACAATTAGGGACCTAGTTTTACGTTGGACCCTGGGAGTCGGATTGTAGTTCACAGGTTTGTAAGTAGACCTGTCTTGGAGTAAAAGTTTTATTTTACGGTCGTACTCTTCTACATCAATAACCACAGTGGCATTTCCCTTATCGGCTTTGAGTACTAGGATGTCCGTGTCGGCTCGAAGATTTTTAATTGCCAATAATTCCTCAGCACTAATATTATTTTGTGGTGGTTTAGACTTACGTAAGGTTACAGCGATGTCCTGCCTCAATATTTCCGTGTCTGGTGTAGGTATTTTATTTCTTACGATGGTTTCTTCAACACCACAAATAATATTTTCATAAGGGATTCGTGTGGGTGACGGAGCGAAATTTAACCCCTTTTCCAGGGCACTTAGTGCTGATTCATTCAGTGTCTTGCTGGACATATTGACCACTGTACGAGTTTCGATCGAGTTTTTATGGTAGTCGCCGTTAAGTTGTTGATTTTTACATAACGTTGCGATCTTTCTGTCGTGTTTTGATGCACACCATTTAGCTACGCGTTGGCTTTGTAAAAATGTAATACGATCACACAACTCAAAATCACTTTTATTAAATCGAACACTGCACTCCAGATGTAGTAGATATAACTCACACGACACTTTATCAAATAAGTAACGGTTATTACGGATCAGTCGGTGAAGTAGTTTGACACTCGCTTGTTGTAGAATGTGCGCAGATTTGTGTATATGTTCCCGTGGTCTTAGTCGTACACAAGTTGGTATGACATTGTAGTCGCGGCACTTTATTAAGAAATTGATTGACTCACGTAAACACTCACGCCTTTTTCGCGCACGTTCAAGTTGACGTATCATTTTAATACATACATACCATACCAACTTGTGTACGACTAAGACCACGGGAACATATACACAAATCTGCGCACATTCTACAACAAGCGAGTGTCAAACTACTTCACCGACTGATCCGTAATAACCGTTACTTATTTGATAAAGTGTCGTGTGAGTTATATCTACTACATCTGGAGTGCAGTGTTCGATTTAATAAAAGTGATTTTGAGTTGTGTGATCGTATTACATTTTTACAAAGCCAACGCGTAGCTAAATGGTGTGCATCAAAACACGACAGAAAGATCGCAACGTTATGTAAAAATCAACAACTTAACGGCGACTACCATAAAAACTCGATCGAAACTCGTACAGTGGTCAATATGTCCAGCAAGACACTGAATGAATCAGCACTAAGTGCCCTGGAAAAGGGGTTAAATTTCGCTCCGTCACCCACACGAATCCCTTATGAAAATATTATTTGTGGTGTTGAAGAAACCATCGTAAGAAATAAAATACCTACACCAGACGCGGAAATATTGAGGCAGGACATCGCTGTAACCTTACGTAAGTCTAAACCACCACAAAATAATATTAGTGCTGAGGAATTATTGGCAATTAAAAATCTTCGAGCCGACACGGACATCCTAGTACTCAAAGCCGATAAGGGAAATGCCACTGTGGTTATTGATGTAGAAGAGTACGACCGTAAAATAAAACTTTTACTCCAAGACAGGTCTACTTACAAACCTGTGAACTACAATCCGACTCCCAGGGTCCAACGTAAAACTAGGTCCCTAATTGTCTCATGCAAAGATGCCATACCCGAAGATGACCTGAAACTCTTGCTGCGTCCATGCATAGTACAACCACCACGACTTTACGGATTACCTAAAATCCACAAACAGGGTTCACCGCTACGTCCAATCGTGTGTCAAATAGACGCACCAACCTATGCCCTAGCGAAATATGTTTCACGAGTGTTGGCACCTCTAGCAGGTAAGACTTCTTCTTTTGTTAAGGACTCCAAACATTTTGTGGATATCCTGAAAAGGGTTACGGTTAGTACCAATGAAAGAATGGTGAGTTTTGACGTGGAGTCACTTTTTACAAACGTACCAGTAAGAGAGTGTATCGAGATTGTCAAGGTGAAGCTTCAGAAGAACGACATCCCAATGGTGATAGCTAAGTGTCTCGATCATTGCCTCAATACCAGTTACTTTTTATACAACGGTCAATACTACCTACAGATTGATGGTGTAGCAATGGGCAGTCCAGTTGCCCCAATAATAGCAAACATTTGGATGGAACATGTCGAAAACACCACAATTCTTGCGAATCCATCAACTGTAACATTATGGAAAAGGTATGTTGATGACGTTTTTTGTATCATAAGGGGTAAAGAGGACAGTGTAAAGGAATACTTAGCATATCTGAACAACATTCATACCAAACTAAGATTCACCTCTGAAACTGAGAGACAACGAAGCCTGGCCTTTCTTGATGTGATGGTGACAGTTCACGAAAATGGGAATTTAGGTCACTCTGTATACAGAAAGTCAACTCACACGGACAAATATTTACATGCAAAATCACATCATCACCCGTGTCACCTGCAGTCCGTTGCAAAGTCACTTACTAACAGAGCGTATGACATATGCGACGAAGAACATCTACCGCGTGAGCTCATACATATCAAAACTGTTCTACGAAACAACGGATACAACAATACAACATCTTGTAAAAAGCGCATACCAAAGAAGAGAAAAGATGAGGTACAAAGACAACCAGCATTTTTGCCATATGTTAAAGGGGTGACCGATAAAATAGGCAGATTGTTAGGGAAGTTCTCTATAAAAACTGTTTTTACGCCCCATAGCGAAATAGGAAAGCTGTTACGATCACCTAAAGACCGTCTGCCTCTTCAAACTCCTGGAGTCTATAAAGTGGATTGCAGTTGCGGAAGTTCGTACATCGGCCAAACGAAACGAGCAATCGTCGACCGTTTGAAAGAACACATCCGGGCTGTAAAAAACAATGACGTGAACAAGTCGGCTATAGCACAGCATTTAAACCAGGCCCAAACCAATCACTGGATAGAATTACATGACCCCAAAGTACTAGCAACGGAACGCCACTACATACCGCGTTTAGTGCGCGAGGCACTTGAAATAAAGAAGTACCAAAATTTTAATCGGGAAGACGGTTTTAAACTATCCAGTGCGTGGAATACGGTGGTTAATAGTCATAAAAAGACAGTAGGTTCGACTTCATTTTCGCGTCCAGACACAGTAAGTTTTGTGTGCCGTGAGAAACAAGTGAGTGACAATAGTAGTGGTTCGAACAGTCGTAATGAGAGTAGTCGACGCATCCGAAAGAGGGTAGACAGATATGTCTGTCCTTAGAAGATGTCAACACTCGCCATACCATTCTACTCGTGACCATGGAGCGTGTAACCGCTTCGAAATATCGAGGTAATAATAATAATATAACTGACCGTGGCAATAATCCCGTTTTTGCAAATAATTCTAGCCAAGCAATTATGTGTCGCGAGATGTAAGAGACCCTCAGGCTCTGTTTCACAATGCCTTCAGCACTCTGTGGAATTACCCACTAGCATGGATATTTCCCCCACCATTTCTAGTCCCAAAGGTATTAACACACTTAAACAAATCGACAGGCATATTTCTAGTGGTGGTACCTCGATGGAAAAAGGTGTTTTGGCGGCCGGATCTCAAAGCCCGTGCTCTCGAAGCTCCATTCACATTGAAAAATCTACAGAAACATCTAATCGATACAACTACGGGGCTACCACCACCAAAAATCGAGAACATAATCTTGGAGGTTTGGAGATGTGGGGGTGGTCAGAGGCCGTAGAAGATTGGAGCTACGAACAAATATTATTGTTAAAAAATTCTTGGCGACAGTCTACCTTGAAAACATATGATGTTGCATGGAAACGATGGGTTAGTTGGTGTAGTTTTAAAAATATAGAGCCCAAAAACCCTTCAGGTACCCAACTAGCTCAATTCTTATCGGATTTGTACATAAAAAATAACTTATCTTATAACACAATACTATTGCATAAATCGGTTGTTTCTACATTATGCAACGTTAATATGTCAAGTCAACTAAGCTCACATGTTTTAGTCAAACATATTTTAAAGTCAATTGCTCTTAAAAAACCTAAAATCTCCAAAACACCGGTTTGGGATGTCAATGAATTATCTTTCTTCCTATCTAACTATTCAATTAATTATAATAATCATTTCCAAGTATTGCGACATACAGCAATATTATTATTACTTTGCTCAGGACGACGGATACATGATTTAACATTGCTTACGTTAGATAAAGAGCATTATGAAAAATTTGATGATCATGTAATATTTTGGCCGCAATTCGGTTCAAAAACGGATAACTCTGATTACCGACAATCAGGTTGGAAGCTAATTTGTAACAAAGACAACTCTAAGCTTGATCCTCTTTTCTGGATAGATAAGGCCATAGTTTTATTAAATGAAAGACGTAACCGTGCAAAATCTAATAATTTATTTATTACAGTTAGAGGTACCGCAAAACCCGCTTCTCGGACTATTATAGCTGGCTGGATTAAAACCCTCTTCAAGGAAGCTGGTATAAGTGATTCTCCCGGCAGTATTAGATCTGCGGTGGCTTCAAAAAATTGGCTCGACAATCATACCCTTGAAGATATATTGTCCCGAGGAAACTGGAAGTCGGCTAACACATTCAAGAAATATTACCAACGGGAAATAATCAAAACCAATAATTACAGTAGTAATTCACTAAGTATAACACAGTTATTTAATCCAATAAGCCAATGATTATTACAATTTCTATTGTTATTATTTTTTGATTAATAAAGTGATTCTTTATTTGATAAAGTCATGTCTTTAATAATTTAATAAATAAATATATAGAATATTGGTGATTACATTTATTTCATTTTCATCACATTGGCGTAACTTACACATTTTATAATTATTATTTACAGATGGCGTCACCTGGCGAAAACAAACAGATCTCATATAAAGCTTCCAGTGACGGTCAAGTTATTTAATAGCAGCGTTTTACCTGAAATAAAACGCATATTAAAATACTTACCTCACTGGAAGCTTTCACTTAAATTCTGCCAGGTGGTATTAAAAACTGAGCCAATGAGAATCAAATTGCACGCAAGTCTATATAAAGAAATATGACGCGTGCAAATTCCGCTAGGTGACGCCACAAACCGGAAATAAAGCGATAAAAAAGTACGAAAAATGTTTAAATATTGACGGAAACGGAAATGCTTCTCTCATATAAAGCTTCCAGTGAGGTAAGTATTTTAATATGCGTTTTATTTCAGGTAAAACGCTGCTATTATAGAAATGTTAATCTTGAGTTTAAGAAATTTATTTCGGAAACTAAGCCTTTCTTGATTGATGATTCCTGAATATAGTAAGACGAAAGTCTTTACATAAATTTAAGCATCCTTTCAAATATTGAAAATAGTTTTATAAACGATTGTATTTAAAATTCTACATATATATTTTGAAAACTTCAGGTCACAAATATAAGCTTTTATAGCACAACCACAAAGCTTCAACTGCATATAAATTACGCGACTGATTGCATAAACACTGAGCGGTGTTACTGTTCTAACATAGTGAAATTGTTAGTCTTTGATAATGAGATGATGATAGTTTTATGTAAATATGACTTTATCATAAATAAAGTTTTGAATTACTTGCAAATAATAATTCAATATAAACGTGAAGATATAAATAGTAAGTTTTTATTCTAAGTATCTTTTAAAAATATTAAAAAAAAATTAAGATAGGAAAATTACTCAAAACCTGCAACCTCTGGGATTACGTCCTTGTTGATGTACTAACAGACCTACATTTATAATTACGGGCAAATACTTTATGGGCAACTATAAATATTATTTTCTATTATTAAGTCAAAGTTTATCATAATTTATTCCACCTTAAAAATAATAGATAAAGATATATCGTAATACTTATATCCTAAAGGCTTGTGGTATTAATATAAAATAACAATGCGTTGGTGAATTATGTTATATGCAACATAGAACACATTAAATAAAATAAATTCCAGGTAAAGTAATTATTAGTAGATCATTAACATATAGATTAAATAACGAACTTCTTAAGCTCTAAAGTTGAAACTAGCTTTGAAATCAACAAAGTTTTCAATCAAGAAGTATAAAGCTCTGTTAAACATAAGAACCTTGCAACAAATGTGGTAATATTGAACTTTATAAATTCAATAAACAACAAATATTAAATTTTTTTTTAATTCTTACCTTTGCATACTTTCTTACTAAGTCGATAAATTAACTTGTCACATTTAAATAAGTCGATATCGGGAACAATCTATCTTGAAGTCTGATTTTATTACATACTATTTTCTTATGTCTAAAGTGTTATTTCCAACTCAAATAGCTTATTTTTTGTATTTAAAGTCAGTCACTAACATTTATATTCTCCATTTATAACATTTATCTTCTCTTACTGGTGATACCATCTGGGCATCTGATTCCCATTTTTCATGCTTCAAAACGTCTTTCTAAAGGAACAGTTATCTCTCATGTACTGTCATCATCATAAACTGAAAATATCTAAACTCTTTTATGGAAATGTAAGTTACAGGAAACATGTTTATTTCAAGTACAAAACACAAACATTTTACCTCGAATCGAATGTTTAGCGCAGAAGCATAATTTAATAGCAGCATATGTTTGTGATGAGCAGAGATGTCTGTTTTTCTGGGTTCGGCCGTTTATAAAATATATTCGTATTATTAATGTGTATTTCTATGCCATAAGGGTTAGATTATAGAGTCAAAACAGCAATTGAAATAAAGTGTTGGTCCAGTAGCAGATTACATTCTCAATGTGAGATACTTTTAAGAAATTTCCCACATATTAATTATGTTTCGGAGTCAAGTATCTCACGGAATGGCTGAAATTCAGATTTCAATATAATTCAGATATTTTCAAAAGAAGCCTAATAGATGTTACCACCGTCCCGATAAAGAGGATCAAATATAGAATGCTTAATACACCGAGATGGACAGCGATATGGTAGCTCAATTAGTACAGCGGCGGGACGGTTTCCCAGAGGTCGCGGGTTCGCATCCCTACTCGTATCGGTTTATTTTTCCTTCTATATTTATATAAATATTACCTTTATTTAATAATAAATATTAATTAACGTTTTATTTAAATATAAATTATATTAGTACTAAAATCATTTTACTCTAAAATATTAGGCAAATCAATCACGTAATTTTATGAAATTTTGTAAGAAGACACAAGACACTTCTTGTAAGTTAATTTCAACAGTTCACTGAAACGGTATTAAGTTCTCAATAATATTTTCACTCGGTTCATGCTGTATTTTAAATGTGCTTATAAATATTAGATGACAGTATTACATAGTACTTGGCATGGCAACTTTATCCTTGACAAACACTTGAGAGGCTCTGTTGAGAAACTTTATACCTGTTTTAGAATATTAAGAGAATATTATGTTCAGTAAAACTAAGTAACATTTATTATTAAAGCGTCTGATATATTTAAAATATTTTTTTGAACTTGACTATCACTAAAAAATTATATATATTTCTAATTCCTTTGAATTGAATCTCTAATATTATTAAATAATAACCTTTTTTTTTATTGAATACGTAGACAGAAAATAAAATGTTTCTTATATAAGTTTAATAAAATCTGTGTGATTAATGTAAAGGGTTGCATGTAATAAGTAGATGGTGTATCACACTAGCTAAAAATAATGTCAACCTCATAACCTGTACAAGTATTATTTTCTGTAAGTATATACAAGTTACACTACGAGTATTGAAACATTTTTTATAAAGAATAATATTATTCTAATATTACGATGGTTGGATACTATCTAACACCTAAAATCCAGTGTACTGGCACTATAGTATTCACATTCAACATTTAATCAACTTTAACCGATATATGATTTTTACTTCTAATAGTTAAATTTATTTAACTTTTATTTTAAGTTAAGTTTAGAGGAGGTTTATGCTTCTGGGTAGAAAACTTTGTTAATTTAAAAACGAGTTCAGCGTAAAAGTTTACTCCCAAATTTATAAATCTTAGCATAGCGTGTCCATAAAAATACAACAATTTGAAAACTTCACTAACACATATAAAACAAGAAGAAATAACAAAGACTAGTGAAGCTAGAAAAATAATACTATTTGTATATTTAAGTACCTTCCTATAATATTGTGTAAATCTTATATGAATCAAATAAAGCTTTTCTAAAGTCAAGATATGTGGTTCTGCATTACTTATATTAATAACTTTTTAAAAAAGAGAATAATAGTCGAAGAAAAATTACTTTTATTATTTTTCAGAGAGATTTTGTTTTTTTAGTTCTTATGCTTCAGTTGCAGACTTCTAAACTTATTGAGCTAAAGTACCGTTCACAGGTCACCATCAAAAAGCTTTCTTTTCACAAAAAATTACATTTTAATTAAATTTTACCAAATGTGAAGCACGTAACGTAATAAATAGAGTTAACTGAATATTATAATAATAGAAGTAAAAATTGTATAAATTATTATTTTGTATCCTTAAAAATAATTACAAAATAAATTTATTTATTCCAAAGAAAACAGCCTTGTCCTTCCTATATATTTCAAAGAAAATAAGCTATACAGTTGAAATTGTAATGAGATCAAGAGTTACGAATTCGAAAAAGACGATAACGTTATTGTGTTATTGACTTATTCCACTTTCTTCTTAAACTAAATTGTATTTTAAATGATTTGCATCTGAAGTTACAAATATCAGTTATTATAATTTACGCGAGGACTTGCGTGAGAAACGATTGGTCCAAGAGCCAGTGATAGTTGAAATATTATCAAGCTTGTCATCTACGAAATAAGCGTTCGGATTGGAATAATAGATGTCGGTGTTTCTGCCACTTGCTATTCTAAACATTTCTGGGTCTAAATAATAATGTGCCATATTACTTAAATAGACAAAAAAATGAATAAAATTAGTTGAATTTGAAATAATCAGGTTATTTGCACTATTTTATTTCACACATACTACTCTATGTCACTTAAACTAAGAAATTCGTTGTTTACTGAAATTAATATTATTAATTGTTATAGAATTCCTTCGTATATTGTGAGAGACGCTGCACAAAATGAGAAATTGTTCTCCTTAGGCTTGTTTGCTGAAACAATGGCTTCACGACACCGAGAAGATACTCACATAATCAGTTTATGATGAGAGGTAATGTTCATGAAGCCTAACTGAACTCCTTAATAAGAATCATGGTGTTGAAAGGGATTTGAGTCATTAACGAGATGTTTAATTTTGAGGTATCCCTTTATTTGACATACAGAAATATTTATATTGTAAGGATAAGAAAGATCAATAAAATATAAACAAGAAGTGTAGAAGTTTTTTAGCTCTCTTTAAAAGCTCTTTAATAAGCCTATAGACATTAAAAAGTATTTTTTTTTGTACAACGGTTACATTTTTTTAAAGGTGTTTATTAAGAATACTTTAAAACCTATAATAAAAACACATTCAACCTACACTTTACCAAGTACTCCTCGTTTGGAATTTATTGCTGAATCTAAAACCACCGAATTCTTAATTAGTTGCAACTCCAAAATTATCTGAAATCTTTTTGCAAAAAAATCTGAGGCGCAGCGAAAAATAGATATAGTTATATAAAATCAAAATCATATTCATATTCACTATCCCAAAAGCAATTCCTGCTGATATTGTAAAACATTTGTTTTTCCGATTGAAATATCCTAGAACATGTTAGCAGCTTGTGTAAAATCAGAGGAGGTACTAAAGTTTACGCTTTTCTGTCTGCAATTGCCTGGCTCGCGGCTTTAAAATTACGAATGCATATTAGCATTGCATGCATGCATGCATAACAGCATATTAGTTCTAACAGAATGTGGTTTTCATTTTATTAAATTTATACCTGTGCTTAAAAGTGCGTGTGTAAAAATATCGTCAACGAGTATAATAAATTATTGCTGGATATTTTAAACTATGGTATTAAAGATAATATACTTAACTTTAAATTCTCAATCTAACAATAAAGCTAAATGTTTCTTAAACATAATAAATTTACTTAAATATAACACTCTTATGTCGGACGGCCGCCTTGAATGTTTTTATTCTATCCCTCGGGTACAAACTATTTTTCACTACCCGATATCCTTAAAAAACCAAACATTTTTATTTTTAAAGTGTTTTTGTATTTATAACACTTTATGACTAAACTTTATAAAAAAAATATTACCTGAATCAATTTACATTTCAATAAAACTCATTTTTAATGCTTCAACCTAGTTTTATTGTAGGAGAATTATTTTATTAGCACTTTTGGGACTCCCTAAATTCAAAGTGGTCTTTATGAACGGAAGAGAATAAAGGACAAGAGTCTATTCTAGTAAAGCTCGTAAAATGAGCTTCGGAGTTGGCATTTAATTAACGCGACGGTCAACACGACTGAACACAGCGCTGGTAATGGGATCACCGTGAAGTTTTATTTACAAAGATATTCTTTTATGTTTACGAACACAATGATGTTCGTTATTTTGAATTAGAGTCAAATTACGAAAATCGGTGCTTTTAGCTCTAATGAACTTGCGCTTATCTTTTGTCCCTATCAAGATTTTTTGTGAAGTTAATTTAGTTATCAAATTTGTTTCTGCTACGAATACATATATGTTTCGTTTATTTATTGTTAAGATTAGTTATAACAATAATAATTTAGATTAGTTAATTTTTTTGTTTCAAGTAAGTAGCAACTTGTTTGAACTCAGTTCATGATAACACATATTTTAATGATTGTTTTTCATATATTATACTAAAATAAGGTGTACGTAAAAAGACGGCGTTGTTGAGAGATAATGTAAAAGGAATATACAAAAGGTCTTTTTTCGACTTGCATAGGTCTATTCAAGTGCCAGTGCGCGGTCGCTAGTGCCGCCATCTGGCGCGTCCCCCGGGTTGCGGATAGGGGAGGTCCCCTCAGATATGAGGGGTACCGGCTTCGGCCGGCGCGGACAGCTACTAGCACATGTGGCTGCTTGCCCTTCGGGGCGAGCATTGCACGGCCACAAGATCTCGGAAGCCCGCACTGAGCGGGAACGAGGGCTGGATTGACGGAGCTTGCTCTGATCGTCTGGCTGCGAGGAAGACAACCTCTATAAAAAATCACCCTATTTTTGTGTTGTGTCGTCGTTGTTTCGTCTTTTCTTCTTCGTCGTGTTCTTCGTCTTTTCTTTTTCTTGTTTCGTGTCGGTCCGGAGGTGTGGCGTCTGCCGAAGGACCGTGTAAGGACGAGGGCGCCCAACAGAAATGAAATATGAGCGATTCGAAAATGAGTCCCCAGGCGGGTGCTGAATCCCGCACGGCCGCTGTTGCCGTCTGCCCCTCGTACTCTGGGGGGGGCAAGAACCGCTCGCGCGCAGGAGTCCCTGCCCTGGTCGATACCACACCGACCAGGTTAAACAAAAATTGTGTGAGGCGTGGTGATGAGAGTCCGGTTGTGGTTCTGACAGATTCAGACGATCTGTCAGAACCACAGCCGTCCGCTGGACGGAAGCGGACCTACGGGGTTATCCGAAGTTCCCCCGAGGTTGCATCAGAGTCCGATCCCGAGTACGGTGCTGCAGTGGCTAAGTGCAGCACCGCTCGGCGTGGACGTGGTGCGCCCAAAGGACGAGGAAGTGGGCTCGCCCAGGCCAGGGCCGAGTTGCGGGTCATGGAGGAGGAGGCGGAGGAGGCCGAGTTTGAGCGCGTACTGAGCGCTCGGGCCCTCCGCAAACCGATGGTGGCAACAAGAAGGGCGCCGGGTTCCGAGGAAGAACTTTCTTCGGAGGCGCCACTTGTTGCTGATCCATCCCGTATGGATGCTGAGGAGTTGCGTGCTGTCGCTGGACGACATGCTGCGTCCATCCTCAGCGTATGTAAAAAGAGCCAGAATCTTAAGGGCACTATGATAAAGGCTCTAAAAGAGGCGTCTAGTGGCCTCGTAGATGTGGTCGAAGCCCTTGCAACCAGAGGTGAACCTGAGGAGTCACGGCGGATACGGGCGGAAAACGCCCGTCTCAGCCGTGAAGTGTCCTTCCTCAGGGAGGAGATTCTGAAGGTCCGAAAGGAGTTCGCGGAGCTTCGTGCTTCCGTGGGTTCCTCCGGGCTCTCCGTCTCTCCGGGAGGGTTAAAGTCGGGGTCGCGGTCGGTGGATCAAGGCGTGATCGAGGAGTTGAGGCGCTCCGTATTGTCCTCGGTGGGAGTTTTAATTAACTCCCGCTTTGAAGGACTAGAGGAGCGTCTCCTCCCGGCGCGGATCCATCGGCCGCCGCTCGCGGCTGACAGGAGGAGGAAGGAGCCGGTCGTGGTTCCAGAAGAGGACAATCTGCAGGGGTGTCAATCGCCGATCCTGCAGATACCGTCCTCCAAGGCCCCCGGCACGACCGAGGCTTGGTCCACGGTTGTCCGTAGGGGTGCAAAAGGCAAGGGGAAAAAGAAGGGCCCTCCCCAAATGCCAGTAGTTCCCAGGGCCAGTTCGAAGGGGAAGTCTTCGGCGAAAGCGAAGGCGGACGGGACGAAGTCGGTTCCTCCGAAACTGCCCAAACCTCGTTCTCCTGCAGTCTTAATCAAGCTGCAGGACGAGGCGGCAGCTGCGGGGGTGACTTATGCCCATGTTCTGAGGCGTGCCGCCGAGATGGTCAATCTCGGCGACATCGGCCTCAGAGATGGGCTTAAGATTCGCCGGTCAGCGGCGGGTGCCAGACTTCTGGAGTTGCCCAAGGGCACTCCAGAGCAGGCGTCAAAACTGGCGGAGAAGATCCGTCCAGTTTTAGCGGGTGTAGCAGATGTCGTCCGGCCGGTTCGGCGGGTGGCCGTAAGGCTAAAAGGCCTGGACGACTCTGTCACACATGACGATGTAGTCGATGCGATTTGCCGCATCACGAACTGCCCTGACGAGGCCCTCTTCGTGGGGGAGATCCGTCGGGGTGGTTATGGGGACATGGGCGTTGCCTTTGCCCGACTCCCCATTGATGCGGCGAGATCGCTCGTCGACGTCGAAAGAGTCCTGGTGGGCTGGAGCTCAGCCAGGGTGGAGTTGTTGGAGGCGCAGCCACTGCGCTGCTTCAGGTGCCTTGCACCTGGGCATGTGCGTGCGGCTTGCCCGTCCGCGGTCGACCGAAGCGCCGCCTGTTTCCGGTGCGGTGGTGAGGGGCATACCCGAGCCACTTGCACAGGAATGTTGCGGTGCGCGGTCTGTGCGGACCGAGGCCTCTCAGCGACCCACCTTTTGGAGAGCCGAGTGTGCAAGGCTCCGCGAGTTCGAGGATTAGCACCTGGTGCGAAACCCTCGAGCGCGGAGCCCAGCACGGAGCCGGCTGTGGCTATGGCAACATAGTCACATCGAGCTCCAGCGGGAGAGGCTGCGAAGGAGAAGGGTCCAGCCCGTTCCTTCCCAGCCGTAGGCCTAGGTGAGAGGGGGGGGCGACCTCTCTCGCCATTGCACTAGGTCTATGAGGTAGGGGTACACTGGTTGCCCGGGGTACCCCTATACGGAGGAGTTACGCCGGGGCGCCACGGTGAGTGCGAAAGCGATCCCGTGACGTCCCATGGCAGCGTCGTGGGCAGCCGTTGGTTTTTTAGTGGGGTGCCTTAGGCAGTCGCCGGGTGCCGCACATACCGCCCGGTCATCGCCTTCCTGGCCTGGGTGACGATGCGGAAACGCATTTTTCCAACGATAAAAAAAAAAAAAAAAAAAAAAAAAAAGGTCTATTCAAGTGGGTAATTTTAATAATTAATTGCAATTTTTATCAGCAAAATATAAATTTTGTACATTAATATTGCAATCAATAGTGTCTTGAAACAAGGTTGAAGTTAGAATATAATGTTGTGATTCGATATATATTGTAATGGTCACATATATTTATGACTAACACTATCAAGCTCGTACAACATGATTTATTACTGTCCCTCTAATAACAATCTGCTTTATATAATAAATATCATGATAATAGAATGTGCCTAAATATTTGTTATCAAGATACACTATCAGTTTATAGGGTTAATATACGAGTTACCGGAACAATATTTACCCCGTATTTTAAAATATAGTTGTTTATTTATAAAATTGTGAATAATAGTTGTTTATAAGTTGAGAAATTTATTTTATATTTATTTCTGATTTATAATCTATTAGACAGAAGAATCATATTTAGACATAATTAATATGCATGAAAAAATGTATTGACATTTCATAAATACATTTTAACTTGCACAAATTTAAGTTATGTAGTAAATATAATCGTATTAAATTTAATAAATTTATATTAAAATTTTAATTTGGAATCCCAACGGGATATAACTACCTTGAGATATATAGCTGTACCTTGAGATATATAGATAAATAATATCCGTTTTACTGAAGTCTGTCGTGCAGACAACGTGGCGCCATCCAATGATTCCGAGCGACTTGACACACATGTCTCTTCGCGCCTCCGACCGTGAAATACTAGGCTCTTACTTTAACTACGGTATATTTAAATAAGTATTTTTAACAATTCAACTTGAAAGTATTTTAACAACTTTGACTTTATTTATTTCTCGAATATATTATATATCTTGAAAATTAATAAAATGAATTGTGCTTTATTTAAACCATAGTATTTTATTTTTAACTTTAATAGTGTATCTTTTATTTTTATATTTGAAAGTTGGATTTTGCCAAATTACTATGTTTATTATATGTTGTTTTGTTGGATAGTTTTTCTGCTTTTTAAAGTTATGTTACTGGTTTCATTATTGTACTAAATGAACCTACAGACACACAAATTTTCAATTCCTTAAAATTTCTACCTAAACAAAACTAAGAACTATCTCAACGAGCCAGGCAAAAAAAATCGCATTTAAATCTTTCCACGCCTTTGGCTGCTACAATGCCACAGACAGACACACAAATGCACAGAACAACAAATACACAGACCAACAAATACACAGATCGACAGGTCTAACTTAAAACATCCATCTTTTTGAGTCAGGGGTTAAAAAATAAATGATATATAAATAAAAATGATTAATAAATGAATGAAACGATAAATGTTGTTATATAAAATAAGTTACTAATGGCTACGATGTTTGTTATAGGAGAAGCTCTCTTTTCAACATCTAATTGTCTCCTCAACACTCAGGGCTTGAAGGCTCTTTGTTCAATCACATTCAGTCTTGCGTCCTCTTTATTATTATTTCCGTCAAACATTACAATAGTCATCCTGGTTATCGCAGTAACACAATACGATTTAATTAAGGAAATTTCAAATGTATATTTTCACATAAATTATCTTAGCTAATGGTATTCTATGGTAATTAATATTGTGCTTTACTTTATATGTATATTTCTAATGCTCGTTTTTTTATTACCACTTAAAACATATAAAATTAACATTTATAGCCATACCAGATATATATATACTGCTTTGGTAGATTATAAATCATTATTTTCGTGACCATTCACACAAATATGACAAATGATTGTTAGGTAGACTAAAGTGGTGCTGGAATTTGATGTATGGTAGAGTAGAGCGAACAAGATCTGAGCTCGCTAAACTAAGATATCCGCCCGGGAGTCATGAGGAATATCGCAGAGTTATAGTTTATTATCTTTTATATTAATAATATAAAAGACACATGAAATAGAATCCGGATTTACACTGAATACAAACTTGATTTACTGTTTGTTTCATGATATAAATTACTTTTAGAAGATTTTTGTAATAAAATAATATTAACATATTTTTTAAAAAGAAACTCAGGTTACACCTAAATAACTTACAGATCATATTATAATAGACCAAAACATTTGTTATGCTGTAAGTATGTTATATAAGTAATCATTTCATCGTTGAATTTTTATATTATATTGTCCTTATTCCATGTTATTATAATCATAAGCCAAAAAATAGTAAAAGCTATCGCTATCCCAAAAAGTAGTAAAAGTCTATAAGCAGGATAACAAAGTAGCAGGAAAATAAATAGTAGTAATATTCACAAATGCTTCAAACTATAAAAAACAGCAGATTAATTTAATTTTGACTGATCTTCTTGTATGTATTTGCAACATTCAGTTGCAAATTGAGTTGTTGAATGTACAAAGGATTACGCATAATTTGTTGATATGAATACGCGTAATGAATAGAAATCAATATAATTATTCATTTCAAATTCATAAGCTCTTTGGATGCGTTTAATGATTATTATAATTATTGTGGCCTCATTTTAATTATTTGAGTCTGTAATATTGTTATCATAATATAAATTTTGATATTGCTATTTTGTACTTTTTAAAAGGATAATGTTATTTGCATTTTTTTTTCAAATTTAAGGTAAATTGTTGAGTAGGTATAGAAGAATATATTTTAGACTTTCATCGCTATTTGGATGTAAAAACTAGACTTAACAATGTATACATAGTCAATATTATACATATAATAAAGAATGAAGATGGTTTTAAGAACATTCAAGATATTAAAAAAATCGGGTCCAGGCTAAAAGAATAAATCGTATCTTAAATTTTTGTCTGTTCCAGACTGTGAAACCACATATGACATACCAATATATAAATACATTTTTTTTAAGGAATTTGGTTTAATTATAGAGACTTTTTAAAAGAAAGTTCTTCTATTATCAAGGGTATTCTTGAAACTTAACTTACTCTAATAAGGTAACTTACTCTAATAAGTTTATACTCAAAAACTGATCTGGGCTCCATTTTACAATACAACAAAAATGTTGAGTGATTACCACTCTGAAATATTGTCACATTTTCACGAGAGAATACTGAAATTGGTTTCTGCTATATTTATATACAATAGTAAAACCCTATGAATATGTATAAATTTTAAGTAATTGTAGATGGCTTAACGTTTAAGTTATAGGCGAGAGCAGACGAAGTCACTTGCAATTATTAGTTAATTCTAATAATATTCGTTATTTAAAAAAAAAAACAGTTATTTTGATTTTCTTACCACTCAGTACCACTGCTTATTTTAAATAAATTTTGTTCTCACATATCAATGTGTTTGAAATTGTTAAAAACATTTTAGATATGTTCAGATGTATAATTAATAACGAATTCAGAAAAAAATATAATCTATTTAATAAAAATTATAATCGGTGAATAAATATCCTATTTATAAAGTTAGTTTTTTTATTGCACTTTATTAAGCCTTTGACTATTTAATATTAGAATCCAGAATGAATCTTTATTTTTTTACTCTATGCGTTCTAAATTTCTTCCGTTAAGTCGTAAATTTAAGAAATTGTTCTTTTAGTGTCAAAATTTACCTTTTACCTTGATTGACCTTTTTAATAAAATTTACGACCACTAGAAAATACACTATTGAATAATTATTCCAGAAATATTTAAGAAGAAAGTCTCTTCGTTTTGTAAATTTTCCTAATTGAAAGAAAAAAGCCCTAAGATTAAAAATAAAATATAATTGACATTTAAAGAACATAAGTAACTGCTACTATTATGTACATTTTTTAAATTACGAGGTTAAATTTCTTATTTCACAGACTAAGTATCACTGTTATTACAAATTTAATATGTGAAACGAATGCATTTGCACTCGGTTCCAAGGAAATTGTATCCAGATCTCGTGATTCAAGCGACGTACACAGTTCTTTTACTACATTTTCTGTTAAATGCATTAAATTTTTTCTCATATTTTTATATTAATAACTTGTATTGTGATATTGTACTTTTTTCTGATGATGCCTCGTTTATTTTTAAGGTGTTTTTCTTTACTTCGAAGTAATAGTTCGGTCTTCGGTCAATTAAGCAAGTAAGACCATTACTCTTAACAGTAGTTAACGCCTCGAATAGTATATTTTAGTTATTTATAAATAGTATTTTGGATTATTGTATTTTACTATAAGGCAGAAAGAGGGCTCCCGAAATTAATTCTATATTTATTTTTCAAAAGAAAAGCTACGCAGGCTATTTACAAAATAAGAACAAGACAAGACAAAAAAAGCTACTGTAAGATGTATTCTTATATATTTACTTTTCAATACATATTTAATAAAATATTATTAACAAATATAAAAACACACTTATATACAGTGAAAGAATACAATAAATATAAGAAATAAAAATAAACTCGTAACGCTTAAATTTTGCTTTCAATTTAGTATAGTAATAATGTCTCATAAAACTGACTTCAATAAATATAATTTAATACTGTTCAGAGCAATAAAGAGTATAAATAATTCTTATTCCGTTCTTATTGAGAGTTAAGTTATATTTTTACCTGCAGAAGAAAAAACTTTCCAGATAATAAAAAGCTCTCAGCGATGGTATTTGTTGAATTTTTAATTTGCATACCTTAGGCGGGTCCTGATAAATTAAAGTTAGAATATAGCCGTTTTATTGATAATAAATGTAGGGTGATAAAACATTATTTTATTTTTAAATATGATATTATTTAATTTAAATTAGGACGTAAAAATATTGCTCACTATTATTGCTACCAATAATAAATAATAATAATAATAAGAACTATTGGTGGTAGTTAACAATAATTTAGGTTAAAAAAATCGTAAAGCAAAACCTGATCGCTAATTAATAAGGAGGTTAATAAATATTAATATTTACCATTTAAAGTTGTATATTTTGTATATTGACTAATTCAACTTTCTTTGCCATGATGATTAAATGTTTTTAAATTTTCCACTAACTTGTTGTTTTTGTTTTACACATACACCTAAATTACGTTAGCTACAGACGGAGAGTTGAAAAAAAACCAAAACTGATTTAAACTA
This sequence comes from Napeogenes inachia, assembly GCA_959347355.1. Lineage (NCBI taxonomy): Eukaryota > Metazoa > Arthropoda > Insecta > Lepidoptera > Nymphalidae > Napeogenes > Napeogenes inachia. Next base: position 8,339,747 of record OY365797.1, read on the forward strand.
ACTTTAATTAAAAGAATTACATTTACGTACTTATTAACTAATACAATAATCTGACCTACTCGATGTAAGTACAAATAATAATGACAATATTTTATTAATAATTAAGGTTTATATTATAATTAAATTGCAACTATGCATTCCGTCGCGATGACACAATACACATTTATTCACACGGAGGGAATGTGAATATCAGCAATCCTCCTGGAGTATGTGTACGTAACTCCTCCATCCTCAGATCAGCAACTATTTTAGAACATTGAGATAAAATGTTGCTGGCATCTTCTTACGGGGTGCTGATGTCCCTTCTTCTTCTGGTTTTCCATCCATATTATCATTTGAAGTGGATAAAGCGATCGGTGAAGCAGTAATTTTGTTAATTTTTCTTTTGTTCAGTAATTTATAACGATGATATCCAAGCACAATAATAAGTGCACATGCACTTAACATAAAGACGTAGAAAGGTATCGTAGTGTGGTAAAGTGTATCTACATTAATTTTCTCTAGTTGTACGGGTTTTTCTTTAATTATCTTGTCTTGAATACCGTAGAGTTCTTGTAAATATATTGAGTTTAAATTGAGATGAGTAGGAATCTCCGTATGGTTTGCTGCTCCGAATGGTATTTGCATCAATTTCAGCGGCTGCCCCTTCGTTTCATCACTATCGTTTACAATAGTGAATTCGGCGGTTTTTATGTAGCATTTGACAGGGATGATAATTAAAAAGCTACCCTGAAGTGATGTAAATTCTTCCCTTTCACAAACTAGTTGTATTTTAGTGATGTGAGGAAAGGAAAAGACATAATGTTGATCATCCAGCTTTTCCATTGCTTCTTTTGCTAAAGTAACTCTTGTGTATTTGCAGTTTTCGTTTAAGACTTGATGAGTAATAAGCTGCTGCACGCAGTCAGGTTCTGTACGAATACGCTGATTCACTTCCATTTCACAAAGGTACCAGTATTTGAGCTTCGGACATTCTGTCTCCATGTACAAGAACGATTTCTCGTTAATTGCTATGAAAGGATATGGGGGTATAAGGACGTTTTGGATTTTATTAGGAACAATAGAGAGCTTATAGAGATCGTAGATATCTGCAGAGACTATTGGAAACTTAAAAATTATTACTATTTGATTTTCTGTATAGTAGCATGCCGGCTTTATTATATCATAGTATTCTCTCAACTCTAAATCTATAATTTGGTCCTTATTATATATTTTTCTTAACTTATCTATCATTAACTTTAAAACACTTATCTCTATCATAGAATGATGCGTACTTGACGTATGAATAAATGCTAAAATATTTTCTATCCTAATTAATTCGGCCATTAGATCTTCTATATTTTCTCCTACTATCACTAAAAGTTGGGCAAATTTGGCGTATTTTAGTAAAATATTATCCTTGTATGCATATGAGTTTAAAATGATCTGTAATGTATTATTAATTTTAACTTGATTTTCAACTAAGTGAATAATTACTTCACTTTGTTTTGACATCCATTCTTTACTTAAGCTTATATGGTTATTAAATTCGGAAGCTATCTTATTTTCATTATTTTCTAACACTTTTATTGCATGATTATATTTTAATGCATCCCTATAATCTAAGTTTCCTGTTATACTTTTGATAACGGAACCCAAACCGTCTACAAGACCTCTTCTTACACGATTTGGTTCTAAAGATTTTAATTGATTTGAAACTTTAACAAGCTTTTCAGTAAGATAATTTATTTGAAGTTCAAAGAGTAGATATGTTTCATTACTAAAAAGTTTTTGAAGGAAGTCATTAAAAGTTCTACTTTATCTTCTACACAGTCTAGTTTGATATATTGTAGAAAGGTATGGTGATGAGTGGTAAGTCTGATCAGTCCCAGTTTGTATGGTAATAGTCCAGGTCCGTCGTCCAAGCTTTCAAGTTTTATTTCTAGTGGGTTCGTCGCGTGGATTGTCAGCAGAACTAGTACTATCCTGTAACAAGTTGGCTCCTTTAGGGATTCGTTTTAATCGGGATTTAGCTACAGGGCCACGTTTTTTGGAGGTGTATATATGGATTGGTAGATCAGCTATAACTTTATCTTGCGTATAACGGGGTGCAACTTTCTGACGGCTTGCCAGAGGGTTTCTAATAAAAATTTGTTGTTCAGGTGCATATAAGATTTCGGGCTCACGATTTTTATTCCTATTATTTTTAAGGCACTACGATTTTCAAGTGAAGAACTATTAATGATTTCATATACCTTTTTCATGTTATCTTTATGATCAATAACATATTGTTGTAGCAAATGTTGGGTGAAATCCAGGTCATGACAGTCTCTCGGGTCAAAATGTCCATTTAATAAGTCAAAGGGTCTACATTTGGTAAAGCTGTGTATTGAACTATTATAAGCTATGAGAGCATATGGCATAAGATTAATTAATGGTTCGTTTGGACGTTGTAATCTTAAAAGTCGAAAATGTTCAAGTATTGTTGAATGGAATCGTTCAATGTTTCCATTGTCATTAGATGCGTGAGCTAGGATTTTATGATGGTTAATTTTATGTAATCTTGTAAATTCGGAAAATAATTGGTTTGTGAATTCCGTTCCGTTGTCAGTTATAATAGTAAGGGGTACACCATGGTGAGTAAAATATTTTAATATTGCTTGAATAATGCTAACAGCTGTTCCGTCTCGTAAATGATAGGCTTGGCCATATTTTGTAAAAACGTCTATAAAAGTTATATATTTCTCACTATGTATTGTTAATAAATCTATATGAATAATTTCAAAGGGTTTGTTAGCTGGAGGTACAATGTTAAATTGGGGTCTTATAGGATTTCTATCATATTAGCTTGTCCGCATATTGTACATTCGCTTATGAATTTTGAAATTTGCTCCTTCATTTTCGGCCAATAATATTTCCGGGATAAAGCTAAATAACATTCATTTATTCCTCGGTGGTTTGTTTTACCATTGTGGTAATGAGAAATAATTTCTTGTTGTTGTAAGTATTCCCTTATATTTTCATTTTCAGATTTTGATAAAACGAGGTTCATTGATGAACTTTTAAATTTATCTTGTATTATGGGGATTATTGAATACATTGCAAGGGGTGGATTTATGAGAATAGCGGTTTTAATTTTTGGGTTTACGTATTCTTTTATAGCATTGACCACGTCTTCCTCTAAATTGGATTCTAACAATTGTATGGATGTTCGTGTATGATTATCGAATGGCTTTGTAACTGTAGGTTTCTTTTTAACGTCATTTACGACTGTAAAAATTAATTGTCTAGAAAATTTGTTAAGAGGGTCGTCGGTAATTGGAATGTTTAATATAGGGTTTTCTTGGTCAGTATGTACGGTGTCAGTCGAAGAGTTTGTTAAGGGTTGTACATGTTCTGAAGGATTTCCCAGTAAAGAATTTAATTCGTCAATTTCTTCAATTAAGGTCCTAGTTTCGTCGTTATGTATCTCAACTCTAGACAGAGCGTCAGCGTTAGTGTTCATTTTACCCTTTTTGTATATTACTGTATAGTCATATTCACTCAGTCCCAGTCGCCATCTAGTAAGACGAGAACTTGGTTCTTTCATGTTCATCAACCATTGTAAAGGTTTATGGTCAGTCAGTATTTTAAATTTTCTTCCAAAAAGGTAAGGTCTAAAGTATTTTGTAGCCCAAACTATGGCTAAAAGTTCCTTCTCAATGGTACTGTAATTAATTTCACTGTCATTTAAAGTACGAGATGCATAACACACGGGTCTGTCGGATCCTATTGGGCCTTGCGATAAAATGGCACCAATAGCTAAGTTAGAAGCGTCAGTTGTCAAGTTAAATTCTTTAGTAAAGTCGGGGTATTGTAAGATGGGGTCGTTTGTTAAAAGCGTTTTACATTTCTCAAAACAATTGGTGTATTCCTGATCTAATAAAATCTTTTTACCCTTTTTTAGACATTGTGTTAACGGTTTAGTAATACGGGCAAAGTCTGGGATAAACTTTCGGTAGTAACCGAGAAGGCCTAAAAATTGTTTTATTTGTTTAGTGGTTTTTGGGATAGGATAGCCTTTAATAGCTGAAATTTTATCAGGGTTTGGCTTTATACCATCTCTACTGATAATATGTCCAAGATAGCCTGTTTCAAGTTTTAAAAATTCAGATTTATTTAATTGGATTTTAAAGTTGGACTCGCGAAGTCGTTGAAAAACCTTTTCCAAATTGTTCATATGTTCTTGTAGGGATGTGCTAAATACGATTATATCATCTAAATAAACTAGACATATTTCATTCTGGAGGCCTCTTAGGACATTGTCCATAACTCTTTGAAAAGTAGATGGTGAATTTTTCAAACCCATGGGCATGCGAAGAAATTCAAAATGACCATGTTCTACATTAAATCCAGTTTTACAAATGTCCTGTGGCTCCATTTCCACCTGGTAAAACCCACTCGCTAAGTCCAGGGTTGTAAAGTATTGACACTTCCCTAGTTTGTCAAGTACATCGTTAATATTCGGAATTGGGTACTTATCATCTATAGTTTTCTCGTTTAGTTTTCGATAATCGACTACTAAACGCCATTTTTGTTTACCCGAAGCATCGCCCTTTTTCGGCACTACCCATATGGGTGAACTCCAAGCAGAGTCGGATGGTCGTATGATTCCCTGATCTAACATTTTAGTTATTTGGTCCCTAACCTCTTGTCGATGTATAAAGGGGTAACGATAATTTTTACCATGTACGGGGACCTCGTCAGTGGTCTTGATACGATGTTTAATTTTGTTAGTAAAGGTTAAATGTTCACCTTCAATATAAAAAACGTCTGAGTATTTCGAGCAGAGTCGTGTAAGATTAGCTTTTTCTTCATTATTTAAATGATCGGTACGTAATCGTGATATAACGTCTTGTTCACGGTTCTTATATTGAGTGCACTCGTACTCAATATTAAATAAGTCGGCACTTGTCAGTTCATTTAACGACAGTATTATGTCATTTGGTGTCGGGTTCTCTACTTCTACGTATCCTCGGTTGTTAGTCACGTTAGTCAAACACTCATGCAAAATACAGTTACAAATTAATTGTTCTTTTATAAACACTTGTCCATCCTGGGAATTTATAGGGATACGAATAAGTTTTGAGGTTCCTGCTGGTATGATATCTTCGTAGAGATTAACATTACAAGAATTATACATGCTAATAGGATTTGAGCCAGTACGAGTAATTAAATTTCGGTCTTTTAAGTCAATTTTTGCTTCCCATTTCGTTAATAGATCTAGTCCTATAAGTCCGTCAAAATAGTCATGAAACTTATAGATAAATAATTTGATATTTTCTGGGTCCGTAAATTCCTCAAAGCAAGGTAAGGCAATAGAATATTCATTTCTACTGGTGGTATATACATTGGTAACTTCAAAGGGGTCATAATTTAATGGAAAATTAGAGAAATATTTCCTAACAGCGATAGGACTAATAAAGGATTGGTTTGCACCGGTATCTATTAAAAGTTTAAGTGGGGGATTTTTAATTTGAATGTATGGGAGTTGTCTTTGTGTCTGTAAATTTAACTCTATTTTGGTCTGGGTGATTTCTGGTCCAGTCGAAAATCCTGGTTTGGAACTAAGTAACTAGGATCCGATTGAGGTTCATTTTCCTTACTTAACTGGTCGTTGTCCGTTTCATAATAAGTAATAGTATTATTATTACAAAAGTTCGGATTGTAATTACTGTCATAGTTCTCTTGTTCAGTATAATTATTGTAGTCTGGTTCGTAATAGTACTCTGGGTAACTATAGTACATATCGTCATATGATAAACATTCATTCATGTTCATTTCGCGAGCTTTCAAGTAATTTGTTGGTGGCGGGTTACCCGATTTACGCCAGTCATGTCCAGTCATTAAGGTATGAGGCATGGGTTTAGGATTAAAACTTTGAATTCCACTCATAGGCTTTGGTACAGGATTTTGATTAAAATTATTTCTAGGTGGTAAGCGGAAAATATTACTACGCGGGTTATAGTTCGGTGGGGGTGCGCTAAACATCTGTCTTGTTCTAGAATGCATGGGCGTATTGTAATAAGGTTGATTATGGTTAAAATTAAATTTAAAAGGCTGTGATGGTTGTATTGGCCGTTGTGCTACAGGGGCTGGCCAATTAGGGGTTGAAGATTGAAAACTATGAGGTCGAGGGTTAGTAAATGTCAGGGGATGTACCATGTGCTTGTTAGAAGATGATTGTTTCAGTCCATCTGTACGTTGCTGCAAGTATGTAACATTTAGTTCCTCTTGAACGTATTCAAGGGCTTTTTCAATAGTATCCGGGCGCATACACCGGATTCGTGACCCTAAGGGCTCCTTTAAGCCACGTACAAATGCCTGTTTAGTCACTTTTTTATATAAATCACGCTTAGCCTCAATTGTAGTTAATAAAGTTTCATGTAATGTAACATAAGTAATTATCGTACTGAATAGCGTTTGACAATGGCTATAAAATTCCTGAGGTGTCTTATTTCCTTGCACGGCTAATGAGAGGTCGTTGTATAAGGCTGTTTCGTCACGTTGATCAGAAAAATTATTTATTAAAGATGTTCTAATACCTAACCAACTATCTGGAATACCGTTAGAGTTGATGGTAGCAGCGGCGGTTCCAGTTATTTTATTTAAAATGCCGTTTAATAAACACAAATTAGATAATTCACTTCCGGGCGAGTTATTTAAATATTGCGTTACAATTTGGTCACAAATATTAATAAATCTAGTAAGTACGTTAGGGTTCCCGTCAAATTCGGGCACGATCCTAAGGATTTTATAAATGTTATCTGGATCTTGAGCCATATTTAAATATATATTACTACTAATTGAATTAGATAATATATGATTATTATCTAAATTCCTATTAATATCTAAACTACGCTTACGGGCCTGCTGCGATGCAGATTCCCGATGACTATAAACTCTAGGATAATAAATTTTGGAAAGGAATTATAACTAGGAAAAGAGCAACACGAGAATGGTTCAAATGTACTCACATAAATTTCATTTCTGGTTTCTTCCCGTGAATCGAAGTTTGGATTCGTCTCCCGGTGCTGCAGCTGGTCCGTAGATTCAGGATACTAGCGATGACCTAACAGTCCCTATTCTAGTATCCTACCGACTGCGCCAATTACGTTAGCTACAGACGGAGAGTTGAAAAAAAACCAAAACTGATTTAAACTAACTTTAATTAAAAGAATTACATTTACGTACTTATTAACTAATACAATAATTTGACCTACTCGATGTAAGTACAAATAATAATGACAATATTTTATTAATAATTAAGGTTTATATTATAATTAAATTGCAACTATGCATTCCGTCGCGATGACACAATACACATTTATTCACACGGAGGGAATGTGAATATCAGCAATCCTCCTGGAGTATGTGTACGTAACTCCTATTTGTGTGAAATAACGAGTTATAAATACATCATTAGCATCGATGTTTCTAATTCAGGAATAAATTGTTAACTACAAATATTATAATTTCTGGAATAGCATATTTATAACTGTAATATATTATTATATAACAATATTATAATAATTGAATAACAGATTCCGGATCCCATTATTTGATATCACTATTCTGTGAAGCATACAGGTTAAATTGGCTTTTCAATTGAGGAGTAACTTTCGTATCAGTATACTGAAGTATAAGTAGACAATACTCAATGACTGAAATACTTGGAAGGTTGTTAAACCAGAAGCAACGAACAAAAGCCTCTCAGTATAAACTTGAGTGTTCTGTGTTATAAAATAATACTTAACGAACGTAATTATTGTGTTTGTTGTACTATAATAGTAAAATGTTCTGTATCTGTAGAAAACGTTTATTTAAATATTATCTCGTATCGTAAAGGATACAATTATATAAAAAAAAAACAATTTCAATTAAAACCTCAAAAGCCTCTCCTGAGACTATACAGCATCAAACGGATTTAGTAAATGAATCATGTTGTTTTTGCTACTAGAGATTGAAAAACTTTTTAAGGCCTACACCTACCGCAACATTTTAATAGATAGAAATGTTAAAATGTTGTAGAATATAATATGTTATTAAAGTAATAAAATTTAATAACGTTTAAAATGATAAATTGACCACTATCTTATATCTTCCATTCAATGATATTGGTACATAAGCAATTAGTTTTTATATTGTACGCAATGTAAATGCATATCAGGTCAACATTAATTTATTAAATTATTTCCATTGTATAATGCACATCCGACTTATTTCAAAGTTAATTTAATGCTTCTTTCAAATTAAAATATATATGTTAAAAGCTAATAATGCACTCCACACATAATTGATTTAAGAGATTGACAATATTAAACGCTAGAACCGACGACTGTAAAATGTATACAATAATTTCAGTACTGATAAGTTATGTTCTAAAAGCAAATGAGTGTTAACAATTATAGTAGCAGCTAAACCAACAACTTTGTATGCTTACGACTATGAGCGTACATGAAATTGGAACATAAATAAAAAATATGGAGTTTGCTAGAGCAATAAAAGTTTAAACGAAATCGTGATTGTGAAGAAAGAAAGTATATTTTTTAAAAGTTTTATACCATTTCAATCTGATATATATGACTGCGCATATCAGTTCTAGAGAGTAAAGTGTGTTGTGATTGCTACCACAGTCTGATTATTAAATGTCAGCTGTCATTTGTCATTCACTCTGACGTAACACCGAGCGCTAGCACGCGGAAGGGCCTGAGAGCCGTCATTAAGACTTAGGACGGCAATCGGTTCGCATCGTTAATAAGTGCTACGTGTTAGGTGGAACGTTATTAGATTTAGAGTGTGTAATTGTTGTAATATACGATATTGATTATATTTTGTACTGAAGTGTGATATTTTATTCTCCTCGCCCGACTACCTACGCCTACCTACAATTACAAATGGACTCGGAAGATTCAGCCGACTACCCTCGTTACCCGTTATATATATATATATATATATATATATATATATATATATATATATATATATATATATTACATAATTATAGCATGTACATATGTCAAGGCAAGGCAAGGCATGTACATATAACAAGTTAATGCATCACAATACCTAATAATCATAAATAATGGCTAACAATTTGTACAAATATTAATTGCTCTAATAACGAAACACAACGATTGTTAAAAAATATTTGAGAACAAAAAATATTATTCTAAATTTAAGACATAAGATAGTTGAATACTATTTAACAGCAAAAACCCAGGATACTTGTATCACAGTATTCACTTTGAACATTTAATAATTTAATAAAATATTACTTCTTATTTTAATTTAAACTTTATTTAATTTTTGTGTTTTTAAAGATTAAGCCAAGTTTAAAGGAAGGTTTATGCATCGCGGTAAAAAACTTTTGTAATTTAAAAACGAGTTTAGCTTGAAAATTTACTACCAGTTCTATAAATTTATAGCATAGAGTGTCCAGGGAAATATAATTTGAAATTTTTTACTAACAACTATGTATTAAACTATTTGAATTGTACCAAAACTACATTTTTAAATTTTAATAGGCTTCAGGCTATCAGAGCCTGAAACCAGAAAAACAATATTATTTGTATATTATTTACTCAATTTAGAGAATACATTCTTACATCGAAGTTTTTCTAAGAAAAAAACGAATTTAGAAAACGAAAGAAAAAAACAAATGTTCTAGAGTCAATGCTTATGAAAATGACGTAAAGAATAAAGAACAATTCAAAAATACAGTGAAAAAATAGACAAATTTTACTGATAAAATTGAATCAATATGCAATATGGAACTTTATTGGTTAAGGATGGATACCTGCCGTGCGTCGGAACGTCCGATGATGGAAGGGGGCCGGGGGACTTAGATCGTGTAATTTCTGATACACTCACCAAAATGTATCCTATAGAATACTGAGAGGCTAGCAATTCTACGCCTGTGTTCAAGGCTTTGGAGGTCGGCTTCGACCAATTCGGGATCGCCAATAATGCCGCTGCTTGTAACTCAAGATAATATCAGTGTGGAGAAGAAATTATATTTAGGTTTACCTTGTAGTAGTTGTAGTAGTACCTTGTAGTATAATGTAGTAACATGAAAGTTTTTCTACAAATACAAACATATAAACTTTGAAATATTCAAAACAAAAAACTTCATAATTCATTGTATCTACAACTCTATCAATCAATAGAGAAACATTCGGGTCACTAACAAAAGCATTTATTTTACGACCACAAAGCTTCTACTGCCAATAAATTACACAATTCATAAAATGACCACTGTTTTAACTAGGGTTGCCAACTTTTTTGATGAAAAAAACGTATAAAATGGTTTGAATAGGCAAAAAAAATATTGGAAAGAAAAAAAAGTAAGTATTTTAAAAATTTTATCGTTTTTATTACAAGTTTACTTTTGGTTTAACTATTTTTCATAGTTTCAAAACTTAAAAAATAAATAAACAATTAGTTTCTATAATTAGTATTTTGTTCTACGCATTGCGGTAAAGCTTGCAAATAAAGTATTTTTACATACTTTATTTGAATGCAAAGGTATAACGTATAATAATCAAAAATATAGTAGAATACTTTATTATAATGTCACGGCGCAATGGGGCTCGGGTTCGATTCCCGGCGGAGCCAGGCATTTATGTGATGAGCATAGATGTCTGTGTTTCTGGGTTTGGTCGTTTATTAAATATATTTTCAGTATTTATATGTGTATTTCTATGTATTTGTATCGTTGTCTAACACCCTTAACACAAGCAAATAATTTGCTTACTTAGGGGTTAGATCAATGTGTGTAATTTGTCCTAATATTATTATTATTATTATTATTATGGTTGGCAACCCTAGGCTTAACGCAATGATATTGTTAGTTTAATGTTTGAAAATAAGATCATCATCTCATTATGTAAAATGAATTAATTTTTAAAAAAGTTATGAAATCCTTAGAAATAACCCTTTATTATAATAATAAATAAATAAACCATCATCGCTAAACTTAGCTATCGTGACGTCAGTGTTAGTGACGTCACACTTTTTAAGTACAGTACGAAGGTCATTTCTTCAATGTATTCAAAGTCAGCCACAAACTTTGCCATTGCAAAGTTTGATGGTATATCCTAAAGGGTCCTTCAGACCCTTAAGGATATACCATCCGGGCATATGCTTTCGAATTTTTCATGCTTCTTAAAGCCTTTCTAGAGAATCTATTTAATTGTTTATATATAATATAAGAAAGCTTTATGATCGTAATTTATTTTTTAAACCAAAACCGTTTATCTTTTATTCTTATATTCGTTCTATCGCCCTTATGATTGAAGTTCATTATTGAAATTGTCAAAATAAAAAAGTTAATCCAAATACGCATGACTCAGCGCAATAGCTGTCGCCTTTGTTATATTTACGATCCTTATTTTGTTGTTAAATATTGTGAGGACGAGCTCTTTGCGCCTTTCGATGTAAATATTAGTAGTTTTATTTAAATAAATAAGCAATAAACTATGACCCTATTGGTATCAACTTACCATAATATCGGGGTATAAAAATGTCATTCTCTCCAAATGTTCGTTGTATGAATAGTTAAATGTTTTGACTCCAATTCTCAAAGTTGTTATACTATAATTTAATACAATTTAATTTTCTTCATAAATATTTTTTTTAAATTTAAAATATAAAGTAATGTTCGTCTCAAAGCCGGTAGAAATCTTAGGCCCGCATCCGTAAAACGAATGCCTTAATGTTCAACTATGAAAGAAATTTGTCTTGTGCTCAGCAACTGTTTTAAGTGCAGTACACACCGCTTTGTCAGCATTGTTTGTAAGAAATGAAAAGTTTAATTAAACTATTATTTTTATGGAGTTCGTAAATAAGAACTATAACATTTTATAAAACCTACATGATATAGAAGATTTTTTCACTAAACTATAGCAATCTTTGAACTTCATTGTTTTTTAATTAATTCATACAACAAAAGTACAACACAAAAAACAATAAATAAAAATAATATTATTATATACTCATTGAAGTCGGCGCGTTGTGTGGATACCAAGGTATTTCAGATTTTTTTGGAACTAAGACTATACGATTTGCTATTGTTATTTCGATTTTTGCCTAGGTAACTTACTTGCGTTTCGTTTGGTACCTTTTTTATAACGGTCCCACGACGCTATGACATCAATAAGTGCATAATAATATTATTTATATATTTTTTAGAGGTCTTTTTGTATCGGGGTTTTTTAAAATTCTAAATTAATTTTCTTTTCTGCTTTTTAAAGTTATGTTATCAGTTTCTATAATATACTAAATATACATATCAACACACAAATTTTCACTAGTATAAGTATTTACTATCAATATTGCATAAGAACCTTTCTCCGGCATCAATATATTGGAGACGACTGCTCTCATTTCCACCAAACATAGCTAAGAGCCCTCGCGACAGACCAGGCTTTCGTTAAAAAAACCGCAATCAAGTCATACATAATATTATGCATAAAATAAACTTAATTTCGTAAAATCACAATGCACTGTTTTAAGTCAAACATTTTGAAGCTAAAAAACGCAGCATGATCCTGTATTACGTATTTTTAAATAAAAAAAAATATCATAATTCATTAGAAAGAATCCAGTAAAGTTAGTTTTGTTTTAATATTTTCTGAAGAGAATGAAGATCTGTTAACTGATTTATTGGACAGTCAGTATCCTTTATTACTATATAGGATAATAAAGTTACCTAGTTGTTTGATTTTAGATATATTCCTTTCCGCAAGAGTATACAATTTTCCATAGTATTGAATATATACAATAAGTTAATTTATTTTATACCAATAGTATTGTGATTTAAAAAATGAAATGTTCTTAACAAGATAATTTACTGTATTTTTGTTAATAACAATAAAATGATGTTTTATTGAATTTGTAAATATTCAGCATTTAGCATAAAATGTTATATTTATTGAGAATTGTAATATTTTGTTTACTTTACAAAGCATTATAGAATACATGCCACATTATCGGGTGTCTTGTAATATAAGATAATGTTTTGACCGATATCAGACAAACCAATGTACAAATGAATCTCTCGTGACTTTAATAAATTACCACCCGTTCTTGACAATGCTGAAAATAATTGAAATATACGCCACAAAAGTGTTCAAATTTCTGTCGAATACATGGTTTAATCAAACCACGTAGAGACGGATGTTTCGTGATCAAGCTTGCTCGGCACGTACCTGGTATATTTCGTCAACAATGACAACTCAATGCATAGATATAGTATATATATTATTACTGAAACTACACACAAGGTTTTGTTATATTTGAATGAACAATATCAGTCTCACATACTTATATCACCATCATGTATTAGCGTGACACAGATATTTGTGTTTAAGACTGCATTTTGATAGCATTTATTAAAATAAAGCTAATTAAAGGAACAAAACGAAATGCAAGTAAATTACCAATCCAAATGAAGAAATAACGTTATCAAATCGTATAGTCTAAGTCCTCATTAATTATTTCCAAAAATATAAGTAAAATAGACACCACGTGCAGCGGTTCCTCGACGCAAGGACTTCAATAAGTACATAATAATATTATTTTTATTCGTTTTGAAGGTGCTTTTGTATCGAGGGTTTTATAAAATTTTAATTAATTTTTTTAATATACCTAAATTTCGTCGTAAGCTTCGAAAGTATGTTTTATATAAACATATCCGAAACATAAAAGATTGTTTTGGAATATAAAGAACATATTATACATTATAAAATATGTGGTATTAAATAGAGCTAAGATTTTAATTATTTATTTTAAAGTGGAACAACCGAGTAGATAACACATATGTACCATGAATATGTAACACAGAACCCAGTAAAAGTTAGCTAAAGTTTTCTTTTCGTCGCTGACGTAACCTTCAAATCTGGGTTGTCTATATTTTGTACACTTTTACATTTATTTATTTATAAAGCTGATAGAAATTAATCACCAATATTTGAATAAAAATAAAATTTTTATAAGTTAGGTTTGAAAGGATACAAAGTAACCGGATAAGTTAATAATCCTCTTGGTGATTATAACATTATTATTTATAAATAATGTTATTGTAGATAGATAGGTAGGAGACATATAACTTAAAAAGCTTAATTGTAGATTCGACTTTCTTCCAGACGCAGAGATTGCGATGACGATGCGAGATGTTATCTCGTGTAAATGATAATAAAATTAAAAAATATATAATATTGGTCAAAGTTAAAATTGTAAGTATTTTTAATTAATGTAGAAATCTCTGTCTGTGAAGCAGTAAGGTTGAAAATTAAAACTTCTGTTTCAGATAATTTTTTTTTTAATTTCCCCGATGCTCTGACAGAGAAATATTTCATTAATAAATGGATCAAGGTTTCAAACGTATTCTTATTTTTTATTTTTTGTTAAGCTGATGTTCGAGTTAAGAAATAGGTAATTGTTTTCTTTCTATACTTATATTTATACAATTTAGAAAACATACAACAGCATAATGCTCAAAAGAACACAACTGACATAATACATAATAAAATAAAAAAAAGATTTACTTTATTTAAGGAGTAAATAGAGGTCATAACACCATTTTGATACTATTTAAAACTAGATTCAAATTACCAAGGCCTGTGTCCTTGGTAATTTACTATACAGTTTCTCGCATCAAATTATTTTATTCTTTTTGCAGACAGTTTTATATTTTTGTTAAAAGTTTTTTATTTCTTCCTTTTTAGTGCTTCCTTTCATTATTCAGGCGAAATGTAATAAACAAAACAGAACAAACAATGATTACGTCATTGAATGCTGCAATCGACAGATAGCTGTTTTATGTAACCTTTCGGAGAGTCCCGTTTTCTGTCACCGAAAAAATTATCAGATCTTCACCAAATTAAAATGTGACTAGAACGTAAGCTCACAATTTAAAATAAAAAAAAATATCATCAAAATCGGTTTATAAAAACGAAGTTATCCGCGAACACATAAAAATATAGATATATACGGCCGAATTGAAAAACATCTTTTTTTACTGCAGTTGGTTAAAAAAAGATAACTGCTGTAAATTTTTAAGGATTCCTCTGGTCTCTGTCTCAGATTGTAACTCACGTAGGCGCAAGGTTTTCATAAATATAAATTATATAAGTCTAAATACATTATAGCTACTGTAACTTCTATTAATCGTTGAAGAGTTTCCTTATCATCAAATATTTTATGTCAGTCATATTCCATTTAGGTGTAAAGTTTCAATACAAAATATTCTATCCCAAACACAGGTAACTGTTGTAAATCGTTGTAAATCCAACGACTGTTCCAACGACTAGCTGCATCATCAGATCAACTCCAGATCTTCCTGTCACCGTAGTGCTTTAATATTCATATTGAAAAAATTTAGAAACGTACTAGTTACCCCTGCCATTTGTTTCTAGATTTACTATTCAGAAAAATTCTCTAGATTTACCTGTGATATCATCATTAGAACTGGATTTTCTTATCATGGGACTACCCTTGAGATATCTCCTTTCTAAAAAAAAAGAATTACTAAAATCAGTTCAGAAACGGCGAAGTTATCTGGGAACATACATATTAAAAATATTGACGAATTGAGAAACCTCCTCCTTTTTTGAAGTCGGTTAAGAAATATGAAACTACTGATAATTATTTTGACACACAAATATCAATCTTAAATGAATAAAGACATTATTATTATTATATTATTATAACGGCATAAATAAAGAAATTACAGAGAAATATAGACTCCTTTTTATTTATGTTAGTTAATCTTATAACAAAAATATCCTAAGATTTGATTCAAATACAATAAAACAGAAATTTTAACAAACTACATGTTAGTAAGTTTTAAGCTAATGTTGTTAGTTTTGACAAATCACATAATTATCACAGAACTTTAACATGCCAGCAACTGTAGGTAAACTCAAAACTTAGAGAAGGGGTAGAACTATTCATTGGGCTGAATAGAGTAGTGAAACCTGCCACCATTACGCATTCGTCCACACATTACAACAAACAATTCGTAGTACTAACGAATGGCAACACATTCATATCGGTCTCGTACTTGCGTTGTGTTCCGCAAAATTATAAATATAAATAATTGAAATTAAAAAAAAAAAAAATGCGTCGAATGATACGTGTTATGAATATTTTTTCCTCTAAAAATTAGATTATAAAATATTCTCATGACAATTCAAGATTCAAGATAGTTCAATGTTTACATATTCCGTTCTTCTTATCAGTATGTAATCATTAACAATGAAGAATTTGATCAACAATTCATTTGCAACTTAAATTCAAAAACTAGTGATATATTCTTCATTCATTTTTATAACCATAACATCATAAACCTAATCTACATTTGATAACGTAAATACTAATCTGCAAACAAAAAAATCAAATGATTGTTTATAAAGTTATCAGAAAACAACAATAAGTATTCAGGAAATAATAATAATAATAAATAACTATAATAAAGGTACATTGAGATAAATTGCTCCTTTTGTATAAAATAAGATAGTCTTGGTTTACCATCACATGCTAACAGCTATCACACGTCAGCTTAACATTTGAAATACGGTCGGGTCTCA
The DNA here is from genome assembly GCA_959347355.1 of Napeogenes inachia. Lineage (NCBI taxonomy): Eukaryota > Metazoa > Arthropoda > Insecta > Lepidoptera > Nymphalidae > Napeogenes > Napeogenes inachia. The sequence continues at coordinate 8,356,357 of OY365797.1, forward strand.
CCAAAACTACTAAACTATTCACCGCGTAATGTCAGAGACAAATGTCTATAGTCTAATTTCAGATCAAATTATCTTGCGTCTATTGATATATAGCAGTCTGATAAACTACAAGGTAATTTGCAGTATAAATAAACATCTCATATAATTATGTTGTGGGAAAAAAAATAGTTTCATATTGATGTATATTGGGGTCACATAGATTTAAATTAGCAAACATATTTAAGAGTAATCATAAATTTATAAGTATACTTAGGGTAATAATAAAACACCTGTAATGTTTATTAAGTATACAAACGATAATGGAAAAGATATATGAAATATACATTATATGGGTTATGAAACTGTTTACTGAATATTGAGTTGTTGTCGTGAGAGTATTCGTAATCGGACGAGATTTTAAAGATACGTATATGTACTAAGTGGTAATAAATAATTTCATAACGCTAAAATGGTAAAGTTAAAGTTTAATATTAAAATAATCTAAGAGAGACATTCAATAACGATTTTGATTCAAAATAATACTTTTAGATAATTATTAAAATATTATAAATTAAATTATTATTAATTAAATATTATATTATTAATTAAATTATTATTATTAATTAAATTATTATTATTAATTAAATTATTATTATTAATTAAATTATTATTATTAATTAAATATTATAAATATTGTAAATTTAAGGGTATTATCAAATTATAGCAAATATTTTTAACATAAATACTTGTCTTCGCTGATTAAAACAAATAAAGCGAGAAACGAATGATCAACCGTTAGCGAGACTATTAATATTTTACGAGCGCAACGTATGACGGCTCTATTTGTAAATGTTGGTCACACCTGCCCTTGTTTGGCCATATTTTTTGTAATAAATATAAGTTATAAAAATATCTTTGAAGTATAGTATCGTTGTATCAATCTGAAATGATACTTCACACCTTGGTTATAGAACTTGGTTATAAGGTTGTAATAGAACTACATTGTTGAAATATGTCACGCATCTAAATGGAAAAGTTGGTATTGCAGGCGAAGAAATTATGAAATGACGTTTAATATAAAATAATGGGATTGGAGTGGAAAACAAGAATAAGTCGATTATCTCTTTCGTTATTAAATAATACTAGCATTAAATTTAACGCTGGTACAATTTTGTTATATAATACATAAAAGACTTATAAAGACCTAAGACAATCAATAGTTTTGTAACTTTGTCTGATTTCTTTTTCATTACTTTTTCAAGGTAATAATAAATATTGTATAAACAGATACAGTCAATTGTATGTATTTACAACATATTCACTTTTTACTATAGAAAGGTTAAATATTCCTTAAACCAATACCGGAAGTTTCAAAGGTCTCTTTTTATTAAGGATTCAGTATTTACTCCAAAACAGTCAAATGAAAAAAAAAAATATTTCGAATTATATTTGTAATTGTTCAAAATGTATTTTAAATTTATATATATATTTTAGTAGTAGTAGTAGTAGTAACTTTATTTATGACCACTTGTTTGAGATTAAATATTTTTTTTATTATTTTCGTTTCTTAAAGAATTAATAAAGTGAGAGTGATAATTGATTTAATTTGTTATAAAAAGCACTTAAAATCTGTTGCATAGGTTATAAGAATTAAGCAGATATTGTTTATATATTCCTAATAAAATAATACAAATATCTAAAAATCTGTAATTAACGAAAAATCATTTGCCTTTTGTTTGCCTCACGTTTCTACCAGGTTGCACCGGCTGTAGTCCCAGGTTAACACTTAGCCTGAGTGAGACCTAGGTATGTGATGCCTATTGCGTTCACGTTAATACCCGATTTTTAAATATTTATGTAATATTATAAAACGTGAAAGGTAGTTTAAAATTTAGTAAAATAATACAATACAAACACAACTTTGCATTTATCTTTCCATCTATTTAGTATAATTTTCTTATTATGTGAAAATAATATAATAAAATATTTTGTCACATACATTTTATTCGCAAAAGTGTTATTTGATATCAACTATTGGGTTAATAGCTCAGGTTCGATAGTCCGCTTCCTTCAGGGACTAACAAAGCCAATGAGTGAATAAGACATAAGTCACAAATGCTTTATATTTTACACGAGCCCGTGTTCTTCTACGACTCAAGCGTATGAATTGCAATAATGAATCTTGATGTTTTTATGGGTAATGAAATGAAAAAAATCTGAAAGTTAATTTTGTTAAAATACAATAACATTTAAATATAATATTTTTACTTAAATGAGTCGAGTAACAAATTTTAAATGTTAAAATAAACTATTTTATTTTACACACAAAGATACCTTTTTATTTTAATTAAGTATTGCTTTGTTTTCTGAAAAAAAAAAATATTTATTATAAATATAGAGTAACGTTATTAGGTTGTAAGCGATACTGCATAAAATGAGTTACCTTAGCATTTTTACTGAAACCACGTATTTAACCCTTTTAAAAAATAATTACCTGTATACAAATGTATTTTAATAAGATTCAACCAAGTTTTAGTAAGTACAATTATTTTATCCTTGCACTTTTGGGAGTGCCTGAATGCCATTCCCCGAAGTGATCGTTATGAACGAAAGCGTAAGAAAGACACGAGTTCTACTCTAGTAAAGCTCATCAAATGAGCTCGGGGGTTTGCATTTAATTAATAGGACGGTCAACTCGGGTGAACACAGCGCCGGAAATGGAATCACTGTGAAATTCTGTTCACAAAGATGTCCTTTTATTTTAACAAACCTAATGATGTTCGTTATTTAAGATAAAATTCAAATTAAAAAATCGGTACTTTTATCTGTAGTGAATCTGTACTATCTTTTGTACACGTCAAAATTTTTAGTAAAATAAATTTAATCATAAATTTTGTGTTTTATGTAATAACTAGTATTATTGTAAACATAAATGATTTTTTAATTTGTAATCTATTCTTTAAAAGTAGTTTAACAATAATAACAAAAATTCAAAATTTTAATAATTTAGATTTTTTATTACTTGTTTATATGTATAACTAAAATCAATCTTGTATGTAAACCCTTATTTTAACTAGCCAGAACAAACAATTTTTTTTTCGTATATTATAATAGTTTGTAGGCTTAAAACAAGTCGTGGTTGATATTGATAATGTAAAAGGAATATAGAAAAGGTATTGACTTAAAATCTTCAAAACTCTTTTCTTAGTAAACTGTATTGTTTATACAAATCTACATTAATATTGCAATATATAATGTGATTTGATGGTTATTGTAATGGTTATCTATATTTATAACTATCGGAATACCAAGCACGTACAAGATGACTTACCCTTCTTGTAATAATGACCCGTTTTCGATAATATCAGAATATGCTCATATGAAAGAATTTATCTATTAAACTTAAATCATAATATATTACAATTTTGCAAAATGATTTGCATATTATGTTCCTCGGCGACCGGGACCTATAACAATTTTTGTGACCATTAACACTTTTCTTGACCCTGCACACAAAAGAAAAACACTTAAGTAAAATACGTAATTTTTATCAATATGGAATTCCTTATGTATGCATGCTAAAATGCCTTTACTTATTCGGAGTTTTTAATAAGTTAATTAAAAGGTCAAGAAGGCTTTAGAGTGACAAAACATGTCTTAAGTTGGTGTTCGTGAACTACACATTCGTATGGTAAAACACTTATATACCTCGAACGTTATGTTCAGGAAATTTACTAGGGTCAAAGGTACCGATCTTAAGTCTATAGTAAGAGATTGTATAATAATGTAACATACTTATGATAATATAAAGTTAATCGAATCCTATGAGATAAGATTAGTGTTTATAAAAATACAATCGTGGAAGTGTCATAGAATATTGTAAGTGTCATGGAATATTATACCCATTTTACTGGAGGCTGACCTGCAGACGAGATGCCGCCACGCAATGATTTCGAGCGACTTCTCACTTGTCCAAAAGTGCGTCCGAACGTGAAATATTCATAGAATTAATATTATTGGTCGAGTTGTTAGCGCAAACGCCTAACGTATAGCGACAAAATGAGGCTCGGGTTTCATTCCCGACATGGACATACATGTATGAGATGAACATAGATGTTTGTATTTCTGGCTTTGGTCGTTTATCTATTCTAATATTATAAAGAGGAAAGGTTTGATTATTTTTTTGTATGTTTGAAATGAATAGGCTCCGAAACTACTGGACCGATTTCAAAAATTCTTTCACCGTTGGCAAGCTACACTATTCCCGAGTGACATAGGCTATGTTTCATTTTCAAAAAATTAGGGATGATTACTAAAACTTGAATATTCTAACGCAAGGTGTAAAAAAATAAACAAAAAACTGCGTGCGCTTCGAAAACGGTGAAAGTTACGCAAAAATTATGTTCTATGAAATTGTTTCCACAGATTACGCGAAAAGCTACCTACACGCGGGCGGAGCCGCGGGCAACAGCTAGTTAAATATATTCTCAGTATTTATAATGTGTATTTCCATGTATTTGTATCGTTGTCTGACACCCTGAATACAAGTAAATAATTTGCTTACTTAGGGGTTAGATCAATGTGTGTAATTTGTCCTGTCCTGTATTATTATAGGTAAGCCATTGGCAGGCCTATGAGTGTCAGTATATGACAAATAATAAAAGAGACAATAATAATACAAGATGACAGACACATACGTATCTTTGTCTAATCACACATACATGCCAAAAATAAACACATGTACTGGCCTACATATTAAATAATAATAAGTACAGATAATGTTATGTGACGTCACTTCTGATTTTATATATTTTAATATTTTTAATTTTAAAGAATTAATTTGAAAATCAAAACACTTATTCAGATCGAAGGTTCAAATTTTTGCTAAATAAATTTGAAATTAATTAAAATTTGTAATTGTAAATAATGAAGTTGAAAATTAAAACATTTACTTAAATTAGATGTTAAAATTCTTGCTCAACACATTTTAAATCAAGTTTTCTTATATCTGCCACTTTTTCTTAATATATGTAATTTTAAAGAATCAATTTGAAAATCAAAACATTGCTCGGCGGACCGATCATGTTTGAGTGGGAGAGAGACGCAAGGCATTCGGCGGGCCTCTCTCTCGTTCGGTGACTCATCGTTACGTTACCGGGCGTTACACTTTTTCATAAGTGACTCCCAGCTTAACCTAATTTAAGACGTTGTCACGTCAAAAAATAAAAAGTTTTATTACGATACACAGTACCATAAACGTACTACTCTATCATAAACTACTATTATGTCGTTGGTCACATTCTATGCATACTCATGACTATGGTTTTAGTTATCAAGTCGAAAAATAATATTTTTAATATCAATTAAAAGAAATTAGTTTTTGTTTTTTTAGTATTGCATGTAAATATTTAAATCAATGATATTTTCAAACAATAATTTTCTTTAAATGTTTCTTTGGCAGTTTTTTCTATCAATTTATCTAATTGCGTCTTCAGCACTCAGAGCTTGAAGGCTCTTTGTTCAATCACATTAAGTCCCTTGTCCTTTTTATTATTATTTCTATCAAACATTCCAATAGTCATCCTGACGCTGTCAGTGACACAATACGATTTATTTAAGGAAATTTCTCATTTGTATTTTTACCATAAATTGTTTTAAGTAATGGTGTTCTTTTTTGTACGAAGTGAATATTGTGCTAGGTTTTGTAAATATTTTCTAAGCCTATTTTTTTATCACTATGGCACTGTTTTCGAATCTAAGTGATAGTATTGTGATATAAGAAAGATTTTACTTTTATAGTATCGTTACTATTGCTACATTTTATTATACACTAGCTCTGGCCAGCGACTTCTTGTGCCCTCCGATGTTTTATGAAATTAATAAAACATTAATAAGGACGTATACATTTTTACAAAGACTTAACGTATAAGTTAAGTTAAAGGTGAGTGACATATGAATTTAAACACAATATGACATGAATATTCCCGTAGACTATTTCTATAGTTCTGTGAAACGATTGGTAGACAGACTAACGTAATGTTTGTAAATTTAATGTATTAATATAGTACGGAGTTCGGCTGTTCGGATCAATAGGCGAGTGTTATGGAAGTACTAAAATAGGATATTTTATATTCCAAGGACTAAAGTTATATTATTTTTGTTTTATATTAGTATTCTGAAATATAACTTATATTTTATACTGGTATTATATAAATATTTAAAAAAAATGCAAGAAACCTCGATACAATGCGGACTAGACAGCCACTCTATATATGACATAGATTTGGCCAAATAAAAACGACTATTCTAATCTCTGATCTGGATCACCCTGGAATTAGGTACTACCATTTGGCTACATACAGCGGCGAACTGATCATATTATCAAAAACCGGTTACTCTGTAAACGGCTAGATCCTTTGATATTGAATAGAAATTTTGTATCTTTGTGCACCACGCCGTGTATTTTGAATTTTGTATCTTTGTGCCGATTTACACCACGGGCGGCTATCACTATCACCAAATACCCCGCAGGCTCGTTTGGACTCTCTATAACATAAAAAAAAGTAATAATAAAGCTAATAAATAAGTTTTCAATATTAAATTATCATAATATACTAATGAAATGATCAGAACTTGAATATGAATAAACATTTAAGGACCAGGCAAAAGAAATAAAATTTATTTTGATTTTTCAACTTTGATGTGAAATATCTATAACGTTTTGTCAGAAGATCGAAATTTCTAAATCGAAAGCAATCAAACCTAAAAAGACACCGTGCGTCCATTTAAAACCAGGTCACGTCACATACATGCCGTTTTATTGCTTTCAGCACAAGTTGTGTTGGTGTCATGACGTAACGTGTATTTAAATATAATATTTAATTAATTAATTACACGAAAAACAAAATTGACAAAAATTTACCTTCTTCGAAATTAATTTGAACTTAACTAACAAGTAATGTATAGTGTATAAATGGATAGTGTCATAGTTAAGCACATACAAATAAAGATTTGTTATATTATACCTACCTATATCATTGATATTTTATAAGAATTGTTTATATGACCTTAGATAAACTATGTAAGTAATGAATTTTTGAGTAATACATTTTCGAGAGAAACGAAGCCATTGATATGATATTGCTGTTGAAATCTTATATTGGCAAAGCAGTTTTCGAATACAATTCAATTTTCTATTTACGTTTTCTGAATAATAGAACATATATCATTCTTTTTTTATTTACAATAAAATAATGAATAGAATCTTATCATTATTCTTATTGTTAATATATCATGGTCTATATCTTGGTTAATACGGAGGTAATTAATTAAATGTAAAAATAAATATTATTTAGATATTCTAAAAATACTTATTAATTTTTTTACCCTTTATTGTTCTTCTTCCTGGTATTAATCCCTACGTACTTAAGGGTCTGCCTTCCTGCTCAACCAACTCCACTTTATACGGTCTTTAATATCTTCAGTGATTAGACCATTGGCTCTCCTGTTCTGCTTCACGACAACCAACCAGCACTTCCTTGGGCGTCCGGGAGGTCTCACTTCAGGGACAGACATATCAATTATACCTCACTCTGCATTTTCATTTCCGTGATGTGAATCTCCTGAGTGTGACGAGATATAACTGGCCAGCATTTGCTGCCTTAAAATAGAACCGGTCGTATAATGGTCTTGTACAGGGAGGGCCTCGAGGATTTGCGAATTTGAAAAATTCATAAAAAACAAAACAAAAGTAATACTAAAATAAATTTATTTTTAAATTAAAGTAAACATTTGGGAAAATCATTTTTTGAAAATAACATCATCCAGATATGCACCATCCCGCTGCAAACTTTCTTCGAATCTCGACTTCAAATTACCGAAAACTCGTTTTCACATGGCGCGCGAAATTGCGGCCATTTCTCCGTAGATATTGGCCTTCAACTTGGCAATTGAGGTCGGATTATTACTGTAGACTCTATTTTTCATGTTACCCGACAGGAAATAGTCTAATGGGGTTAAATCCGGAATCCTAGGTGGCCATGGAATGTCACCTCGGCGCGAAACGAGTTTTCCAGCGAACTTCTTCTTTAAGACTGCCAAACTCTCGTTAGATGTATGGCATGTGGTGCCATCTTGTTGAAAACATGTCTCACTATTGTACTCTTGAAATTCTGACAGCTGCGGGAAAAAGAAATGGCGTAACATGGCTATGTATCGCTCAGTATTTACTGTCACAGATTTCCCTAGCTGGTCTTCAAAGAAAAAGGGTCCGATGATTCCGTGTGCTGGTATAGCCGCCCAAACTGTCACTCTTGGCGAATGCAAAGGCTTTTGGTGTTTGAAACGTGGATTTTCTGAGGCCCAATAACGACTATTTTGTTTATTTACGTGCCCATTTAAGTGAAAATGGGCTTCGTCTGAAAAAAGAATATTGTTGAAGCTCCGAAACTGCTCAAACATTGTTTCGACGAAATCACGCCATAAATTGTGATCATTCGGATTCAAATCTTGCACTAATTGTAGTTTATAGGGGTGCAATTTTTAAATGTTTCTTTAAAATTCGACGCAAAGTCGTTCTTGATACATAGAACTCTTCTGATCGCTTGCAAGTTGATTGCCCAGGATTGCGTAGTACGGAAGCTCCGACTTCATTTATGTTTTCCTCAGACCTTGTTGTCCTTTTGGGCCCCTTAGGTTTCTGATTGAGAGTCGAAGCGGTAGCCTCGAACTTTTTGACCCACGCCCTAATTAAACTTTCACTCGGACACTGTTTTAAGTCATGCAATCCATAGTGAGAGTGAAATAAACGTCGAACAATAACGCACGAATCGGCATTTTTGTAATAATTTTTAAATACAGAACGCACGCTGTTCACCCGTAAAGTGCTCCATTGCCACTAAGTTTCCGAGAACCGAGCTACAGATCCCCACCTCCCGCACTCCTCTCCCTTACCCCGTTCCAACGCTATAGCGATTTTGAATTCGTACGCCTCCGTGGCCCACCCGGATATCACCCCCTGAGTTTGTCGGTATTCTGCGATCACAGACCATTCTAGTGACCCTACCGCCATTTGGCCCAGGCAGCGCTTATATGACTTTGGAGATCGTGATCGCTGTATGTCCAGAGTCGTGCATATCGGATCAGAGGTACCTGAACTTTTCCGACTTAACGGATGTAGTCGATGTATATTATTTGACACATTTTTTGACAAAAATAATTATCACGTATTTTTAAGAAGAAATTGTTTAGTTAAAATATTACAGCTAAACTATATTAGTTATATATTTCTATATATTCTTTTATCTTCAATAGCTTTTAAATATTCGAAACTTGTTTGTATTTCAAAAGAGTACGCACATGCACTTTCAATTTAATTAACTTAATTGAATATTGTTTGTAACATCTAATAAAAAAAAGAAAGTCTGCTTAGAACGGAACTAATATAAAAAAGGGATTTTATGCTTAGCTCCATTGGATTCTTTTTATGTTATAGACTAGGTGAGTGCAGGCAGGTCAGCGTAAACCTCTTTAAGAACTGAGTTAACCGACAAAACTAAAGGCATTTTCCAAGAACTGTAGCGGAAATAATTCAGTACATTTTCGGATTTTACACAAGTTGCTAACATGTTCTAGGAATTTTCAATCGGAAAAATCAATGTTTTAAAATTGTAGCGAGAGTTTAATTTACGGTAGTAAATACAAATATGGTTTTAATTTTATTTGTAGGGTTGTAGGGTTGCAGGCTTGTAGGTAGACATTTCTGTAGTCATTGGATTTCAAGGAATATTAAAGGTATAAGCGAGGGATAGATTCGTATAGTTTCGTTCATTGTATTTAATAAATACCTAGTAAATAAAAACTGCAAAAAGTTTTTACCCAAATAATTTATATTTTAAATCACTATTTAAATTGATTATTGCAATTGCTATTATCGCAATAGGCCATTCTCAGGTATAAAAAAAAGTGTTTATCATAAAAAAGAGTCAAAAACAATATTTTCGCGGAATGTCAATTACTGAAGAAAAATATATGGCGACTGCGGTTTGTTTGGTCAGTGACTATAAAGATTAACGAAATTCTCCATAATCCAAATTTAGCAGATATATGTTGTCGACTCAGTATCAATATTGTTTTATATTTTATTATTATATAGTTTCGATCGAGTCTACCGTACCCTTGACGAAATTATTAATACAGATTAACTACAATAAGTAAGTAAACAAAAGTGACTAATTTACTAGTTACTGCTACTACAATAAGTTTGTAAATTAAGCGTATTTCTGTCAGTATGTTCATTATTATTGTAAGCTGGCAGCACAATACATTACAACACTGTTACTCGTACAGTTACTGGCGATTAGGCTTTCGAGCAGACTTACATAAAACCCCACGGACAACGTTTCGGCGTTGGTTTATCTCGTCGCTATTTGCATAACTACTCAATTATTCTGTATGGAATATTCTCGACACAGTAGCCATTTGTTTGAGTTTTACCTCATTCTATTAAATGTGTTGCTTTTACCAGCGTATATACAAAACGTTTAAAAAAAATTGTAACTTCAAATTTGCCCTTTTTAAGATATTTTAATTGTAAGTTAAGGGATATCATTATTATTTTATGAATATTGTCACACGAAAAGTTTTATTTAAAATATATTATGTATGGTATTTATAAAATAAGCAAGTAAACTGTGCATTGTATTGGAATAGCCTCAGAAGTAGGCACTGGGCTAAAATTGTTAATATCCTGACTCTATCACCTGGGTTCTCCTGTTGGTGGACAATTCGCATCACTTCCCTGAGATGATCGTGTGTATGTTGGATGGTTTGTTTGTACAATTTAGCTTGTTCTTATACAGATCCGACTCGACTGATCGATTTGGTCTGAATTGGATGCTAATCAACCAATTCGGTAGATATAGTCTCAACGATAAGGAATCAACTGTTAAAGTTCGAAAGTTTTAATAGCGAAAAACCCAATATTGTCATTACACATTCGTTTCACAACATTAGTTTTATGACACATTGAACACATTACATAGCTATCATCTTTAATATTCTGGCCCCGTCACCTGGGCATTTATGGACTATCATCGTTAATATCCTGACCCTGTCACTTGGGCACTCCTGGGCTATCATCATTAATATCAAGCTGTGAGCATCAGAAAACACTAAGCTAATCCAAGGCTATATGGTTTAGTGTCTTTGGAGAATGATCTGTAAACACATTATTAGGTCAACATCAAGTGACTCAAATTATCTCCATTGCAAAATTTATATCCGACTTCCTGGGCTTAATATTATAAAGTGTAGCAGAATCATTAATATAAAAATTCTTCGAGAGCAGGCCTTAGATTAGAAATATTTGTCAAAATACATTAATTTTTACCTCGAAATACAGCGACAATTGATAGATCTTTGTATATAAAGTAGTTTCTAGTGAATAAAAAATAATTATAAAGGTGTTGCTGACCTATATAAGAATGATTAGCTAGACTTATTAGTCTAGCTAATCATTCTTATATATGTCAGCAACACTATGGATGTCTGTTTATCGTATGGATTGGTTCGAATATGTTGAAGCTTGTTTAAACTTTAAAGCAAAACGTTTATTGAAGTATTCGGTTTCAACTATTTCTATTGTGACTGTATGAACAATCTCTTTGTCCTGAGTTCTTTACGGATGTGGCCGGTTTACGTCAATAAAGCTTAAGATGAAGAGAATATTTATATCTATCAGTTTTTGGGGTGAAATTTTGTTAATATATTGGTAACCATAAGCTTTAAGTATTGCCATAGATATTGCCTTAGGCGAACGAAAATTATAAATATATTGTAATATTGTTTTTTAATGTTTAATTAGATTTAAAGATAATAATATAATGCATTTTATATAACTATTGCAAAATTTATATAAATTCTATTTGTAATGGAAAGTTATGATCTAAAAGCAAATGAGTTTTAATAATTTAGTGAATTCGAAGTAGGAGTATTAAATAGTTTTATACTATTTTAAATATATATTTACTTGGCTATATTCACGCAAATTTATCGGAATTTACCCGACTAGTTTCGAACATATTTCTAACTCTGTTCACGCGGCAAGTCCACCATGCTTCGAGCTCATGAATAGGAATGCCGAATGGGTTTGAAACCAGTCAGGCATATTCATATTCATATCGTCCATTTAATAATTTAATCAACTGATTCATGGATGAAATGTCAAACATTTGATTTTGTAGAACTACATTTATTAAAAATGTATATCTATAAAGAACAGCTACTTTTCTATATAAGATCTACGTTCTTTTTTTATTTTACAGCCAGAGTATCTCTCTCATATTACAAATAGAATATGTGAAACGAATGCATTTGCACTCGGGTCTTAGGAAATTGTATTCACATGTCGTATATCAAGCGAAGTATACAGTTCCTTTACTTTACTTTCTGTTAAATACATTAAGTTTGTTTACATAAAATTGTTCGTTTGCACATTTGTTTCTTGTAACTTCGTTCCGTTTTACGTGGTCCGTAGAGTCTTTCTTTCCTTTCAATTATTTTTCTTCTATTACCATTTATTTTCATGGGCAAAAGTTTTTAGTTAGTGGCCCCGTCGCTATTTCATTACATATGTTAGATATATATTTGAATTTACCATTATGTAGGCTAACAGACTATTTACAACTTTATAAACTTAAATACAACTTTAAGTTTATGAGAGATCGAGCGTCATCTAGCGTGTGTTAAGTTCTATAAGTTTTTGAGTAACATTGCAATTTGTCTTTACTTGAGTTTACCTTTACTTGCAATTTGTCGAATCCTTAATAGCTGAAAAGTAATATCCTGTCAAGGTAAGTAGTTAATATGTAATAGAAAAGTAAGCAACATTAAATGGACAGGTCCATATTTAGGATGTGGTTTACCAACAATAACTTATTACTATACTTATTACTTATTTAAACTCATTAACGACTAAGGAGATAATATGAAATATTTATAATATAGCTGTAAATGGCTGGTAAAAAGCGAGTCTATCTTTTTTACCTAGTCTGTATGGTCGCACATCAAAATCCAAGAATGAAAATAGAGATCTAAAAATTTTTATCTATTTTGTATTAATAATTTAAATTAAATCAAATCAAATTCTTTTTATCTGTACATCACATATTAACAAGATTAACTAAAATAAAATATTTTTCTTTTTTTATTAATATATAAATATAGTTTGTTGTTTTATAAATATAATTTATAAAACAAAAATTAATAGGAAAAAAGAGAAGAAAACTTATTGTTAATACAACACAAAAAAGTTGTAAATAGGATGCCAAAATCGGAGATACACTCAACTATTGTAGAGGAAACTATCCCCTATGATGATTTTCAGTGGCCGCCGTCTAGTGACATTTCGAACCCTAATAACGGAAATAAATACTAAATATTTTGCCACGTGTAGACGTATTAGAAATAACGGATATTATTTTCAGTTCAATCAATAAAACTATGAGTTTTGTGTGATGAAATTTTCATTTGCTTATAAACGTTGCGACTTTTTCTAAGCGTGAATCATAAGTGATTGTTTTTTAAGTAAAAAACCTTTTGAAGACAGTAAAGTTCGAACTGTGAATTTCGAAAACATTAAACTTCGAAAAAATTAATAAACGATGTGGATAGTGAATAATTTTTTACTTAGCGTTTCTGAAGTAACTGTTCATATTCCCTGCTATCATTAATATAGTGATAGTCGAACAGATAATGTTGTTCTCAGCTGTAGTAGTTCATTATCTTCAGTATCAGAAAATCTAGATACTGATTTTTGATTTCTCTTTCTTTGCGGAGAATTATTCCAGTATCAGAGTGACTTGTGTCAAAGCCATCAGAGGAAAATATGGAATATACCTTCATGACGAAGGTACAAAAAAGCATTTCGGACCTTGTTTTCAAACGTTCTGATAACAAGGCAAAGAGAATTGCTGATCGCATAGCTAGTGTTTCTAGGTTAGCCATTAGCCATGTTGGAGCTAGGTATCACAAGGATTGCAGAAAGCAATTGTACTCCAAAATGGAGTGTCGAAATAAGACATGATGAGCGTAAAAATAACATTGAAGATGCTATGGAAGATGTTTTTGCTGACTTGCATGAGAATAGTGAAGAGTGCCAATTTAGACTTAAAGATTTAATGAAATCCATTAAAGTAGAGTACATTTCAGAAAAACGTACGGACACTGGACGATTAAAGTCTAAGTACAAGGACGATGTTGTAATCTTTTAGGAAGGCAAACTAGAGACCATTATCTGCTTTAAAGGTTTGACATACAAAGTTATATCGAAAAGATCATCTCATAAAAAATATGTTTTTAAAGAGGAGAAGTTGCAAAAAGTCGGAGATATATCTGCAATTATTTCGGAAGAAATCCGTTTACGGCGCTATGAGACGAATCAGTATCCACCTTCAGATAATTTATTTGAACCTGAATCTTTATCAGTTCTACTTTCTGGAATTAAATCAAAACGTCCGCTGTAATCAAAACGTCATTGATTGCAGTACAAAGAAAATGTACATTAATTGCGCACTCCGTCCTTGGAGCAACTCGATATGGTTCATTGATCTCATCAATGTTCATTATAATAATCTTTTTTCTTTTTTTATATAATACCACAGAAAAAAAACTCACCTATAGACCTTTACCTCAGAGGTAGCGGGAAAAGAGTAAAGAATGAATAAGTAAAGTTCAACGAATTTCACAAAAATTATTTAAGAATAATTTACAAGAAAATAAAAATCAAAAATAAGTTTAACATTTCGGTTCGTCCGGACAAATTTGCAGCGCTATAACAGCGTTTCAAATTAATGACATTAAAAGAAATTAAAGTGAAAAGTTTTCTTTAAAAGATTATCTTTAAGATTGGTTTGAAGTATTTTTTTGATAAAATGTATAAAAAAAGTTATAGAACAAAAAAGAAAATTTTGATAAAATTTTCCCACTTCTTTGCTAATCTTTAATTTCTTAGAATATATAAAAAGTTATATAAACATATTTATAGGCAAGACAAAATACAATTTTACATTTTTTTTGGAAGACGCATAGTTTCAGAGATATAGCGAAAACAATGTTTTCAGCCCTTTTCCAAGATGATGGCCGGTTGACAAGGGTGGTGACCCCACAAACTTGAAATTAAATTTCAATTGATTCCCGCTACATGTCCCAACAATAAAATTGTTTCTTTCGAAATTATTAAATAATGTATATATTTTTGCAAAAACTTTTTATTTGCATTCAAATACAAAAGAAATCATTGTTAGGTTTTTAAATTCGCATAAAAATAAATAATGAAATTAAAGAAATTTGCAAACGACAAATCTTTCTTTGACAGCTGTTCTTTTTAGTTTCTAGAATATTTTTTTTGTAAGCCATCTCAGGAACTTTCGATACCCCAAGTCGTGCAAACGTTTTGTCTTTTTAAGAATGTTATCGGTAATTGGATTCGCTCAGTTGCTTAACCTAACAATAATCTAAATTTATGAACAATTTTTATAAAATGTTTGGGCCAGGTTGTAAAATATGCCATCAAGTTGATAAATAGAGCCCGTCAATTTATTTTAAACATAGCCATATATGTGTTTTAATCAACCAAATATCGTCAGTCTTTTCTTCATTACCTATATTATCTGTATTTTGCCACCGTGTTTTTAAATTTTATCAATACTACTACGGAATGTTTAAATATTTCTGGAACCAATTTGATGGTTTGAAATGTGAATCTTTGAATGATTACTTTATCTATTCAAAAGAATAAATAGCTTTGAATTATAATATTTATTACAAAGAAAACTGTAAGTGTTTTTAATTTAGGCGGAATCCTTTGTCGGTGAAGCTCTTTATGAAAACTTTTGTTTTAGGAAAAGCAAATTGTTATATTCTTCAACGCTTTCACAGAGAATCATTTCATTTGTAAATTGTTCGTAATGGTTTCTTAATTTTTATTTATGAATTAGATGTTATTTTAAGAGGCTGTAGAGGTTTATATATACGGACTGTACCTGTATTTATACATACAATTGAGATTGAACAAACTAATCTAATGCTTATTCTATTTTTGTGATAAATATATAATGATTGTCATAATATATAATTAAATGATATATGTAAATTGAGGTATTTTTATCATAATAAAAAAAAACATAAATCAACCACCAAATCGAAAATTAAATACCCCTATTTCATTAAAAGTTGGATAGATATATAGAGGTCAATCTTTTAAACTATTATATATTATGATATGATATTTTTTTGTGTTTTTTATTTATTTTTAAAGAAGAGAGGTATGTGTTATTAGCCTATTTAAATAAATTGTTCATTTAGACTGAAAAAACATGAATAAGTCTCTTAAAAATATGAATAGTTACAATAACGTGTACCTACTTTTGAAAATTTCTAAGTTAACCTGTTATGAATTTTGCATTTTTTTAACACACAGCATAAACTTCCAAAGGACAGTGTTAGATTAATAAAAGTATTTCTTATGTAAGATAATTCTTATGTTAATATTAACGTTAGGATTATCTAAAAAAATTGAAGTAAGATAGTTTACTGTAAAATTTTGATACTCTTAATTTTTTACAAAGTAAACAGTTAATATATTTGTACGATACGACATCAGTGGGTACAAGATTGTATTTCTCGTTATGAACAGTCAGATAGGTTTTTTAAAATAAGCTAACAGCGTGAAAGTTCAAGTTACACATGTCCTCTGAAATTTTAATTGAATTAATTATAAACCCTAATTTGTATTCATATTCTATATTCTCAGAAGTCCCAGCAAAGTCCCAGTATGGAAAGTTTAATACATTGTGCAATATTTATTTCATTAGTTTTCAACGAAAGAAAATTAGATTTCATGTTCGCGCTTCATAAAATAATTTTCTAGATAAACTTTTCAGTAAAATAAATAAAATAGATAAAAATAAAAATAATTTGTCAAGAACCAAAAGTATAAATTATGTATTCATAAATATAGCAAAATACCAAAATAACGATTATCAAGTAAAAGTCCAGTTGTGAACATTTATATATATATGTATATATAAAATTAAGCACGTCGAATAATCAAAGCGTTTTCTTTCTCCAGCTCGTATAAAAAAGTTATATAAAATCGGAACTATATTTGTGTTTATTACAATAAAATTGGGACTGCATTTGTGAAACAATTGTTTCGTAGATAAAAAAATCACAACAAAGTTAGCAACTTCTGCTAAACTAGGTAAAGTACTGAGTTCTTTCGCAACTCGTTCTTGTAAAATGCCTTCGGTTTGTAACCTCAATTCTAAAAGAAGTTTGCGTTTTTCTGCCCACACTTGCTTGGCCAGCAACTTAAAAAGAAAACAAACCAAAAGAGCAAGGCATAAAATCCTTGTTTATCTTAGTTCCATTTTAAACAGACTTTATATTTCTTTTTATTACATGTTGATTTACACACTTTATTAATTTTAGTTAATTAATTGAAATTGAATTGAAACTGGCTCCTTTATTTCATGAAAAAAAAACGTGTCCATTTTTTACACACAGGTAAGTAACTGAGTATATATATTTTTTTTATTTATAAGGCACACTAATAATTACAACTCTATTAAGCTTTGTAAAAGAAGATACTATTCTTTTTCCAACATTTTTAATCTCAGAGATATTTCGACACCATTTTAAGTAAATAGCAAAAATTAAAACGTTTATCGAACATTTTTCATTTTTTTTCCTCTTGAAACTCTGGGCTTCCAATTTAGTTTTCCAAAACTTTTATTTCAAATGTCTGACTCTAAATGATAAGAATTTAAAAATATATATTATAATTATGTCAGCTCTTTTTAGGTTACGATAAAACCAGGGTACACAATTTTATTAGAAGAATTATATCTATTTAAATAAAGTATTTTATATACGAAACAAGATTATAGAAGAAAAACATATTACTACCTACGCATCTCGTTGTTTGTTTTATAGTTGGAAAAATCTTGGGCAGAACCAGTATTTGCCGATAAGAATGCTTAATATTTTGCCCGCATAATGATTTATTTAAATAAAAATATTTCTGTATAAGGAGAAATATTAGCAGATTTTACTTGAGAAGCCTTAGAGTTCCACCTAAGCCATTTAGTTAGTTTTGAACTAACTTTAAGCCGCTGGCATATTTCAGTTCTATGCCAATTAATTCTACTGAAAGTTTTGCCATTAGTTAAAACTAACAATACAAGCCTAAAAGTAATTTATTCAGAAATTATAGATTAATGGATAGTTTTGTAAATTTTTGACGGATTTAGTGTTATCGATTGTCTATTGAACTAGGACCTTTAATATATTTTTTTATATATTTAGTTATATTTTATATATTTATAGTTAGTTTAGTTAATTAGTCCCATTTATATATTTAGTTGAAAAACTAGAATATGGAGGTGAAACTTCTTTAGATGGAATGACGATAGCTTTCAAATGATCTAAGGATCCAGATAAACATATCAACAATGAGTAATATTATAGCCGCATCATCGTCACACATATTATTGCAAAATCTCGTGACAATAATATAGTAACATCATCTCGAAATTCTCTACCAAACGATAAAATTGCTCCGAAGCTCGAATCGGAGACTCCAGTTCCATAACCAATATGAAAAGTGCTCAAACAAGTATAGCAAATTTCGTATTCAGTTAGCTTTAAAAAAGCATATACCATACTTCACAATTACAGAGAACTATTAAAGTGTTATCTTAATACATTCTAAATGACTCTCTCAGATCGATGTAATTTAGTAAGATGGTAAAGGTACTAAGAAGTTGCGACATCAGTAGGGAGGTAGTAGGAACAGCGACACACTTATTTGTAGGGGGAAGGGTAGTTCTAGATAGAGATCAATTCTCGGGTCACAATGTTTATCGTGCTGTATTTGACATTTTACCGGAAAAAGGTATCCTTTGAATAGCAAGAACAGCAGGGGATAATATCTAACAAACAATCTGTACAATTTGTAAACAAAAATCTCATTCTATCATAAAAGCCGCTTCTTCTTATACTCTTTTGATCGACACATTTGAAACGCAATGCAAAGCCCGTGATGATGTAAGTATTTTGTCATCTAGAAGTGGCATGTGCATAAGGCATTTCAAATGCGTAATAGTTATAAAGTTTACTTTTTACTTGTGTGATCTTTAGGGATATTACAGAACTAATATCCCTAAACATCACACATTTAAAAATGTTGTGTTAGTAAAAGCTAGAGTTAAAACAGCAAAATCTCTCTTTAATCTACTGAAAAATCTTGGCTTGTTTAAATCTAATATTTGAATATATCTGAAAAAATATTTTAATGGTGTAGATAAAATCACTGAAAAACATTAATTTGTACTACTATTTTTTTAAATGTATCATGTTCTAATAAAAAATAATGCAGTTATTTAATTATTTTAGTTAATTATTAAATATTTTATAACGTTTACTTTAAAAACATAATAAGCTTACTACCTTATCAAAAAGAGATTGGCAATGTGATTTGAAACTTCATATGAACCATAAAATGCTGATATTTATAGCTAGAAGTTTTAGCATGAAATGTCAGTTTTGACATCAAGTGCTCTGATTCTATTTCCTTTGAGGCGCTCTCATATAGTGATGGTCTCATATAGTAGCGATCGTCTTAATTAAATGCAGATACCCGATTCAATTATACAAGCTGTCTTAGAGTGAGACTCGTTTATTTTATAAGCACATAAGCCATTACTTTGTTGGGAGACGTTTAACTGCGTCGGTTTAAAGTTTTCGTACAAAATAATGGTTTTACGAACGAACGAACAATTATATTAAATTGATTATACACGTTTTTGTTTAAACATAACTATAATAGATCAACAAATGACCGCTTATTTCAAATAATATTTTGCATTACTCCACCAACATTAAAATTTATAAATTAATTAAAACACTAAATGTTAATATACTTTTTTTTTTATGTATATTTCTAAGAAACTTAACGTACCTTTTAGCTAAATTCAATTCATAAAACATTACTAAACGTTAATGAATTAAAAAAAAAAAATAAGTGTTAAGAACAAATGTATAATTCTGGTGACAGCAGATTTGACGAACATAACATTATATTGTGACATAAATATTTAAATGATTACAGATATGAAATTTCTGTACAGCAAACTGAAGCTTAAGTTTCGTTTAATATTGTGAAGTTCAAAATATGCTAAACAAAATATATCTTGTTTATTAGAATGGCTTATAACCCCAATAATATTCCCTAGTTAGAGTTAGAATTGAATATGATGAAAAGTATAAAAAAAATAATTCTGAAATGATAGTTTTAATTAAATAAAAATTTCAAGTTAAAAAGATAAATTTACAAAATATTTAATAATTTATGACAATTCTCAGTATTGAGATAATTAAATATATGAAGAAAATTAAATTAAAATTCAATATATTCATTTGAAAGAATAAGAATGTTGGGATTATCGTTTCATCCCTGGTCTAGTACAGAGAATAGGAATGTAATAAAGCTTCAAATGAAATTAAATATAGCAGCGTCTCTCCAATGTTTCTGAAAGTGTGTTCGTACACAAATCTACAATGTGTGTTGGTACATACCAGTTTTACTTGTATAGCTTGCCTTATTGTGCAAATCAAAACATAAGATTATTTCAACTTCCATTTCTTATTTGAATTCGAGGAGTATAAGGGTATAATCTATTTACACAGAAATTATGGTAAAATATTTAATTTATTAGACTTAAGATAACAGCGACCCTGCTGCAATTGTGAGTAATATTTTATCAAATTTTAGCATTTTTGAAAAGAACCATTTCGTTTTGTTAATATACAATGGTCACTCTTACGTAATTAATTTTCCAAATAAAAGCTTTGAAGCCTACGAAGCTAATGCCTGCCTGGTATTATACATTATTTAGACTTGTAAAAAGAAAACACAAAATATATTTAGATATATATAAAACACCCTTACTATGGGAAATGTGACTTGGAAAGATATTTGCATTCGGGTTTTTTTTTTAGTAAATAAAAATCTAAACTAGCAAAATATTTTTGGGTTTAATTGAAGGGGGGATACGTAAAGGATCACATAGTAATCATTACAACTTACACATGAACCCATAACAAAGTTTTAAAATTACCGTAACTTTTTGGGATTATATGGTGAAAATTATACAAGAAAGTTGATTACTAGCACAAACTACTGTGAATAGCAAAAATGTATCCTAGCAGAGTTCCTAAACTTCCAGCAGATTTACGAGTTTGCATTTAATTTCTACATAAGTATATAGCCTGAAGAGGAATGCATTCATTTTATAACCTCTTGCTAAGAGTTAAAAATGTCCTAGCTTACCAAATTCACACATAAAAAATATTTTCAAAATACAGTCATTAAAAATTCTAAAATTCTTAAATAACTTTGGTAAAACGTCATTGACTGAACTCCGGGACACCTTCTGTGTGTCGCTATGGGCCTTGATGAATTTACTATTTTACATATAAGCATCTTTACTAGTACAAAGGTGGGACATCTTTTAAGTGTCCCAGACGTTGCAGGTTTGAGTCGTACCCATTTTGATGATTTTTATTTATTTTATAGATTTTAATTAAATCTTTTGGAGTTTGCAAAAATTAAGAGTTTATAAGAATTATGATTATGAAATTAAGAGTTTATGAAAATATTGCAATATAACAAATCAAATAACGAAAAATCGTGATAGCTTTGATCGGGCAAAACATGAAGTAGACTTTGATAAAAATCCTTTTCAATACTCAAAAAACATTTTCAAAGATCAAAAAGGTAAGCTTCTCTTGACCAACGAGCAAATTTTCGATCATTATAAAAGCACATACGAAGTGCCAGAAAACCAAAGACTATATGGGGATCCAAACGAACACAAACCTGAGACTCCTACTGAAGATTTTCAAGCCAACCCACCAACTTTGGAGGAAATCAATAAAATAATTAAAATGAAACCATCTAAGTCAGCACCAGGTCCGGATGGTATCCCTTATATAGTTTACAAAAAATGTCCGTCGCTCCATAAACATCTTTTAAATATATTCGGTAAAATCTGGTCAAGAAAGCAAATACCGGTATCATTCGGAAAAGCCCTTTTTGTCCTCATTCCGAAAAACGACAATGTCAATAATCCTAAGGATACTAGACCGATAGCCCTAACAAATACAATTTCCAAAATATTTTTTCTTTTATACAAACTAAAATGACGCAATTCATGATTAACAATAGATATTTCAGGCCTAATCACCAGAAAGGGTTTTTGCCCGGCATTTCTGGATGCCTGGAACATAATACGTTAATATCGGAAAGCCTTAAAGATGCTAGAACTAGCGAGAGACAAATTACGGTTTGTTGGATAGACTTAGAAAACGCCTTTGGGTCGGTACGACATGAACTAATGATGTTCGCGCTTAAATGGTATAACTTTCCTACGGTAGTTCGCGACATTATTGCATCATATTATTCAAAATTAAAATTCTCTATAATTTTTAATGAAAACCATTCAAAACCACTTAATTATAACGTTGGTTTATTTCAGGGCTGTTGGATTTCTCCTATTATATTTAATATAGTTATTAATATTTTAATAGACAAATTAATTAGAAATGAAAAAAAGTGGGGCTATCGGTTTAAGTTCAACAACAAATACACAGAATCCATACTAGCTTTTGCAGATGATCTCGCGATACTGACACGTAATCCGAAACAATGTCAGGTACTTTTAAATGTAGTTGAGGATTTCTGTACGTGGACGGGCGGATTTGAGGACAAAACCAAGTAAATGTTTTAGTCTGTGTCTGAGTAGACGGAATACCAAATATACTTCTTACGATCCGGGTCTTATAATAGGCGGTCAGTGCGTTGGTACGGTTACGGAAGCAGCTCCGTTTAAATTTTTAGGTAAAAAAATCGATTACCAATGCCGTACTCCATCGTTGGATGTAATAGTCGATAGCTTTTTAAATGATCTCAAAAAGGTAGATGACCAACCAATAAGTAACGTCAAAAAAGCTTGGATTTACGATAATTTTTTAACATCACGTCTAAATTGGCCTTTCCTCGTTTATGATATTAATAAAACCCTTTTGTCAAAGTTAGATGCAAGCGTCATAAAGACATTGAAGTTATGGCTCGGGTTAGCGCACTCAGCGGACTCTTCAACCTTATTTAGAGACCGAAACAATTTTGGATTAAAATTAAAGAAACCATCGGAGCTCTACAAACATCTAAGAGTTACCAAAAGACATATCATCGGAAAATCTAAACATGATACTGTAACTTCTCTCCCAAAAGACAAAGTTGCCTCAGAGCTCGAGTCACGACTTCAATTCCATAAAAAAATTATGATAGGTGCTGAAACGAATAAATTAGGGCTAGGATCAAGTAGGAAAGTTCAAGACATAGACATAACAAAATCTTTTATTCGACAAGACGAAAACGATAATTACCGACTCCACGCGATGAGCCTAGAAATTCAAAACGAATGGGTGACCATAGGAGATTTTTGTATTCCACTAGCTTTGAAGTGGCGCACCTTAATTTATGAT
The DNA here is from genome assembly GCA_959347355.1 of Napeogenes inachia. Taxonomy (NCBI): domain Eukaryota; kingdom Metazoa; phylum Arthropoda; class Insecta; order Lepidoptera; family Nymphalidae; genus Napeogenes; species Napeogenes inachia. The sequence continues at coordinate 8,379,943 of OY365797.1, forward strand.
TGGTCCCCAGCATTATTAAAATTCTATCTCAATGCATTCCAAATGACTCTCCCAGATCAAAGTAATTTAGTAAGATGGGGCAAAGCCACCGAAAAGTCTTGCAACATCTGTGGGGAGGCAATAGGAACCGCGAAACACCTATTAGTGGGGTGTAGGGTACTTCTAGATAAGGGTCAATACTCGCGTCGCCACGACAAGGTATTAGAAATTATACGGGAAGCGGTTAGTCTTTCAGTAGCAAGAGCGCGGAAGGGTATAAAAACCACCAAACGATCTATAGAATTCGTAAAAGAGGGCTCCTCCAAAAAATCAAAATCGAAGCCTTATTCAATATTAGGCGCGGCTCCTGATTGGATTCTCATGATGGACACGTATGAAAAGCATTACAAAATCCCTGGGAATGTTGGTGTTTCGTCATCCAGACCGGACTTATTCCTGTATTCGAAACATCTGAAGCGCGTGATACTTGTGGAGCTTACTGTTCCTTGGGAAACAAACATCCCAAGGGATCACACATTCAAGCTCAATAAGTATTACGAACTAACCAACGAACTGATCAGGAATAAATTTATAGTTAGTTTATACGCGGTAGAAGTGGGAGCGAGAGGTATAACAGCAAAATCTCTCTATAGCCTACTTAAAGACCTTGGCCTTTCTAGAACAAGCATCGGTTCATTTCTAGAACGTATTTCAAAGACGGCATTAGTAGGTTCTTTCCAAATTTGGTTAGGTAGGGAGAGGAGTGTGGAGGGTGAAGGTGAGCGTTTCTGCGCACAATAAAGGGGCCCCTTAAACCTACTCCTGGGTCGCAAGTCCCAGGCACTGCTTGCACTCCTCTCCTTGCAACGCGATGGGCCCGGCACCCGCACGGTGAATCCATGGATTGCTAAGAAGCTTCGTCTTGTCGTCTATGTATGATTATTTTTTAAATTGTTTTATTGTACATTGTTGTTACAAGGCATAGCTTAGCCTAAGTCAAAGGTTTTGTGTGAGATAATTGTTGTAACCTTAAAAAATAAATTTTACGCATTGTTTTAATAAGTAGGTACACCGCTTTTTTGTGCCAAGTATAAAACATTACGTTTATTTTTAATAGTAGCTGATTCAGGTGAGTTTGTTTGTTCCCTCTCCCTCATCCCAATCAGGTAATAAGCTAACACCTCACTAAATTTTACAAAATTGTACTGTAGCTTTAGTGTAATTATAACCTAAATCAGTTAAAATGTTTTTACCAAAAATTATTTGATTTATGATTTAAGAAAATCTAGTCTCGTGATGATGAATTAATATACATGAAATAAATGTTTCAGGAATTATATTATATTTTACATATTTGAAATCAATGGTTTCCCTATATGTGGATAATGCTAAAGGTTTATTTAATTTCAGAATTTATCATTACTACATATAATTAAACATTAAGAGTATTATAATAATAATAATAACATACATACATGATTTGAATATACAGTGACATAGAATTATTATTTTATTTCTATAAGTTTATTAAGTTTTGCTGAAAGGCCGACCTTGTTAATTTTAAACCTGTACAGATAAATAAATAATATTTATATATATTAAATATATTGTAATACATGGCTTTAGTTACCACTCGCATGGAATACTCGTAACATGAGGATTGTCTTAGTATTCTTATAATTAATCTTTAATTATTTTATCTATACAATTATAAATAAAATAATATTTATCTTTAAATTAACTGTATCAATAAAAAAAACTTTCATAGAGAGAGAGAGTTAGAGATACACTCTAACTGCCGGGTTACTAAACTTATATATTACAATACTTTAAAAAAACACATTAAATGTAAAGTCAAGTTACTAAAACAATGATTTTTGTATATCATATCAGTTGATATTTGTAGTATCATAACTTTGAACACAGAGGTGTTCAAGAGGTGGTCTTTGAACAAAGTTATGATACTACAAATAAATTGTAAAAACTTCGAAGCTTGCCGAGGTATCAAAAATGAAATAACCAAATAAATATTTGGACAACTCTTTTATTGTTCTTAATTTAAATATTACCACATTCGTTAAAAGGTTCTAACGTAAACGAGTCAAGTTTTATACTTGTCGGTTGAAAACTTTGTTAATTTTAATACGAGTTTCTGCTTCAACGTTCAGCTAAGTATTGTTTGTAATTATATTTTATGTCGTTCTGGTGTGATTAAATTATAAACTCGTATTTTTTATATAAAACTTTACCTATAATGCTTCCTATGTTACTATTAAAATAACCTCTAAAAATATTGTTATATATTTATGGCAACTATATAAGAAAGATGTAATTGTAAGAGATGAGAAATGTTTTATATATTATATATGTAGCATTATATTTTTTTGGATATTACTAATGTAAATGTTAAAATGTTTAAAGATTTTTCTTATATTCCTTAAAATGGGGCAACATTTAAATGGCTCAAATCACTAAGATGAGCATAGCAAGAAATTAATATATTTTATTTACCAATACCAACACGTACTCTTAGCATAAGCATTCAAAGGTGATGTCTCTAGTTTGGTTATCTAATATTGAACAGGCTTAAACTGTATGTTCTATTAGCACTGCAAAAGCTGATCAAAGACATACAAACGCAGCAGTAGTTGATTCAGTCTTGATATTAGGTCTTAGTTCTTGCGACTAAGAAAGCCGATTACCATTAAGCTTCACTTCACTATACAATTTAAGTTCACGTTTTCGTTAACGTATAAGAGTATATAGATTATTTATATACTTATAGTAATGTTGGTAATAAATATTATACATATATCTGAAGTAAAAATATAGTAGATCAATTTATATTTCTTTATGTCTCAATGATGACAGCGATGAGGTAAAATACATTTGAAAATAATACTTTCTTTAAATTTAAAATAAATATAAAATTTATCTACCCAGATTTTTATTTATTTTTTGTGAAAAGTTAAGTTTTCATGTAAAATGGTATTTATAAAATGATACTGATTGTGCTACTGTTGATTAGCAGAATTACAGTTCGTCATAACTAAGTAAATACTTTTTTCTTGCAATATTTTGAAATTTACAAAACTGTATTTACCAATTCTTTAGAGTAAAATACATTTAATATGTATTTAATTAGATTAATAACTAAACAGAGTTTGAGTAAAATTTTAATTTACTAACTGAATCGTGGTTAATGTATTCTTACAATAAATATTTTCGATTCAAACTGTCATTGAACCGGAAAGTGGCGCCGCTATCTCTTTCAAGGATTTTGTTTGTATTTTCAAAGCTGAAAAACCTCTGCCCGACATGTTCGCATTACATAAGATATTTTATCAGCAATGTACCAAAAATTAATCTGGCAATGGTTAATATAATTTAAATAAAGTATAAAAAACGAATACTAAATATGAATACACTATAATTTATTCTGAAAATACTTATATTTTTTTGAAGTGAAACTTCTGTATCGGGGTTGGAAAAAAAATTTGTGTAACATTTTTTCGTTACGCATCACATTTTTCCGTTACGCGCCATCTTTTTTGAAGTGAAACTTCTTTATCGACAGATGGGATAAAATTTTATAGCAATGTCAAAAAAATTTAACGTTTTTCTGTTACGCGCCATCTTTATTTTTGCTTAAACTTTATCTAATTCAGCTTAATTAGTCATACCTGTAAAGTTGAAATTAGTGAATCATTTTTCAAAAAAATATGTCATAAAGAAGTTTCACTTCTTACATGTATACACTAATACACACACACATTTTTTTTTTATTTTATGATTAACCTTTTATATATGCATATAAATGTTAATAACTTTGAATAATCTATTGTTTTCTATCCTTGGCTATAAAAACCTATTATAATTATTAAAAATATGATTTACTTCTTTTTATGAAGATAAGACATGTAAGACTGTGAAAAAGGACATTATATTTAATAAATTATACAGTATTCAGTCCTGCTGCTTTCAAATAAATCTTTTGTCGTAAAACCCACTCAAAAGCCTAAAACTGAATATTTTTCGGCCATCTATTTACTCGTATGTACCACATGTAGACAACTTCTGATGTGTCTACAAGGAGTTCTATTTCCAATGTTAATTATCGTAACACATCACAAAAAAGGTTTTTTTTTACTATAATATGAGCTTTATATAAAGTTATTTTTACAAATCTCATTTATATGACTGATATGACATACATATGTACATATAGTGCCCGGCAATAAATATTGCACATCGACCTTTGGAAAGAGACAATCGGCTAATTTCGGCTTCGTAGAGCATTATCTCTGTCGCACGAAATTTAAACAGTATGTTACCATACTGTTATAAGGAGCTGTTAAAACAAGTATAATTTGCTTCTATTGATAATTATTTTTATTCTTTGTATAAAAGCCACAAATTTTTCTATAAGTGGTGGCTTTAAGCTTATGCAACTATAGTTATTTATTTATTTATGTAGTTGTTTTTTTTTCTTTGGTGTTAATTCAAGTTGTGTAACTTGCGTGTGCGTGGTGATCTATAAAAAAACATTTTTTTTTCTTTTAGTGAATAAATTACTCATTTATAGGGTTTTCCTACGCTATATAGGATAAAATTTTAAATAAGAATGGTATAATTTCTCAATTTAAATTCCTATTTTAGTCCTATTTAAATGAGAAATTATCAGTGCTATGTAATATCATAAAAAGGTTAATAATATTAACAGCTAAAACGTTTTTAACCTTAAATCTCAGGAATAAAGTTCAATTACGATTGTTAAATTCTTGTACTCAGGGTCTTTTGTAACACCATAACAGAAAGTCATTGAAATGAAAATCCTTGTTGAAAAAAATACATTTGTACAAGTAAAACATTTATTTTAAACTAAATCTTAAGCTGTAGGCAATAAAGTTCATAACACATATTATCAACTTAGCGCTTACGCTATTGTTAAATGATAGATACACAATACTGGTGTGTTAGGTTATTTTCGTTACGGAATTTCTGGATTCGGTCTCCACGTTCAAGGCCCGCGATAGAAGCCATGCGATAGCATAACATGCTTACATTATGTTCACGTAATTAATTACATAGGAAAATTATAACTGTAAATAATAAAGACCATTATAGCTATTTTTGAAATGAGACATTGTAATAATAATAATTCTAATTCTCAGCTACTTCCATTACACCATCTGTGCTCTCAAAGAGGTCAATATCACTGTCACTATCAGCTGTATTTATCACTAGTCCATCAGTGTAATTGTCTAAACTGTGTTGAATGCTTCTATATTCATTTTCACATTTGATTGTATGATCGCAAACCTTTTTCCACTCTTCAGCGCCGATGTTTGATGTCGGCTGTCAGTGGTTTATTCTTGTTTAGTTTCATTTAGGAATTCATATAGTTATTTATATATTTTCTCCGTTTTGTTGAAAGAAAATATGACCTAATAGCAAGAGCAATGTCCTACATTATAAGGGGCTGTAAATCCCATTCTTTCCAGAATGAAAATTAAGTTCAAAACGTAACCTTCCATCGGTAAGTGATCCAACATGGTATTTTTTTTACGTTGTACTTCATTACAATATTACATTTATTGCAGGCTACTGTATTACAACGTCTCATTTTAAGAATGGGTATAATGGTTTTTATTATGTGCAGTTATAATTTTCCTAAATAATATTTTTTTTAAATAATAAAAAGCATGTTTCTTAAATTATATTACTCCCCAATTAAAATAACCACTTATAGAAAAAAAATGTTTTTATACATAAAATAAATATAATTAGAAAAGAAGAAAATTATACTTGTTTTAACAGCTCCTAATAGATACAGGAATGATTGTATTTCTTCCGACAGTGATAACGCTCTATGAAGCCGAAATTAGCCGATTGTCTCTTTCCAGAGGTCGATGTGCATTATTTATTGCTGGGTACTATACATGTACATGACAATAACATTTACAAACTCCAATAGAAGTGACGTGCCAACGATGGTTATATGTAACTCGTTTTAATTTAAATAATAGCTACGAATTATTAAGTGTTATTCATACATAATTTTATATTACATTGAAATCGTATTATAATTAGAACTATTTACATTTTTTATTGTTATCTATCATCATTATTATAAGTATACACTTATATTAATGATCTCATATTATGTTTATTATAAAATAAAGTCTAATTATAGTATATTTTAAGCTTAGTAGCAAGAAAGATAGAATTAGATTATTTATAAATATCAAGAAGATAGTCTAACAGAATTTGTACGTGTTTCAATTGATTAGTAGTAGTAGCAGCGAATTGGATCGTATCGCCTTTGTCAGGCGCTTGAGAAAATATTCGTAATAACGACTCGAATATTTCAAAAGAATGCATTTTTCCTACGTGCATTCTTTGTTTGGATTTTATAAATGAGATTTGAATTAAAGGAAACAATTTTTTCAAATTTCAACGCTTTAGCTTAATAAGAGACAAACATATATTTCAGCGTCATTTTCAATATTTCTATAAAAAAATATAAGTTTTATGAAATACAGATCAGTTAAAAGAAAAATAAACAATGTTTTCCAATAATTATTAAAACAACCACGAAATTGCGTTTTAAGGAACAAAAGGAAGGTCCGGGAGTGCTAACGCAATTTTAAATGAATATTGGTAGATGTTGTTGACGTTTAATAGAAAAAAATAGATAATGCCTTACCATGTGTGTCGCGTACCGACATTAGTACATAGAATAATTATATTAAGAGCTTAATTTTCTATTTTTTTATCATGCCTTCGAACAAATCTTAATATTGTTAATAATTACGATAAAGAATACAATAAAAATACGATAAAAAATTTTACTATTACATCTGCAATACTTTGACGATAACTCGACATATTAGCTACGCCGCAACGACTGGCATCTTTTGTTTCAAGGGGTTGATATAATGCGTAAAGGAACTAATTTCAAATTTATCTTCTTTAATAAGGTTCTATATTCTTTATAATTTCTAAATTTATGAGAACTGTTGTTTGTATCGTCAACGAATTTTATAACGTCGCTTAAGTAATCCCGTAGTCAAATATGGATCCGCATTGCAAGAACTTAATCAATAAAAAGCAGCTGAGTGAATCCAATTTTGCAATAACACGCTTCAAGTTCTTGTTCTCTTAATAATCTCAGACAATAATCTAGATTATACAAATCTTTTCTATTATTCAATATACACATATCACAATACATTCATACAACACACTTATACTAAATATATCCTAGTAGTTTATAAGTCCTCTCTTACACACTTCAAAATCTCAGGAAATTTAACTTCAAATAAGACGAATCTTTTATAAATATTCGATACATAATTTTGTATAAATTAGCTATTATGTACCGTCTTTTTTGTAACAATTGTTTAAACAAACTTAATATTTACTTTAGTAAAAGATAGTGTTATGATTTCTGGGTATTTCAATAAATAATTAACGATATTACATTACATATACATTTTCCGACCATTTAAAAAGAAACTGCTTTCGTTTTAAATTCTTACATTCATTTTAAAACAAAATGAACGTTCAAGCTTGTTAAAGACAATATAAAAATTCTTTTGCAATTTCATTTAAACAAAAAATACGAAACATTATAGCTAGAATTTTTTAACATTAAAGATCAGTTTTGCGGTCAAAAGCAGTGATTCCATTCCCCTTTTTTCCATTTAATGCAGACCCCTGAGTCTATTATACGAGCGCTGCTGGAGTAGATCTCGTTTCGTTTTTCCGCTTTTGCCCATATGCAATTACTTTGTCTGTGAAGTGACGTTTCACTGCGTCAGTTTTATAGTGAAAAATAAGAATTCATATTTGTAAAAGAAATCGGGATCATATAATATTTTAATAATAACCTAAATGTGATTACGTTAGTTAGATATTCTAAATTGTAATTAGTGTATATTATAATTAGCTTATCAATTATATGTATTATTAAATATCGTTTCTAAAATAAAATTATAAAATATTGTTTTATTGTCACAACATTTATTATCATCTTAATTTATTTAAGGTCTCGTATAATGCCATTTAATCAAATTTTAAGCAATTTTAAATTACTCTTTATTTCTTATTTCATAAGTTTTCATAAACTTCTCAAGCTTTTGCTTAAGACAAACTTTTGGAAATGTTTTTGAGTATTAGGCTAAAACATAATTTTTCTAAGATTTTTATTATTATGCTCTCCAATATTTAAAATGTCTCAGATGCCCCTCCAAATGATTCTGATCACGTGACTCGTTACGTCACGGCGTTCGCACCCCACTGCACTGTTACAATAATATCAATTGAGTTATTAATTATCGTTAAATTATCGTGATCTGCGATATAATTTAATTTGATAACACATTTATAACAATTTGCAGACATTTAATTTGATAACACATTTAAGTTGGTAGAATAATTTATCAAATGATAATTAACTTTTAACAAATGTTTTAATGACTTTTCGTATATACCGCGAGAATGTTTCCTGAAGCGGAAAATTAAGTATTTCCCTAATCTTTTTACTAACAAAAGATGAAAGAAATAAATGTGCTCAAGTTAACAAAGACAAGTTAATTAATAAACAGATAAGCATGACTTCATTTGTAGTAGGTTTTGCTGAACGTCTTTTGTCAACAAATAATAATTAGGTACATTTTAAATCTAATAATTTATTTAAAATATTTTAATTTTATGTTTGTAATTGACTACAAAAATGTAGAATTGTGTTAAATAGTGGTTATATTAACCCAACGAATACTATTGGATTTAACCTTTACCGAACCGAATATTCGGGCGAACTATTCAGTTTACCATTTTTTTGCTTGTTTGTCATAAACAGGTTCTAACACGTACGTACGTTATACCGAATTCTTACCAAATATTCGGCGAATCTCTACTAAAATACACCGTGAATAAATAAATAAATGGCATAAATATACAGAAAATAATCATTTTGTTGCTTTCATACAGACTCCGTATTTTATTATGGATTTGTTATCCATCCATGGATGATGATATACGATCCAATACGCTACATAGATTACTACGTAACATAATAGTTGCATCAATAGTCACTAATCAATGCTTATATAATTCACCCTTATGATTATCAAAGTTGAGATTGTTTGTGCTGCTTCGTTAGTCAACTTTTTGATTATACAATATAACATAAAGCAAAATAATAAAGAACAAATTATTTTCTTTAAAATCATAGTACTTCGAAGTTCTCAAAGTTTTAAAATAATTCTCACGGTTTTAAAATGTTTAAAAATCTCGTAGTTCTCTCAGTTTATAAAAAGAAGTCTTAGAAATGTTTATACTACTCTTTTATTGTTCTTAATTTAAATCTTACCACGTTTGTTAAAAGGTTCTAACGTAAATGAGCCAAGCTTTATACTTCTCGGGTAAAAACTTTGTTAACTTTAATACGAGTTTCTGCTTCAGTTCAGCTAAGTATTGTTTGTAATTGTTATTTATATAATAGCGGTGTGCTTAAATTCTACACAAATATTATTTTAGTGTTAAACTTTTCTTTTTCAATGGTTTTTAAGTTACAAAATGTATATATACACATAGATATAACCATCTACAACTAAAAATAATATTTATATGTACTTGGTCTAAACAATAGTTAGACTTTGCTTTACACATTTGGATTTTTAAAAAATTGCTTTAGAGACAAGTGCGGACGCGAAGTTAACCTTTTGTAAGTAATTAGTTTACCGAACTCAAAAAACTTTAGGAGAAAGATCTTTGTAACTTCCCTAGACTTAGACTAAAATGTTTGAGTATTTTTTAAGATATTTGCATACTTTTATAATGTCAATGAAGGTAAATTTTACTACGATCTATTTATATTCATTGCCTTAAATGATTTTTATATTTTGGTGCATTTTAATTTACTCTAATCCAAAGTTAAAATTCTTTAACATTTAAAAAAAAATGCAATTATTACTTATGGAATATTTACTCATAGCTGTACGTGTTTAAGATCTTGCAGCATTGAATTGAAAGTTGTTTAATGTGAAAATAAAGTTTTTAATACGTGACATGCACAGTGTTACCTCAATGAGATTCGGAGCCTGAGGCGGAAGCATAATAATGAACTAAGAAAAACTAAACTTCTCTGAGAAATAATAAAAGTAAAGTTTCTTCGACTTCAACTGACCAAGTTTATTATAGTTACAATATTAGTTTATAACAGAATTGTGTCTGATAATCTTAGAATAATACGATATTATTATAATACAAAGTTAATAAGTAATTTCTCAATTTTTTTCTCAGGCATTTATTAGTTGGTCGAGTGGTCGCAGGTCCTCGTGGTGCTCTCTGGGCAACAACGGTTATTGAGTTCCTTCGGGTTCTCCCGTTGGCTAATACCCGGCGCGGCGATGGTCTAATCAACGCGAAGCGCAACAGTGGCGTCGCACTCGGCAACGATCAATCCAGGCAACGTCCCGGACCGTCTCTCCTCCAAGCACTCTCACGAAAGTGTTTAGAGAGGTTCAGCTTGGTTGGAAAGGGATGGGTGCTCCTCTTTGCGGGGTGGTTCATATTTAACTAAATAGTACAAATATTTAACAACACACACACATTTATTTACCAATACACACACACAAGTAAAAAAACTTTACAATATACACACACAAATGCAAATATTTAGCAATACACACACATCTCTCCGTGGATCACGTTGGGGCATCGCGATGAGTGCGTAACCGATCCCGTGGTGTTCCATTATGACGGCGGCTACAACCGTCTGATTTAGTGAGTTGGAATCTCACATAACCACCTCCATTTTCTCCTGGATGGAGGTGTGTACCCATGATGGGTTTCCGAAGTGGAAATAACAAAAACGTGGTTGCATTGACCAAGTGGTAAGCACAGACGCTTAACATATGTGCAAGGGGGTTCGAGTTCGATTCCCGACAGGGACACGGGCATGTAAGTGATGAGCATAGATTTCTGTATTGGTAATTTATTAAATATATATAAAGTATATTTATTTTACATGAAACATTTTTATAATGGTAAGCTTAATGGTAATCAATAAAAATTGAGATAATAATGCCGATCTAGTGTTTAGGTAATTTTGGAATTTAAATATGTTTGTCAATTATACGACTAGACATATTAAGCAACTTTTGTACATTACTGTGTATAGAGCTTGGTGTTAGTTTTAAATATTGTCAAATATATTATAAGTTATAAGATTAAGTTGTAATAAAAAAAATAGCATTGAAATATATAAAAAAAAAAAATACAAACAGACATAAATTGTATTTTTTTAATTCTTTATTTTTTGTAAGGGCTTTTACATATTGATTTTTTTGTATAAGTTAACATAAATCAATTAACATAACACTGACAAAACATGCAAAAAATTGTGATCTGTGGTGGCAATAAAGCTTAGACTGACAAACTTAATTCATCATAAAAACTGCATTATTATATTTACAATAAAAACATGGATATATTGTATAAACAGCGACCAACCTGCAAATGCAATGTGAACTAAATAAATCTGCCATTTAACAGTTTATTTTATTTTAAAGCCTAGCATTTGAATGTATTCTATTTGCGATAACACTTTAATAGTTTCAATTTAGTTTTACGCTTTATTTAACATTTTAGAAATCTCTTATGTATTAAACAACATGACTTTATTATTACCAAATTGACTGATCTTTATATTATGATACTTAAAAGTATACCAAAACTTATCAGCGCTCAGTAGTAGCTCATTAGTTCGATACCATCTTTGTGCAGATATTCTCGGGACATGGATGCTTTGGGGGTATCTGTTCAAGGTAGCCGGGAGAGATGCGACTCCCTGATGTTACTACTGTGACGGGCAGCGGAACTCGGTTCATCACACCCTAGCGTGCGGCAAGGGAACATGGGACATTGAGGCCGTTTGGGTCTCCGAAATGCATCTTAAATCAGTTTTAAAGTCAATATGATGCAAAACATTATTTTTTGTCAAGCAGTCAATATTAATAGTTTTTTTAAGAAGTTATCAATAGATATTTAGGTTGCCATAAACTAATTCAATAGATTTATAAGGTTATGAATATCTTTTCAATGATTATAGAGGAATTATGACATATTTGATTTAAATAATAACACGAACAGGTCTCGAATCTAAAACCTACGAGAATGCATCTAATAATAATTAATTACAAAATTTAAAATATTATGCTAGATTATTCTTCTAAAACACAAAATGCGCTATGTACATTAATTTTGCATCGTTGTTTAGATTTATTATTACCAAAATTTATTCAAGAAATCTTTGAAAAAAATTATATGTATTTTGGTAAAGAACATAATTCCAAAACATTATTTTGCACTCTTATATATATATTTTTAATTTTGTGGAAAACAAATGCAACAAACATTTACCTCTTTTCATTCATTAGCATTCATAGCATTCACTTTAAAACAAATTAACTCAGTACCTTGTCAAGGAGAGAACGGCAAATTTGTTTTTCAATTTCATTTGAACTAGATAAAATCCAGAGCATCATAGCAAGAATTTTTCAGCATGAAAGGTCAGATTTGCGGTCAAAGGTAATGATTCTATTTTCTTCAAAGTGCTCTCATAAGTGGTGGTCATATTAATTAAATGCCCCTGAGCTCATTTTAGGGACTCTCCTAGAGTGAAACCCGTTTTGTTTTTTTCTGCTTCCGTTTATAGGAAAGCATACGCAATTAGTTTTTAGAACGAAGTTTAATTATGTCAGTTTGAGAGTTAATGAAGTACTCCAAGAAAAAAATATACAACATCATAAACAGATGGCCTTAAATATGGATTTCCATACTATCTTGAAAAAATACATGATGTAAGTCTTATATTATTTTGTCTACTTTAATATAAAAATTAATACGTTAATATTAAATAAAACATAGACACAACAATTTAGAATAATAATGATCAGATTGTTAATTATAAACCAATCAGAAACTGGAGTTAAAAACATTAAACACATCAAAAAGCAGTTGCAAGATTTTTTTTTACATACTAGCGTGGTGGTAGGTCGATACCAATATGTGATCATTTATGGAATAAATATTTAAATAAAATTTTTCAAAAAAAACATATTCACAAATTTAATACCGGAGTATGTTATAAGTATAACAAATGTGACAACTATTGCGTTTAGTCATACATATTTTGATTGACTTTTTCGTTTAACATTTACAGTTTCATTTAAATTCTGAAGTTCAATCATTTCAAATATGAAAAAAATATATTTAAAAGGAGAGAAAAAAAAATGTTAAATAACATTTATATATGCAGATTTTAAAGCTTATACATGAATATAAACCTTGTAGGGTTTTCTTAGTCAGATATAACTAGAATAGTAGGTCAAACGAAAAAGGGATAATAAAGTCTAATAAATGAAAAAATATACAAAAAAATGTAGTGTCCCGTTTATCAAATTATTTAAAACGGCTACCAAAATACGGCTTTAATACAAAACGTAAAATTAAGTAACCTTTGTTGTGTTTAAATAATATTAAGCTGTAAGTAATACCTAAAAGTAAAGTCATCAAATTATCTTAATATTTTTTTTCAAAACGAAGACAAAAAAATTAAATTGAATTTAAATTGTGTAAGTATTTTTGTTTTAGATTAAAGTATTGTGTTTTGATAAAATGTCTCATAGACTATAATATAAAAAAATGAAAAATTTACAATTTTAAAAGGATTGTTGCTTTTTACCTATCACGTGTTACGTTTTGGGTTTTAATTATAATTAAAGTTTGGATTAATACCTCTATTTAGTTTAGATTTTTATTCTAATACTAATTAATAATCTTCACTTATTTATATATAGACAAAATTATTGAAGAAGCCCTTAAATTTTTTTATCAAGTTTTTTAACAAGTTATTTCTTTGTTGTAAGATGCGTTCATGCCACTTATCGTCTGTAGTTATCCTTTTTTTATCGTTATTAGAATATTTAATATATATTTTATATTTAATTTATATTAGAATATTTAATATATATATTATACAATGTACAATTACAGAAATTTTAACCGAAATTTTATATGGATTTCCTTAGGAATAATTTTTCAGAAGATTTTTTTTTTATACAGATGTGTTTTAAACTGTTTTAAGCCACGTTTATTTTACAAAACCTTTCTTAAAATCTTACGGAAGTTTTCTTAATGAAAATGTATTTCCTTACTGTTATTGCGAACATTAGACCAAATAAACAAAAGTACCTTAGTAGGTTAACGGTGACGAAATAATTATAAAGAGATGAGACTAGCACCTTTTTAAGAAAATTGTTGACTTTATCTCATTATCATTAAATTAACTTACAAAACAAATTGCAAAAATAATATTAGAAATAGTTATGTATTTCTCTGAACTACGAAAATATACTAGCTATATTGTTTGGAAATTTCTATAAACATGTATAGCTATGGGAAACTTATACGAATATTAAATAGATAGCTAATGCAGGCATTCATAGCTCGTAGCTATATCTACGAGATGGTTTCTCAGAGGTTGAAGGATATATTCCATAGCTTATTTATATTTATTTAATACCTATATTTCTAAATTTAAACATAATAAAGAATGCTATTGCCATTGAGCCGCATCCTCTTATGAATCATAATGTGGATATTTTTTAATATATTCGTAAGGATAAAGAAACAGTTGTTATGAGCAATTAAAAGCTGTTTATACTTGACTCAAGACTTTTATGTTACTACAAGAAATATATCATTAATAAGGAGAAGCTTCGGCAATCGGTATGTTTTATTCAGATTACTCGTATCGATAATCTCGAGCTGTAAGAAGAAATTAAATGATAATATCATAATTCTTTCAAATTAACAAATGTTGAAATTCATTCAGACTATTCCATATAGTCAATTATTCTAAAAACAAGACAATACAATAAATGTTGATTGAATATTTCCATTCCAAATAGTTTTTGTTAGTTCAGAGTAAAATGGAAAACAATATTAATCATTCAAATGTTAATAATTATTAGAAGGACTATAATGAAACTCAATCCCTATTCTAAACACGTACTGTAAGTTGTTTGACCTCAATCGGCTTCACTCTCATGAAATTGAAGGATCATTGTCGTCCGATCAATTATTTATATTTGAGGATGCAATGTGTTCAAATTTAGTTTTAGATTAATAACCTGCTTAATCTTCTTAATATTTATTATCATAGTTTTGTTTAGATTTTTATATAAATAAATTAACGAACGAAAAATTTATGCAACTACTATGAGATTAAGAATGACCACTTCTAAAAGTTTATTGTTTATAAAGAATTATAAAGGTTTATAAAGGATTTATTGTAAACATTGTAAAAATTAATAAAAGTCCAAATCAAACCTACAGATTTATATAGTTATTACTTAAACTCTTTTTAGCAGACAATAGGATACTTAATATGCCATCATTAAAACATAGAACTTTGTTAACTTTGTAATATATTTTCTTTAAATAAAATGTCTCGGCATTTCCATTTTGATAAAGATGAATAAAACTATGGAGTAAAATTACTGAATGGATAAACTTGATTTTTATCACTGCTTTTATAAGAATTTTATTATTATGATTAATTATTAACTTATTATTACTACTTAATTCATTTTTATTTTTTTTTTCTTTTTTATTATAAATATTAACAAGAGACATAGACATAGAGACATAGTGCTAGTGATTTCATATTTATATTTATGAAGCCAGGCAGGTGCACTCCAATTTACTTCAGAGGCCCCCGAGAACCGGTAACTACTATTGGCTACAGTAATATATCACAACTGTTTGATTTGTTTAACTGAGCTCTGCACATATATTGTACTAAAACCATATGGACGTAGGCGATATAGTTATAAATGTGTTATTGGACTTTTGATTTATATTACGTGAGGTCTATGTTAGTATTGTATGGTTGTTAATAAATTAATAGAATTATGTGCTTTCTTAACTAAGATTAACAAATGAGAGCTACTTTATAAATATGTATCTATTAAAAAATAACACGTCTTTTTCAACATAGAAAGGTAGGTTACTCAAGGTGGTTTAGATGAAGTACATAAATACAAAGGAAAATAAATTAAAAAATTAAAAAAAAAACCCCGAAATAAAAAGATCTCTAAAAAGAATAAAAATAATATTATTAGGTTAGTGGGTTCATTATTGTACTAAATGAACTTAAGGAAACACAAATTTTAAGTGCTTGCTACAAATTTAACTTGCTTAAGTATTGATAGAAATATTAAATAAGAAGCTTTTACCAGCACCAATAAAACCTCAATATCTTGGAGACGACTGTTCCTATTTCCACCAAACATAGCTAAGAACTATCTCGACAAACCAGGCTTTCGATTAAAAAAACCGCAATCAAATCCGTCCACGCGCTTTGTTGCTACATTGCCACAGACAGACACACATCTGTGTGTCTACCAAGCATAAGCAATTATTATGCAAAGAGAAAGTAATAATATAATGATTAATTTATTATAATAATTGGAATATAAAATGTTATGTTATTAAAAATGCATACAAAAATATTGTATGCATTTTCGTTCCATATTTTAATTTATTCTCAAATAATAATAAAAAAGTTCTATATTTCATCTTGTTTTAAATCAGTTAAATAAATTTGTATTTTTTTGTTTCAACAACTTTATTTCCTTAAAATTTCTTTTTACATATTTTCCAAGGAGATTCGTTTTTCTGATTCAGTAAATTAGTACATTTCTTTCTCAGGGAACTTTGAAGTGAAAATGTTTCGGTGTCTCTAATTTGATTTAAATCTTTTCTTTTTGATGCAAATTTTGTGATTTGATTCTATTTTATGAATAGGTATATACACCATTCACTAAATAGAATGCCAATATGGAAGACAATTTATGTTTGACAAAAAATATACATTTTGACTATTTGTATTGTTTTAAGCAACCAGCTCCGACATACGTTGTCTCTACCCAAAACAGTGGATAATTTTGAACTAAGGCTCACTAAACGTGCAGGACGGAACGGAACTACTCCTCTACAGATTTATCACATGTATAGAAGATTTGCTGGATACCTTTAACGTGATTGACATAAATTGACATAACTTTTTTATTTCTTAACCGATTTAAATGTTATAGGAAAAAAAGCCGTGTTATGAAGGCCAAAAGGTTTTTACACTTACTTACTCAGATAAAGTACTTTATTAGGGATAGCTGCTGCCCGTGACTGCGTCCACGTAGACTGTAAAAATATATTTATATGGCTTATGATCGTAGTCATAAAGAATCACGGGCAACAGCTAGTGATAATATAAATCCCTTCATCATAGTATTATAAGTGATTGTAAATCATTTTAACTCTAAATGTTAAGGTTTATTAATATTCGTATATATGAAACCTACCTATCTACCTACCCATATAAATAAGTGTTGAATCATGTTAGTGTTAAATAGTGTTGACCATTTAATAAAGGAAGAAATAAAAATGCAAGTAACTTAACAAGGCAAATAAAGAAATTACGATATCTAATCGTATAGTCTAAGTCCTCAATGATTAACTTCGTAATAAATACACTATCAACGTACGTACAACGGTCCCTCGAAGCAACGAATTCAATAAGTATATAATAATATTATTTTATTCTTTTTATCGCTCTTTTTGTATCGGGGGTTTTTTTATGTATAGATGTGTTTTATCTCATGCTCATGTCACTGCCCATGTCACTCATAATATATTGATTTTTATCGTATGGTAATCATAGAATTTGTATAATATCTTTATGATGGTAATAGTGTATTTTCTTCCTGGAAAATATCAGTTTGTCAGCTCTACCCAGGCCCTGATTAACCCTTAGGCTAATTAGGCTGCAGCCTAGGGCGCGAATATCGGGGGGGGGGCGCGATGAAATCGTATCTTCGCAGGCACTATAAATCTAGTTTAATTACATATACCCTACATATTTCAACTAAACCGAGAAAAAAAACTAAACTAAATGCGCTGTAAACTGTCAAAGCTTGGGAGTGCCTGATTTTAACAATAAATTTTGAAATTTAAAAAGGCGCGCGAATAGTTACACTTACTGGCTAGTCACTCGAATCGGTCAGTGGCGAGTGATTGAGCTGGCAACAGCGCTGTTTGCCGCGCACGATGAAACACATCAACAACACGCGGGGAATCCCCGGTGGTTAAAATTTTAAAGTTTATAGCAGGTATACTTAGTTGGTATGCCGTGCTTCATTTATTTGTGTGATCTCTTTTATTAATCGTCGCTCATCTCTCGTTTTTGTTAATTGATATTTATTGTCCTTTCGTTAGTGATTGTGTTTTTTTAAGACCATGAGTAGTAACGAGAGTAGTTCGAAAGTAAAAAAGCCAAGTGGAGCAGAATACAGAAAAAAAGCAAAAGATAAGAAAATAGAAAACATTTTAAAACATACTCGTAAACTAGAAACATTTTTTACGAGCTCTGTAGAAAGGAACGAAACGGTGACGAATACTGCACTATCGCCAAAATTTTCTTACCCTGGTCCCTCTACCTCGGTTTCTTCATTCTTCGTTTTTCCATCTAACACTAGCCCTATAGTAGCGACGCCAACGATCTACAATGAAGACGTAATTATAATAGAAGAAAAGCCGTTTTTTCCGTCAAATGACCCTGCAGTGTGGCAAGTAAACGATAAATTACGAGATTATATTGTTAATAAAGGATTGCAATAAAACGAAGAATTAGATTTTTCTAGATCGGAAAGACAGTATAAAAATCAAAAAAGATTTCTATCTAAAAATATGTTTGAGATGAAGCTTGTTAATGGCGAAATTGTGAAGAGAAGCTGGTTAGTATACTCAGAATCCACAGGTCGCGTGTTTTGTGGTGCTTGCAAATTATATGGAGGAACATCCGTATTTGCCAAAAGTGGATTTAATGACTGGAAAAATTCTAACTGATCACGACAATTCTCCGGATCATCGTAAATGTTTGGGACAATATGTATGTAGAGGAAAACTTTTACAACGATTGGATACGCAAATAGTCAAACAATATAATGAAGAAATAACTTATTGGCGAAATGTATTACTACGTGTAATAGAAACAATTAAGTTTTTAGCTTCTCGTGGGCTTCCATTTCACGGTCAAAATGAAATTATTGGATCAGCACTAAACGGAAATTTTCTTGGTTGTATTGAGCTTATATCTAAATTTGATCCTTTCATGGCTGAACATTTGGTGAGATTTGGACAAAAAGGCAGAGGTTCTCCATCGTACTTGTCATCCTTCATAACTGATGAACTTATTTTAATTCTCGCTGATGAAGTTTTACTTTCGATTAAAGGAGAAATAAAAAAAAGCAAAATATTTTTCGATTAGCATTGATTCCTCTCCAGATATTTCACACACCGATCAGTTGACATTTATTATTCGTTATATTTTACCTAACGGAGAACCTGTTGAACGCTTTATTACATTTTTACCCAATTGCGGTCATAAAGGTGAAGACATTGAGAAGGCTGTTCTTGCAACAATTGATAACACTTTGGAACTGGATATAAAAGACTGTCGTGGCCAAATTATGATAATGCTAACAATAGTTCTGGTCAATACAAAGGTCTTCAGTCAAGAATTAAAGCTGTAAATCCTCTGGCTACTTTTGTTCCTTGTGCAGCGCATTCTCTCCATCTCGTGGGATCGGCTGCCGCGGAAAGTAGTGATGAGTCAGCTGCTTTTTTTACACTGGAACAACAACTATACAATTTTTTTTCTGGATCTTCAAGCAGATGGCAAATTTTATTATCTAAATTTGATGAAGAATCGACGACACTAAAAAATCTATCAAAAACTCGTTGGAGTGCGCGAGCAGATGCAAGTAAAGCCTTATACAGTTCATACAAACAAGTTCTGGAAGCATTTAACTCTATTTGCGAAGATGTGAATCAATGTAAAAAGACCAAAATAGAAGCAAAAGCAATATTAGAAAAAATTAAAACTTTAGAATTTACAATAATGTTGTGCTTTTGGAACTCTGTGCTCGTAAAATTTCAAATCGTTAGTGTACAGCTACAAGCAAGTTTCGTTGATTTATCTAATGTTGTTACTCTTTATGAGACATTACATGCTTACCTTGATACGTTGCGTGACGAAAAAGAGTTCGAAAATTTTGAATCAGAGGCAATCAAGAGATGCGAAGTGACCACATACAAAAAAGATATAAGAAGAAGAAAGAAACCAAAATTTCATTTTGATGAATTAAAGACTGGACACATTGAGTTAGAAGGGAGACGATCTTTCATCATTGATAATTATTATGCAGCGATTGATTGTCTTAAAGTGCACTTACAAAACCGGCAAATTATTTATAATACAGTAAACACAAAGTTTGGTTTTTTATGGAAATTGCGTGAACTAGATGACAGTGAATTTATTAGAAGCAAAGCAAACGAGTTAAAGCAACTATATGCCACTGATTTAGAAGAAACTTTTGAAGAAGAATGCGTCCATTTGGCGCAGTTTTTAAAATCTGACATCGAGGCCGAGGATTCTACTTCTGCGAGAACACCTAAGGGTTTGTTGCAGTTAATAAAAAGTTTTAATATTTCATGCATGTTCCCGAATGTGGAGATAATATTAAGATTTTTTTTGACAATGAGTGTTACCAACTGCAGCGGCGAAAGGTCATTTTCTGCACTTAAAAGAGTAAAAAATTACTTGCGCTCCACGCTTTGCCAGCAAAAACTGACAGCGCTCTCGCTAATGAACATAGAAAGTGATTTTTTACAAACTATTAAATTAGAAAAAATTGTAGAAAGATTTGCAAACTCTAAAGCTCGAAAAAAGACTTTTTTATAAGCTTATAATAATTACTATAATTTTCAAATAAATCACTAATCAGTTGCAAAAATGTTTCACTTGTATGATGTCTCCCTCTCTTCTTTTTTTACATAAAACAACAGAAGTATAAATATTTAAAAAATACTTGAAAGTCGAAGCAACTTCACATACTAGATGACCACGTTCATGCATCGCCGCAACGCAACAACTAAGTTGTCTTCATAAACTAAGCCAATACAAGTAATGCGGTCTAAACCGACATGGATTTGGTTTTCTACAAGGTAGCCTGCAGTCACGTGTCATGATTTTGGTCAAATAATGCATGAAGTGCTTTGACTTTATGGACAGTCAGCTAATAAAATGGTTTGCCACCAAAGGGTTTGTTGAATGTCGTGCAGATTAAAAGACAACGTCAGTTTCGTTTGCAGATCGATCTGATAACTTTTATAGGTACTATGACTACTAATCATTTTATCTTTTATACAAACAAAGACAAAAGTAAGTTATATACTACTGTTGCCGACCGTAACACACGTGACGGGGGCGCGTCCTGATTATTAGCCTAGGGCGGTCAGAACTCTTGATCAGCCGCTGGCTCTACCAGTTTGGTAGTTCAATAATTTTTAACTTTTGACAAAATAAATGACAACCTTTGGAATTTTGAAAGCAACGACAATAAATAACTAATTTGGTGAATACTATGTAAGAATAGTAATTTATTTCCTAGAACTAAGAATTTTCCACGTTTACATTTGCATCATTTATTCACACAATTGCAATTTAAATCCATTTTATCATAAAAAGTTTATGACTATTAAAATAAATTACGACTAGCGAGTCAGCTTCTTGAATGCTCTTCCCCATTAGAAGCTTGGCCTTCAAAGCTTCATTTTAATCACAGAAATGGCTTTAAGCAAATTACATAATCGTTAAGATAACATTTATTTTAATATATTATTACCATATTTAATCGTTGAGAAGAAATAATAAATAAAATATTGTAGTAATTATAACAGCTCTTAAAACTAAATTGAGATAAATATGTTTTAGTTTTGTTTTACGATTCATAAATATCATTTTAATTCAAAGTTATAAAATAAATTACCTTACATAAGTAAAACAACATCTCTAATAATAATACATCCCACTTTAATACATTTTAATTCTTAATCGTTTGCTCTTATGATTCAATAAAATACGTTGCTTGCTGATAAGTAACTGTTTATGTAAGATACAAATAAAACCTTATCTTTACTAATAACACAGGCAAAATAAACTCAGGAAGTAGCTTTTTAAGAGGAGTCTAGATATATTTAAGTTATACAGCTCCCGGTGTTTTCGAAAATTATATTTTTATGCGTATTAAAACAATATCAACATCAAGTTTCCATTAGTTTAGCATATTTTTCAGAACATGAAATTGAAATCAGCGAATAACAAATGCAACCAAATCTTACTAGCTTACATACAGTTAATATTGAGGCACTTATAAACTATATTGTACCTTAGTCAAAATCTTTTTACATCTTTTAGGCTTTTTACATCGATTTCCTGTAGAGAACTATTAAGAAATCGATTAAAAGGGTTTGTTTTACCTTTCCTATTACTAAGGAATTAATGACCTTTTGTTTTTTTTATATATAAAAAGTCCGAGATTCCGTTTCCTAATACAAATATTCTGACGGTGACAGATGCTTTCGTTTATGGAAATATCCAGAAATACATTTATATGTATCTGAGTATGTACATATATATGTTAATAATATATTACCATTTCAACTATTTCCTTCAATGCTTTTAGTTTATTCTATATAAATTAATGACTACTAATATAGAATTAAAATTAACTTTTATTTTATTAAATTCTATTTAAATAGTTTGGTAGGAAACAAAATATATAACTTTAGAATGCACATCATAAATATTCACCTTAAATAATGTCCAACAACTCATCGACAGACTATACACTATACAGTATGAGTTCGTTAATAGATCAGTTTTAATTTTAAGTAATTCTTGAAATAATATTATTATGTCATATAACGGAAATAATATTTATTATGAAAATCAGGAAACACACATATAAACTAATATGAAATGATAAATTATTTGAAATCTTCATCTCTCGCATATAATTTATTTTAAGTATCAGTAGCTATCACTCTTTGCTGACAACTCTCAACTCTCTTGAACATGGTATTTGTATCAAAGTTCGATTGCATTTAGACAAAATGTACTTATTTCTAAGCATCAAAGGAGGACTTCCTTCTTTGAAAAGATTTTCAGTGAAATACTCTTATTTGAAGCTAGCTAGCTAGCTAGCCCTAATTAATCTAGTTTCTACAGAAGAAAAACCCAACTTAATTAATTGATAAAAAAAATATTATTTAAATTATTATTTTGTTTATCTTGATAACATTTACAATGTATGAACATTTAAGACCTTTCACAAATGATAGTATTAATAATATCGTATAAGTAACAATTAAAAACTACTCTTAATACGGGACAACGATTTTAGTTTAAATAAAATGAGTAAAGCAGAATTGTTGTTTTAAAAAATAGTATACTGTATAACATTTCCCACGCCTGCCGAGATATATAGGATTTGAAATTGGTATTTCTATATATTAGAAAAGATACGAAATAATGTTCATTACTAACGAAAATATAATGATTTGAATGATACTCCAACTTGTATATAGTTCAGTATTGTATTTATAGAGTACCGCATGATTTATCGGCAGTCAATGGTCTGCGGTCACGTAATGAATGCTTTAATTCTTGACCCAAATGTTGCCAAATTACTCTCACATCAGTCAATTCTACTATCGACCACATAGATTATTGTTTTTATTACTTCCAATGCTGCCTTGAGGTATGTGATGGTATTTAGAGATCTAAGTAAAAGAAAACAATTAAGTCATTTAAATATATGACTTACTATACTCACTTAAATTAACATGTATATATTTTTTTACTTTTATAAGCTTTTAAGTTATAACTGCTATATGATGAAATGTTTCAACGCTACAGATTTTTCTTAAAGTCGCATACTTAACTGAAATTAATTATTTTTATTTTTATCTTCTTTTGTTTCCACATTTTCATATTTTTTAACAAAATATAATGATCTGTATGATAGAGCAACGCAAAGAAATGGAGCATTAAAAAATATATAAAAAAAGTTTATTCAATTCAAAAGCTTACTACATAAATATATTGTGGTTGAGTCTTCCCAGTGAGTAGTCACAGATACTTGTTTGGGGAATGGCTCGTTAATTTCCTGTACAATAAAGATTCAAAGTATTAACATTTAGTGGTTACATATTAAGAAAACTAAATTAAAAGAAAATTAAAACCCTATTTAATTATTTACATTGCTTCACTTGTCGAGTTTATTTTCATGTGTGTGTGTGGGTGCGCATGAGCGTGAGCGTGTGCGTGTGTCTGTGCGTGTGCGTGGGTGATTGTGTATATTTTTACAAGATTGTGCGCGTATGTTGTGTATAATATGGTTGCCGAGCAATACCAATTGCATGCCCAACGAAATAAGACGGCTACTTCTTGGGTTCTGATTATCAAAAATTACTGTCCACACGCAGTCTTGTCCCCGTATATCCGTTTCAGCAACCTAACTATGTGATGAAGAAGGATTAAGAGGTGAAGCTTGAATTATTAGACACCCTTCTATATAGAAGGGTCTCTAATATATAAATCAAACTGTATAAAATAAATTTAATAAGAATATATATTCTTAAACTGATTAAACGTGATTCATATATATCGGCGCAAAGGCTTTATAAAACAAAATCATGATCGTCGAAAGAGGAACATTGGATTATAATTTATTAGATTTACTAGTTATTGCTTGTAACAGAATCAATATATAGTAAGAAGTGATCAAAATACATTGTTAAAACAACAATTATGATGTTACTAGACTTGGTTATGTCAGTCGTCATTTTAGTATAAATACGGGCGATCGACAGTCCGAGAGTTAGTCTTGCTTAAGTCGTCGGACTGTGCGGATCTCTATAAGGATACTGTTATGCTGTCCGTTGAATAAACGAAGCTATAATTGTTTATGTAGTTTTATTTGGAAAACGTCATTATGAACCACCATCACGACGACTACAATACAGTGACGGCAGCAATGCTGACGTCACACCTTTTAAAAACACTTACGGAGGTCTCCACTCCGTTATATACATATTTACTTTGTCTCGATCAAGGATATGTCTGAAAACAAACAAATAATTCCAGAAGATATGATAAATTATTTAAATCTAGTGAGTGTGATATATAGCAGAGCCTCTGCAACGCTCGATAAACGATCTCATCTATCATGAAGATACGACCCGCAGTATATTTGCGTTAAACTTGAAATAACGAAAAAAAGTTAAGTTCTATTTTTTGTTATTTCAATAAATATGTGAAATTACATTAAGCATTATATTTTACAACATATCAATTTAAATACTAATCGATGTTCGATAAAATTGTTTAGGAAAACCCAAAATAATATATCATTAAACCAAAACGAATCAAAACATTAAATAAAATAATAATTAATTGGACCTAGTAAATATATAACGGGTAGCGAGAATGGCCGGCTGAATCTTCCGGTTCCATTTGTATCGTAGCTAGGCGTAGGTAGTCGGCTGAGGAGATTAAAATGTCACACTTCAGTACAAAATATAATCTGTACCGTATATTACAATAATTACACATTCTACATCTGATAACTCGGTGTTACGTCAGAGTAAATGACAAATGACAGCTGACGTTTAATAATCAGTCTGTGGTAACAATCACAGTACACTTCACTCTCTAGAATTGGTATGAGCCGTCATATATTTTATTTTATGAAACGAAAAAGTAAATACTTGTCTTAGATTTTCATTGTTGGCATTAAACAAATACGATAGTCTTATAAAGGAATGTAAAAAGGAAAGTCGGTGGTGATTGTAAAATTGTTATATTAAGATACAATTTTCATACCGAAGAAGACAAGAATAATAAAATATAGGTGAATAAAATGATGACATGTTTTATTCATGAATGAAATGAAATACAGTTATATAATATTTATTAAACTGTATAAAACTGTAAATATTGTAGGTATATGCAATTGATTTGGCGGTAAAAAATTGCTTATAAAAACGAAATACATATAAAATTAAGTTATAATTGATTTTCTTTCATAATTGAATTATAAAAAACTCACTGTCTTCCCGTTTTTGTCATGAAACAGGAGGTACCTCGATAAAATGTATTATATTTTATACCAAACAATCTCACGAAAACCGCAACATGGCAAATGGCGTTAAAGTACATTAACCTCAAGTTCATCAACCACCTGCCTTTATCCCAGTCATTTTGGGGTACGCACAGTATGTTAATTTTCACATGCAATCTATTTGGTAAAAGGACCGGTCGCCTTTCTGACGCCAATTTTCCTTAGTATAGAAACTCGTATTTTTCAGCTTCAGAAGTCGTTATGAAAGAAAAACACATGTTATTTATCTGCCTATACATAGTTATTTAAAAAAACTCATATTGACATCAAATCTTAAGATTTTACTTTAATCAAACTATTACTGATCTATTGATATATTATATAGCAAAGATTATTTTAGCGCAAACGATTACTCGACTAGCAGTACTCGAGTCCCAAACCAAGTGTTTTAGAATTTTTATTAAAAACCTATTAAACTTAAGTAAACCTACCAAAGTAGATATAAATACTCAACTACAAACGGTATTCCCGGAGTCTGAAATTTGATAGTTTTATTTGATGATTTGATTGGATCTAACCTAACTCAATTTCACAGGAGCAATGCGGTGTGCTCGAAGGTTTGATTTGTTTTACTTTCGAAAAGGTCAGGTGCTAACATGACATGCCTGTGTCTATTGTTAGAATATAATAACTCAACTATAAAAGAAAAACAGTTACGAAATCGCTGGTAGCACGGTGATGTACAACTACCATTAATTTTATAGTTGAATATATTGAATACAACTACACAAAATCCTAATAATAATTAAAAATATGAAATACTTTTTATTGCAAAAAAAACTAAAATCCATAAGCAAGAACAAAAACAATTCGACAATACCTTATATCTGAGTGAAGGAATTACTCTGCCGAGCTACTGCAGACCTACAGTGTTAGTAACACTGATGGATCTATTAATCTCGTTATAATCATTTCTGGAATAAAATAGTACGTTTTAATTTCCACCCTATTTATTTTCTGACTTCAAAAAGAGTGAAAAATAAGAAAAATATTATTATAATAATTTTATAGCAGCCTAACTTGCAATATTTTAAAAATGAAGTACACACAAGTACACGAGCATTTTTAAGGTTCGAATAAAGCAACAATTATGGTTAGACTAAAGCTAGTAAAATTGAATTTGCTCTGTTTGAGGTTTTTTTAAAAGTTATTCTGAAAATCGAACTGCATAAGCAAACTTATAAATAAATATAAATTTGGAGTTAGCCTGTCGTAAAATAGACTCACAGGCTTGAATTTAATTAAGACCATTGCTACGTCAGGTTAATTACCTTTACTTTAAACTAGGTTTGAAATGGAATAACTCAGTTTTAGCGAAAAGCTGTTTCATGCTTAAAGGTTCTGATGGAGTAGGAAACGTAAATAATAAGACTAAACTGCCTATTCTTTTTCTCTATGAGAATATTATGATGTAGTTTTGGGAACTCAATATAATTGTTGATCAAGTAGTCGAACAGTAGAAATATCTCTGAAACGTTGTAACGCTGATCGTTTAAAAAAACAAAGCCTTAATTTATAATAAATTAAGAATTTAATTAGTTGTCAATTCTATTTTGAAAATGAGATAATGAACTACCATCACGAAAACTATGACAGGGACTGCAGCAAAACTAACGTTATCTTTTTTAAAAACA
Source organism: Napeogenes inachia (assembly GCA_959347355.1). Taxonomy (NCBI): domain Eukaryota; kingdom Metazoa; phylum Arthropoda; class Insecta; order Lepidoptera; family Nymphalidae; genus Napeogenes; species Napeogenes inachia. Next base: position 8,407,718 of record OY365797.1, read on the forward strand.
GTACTGAAGTTCTTTTCTCGGACATATTATAAATATAAACAAATGTATATCCTCACTTTCCTAGGACTCTTTTCCATTAATTCACAAACACATCATTTAATTTTGTTTACGTAAAATAGTGTATTTAAAAGACCATTGTGTCTAAAAAATACTGCATACTGATTTGTTTTTGGATTTAAATCATATATGATTTATTGATTAAAGTCGGTGCCTAAATGATAATAACATGAATACTGTTTACAAATCACTAAAATATTTGATATTATGTAATAACAGCTTGAACTCATAAAAAATACAGAGAACTAAGAAGTCGACATATAAAAATAATTGCTTCATGTAAAATTACTTTGGTATACAATATCTACATATTGTTTCTAGTATATATGATATACCTTGCTAATATATCTGAGCCAAGACTTAAGATACGCTCAAAGGCTTAATCATCTGGTACTACTATAGCATAGATGTTTCTGTAGAGGAAGCCACGTAATCATTCCGACCCGCTTGTCGTCTATATTGTGCCGCGTTAGACCGTGAAACGACTCACATCTCACTTTCGTTGAGCTGAAAGAGTTGAAACCTTAGGCTAAAAAAAATAATAACTCTCTCTATTCCATAATTAATACATTAAATCTATAGGAATATTTCAAAGCACAATATTTAGTAATTGTTTTATATTAGCCACTATTTAAATATTTTATTAATAATATTCATCCGAATAAAATAGTACGTAAAAGTTACAAATATTATTTTAAAGAAAATAACCACTTACGACACTTAAAACTGCTACATTATTTTAAAATAAAATAAATACTTTTTATAATTTTTACTAAAAATGTTGTACAACAATATCATGATTAAAACAAAAGATATAATCTTAATCATTACATTGTAATATGATAAACGAAATAAATAAGGGTTGTTTGACAGCATTGATTGTAGTTTATCCTTAAAGATCAACCTTATCTATTTGTTTTGAGAGAACATTTCTTTTTTATAGATAATAGATAAAGCAAGAACGTATGTGTTCATCATTCATCGAAGTTTTTTGTTTTATGTTTAAATTTGTTTCGATGATTGCAGATTTATTATATTTTTTCTGTTTTTTTTTTCTTATCAGCGGGTTTTAATATCAGGTTTAATATAAAGAAGACCTATCAAATCTACTTTTAGCAAATATTTTGCAGGAAGTCCCAAATAAAGAAGATATTGTAAAAATTGTGAAATTTTAATTTTATTATAATGATTAGGCAAAATTTTGTGCATGTTCTAATGAATATTTATATACGAGACCTATGAAATGATTTAACGTGTTTCAAATAATAAACTGATTTATAAAGTAATCATATAATGGTGAAGGTGTTTTCTATTACCGTTTCTGTTGACAAACAAATTACAATAACTTTTACAATAATAAGTATTGTATAAAAATATAAAATAGGTATTTAATAAAACTAATCAATATATCATATAATATTCAATAATCAAAAGTTTTTCAAAACATATTAAAAGACACAATCTCTTTTAATTATTTCCTTAACCAGGCTTGAATTATCAATAATAATGGTTTAAATAAGATTTGATCTTATCTAAATAGAATTAATTGCTAATCAATTATTGAATTGAAATTCAGTGCAAGCTGAAACTAAATGCAGTGCAAATTAAAATAATAATAAACTAAAAAAATCTCAAATAAGCGTCTTACGTCTTTGCCTCATCAGATTCGTGAGAAAGCTTAGATCATCATCATCAATATTTATCCATAGTAATGTTTCAAAGATAAAAGGCGAAATATTTATAGATACTGAAAAATATATAGAATTCAGATATTGTTATAAATTGCGACGTATCCTGTATAGTGAGAAAAAATTACTAGCGTGATGCACGATACGTCCGCAGAATGAACGGTGTGAAGATATAATAAATAATTAATTAAAGGATACAACATAGAGAAAAAAATAATATTGAAAGATACTGTTTGTTATTCAATTTATAAATATTAGATTACAATTGTCCTTTATATATAAAGTATACAGATAAAATTCTGAACACCTTAAATATATAGTGTTTTTTATAAAAAAAAATATATTATATTATTCTTGTCGTGGAGTCTTTGGCAGTAAAGTAATCATATCGAGAACAGCTTAATATTTTAGAAGGATTTATAAAAACCTGTTTATTGTGTTAGTCTTAACTTCTCAAATTTATATTTCAACTTAATAGTAATAGAAACTCAACAAAATAATATTAGTTTCTAATTTAAGATTTGCCCTGCAAAAGTAATGAGTGGTTGCAGATTTTCTTGGTGGTAGATCATAACATCCGGTCGCCGGCAAAGTTACCACCCATCGGGCAGAATCGTGCCGCAAAGCGACCTAGTCGTGTTCCGGCACGTTGCTCGATGAAGCCGTTTATGGGAAATGGGTCTGAACAGTTGCGGTGCGTTGGCGAACCGGTCTGACGTCGGGTTGGTGTTTGTTTTGTCGGGTGTCTAGTCGAGGAGGGTTGCGGGATCCGAAGCGACGGCTTTCCGCTGGCCGCCCGCAGATAGTTGGGGGCCCAATTAGTGGGATAGCCAACCACGAAAGGCTGCCCCGCCAGCTGTGAAAAATCCCAGGGTGGCTCCATCGTGCTGGTTGGCGACCAGACGAGGAGGCCCAATGGCGATCCCTGGGGGGATTCGGGCGTCCCCGCAGTCTCCAGACTAGCCTCCCAGTGGCAAGACATCACCAATTTCGACGTCGGGTTCGATACGTGCCGTCTCGTTCAACTGCCATTTCCCATCCCTATTCACTTTTATATATATATTTTTTTATGAAAAAGTTAAGAAAAAGAAACAAGGTTACACAGCGGTTGCACTCCTCCTCATATAAAGTGCACCTCACTAATATCAGGGGTTTGCACTCAAATCTTTTAGCTGTCCACCACCACCTGGAGACAGAGCAGCCGCACTTGCTCTTTTTGACGGAGACGCAGATACAATGTCCTTTGAGCGCTGCATACTTGGATTATCCCGGTTACTCGTTAGAGCACAACTTTCGCTCACGGGCCGGAGTCAGTGTGTACGCGCGGAACGACCTCTGTGTTCAGCGTCTCCGTCACCTTGAAGACCCCACTTTTTCTTCCCTATGGGTTTTAGTGGACACAGGAAACGAAAAAATCCTGTATTCCTGTGTCTACCGTTCGCACAGCGGTGACCAGGAGACAACTCGTTTATTTGAGTATCTCAGTGAGGCTGCAGATATGGCTCTGTATCAGTACCCTTCGGCGCAGCTCGTCTTTCTGGGGGACTTTAATGCCTGTCATCAGGACTGGCTGTTCCCGTACCAGAAGACCGACCATGCTGGAAGAGAAGCGCGGAACTTTGCGTTGTCCTTGGACCTCTTTCAGCTGGTGAGGCAAGCGACAAAGGTACCAGATGTGGTAGGCCATACAGCAAATTGCCTGGACCTTCTGCTGACAACTGATCCGGACAGGTATCGTGTAGAGGTCACGTCCCCCTTGGGAACCTCCGATCACTGTCTGGTGAAATCTGTATTTACATATTCCCCACCAGCTTTCGAACCACATGGTGTTAGGCGAGTATGGAAATACAAGTCAGCAGATTGGGATGAGATGCGGCACTTTTTTGCGTCTTATCCTTGGCGGCAGGTCTGCTTCTCTTCTTTGGATCCGTCGAGTTGCGCGGATGCTATAACCGATGTGGTGCATCAGGCAATGGAGTATTTTATTCCTTTTGCTGACGTACCCATCGGTGGCAAAGCTCGCCCATGGTTTAATGCCGAATGTCGTCATGCACATGACCCAAAACATTCGGCATACCTCATTTGGGCTGATGCTCGAAGCCGCAAAACTCCGGATGTAAGTACAAAGAAGAGAGCCTTTAACCAAGCTGCCAAGTCCTATAAAAAGGCATTGCGGAAGGCTCGTCTTGATCGGATCGTTAAGAATGGCGAAAAGCTCTCTGTCAGACCAACTGGCAGTCGAGCTTTCTGGTCTCTTGCCAAAGCGATCGAGTCGAACTTCTGCCAACCCTCACTGCCTGCTCTGCTGAAGCCTGATGGATCCCTGGCCCACACAGCAACAGAGAAAGCGAATGTATTTGCTTCTCTGTTTGCTGAGAATTCGCATCTAGACACTGGCAATGCTTCTCCAGAACATCTTCCTCACTGCGGTATTTCGATGCCTGAAATCCGCATCACTAACAAAGAGGTATGGAGAACATTGTGTCGTTTAGATGTGAATAAAGCCAGTGGTCCTGATGGTATACCAGCCATTCTGCTCAAGACATGTGCAGCTGAGTTGTCTCCTGTATTGACACGTCTGTATCGCCTCTCTTTCAAGACTGGAAAAGTGCCGGAATCCTGGAAGCTTGCCAACGTGCAACCCGTGCCCAAAAAAGGCAGCCGTGCCGATCCTGCCAATTATAGGCCCATTTCAATCACCTCCATACTCTGCAAGATTATGGAGCGTGTATTGAACTCGCGGCTTCTAGCGTACGTAGAAGGTAACGATCTCCTCAGTGACCGACAGTACGGATTTCGCCGAAATAGGTCCACTGGGGACCTTCTAGCGTACGCTTAGGCGAAGCCATCGAGAGGAACGGAGAAGCGGTCGCCGTCTCTCTGGACGTCTCGAAGGCTTTTGACAGGGTCTGGCATGTGAGCCTTTTAAGCAAGCTTTCAGCGTACGGTATATCTCCTGGTCTGATTGGCTGGATAACGGACTTTTTGAGCCGGAGATCTCTCCGTGTTGTTGTCGATGGGTGTTCTTCGGAACCCTTGACAATAAATTCCGGAGTACCTCAGGGGTCCGTTCTTTCTGCAACTCTTTTTCTGCTGCACATTAACGATCTGCTGAAGCCCGGTATCTATGGGTATGCAGACGACAGCACAGTTGTAGAAAGATATCTGCCAAGTTCTCGGGCTAGTAGAGATGAAGTACAATCTGAAAGAGAAGCCATGGTGCAACGTTTGAATGACAAACTTCAGGCAGTCTCCGCATGGGGCAATGCCAATCTTGTCAAATTCAACGCCACCAAAACGCAGACGTGTTTGTTCACCGCCAAAAGGAGCCCCTTCACCTTGGCTCCTACTTTCCAGAATGTATCCTTGGAATACAGTGACTGGCTTCAGTTGTTAGGCTTAGAGATCTCCTCGAACCTCAACTTTGGTCGGTACATTGAGTCCAGAGCAAGAGCAGCTGCAGGAAAGCTTGCCGTACTTGCGAAGGTGCGACAGTACTTTACACCGGGACAGCTTCTTGTATTATACAAAGCACAGATCCGGTCGTGTGTAGAGTATTGTGGCCACATATTTGCTGGTGCCGCAAAGACTCATCTTGCGGTTCTGGACTCAATTGAGAGGCGAGCAAAGAGGCTTATTGGCGACCCTAAATTGGTTGACGCCAAACTCCACAGCCTTGAACACAGGCGTAGAATTGCCAGCCTCTCAGTATTCTATAGGATACATTTTGGTGAGTGTGCGCAGGAATTGCACGACCTAATTCCCCCATCCCCCTTCCATCACCGGACGACCCGACGCACGGCGGGTTTTCATCCTTTTGTTGTGGACATTCCACCTGTCCGAACGAAGCGCTATGCTTCATCTTTTTTAGTGCGTACAGCGAAGGACTGGAACAATCTGCCGGCGTCGGTATTTCCGGCAAAATATAATGTGGGTGTCTTCAAGAGGAGAGTGAATAGGCTTCTAGGTTAATGCGCTTTACCACCTAAGACTACATTTCACTTTCCATCAGGTGGAATGTAGTCAAGCATTAACCTAGTTTTGTATAAAAAAAAAAAAAAAAAAAAAACGAAACTAAAACTAGTTTAGCAGAAATTGTAAGACTTACTTGCTTCTAATGAATTAATGTTACCGCCGCTACTTAGAGTTAAATTGAAACCAACTTTTAGACCGTTTAGCAGTTTTCAGAAAAAAAGCAGAAAAGTTCCGCATTTTTAACCAGTCAAAAACCGTCTCACTAAAAAGAATGTTTAAAGGTCGTAAAGTTAGTCTTTGACAAAAAACGGAAGTATGAAATGCTATACAATATCACAGAACATATAACAAAACAGTGAAAAGCTTTTCCTAGTGGCCGTTACGTAACCTGGGATTGGACTTGTTAAAATAAAACCCAATATTAGATATGGAATGGTGAATTATAATATTTTAATACTAACCATTTCGTTAGGATATTTAATAAAGCAAATATATTATAGTGTATATTAATATTATCGCTGAAATAAAAATAAAAAATTAACATGAGTTAATAGTAAATAATATATTTTCAGCGTGAAAAGAAATTTAAAATATTTTTTCAATGTCAGGCTTCAACGCTCTTAACTTGACGACTTATAAATCATATCAACAATCATGAAATCATGTCGGCATCTTCTAAACTTTTATTTATTAAGTAACACAAACCATTATAGTCGATCATTAAATCGTGTCCTAAAAAAACAAAATAGTATTAATTTGGATTATATAATCTTAAGTCATAATATATTTTAATCAAATTGAATATGAATCTTAAAATACTTAAATTTAATCTTGTAATAATTATATTACGAGCTATTTTATATAACGACCACAACATTAAGAATTTAAGTCTACTTTACCAAAAATTTGTAAAAAAAAACTCAAAGCGGAAAAAATTAAAGTAGCATTTATTTTGTAATGACAGTTTAATCCGTACCATAACTCGTTAAGTTTTTAATCCTAAAATGACAGTTTTGCAAACAACATTTTACGGTGATCTATTTCCGGCTATGATCACATATATTGGCCCTCGTGTTAATTAAACACAAATGCTTTAATAGAGTAGAACTCGTTTCGTTTATCCGCGACCTACCACACGTTTACACAGCCAACATTTAGTGAATACTAAAAATTCATTTATCAAAAAGAATGTTTATATGATTTGCTTATTTTATTATATTTTTTTACCCCAAAATCACTCTGCATACGTATAATATTTTGGTTGCAGTAAAGCTTTTGTGGGAGAAAAAAATATATGTAATAGGTACATAGAGAAATTAGTTTTTATTAAATTGAACATGCGAATAAAAGGCTATCGAGTCTATTGTTCAAAATAAATAATGCCTGTGTTTTTTCTTTCCTTTAAAATTACTCACTAGTAAATACCAATTTTCCTGACTTTTAGAACTGTGTTAATACAAACCTTTTATACTCAGTAACTTACCTATATTTAAAAAAGCACATCATTTTGTTTGTGATGTTATAAAAGTTATCTTTAAATATATTATCAACTGACTACAATAATGACAATGATATTTTTCAAAAAGAATTACCTATTCGGTTAAAAAAAGTCATATAAATAAGGATATTTTGTTTCTGTGGAGGTTTTTCTATTTAAGCCGCAGGCCAGGTAAGTGCAGGCAAAGGAGCGTTTTTTTTTGCACTGAGTTTATCGAAACAACTTAAGATATTTCCCAAGAACTGCAGACAAAAGCATTCGGTACTTATTCTGATTTTACACGAGTTTCTAGTCGTTGTAGGAATTATCCATAAAAAAAAATAATTATTACATTATTTCAGTGGGAAATTTATATATTTTGTTATGTAATTATAAAGGATTACAAAATGCACGTTAAATTATTATTAAATGATAACATTGCATTGCAATTTTGTATACAATTATATAAAATCTCATTTATATCTTTTTATAAAGATACTAATTACGGTTTATAGACCTTAATAAACTTACTATGATTATCCACTTTATTATAACTACACAAATATAATAAAAAAAGCTTTGGGGCATGTTGGCTAAGTTTACATAGTATAGCAGAAAATTTAAAAAAAATTAAGAAATATTAGATAAAATAAACTAAAGCTTTCCGTATATAATTACATAATTTAGTAAATACTATCAGTGTTCATTCACGAGTAGGACATAGGTAAACAAGTTCCAAGGAGCAGGATATAAGTGCAAGTGCAAAACATTAGTATTAAGTCATTATAGTGAAATCAATTGGTAATAAAATTGCTCATCCTAAAGTTTGTTCTGGTTTGTAGTTTATGGAAATTGCCCCAAGAGACTCATCCTTTGTTCTTACTTAAGTCAAATAATGGAACAAAGTTCTGATCGATGGATAGGAAGGCGCACAAAGTATACTAACTTTTAAACTATCGCATTTCATTATTTATGAAATCGGGAACTGACGCGTCCATCACATACCTTTTATTTGCCTGACGTTTCGACCAGGTTTCACTGGCCGTGGTTACAGGCTGACTGATAAAGAAAACTGCTTATAAAGCAGTTTGTGAAATGTAACATTTGTGGGATGAAATTGGTAGGGGGGGAAGGTTTCGAGGGTCAACATTTGGAAAGGGAGAGGGATAGGTTGACAGGGTTAAGGATTAGAAGGTGTAACGAGAGTATTAGAGAACCACGTGTTCACCCACGTGCTTGGGACAATTAAAAGAGATACAATATTTAGCAACCACGTGGCTGAGACTTACAAAATTTACTACTATTAATTAGCTACCTGCAATCTGCTATCCTAGATAGCTTTTAGGTTTTCCATTCAAACCTACGATTATTTTTTCTAATTAGGAAGTAAAGGAAACATTTGCCTCTACAACTTTATCATGAAACCTAAAATTAGTTTTAATATTTTTAAATTTTGACAAATAATTTATTACAAAATAAACGAAGAAATAACTATATTATCATACATAGTGTAAATATAGTTTTGAAATGACAATATATAAATATGTTAAGCTATTAAAATATAAATTCTTTAAACGTTAAACTCTCTTAAACAAAAATAACCTTGTCATAAACTCACAATTATTCAAGGTCATTTTTGTTAATAAACTGATAGTGATATATGTATGTGAAACTGATCTTGCTTATTCAAATATAATAAAATCTTGTATATCGTGCTGATATTCTGCTATATCTGTATATTGAATTGTCATTGTTGACGAGATACACTAAGTACGTGCCGAGCAAGTGTAATCACAATCCTCGCTTTCTACGTGGCTTGATGAAACTCCATACATTTGAGAGTAATTTTTTATAATTTGATGTTTTGACTAAAACATGTCATGTTTGTTTAGAAATTTAATTGACTAAATAAATAATTGTAATATTGGATACTGTTTTGATTAAGAGTTAATATATAAATCATATCCCATCTAAGAGAAGGCACTGTGTGATCAAGAGGCTAAATTATGTAACAGAACTAGTATAATAAAGAGTTACTGTGATAGTAAAGAGTTCAAATAGTAAACAGTTTAGTGTGTTTGTGAGCTGTGCCAGTATATTTTTTTAAAGAATAGAACGACTGTGGTTGGTGCTCCTTTGCAGAAAGAGAGCTCTAATATAATATTTGCAGTGTCTGTCAAAAAAAAAGTTTTTAATTTATTTTGAATTTCAAATGGAAAAGTCAATTTTACTGTTGAATAAGTGATTGTGATGGTCATATTAATTAAATGAGTGTCTTATACAAGCCCTCTCAGATTTAGTTTCATGTATTCGCTACCGCTTAAAAGAAATTACTTTGTTGGTTTTTTTACTACTGTAATTTCAAATGGTAATTAGAATTAAATTATGGTTTCTAGTTTTGTATAAAAAATATTTATTCGGATTTTGGTAACTTAAGTTTACAACTTTAAGTCCAAATACCATATAAATTAAATTATAATATAGGCTAAAAATAATAATAAAAAGGCTATAAATATTATAGTTGGTTTAAATATTGTTAATCGATTAGGTAAATTAAACGATCAGCTTAGGAAAGTTTTTTTGTAAAATTAGGATTGACAAAAAATATACACTTATTAATTTACCTACTTTGAAAACATTGACCTTAGCTAATTAAAAACTTTATCCTTATTTATAAATAAATTAAAGACAAGATCATTTAATTAAAACTGACACATTTTTTTTTACGCCTACAACTTTTAAATTAACTTTCTTTTACCTTTTTGTTGTAGAAATTTCATTTGGATTAATTTATATATAATGTAGTATATATATTGTTATTGTCTAGAGAAAGAATTATTTTATGCCAAGCAAGTTTTATAAAATTAGTAGTTACCTATAAGTTGGTGGACGCAAACAGATCCATGAGTGGACGCAATTTAGATTTTATGGACGCAAACTGGGTAAATCGCCCAAATCTGATATTTATCACTTTTATATTTAAATCGTTATATCTTTCCACCAAAACTTTAAATGAATATAAAAAAGACTATATTATTAACACTGTACATAAGTTTTTATTCAAAACTAGTGCTAAATCATTTTTATTTTCTCTTTCAAAGTCAGCAACTCCACTAAATGGCCGCAAACAGGCAAAATGACCCTATTTAGGGCAGCCGAGCTGAGTTTGCCTGAGAGTGTTGAGATGTGGAGATATATCACCGAATCTTTATATCTTAAGTTATACCTAAGAAAATTGTTGAGTAAGTTCTAACGGTAACATAAAATTCAGAATACTCAAACAATTTTAAATGAAATCGATAAACAAAATTCAACATTATCATCCCTCGTTTCTAGACCACTAAAATTGTATAAGCTGATTGAAACTTTGTTAAAAATAATGATTATAAACTAATGATATATATGATGCTAGATATATAGATTCTATTTTTGTAGTGTACAATATTAAGTAGGTATATACCTATACATGAATTTAGTTCTTACATACCTAAAGGTACGAAATTCTAAAATATATTCTGATGTATCAAAGATTTTTCTAAAATTAGGAATTAGAAAAATTGGCAGTTAATGATTTCTCTTCATACAAATTCGTGATCCACTATGTGAATGCAACTCAATCTGCAGTTTCAATACAAGCGCAGTCTATTGAGTCGTACAATCGGCATTACTTACATCAAATTGCAGGATCATTCCATGCGGTTAACCACAAACCAATCATTTGTGTTTAGAGGATCAATCACATTTAATTTTTCCTGTTGATTTCATAGTTTAAAGGTTTTTGTAAATATTTATTTGATAACTGTTTTTTGGCTTTACTTTGCTTTACTGATTATAATAAAATTAAGTACTTGGACTTGGAAGACTTGGTTGGACTTTAATAACTGAATAACGACAATAAAAGTATTTTAAAATGTATTATTAACTGCTTTAGCTTGCTTCTTTTTACTTGAAGTATATGTAAAATTATGTAATTTTATGTTATATGTAAATCTATTGAACCACACTAAATAAATTGGCGTTTATACCAATATACTTGTCTTGTCCTGTCTGATGGTAAATCAATATTGTCCATAGGCAAAATGGTTCTATTTAACCCATACAAATTGTGTAGGAGCTGTAGTCAGTTGACTACGTTTAAACTCTTCTCCAGTTATCCCTTTTGGATATACAACCTTCTTCTTGTATTTGCTATTTATATAGAATTCTTTTTTCCCTTAGAAATATAGTAAAGTTATGTTTATACGCAGGTGACGATTTATAGTTTGCATCTGAATTATTTAACAAATACAATGAACTATTTCTATAAATAATTAAAATGAATATGATAAGGTTTCTTTTAATTACAATAAACTATGATATACTATCTCCTTAACTTACTTAATGACCTTGACTTTTCTAGAACAAGCATTGGCTCATTTCTAGAACGTATTTCAAAAGCGGCATTAGTAGGTTCTTTTCAAATTTGGCTAGGTAGGGAGAGGAGTGTAGACTGTGAAGGTGAACGTGTTTTCACTCGTCTTCATGCAACGTGATGGGCCAGGCACCCGCACAGTGAACTCGTAATGTATGCACAGATTTATAAATAAACCAAGTATAGTATATCAGGGCAAAATATATCGTCATATTTGTCCGCTAATAGTGTATTTAGATAAAATCATATATTTCTGAACATTCTAATATTATTCTTATTCCTGATTTTTTTTTAAATATAAATTGATTAAGGTAATAAGTTTTTACGAATTTTAATCCTCAAGTTTTAAATGTAGTATCTCCTAGTATAAACACTAATGTTTTTGTTATTTAAAAGATAATGTATCTTTGTAAAACTTTGTTAGCCTTTACAATGGTACATTAAAAGAAACTTCTAACTTCGTAATGGTAAAAATCGCGAAAGCTCATATAAAGGCTCAAGGCTTATAAAGTTTGGCCCATGAGAATAAGAAGCGATAGAAAAGAAATAAGTGAAAGGAAAGAAGGACTCTACGGACCACTTCAATACAAACGAATTTGCCAAATACAAATGTATAAATTGTGAGTTCTACCAAAAATATGTGAGTTAAATGTCTGCTCTGTAAGGAAAGTAGGTTTTAATAAGTAGTTTTTACTGTTACTATTTGTTTTTAACGTGGCGGTATTAACCCAAAAACGATTTTCAAAATAAGTCTTGTAAAAACAAACTTTGACATTTAACAGAAAATAAAGTAAAAGAACGGTGTACTTTCCCTTGATTCTCGATATCTGGATACAATTTCTTAAGAAAACGAGTGCAAATGCGTTTCACATATTCTATTTCCAAATAACATTGATATTTTGGTTGTGTACAAAGAAATTTTGCTGCGCATTTTACAAGTTTCGTATAAAAGATTCTTTCATACTTTCTATCTTCAGTTTTAATCTTTAAATAAAATTAGTAAGCTTTATCTATTATTATGCTAATAAAACTTTATTTACTTTATTACTGTGCTAATAAATCAGGAGAACGAAGCAATTTTCTTCGCAGTCATACCCTCTATAATTATTTCAAATAGTTGTTAGTTTTAATGACAAACAATATCTCTTTGCTCATAAGTATAGGGCTATATATATATACATATATCGGTATATTAAGGCATAGAGTAAGGCAGAAAACGTAGTCTAAAAATATATATATACATTCATGTTTCTAGCATTAGGATTTAAAGGATATATAAAGAGCTATAGAAAAAAAACATTTTAACTGAGATTTGTTTTAAAGAATAAAATGGTACGTTTATCAAAAAAAGTATACAGTAGGCAAAAATGTTTGTATCGTGTAAACACAATAATAATGTATACAATAACTTTAATGTGTGTAGGGAGAAAGAAATCATGTGATTTACTATTCACATTCCATCCAAATAGAGTTCATAAATAATAATTGAAAAATTATACAACGTTTTCCGGCTAAACATAAAATATTATAATTTAAAATACTAGGCGTATGAAGTTGAAGTTTTGTATGGGACGAACAAAAAGCTGAATATTTTTTAATACAATGTTTTTAATTAATTAAATTATAAATCATTGTTTTCTATGCATTTTTGCTATTTTATAGGTAGTTCAATAATCCCTTTTGTTAAAAAAAAACTAGTCGGACGGGAATCAATAAAATCTTTGAAGGCGATTTAGACTGCCCCATCGGAGTTGAATTTTTTCCCCAGTAAGAAGTTATCCAAATTTGGAAAAAAATAGTAATCCATTAGATCAAGGTCCGGGAAGTACGGTAAATGTCTTAGAAATCTAATTGAAGCTCTTCTAATTGGGTAGCCATCTGTTGTGCAATGAGTGATCTAGCGTTGTCCTGAAGTAGTAGTGGTGTGGAGCGATTGACCAGCCTAGGTTGTTTAACAGCTAGTTTTTCCATCATGGTTTGCAATTGCTGACAAAAGACATTTGTCGTATTACTCTGACCAGATTTCAGAAAACTGTAATGAATAATACCGGCACTAGTCCGTCAAACGTTTACAATTAATTTTCTTTGGATCAATTTTCGCTTGGGGCAGGATTTGGCTGGCTGATCAGAATACAAAAATTGCGATGAATAGGTACTTCCGATTATCGTAGAGAATCCATTTTTCATCACAGGTAATGATTCGGCTTAAAATCCCTCCATTTTTGTGCCAGTTCAGTAATGTAAAGCAGCAGTAGACACGCGTTTGCCAGTTTGCTTCAGTCAATTCATGAAGTACCCACCTTAAAAGCTGTTTAATCTTTCCAAATTGCTTCAATTGGATTAAAACAATTTTATCTCTAACACCGCAGCCTGTAGCTAACTCGGACATGGTTTGCGGATTGGTTACATGAGAATTCTCATCAAATTACTTACTTTGTCATTTTTACAAACAACATTTAATACAAAATATTTTTTATTTTAATATAACTTACTTAAAACAAACCAGTTACATATTATAAAGAGGTTACAAAATATTTTAAACATTAACGCAAACTAAAAAGTTTTAGAAGTACATACTATAACTGTTAATTAATTTCAAGTAGGTATGATGAAATGTAAATTATATCAAAATCAAAATTAAAAATTAAGGTATTGTATTTCAATAATATTTATTTAATTTCAATAGTTTGTAACATGTTGAAACCTTATAGTTTTGTTAATTTAGACTAATATTTAAACTAATAGTATTTTAGTATAATTTTGACAAATAACATTTCCTTAGAATAACAAAAGTTACCTTAGTGTTTAAAATATCTTTAATATTTGTTCTGTTTTTATAATATGTACGAGAAATATATGTTGAAAATATATTAATATTTTTAATATACAGGTATACTTGTATTTAATTGGCCACCTCTTGCAGGCCACCTCTTGACATCAATACGAACAACATTTGTTCTAAAACTATTTAAAATTAATAGTTTTATAAATTTAAGTTTTCCCATACAAAATTTATTGGTTGCCTCTGAACTGGCATTAACTCTGAGCGCAGGATTGGCGCCCGAGCGATGACCTTTTAGGAAATTCTTACAAAATACAGAGTAATAAGTAACAGAGGGTTATTTTTTTTTGTTTCGTGTTTTTTTGTGTTGTTTATCAAGATTTGTATAAAGTCATAGAAAAAAAAGTTTGGATTGATGTAAAGTAGAGTTGGCCAACTAATTACAAATAACCCTGTATATTTCTCAAAATTTGTTAATTATTATTGTATAATATCCTTACCCTACTTGATATTTGTAGAAATAAGGTTCTCATATAATATTATGTTAATTATTCTAGCATCGTTTTCCGTAATATTAAATAAGACAAAACACACAAATTTATACGGAGAGGCTATTGTTCTTTGCTTCTGATTTAATGACCTTCCAAGTTTCTCAGCCATTTAGTATTGTCTGCAGTAGGTATAGTTATACGAAAGTTATTTCTCAATTGAATAGCCAATTTAACTTGTATGCTTCACAGAAAGTGATATAAAATAAGGGAATCCTTAATATTAATATTATTATCGAATATGTTATATATTCTAAAATGAATATGTTTTCTGGCAGTTATAATATTTTATTCGAGACTTTGACCATAAATGATGACGAAAATATATATTTATAATCATAGAATTCATCATTATAATAAAAAAATAGATATTATTTAATATCTTTAATTTGTGGCACTTTTAGCAATTGTTATTACAATTCATTTCATTCGAATAGTTTTTGGATGACCTTTTTAAAAAAAAAACTGTTTGTAGAGCGATATATAAAAATGACATCAAAATATTCTTATGACTGCCGCGAAACTGTTTATAATGTACCATTCGTGATTTTTATAATTTACATTTAATGTTTAAAATATAACCAAATAAGGGCACATATTACCAACATTTACAAATAAAATGTCCATCATACGCTGTACTCGTATAATAAGCGTACCTACTTATAGTCGCCAATTCAATGGTGTGTTTATTATATTATGTTAAAACATTATTAAAAACTAGCCACATTTACGAACTTTAATTGTAGTAATACTTCATTAGTAACGTTAATCTCATTTGCAATTACACGCTTTAGGTTCATCCTACCTTTTTAACATTTATGTCAGCGACATAGATTTTGTACATTTCTTGTGTCATACTTAGTATTAATATAAAAGTATATAAAAGATTACATATTTATTATAAATACTGTAATAATATTTCTAAATTTATGATTATTCTTGTGTATGTTTGATAATTTCAATAATCTAAGCGATTCTATTGTAGATAAATATTATATTTATCTTATATCTATCTTTATAAGATTATAAACTTAATATTTATACAAAAACACAATTATTGAAATATATGCTTGGATACTCACTAGCACTGAAAATAAACACATATTTTAATAGAAAAAGAAAATTTAATTTGAAATTAGACTCTACTCTACTAGTTGCATATATTAGGGGTTATAGTGAGACCCGACCGTACTTAAAGTATTAATATAAGCTAGCGTGTTATGACTGGAAACGTATAATTGTAAACCAATACTATTTTAGGTTCAACAGAAGAAACACTTTATGTTATTAAACTTTTAGTAGGGTATTTTATTAATTATTTATCTTTCTACTTTTTGTTGTTTTAAGTTAACTTTTTATACCATAATTTTTTCGGTGTTTAAATTATTATCAAAAGTTTTTATTTTTTGTAAGTAGAACAACATTATGGTTATGCTATCTTAAGGTGACTAAAATCAATTAAAATTATAACACATCTGAATTTAAATAGCATATAATTATGATGAAACTTATCATTGTCAAAAACAACTGAAAACAAAAATTATTAAATTGATTTGATAAATATTGTATAATACCATTTTAACAAAAAAGCTTAAAAGTATGAAATGGATGTGTAGCTAATATGCAGCTATTTGTCCCTTATAAAATGCGGACATGTGGCTAGAAATTATGGCTCATTTTAATCCTGTATTCAGTTAAATCCCTTTACTAAGTTTTAAGCTCACCGAAAATCGCTGGCAAGTTTAAGTTCTGTGCCAATTAATTATACAATTTGTGAAAGCTAACAACATTGGCCTAAAAGTTATTCACAAGGAACTTGTATCAATTTCTGTTTTATTATTTTTAAATTAAATCCTACTCTAACTTGTTATAAGGTTGTAACATAAATTGATGGAAAATTTATATTTACCTGTGAAAGCTTTGTTATAGTTATGTTTGTTTATTATATTTATAAGAAGAAAATATAATAATATAATAATTTAAATTCAATTCAAATTTTGAACTCTTCTCCATTTTGGACTTTACTACAGTCATTATTAAAAATCGGATATGTTAAATATCAATAAAATTTTTATCCAATATAATTCATAAATGACTACCATATTTTCAAAATAAAACAATATTTTATGGATATTGGGAAGAAATGTCAAATAAACAACTTTCAAACACATTTGTTTTTCCAGTTTACATCCACGTAAGAAAACATAATAATAAACGTTTATAGTTAGTTATATATATATATACATAACTTGACGATGACGGTGGCAATGGATTCACTCATATCGTATTTCTCTGTAAGTTTCAGAACTCTAATATGTTCTGTCTGATATAAATAGCGCGAGGTTGTGGTTCTGTAATAATGTGTTGTAGGAGTGGTCGTTTTTTGGCGGTAACGATCAGAATAAATACGTTTAAGCTAATTTTTGGATTCTTGGAATGTTTTTTACAATTCAATCTATGGTCAGCCATGGCATCGATTTATTTTAACGGTTTTCATAAGTACTTGATTATGAAGAACCTGAATTAGTAAAAAGTGAAATAAATAAAAGTCTTTCAAAAATTTATTTCTCATATATAATGTAAAAATTGTTAATTATTCTACAGTCTATCAGATCATCATTACACTTAGAAAGCTTTAAAAGAACGCAGGAGTAATTTATAATTTATAATGTGACATAATAAATTGCGATATGAAAAGGCGTCAGACAAATATTGAACATGTCTTTAAATAGAATTAAAAGATAAAAACTTAATAAGATGAAATATTTTCATTATAGCCTGTGCATCCAATTTGCCTGGTTTTCTCATTAATTTCAAACATTTCTAAAATTGTTGTTAGATTGTCCAATTTTTTTTAAATATCTCATTTATCGTGTCATCTAAATCGAAATAACAGACGTCGAAGATTTCCCGTTTTTTTCTCGTTACGCGTTTTTTTGCGTTTTCTCTTTTATATATATCTTCTCTAAAACGAAAGTGTTCTTACCCAGCTGAAAATATATAATTTGAAATAACAACTGCAACTACATCAATTTCTTTAATGCCTATATTTATTATAAGCAAAAAATAAAAAATAATTAGGTACTTTAAGTAATTCACTATAAATTACCATGATTTTTATTTATTGGTTGAGTAAGATGAAACTCAGATATTACTTATGTTACTACAATACAAACATTAGTACGATTCAGTAGAAGACATGGTTAGGAAATAAATTGTATAGGAAAACTACTTTTATCATATGAGATTTCATCTCCAGTATCATATTAAAGGCTTCGCTTGTCTCTAAAATAGATCATAAATTTATTAAACTGAATTTCTAAATAATTCATGACTGCCGTACTTATAAAATTATTATTTTAAAATATCATTAACTTAACTGACTTACTGACAGACACCTCCATCTCGTCTTACCGTGAACGTGATTGCTGCAAAGCATTCGAAACGTCGCGTCGGGTTAGATTTAAAACGTAAATTTAAAATTTAATTCATTATACGCGAGTTTAATTCCGTAAAAATAGTTTTATTTCAATGTGTAGTAGGTACTCGGGAAAACCTTAGAAAACACTATATTATTTTAAAATTATTATTTAAAAATATTATTTTAAAATTACTACGATATTAATATACCTATTTTTGACAACGTGGTATTTATACGATATTTTGTTATTTCTATACTACTTACGATTTTCAAAAATTTTTACTTTAACGAAAGTCAATCTGGCGAAGCCTTAAGGTCTTAAATATCACGATGCCTTTTGGTTGATAAATATCTGGATTTTTTTTCTTTTAGCAAAATGGTACAGTATTATTTCACGTCAAATACGAAACATAAAATAGTTATGTGGGTCTTCAATTTATCAATTTAACTAACTAATTACAAAACGTAAGTAAGTACTTACAAATTTTTTATGTTTCTATCAGATACGAGATCCATTATTTTATTACATCCAATATTTATTACTGCCATTTGAGATCTGGACGAAGATCGAGTAAAGGATTCTTACCACACTTGTGAATTTCTACTTATTTATTTTACGATAATAATTAAAATCGAAGTTATTGCTTCTTCATTTAATACCTACAACACAAAACACTTTTCTTTCCAAATATCTTTGCTTATAAATATATGAGACATAATAAATATGTAAGAGTACCTATGGTCATCAAATATAATTTTCTGTGTAAAATAAAACACAATAGTCTTTTTTTTCAAATAGGGTTCCTTAAAGAAACTTTTATAAGTTAATGGTATGTATTGACATACCCATTGTTTTTGTAGTCTAGGTTCGCTAACTAGATATTAACATAATATATATAAAATAAATCAAAATTATATTTTAATTCAGTACCTTGTATAAAATTTCAGCAAATGTTGTCTTTAAATCTCTTTTGGTAATAGGTATTTAAGAATTCTGCGTTGTTGTGGAAATAAACAATAATATTGAGGACATTGTTAAGACAATTTGTTTTATTAAAGAACATGTAACTACATAACCTCGCATCTTATATAGTTTTAGAGATGCTATATACCAAAACTACATGACTACTGGCACTAATCTAGCTTTAAATCAATTATAAAATACTAAAGTATACTAAAGTTATATAATAATTTAAAAGTAATATTATAATATGTTACATCATTATATGTTACATCATTATAGCGCAGTCCACAGGTGCAATGCAATGCATCATGGTAGAAAGTTTAATATCTTTGTTCCACAGATTTCTTATATAAATTTTCAGCATAAATATTTTTCTTGCTACTTAATATTTACAATATTTATGGCAAGACGAGGTACTATAATATGAGAAATAATAATATACCAGGTGAATAAAATCATATATCAATAAAGTTGAGGTTAAAACTAGGTATTCAGTTTTGGTTCAATTTTATCCTAATTCCTAATAAAAAATTGGTGTCGTCTTAGAGTAGCTAAGGCATTTATTATTACTATACCTTAGTACATTACGGATTTGAATTTTAATGCAAGAATTATAGAACTTATTTTATAATTCTTGCATTTAAATTAAAATCCGCAATACAAAAAATAAAGGTACATAATCTGTAAAAAAATCTAGTAATAGCAATTAGTTATTCTCTTTGTCTAACAAAGCCAAAAGTGAGTATTAGTTTAAACAAGGATTCAATAGTTTGAATGCAGTCGGAATCATTTGTATATTCCAGGATGAATAGAGTTCATCCAAAACTCACAAACCTTCCTTTCTCATAAATCATACCAGCTTCAGAGGCATATGAAATTTATTTTATTCTTCAACCAAACCGGTTGAAGAATAAAATAAATTTCATAGGTATTTTAAATGCACTGTAGGTATGTATGTTTTTTCACACACATTTATCCCACCATGAAACACTATATCTCTGTTATGGAAATTCAAATATAATATTTTTAAATATATTATTTTTTGTTTTAAACCTATGTAGAAAAAGAGAACACACCATTAGTTAAAACAATTTATGGTAAAATTACATAAAAAAAACGTATTCTAACACTCACACCCACAGGACGACTATTAGAATGTTTAACGGAAGTTATATTAAAGCGGACATAGGTATCAAGGTGATTATACAAAGAGAATCAACGAAAAAAGCAGTCAAAGTAACATTTAAAGAAATTTGTCGTTTACAATTGTCATTAAAGTCTACTGAACCTGCGATTAATATTATAATTTTAATAATATTGTTATATTATTGTTTATTACGTGCGCAAGTTTTTATGATAAACATCTAATAAAATAGGATATATTAAAAATGTTATTGTTATCTCTGAATTCAATATTTTTCGGATAAAAATATTATTATGACTACTTTTGTACATAATAAACCGAACACAATAGTTTAAAAATGTCTGTTTCGCTGTATTTTCAACTCCCGACTAAAAAGAGGGGTGTTATAAGTTTCACCTGTCGATCTGTGTATCTGTGTGTCTGTCTGTGGCAAATTTTCGCCCAAACACGTGGACGGATTTAAATGCGGTTTTTTTAAATCGAAAGCTATGTTTGTTGATATGGTTCTTATACTTTAGAATAACACATAGACTATAGAAATACTAATTCTTGTATGTTGTTTTTTCTGACGTAATGTATGTTGTATTAAAAAAAAACTGAATTTTGCAAATTATATCCCGCAATAATGTATCCGTTCTTTTTCAATAAGTTTACGTCGCCATATCATTTTATTTCGGACTTTTGTCACCTTTCAAAATCCATTTCATCATAGTCAGCATAACCCACATTTTGATGAGTCCGCAGTTTTTATTTATACACATAAAAAAAATCATGTAAATAATGTTTTTACAACCCAGAATAATTTTACTACTATTAACAATAAATAAAAAAATAAATAATAATGTATTTATACAATAACACCAATATAATAAACACAAAATTTATATAAATTTCGTTTACTATATTTGGACACACAAAAGATAAGCACTGGTTCACAAGCGATAAATGCACCGATTTTTGTAATTTAAGTTAACCTTAAATAATGAACATCATTTTTTTACAGTTTTGTTAACACGAAAGGACATCTTTGCAAACAGAATTTCACGGTTATTTCATTTACAACGCTATGTTCAGTCGTGGTTGACCGTCCTATTAATTAAATGCAAGCCCTCGAGCTCATTTTACGGGCTTAACTAGAGTAGATTTCGAGTCGTTTATATGCTTCGGTATATAAAGATCACTTTGCGGAATCACATTCAAACAGTCTCAAAAGTTCAGGTAATTGCAAAGTGCAAAAGTAATTGCCCTACTAAAACTTGCTGGAAGCATTAGCAATAAGTTTTATCTTTATATATATATTTCTTGAGTGCGTGTGTATGTCACTGAACTCCTCCTAAACGACTGGACCGATTTTTAAGAAATTCTTTGTGTGCGTTCAAGGGGACTTGAGAATTGTTTAGATTCACAATTTGGTCCACTGGAAAATGGTTTTTTGATTAATTTTTAATGTGTAAGAAGGTGGTGATTTTGGAATGTTTCACATTGGTTCCGACGGACTGCGTTACCATGGCAATGTCAAATATTAAATAATATTATATTTTAATTATAGTCTGCCCTGACAGTTGGCGTTGCGAAAGAATTGAGAAAAATATTTTATTATTGTGTTATTTTCATCCACGTGCTGAATTAAATATTAAATCAAGAGGGACTGAGTACTGAGTTTGTAAAGAGCTTTGAAGTGTGCATAAACATCTATACATTTTGCGAATTTATAACGGATCGAAGTAAGTTTATTTCTTTTATTTTTTTATAATTATTTGTTGTTTTTTGTCTACGATCTGCGTTATTAATTTCGCTATCTAAAAAGTGAAATTTAATAAAATATATTGGAACATCAAATTCATATATTCAAACAAAAAATCTTTATTTACATATTCATACGGTATCGATTGGTCGAATTATAGATACTGTGATATATACTGTGACGTTAGATATTGTGATAACTTTAATATTTTATTTTAAAAAGATTCAATTTTTTAGCATTGAAATCGGTTAAGAAATAAAAAAGTTACGTTAATTTATGTCAAATACGTAATAGGTTCAATGCAAATCTGTTGAGGTGTAGTCTCAGTACATTGAAAATAAAAAAAATAATTATAGCCAGGATGTGAAGGGATAACTAAAAGTAACCATTTCTGACGTTTTTCTCATTTTTGTCTGTTTACCTGTTTCTCTTTTAGTTGTGTAAAAAAATATATATTAATATAAACTAAAAATACTCCTACACCCAAAAACTACTTGCCGGTGTTTGATGAAACTTAGAGCGGATACTTTTTATGGAAATCGAAATCTATGCGTACGAAGTCGCAGGCACAGCTAGTTTAAATATGAATTGATTTCGGTAATTAATTAAAAAAATAGTTTAATCATATCGTTTTTTATGCATGTATATCATAATTACTTATATAAAATGAATGTTGTTGAAATTTTATAGATTTCTTTTGTTTTCCGAAATTTTACATTTTAAGATTTTGTAAAATTCTAAATGACATTATAATAATAAATATCAGTTTATTTTTTTGTTGTTGTTGTCTATGACATAACATAGATTGTAGTGCGATAACGTAATTGCCACGGGAGATACTGTTTTTAATAGTTTGGTTTACTGAATTTTACATAAGTATTTGTGAAAATCTTTCTTAGTACTTGACGACTTTAGAAGAAGTGTTATGTATTGGTAGGAATAAAAGGAATAATAATAATAATATTCTTTATTGCACACCACAAATTTGAAAATACAGTACAAAAAGAAAACGATATAAAAATATAAAAAGGCATTAAAACTACTTATAGGTATACAATAACACGGTCTTATCGACAGGTACCGCTCTTTTCCAGACAACCTTATTCTGGTAGGATCGGATCATGATGGGTATTGAAGGGTGGTGCATAATATAATAATGCTAATGTAAATACAAAGCATAATAAAATATTTAGTACAATAGACATACATACATATACATACTACACACACATGTTACACATACTACACGTATGTAACACTGTAACACACTATACATATTGTATACGTTTATTTATAATAAATTACAACAGCACAAAAAAAATAACGTAATACAAAAATATGTATCTTAATAGTAATATAGCAAATTATGCTATGTGTATGTTCCCTGCTACAGCCTAAATGGCTTAAAGGATTTTGACGTATGAGGTCGAGGTCAAAAATATAATAAAAATTGAGGTAGATACGTCAAAAATAATTGAAAATAATATTTATATAGCTTCTGTTCCTAGCTATGAAAATATTATTTTTAGTCTACGTGGTCGAATGCACGGGCAACACCTAGTATTTAATAAAATAAAAAACAAATTTCGTAATAATCTGTTGTAAGCAATACATATAAAAAAAAGGATTTATTGCTTTGCTCTGTTTTCTTTGCTTAAATTATCAATATAGTATCATTTATATCTTAAAGGATATCTGTATTTTTTCACTAAGTTTAAAAATAGTAATAATAATATATAATAGGTAATCAAATAAGTAGCAGCAATCTTAAATAAGCCCATGTTTATTTTGAATGTTCTTTAATGTTAAATAATACATTAAGAATTCAATTCGTTTTTATACAAAATATATAGTATTTCATTTAACCAATGCTTGCTAGAAAGCAGAGTAAAGTTCTTAATCAAATATTTATCTATTTATTACAATCTAGACCATTTTTTTTTCTATTCGTACCTAATAATGGATTCGTCTCAGCTACGCTCCTTTAATAATAAATATTTCCTGTAGTAATACAGTTTTATGAAGTTGACTACAATGAATGTACTGTAATTTTCTTCAGAGAAATACACAGTATAAATAATTTCTATTCCATTTTAATTGATATTTAGTTGCATTTTTACCAGAGAGAAGAAAGAGATTTTACAAGAAATATAGAAATTGCTCCCAGCGAAGGCATTTGTTGAATTTTTAAATTGCATGATTTTTGTAAAATTTAAATACGAATTTATTTTTTTAATTTTATTGATACTAAATGTAGGGTGATTATAGATTTTCTTATTTTTAAAATATGATAATAGTTAAAATAGAGACGCAGAAATATTGCTCTCTTATTGGTAGTCGAGAATCATTAATGCAAAAAATAGGATATTGAAGAGGCAACCTGATTATTATTTTATAAGGATGTATAATGTATAATAATACTTTTGTTATTTTTATAATTTTTAGTGACAGTTTTAAAAACGTCATTGTCGATAAAAAAAATAAGTACTATATTTTATAATCCGGATATAAGTGTTTATTTATTGTTAAATAGGTATTGATTCAGAAACTTCGTTTTATTTTATTTTTTTATTTTTGTTATACCAATACAACACTATAATCACAAATTAAAGGTAATCAAACTAGTGTACATTTTTTTAAAAGTAAACATCACATGCAAGACTTACAAAAGTTAATCATGCCAATTTTAAAATAAAAATACATTAAAAGACAAATCAAACAAAAGACTCATTAGTCACTATGGTTCACTATGGTATCTGCAAATGCTTACGAAATTAATACATATTTGGAAAATGCCAAAAGACTTTTCATAACTATTCAGTAACTTACTCAATCTTGGAATGAGAAAATTCATACCAAATGTTATGGATCTGTGTGGGGGAACAAAAGGTCTAACTAATAAGGTAGAATAAGGTGAGGTAAGGTAATTAAGGTAGAACTAATCTAGGTCTCGGCAATTTGCAAGGCACTCTAAAATTAACATTTGAAGCAATTGAGAACAATCTGTTTCATTATAAAACAGTTCAAATAAAAATATTAAAACGTTTATAATTCTACGGTTTTCGAAAGAAATATATTTAAAATGTTTGATTTTCGATTCATAATATTCTTTACCACGTTTACCGGCAGAGTACGATAACTGCGAAAGATAGAGTTTCTGGATTCTTTCTAACCTCAGGGACTGACAAGCCTAATGCGGTCGTCAAACTACTGTACAATATTGTTAGAGCTAAGAGCATTGGCATTGTATAGTGACTTTTTATTGTGCAAATAACGAAACTCTTTTTCATGTCCCATAATAAAATCAAGCATTCTTGAAGCTTTTTTGGTAATGTATTCTAAACGATCATCAAATTAAGCTTTTTATTACACCAAGATCTGTTACACTGCTCACTTCTTTACCCAATACACCCAAGAAAATATTAATACTTTTCTGAAGAACTTGATGTGAAAACACTTCTCAAAATTAAGTTTAATTTTTTAGTTAATTCGACAAGGCTTTAAGAACGTCATTCAGAAAAAAATTATAATATAGGTCCTATGTTAGAGATCTTAAGAACTCCTGATTTAACACCGTATACTTTAGAACTAAAGCCAGTAACTAATACATAGAATTTGTGTTTATTTAAGTAAGACTTAAGCCATTCCAACATATATACATTAATACCAAACCTACACAAATTATCCATCAAGATATCCTAAAGGACTATCAAATGCTTTGCTCATATCTGTGTAAACAACGTCAACGTTTGGTTTCGTTACGTCAGAAGTACTAAAACAACATTGGCTATGAGTCGCATATTCTACATCCATCGCAAAATCCCATACTGATATTGGATTAAAATGCTTACAGTGAGCAATATTGAGGAATTAAATACAAATTTAGTCCGCCGTGAGAAGCATTCATGGCAATAAAAGTTGAGTATTCCCTTATAAGTATAATTTTTAAATATTTGAATATAAATGACTATAGACATTCATTGTTATAAATATACTATAGATACTCAAAAAGAAAAAAATACACTTAATAATCATTTATTCTAAATAGTATAGTTTTTAATTGATAGCATGTAGTCTTTGAGGTTTCAGCGTCTTATTTCTTTCTTAATTATTGAAATGTGAACGTACAGATTTAGTAAAGTATATTTTTTATAGATAGTCAGTGAAATTATAACTACAGATGATTTACTGATGACTAAGGTAAAGTAAAGTATTTAAGTTTAAATTAAAGTTATTGTTGCTCCATATCCTAAATATGGACCTCTTCATTTAATGTTGTTTTCTTTTATACTGATTAAAACGACGTAACAGAACGTGGTATTAATTTTCAGCAAATGTTACTCAAAAACTGATAGAATATAACAGACGCCAGATGATGCTCGATAATGCAGCTATTGGTTATTCTAAGTGGCATTTAAGTCTATAAAGTCATAATTAGTCTTTTAACCATCCCAATGGTAGATTCAAATATATTCTTAACAACGTATACAACGAAATTACGAAAGGGTCCATAGCTAATAAACTTTTGCCCATTAATTGGAAATAGAATAAGTGAAATGAAAGATGTCTACGAACCACTTAAATACAAATGAAATTGTCAAAAATAAATGTATGAATTCTACTAAAAATTATATGAGTTAAACGTTTGCTTTGAAAGAAAGTAGGTTTTGGAAAGTAGTTTTTATTTTTACTGCTTGTTTTAACGTTACAGTTAAAAAAAAACGATTTCCAGACTGTCTCATGTGAACAAACTCAATGCCTTTAACAAAAAGTGAAGTAAAAGAACTGTGTTCTTCTCTTGACTCTCGACATGTGGATACAATTTCCTGAGAACCGAATGCAAATGCATTCGTTTCACATATTCTATTTGTAATAAGAGAAATACTCTGGCTGTAAAATAAGAAACTTAACATAAATCTTATAAATTTTATATAAAGTTGCTGTACTTTATACGCATGCACTTTTAATAAATTCTTCAACCCAGAAGCATGTAATATATAATTCTTATAAAGTTAACTCAAAATAAACATCAAATAAGATTTATTAAATTTAAAATTATTAAAATGTTTAGTTAAACGCGCCTTATGATGTGATCTGCCTTTAATGTTTACAGCTTAGTGCATAAACGAAATATCTTCCAGGTCAACCTTTTTTAAGTGGCATCAGTTGAAAGTCTCACAAACTGTCACTTCTTAGCATTCTAAACATAATCATTTATTAAACAATGTTCTTAAAATCAACCGTTTCTGAGTTATTTAAAAAAATCGTTTTTACCTGATCTAGTACAAACTAAAAATTGTTTCATATTAATACTTTTCTTTAGTACATTTTCATAAAATACTGTACATTCCAAACCAAAACAAAATGTCTTTAGATATTTGACTGATGGGCTTTGAAGTTTTTCTGCTTATAAAAGTGTTGTGTTAATCTTTAAATTAAATTAAAAACTAAAAATAATTTAGAATGCGCTTTTTTCATTTAATGAAAAAACTGATCTTTTCGAGACATTTGTGAGGTGCGACAAAGGTGAAAAAAATGGAGCTTCAAGGCAAATTTTATCAGGATCATACATACCAATAATCACCAAATACCACCTAACACCAGCGATGCGAACCCATTGCCGTCCTAAGTTTTAATGGTGGCTCTCAACTTCAGGCTTCACCTCAGGCTGTATGACAATTGACAGTTGACGTTTAATAATCAGTATAATATGGTAACACTCATTTAGAGGCTTTCCAACTATTGATTTTATGAATCGATTTCTGAAAGCAATTGATTTTATTTACATAGAAGTATTAATGGATTCATTGTATTAATATTCTTTTTAAATTCAACTTCTCGCATCTTTTCATAGAAATGAACAGGCATTCAAATGGATATATTCATTTATTTAAATATACAGAGTTATTTGTAATTTTTTGGCCAACTCTTGCAGGCAGCCTCTCTACATTAGCCCCAACAACATTAATTGTTCTTTGACTTTTTACAAATCTTGTTAAACTACATAAAAAAGAAACAAAAAGTATTTACTTGTTACTCTGTATTTTCTAAAAAGGACCTAAAAAATCAACGCCCGGGCGCCATCCCTACGCACAGAGTTAATAGCAGTTCAGAGGCAAAAAACAATTTTTGTATGGGAAAACTTACATTTTTAAAACTATTTATTATACTGGGAAAGTTTTCGATTAGAATTAGGAAATAACTTAATAAGTTGAAGATATAGAACGTCCTATGTTATATTATCTTGGTAAAAGGTATTTTATTGGATATATGCAACATAGTCAAACTGCCTGGTTTTTTCATTAATTTCATACACTTATAAAATTATTGTAATACTCGTTATAAATTATAATTAAGCCAATTAAGCTTAATATATATTTCTTAAAGTATAATGTGTTTTATAAGGAACAAAAATAAAACGTTACTCTGTAAACATAATTTATGATTAAAAGGTATCGTTTAAGATTAAATAAGCTTGCTCTCAAATTACCAGAGTTTATTCAATAATCAAATGGGTGATGCTTACTAAGGTGCAGGTATCAATGTACATTTGCCTATAAAGTATTCTTAAATATCATTAAAATACTTTTTTTTTAAAATATAATAATTATATATATATATATGTTTTATGAACAAGTATTCTAAGCAACCAAATTTCATTTATGTTGTATTGAATTCTTTTTTATTTTGATGGAACCATTCCAAATCAAAAGAAATGAATATTTTTTTTCGATTATTTGATTCACAAAGTACTGTCTCTTAAAGACGAAAGACTGTGACATAATACTATGAGATTAAATGTGAAAAATTTGGATATACATTATGCAATAGTTCCCTAAAGACGTGTCATAAAGTTTGGCAATACGTCACAGTTGCGTTTTGGTAATAATTTCGTTTCTTACTACAAATATAATGATAGTTTACACTTAGTGAATTTATCTATTGGATAAAATTGAGAACATTGCAGAAAAGAGTTACCGTTTCAAAAGTCTATTGACATAAAACAAGCCCATACAAAACGGGTTAATTAAATTTTACACTTACACTTTACATATTTTTGAATTCCAGGTTTTATACTTTCGTATTTCTTAATCACCAAAATTTGTTTTAACAGTAAGAAAAAGGTTAAGAGTATATACAATAAGGCTCTATGAAAATTGTCTCAGCATAAACTTCTTGTGTAAGTCCCTTCTCGTTGTCACTGACGTTGATTCAGTAAACATGCTTAAGGAATATAATTTCTCATTTATATTGTCGGAGAATACGATATTGTTTGTGTTTAGGTGAGGTTTATGATTAAAGTAGTGTACAAACATATTAAACTCTTAACTTTGTAAACGTAAAATTTAATAGTGAAAGTTGTTCGGGTCTATTAAATTTAAAAACGAGAGTAAAAATACATTGTAAGATTTAAGTGTAAACGTAGTTGGTTACAAATTCTGATTTTATTGTTCTTAAATTTAATCTTGCTTTTCATTTGTTACAAACTTCGAAACGTCGAAATGACACAAATGTTTACTCCTTTTCGTGAAAACTTCTATTTCGTAGTGTATATATTTTTTTTACCACTTTTTGCTAATATGTTATAATTACATATAAATTCTTTCAGAACTATTAAGTATTATCTTTGATATAGACTCTATTTATCTTTGTTTCTGATTTAAGTTTCTTTCCACGTACTTAGGTCAGTTAGTAATATCTACTGTATACTGATACGAAAATAACGCTGCCAATGAAAAGTCAGTATAAATTTTATAATATACAGATTTTCATATAAAATAAATAGGTGAGTAACATTATTCTACTCCTAATTCAATTTATTGTTAGGTATAATATAGTTAACATTTTAATGTTTTTTTTAGTATTTTATAATATATGTAAGTACATAATTATGAGTAAGTACTCATAATTTTATTACCCAGGAAGAACCTTAAAAAGGGGTTATTAAAAATCGTGCAAAAAAAAGAAAATTTCTAAAATACATAAGGTTTCTGTAACTAGTGTAAAAGAACAACACAAATTTAAAATTTAAATCTATTATGATTTTGGAAGCAATTCAGTTATAAAATATTAAATATAAATAATAATAGATGTAAAAAGGAACAAAATTCTCACAGACCTTACTCTCGAACTTAAATTAATTATTTAGATTTCAATTAAGTAATTTGTTAAATTCAGAATTGATATTTAAGGTTTGATTAATGATACTAAACTCTAAACTTTTTCTTAAGCACTAAACTAAATCGACGAACCGTAGTCTAAAGTAATATCAAAAAGCTAGATAGCACTGAACATTATAAATGTAATATTGAAATAGGGATTTCAGCCAAGTCGTGCCATACCTCTGTATTCAAGTCTCAATTCCCCAACGTACTTCACATGTGGGAAATTTAATAAAACTCTTTCGCTAGAAGAATGTAAGCGGCTATCGAAATGAAATTTTATTTCAAATCATTTGCTAACTCCAATCTGCAATTGGTTTTCCCATTCAAACCTACACGTAAATGATTCAAATAGCTCCTTCTGGTAAGTTAAAAAAACAGGAATAATTTATTAAATTATATTCATGAAACATATATTTTTTTTTAAACAACATTTGTTTTCAGTATATTTCGCCAAGCTTACAGTACATATTATTACAAATAGTCTTATCGTATTTTGCTCTAACTGATAATAATAATAATAATAATGATAATGTATATAAGACCGATATGGCTTATTTAAAAATAATAAAACCTTGTACACAGTGTTACGGATATGCATAGTATTCGTACAAATATGTATGGACTTGTCATTGTTGACTTGATATACCTGAGACGTGTTGAGCAATCGAAGTTACGAGGTGTCGCATCGTACAGCTATCCTAATATTTTTTTTTATTGGAGTTATTGTTAGACAATTGGATCACTATAAACTAAATATATTTATAGAACTCTCTACGTCATGACGGATTTGTAAAATTTAAGATAGTTCCTAGTTATAAACTCCATAACAAAAGGTATACTGAAAAACTCTATATTTCTCACAAACAATGCTGACAGAACTCTGTGCACTTCACTTAAAAAGTTTCTACGATCAAGACACATTTCTTTCATCGACCAAAAGAGGCATTGGTTTTACAGATGCGGGCGTCTAATTTTTATTTGCTTTAAGAAGAACATTAAGGTACGAGTATATATATTATTACATCATCGGAATTGCATGTAATAAGAATATTCTTAAGTCTTTTTAAAATGAATGCATAAATTTAATAAATATTTGTTTATTTTTTTTAATTTATACAAAATTGTCGCTTTTGGTATCAACCTCAACTGCTGGTAAGCGATGGTGCGTTGCACGATGCAAGCAAGCTTGCCTATAAAATAACTTTTACCACCACTACTACTTATTACTTTACTTTACCCCGAGTACACAGCATTGCTTGTTATTAATTGACCACCTCTTGCAGGCATGAATGGTAATCCTCCGATTTCTACAACACAATAAACAATAACATTCCGATAATGAAAGTATGTATGTTACACTTAATCTAAAAAAAAACGATACAATATTTTTTATTTTACCAATATATAAAACACAAACAAAAAGTTAAACACCAATAAAAAAGAGTTACAATAGGCAGCCATATTATAATAAAGTTCAATTACGTTTGTCAAGTACTTATATTTAGGGTCTTTTGTAACACGATAACAAAATAAAAAGGTCTGTTTAAAAAAATATCTTTGTACAAATAAAACATTTATTCTAAACTAAACCTTAACTAGTAAGCAATAAAGTATATAATACATATTATCAACATGGCGCTTATGCTATTTTTAAACTATATGTACATAATACTCGGTCGAGCTTCATAGTAGGCGGAGTGGGGGTGTTAGGTTTTATTCGTTACGGAATTTCTTGTTACAGTCGCCTAACTCCAAGACCGCGATAAAAGCTATGCAATAACTTAAAAAGTATTTTTTAGGGACAAAAGGAAAACCAGTTACCAAGACGTATTATTTTGTTACTTTATAATAAAGTTGAATAAATATTAAAGTTTATAATCGTTTAATCTTTTTGGATTTTATGTGAATATTGTTAGCGGTACATAAATAATATTTCATTTGAACGTCACTGCCCAAAAAATATTCACACTTATGTCGCTTTGTGTTCAATTAAAATTTATTTGTATGATTTGTAAAACTTAATAGCTTGTTTAATATTTATATTTCTCTTATTGTTATGATTAAAGTTTTATATAAGAAAACACACATTGATCCAAGGTATTCAGAACTATAAAATATTTAATAATACTAATGATAATTAATGCTATACATAAATACCAAAGTTTGAAATGGATAATGACATAACCGATACCAACCAATAATGGTATTAATAAAGTATATATGAATAAATATAAACTTCCTTTTTATTTCATTTACGTATGTAAGAACTTTATAACAAGTAAAGAATAAGATTTAATGGAAAAATAATTAAATGGAAATTGTTACAAACTTCTTGTTGATAACTTTTAGGCCAATTTTGTTAGCTTTGACAAATTGTACAATTAATAAGCACCGAACTTGAACATAGCAGTGATTTTAGGAGAACTTAAAATTAGAAGTAGAAGATTAAAATCAGCCATCATTTCTAATCACACTTCCTTATCTTACAATGAACAAATCGCAATATTAACAAATAGCCTCATTTTCTTATCGGTCGGTTTGGGCATAATATTTCATCGAAAAATAGTGTTTTTGTAATTAAGTTTTTCTTTTAAAATGGTTTCATAAAAATTGTTTGTCGAGATAATTTATTAAAATTTCATTATCATTATTAATATTAATCGGCGTGGTAAACAATTTATAAATAGCACAATTTATTTATTCTAAGCAGTAAATATTTTTTGTATAGTTTTATCTGTAATTCATATGCAACTTAAATTTAAATAAGTGTTATATTTTTGAATGATTTTAGTAACTATATAATAGCAAAATAGTATAAAGATTAACAAAAAACAACAGTAATTGCTTAGAAACATAATTAAAACACTTTACTAAAGTTTTCATTAGTTATATTGTGTTGTCTGTTAAAAATGGTTTACCAATATACCCTAACACGCTATAACACGCTAGCTTAACACGTTAAGTACGGTCGGGTCTCACCAAAACCCCTAAAATATTCAACTAGAAACGTCTGAGACAAATGAGTCTAATTTCAAATTAAATTTTCTTTGCTTCATAAATATATGGGTATGAAAAAGCTCATCAAGTACTAGGTAATACACAAATTTCAGTGATGGGTATACATTTCAATAATTGTATTTAAGGATAAATAATATTATAATATAATATAATATAATATTTGTATTTATTTATCATAGGATCACTCAGGTTATTGAAGTGAAACTTCATTATCGGGGTTGGAAAAAAAATTAGTGTAACATTTTTTCTTTACGGTGACATTTTTCCGTTACGCGCCAGCTTTTTTCATATAGCTTCATCTCTTTTACACTATGTTGCTATGGAAATACGAAATAATCAAAATGACAAGTATGTGGATTATAAAACACAATTTACATTAACCAAAAATAAAATTATTGGATTAGAGTTTTATAATTAAATAATGAATTGTAATTACATACTGGACAATACGATTTTATGGACTTGCTATTGAAACTTATAAATAAATTAAGATTATAACATGAAGAAGAAATTATGAAATATAATTTATAATATTTTTAAAATACATTGATTGTCTGAAATAGTCCTCTATAGTAAGAATGAAAAGAAATACGAGTTTTGGCTGAGAAATGGAGCATTGGGGTCCTGATCTTTACAAGGTCTGTTTTGCTATACCTAGAATGAACAACAACTCGAAACAGCAGAAACCATGATGAAGAATAATTTTATTTGTGATATAGGGGCCTACCATGAACTCTTAAAAACTACCATAGTTTTAAGACGTTTCGTAGCAATATTACAATAATATTACTTTGATTCGTACCATGAACTTTATAAAACAATATTGTTTTATTCCTGCTTAGTGACGTAGACGTGACGTAAATGAACGAATGCTTTTCTATTCCTGCAATAGGAGGGAAAGAGACATCACTTTTATTTCGTATAGCTTCATCTCTTTTACACTATGTTGCTATGGTAATAATAAATAATTAAAATGACAGGAATGTGGATTTCATAACAAACAAACCAAAAATAAAATTATCGGATTAGAGTTTTATAAATAAATAATGAATTGTGATTACATACTGGACAATACGATTTTATGGACTTCCTATTGAAGCTAATAAATAAATTAAGATTATTACATGAAGAATAAATCATTTAATATCATTTATAATATTTAAAATGCATTCATTGTCTGAAATAGAAGAAGTAAGAAAGAAAAGAAATACGAGTTTTGGCTGAGAAATGGAGCATTGGGGTCCTGATCTTTACAAGGTCTGTTTTGCTATACCTAGGACGAACAAAAACTCGAAACAGCAGAAACAATTATGAAGAACTAGCTGTTACCCGCGACTTCGTCCGCGTGAACCAAAAAACATCTTCATTGAGTTCAGATCAGAAGCTCTACCAAAATAAAAAAGGTTAGGTTAGTCAGTCAGTTAGACAGTTTCTATTCTACCTTCACCTATCTTGAGCAGTTTCTCAGCGTACGCGCCTGACCCTATATCATTTAATAACTGTACACGCATGTTGGTGGTAAGATGCAGTTTTTGAACTTTGCTCCATATATATGAGGACTTCAGACATGCATTTATTTCATCCGCTGCAGTACCACGCTCGATGACAGGCAATGTTTACCTAAAATTATCGTCTTCCAGCAATCCCATCTTCTCACACACCTGCCGAAAAGTTTCGAGTTCTTGTCCGTCGACTGTTTTTAAATCCTCTTGGTTTTAAAAACAGTTGGTGGGACCCCTTATTATATTTGGCAGCAATCGTAAGGAATAGCATTCAAAATTGCTAACGTGCAGTGTAAATGCGACCTAGAGCATCTCCTGCCTTTACACCCGGCCAGCCATGGACAGGTGTTCCTTGCAAATGACGTTTCCACTCCTTCCTCGCCGTATTCCAAGTGTAATAGCGAGGTACGTCAATGTAGATTAATGTTTTTGCAAAACAATCACGTTGGCACAACTGAAAAAATGCTGTTAGTGTCGTTTTCGGTGGTACTGACAATCTCTCTCTAAAATTATTTTCTGTTAAATAAACCCTCTCACCATTGGGTAGATGGATCGCTAGAGATGAGTGATTTTCCTCCAAATTTATTAGTGTAAAAGACAAAATTTATTTACATTCAATACTTAAAGTGACAGATGTATCAATTTTCATAAGAGTTTGATAAATATTCTAAAATGTTCATTGTTAAAATATATCCAATTAAATTGTATGTTTGGTTCACTATTATGGTCATAGTGACTCGCACATAAAAGATAGATATATGCTGTCGCAAACTTTTATTTAGAACTATTTAAGATAAATAATCTTACAGTAATTATCTTTGTGTAACTCAAACTAAAAAAATTATGTCATAAAGAAGTTTCACTTCTTACATGTGTACACTAATACACACACACATATTTTTTAAAATTAGCAAACATGCTTAAGAATAATTATAAATTTATAAGTATGATTAGAGTATTAATAAAAAATATGTTTTTTTTATTTATATACTATGCTATGAGAAACACAAAAGTTTTACAAAATCCAGTCGCTTACTGACAAATGCTAAAAAAGGGGGACAAATCTAAAGTGTATTATTATTAATTTAACTGCTTTTTACTGACAAGGTATTTGCAATGAATCTTAGACTATAAGAATACTTCAATCACTAAATCCGTCTTGCTATAAAGAAAATTTCTCAATGGAAGTTCTTCTGAATTTTGAGTTGTAGTTAAATTCTTCTATCGTTATCACTTAGGAAGCCAGTGGTTTTATATGATGATGAGGCAACCGTTTTGAATGTTGTATCACCTATATTCTTCACTAGGTAGTCATAAATAATTTAACAACGCTGTAAAGGGTGAAGTTCAAGTTAAATGTTGAGGCATAACTGTAAAACTTAAAGCTGGGAAAGTGGCAAGAATAATCGAGGACTCCAAGGAGGCATTTCAGTTTTTTTAATACATTAGAAATAGGATAATAATATGTACACAATTATTTATAATTGTATTAGGAAATAACAAAAAAAATATCTTTTATAATTAATATATAAATGCGTAGCAAAAACCACTGAGGCGTGAAACTTGACTTCGTTATTTTTTTGTTAGGCACCTTTTGTCAGACAAACTCTAACAAACACAGAACTTTTGAGCTTTAAATATAAGTATGTTATAGGTAGTTCCTTCTGGTTGAAATGACCACTAATCAAATTTGAATATTATGAGAAGCCATTGACATATTTTACATATTAACTAAATTTGAAGACTGAAAAAATATAATAAAAAAAAAACTAAAATTATTAATTTATTTTGAACGTATACCGACGAAATATAAAATAAAATTTGATTTATTTGGTTTTTCTTCATTAGGTTCCAATTTATTAAATTTAAACACATAACACAGATAGTATTAACATTGGTATCTATTGAATAACCATTAATTGCATGCTCTTGTTGCAATAATTAATTAATACTATATTATTATAAAATAGGATCTTGATTTTTATTATTACAATTAAAATTTGTAAATACGGCTAATTAATAAAATTGCTTTAATATAATATAATAAACACCATAAGAATAACTCTATATTTGATATCTTTTTTAAATCACAACGAGTAACAAATGATCAACCATTGGTGACTATTAATACCCATTGTACGAGCGTAGCGTATGACGGTTTTATTTATAAATGTTGGTCACATCTGCCCTCGCCTGGTCATATTTTAAACAATAAATGTTAGCTATAAAAAGGGTATATTTTTAGTCATATCCATTACTGTAGTTAAAAAAATAAATGTATATTACTTATATTTGAAATGGAACATCTTCTTAAGATATCGCGGATGATCAACACATTATAGACAATTTTGCGATAGCTCTAAAAACATTCTGATCGCATTGTAATATTGCAGTTGAGTTTGCAAAATAGTTTTATTTAGTAATCAATATTTCACAAATAATCAGTGACCAAGACAAAATAAAATAAAACCTATGTGGCTAAATATATATATTGAAATAAATTTGGCCAAGCTGTTTATATGAAATAAAAAAAAAGTAGCGAAAGTACATATGTGATAAATTCTTTTCCTTCAAATCACATGCTTCCTCAGTTTATATTAATACCAAATTTTTCATTTTTGCTATTAACTGAATATGATTGATTTTTCAAAGAGTTCAATTTCAAACATATCAATATTACCTATCATTTTAACAAAGTGAGTTTCATGTTTTAACAATCTTTAAGTAAGAAAATACACCTTATTTTAAGGTATTTAAGGTAATATGTGGAAGAAGTTTTAAAAGAACCTCGTCACTTTTGTAATTTATTTTCTTTAAAGTAGTATGAGTAGTTTTTGATAAACTAGTGAGCAGTAAATTGGTATTTAACTACCGCATTTCAGAGCGCGTGCTGGATAATCGATCGGTCTTTAAAAACATGTCTAGATCTTCGAAACGTTTTAAGCGAAGTTGACACAGTTTTATCAGCATTATTTTTGAGAAATAAAGAGTTTTTCTAAATATACTCTATCCATTTTATCTATAAACAAGAATTATATCGACTTTTAAATAGTACTGCAACGACACAAATAAAAGAATAATTATTTCTTACTACAATGTTTTTAAATCAATTCATACAACATTTCTTCAGCACAAAGGTTTCAGAAAGTTCATTTATTTAATTCCTGTTTTCTTTTTCAGTTTCTTTTTTATTTGGCTGCAAGATTGTCTTTCTTTTCATTTGTTTCAATTTTATTTTGTTGTGACTCAAGAATGAAACTTTTATCGCAATGTCTAATTTATGTTTCTTTATGATCTCTAGTCTAATCGGTTGAATTTATAAGTCCACTACTTTGCTGTCAAGTAAAATTATACAATAAAATATTTCTTAAGCTCACTATATACCAATATTTCTATCCATCTAGCTTATTCTTATTATCTTTTTATTTAATTTATTGCAATAGTAATATTCCTAACATTATTAAATATATAAATTTTATTTCCAATTGCGTGATTTCATTAAGGGTACCAATTTAATTTTGGATTCTATCAAAACCGGAATGAACCATTTTAATTCAAAACTTTCAACCATAATGTTACACTCAAACCTTTAAAATGTACGCAGTTAACCGTCGGTAACACGGTAAATGTTTACGAGAGGAAATGGATAAACAAATCGAGTTCGACTATAAGAGGGCAAATGTAATACATTTGGTCATTATTATATTACTAGTTCATAGTACTAGCCAATGATTTGTAACTAGATAGACCCTGTGAATGTTGATATGCAGATGAAAAAAACTAAAAGACTGGAGTTTGTGCCGACCCGACAAAAAGTGGTAAAAACTAAATAATTATATTTAAAATAGTTCGTCAATTAAATATAAAAATAGTTTTAGTTGTCTTCTCTATTTGAATCACAGTTTTTTAAGCGTTTTTGTTATATTAATCTTATATAAAATACAGCTAAATATTATTTAAAAGGTTTTAAAAAAGAGAGAAGTATATCCTAACACTTATAATTTTTGAATGTTTGAGATAGATGTGTATTATTTTTATAACAATCGGCATATTATAATTTTCTTAAAAAAAATATTTACTTAACTTAAAATATATACCATTAAATTGGATAATAATAATATCACATTATTTGATATCACTATTCTATGAAGCATACAGGTTAAATTGGCTTTTCAATTGAGGACTAACTTTCATATCAGTATACTGAAGTATCAGTAGACAATACTCAATGACTAAACTCGAATACTTGGAAGGTCTTTAAACCAGAAGCAACGAACAAAAGCCTCTCAGTAAAAACTTGTATATTCTGTCTTATTTAATATAACGTAAGGAACCGAAAGGGTATATATCTATTATTGTAATAGTACGTACAAAATCAGTTGAAAATGTTGTTAAGTATTATCTCGCTATCTAAGATGAAACATTTAGATAATCAAAAAAAAAAATAAGCTCTAGGACCTACGCCTATGACTAACAACATATAGGTAATACAAAATAATAGACATATTATGGCAATCTTATTATTTGTACAAATATGAAGTATTATAAAAAATTGTCAGAATTATCAATATGAAATTTACAAGAAAATACTTATTTAAGATATTTAAAACAGTATCTCAAAACATTTTTCTATCCACCTAAACTATAAAGTATGAAGATGTTATAGATTATGTAAGATACTTTTAGTAAATTTAGTAAATTTCAATATTAAAAGCTACATTTCTTTACATCTTACTTGCAGTAATTTAAGATAGTATGTACGGTATTAATACGGTTTTTATTATATTTCAAAAGACTTTACAACTGAATAGAATATACAACTCGTTTGTTTTCGTTAATTTATTTTTTAATAAAAATCATTTTATACTAAATAAAAGTTTGTTAAAAAGTAATTTGATGACAATAAACAATTATTCATAAGGAACATTTTCATATTAAAATAATCCTAATAAATGCGCAATTAGAATCAAATCGCATATTTGATTATTGAAGATGAAGATTTTCTTGGTGGTAGACCATAACATCGGGTCGCCGGCAAAGTTACCACCCATCGGGCAAAGTCGTGCCGCAAAGCGACCTAGTCGTGTTCCGGCACGTTGCTCGATGAAGCCGTTAATGGGAAATGGGTCTGAACAGCTGCGGTGCGTTGGCGAACCGGTTTGACGTCGAGTTGGTGTTTGTTTTGTCGGGTGTCTAGTCGAGGAGGGTAGCGGGATCCGAAGCAACGGCTTTCCGCTGGCCGCCCGCAGATAGTTGGGGGCCCAATTAGTGGGTTAGCCACCCACGAAAGGCTGCCCCGCCAGCTGCGAAAAATCCCAGGGTGGCTCCATCGTGCTGGTTGGCGACCAGACGAGGAGGCCCGATGGCGATCCCTGGGGGGGTTCGGGCGTCCCCGCAGTCTCCAGACTAGCCTCCCAGTGGCAGGACATCACCAATTTCGACGTCGGGTTCGATACGTACCGCCTCGTTCAACTGCCATTTCCCATCCCTATTCACTTTTATTTTATTTTTTTTTATGAGTAAAGTTAAAAAGAAGAAAATGTTTTTACAGCGGTTGCACTCCTCCTCATTTAAAGTGCACCTCACTAATATCAGGGGTTTGCACTCTAATATCCTAGCTGTCCATCACCACCTGGAGACAGAGCAGCCGCACCTCTTCTTTTTGACGGAGACGCAGATACAATGTCCTTTGAGCGTTGCACACCTGCATTATCCCGGATACACGTTAGAGCACAATTTTCGCTCACGTGCCGGAGTCTGCGTGTACGCGCGGAACGACCTCTGTATCCAGCGTCTCCGTCACCTTGAAGACCCCACTTTTTCTTCTATATGGGTTTTAGTAGACACAGGAAACGAAAAAATCCTGTATTCCTGTGTCTACCGTTCGCACAGCGGTGACCAGGAGACAACTAGATTATTTGAGTATCTCGGTGAGGCTGCTGATATGGCTTTGCATCAGTACCCTTCAGCGCAGCTTGTTTTTCTGGGGGACTTTAATGCTTGTCATCAAGACTGGCTGTTCCCGTACCAGAAAACCGACCATGCTGGAAGAGAAGCGCGGAACTTTGCGTTGTCCTTGAACCTCTTTCAGCTGGTGAGGCAAGCGACAAGGGTACCAGATGTGGTAGGCCATACAGCCAATTGCCTGGACCTTCTGCTGACAACTGATCCGGACAGGTATCGTGTTGAGGTCACCTCCCCCTTGGGAACCTCCGATCACTGTCTGGTGAAATCTGTGTTTACATATTCCCCGCCAGCTCTCGAACCACATGGTGTTAGGCGAGTATGGAAATACAAGTCAGCAGATTGGGATGAGATGCGGCACTTCTTTGCATCTTATCCTTGGCGGCAGGTCTGCTTCTCTTCTTTGGATCCGTCGAGTTGCGCGGATGCTATAACCGATGTGGTGCATCAGGCAATGGAGTATTTTATTCCTTTTGCTGAAGTTCCCGTCGGTGGCAAAGCTCGCCCATGGTTTAATGCCGAATGTGGTCATGCTCGAGACCGAAAACATTCGGCATACCTCATTTGGGCTGATGCTCGAAGCCGCAAAACTCCGGATGTAAGTACAAAGAAGAGAGCCTTTAACCTAGCTGCCAAGTCCTACAAAAAGGCATTGCGGAAGGCTCGTCTCGATCGAATCGCTAAGAATGGCGAAAAGCTCTCTGTCAAACCAACTGGCAGTCGAGCTTTCTGGTCTCTTGCGAAAGCGATCGAGTCGAATTTCTGCCAACCCTCACTGCCTGCTCTGCTGAAGCCGGATGGATCCCTGGCCCACACAGCAACAGAGAAAGCGAATGTATTTGCTTCTCTGTTTGCTGATAATTCGCATCTAGATACTGGCAATGCTTCTCCAGCACATCTTCCTCACTGCGGTATTTCGATGCCTGAAATCCGCATCACTAACAAAGAGGTATGGAGAACATTGTGTCGTTTAGATGTGAATAAAGCCAGTGGTCCTGATGGTATACCAGCCATTCTGCTCAAGACATGTGCAGCTGAGTTGTCTCCTGTACTGACACGTCTGTATCGCCTCTCTTTCAAGACTGGAATAGTGCCGAAATCCTGGAAGCTTGCCAACGTGCAACCCGTGCCCAAAAAAGGCAGCCGTGCTGATCCTGTCAACTACAGACCGATTTCAATCACCTCCATACTCTGCAAGATTATGGAGCGTGTATTGAACTCGCGCCTTCTAGCATACCTAGAAGGTAACGATCTCCTCAGTGACCGACAGTACGGGTTTCGCCGTAATAGGTCTACTGGGGACCTCCTAGTGTATGCTACACACATTCTAGGCGAGGCCATCGAGAAGAACGGAGAAGCGGTCGCCGTCTCTCTGGACGTCTCGAGGGCATTTGACAGGGTCTGGCATGCGAGCCTTATAAGCAAGCTTTCAGCGTACGGTATATCTCCTGGTCTGATCGGCTGGGTAACGGACTTTCTGAGCCAGAGATCTCTCCGAGTAGTTGTCGATGGGTGTTCCTCGGAATCCTTGACAATAAATGCCGGAGTGCCTCAGGGGTCCGTTCTTTCTGCAACTCTTTTTCTGCTGCACATTAACGATCTGTTGAAGCCCGGTATCTATGGGTACGCAGACGACAGCACAGTTGTAGAAAGATATCTGCCGAGTACTCGGGCTAGTCGAGATCAAGTACAGTCTGAAAGAGAAGCCATGGTGCAGCGTTTGAATGACAAACTTCAGGCAGTCTCCGCATGGAGCAATGCCAATCTTGTCAAATTCAACGCCACCAAAACGCAGACGTGTCTGTTCACCGCCAAAAGGAGCCCTTTCACCTTGGCTCCTACTTTCCAGAATGTATCCTTGGAATACAGTGACCGGCTTCAGTTGTTAGGTTTAGAGATTTCCTCGAACCTCAACTTTGGTCGGTTCATTGAGTCCAGAGCAAGAGCAGCAGCAGCAAAGCTTGCCGTTCTTGCGAAGGTTCGGCAGTACTTTACACCGGGACAGCTTCTTGTTTTATACAAAGCACAGATCCGGTCGTGTGTAGAGTACTGTGGCCACATATTTGCTGGTGCCGCAAAGTCTCATCTTACGGTTCTGGACTCAATTGAGAGGCGAGCAAAGAGGCTTATAGGCGATCCCGAATTGGTCGGAGCCGACCTCCAAAGCCTTGAGCACAGGCGTAGAATTGCTAGCCTCTCAGTATTCTATAGGATACATTTTGGTGAGTGTGCGCAGGAATTACACGATCTAATTCCCCCGGCCCCCTTCCATCATCGGACTTTCCGACGCACGGCAGGAATCCATCCTTTTGTTGTGGACATTCCACCTGTCCGAACGAAGCGCTTTGCTTCGTCCTTTTTACTGCGTACAGCAAAGGATTGGAACAGCTTGCCTGCGTCGGTATTTCCGAAAGAATACAATGTGGTTAAATTCAAGAGAAGAGTGAATAGGCTGCTAGGGCAATGCGCCTTACCACCTTAGACTACATTCCACTTACCATCAGGTGGAATGTAGTCAAGCATTGCCCTAGATTATATAAAAAAAAAAAAAAAAAAAGAAGAAAGTCTGATAAATGGATGGCGCGTGTTTTCCTCTTACAATTTAAAAGTCCGAATATTTAGTTTAAGCTCTCTCATTAAAGCCCCAAAAATATAAAGGTTAACCAGGAAAACAAAAATATTCAATTGATTTAAAGTACTTTGATTGAGATTTTTTTTTAAATATTTTTTTATTAAATCCTATTTAACGTTTTTTATAAGTTTAATGAAGAGGAAGTTTATGTTTCTGTGTGAAAATAATTTTCATTTCAACAGAACATCAGTAGATATCTGTATCCGTTTTTTTTTGTTTATTACCATGCTTTGGCCACAAGCTTAGAATCAGGATGAGTAAAAACAAAATTCAGGTATATTATAAAACAATATGTTTCTATTAATTTTAATTTTATTCAAGTCCTCGATATCTTAAGTTCTTACGGCAATGAGTACAGTTATTGTATTCAATGTTATAATGTGTTTACACAGTATGGCCACTTTTCGCCTTCTGTATAATTACTAAAAATAATATGAAAAACCTGCCAAGATTCATTAAAACACATACTTCATTTCCTCAACTTTAAACTTAAGTTAGTTTATGCTAAATTGCTTGTGTTAGCAATTAGTAATACTTAAAATTTGTCAATAGTAGAGAGATGAATATCTTGGAATTTGAAATTTTAGCAGTATTTTGTTTAATTGTGTTTTGT
Source organism: Napeogenes inachia (assembly GCA_959347355.1). NCBI lineage: Eukaryota > Metazoa > Arthropoda > Insecta > Lepidoptera > Nymphalidae > Napeogenes > Napeogenes inachia. The sequence continues at coordinate 8,451,823 of OY365797.1, forward strand.
TAATTTTGTTTCATTTTGTTTTGTTTTGTTTTGTTTAATTTTTAATAGTGACCATTTTGTCACATAGTGTTATATTTGAAATAATTGTGCAGGGTACGATTGCTAAGAAAGTCGATTCGATCTTTGTATTCTCCTGATGTATAAGCATTATAAGATTTCGGTTAAAAATTGTAAGATAAAATTGTAAATTTAACTAACAATTAAACATTTAAACTAAAGTAGGAAAGTATGTAACGATCTTTTATACGACTCTTGTAAGTAAAATTTTTAGTTCAGAGCCAAAGTATCACTTTTATTGTAAATAGAATATGTGAAACGAATACATTTGCCCTTAGTTCTCAGGAAATTGTATCAACATTTCGAGAATCAAGCGAAGTACAGTTATTTTATTTTATTTTCTGTTAAATGCAAGAAATGTATTGTCATAAGAATTTTTCTGGACATAGTTTTTGGTCTTAGACTGCAACGGAAAAACTGTAACAGTAAAAACTACCTACTTCCTTTTCTGGACAGAAATTTAACTTAGATAATTTTCAGTAGAAGTTATACATTAGAGTAGAGTATTTCTTTCATGTTATATATTTTTATTGATTTGAAGTTATTATCCAAAATGTTAAGTCTGTGAGCCTTTTGCGATTTCAAAAGGTACGTAGAGAAAATAAAAGAGTCTTCTAACTAAGAAGTCTCTTTTAATGTACCGTAACAAAAACATTAGCTTTTACTGTCAGAGTTGCTAAAAAGCATATAAAACTTACAGATTAAACTTTATAAAAATATATTACCTCGATCAAATTATAGTTCAATAAAATTGATTTTAATGTTTTAACCAAGTTTCAATCATTTAAAATATTAATAATTAATATTCAATGGCTAATGACTATATAACAAAATAGAGTTAAGGATTGGCAGATATATATTTATAATATAATAATATTGTGCGTGTGATAGGTACTTCACTTATTTATAATATTGTGAATATTAATAATTAATATTCAATGGCTAATGACTATATAACAAAATAGAGTTAAGGATTGGCAGATATATATTTATAATATAATAATATTGTGTGTGTGATACTTTACTTATTTATAATATTGTGAATATTATAGATTACCAGCTAAGTAATTATTAATTATATTGATGTGAATTAAGTGCTACGTCAATTTCTCATGCGTTATCATTAATTATGTTTCGTAGTTAAATCAAATCGAACTCCACATGCTAGTACTATAATAATATATCAAATAATTAAATAATAAAAATGCATATTCTAAAATACTAATATTTATTTTCATCGCAATGTAGTTGTAGACTTGCACATACTCTTGCAAACAAATTTTTAGAATTTTTGAGATATGATAGGTGTTTACATTAGGTTATATTAGGTGTGAATGCAAAGGCTATAATAATACTCGTTATTGCACACCACATACAGAAACGTTACATATCAATTCTTAATAAGAGGTATTGGTAAAACAACCAGGCTGACTTATCGCTATACTTATACATCAAATCTCAAATCTTAAGGAAATATGTTTTTTTTTTGTTTTTTTTCCTTTTTTCAGACAACGATTCCGAGTCAATTGCCACTAGTTACATCGCGCGTCAGACCAAAATAAACTAAGCGCGTAGTTTTGCAATGGTAGATTGAAATAAAACTATTTTACACCGATTCTACAGTACACATTGTAGTATATAGTATAAGAAAATGCCGTTTTTAAATATTTTGAGAATGAAATAATTTATTCCGAAATTAAGAAACATAATGATATTAATTTAAATATTTTATAATTTACAATCATTATTATTGTTTAACAATTCAGGTACGATCTAAACCTTTATCTAAACTGTGTATAAAGATAATTTTCCTATAATCCTTGGAGCTAAAGAGAGGAAGACCTTACTTGGTTTATGGTAAATAATTAGTTTCTCTTCTTCAGTCAAAAATTAAGTGTAGCATCTCATTAGGCAAATTAGTTATCGGAACACTAGTTCTCATCAAATAAAGTTGACGAGTTGGGACGAGTCATCAATATCGTCGAGCTGAAAACTAAAAAAGGAAAATTACTGTGAGCCTATAGCAACATTTACCCACTTTCCTTTAAATTGAATTGTTCAACCCGAGGAAGATGTTTGGGCATCTCTGTCAAGGGGAGGGTCACTTCGCCATTTAGATACGGAAACAGCATGCGTGTACTCAAACGAGCGAGGTTAATCTTTATTAAAGTTTATATAAAATACAAAGGCTACTTTTTAAAGGTCCTTAAATAGTCAATTCCTAAACAATTTTAGAAACACATTCATTTCTTATCACTATTAATTTACAAATAAAATTGGGTATTTAAAAAAACAATATTACTGAGATTACCTTGACTGAACCAGTTATTTTCTAAATCTAGTCAAAGCTCACTACGAGCCATCTGTTCATACTTAATAAGTTATTATGAATACTATTTTAAACTTTTGATTGAATTGAAAAAAAAACTTTTTATACTTATTATATCTTATACTAACTACACATGTAATATCTAATACTTAGATTTAATTAAATTGATTTATAATGTATTGTAAATTGTATACGGTTATATAAATGCTGTCTCTTAGGATTATCTTAACTAATTTATGGACTCAAATGAACATTTATGTTTACATTAATTAGTAGAAAATCATAATTTATGCGCCTACATCAATATTACTTGGGTTCCTAAACGTCAATTATATTCCCAAACTAGCACTTCGTATTCCTATAGTATCACCACATAATTGATGAAAATCCATACATGTCATTTTTATTAGTATTGGACCCTTAACTGATTTTTGGGTAAGGCTTTGGCAATGTGTAAAACTTCTATAAAAAGAATAACAGAAAGATTTTTATATTTAATCCAAATTGTATTATGCACGGTTTTTTATCAGTGTTGTAATTTTCCCTGATAAAAAGAGAATTTTATGGAGTAAAAAGTATCCTTAATGTTTAACTGGTGCAGTATTTTTATTATTTGTTTCTTAGGAACCTGAAAAAAACTAGCTCATAGTATCATTTCTGTACTATCTTAGTAAACTAAAATGCCGTTACTGTATTGACGAAGAAGAAAGAATACGAAACAGCTTGACGTAAGCAAATATTTCTAATAAATGAATGATATGAGGATAATATATTAATAATAAAATATTCCAACTTCATACAACTTTCCAATGAAATGAATATTCATTCATACTACGTCTAAATTAAGAGTTTTCAGTTTCCATAACGGATCTACAGAATTTTGATTATTAAAAGTAAGGATTTGTTTTGAAAACAAGGAAATTATGAGGATCTTAATATTTAATATTGAAATGTGTACTATAGTCAAGTCAAGGAATACATTTTGAGAGGCACTTAAACAACAACCAGATTTTCGTTTTATTATGATTGAAACTGGTAATAGTTAACAAATCCACCAACGAAAATTTACATTTCATTTAAATCCAAAAGAAATTAGTTTTTAGTTTATTAGTATCGCATATAAATAAGTATTAAAATTAATGACATTTCCAAAGACAAAAAACTTAAATTTTGTTTGACAGTTGTTTTATTTGTTTTGCTTAGAAAATCTTTTTCATCTTCAAGACTAATTTTAAATACATATAATACGTACAGTATTTCCCTCGCCTTCCTGTGCCCTAATAAATATGTCTATAGCATCTCAACCTCACCAACCCTTCTGGTTATAAAGGTTAATTCTTGAGGCAAGGTTAATGCACAAGGACCCTTATATGGCAGGTATGACCTCCGAAGTCGTCCGACAACTGCACTATAAGACTGGTCAGCTCGACTGATAACAGGCATACGGGCCATCTAATGGAAAGTGTTCTTTTATTTACTTATATTTAATCCTTCCTTGATACGATACAGTAGGGTATCTCTTGAATATCGTCCTAGCCGCAGTTTATATACCCTTCTGTATTAACTCCCTCTTCAAACAAAACATTACGAATTATTATAAAATAGTCGTTTAACAATAATGTAACTTAACAAACAATTTAAAATCCACGTGAATTATACTTGTTATCAGAAATATTTACATCAAGTACAGCTATAATTTGTCACTATAAGACACTTTCAGTTCTATTATATTAATGAAACATAATCTCTGACTTTAATTATGAGCACCGCTCGTGTAAAAGTCATTTTGTATGTCTTGTTTGTTTGATGTTTACTTAAAGTAAATAAAAGCAAGAGTTACAATCGCTAAAATACATTTAATGTACTCTTTTGTCATTATTCCCTGTTAATATAGACATTAGCTATGCCACTATCAGAAAAAATATTCCTAAAACTATATAATTAGAGTAGTAAAGAAGTAGGAAAATTAATAGTTATCAAATTAATATTCAAAAATCCTTTAAAATTTAAAAACAGAAGGTAAAATAAAATATAACTGATCGTCTGAATACAAATGATTGGTTTGTTTTTTTGCTTTATTCATATTATTCATCCTGCAATTTGAAGTGAGTGATACTGATTGTACGACTCAATAGACAGCGCTTGAATTGAAAGCTGCAGATTGAGTTACTGAATGCACGAAGGATTACTTGTAATTTGTTGTATGAATAGAAATCAATAGAATAAATACATTATCAATTCATGATTACTTGATGCTTTTTTATATAAGAATATATTATAAACTCTCGTCGCGATAGGTATAGTAGAACTAAACTCATTTATGTATACTCAATATTATGCACTCCAAACCTACAATCGACTACTTTAAAATATACCTATGCGTATAAAAAAGTTTAAAATCCCTTTCTGGTTATGTGAATGCACAAACAAATACGTAGGCATTTTTTTTATGAAATTTGTTTCTAAACTAGCATATTGCCGTAGTAAGTAATCAAATACTATTTATTAAAGAAACTTCATTTATTTTCAAGAGAATACTCAAAACTGATTTGAGCTTTCTTTTAAAATACAACAACAGTTTTTGAGGGTTAGAATATGAGAGCGAAAACACTCTCATATTCTAACATTTTACGCTAAAATATTAAAATTTGTTTCGGCTTCACATACATTAATATTAAAACGGTATGAAATTAAACCTATACATTTTAAGCGATTGTAGATGGCTTAATGTGTTTAAGTTATATGCGCTAGGCAGACGAATCGTTATTTTTAACGAAGTTTCAGCCAATTAATGTCCTTATACAATTTTTCTGGTTGTTAAACTGTTGTGTTGTGTGAGTTGAATGTTGATTGACAACAACGTCGAATTTGGTTTACCGAGCAACGAGTGGTTTCATTTAAAATAATCGAGTAATCTGATTTTTTATGAGTTTTATATAAATCTTAAACGAAAAACATCAGTTTTTTCAATACTATTTCGTTTAATTTTGTCGTTCGATCAATATCTTTATAATTTGTATCCTTTAAGCCTTTGTAAGCGTGAGAGCGTCATATAATTAGTAATGGCAAGTTTTGGTAATTATAATCTTCTTTTCAGTAACATTAACAAGGTCATAAAGGGCGTCAATTGTACTTTTCTGGGGTGTAAAACCATATTGATTTTTATTCATTTTATGAAGGAGGTGGTATCTTAAACGTTTAATAATGATTTTTTCAAAAGTTTTCCCTAAAATTGAAAAAAGTCCAATTGGTCTATATGATTTAGCTTCAGTGTAATTATCATTTCCTGGTTTTCTTAAAATGATAACTTCTGCTTCCTTCCGCATATTTGGAAATTTGGACATTATTAAACATTTATTTAAAATTTTCAAAAATATATATGGTGCTTTAAAAATGGCTGCCTTACAAATATCAGCAGTCAGTCCATCCGAACCTGGCGCGTTTTTTATATTATAAGATTCTATTGATTTTTTTATCTCTTCCATTGTTATTAGTGGATAATTTTTTTGAAAAGGTAAAATTTTGTTTGCAACTAATCTTGTTTTTTTATGTCCATCCTTATCTTTATTATCATCATCTCTAGGATAAAAAGTTTCTGCCAATAATTTTACGGAGTCTTCATCACTTAGATTTACTTATCATTTCTTTTTCCTGTTGCTTTTAATACTCTATATATAGTGTCCCACATTGTTTCCTTTTCCTGTTTAGAACAAAAATCTATCCAGCTTTTTGTTTGAGCTTCTTTCGCTGCTTTCTCATAAATTATTTTTGATTCTAAAAAATCATTAATAACAAATTTTTTCCTGATTTCAGCCGCATATCTTATCCTTTTTTTCTTTTTCATCATTACTTTTCTTAATGCCGTTAATTCTTTATTCCACTATGGAACTTTATACTTATTTTTATAAATATTTTTTGATAATGTATCCTCGCATGTTTGTTTTATAACCGCCACATATTTATTAACTGTCAAATCCAAATCTTCATTACTTCTTCTTTTCTATTTCATTAACTGTTAAATTTACCGCCTCCATATTTCTTATTAATTTTTCACCAAAAACGTACCAGTTCGCATTTTTACAATTATATAGCCTTGTACTTGATGTTCTCTTTTCTATTGTCATATTACTTTTTATTGTAAAAATAATTGTGTTATGATCAGAATTAATAATGTTGCTATTAACATGCCAATTTTCTATCTTCCCTAAGATATCATCCGTGCTCAACGTGATATCAATAAAGCTTGAATATATTTTACCGTTTCTTAATGTTTCGAATGTTGGTACAGTTCTATTGTTAATGATATTCAGGTTATTAGAATGAAAATAATTACTGAGTTCTATGCCCCTTGAATTTTCACGGGAGCCCCCCCACCATGGGCTCCACGCATTAAAATCTCCTCCTATTATCAAATTTTTTATCTCAACTTTGTTTATTAATACTGAAATTTTATTTAAATATAAGTCCAAAGCACGATCCTCTTCAAAATATAGAAAAAATAAATTTATTATTCTACTATCTGTCTTAATGCCAACATATGTAATGTTTTCAGTCTGAAAGGTTTGATTTTGTATTAATTTTGTATTTCTATTGTGGACAATTATTGCAGCTTTAACTGGACTTAACTGACTTGCTCCATTATATTGAATGATTCTTACTCCTGCATAATTACACATGTATCCTAGTGCACCAACATACGGTTCCTGAACCAAGCTTATATCAATTTTCATATTTTCTGCTGCTGTTAATAGTTCTGTTGTTGCTAGTTTACTCCGTTGTAGATTTGCTTGCGCTATTTTTATTTCATTATAAGTGCCTTTAGTAGTAAGTAAAGGATGATCTTGATATCATGTCCCATCTTTTCCTTACTATACAAGTACTGTCAAAAGCTGAGTGTTCAGTATTGACTAATTTCGCATCCGTGCAATTAACACAACTAGGCTTGAAACCATTTGTTGATGCACAATCTACTTTTAAATGCTCTCCTCCGCAATGACTAAATTTTTCTTTACTTTCCTTACATTTTTTTTTACCGTGCCCGTAACCTAGGCATCTTGTACATTGAATTAGGGGCGACTGGTCTGTTACATAGCATTGTTGCAAGTCAATATGGATTTTACCTGCTTCTGTTAAAATTTGCCATAATATTGGTGAAACTTGTAGTATTATGTTGCTCTCCAGGGGATTTCTGGCCTTTCTTTTATATTTTATTATCGCTCTATAATCTTATTCATTTATTTTCGCCGTTAAGTGTTTATTTTGTGACTTCAATGATTCTAATATATCTTCATCACTGTTGTAATTAAGAAACCAAAAAGTCGTAATAAGTTGTTCAACAAAAGAAAAGATTGATAAAATTAAAAACAAATTAGAAGTTAACAACATGTTAAGAATTAAGGTAGCCAAAAATAAAGACCCATTGGTTATTATTAAAAACGTCTTGTCAATGCTGTTGGCCCTGTTGGCTATTACAGCGTCACCGGAGGAGCGGGAAAGTCTTAAAAGTTCCTCTCTTTTTTTTTATAAATACAACAATAAAAATTAAATAAAATATTCTGAGAAAAGAAAATAAGAGAAAAATAAAATATTCTTTATCTTTGTTTTCTTAAACATTAAAAAGAAAAGATATTAAATAAAAACCTTAAAGAATAAAAATCATTGAATTACATGTCATCTAAAATATCGAAAGGAAAACTGATAATATTATTAATAATACCACTTTCATTACTGTTTATACACAAAAACTTATAAAAAGACTAATAGTTATATTCCAAAAACATTATAATTAAATACATTTTTTTTTATCAAACATAAAACAGTATCATATAACATAAGATATCATTAAACATAAGAATACCCCTTTTTTTCTAAATAATTAGATTAAATAAAGAGAAAATAAAAATAAATTAAAAATTAAATCTAAGAAAAATTAAGATAATATAAAGTAAAGTACTCTAAAACAATTAAAACAAGAGTAGTTCAAGATTCTGCCATAAAACTTAATAAAATTAATTATTAATATTTTTTTTTACAATAAAAACAAACTATACTACATCAAAAACTAATAGCTTCAACATCAATGGGTAGACTCGCTGATGATCAGGTATCAGGTGGTGAATCACGAAGTTAATTCTTGGTTGACTTCATTTTTCTTCTGATTTATAATTTTGTTTGCAATTACTATACAGAAATCCATAAATTCTTCTAACATTTCCTTGCTTTCCATTATTTTTGAGATGTTATCTTTATTAATTTTAATGTCTAATTTGTTTTCTAATTCAAGTCTAATTAATCCAAATCTTGGACAATCAGTTAATAAGTGTATAATATCTTCATTAATTGTAGAACTACATTTACAGAAAGGTTTGTCAATTATTTTATATTTATACAGGTAATCCGAAAAGCCTCCATGACCCGTTAAAACCTGAGCTATTATAGAATTTAAATCAATTTTGGCCATAATTTTTTGAGCACTAATAACATTTGGTAGAAAAACTTTAGTAGTTGAAGCAGTTTCCCCAGACATATACCTTTTTTGCCAAACCACCATAGTTTCCCTGAGTTTTCTTTTAGCAAAAGATAGTGGAAAGTCACTGAAATCTTTCTTCCTTTTAGTATTTAACGCTGCTTCCTTAGCTAATTTATCAGCTCTCTCATTCCCCAAAATACCTATGTGTGCTTTAATCCAGATCAGTTTTATATTATATCCTTTACTTTTTATTTTATCCAGATTTGAAATGATTTTTAACGCAAAAGGGTGTCAAAGAGGATCAGTATTTAGTGCATCTAGCGATGACCTTGAGTCGGTCAAAATATTTGAGTTAATCCAATTTCTATTTAATATTATTTCCGTGCTTTTAAAATCGCTAACAGTTCCGCTTGAAATACTAAACAATGTTCTGCTAGATGTACCTTTCTTATTAAAATTTCTTTTCCATTTTCTCAAATAGATAGAGCTGCACCCACCCTGCCTTGTAATTTACTGCCATCAGAGTAAATAAACTTACCTTTTTAGTTGTTTGGGAAATAATTTCTTGTGATAAATCATTAAGACAAAGGAATTCAAAATTCTGCCTCAACGCCGGGTGGGTTAGGTCAGAAAAGCAGACTTTTTGTTCAAGACTGAAATCATCACTCAAGTATTTAAACGGTAGTCCTCTTTTAATTTCATAAATGTGTGCAAATTCTTTAATATATAAGTCAAGGGGTATAAGGCTTGCAATTATTATAGCTGCGTTTTCCGATACAGTTTGTAAAACTCCTTTGTACAACTGATAATTGTTTTTTAATATAAATCTTATCAATTTCTTTTGCCCAGATTGCTGCGCCATGAGAGATTATCGGTACTATAATAACATTGTAAATATTTTTATTAATAGATGAGTTTAACGTCCATGTTGCCTTTGATGCACGTGACAGTTGTTTATAAATATTAATTGCTTTACCGGTTATAAAAGAAATATGTTTACCAAAAATCAGTTTGTTATCTATTATAATACCTAAAATTTTTATTTCTCTTGAAAGTTCTAAACGATCTTCACCCATATAGATTACTGGATTGTTGTATTTGATTTTCCTAGTTATCAACATTAGTTTCGTTTTTTGTGGGGCAAAACGGAGCTTGTTAGCATTACCCCATTTATCAACCGCTAATAATGTTTCATTTGCTTTGTCTTGAATTTTAATAAAATCTTGCCCTGAAAAAACCATAATAACATCGTCTGCAAAAGCTTGTATATGAACTCCCATTCCTTCTATTAAGTTTAAAAGTGGGTTAAGTAAAATGTTCCAAAAGAAAGGTCCGCTTACTGAACCCTGTATACATCCTTTGGTTGTATTCTTTTTTGCTTTTTTATTAAGATAGTTAACACAAACTGATCTGTCATTTAAGTAGTCTGCTACTAATCTCCACAATTTTTCTGGGCAACCTAGTTTGGCCAGCTCGATTTTTATTAATGGCCACCAAGCACTATCAAAAGCTCCCTCTATGTCAAGAGATATTATTAGTACTATTTCTTTTTGTTTTCTTTTTTCCTTAATTAACAAGGTCATAAAGGGCGTCAATTGTACTTTTCTGGGGTGTAAAACCATATTGATTTTTATTCATTTTATGAAGGAGGTGGTATCTTAAACGTTTAATAATGATTTTTTCAAAAGTTTTCCCTAAAATTGAAAAAAGTCCAATTGGTCTATATGATTTAGCTTCAGTGTAATTATCATTTCCTGGTTTTCTTAAAATGATAACTTCTGCTTCCTTCCGCATATTTGGAAATTTGGACATTATTAAACATTTATTTAAAATTTTCAAAAATATATATGGTGCTTTAAAAATGGCTGCCTTACAAATATCAGCAGTCAGTCCATCCGAACCTGGCGCGTTTTTTATATTATAAGATTCTATTGATTTTTTTATCTCTTCCATTGTTATTAGTGGATAATTTTTTTGAAAAGGTAAAATTTTGTTTGCAACTAATCTTGTTTTTTTATGTCCATCGTTATCTTTATTATCATCATCTCTAGGATAAAAAGTTTCTGCCAATAATTTTACGGAGTCTTCATCACTTAGATTTACTTATCATTTCTTTTTCCTGTTGCTTTTAATACTCTATATATAGTGTCCCACATTGTTTCCTTTTCCTGTTTAGAACAAAAATCTATCCAGCTTTTTGTTTGAGCTTCTTTCGCTGCTTTCTCATAAATTATTTTTGATTCTAAAAAATCATTAATAACAAATTTTTTCCTGATTTCAGCCGCATATCTTATCCTTTTTTTCTTTTTCATCATTACTTTTCTTAATGCCGTTAATTCTTTATTCCACTATGGAACTTTATACTTATTTTTATAAATATTTTTTGATAATGTATCCTCGCATGTTTGTTTTATAACCGCCACATATTTATTAACTGTCAAATCCAAATCTTCATTACTTCTTCTTTTCTATTTCATTAACTGTTAAATTTACCGCCTCCATATTTCTTATTAATTTTTCACCAAAAACGTACCAGTTCGCATTTTTACAATTATATAGCCTTGTACTTGATGTTCTCTTTTCTATTGTCATATTACTTTTTATTGTAAAAATAATTGTGTTATGATCAGAATTAATAATGTTGCTATTAACATGCCAATTTTCTATCTTCCCTAAGATATCATCCGTGCTCAACGTGATATCAATAAAGCTTGAATATATTTTACCGTTTCTTAATGTTTCGAATGTTGGTACAGTTCTATTGTTAATGATATTCAGGTTATTAGAATGAAAATAATTACTGAGTTCTATGCCCCTTGAATTTTCACGGGAGCCCCCCCACCATGGGCTCCACGCATTAAAGTCTCCTCCTATTATCAAATTTTTTATCTCAACTTTGTTTATTAATACTGAAATTTTATTTAAATATAAGTCCAAAGCACGATCCTCTTCAAAATATAGAAAAAATAAATTTATTATTCTACTATCTGTCTTAATGCCAACATATGTAATGTTTTCAGTCTGAAAGGTTTGATTTTGTATTAATTTTGTATTTCTATTGTGGACAATTATTGCAGCTTTAACTGGATTTAACTGACTTGCTCCATTATATTGAATGATTCTTACTCCTGCATAATTACACATGTATCCTAGTGCACCAACATACGGTTCCTGAACCAAGCTTATATCAATTTTCATATTTTCTGCTGCTGTTAATAGTTCTGTTGTTGCTAGTTTACTCCGTTGTAGATTTGCTTGCGCTATTTTTATTTCATTATAAGTGCCTTTAGTAGTAAGTAAAAAGATGATCTTGATATCATGTCCCATCTTTTCCTTACTATACAAGTACTGTCAAAAGCTGAGTGTTAAGTATTGACTAATTTCGCATCCGTGCAATTAACACAACTAGGCTTGAAACCATTTGTCCATGATGCACAATCTACTTTTAAATGCTCTCCTCCGCAATGACTAAATTTTTCTTTACTTTCCTTACATTTTTTTTTACCGTGCCCGTAACCTAGGCATCTTGTACATTGAATTAGGGGCGACTGGTCTGTTACATAGCATTGTTGCAAGTCAATATGGATTTTACCTGCTTCTGTTAAAATTTGCCATAATATTGGTGAAACTTGTAGTATTATGTTGCTCTCCAGGGGATTTCTGGCCTTTCTTTTATATTTTATTATCGCTCTATAATCTTATTCATTTATTTTCCCCGTTAAGTGTTTATTTTGTGACTTCAATGATTCTAATATATCTTCATCACTGTTGTAATTAAGAAACCAAAAAGTCGTAATAAGTTGTTCAACAAAAGAAAAGATTGATAAAATTAAAAACAAATTAGAAGTTAACAACATGTTAAGAATTAAGGTAGCCAAAAATAAAGACCCATTGGTTATTATTAAAAACGTCTTGTCAATGCTGTTGGCCCTGTTGGCTATTACAGCGTCACCGGAGGAGCGGGAAAGTCTTAAAAGTTCCTCTCTTTTTTTTTATAAATACAACAATAAAAATTAAATAAAATATTCTGAGAAAAGAAAATAAGAGAAAAATAAAATATTCTTTATCTTTGTTTTCTTAAACATTAAAAAGAAAAGATATTAAATAAAAACCTTAAAGAATAAAAATCATTGAATTACATGTCATCTAAAATATCGAAAGGAAAACTGATAATATTATTAATAATACCACTTTCATTACTGTTTATACACAAAAACTTATAAAAAGACTAATAGTTATATTCCAAAAACATTATAATTAAATACATTTTTTTTTATCAAACATAAAACAGTATCATATAACATAAGATATCATTAAACATAAGAATACCCCTTTTTTTCTAAATAATTAGATTAAATAAAGAGAAAATAAAAATAAATTAAAAATTAAATCTAAGAAAAATTAAGATAATATAAAGTAAAGTACTCTAAAACAATTAAAACAAGAGTAGTTCAAGATTCTGCCATAAAACTTAATAAAATTAATTATTAATATTTTTTTTTACAATAAAAACAAACTATACTACATCAAAAACTAATAGCTTCAACATCAATGGGTAGACTCGCTGATGATCAGGTATCAGGTGGTGAATCACGAAGTTAATTCTTGGTTGACTTCATTTTTCTTCTGATTTATAATTTTGTTTGCAATTACTATACAGAAATCCATAAATTCTTCTAACATTTCCTTGCTTTCCATTATTTTTGAGATGTTATCTTTATTAATTTTAATGTCTAATTTGTTTTCTAATTCAAGTCTAATTAATCCAAATCTTGGACAATCAGTTAATAAGTGTATAATATCTTCATTAATTGTAGAACTACATTTACAGAAAGGTTTGTCAATTATTTTATATTTATACAGGTAATCCGAAAAGCCTCCATGACCCGTTAAAACCTGAGCTATTATAGAATTTAAATCAATTTTGGCCATAATTTTTTGAGCACTAATAACATTTGGTAGAAAAACTTTAGTAGTTGAAGCAGTTTCCCCAGACATATACCTTTTTTGCCAAACCACCATAGTTTCCCTGAGTTTTCTTTTAGCAAAAGATAGTGGAAAGTCACTGAAATCTTTCTTCCTTTTAGTATTTAACGCTGCTTCCTTAGCTAATTTATCAGCTCTCTCATTCCCCAAAATACCTATGTGTGCTTTAATCCAGATCAGTTTTATATTATATCCTTTACTTTTTATTTTATCCAGATTTGAAATGATTTTTAACGCAAAAGGGTGTCAAAGAGGATCAGTATTTAGTGCATCTAGCGATGACCTTGAGTCGGTCAAAATATTTGAGTTAATCCAATTTCTATTTAATATTATTTCCGTGCTTTTAAAATCGCTAACAGTTCCGCTTGAAATACTAAACAATGTTCTGCTAGATGTACCTTTCTTATTAAAATTTCTTTTCCATTTTCTCAAATAGATAGAGCTGCACCCACCCTGCCTTGTAATTTACTGCCATCAGAGTAAATAAACTTACCTTTTTAGTTGTTTGGGAAATAATTTCTTGTGATAAATCATTAAGACAAAGGAATTCAAAATTCTGCCTCAACGCCGGGTGGGTTAGGTCAGAAAAGCAGACTTTTTGTTCAAGACTGAAATCATCACTCAAGTATTTAAACGGTAGTCCTCTTTTAATTTCATAAATGTGTGCAAATTCTTTAATATATAAGTCAAGGGGTATAAGGCTTGCAATTATTATAGCTGCGTTTTCCGATACAGTTTGTAAAACTCCTTTGTACAACTGATAATTGTTTTTTAATATAAATCTTATCAATTTCTTTTGCCCAGATTGCTGCGCCATGAGAGATTATCGGTACTATAATAACATTGTAAATATTTTTATTAATAGATGAGTTTAACGTCCATGTTGCCTTTGATGCACGTGACAGTTGTTTATAAATATTAATTGCTTTACCGGTTATAAAAGAAATATGTTTACCAAAAATCAGTTTGTTATCTATTATAATACCTAAAATTTTTATTTCTCTTGAAAGTTCTAAACGATCTTCACCCATATAGATTACTGGATTGTTGTATTTGATTTTCCTAGTTATCAACATTAGTTTCGTTTTTTGTGGGGCAAAACGGAGCTTGTTAGCATTACCCCATTTATCAACCGCTAATAATGTTTCATTTGCTTTGTCTTGAATTTTAATAAAATCTTGCCCTGAAAAAACCATAATAACATCGTCTGCAAAAGCTTGTATATGAACTCCCATTCCTTCTATTAAGTTTAAAAGTGGGTTAAGTAAAATGTTCCAAAAGAAAGGTCCGCTTACTGAACCCTGTATACATCCTTTGGTTGTATTCTTTTTTGCTTTTTTATTAAGATAGTTAACACAAACTGATCTGTCATTTAAGTAGTCTGCTACTAATCTCCACAATTTTTCTGGGCAACCTAGTTTGGCCAGCTCGATTTTTATTAATGGCCACCAAGCACTATCAAAAGCTCCCTCTATGTCAAGAGATATTATTAGTACTATTTCTTTTTGTTTTCTTTTTTCCTTAATTAACAAGGTCATAAAGGGCGTCAATTGTACTTTTCTGGGGTGTAAAACCATATTGATTTTTATTCATTTTATGAAGGAGGTGGTATCTTAAACGTTTAATAATGATTTTTTCAAAAGTTTTCCCTAAAATTGAAAAAAGTCCAATTGGTCTATATGATTTAGCTTCAGTGTAATTATCATTTCCTGGTTTTCTTAAAATGATAACTTCTGCTTCCTTCCGCATATTTGGAAATTTGGACATTATTAAACATTTATTTAAAATTTTCAAAAATATATATGGTGCTTTAAAAATGGCTGCCTTACAAATATCAGCAGTCAGTCCATCCGAACCTGGCGCGTTTTTTATATTATAAGATTCTATTGATTTTTTTATCTCTTCCATTGTTATTAGTGGATAATTTTTTTGAAAAGGTAAAATTTTGTTTGCAACTAATCTTGTTTTTTTATGTCCATCGTTATCTTTATTATCATCATCTCTAGGATAAAAAGTTTCTGCCAATAATTTTACGGAGTCTTCATCACTTAGATTTACTTATCATTTCTTTTTCCTGTTGCTTTTAATACTCTATATATAGTGTCCCACATTGTTTCCTTTTCCTGTTTAGAACAAAAATCTATCCAGCTTTTTGTTTGAGCTTCTTTCGCTGCTTTCTCATAAATTATTTTTGATTCTAAAAAATCATTAATAACAAATTTTTTCCTGATTTCAGCCGCATATCTTATCCTTTTTTTCTTTTTCATCATTACTTTTCTTAATGCCGTTAATTCTTTATTCCACTATGGAACTTTATACTTATTTTTATAAATATTTTTTGATAATGTATCCTCGCATGTTTGTTTTATAACCGCCACATATTTATTAACTGTCAAATCCAAATCTTCATTACTTCTTCTTTTCTATTTCATTAACTGTTAAATTTACCGCCTCCATATTTCTTATTAATTTTTCACCAAAAACGTACCAGTTCGCATTTTTACAATTATATAGCCTTGTACTTGATGTTCTCTTTTCTATTGTCATATTACTTTTTATTGTAAAAATAATTGTGTTATGATCAGAATTAATAATGTTGCTATTAACATGCCAATTTTCTATCTTCCCTAAGATATCATCCGTGCTCAACGTGATATCAATAAAGCTTGAATATATTTTACCGTTTCTTAATGTTTCGAATGTTGGTACAGTTCTATTGTTAATGATATTCAGGTTATTAGAATGAAAATAATTACTGAGTTCTATGCCCCTTGAATTTTCACGGGAGCCCCCCCACCATGGGCTCCACGCATTAAAGTCTCCTCCTATTATCAAATTTTTTATCTCAACTTTGTTTATTAATACTGAAATTTTATTTAAATATAAGTCCAAAGCACGATCCTCTTCAAAATATAGAAAAAATAAATTTATTATTCTACTATCTGTCTTAATGCCAACATATGTAATGTTTTCAGTCTGAAAGGTTTGATTTTGTATTAATTTTGTATTTCTATTGTGGACAATTATTGCAGCTTTAACTGGACTTAACTGACTTGCTCCATTATATTGAATGATTCTTACTCCTGCATAATTACACATGTATCCTAGTGCACCAACATACGGTTCCTGAACCAAGCTTATATCAATTTTCATATTTTCTGCTGCTGTTAATAGTTCTGTTGTTGCTAGTTTACTCCGTTGTAGATTTGCTTGCGCTATTTTTATTTCATTATAAGTGCCTTTAGTAGTAAGTAAAGGATGATCTTGATATCATGTCCCATCTTTTCCTTACTATACAAGTACTGTCAAAAGCTGAGTGTTCAGTATTGACTAATTTCGCATCCGTGCAATTAACACAACTAGGCTTGAAACCATTTGTTGATGCACAATCTACTTTTAAATGCTCTCCTCCGCAATGACTAAATTTTTCTTTACTTTCCTTACATTTTTTTTTACCGTGCCCGTAACCTAGGCATCTTGTACATTGAATTAGGGGCGACTGGTCTGTTACATAGCATTGTTGCAAGTCAATATGGATTTTACCTGCTTCTGTTAAAATTTGCCATAATATTGGTGAAACTTGTAGTATTATGTTGCTCTCCAGGGGATTTCTGGCCTTTCTTTTATATTTTATTATCGCTCTATAATCTTATTCATTTATTTTCCCCGTTAAGTGTTTATTTTGTGACTTCAATGATTCTAATATATCTTCATCACTGTTGTAATTAAGAAACCAAAAAGTCGTAATAAGTTGTTCAACAAAAGAAAAGATTGATAAAATTAAAAACAAATTAGAAGTTAACAACATGTTAAGAATTAAGGTAGCCAAAAATAAAGACCCATTGGTTATTATTAAAAACGTCTTGTCAATGCTGTTGGCCCTGTTGGCTATTACAGCGTCACCGGAGGAGCGGGAAAGTCTTAAAAGTTCCTCTCTTTTTTTTTATAAATACAACAATAAAAATTAAATAAAATATTCTGAGAAAAGAAAATAAGAGAAAAATAAAATATTCTTTATCTTTGTTTTCTTAAACATTAAAAAGAAAAGATATTAAATAAAAACCTTAAAGAATAAAAATCATTGAATTACATGTCATCTAAAATATCGAAAGGAAAACTGATAATATTATTAATAATACCACTTTCATTACTGTTTATACACAAAAACTTATAAAAAGACTAATAGTTATATTCCAAAAACATTATAATTAAATACATTTTTTTTTATCAAACATAAAACAGTATCATATAACATAAGATATCATTAAACATAAGAATACCCCTTTTTTTCTAAATAATTAGATTAAATAAAGAGAAAATAAAAATAAATTAAAAATTAAATCTAAGAAAAATTAAGATAATATAAAGTAAAGTACTCTAAAACAATTAAAACAAGAGTAGTTCAAGATTCTGCCATAAAACTTAATAAAATTAATTATTAATATTTTTTTTTACAATAAAAACAAACTATACTACATCAAAAACTAATAGCTTCAACATCAATGGGTAGACTCGCTGATGATCAGGTATCAGGTGGTGAATCACGAAGTTAATTCTTGGTTGACTTCATTTTTCTTCTGATTTATAATTTTGTTTGCAATTACTATACAGAAATCCATAAATTCTTCTAACATTTCCTTGCTTTCCATTATTTTTGAGATGTTATCTTTATTAATTTTAATGTCTAATTTGTTTTCTAATTCAAGTCTAATTAATCCAAATCTTGGACAATCAGTTAATAAGTGTATAATATCTTCATTAATTGTAGAACTACATTTACAGAAAGGTTTGTCAATTATTTTATATTTATACAGGTAATCCGAAAAGCCTCCATGACCCGTTAAAACCTGAGCTATTATAGAATTTAAATCAATTTTGGCCATAATTTTTTGAGCACTAATAACATTTGGTAGAAAAACTTTAGTAGTTGAAGCAGTTTCCCCAGACATATACCTTTTTTGCCAAACCACCATAGTTTCCCTGAGTTTTCTTTTAGCAAAAGATAGTGGAAAGTCACTGAAATCTTTCTTCCTTTTAGTATTTAACGCTGCTTCCTTAGCTAATTTATCAGCTCTCTCATTCCCCAAAATACCTATGTGTGCTTTAATCCAGATCAGTTTTATATTATATCCTTTACTTTTTATTTTATCCAGATTTGAAATGATTTTTAACGCAAAAGGGTGTCAAAGAGGATCAGTATTTAGTGCATCTAGCGATGACCTTGAGTCGGTCAAAATATTTGAGTTAATCCAATTTCTATTTAATATTATTTCCGTGCTTTTAAAATCGCTAACAGTTCCGCTTGAAATACTAAACAATGTTCTGCTAGATGTACCTTTCTTATTAAAATTTCTTTTCCATTTTCTCAAATAGATAGAGCTGCACCCACCCTGCCTTGTAATTTACTGCCATCAGAGTAAATAAACTTACCTTTTTAGTTGTTTGGGAAATAATTTCTTGTGATAAATCATTAAGACAAAGGAATTCAAAATTCTGCCTCAACGCCGGGTGGGTTAGGTCAGAAAAGCAGACTTTTTGTTCAAGACTGAAATCATCACTCAAGTATTTAAACGGTAGTCCTCTTTTAATTTCATAAATGTGTGCAAATTCTTTAATATATAAGTCAAGGGGTATAAGGCTTGCAATTATTATAGCTGCGTTTTCCGATACAGTTTGTAAAACTCCTTTGTACAACTGATAATTGTTTTTTAATATAAATCTTATCAATTTCTTTTGCCCAGATTGCTGCGCCATGAGAGATTATCGGTACTATAATAACATTGTAAATATTTTTATTAATAGATGAGTTTAACGTCCATGTTGCCTTTGATGCACGTGACAGTTGTTTATAAATATTAATTGCTTTACCGGTTATAAAAGAAATATGTTTACCAAAAATCAGTTTGTTATCTATTATAATACCTAAAATTTTTATTTCTCTTGAAAGTTCTAAACGATCTTCACCCATATAGATTACTGGATTGTTGTATTTGATTTTCCTAGTTATCAACATTAGTTTCGTTTTTTGTGGGGCAAAACGGAGCTTGTTAGCATTACCCCATTTATCAACCGCTAATAATGTTTCATTTGCTTTGTCTTGAATTTTAATAAAATCTTGCCCTGAAAAAACCATAATAACATCGTCTGCAAAAGCTTGTATATGAACTCCCATTCCTTCTATTAAGTTTAAAAGTGGGTTAAGTAAAATGTTCCAAAAGAAAGGTCCGCTTACTGAACCCTGTATACATCCTTTGGTTGTATTCTTTTTTGCTTTTTTATTAAGATAGTTAACACAAACTGATCTGTCATTTAAGTAGTCTGCTACTAATCTCCACAATTTTTCTGGGCAACCTAGTTTGGCCAGCTCGATTTTTATTAATGGCCACCAAGCACTATCAAAAGCTCCCTCTATGTCAAGAGATATTATTAGTACTATTTCTTTTTGTTTTCTTTTTTCCTTAATTAACAAGGTCATAAAGGGCGTCAATTGTACTTTTCTGGGGTGTAAAACCATATTGATTTTTATTCATTTTATGAAGGAGGTGGTATCTTAAACGTTTAATAATGATTTTTTCAAAAGTTTTCCCTAAAATTGAAAAAAATCCAATTGGTCTATATGATTTAGCTTCAGTGTAATTATCATTTCCTGGTTTTCTTAAAATGATAACTTCTGCTTCCTTCCGCATATTTGGAAATTTGGACATTATTAAACATTTATTTAAAATTTTCAAAAATATATATGGTGCTTTAAAAATGGCTGCCTTACAAATATCAGCAGTCAGTCCATCCGAACCTGGCGCGTTTTTTATATTATAAGATTCTATTGATTTTTTTATCTCTTCCATTGTTATTAGTGGATAATTTTTTTGAAAAGGTAAAATTTTGTTTGCAACTAATCTTGTTTTTTTATGTCCATCGTTATCTTTATTATCATCATCTCTAGGATAAAAAGTTTCTGCCAATAATTTTACGGAGTCTTCATCACTTAGATTTACTTATCATTTCTTTTTCCTGTTGCTTTTAATACTCTATATATAGTGTCCCACATTGTTTCCTTTTCCTGTTTAGAACAAAAATCTATCCAGCTTTTTGTTTGAGCTTCTTTCGCTGCTTTCTCATAAATTATTTTTGATTCTAAAAAATCATTAATAACAAATTTTTTCCTGATTTCAGCCGCATATCTTATCCTTTTTTTCTTTTTCATCATTACTTTTCTTAATGCCGTTAATTCTTTATTCCACTATGGAACTTTATACTTATTTTTATAAATATTTTTTGATAATGTATCCTCGCATGTTTGTTTTATAACCGCCACATATTTATTAACTGTCAAATCCAAATCTTCATTACTTCTTCTTTTCTATTTCATTAACTGTTAAATTTAGCGCCTCCATATTTCTTATTAATTTTTCACCAAAAACGTACCAGTTCGCATTTTTACAATTATATAGCCTTGTACTTGATGTTCTCTTTTCTATTGTCATATTACTTTTTATTGTAAAAATAATTGTGTTATGATCAGAATTAATAATGTTGCTATTAACATGCCAATTTTCTATCTTCCCTAAGATATCATCCGTGCTCAACGTGATATCAATAAAGCTTGAATATATTTTACCGTTTCTTAATGTTTCGAATGTTGGTACAGTTCTATTGTTAATGATATTCAGGTTATTAGAATGAAAATAATTACTGAGTTCTATGCCCCTTGAATTTTCACGGGAGCCCCCCCACCATGGGCTCCACGCATTAAAGTCTCCTCCTATTATCAAATTTTTTATCTCAACTTTGTTTATTAATACTGAAATTTTATTTAAATATAAGTCCAAAGCACGATCCTCTTCAAAATATAGAAAAAATAAATTTATTATTCTACTATCTGTCTTAATGCCAACATATGTAATGTTTTCAGTCTGAAAGGTTTGATTTTGTATTAATTTTGTATTTCTATTGTGGACAATTATTGCAGCTTTAACTGGATTTAACTGACTTGCTCCATTATATTGAATGATTCTTACTCCTGCATAATTACACATGTATCCTAGTGCACCAACATACGGTTCCTGAACCAAGCTTATATCAATTTTCATATTTTCTGCTGCTGTTAATAGTTCTGTTGTTGCTAGTTTACTCCGTTGTAGATTTGCTTGCGCTATTTTTATTTCATTATAAGTGCCTTTAGTAGTAAGTAAAAAGATGATCTTGATATCATGTCCCATCTTTTCCTTACTATACAAGTACTGTCAAAAGCTGAGTGTTAAGTATTGACTAATTTCGCATCCGTGCAATTAACACAACTAGGCTTGAAACCATTTGTCCATGATGCACAATCTACTTTTAAATGCTCTCCTCCGCAATGACTAAATTTTTCTTTACTTTCCTTACATTTTTTTTTACCGTGCCCGTAACCTAGGCATCTTGTACATTGAATTAGGGGCGACTGGTCTGTTACATAGTATTGTTGCAAGTCAATATGGATTTTACCTGCTTCTGTTAAAATTTGCCATAATATTGGTGAAACTTGTAGTATTATGTTGCTCTCCAGGGGATTTCTGGCCTTTCTTTTATATTTTATTATCGCTCTATAATCTTATTCATTTATTTTCCCCGTTAAGTGTTTATTTTGTGACTTCAATGATTCTAATATATCTTCATCACTGTTGTAATTAAGAAACCAAAAAGTCGTAATAAGTTGTTCAACAAAAGAAAAGATTGATAAAATTAAAAACAAATTAGAAGGTAACAACATGTTAAGAATTAAGGTAGCCAAAAATAAAGACCCATTGGTTATTATTAAAAACGTCTTGTCAATGCTGTTGGCCCTGTTGGCTATTACAGCGTCACCGGAGGAGCGGGAAAGTCTTAAAAGTTCCTCTCTTTTTTTTTATAAATACAACAATAAAAATTAAATAAAATATTCTGAGAAAAGAAAATAAGAGAAAAATAAAATATTCTTTATCTTTGTTTTCTTAAACATTAAAAAGAAAAGATATTAAATAAAAACCTTAAAGAATAAAAATCATTGAATTACATGTCATCTAAAATATCGAAAGGAAAACTGATAATATTATTAATAATACCACTTTCATTACTGTTTATACACAAAAACTTATAAAAAGACTAATAGTTATATTCCAAAAACATTATAATTAAATACATTTTTTTTTATCAAACATAAAACAGTATCATATAACATAAGATATCATTAAACATAAGAATACCCCTTTTTTTCTAAATAATTAGATTAAATAAAGAGAAAATAAAAATAAATTAAAAATTTAATCTAAGAAAAATTAAGATAATATAAAATAAAGTACTCTAAAACAATTAAAACAAGAGTAGTTCAAGATTCTGCCATAAAACTTAATAAAATTAATTATTAATATTTTTTTTTTACAATAAAAACAAACTATACTACATCAAAAACTAATAGCTTCAACATCAATGGGTAGACTCGCTGATGATCAGGTATCAGGTGGTGAATCACGAAGTTAATTCTTGGTTGACTTCATTTTTCTTCTGATTTATAATTTTGTTTGCAATTACTATACAGAAATCCATAAATTCTTCTAACATTTCCTTGCTTTCCATTATTTTTGAGATGTTATCTTTATTAATTTTAATGTCTAATTTGTTTTCTAATTCAAGTCTAATTAATCCAAATCTTGGACAATCAGTTAATAAGTGTATAATATCTTCATTAATTGTAGAACTACATTTACAGAAAGGTTTGTCAATTATTTTATATTTATACAGGTAATCCGAAAAGCCTCCATGACCCGTTAAAACCTGAGCTATTATAGAATTTAAATCAATTTTGGCCATAATTTTTTGAGCACTAATAACATTTGGTAGAAAAACTTTAGTAGTTGAAGCAGTTTCCCCAGACATATACCTTTTTTGCCAAACCACCATAGTTTCCCTGAGTTTTCTTTTAGCAAAAGATAGTGGAAAGTCACTGAAATCTTTCTTCCTTTTAGTATTTAACGCTGCTTCCTTAGCTAATTTATCAGCTCTCTCATTCCCCAAAATACCTATGTGTGCTTTAATCCAGATCAGTTTTATATTATATCCTTTACTTTTTATTTTATCCAGATTTGAAATGATTTTTAACGCAAAAGGGTGTCAAAGAGGATCAGTATTTAGTGCATCTAGCGATGACCTTGAGTCGGTCAAAATATTTGAGTTAATCCAATTTCTATTTAATATTATTTCCGTGCTTTTAAAATCGCTAACAGTTCCGCTTGAAATACTAAACAATGTTCTGCTAGATGTACCTTTCTTATTAAAATTTCTTTTCCATTTTCTCAAATAGATAGAGCTGCACCCACCCTGCCTTGTAATTTACTGCCATCAGAGTAAATAAACTTACCTTTTTAGTTGTTTGGGAAATAATTTCTTGTGATAAATCATTAAGACAAAGGAATTCAAAATTCTGCCTCAACGCCGGGTGGGTTAGGTCAGAAAAGCAGACTTTTTGTTCAAGACTGAAATCATCACTCAAGTATTTAAACGGTAGTCCTCTTTTAATTTCATAAATGTGTGCAAATTCTTTAATATATAAGTCAAGGGGTATAAGGCTTGCAATTATTATAGCTGCGTTTTCCGATACAGTTTGTAAAACTCCTTTGTACAACTGATAATTGTTTTTTAATATAAATCTTATCAATTTCTTTTGCCCAGATTGCTGCGCCATGAGAGATTATCGGTACTATAATAACATTGTAAATATTTTTATTAATAGATGAGTTTAACGTCCATGTTGCCTTTGATGCACGTGACAGTTGTTTATAAATATTAATTGCTTTACCGGTTATAAAAGAAATATGTTTACCAAAAATCAGTTTGTTATCTATTATAATACCTAAAATTTTTATTTCTCTTGAAAGTTCTAAACGATCTTCACCCATATAGATTACTGGATTGTTGTATTTGATTTTCCTAGTTATCAACATTAGTTTCGTTTTTTGTGGGGCAAAACGGAGCTTGTTAGCATTACCCCATTTATCAACCGCTAATAATGTTTCATTTGCTTTGTCTTGAATTTTAATAAAATCTTGCCCTGAAAAAACCATAATAACATCGTCTGCAAAAGCTTGTATATGAACTCCCATTCCTTCTATTAAGTTTAAAAGTGGGTTAAGTAAAATGTTCCAAAAGAAAGGTCCGCTTACTGAACCCTGTATACATCCTTTGGTTGTATTCTTTTTTGCTTTTTTATTAAGATAGTTAACACAAACTGATCTGTCATTTAAGTAGTCTGCTACTAATCTCCACAATTTTTCTGGGCAACCTAGTTTGGCCAGCTCGATTTTTATTAATGGCCACCAAGCACTATCAAAAGCTCCCTCTATGTCAAGAGATATTATTAGTACTATTTCTTTTTGTTTTCTTTTTTCCTTAATTAACAAGGTCATAAAGGGCGTCAATTGTACTTTTCTGGGGTGTAAAACCATATTGATTTTTATTCATTTTATGAAGGAGGTGGTATCTTAAACGTTTAATAATGATTTTTTCAAAAGTTTTCCCTAAAGTTGAAAAAAGTCCAATTGGTCTATATGATTTAGCTTCAGTGTAATTATCATTTCCTGGTTTTCTTAAAATGATAACTTCTGCTTCCTTCCGCATATTTGGAAATTTGGACATTATTAAACATTTATTTAAAATTTTCAAAAATATATATGGTGCTTTAAAAATGGCTGCCTTACAAATATCAGCAGTCAGTCCATCCGAACCTGGCGCGTTTTTTATATTATAAGATTCTATTGATTTTTTTATTTCTTCCATTGTTATTAGTGGATAATTTTTTTGAAAAGGTAAAATTTTGTTTGCAACTAATCTTGTTTTTTTATGTCCATCGTTATCTTTATTATCATCATCTCTAGGATAAAAAGTTTCTGCCAATAATTTTACGGAGTCTTCATCACTTAGATTTACTTATCATTTCTTTTTCCTGTTGCTTTTAATACTCTATATATAGTGTCCCACATTGTTTCCTTTTCCTGTTTAGAACAAAAATCTATCCAGCTTTTTGTTTGAGCTTCTTTCGCTGCTTTCTCATAAATTATTTTTGATTCTAAAAAATCATTAATAACAAATTTTTTCCTGATTTCAGCCGCATATCTTATCCTTTTTTTCTTTTTCATCATTACTTTTCTTAATGCCGTTAATTCTTTATTCCACTATGGAACTTTATACTTATTTTTATAAATATTTTTTGATAATGTATCCTCGCATGTTTGTTTTATAACCGCCACATATTTATTAACTGTCAAATCCAAATCTTCATTACTTCTTCTTTTCTATTTCATTAACTGTTAAATTTACCGCCTCCATATTTCTTATTAATTTTTCACCAAAAACGTACCAGTTCGCATTTTTACAATTATATAGCCTTGTACTTGATGTTCTCTTTTCTATTGTCATATTACTTTTTATTGTAAAAATAATTGTGTTATGATCAGAATTAATAATGTTGCTATTAACATGCCAATTTTCTATCTTCCCTAAGATATCATCCGTGCTCAACGTGATATCAATAAAGCTTGAATATATTTTACCGTTTCTTAATGTTTCGAATGTTGGTACAGTTCTATTGTTAATGATATTCAGGTTATTAGAATGAAAATAATTACTGAGTTCTATGCCCCTTGAATTTTCACGGGAGCCCCCCCACCATGGGCTCCACGCATTAAAGTCTCCTCCTATTATCAAATTTTTTATCTCAACTTTGTTTATTAATACTGAAATTTTATTTAAATATAAGTCCAAAGCACGATCCTCTTCAAAATATAGAAAAAATAAATTTATTATTCTACTATCTGTCTTAATGCCAACATATGTAATGTTTTCAGTCTGAAAGGTTTGATTTTGTATTAATTTTGTATTTCTATTGTGGACAATTATTGCAGCTTTAACTGGATTTAACTGACTTGCTCCATTATATTGAATGATTCTTACTCCTGCATAATTACACATGTATCCTAGTGCACCAACATACGGTTCCTGAACCAAGCTTATATCAATTTTCATATTTTCTGCTGCTGTTAATAGTTCTGTTGTTGCTAGTTTACTCCGTTGTAGATTTGCTTGCGCTATTTTTATTTCATTATAAGTGCCTTTAGTAGTAAGTAAAAAGATGATCTTGATATCATGTCCCATCTTTTCCTTACTATACAAGTACTGTCAAAAGCTGAGTGTTCAGTATTGACTAATTTCGCATCCGTGCAATTAACACAACTAGGCTTGAAACCATTTGTCCATGATGCACAATCTACTTTTAAATGCTCTCCTCCGTAATGACTAAATTTTTCTTTACTTTCCTTACATTTTTTTTTACCGTGCCCGTAACCTAGGCATCTTGTACATTGAATTAGGGGCGACTGGTCTGTTACATAGCATTGTTGCAAGTCAATATGGATTTTACCTGCTTCTGTTAAAATTTGCCATAATATTGGTGAAACTTGTAGTATTATGTTGCTCTCCAGGGGATTTCTGGCCTTTCTTTTATATTTTATTATCGCTCTATAATCTTATTCATTTATTTTCCCCGTTAAGTGTTTATTTTGTGACTTCAATGATTCTAATATATCTTCATCACTGTTGTAATTAAGAAACCAAAAAGTCGTAATAAGTTGTTCAACAAAAGAAAAGATTGATAAAATTAAAAACAAATTAGAAGTTAACAACATGTTAAGAATTAAGGTAGCCAAAAATAAAGACCCATTGGTTATTATTAAAAACGTCTTGTCAATGCTGTTGGCCCTGTTGGCTATTACAGCGTCACCGGAGGAGCGGGAAAGTCTTAAAAGTTCCTCTCTTTTTTTTTATAAATACAACAATAAAAATTAAATAAAATATTCTGAGAAAAGAAAATAAGAGAAAAATAAAATATTCTTTATCTTTGTTTTCTTAAACATTAAAAAGAAAAGATATTAAATAAAAACCTTAAAGAATAAAAATCATTGAATTACATGTCATCTAAAATATCGAAAGGAAAACTGATAATATTATTAATAATACCACTTTCATTACTGTTTATACACAAAAACTTATAAAAAGACTAATAGTTATATTCCAAAAACATTATAATTAAATACATTTTTTTTTATCAAACATAAAACAGTATCATATAACATAAGATATCATTAAACATAAGAATACCCCTTTTTTTCTAAATAATTAGATTAAATAAAGAGAAAATAAAAATAAATTAAAAATTAAATCTAAGAAAAATTAAGATAATATAAAGTAAAGTACTCTAAAACAATTAAAACAAGAGTAGTTCAAGATTCTGCCATAAAACTTAATAAAATTAATTATTAATATTTTTTTTTACAATAAAAACAAACTATACTACATCAAAAACTAATAGCTTCAACATCAATGGGTAGACTCGCTGATGATCAGGTATCAGGTGGTGAATCACGAAGTTAATTCTTGGTTGACTTCATTTTTCTTCTGATTTATAATTTTGTTTGCAATTACTATACAGAAATCCATAAATTCTTCTAACATTTCCTTGCTTTCCATTATTTTTGAGATGTTATCTTTATTAATTTTAATGTCTAATTTGTTTTCTAATTCAAGTCTAATTAATCCAAATCTTGGACAATCAGTTAATAAGTGTATAATATCTTCATTAATTGTAGAACTACATTTACAGAAAGGTTTGTCAATTATTTTATATTTATACAGGTAATCCGAAAAGCCTCCATGACCCGTTAAAACCTGAGCTATTATAGAATTTAAATCAATTTTGGCCATAATTTTTTGAGCACTAATAACATTTGGTAGAAAAACTTTAGTAGTTGAAGCAGTTTCCCCAGACATATACCTTTTTTGCCAAACCACCATAGTTTCCCTGAGTTTTCTTTTAGCAAAAGATAGTGGAAAGTCACTGAAATCTTTCTTCCTTTTAGTATTTAACGCTGCTTCCTTAGCTAATTTATCAGCTCTCTCATTCCCCAAAATACCTATGTGTGCTTTAATCCAGATCAGTTTTATATTATATCCTTTACTTTTTATTTTATCCAGATTTGAAATGATTTTTAACGCAAAAGGGTGTCAAAGAGGATCAGTATTTAGTGCATCTAGCGATGACCTTGAGTCGGTCAAAATATTTGAGTTAATCCAATTTCTATTTAATATTATTTCCGTGCTTTTAAAATCGCTAACAGTTCCGCTTGAAATACTAAACAATGTTCTGCTAGATGTACCTTTCTTATTAAAATTTCTTTTCCATTTTCTCAAATAGATAGAGCTGCACCCACCCTGCCTTGTAATTTACTGCCATCAGAGTAAATAAACTTACCTTTTTAGTTGTTTGGGAAATAATTTCTTGTGATAAATCATTAAGACAAAGGAATTCAAAATTCTGCCTCAACGCCGGGTGGGTTAGGTCAGAAAAGCAGACTTTTTGTTCAAGACTGAAATCATCACTCAAGTATTTAAACGGTAGTCCTCTTTTAATTTCATAAATGTGTGCAAATTCTTTAATATATAAGTCAAGGGGTATAAGGCTTGCAATTATTATAGCTGCGTTTTCCGATACAGTTTGTAAAACTCCTTTGTACAACTGATAATTGTTTTTTAATATAAATCTTATCAATTTCTTTTGCCCAGATTGCTGCGCCATGAGAGATTATCGGTACTATAATAACATTGTAAATATTTTTATTAATAGATGAGTTTAACGTCCATGTTGCCTTTGATGCACGTGACAGTTGTTTATAAATATTAATTGCTTTACCGGTTATAAAAGAAATATGTTTACCAAAAATCAGTTTGTTATCTATTATAATACCTAAAATTTTTATTTCTCTTGAAAGTTCTAAACGATCTTCACCCATATAGATTACTGGATTGTTGTATTTGATTTTCCTAGTTATCAACATTAGTTTCGTTTTTTGTGGGGCAAAACGGAGCTTGTTAGCATTACCCCATTTATCAACCGCTAATAATGTTTCATTTGCTTTGTCTTGAATTTTAATAAAATCTTGCCCTGAAAAAACCATAATAACATCGTCTGCAAAAGCTTGTATATGAACTCCCATTCCTTCTATTAAGTTTAAAAGTGGGTTAAGTAAAATGTTCCAAAAGAAAGGTCCGCTTACTGAACCCTGTATACATCCTTTGGTTGTATTCTTTTTTGCTTTTTTATTAAGATAGTTAACACAAACTGATCTGTCATTTAAGTAGTCTGCTACTAATCTCCACAATTTTTCTGGGCAACCTAGTTTGGCCAGCTCGATTTTTATTAATGGCCACCAAGCACTATCAAAAGCTCCCTCTATGTCAAGAGATATTATTAGTACTATTTCTTTTTGTTTTCTTTTTTCCTTAATTAACAAGGTCATAAAGGGCGTCAATTGTACTTTTCTGGGGTGTAAAACCATATTGATTTTTATTCATTTTATGAAGGAGGTGGTATCTTAAACGTTTAATAATGATTTTTTCAAAAGTTTTCCCTAAAGTTGAAAAAAGTCCAATTGGTCTATATGATTTAGCTTCAGTGTAATTATCATTTCCTTGTTTTCTTAAAATGATAACTTCTGCTTCCTTCCGCATATTTGGAAATTTGGACATTATTAAACATTTATTTAAAATTTTCAAAAATATATATGGTGCTTTAAAAATGGCTGCCTTACAAATATCAGCAGTCAGTCCATCCGAACCTGGCGCGTTTTTTATATTATAAGATTCTATTGATTTTTTTATTTCTTCCATTGTTATTAGTGGATAATTTTTTTTGAAAAGGTAAAATTTTGTTTGCAACTAATCTTGTTTTTTTATGTCCATCGTTATCTTTATTATCATCATCTTTAGGATAAAAAGTTTCTGCCAATAATTTTACGGAGTCTTCATCACTTAGATTTACTTATCATTTCTTTTTCCTGTTGCTTTTAATACTCTATATATAGTGTCCCACATTGTTTCCTTTTCCTGTTTAGAACAAAAATCTATCCAGCTTTTTGTTTGAGCTTCTTTCGCTGCTTTCTCATAAATTATTTTTGATTCTAAAAAATCATTAATAACAAATTTTTTCCTGATTTCAGCCGCATATCTTATCCTTTTTTTCTTTTTCATCATTACTTTTCTTAATGCCGTTAATTCTTTATTCCACTATGGAACTTTATACTTATTTTTATAAATAATTTTTGATAATGTATCCTCGCATGTTTGTTTTATAACCGCCACATATTTATTAACTGTCAAATCCAAATCTTCATTACTTCTTCTTTTCTATTTCATTAACTGTTAAATTTACCGCCTCCATATTTCTTATTAATTTTTCACCAAAAACGTACCAGTTCGCATTTTTACAATTATATAGCCTTGTACTTGATGTTCTCTTTTCTATTGTCATATTACTTTTTATTGTAAAAATAATTGTGTTATGATCAGAATTAATAATGTTGCTATTAACATGCCAATTTTCTATCTTCCCTAAGATATCATCCGTGCTCAACGTGATATCAATAAAGCTTGAATATATTTTACCGTTTCTTAATGTTTCGAATGTTGGTACAGTTCTATTGTTAATGATATTCAGGTTATTAGAATGAAAATAATTACTGAGTTCTATGCCCCTTGAATTTTCACGGGAGCCCCCCCACCATGGGCTCCACGCATTAAAGTCTCCTCCTATTATCAAATTTTTTATCTCAACTTTGTTTATTAATACTGAAATTTTATTTAAATATAAGTCCAAAGCACGATCCTCTTCAAAATATAGAAAAAATAAATTTATTATTCTACTATCTGTCTTAATGCCAACATATGTAATGTTTTCAGTCTGAAAGGTTTGATTTTGTATTAATTTTGTATTTCTATTGTGGACAATTATTGCAGCTTTAACTGGATTTAACTGACTTGCTCCATTATATTGAATGATTCTTACTCCTGCATAATTACACATGTATCCTAGTGCACCAACATACGGTTCCTGAACCAAGCTTATATCAATTTTCATATTTTCTGCTGCTGTTAATAGTTCTGTTGTTGCTAGTTTACTCCGTTGTAGATTTGCTTGCGCTATTTTTATTTCATTATAAGTGCCTTTAGTAGTAAGTAAAGGATGATCTTGATATCATGTCCCATCTTTTCCTTACTATACAAGTACTGTCAAAAGCTGAGTGTTAAGTATTGACTAATTTCGCATCCGTGCAATTAACACAACTAGGCTTGAAACCATTTGTCCATGATGCACAATCTACTTTTAAATGCTCTCCTCCGCAATGACTAAATTTTTCTTTACTTTCCTTACATTTTTTTTTACCGTGCCCGTAACCTAGGCATCTTGTACATTGAATTAGGGGCGACTGGTCTGTTACATAGCATTGTTGCAAGTCAATATGGATTTTACCTGCTTCTGTTAAAATTTGCCATAATATTGGTGAAACTTGTAGTATTATGTTGCTCTCCAGGGGATTTCTGGCCTTTCTTTTATATTTTATTATCGCTCTATAATCTTATTCATTTATTTTCCCCGTTAAGTGTTTATTTTGTGACTTCAATGATTCTAATATATCTTCATCACTGTTGTAATTAAGAAACCAAAAAGTCGTAATAAGTTGTTCAACAAAAGAAAAGATTGATAAAATTAAAAACAAATTAGAAGGTAACAACATGTTAAGAATTAAGGTAGCCAAAAATAAAGACCCATTGGTTATTATTAAAAACGTCTTGTCAATGCTGTTGGCCCTGTTGGCTATTACAGCGTCACCGGAGGAGCGGGAAAGTCTTAAAAGTTCCTCTCTTTTTTTTTTATAAATACAACAATAAAAATTAAATAAAATATTCTGAGAAAAGAAAATAAGAGAAAAATAAAATATTCTTTATCTTTGTTTTCTTAAACATTAAAAAGAAAAGATATTAAATAAAAACCTTAAAGAATAAAAATCATTGAATTACATGTCATCTAAAATATCGAAAGGAAAACTGATAATATTATTAATAATACCACTTTCATTACTGTTTATACACAAAAACTTATAAAAAGACTAATAGTTATATTCCAAAAACATTATAATTAAATACATTTTTTTTTATCAAACATAAAACAGTATCATATAACATAAGATATCATTAAACATAAGAATACCCCTTTTTTTCTAAATAATTAGATTAAATAAAGAGAAAATAAAAATAAATTAAAAATTAAATCTAAGAAAAATTAAGATAATATAAAGTAAAGTACTCTAAAACAATTAAAACAAGAGTAGTTCAAGATTCTGCCATAAAACTTAATAAAATTAATTATTAATATTTTTTTTTACAATAAAAACAAACTATACTACATCAAAAACTAATAGCTTCAACATCAATGGGTAGACTCGCTGATGATCAGGTATCAGGTGGTGAATCACGAAGTTAATTCTTGGTTGACTTCATTTTTCTTCTGATTTATAATTTTGTTTGCAATTACTATACAGAAATCCATAAATTCTTCTAACATTTCCTTGCTTTCCATTATTTTTGAGATGTTATCTTTATTAATTTTAATGTCTAATTTGTTTTCTAATTCAAGTCTAATTAATCCAAATCTTGGACAATCAGTTAATAAGTGTATAATATCTTCATTAATTGTAGAACTACATTTACAGAAAGGTTTGTCAATTATTTTATATTTATACAGGTAATCCGAAAAGCCTCCATGACCCGTTAAAACCTGAGCTATTATAGAATTTAAATCAATTTTGGCCATAATTTTTTGAGCACTAATAACATTTGGTAGAAAAACTTTAGTAGTTGAAGCAGTTTCCCCAGACATATACCTTTTTTGCCAAACCACCATAGTTTCCCTGAGTTTTCTTTTAGCAAAAGATAGTGGAAAGTCACTGAAATCTTTCTTCCTTTTAGTATTTAACGCTGCTTCCTTAGCTAATTTATCAGCTCTCTCATTCCCCAAAATACCTATGTGTGCTTTAATCCAGATCAGTTTTATATTATATCCTTTACTTTTTATTTTATCCAGATTTGAAATGATTTTTAACGCAAAAGGGTGTCAAAGAGGATCAGTATTTAGTGCATCTAGCGATGACCTTGAGTCGGTCAAAATATTTGAGTTAATCCAATTTCTATTTAATATTATTTCCGTGCTTTTAAAATCGCTAACAGTTCCGCTTGAAATACTAAACAATGTTCTGCTAGATGTACCTTTCTTATTAAAATTTCTTTTCCATTTTCTCAAATAGATAGAGCTGCACCCACCCTGCCTTGTAATTTACTGCCATCAGAGTAAATAAACTTACCTTTTTAGTTGTTTGGGAAATAATTTCTTGTGATAAATCATTAAGACAAAGGAATTCAAAATTATGCCTCAACGCCGGGTGGGTTAGGTCAGAAAAGCAGACTTTTTGTTCAAGACTGAAATCATCACTCAAGTATTTAAACGGTAGTCCTCTTTTAATTTCATAAATGTGTGCAAATTCTTTAATATATAAGTCAAGGGGTATAAGGCTTGCAATTATTATAGCTGCGTTTTCCGATACAGTTTGTAAAACTCCTTTGTACAACTGATAATTGTTTTTTAATATAAATCTTATCAATTTCTTTTGCCCAGATTGCTGCGCCATGAGAGATTATCGGTACTATAATAACATTGTAAATATTTTTATTAATAGATGAGTTTAACGTCCATGTTGCCTTTGATGCACGTGACAGTTGTTTATAAATATTAATTGCTTTACCGGTTATAAAAGAAATATGTTTACCAAAAATCAGTTTGTTATCTATTATAATACCTAAAATTTTTATTTCTCTTGAAAGTTCTAAACGATCTTCACCCATATAGATTACTGGATTGTTGTATTTGATTTTCCTAGTTATCAACATTAGTTTCGTTTTTTGTGGGGCAAAACGGAGCTTGTTAGCATTACCCCATTTATCAACCGCTAATAATGTTTCATTTGCTTTGTCTTGAATTTTAATAAAATCTTGCCCTGAAAAAACCATAATAACATCGTCTGCAAAAGCTTGTATATGAACTCCCATTCCTTCTATTAAGTTTAAAAGTGGGTTAAGTAAAATGTTCCAAAAGAAAGGTCCGCTTACTGAACCCTGTATACATCCTTTGGTTGTATTCTTTTTTGCTTTTTTATTAAGATAGTTAACACAAACTGATCTGTCATTTAAGTAGTCTGCTACTAATCTCCACAATTTTTCTGGGCAACCTAGTTTGGCCAGCTCGATTTTTATTAATGGCCACCAAGCACTATCAAAAGCTCCCTCTATGTCAAGAGATATTATTAGTACTATTTCTTTTTGTTTTCTTTTTTCCTTAATTAACAAGGTCATAAAGGGCGTCAATTGTACTTTTCTGGGGTGTAAAACCATATTGATTTTTATTCATTTTATGAAGGAGGTGGTATCTTAAACGTTTAATAATGATTTTTTCAAAAGTTTTCCCTAAAGTTGAAAAAAGTCCAATTGGTCTATATGATTTAGCTTCAGTGTAATTATCATTTCCTTGTTTTCTTAAAATGATAACTTCTGCTTCCTTCCGCATATTTGGAAATTTGGACATTATTAAACATTTATTTAAAATTTTCAAAAATATATATGGTGCTTTAAAAATGGCTGCCTTACAAATATCAGCAGTCAGTCCATCCGAACCTGGCGCGTTTTTTATATTATAAGATTCTATTGATTTTTTTATTTCTTCCATTGTTATTAGTGGATAATTTTTTTTAAAAGGTAAAATTTTGTTTGCAACTAATCTTGTTTTTTTATGTCCATCGTTATCTTTATTATCATCATCTTTAGGATAAAAAGTTTCTGCCAATAATTTTACGGAGTCTTCATCACTTAGATTTACTTATCATTTCTTTTTCCTGTTGCTTTTAATACTCTATATATAGTGTCCCACATTGTTTCCTTTTCCTGTTTAGAACAAAAATCTATCCAGCTTTTTGTTTGAGCTTCTTTCGCTGCTTTCTCATAAATTATTTTTGATTCTAAAAAATCATTAATAACAAATTTTTTCCTGATTTCAGCCGCATATCTTATCCTTTTTTTCTTTTTCATCATTACTTTTCTTAATGCCGTTAATTCTTTATTCCACTATGGAACTTTATACTTATTTTTATAAATAATTTTTGATAATGTATCCTCGCATGTTTGTTTTATAACCGCCACATATTTATTAACTGTCAAATCCAAATCTTCATTACTTCTTCTTTTCTATTTCATTAACTGTTAAATTTACCGCCTCCATATTTCTTATTAATTTTTCACCAAAAACGTACCAGTTCGCATTTTTACAATTATATAGCCTTGTACTTGATGTTCTCTTTTCTATTGTCATATTACTTTTTATTGTAAAAATAATTGTGTTATGATCAGAATTAATAATGTTGCTATTAACATGCCAATTTTCTATCTTCCCTAAGATATCATCCGTGCTCAACGTGATATCAATAAAGCTTGAATATATTTTACCGTTTCTTAATGTTTCGAATGTTGGTACAGTTCTATTGTTAATGATATTCAGGTTATTAGAATGAAAATAATTACTGAGTTCTATGCCCCTTGAATTTTCACGGGAGCCCCCCCACCATGGGCTCCACGCATTAAAGTCTCCTCCTATTATCAAATTTTTTATCTCAACTTTGTTTATTAATACTGAAATTTTATTTAAATATAAGTCCAAAGCACGATCCTCTTCAAAATATAGAAAAAATAAATTTATTATTCTACTATCTGTCTTAATGCCAACATATGTAATGTTTTCAGTCTGAAAGGTTTGATTTTGTATTAATTTTGTATTTCTATTGTGGACAATTATTGCAGCTTTAACTGGATTTAACTGACTTGCTCCATTATATTGAATGATTCTTACTCCTGCATAATTACACATGTATCCTAGTGCACCAACATACGGTTCCTGAACCAAGCTTATATCAATTTTCATATTTTCTGCTGCTGTTAATAGTTCTGTTGTTGCTAGTTTACTCCGTTGTAGATTTGCTTGCGCTATTTTTATTTCATTATAAGTGCCTTTAGTAGTAAGTAAAAAGATGATCTTGATATCATGTCCCATCTTTTCCTTACTATACAAGTACTGTCAAAAGCTGAGTGTTCAGTATTGACTAATTTCGCATCCGTGCAATTAACACAACTAGGCTTGAAACCATTTGTCCATGATGCACAATCTACTTTTAAATGCTCTCCTCCGTAATGACTAAATTTTTCTTTACTTTCCTTACATTTTTTTTTACCGTGCCCGTAACCTAGGCATCTTGTACATTGAATTAGGGGCGACTGGTCTGTTACATAGCATTGTTGCAAGTCAATATGGATTTTACCTGCTTCTGTTAAAATTTGCCATAATATTGGTGAAACTTGTAGTATTATATTGCTCTCCAGGGGATTTCTGGCCTTTCTTTTATATTTTATTATCGCTCTATAATCTTATTCATTTATTTTCCCCGTTAAGTGTTTATTTTGTGACTTCAATGATTCTAATATATCTTCATCACTGTTGTAATTAAGAAACCAAAAAGTCGTAATAAGTTGTTCAACAAAAGAAAAGATTGATAAAATTAAAAACAAATTAGAAGGTAACAACATGTTAAGAATTAAGGTAGCCAAAAATAAAGACCCATTGGTTATTATTAAAAACGTCTTGTCAATGCTGTTGGCCCTGTTGGCTATTACAGCGTCACCGGAGGAGCGGGAAAGTCTTAAAAGTTCCTCTCTTTTTTTTTATAAATACAACAATAAAAATTAAATAAAATATTCTGAGAAAAGAAAATAAGAGAAAAATAAAATATTCTTTATCTTTGTTTTCTTAAACATTAAAAAGAAAAGATATTAAATAAAAACCTTAAAGAATAAAAATCATTGAATTACATGTCATCTAAAATATCGAAAGGAAAACTGATAATATTATTAATAATACCACTTTCATTACTGTTTATACACAAAAACTTATAAAAAGACTAATAGTTATATTCCAAAAACATTATAATTAAATACATTTTTTTTTATCAAACATAAAACAGTATCATATAACATAAGATATCATTAAACATAAGAATACCCCTTTTTTTCTAAATAATTAGATTAAATAAAGAGAAAATAAAAATAAATTAAAAATTAAATCTAAGAAAAATTAAGATAATATAAAGTAAAGTACTCTAAAACAATTAAAACAAGAGTAGTTCAAGATTCTGCCATAAAACTTAATAAAATTAATTATTAATATTTTTTTTTACAATAAAAACAAACTATACTACATCAAAAACTAATAGCTTCAACATCAATGGGTAGACTCGCTGATGATCAGGTATCAGGTGGTGAATCACGAAGTTAATTCTTGGTTGACTTCATTTTTCTTCTGATTTATAATTTTGTTTGCAATTACTATACAGAAATCCATAAATTCTTCTAACATTTCCTTGCTTTCCATTATTTTTGAGATGTTATCTTTATTAATTTTAATGTCTAATTTGTTTTCTAATTCAAGTCTAATTAATCCAAATCTTGGACAATCAGTTAATAAGTGTATAATATCTTCATTAATTGTAGAACTACATTTACAGAAAGGTTTGTCAATTATTTTATATTTATACAGGTAATCCGAAAAGCCTCCATGACCCGTTAAAACCTGAGCTATTATAGAATTTAAATCAATTTTGGCCATAATTTTTTGAGCACTAATAACATTTGGTAGAAAAACTTTAGTAGTTGAAGCAGTTTCCCCAGACATATACCTTTTTTGCCAAACCACCATAGTTTCCCTGAGTTTTCTTTTAGCAAAAGATAGTGGAAAGTCACTGAAATCTTTCTTCCTTTTAGTATTTAACGCTGCTTCCTTAGCTAATTTATCAGCTCTCTCATTCCCCAAAATACCTATGTGTGCTTTAATCCAGATCAGTTTTATATTATATCCTTTACTTTTTATTTTATCCAGATTTGAAATGATTTTTAACGCAAAAGGGTGTCAAAGAGGATCAGTATTTAGTGCATCTAGCGATGACCTTGAGTCGGTCAAAATATTTGAGTTAATCCAATTTCTATTTAATATTATTTCCGTGCTTTTAAAATCGCTAACAGTTCCGCTTGAAATACTAAACAATGTTCTGCTAGATGTACCTTTCTTATTAAAATTTCTTTTCCATTTTCTCAAATAGATAGAGCTGCACCCACCCTGCCTTGTAATTTACTGCCATCAGAGTAAATAAACTTACCTTTTTAGTTGTTTGGGAAATAATTTCTTGTGATAAATCATTAAGACAAAGGAATTCAAAATTATGCCTCAACGCCGGGTGGGTTAGGTCAGAAAAGCAGACTTTTTGTTCAAGACTGAAATCATCACTCAAGTATTTAAACGGTAGTCCTCTTTTAATTTCATAAATGTGTGCAAATTCTTTAATATATAAGTCAAGGGGTATAAGGCTTGCAATTATTATAGCTGCGTTTTCCGATACAGTTTGTAAAACTCCTTTGTACAACTGATAATTGTTTTTTAATATAAATCTTATCAATTTCTTTTGCCCAGATTGCTGCGCCATGAGAGATTATCGGTACTATAATAACATTGTAAATATTTTTATTAATAGATGAGTTTAACGTCCATGTTGCCTTTGATGCACGTGACAGTTGTTTATAAATATTAATTGCTTTACCGGTTATAAAAGAAATATGTTTACCAAAAATCAGTTTGTTATCTATTATAATACCTAAAATTTTTATTTCTCTTGAAAGTTCTAAACGATCTTCACCCATATAGATTACTGGATTGTTGTATTTGATTTTCCTTGTTATCAACATTAGTTTCGTTTTTTGTGGGGCAAAACGGAGCTTGTTAGCATTACCCCATTTATCAACCGCTAATAATGTTTCATTTGCTTTGTCTTGAATTTTAATAAAATCTTGCCCTGAAAAAACCATAATAACATCGTCTGCAAAAGCTTGTATATGAACTCCCATTCCTTCTATTAAGTTTAAAAGTGGGTTAAGTAAAATGTTCCAAAAGAAAGGTCCGCTTACTGAACCCTGTATACATCCTTTGGTTGTATTCTTTTTTGCTTTTTTATTAAGATAGTTAACACAAACTGATCTGTCATTTAAGTAGTCTGCTACTAATCTCCACAATTTTTCTGGGCAACCTAGTTTGGCCAGCTCGATTTTTATTAATGGCCACCAAGCACTATCAAAAGCTCCCTCTATGTTAAGAGATATTATTAGTACTATTTCTTTTTGTTTTCTTTTTTCCTTAATTAACAAGGTCATAAAGGGCGTCAATTGTACTTTTCTGGGGTGTAAAACCATATTGATTTTTATTCATTTTATGAAGGAGGTGGTATCTTAAACGTTTAATAATGATTTTTTCAAAAGTTTTCCCTAAAGTTGAAAAAAGTCCAATTGGTCTATATGATTTAGCTTCAGTGTAATTATCATTTCCTTGTTTTCTTAAAATGATAACTTCTGCTTCCTTCCGCATATTTGGAAATTTGGACATTATTAAACATTTATTTAAAATTTTCAAAAATATATATGGTGCTTTAAAAATGGCTGCCTTACAAATATCAGCAGTCAGTCCATCCGAACCTGGCGCGTTTTTTATATTATAAGATTCTATTGATTTTTTTATTTCTTCCATTGTTATTAGTGGATAATTTTTTTTAAAAGGTAAAATTTTGTTTGCAATTAATCTTGTTTTTTTATGTCCATCGTTATCTTTATTATCATCATCTTTAGGATAAAAAGTTTCTGCCAATAATTTTACGGAGTCTTCATCACTTAGATTTACTTATCATTTCTTTTTCCTGTTGCTTTTAATACTCTATATATAGTGTCCCACATTGTTTCCTTTTCCTGTTTAGAACAAAAATCTATCCAGCTTTTTGTTTGAGCTTCTTTCGCTGCTTTCTCATAAATTATTTTTGATTCTAAAAAATCATTAATAACAAATTTTTTTCTGATTTCAGCCGCATATCTTATCCTTTTTTTCTTTTTCATCATTACTTTTCTTAATGCCGTTAATTCTTTATTCCACTATGGAACTTTATACTTATTTTTATAAATAATTTTTGATAATGTATCCTCGCATGTTTGTTTTATAACCGCCACATATTTATTAACTGTCAAATCCAAATCTTCATTACTTCTTCTTTTCTATTTCATTAACTGTTAAATTTACCGCCTCCATATTTCTTATTAATTTTTCACCAAAAACGTACCAGTTCGCATTTTTACAATTATATAGCCTTGTACTTGATGTTCTCTTTTCTATTGTCATATTACTTTTTATTGTAAAAATAATTGTGTTATGATCAGAATTAATAATGTTGCTATTAACATGCCAATTTTCTATCTTCCCTAAGATATCATCCGTGCTCAACGTGATATCAATAAAGCTTGAATATATTTTACCGTTTCTTAATGTTTCGAATGTTGGTACAGTTCTATTGTTAATGATATTCAGGTTATTAGAATGAAAATAATTACTGAGTTCTATGCCCCTTGAATTTTCACGGGAGCCCCCCCACCATGGGCTCCACGCATTAAAGTCTCCTCCTATTATCAAATTTTTTATCTCAACTTTGTTTATTAATACTGAAATTTTATTTAAATATAAGTCCAAAGCACGATCCTCTTCAAAATATAGAAAAAATAAATTTATTATTCTACTATCTGTCTTAATGCCAACATATGTAATGTTTTCAGTCTGAAAGGTTTGATTTTGTATTAATTTTGTATTTCTATTGTGGACAATTATTGCAGCTTTAACTGGATTTAACTGATTTGCTCCATTATATTGAATGATTCTTACTCCTGCATAATTACACATGTATCCTAGTGCACCAACATACGGTTCCTGAACCAAGCTTATATCAATTTTCATATTTTCTGCTGCTGTTAATAGTTCTGTTGTTGCTAGTTTACTCCGTTGTAGATTTGCTTGCGCTATTTTTATTTCATTATAAGTGCCTTTAGTAGTAAGTAAAAAGATGATCTTGATATCATGTCCCATCTTTTCCTTACTATACAAGTACTGTCAAAAGCTGAGTGTTCAGTATTGACTAATTTCGCATCCGTGCAATTAACACAACTAGGCTTGAAACCATTTGTCCATGATGCACAATCTACTTTTAAATGCTCTCCTCCGTAATGACTAAATTTTTCTTTACTTTCCTTACATTTTTTTTTACCGTGCCCGTAACCTAGGCATCTTGTACATTGAATTAGGGGCGACTGGTCTGTTACATAGCATTGTTGCAAGTCAATATGGATTTTACCTGCTTCTGTTAAAATTTGCCATAATATTGGTGAAACTTGTAGTATTATATTGCTCTCCAGGGGATTTCTGGCCTTTCTTTTATATTTTATTATCGCTCTATAATCTTATTCATTTATTTTCCCCGTTAAGTGTTTATTTTGTGACTTCAATGATTCTAATATATCTTCATCACTGTTGTAATTAAGAAACCAAAAAGTCGTAATAAGTTGTTCAACAAAAGAAAAGATTGATAAAATTAAAAACAAATTAGAAGGTAACAACATGTTAAGAATTAAGGTAGCCAAAAATAAAGACCCATTGGTTATTATTAAAAACGTCTTGTCAATGCTGTTGGCCCTGTTGGCTATTACAGCGTCACCGGAGGAGCGGGAAAGTCTTAAAAGTTCCTCTCTTTTTTTTTATAAATACAACAATAAAAATTAAATAAAATATTCTGAGAAAAGAAAATAAGAGAAAAATAAAATATTCTTTATCTTTGTTTTCTTAAACATTAAAAAGAAAAGATATTAAATAAAAACCTTAAAGAATAAAAATCATTGAATTACATGTCATCTAAAATATCGAAAGGAAAACTGATAATATTATTAATAATACCACTTTCATTACTGTTTATACACAAAAACTTATAAAAAGACTAATAGTTATATTCCAAAAACATTATAATTAAATACATTTTTTTTTATCAAACATAAAACAGTATCATATAACATAAGATATCATTAAACATAAGAATACCCCTTTTTTTCTAAATAATTAGATTAAATAAAGAGAAAATAAAAATAAATTAAAAATTAAATCTAAGAAAAATTAAGATAATATAAAGTAAAGTACTCTAAAACAATTAAAACAAGAGTAGTTCAAGATTCTGCCATAAAACTTAATAAAATTAATTATTAATATTTTTTTTTACAATAAAAACAAACTATACTACATCAAAAACTAATAGCTTCAACATCAATGGGTAGACTCGCTGATGATCAGGTATCAGGTGGTGAATCACGAAGTTAATTCTTGGTTGACTTCATTTTTCTTCTGATTTATAATTTTGTTTGCAATTACTATACAGAAATCCATAAATTCTTCTAACATTTCCTTGCTTTCCATTATTTTTGAGATGTTATCTTTATTAATTTTAATGTCTAATTTGTTTTCTAATTCAAGTCTAATTAATCCAAATCTTGGACAATCAGTTAATAAGTGTATAATATCTTCATTAATTGTAGAACTACATTTACAGAAAGGTTTGTCAATTATTTTATATTTATACAGGTAATCCGAAAAGCCTCCATGACCCGTTAAAACCTGAGCTATTATAGAATTTAAATCAATTTTGGCCATAATTTTTTGAGCACTAATAACATTTGGTAGAAAAACTTTAGTAGTTGAAGCAGTTTC
Organism: Napeogenes inachia; assembly: GCA_959347355.1. Classification (NCBI taxonomy): domain Eukaryota; kingdom Metazoa; phylum Arthropoda; class Insecta; order Lepidoptera; family Nymphalidae; genus Napeogenes; species Napeogenes inachia. The sequence goes on from OY365797.1 coordinate 8,495,311, forward strand.
CCCAGACATATACCTTTTTTGCCAAACCACCATAGTTTCCCTGAGTTTTCTTTTAGCAAAAGATAGTGGAAAGTCACTGAAATCTTTCTTCCTTTTAGTATTTAACGCTGCTTCCTTAGCTAATTTATCAGCTCTCTCATTCCCCAAAATACCTATGTGTGCTTTAATCCAGATCAGTTTTATATTATATCCTTTACTTTTTATTTTATCCAGATTTGAAATGATTTTTAACGCAAAAGGGTGTCAAAGAGGATCAGTATTTAGTGCATCTAGCGATGACCTTGAGTCGGTCAAAATATTTGAGTTAATCCAATTTCTATTTAATATTATTTCCGTGCTTTTAAAATCGCTAACAGTTCCGCTTGAAATACTAAACAATGTTCTGCTAGATGTACCTTTCTTATTAAAATTTCTTTTCCATTTTCTCAAATAGATAGAGCTGCACCCACCCTGCCTTGTAATTTACTGCCATCAGAGTAAATAAACTTACCTTTTTAGTTGTTTGGGAAATAATTTCTTGTGATAAATCATTAAGACAAAGAAATTCAAAATTATGCCTCAACGCCGGGTGGGTTAGGTCAGAAAAGCAGACTTTTTGTTCAAGACTGAAATCATCACTCAAGTATTTAAACGGTAGTCCTCTTTTAATTTCATAAATGTGTGCAAATTCTTTAATATATAAGTCAAGGGGTATAAGGCTTGCAATTATTATAGCTGCGTTTTCCGATACAGTTTGTAAAACTCCTTTGTACAACTGATAATTGTTTTTTAATATAAATCTTATCAATTTCTTTTGCCCAGATTGCTGCGCCATGAGAGATTATCGGTACTATAATAACATTGTAAATATTTTTATTAATAGATGAGTTTAACGTCCATGTTGCCTTTGATGCACGTGACAGTTGTTTATAAATATTAATTGCTTTACCGGTTATAAAAGAAATATGTTTACCAAAAATCAGTTTGTTATCTATTATAATACCTAAAATTTTTATTTCTCTTGAAAGTTCTAAACGATCTTCACCCATATAGATTACTGGATTGTTGTATTTGATTTTCCTAGTTATCAACATTAGTTTCGTTTTTTGTGGGGCAAAACGGAGCTTGTTAGCATTACCCCATTTATCAACCGCTAATAATGTTTCATTTGCTTTGTCTTGAATTTTAATAAAATCTTGCCCTGAAAAAACCATAATAACATCGTCTGCAAAAGCTTGTATATGAACTCCCATTCCTTCTATTAAGTTTAAAAGTGGGTTAAGTAAAATGTTCCAAAAGAAAGGTCCGCTTACTGAACCCTGTATACATCCTTTGGTTGTATTCTTTTTTGCTTTTTTATTAAGATAGTTAACACAAACTGATCTGTCATTTAAGTAGTCTGCTACTAATCTCCACAATTTTTCTGGGCAACCTAGTTTGGCCAGCTCGATTTTTATTAATGGCCACCAAGCACTATCAAAAGCTCCCTCTATGTCAAGAGATATTATTAGTACTATTTCTTTTTGTTTTCTTTTTTCCTTAATTAACAAGGTCATAAAGGGCGTCAATTGTACTTTTCTGGGGTGTAAAACCATATTGATTTTTATTCATTTTATGAAGGAGGTGGTATCTTAAACGTTTAATAATGATTTTTTCAAAAGTTTTCCCTAAAGTTGAAAAAAGTCCAATTGGTCTATATGATTTAGCTTCAGTGTAATTATCATTTCCTTGTTTTCTTAAAATGATAACTTCTGCTTCCTTCCGCATATTTGGAAATTTGGACATTATTAAACATTTATTTAAAATTTTCAAAAATATATATGGTGCTTTAAAAATGGCTGCCTTACAAATATCAGCAGTCAGTCCATCCGAACCTGGCGCGTTTTTTATATTATAAGATTCTATTGATTTTTTTATTTCTTCCATTGTTATTAGTGGATAATTTTTTTTAAAAGGTAAAATTTTGTTTGCAACTAATCTTGTTTTTTTATGTCCATCGTTATCTTTATTATCATCATCTTTAGGATAAAAAGTTTCTGCCAATAATTTTACGGAGTCTTCATCACTTAGATTTACTTATCATTTCTTTTTCCTGTTGCTTTTAATACTCTATATATAGTGTCCCACATTGTTTCCTTTTCCTGTTTAGAACAAAAATCTATCCAGCTTTTTGTTTGAGCTTCTTTCGCTGCTTTCTCATAAATTATTTTTGATTCTAAAAAATCATTAATAACAAATTTTTTCCTGATTTCAGCCGCATATCTTATCCTTTTTTTCTTTTTCATCATTACTTTTCTTAATGCCGTTAATTCTTTATTCCACTATGGAACTTTATACTTATTTTTATAAATAATTTTTGATAATGTATCCTCGCATGTTTGTTTTATAACCGCCACATATTTATTAACTGTCAAATCCAAATCTTCATTACTTCTTCTTTTCTATTTCATTAACTGTTAAATTTACCGCCTCCATATTTCTTATTAATTTTTCACCAAAAACGTACCAGTTCGCATTTTTACAATTATATAGCCTTGTACTTGATGTTCTCTTTTCTATTGTCATATTACTTTTTATTGTAAAAATAATTGTGTTATGATCAGAATTAATAATGTTGCTATTAACATGCCAATTTTCTATCTTCCCTAAGATATCATCCGTGCTCAACGTGATATCAATAAAGCTTGAATATATTTTACCGTTTCTTAATGTTTCGAATGTTGGTACAGTTCTATTGTTAATGATATTCAGGTTATTAGAATGAAAATAATTACTGAGTTCTATGCCCCTTGAATTTTCACGGGAGCCCCCCCACCATGGGCTCCACGCATTAAAGTCTCCTCCTATTATCAAATTTTTTATCTCAACTTTGTTTATTAATACTGAAATTTTATTTAAATATAAGTCCAAAGCACGATCCTCTTCAAAATATAGAAAAAATAAATTTATTATTCTACTATCTGTCTTAATGCCAACATATGTAATGTTTTCAGTCTGAAAGGTTTGATTTTGTATTAATTTTGTATTTCTATTGTGGACAATTATTGCAGCTTTAACTGGATTTAACTGACTTGCTCCATTATATTGAATGATTCTTACTCCTGCATAATTACACATGTATCCTAGTGCACCAACATACGGTTCCTGAACCAAGCTTATATCAATTTTCATATTTTCTGCTGCTGTTAATAGTTCTGTTGTTGCTAGTTTACTCCGTTGTAGATTTGCTTGCGCTATTTTTATTTCATTATAAGTGCCTTTAGTAGTAAGTAAAAAGATGATCTTGATATCATGTCCCATCTTTTCCTTACTATACAAGTACTGTCAAAAGCTGAGTGTTCAGTATTGACTAATTTCGCATCCGTGCAATTAACACAACTAGGCTTGAAACCATTTGTCCATGATGCACAATCTACTTTTAAATGCTCTCCTCCGTAATGACTAAATTTTTCTTTACTTTCCTTACATTTTTTTTTACCGTGCCCGTAACCTAGGCATCTTGTACATTGAATTAGGGGCGACTGGTCTGTTACATAGCATTGTTGCAAGTCAATATGGATTTTACCTGCTTCTGTTAAAATTTGCCATAATATTGGTGAAACTTGTAGTATTATATTGCTCTCCAGGGGATTTCTGGCCTTTCTTTTATATTTTATTATCGCTCTATAATCTTATTCATTTATTTTCCCCGTTAAGTGTTTATTTTGTGACTTCAATGATTCTAATATATCTTCATCACTGTTGTAATTAAGAAACCAAAAAGTCGTAATAAGTTGTTCAACAAAAGAAAAGATTGATAAAATTAAAAACAAATTAGAAGGTAACAACATGTTAAGAATTAAGGTAGCCAAAAATAAAGACCCATTGGTTATTATTAAAAACGTCTTGTCAATGCTGTTGGCCCTGTTGGCTATTACAGCGTCACCGGAGGAGCGGGAAAGTCTTAAAAGTTCCTCTCTTTTTTTTTATAAATACAACAATAAAAATTAAATAAAATATTCTGAGAAAAGAAAATAAGAGAAAAATAAAATATTCTTTATCTTTGTTTTCTTAAACATTAAAAAGAAAAGATATTAAATAAAAACCTTAAAGAATAAAAATCATTGAATTACATGTCATCTAAAATATCGAAAGGAAAACTGATAATATTATTAATAATACCACTTTCATTACTGTTTATACACAAAAACTTATAAAAAGACTAATAGTTATATTCCAAAAACATTATAATTAAATACATTTTTTTTTATCAAACATAAAACAGTATCATATAACATAAGATATCATTAAACATAAGAATACCCCTTTTTTTCTAAATAATTAGATTAAATAAAGAGAAAATAAAAATAAATTAAAAATTAAATCTAAGAAAAATTAAGATAATATAAAGTAAAGTACTCTAAAACAATTAAAACAAGAGTAGTTCAAGATTCTGCCATAAAACTTAATAAAATTAATTATTAATATTTTTTTTTACAATAAAAACAAACTATACTACATCAAAAACTAATAGCTTCAACATCAATGGGTAGACTCGCTGATGATCAGGTATCAGGTGGTGAATCACGAAGTTAATTCTTGGTTGACTTCATTTTTCTTCTGATTTATAATTTTGTTTGCAATTACTATACAGAAATCCATAAATTCTTCTAACATTTCCTTGCTTTCCATTATTTTTGAGATGTTATCTTTATTAATTTTAATGTCTAATTTGTTTTCTAATTCAAGTCTAATTAATCCAAATCTTGGACAATCAGTTAATAAGTGTATAATATCTTCATTAATTGTAGAACTACATTTACAGAAAGGTTTGTCAATTATTTTATATTTATACAGGTAATCCGAAAAGCCTCCATGACCCGTTAAAACCTGAGCTATTATAGAATTTAAATCAATTTTGGCCATAATTTTTTGAGCACTAATAACATTTGGTAGAAAAACTTTAGTAGTTGAAGCAGTTTCCCCAGACATATACCTTTTTTGCCAAACCACCATAGTTTCCCTGAGTTTTCTTTTAGCAAAAGATAGTGGAAAGTCACTGAAATCTTTCTTCCTTTTAGTATTTAACGCTGCTTCCTTAGCTAATTTATCAGCTCTCTCATTCCCCAAAATACCTATGTGTGCTTTAATCCAGATCAGTTTTATATTATATCCTTTACTTTTTATTTTATCCAGATTTGAAATGATTTTTAACGCAAAAGGGTGTCAAAGAGGATCAGTATTTAGTGCATCTAGCGATGACCTTGAGTCGGTCAAAATATTTGAGTTAATCCAATTTCTATTTAATATTATTTCCGTGCTTTTAAAATCGCTAACAGTTCCGCTTGAAATACTAAACAATGTTCTGCTAGATGTACCTTTCTTATTAAAATTTCTTTTCCATTTTCTCAAATAGATAGAGCTGCACCCACCCTGCCTTGTAATTTACTGCCATCAGAGTAAATAAACTTACCTTTTTAGTTGTTTGGGAAATAATTTCTTGTGATAAATCATTAAGACAAAGGAATTCAAAATTATGCCTCAACGCCGGGTGGGTTAGGTCAGAAAAGCAGACTTTTTGTTCAAGACTGAAATCATCACTCAAGTATTTAAACGGTAGTCCTCTTTTAATTTCATAAATGTGTGCAAATTCTTTAATATATAAGTCAAGGGGTATAAGGCTTGCAATTATTATAGCTGCGTTTTCCGATACAGTTTGTAAAACTCCTTTGTACAACTGATAATTGTTTTTTAATATAAATCTTATCAATTTCTTTTGCCCAGATTGCTGCGCCATGAGAGATTATCGGTACTATAATAACATTGTAAATATTTTTATTAATAGATGAGTTTAACGTCCATGTTGCCTTTGATGCACGTGACAGTTGTTTATAAATATTAATTGCTTTACCGGTTATAAAAGAAATATGTTTACCAAAAATCAGTTTGTTATCTATTATAATACCTAAAATTTTTATTTCTCTTGAAAGTTCTAAACGATCTTCACCCATATAGATTACTGGATTGTTGTATTTGATTTTCCTTGTTATCAACATTAGTTTCGTTTTTTGTGGGGCAAAACGGAGCTTGTTAGCATTACCCCATTTATCAACCGCTAATAATGTTTCATTTGCTTTGTCTTGAATTTTAATAAAATCTTGCCCTGAAAAAACCATAATAACATCGTCTGCAAAAGCTTGTATATGAACTCCCATTCCTTCTATTAAGTTTAAAAGTGGGTTAAGTAAAATGTTCCAAAAGAAAGGTCCGCTTACTGAACCCTGTATACATCCTTTGGTTGTATTCTTTTTTGCTTTTTTATTAAGATAGTTAACACAAACTGATCTGTCATTTAAGTAGTCTGCTACTAATCTCCACAATTTTTCTGGGCAACCTAGTTTGGCCAGCTCGATTTTTATTAATGGCCACCAAGCACTATCAAAAGCTCCCTCTATGTTAAGAGATATTATTAGTACTATTTCTTTTTGTTTTCTTTTTTCCTTAATTAACAAGGTCATAAAGGGCGTCAATTGTACTTTTCTGGGGTGTAAAACCATATTGATTTTTATTCATTTTATGAAGGAGGTGGTATCTTAAACGTTTAATAATGATTTTTTCAAAAGTTTTCCCTAAAGTTGAAAAAAGTCCAATTGGTCTATATGATTTAGCTTCAGTGTAATTATCATTTCCTTGTTTTCTTAAAATGATAACTTCTGCTTCCTTCCGCATATTTGGAAATTTGGACATTATTAAACATTTATTTAAAATTTTCAAAAATATATATGGTGCTTTAAAAATGGCTGCCTTACAAATATCAGCAGTCAGTCCATCCGAACCTGGCGCGTTTTTTATATTATAAGATTCTATTGATTTTTTTATTTCTTCCATTGTTATTAGTGGATAATTTTTTTTAAAAGGTAAAATTTTGTTTGCAATTAATCTTGTTTTTTTATGTCCATCGTTATCTTTATTATCATCATCTTTAGGATAAAAAGTTTCTGCCAATAATTTTACGGAGTCTTCATCACTTAGATTTACTTATCATTTCTTTTTCCTGTTGCTTTTAATACTCTATATATAGTGTCCCACATTGTTTCCTTTTCCTGTTTAGAACAAAAATCTATCCAGCTTTTTGTTTGAGCTTCTTTCGCTGCTTTCTCATAAATTATTTTTGATTCTAAAAAATCATTAATAACAAATTTTTTTCTGATTTCAGCCGCATATCTTATCCTTTTTTTCTTTTTCATCATTACTTTTCTTAATGCCGTTAATTCTTTATTCCACTATGGAACTTTATACTTATTTTTATAAATAATTTTTGATAATGTATCCTCGCATGTTTGTTTTATAACCGCCACATATTTATTAACTGTCAAATCCAAATCTTCATTACTTCTTCTTTTCTATTTCATTAACTGTTAAATTTACCGCCTCCATATTTCTTATTAATTTTTCACCAAAAACGTACCAGTTCGCATTTTTACAATTATATAGCCTTGTACTTGATGTTCTCTTTTCTATTGTCATATTACTTTTTATTGTAAAAATAATTGTGTTATGATCAGAATTAATAATGTTGCTATTAACATGCCAATTTTCTATCTTCCCTAAGATATCATCCGTGCTCAACGTGATATCAATAAAGCTTGAATATATTTTACCGTTTCTTAATGTTTCGAATGTTGGTACAGTTCTATTGTTAATGATATTCAGGTTATTAGAATGAAAATAATTACTGAGTTCTATGCCCCTTGAATTTTCACGGGAGCCCCCCCACCATGGGCTCCACGCATTAAAGTCTCCTCCTATTATCAAATTTTTTATCTCAACTTTGTTTATTAATACTGAAATTTTATTTAAATATAAGTCCAAAGCACGATCCTCTTCAAAATATAGAAAAAATAAATTTATTATTCTACTATCTGTCTTAATGCCAACATATGTAATGTTTTCAGTCTGAAAGGTTTGATTTTGTATTAATTTTGTATTTCTATTGTGGACAATTATTGCAGCTTTAACTGGATTTAACTGATTTGCTCCATTATATTGAATGATTCTTACTCCTGCATAATTACACATGTATCCTAGTGCACCAACATACGGTTCCTGAACCAAGCTTATATCAATTTTCATATTTTCTGCTGCTGTTAATAGTTCTGTTGTTGCTAGTTTACTCCGTTGTAGATTTGCTTGCGCTATTTTTATTTCATTATAAGTGCCTTTAGTAGTAAGTAAAAAGATGATCTTGATATCATGTCCCATCTTTTCCTTACTATACAAGTACTGTCAAAAGCTGAGTGTTCAGTATTGACTAATTTCGCATCCGTGCAATTAACACAACTAGGCTTGAAACCATTTGTCCATGATGCACAATCTACTTTTAAATGCTCTCCTCCGTAATGACTAAATTTTTCTTTACTTTCCTTACATTTTTTTTTACCGTGCCCGTAACCTAGGCATCTTGTACATTGAATTAGGGGCGACTGGTCTGTTACATAGCATTGTTGCAAGTCAATATGGATTTTACCTGCTTCTGTTAAAATTTGCCATAATATTGGTGAAACTTGTAGTATTATATTGCTCTCCAGGGGATTTCTGGCCTTTCTTTTATATTTTATTATCGCTCTATAATCTTATTCATTTATTTTCCCCGTTAAGTGTTTATTTTGTGACTTCAATGATTCTAATATATCTTCATCACTGTTGTAATTAAGAAACCAAAAAGTCGTAATAAGTTGTTCAACAAAAGAAAAGATTGATAAAATTAAAAACAAATTAGAAGGTAACAACATGTTAAGAATTAAGGTAGCCAAAAATAAAGACCCATTGGTTATTATTAAAAACGTCTTGTCAATGCTGTTGGCCCTGTTGGCTATTACAGCGTCACCGGAGGAGCGGGAAAGTCTTAAAAGTTCCTCTCTTTTTTTTTATAAATACAACAATAAAAATTAAATAAAATATTCTGAGAAAAGAAAATAAGAGAAAAATAAAATATTCTTTATCTTTGTTTTCTTAAACATTAAAAAGAAAAGATATTAAATAAAAACCTTAAAGAATAAAAATCATTGAATTACATGTCATCTAAAATATCGAAAGGAAAACTGATAATATTATTAATAATACCACTTTCATTACTGTTTATACACAAAAACTTATAAAAAGACTAATAGTTATATTCCAAAAACATTATAATTAAATACATTTTTTTTTATCAAACATAAAACAGTATCATATAACATAAGATATCATTAAACATAAGAATACCCCTTTTTTTCTAAATAATTAGATTAAATAAAGAGAAAATAAAAATAAATTAAAAATTAAATCTAAGAAAAATTAAGATAATATAAAGTAAAGTACTCTAAAACAATTAAAACAAGAGTAGTTCAAGATTCTGCCATAAAACTTAATAAAATTAATTATTAATATTTTTTTTTACAATAAAAACAAACTATACTACATCAAAAACTAATAGCTTCAACATCAATGGGTAGACTCGCTGATGATCAGGTATCAGGTGGTGAATCACGAAGTTAATTCTTGGTTGACTTCATTTTTCTTCTGATTTATAATTTTGTTTGCAATTACTATACAGAAATCCATAAATTCTTCTAACATTTCCTTGCTTTCCATTATTTTTGAGATGTTATCTTTATTAATTTTAATGTCTAATTTGTTTTCTAATTCAAGTCTAATTAATCCAAATCTTGGACAATCAGTTAATAAGTGTATAATATCTTCATTAATTGTAGAACTACATTTACAGAAAGGTTTGTCAATTATTTTATATTTATACAGGTAATCCGAAAAGCCTCCATGACCCGTTAAAACCTGAGCTATTATAGAATTTAAATCAATTTTGGCCATAATTTTTTGAGCACTAATAACATTTGGTAGAAAAACTTTAGTAGTTGAAGCAGTTTCCCCAGACATATACCTTTTTTGCCAAACCACCATAGTTTCCCTGAGTTTTCTTTTAGCAAAAGATAGTGGAAAGTCACTGAAATCTTTCTTCCTTTTAGTATTTAACGCTGCTTCCTTAGCTAATTTATCAGCTCTCTCATTCCCCAAAATACCTATGTGTGCTTTAATCCAGATCAGTTTTATATTATATCCTTTACTTTTTATTTTATCCAGATTTGAAATGATTTTTAACGCAAAAGGGTGTCAAAGAGGATCAGTATTTAGTGCATCTAGCGATGACCTTGAGTCGGTCAAAATATTTGAGTTAATCCAATTTCTATTTAATATTATTTCCGTGCTTTTAAAATCGCTAACAGTTCCGCTTGAAATACTAAACAATGTTCTGCTAGATGTACCTTTCTTATTAAAATTTCTTTTCCATTTTCTCAAATAGATAGAGCTGCACCCACCCTGCCTTGTAATTTACTGCCATCAGAGTAAATAAACTTACCTTTTTAGTTGTTTGGGAAATAATTTCTTGTGATAAATCATTAAGACAAAGAAATTCAAAATTATGCCTCAACGCCGGGTGGGTTAGGTCAGAAAAGCAGACTTTTTGTTCAAGACTGAAATCATCACTCAAGTATTTAAACGGTAGTCCTCTTTTAATTTCATAAATGTGTGCAAATTCTTTAATATATAAGTCAAGGGGTATAAGGCTTGCAATTATTATAGCTGCGTTTTCCGATACAGTTTGTAAAACTCCTTTGTACAACTGATAATTGTTTTTTAATATAAATCTTATCAATTTCTTTTGTCCAGATTGCTGCGCCATGAGAGATTATCGGTACTATAATAACATTGTAAATATTTTTATTAATAGATGAGTTTAACGTCCATGTTGCCTTTGATGCACGTGACAGTTGTTTATAAATATTAATTGCTTTACCGGTTATAAAAGAAATATGTTTACCAAAAATCAGTTTGTTATCTATTATAATACCTAAAATTTTTATTTCTCTTGAAAGTTCTAAACGATCTTCACCCATATAGATTACTGGATTGTTGTATTTGATTTTCCTAGTTATCAACATTAGTTTCGTTTTTTGTGGGGCAAAACGGAGCTTGTTAGCATTACCCCATTTATCAACCGCTAATAATGTTTCATTTGCTTTGTCTTGAATTTTAATAAAATCTTGCCCTGAAAAAACCATAATAACATCGTCTGCAAAAGCTTGTATATGAACTCCCATTCCTTCTATTAAGTTTAAAAGTGGGTTAAGTAAAATGTTCCAAAAGAAAGGTCCGCTTACTGAACCCTGTATACATCCTTTGGTTGTATTCTTTTTTGCTTTTTTATTAAGATAGTTAACACAAACTGATCTGTCATTTAAGTAGTCTGCTACTAATCTCCACAATTTTTCTGGGCAACCTAGTTTGGCCAGCTCGATTTTTATTAATGGCCACCAAGCACTATCAAAAGCTCCCTCTATGTTAAGAGATATTATTAGTACTATTTCTTTTTGTTTTCTTTTTTCCTTAATTAACAAGGTCATAAAGGGCGTCAATTGTACTTTTCTGGGGTGTAAAACCATATTGATTTTTATTCATTTTATGAAGGAGGTGGTATCTTAAACGTTTAATAATGATTTTTTCAAAAGTTTTCCCTAAAGTTGAAAAAAGTCCAATTGGTCTATATGATTTAGCTTCAGTGTAATTATCATTTCCTTGTTTTCTTAAAATGATAACTTCTGCTTCCTTCCGCATATTTGGAAATTTGGACATTATTAAACATTTATTTAAAATTTTCAAAAATATATATGGTGCTTTAAAAATGGCTGCCTTACAAATATCAGCAGTCAGTCCATCCGAACCTGGCGCGTTTTTTATATTATAAGATTCTATTGATTTTTTTATTTCTTCCATTGTTATTAGTGGATAATTTTTTTTAAAAGGTAAAATTTTGTTTGCAACTAATCTTGTTTTTTTATGTCCATCGTTATCTTTATTATCATCATCTTTAGGATAAAAAGTTTCTGCCAATAATTTTACGGAGTCTTCATCACTTAGATTTACTTATCATTTCTTTTTCCTGTTGCTTTTAATACTCTATATATAGTGTCCCACATTGTTTCCTTTTCCTGTTTAGAACAAAAATCTATCCAGCTTTTTGTTTGAGCTTCTTTCGCTGCTTTCTCATAAATTATTTTTGATTCTAAAAAATCATTAATAACAAATTTTTTCCTGATTTCAGCCGCATATCTTATCCTTTTTTTCTTTTTCATCATTACTTTTCTTAATGCCGTTAATTCTTTATTCCACTATGGAACTTTATACTTATTTTTATAAATATTTTTTGATAATGTATCCTCGCATGTTTGTTTTATAACCGCCACATATTTATTAACTGTCAAATCCAAATCTTCATTACTTCTTCTTTTCTATTTCATTAACTGTTAAATTTACCGCCTCCATATTTCTTATTAATTTTTCACCAAAAACGTACCAGTTCGCATTTTTACAATTATATAGCCTTGTACTTGATGTTCTCTTTTCTATTGTCATATTACTTTTTATTGTAAAAATAATTGTGTTATGATCAGAATTAATAATGTTGCTATTAACATGCCAATTTTCTATCTTCCCTAAGATATCATCCGTGCTCAACGTGATATCAATAAAGCTTGAATATATTTTACCGTTTCTTAATGTTTCGAATGTTGGTACAGTTCTATTGTTAATGATATTCAGGTTATTAGAATGAAAATAATTACTGAGTTCTATGCTCCTTGAATTTTCACGGGAGCCCCCCCACCATGGGCTCCACGCATTAAAGTCTCCTCCTATTATCAAATTTTTTATCTCAACTTTGTTTATTAATACTGAAATTTTATTTAAATATAAGTCCAAAGCACGATCCTCTTCAAAATATAGAAAAAATAAATTTATTATTCTACTATCTGTCTTAATGCCAACATATGTAATGTTTTCAGTCTGAAAGGTTTGATTTTGTATTAATTTTGTATTTCTATTGTGGACAATTATTGCAGCTTTAACTGGATTTAACTGACTTGCTCCATTATATTGAATGATTCTTACTCCTGCATAATTACACATGTATCCTAGTGCACCAACATACGGTTCCTGAACCAAGCTTATATCAATTTTCATATTTTCTGCTGCTGTTAATAGTTCTGTTGTTGCTAGTTTACTCCGTTGTAGATTTGCTTGCGCTATTTTTATTTCATTATAAGTGCCTTTAGTAGTAAGTAAAGGATGATCTTGATATCATGTCCCATCTTTTCCTTACTATACAAGTACTGTCAAAAGCTGAGTGTTCAGTATTGACTAATTTCGCATCCGTGCAATTAACACAACTAGGCTTGAAACCATTTGTCCATGATGCACAATCTACTTTTAAATGCTCTCCTCCGTAATGACTAAATTTTTCTTTACTTTCCTTACATTTTTTTTTACCGTGCCCGTAACCTAGGCATCTTGTACATTGAATTAGGGGCGACTGGTCTGTTACATAGCATTGTTGCAAGTCAATATGGATTTTACCTGCTTCTGTTAAAATTTGCCATAATATTGGTGAAACTTGTAGTATTATATTGCTCTCCAGGGGATTTCTGGCCTTTCTTTTATATTTTATTATCGCTCTATAATCTTATTCATTTATTTTCCCCGTTAAGTGTTTATTTTGTGACTTCAATGATTCTAATATATCTTCATCACTGTTGTAATTAAGAAACCAAAAAGTCGTAATAAGTTGTTCAACAAAAGAAAAGATTGATAAAATTAAAAACAAATTAGAAGGTAACAACATGTTAAGAATTAAGGTAGCCAAAAATAAAGACCCATTGGTTATTATTAAAAACGTCTTGTCAATGCTGTTGGCCCTGTTGGCTATTACAGCGTCACCGGAGGAGCGGGAAAGTCTTAAAAGTTCCTCTCTTTTTTTTTATAAATACAACAATAAAAATTAAATAAAATATTCTGAGAAAAGAAAATAAGAGAAAAATAAAATATTCTTTATCTTTGTTTTCTTAAACATTAAAAAGAAAAGATATTAAATAAAAACCTTAAAGAATAAAAATCATTGAATTACATGTCATCTAAAATATCGAAAGGAAAACTGATAATATTATTAATAATACCACTTTCATTACTGTTTATACACAAAAACTTATAAAAAGACTAATAGTTATATTCCAAAAACATTATAATTAAATACATTTTTTTTTATCAAACATAAAACAGTATCATATAACATAAGATATCATTAAACATAAGAATACCCCTTTTTTTCTAAATAATTAGATTAAATAAAGAGAAAATAAAAATAAATTAAAAATTAAATCTAAGAAAAATTAAGATAATATAAAGTAAAGTACTCTAAAACAATTAAAACAAGAGTAGTTCAAGATTCTGCCATAAAACTTAATAAAATTAATTATTAATATTTTTTTTTACAATAAAAACAAACTATACTACATCAAAAACTAATAGCTTCAACATCAATGGGTAGACTCGCTGATGATCAGGTATCAGGTGGTGAATCACGAAGTTAATTCTTGGTTGACTTCATTTTTCTTCTGATTTATAATTTTGTTTGCAATTACTATACAGAAATCCATAAATTCTTCTAACATTTCCTTGCTTTCCATTATTTTTGAGATGTTATCTTTATTAATTTTAATGTCTAATTTGTTTTCTAATTCAAGTCTAATTAATCCAAATCTTGGACAATCAGTTAATAAGTGTATAATATCTTCATTAATTGTAGAACTACATTTACAGAAAGGTTTGTCAATTATTTTATATTTATACAGGTAATCCGAAAAGCCTCCATGACCCGTTAAAACCTGAGCTATTATAGAATTTAAATCAATTTTGGCCATAATTTTTTGAGCACTAATAACATTTGGTAGAAAAACTTTAGTAGTTGAAGCAGTTTCCCCAGACATATACCTTTTTTGCCAAACCACCATAGTTTCCCTGAGTTTTCTTTTAGCAAAAGATAGTGGAAAGTCACTGAAATCTTTCTTCCTTTTAGTATTTAACGCTGCTTCCTTAGCTAATTTATCAGCTCTCTCATTCCCCAAAATACCTATGTGTGCTTTAATCCAGATCAGTTTTATATTATATCCTTTACTTTTTATTTTATCCAGATTTGAAATGATTTTTAACGCAAAAGGGTGTCAAAGAGGATCAGTATTTAGTGCATCTAGCGATGACCTTGAGTCGGTCAAAATATTTGAGTTAATCCAATTTCTATTTAATATTATTTCCGTGCTTTTAAAATCGCTAACAGTTCCGCTTGAAATACTAAACAATGTTCTGCTAGATGTACCTTTCTTATTAAAATTTCTTTTCCATTTTCTCAAATAGATAGAGCTGCACCCACCCTGCCTTGTAATTTACTGCCATCAGAGTAAATAAACTTACCTTTTTAGTTGTTTGGGAAATAATTTCTTGTGATAAATCATTAAGACAAAGGAATTCAAAATTATGCCTCAACGCCGGGTGGGTTAGGTCAGAAAAGCAGACTTTTTGTTCAAGACTGAAATCATCACTCAAGTATTTAAACGGTAGTCCTCTTTTAATTTCATAAATGTGTGCAAATTCTTTAATATATAAGTCAAGGGGTATAAGGCTTGCAATTATTATAGCTGCGTTTTCCGATACAGTTTGTAAAACTCCTTTGTACAACTGATAATTGTTTTTTAATATAAATCTTATCAATTTCTTTTGCCCAGATTGCTGCGCCATGAGAGATTATCGGTACTATAATAACATTGTAAATATTTTTATTAATAGATGAGTTTAACGTCCATGTTGCCTTTGATGCACGTGACAGTTGTTTATAAATATTAATTGCTTTACCGGTTATAAAAGAAATATGTTTACCAAAAATCAGTTTGTTATCTATTATAATACCTAAAATTTTTATTTCCCTTGAAAGTTCTAAACGATCTTCACCCATATAGATTACTGGATTGTTGTATTTGATTTTCCTAGTTATCAACATTAGTTTCGTTTTTTGTGGGGCAAAACGGAGCTTGTTAGCATTACCCCATTTATCAACCGCTAATAATGTTTCATTTGCTTTGTCTTGAATTTTAATAAAATCTTGCCCTGAAAAAACCATAATAACATCGTCTGCAAAAGCTTGTATATGAACTCCCATTCCTTCTATTAAGTTTAAAAGTGGGTTAAGTAAAATGTTCCAAAAGAAAGGTCCGCTTACTGAACCCTGTATACATCCTTTGGTTGTATTCTTTTTTGCTTTTTTATTAAGATAGTTAACACAAACTGATCTGTCATTTAAGTAGTCTGCTACTAATCTCCACAATTTTTCTGGGCAACCTAGTTTGGCCAGCTCGATTTTTATTAATGGCCACCAAGCACTATCAAAAGCTCCCTCTATGTCAAGAGATATTATTAGTACTATTTCTTTTTGTTTTCTTTTTTCCTTAATTAACAAGGTCATAAAGGGCGTCAATTGTACTTTTCTGGGGTGTAAAACCATATTGATTTTTATTCATTTTATGAAGGAGGTGGTATCTTAAACGTTTAATAATGATTTTTTCAAAAGTTTTCCCTAAAGTTGAAAAAAGTCCAATTGGTCTATATGATTTAGCTTCAGTGTAATTATCATTTCCTTGTTTTCTTAAAATGATAACTTCTGCTTCCTTCCGCATATTTGGAAATTTGGACATTATTAAACATTTATTTAAAATTTTCAAAAATATATATGGTGCTTTAAAAATGGCTGCCTTACAAATATCAGCAGTCAGTCCATCCGAACCTGGCGCGTTTTTTATATTATAAGATTCTATTGATTTTTTTATTTCTTCCATTGTTATTAGTGGATAATTTTTTTTAAAAGGTAAAATTTTGTTTGCAACTAATCTTGTTTTTTTATGTCCATCGTTATCTTTATTATCATCATCTCTAGGATAAAAAGTTTCTGCCAATAATTTTACGGAGTCTTCATCACTTAGATTTACTTATCATTTCTTTTTCCTGTTGCTTTTAATACTCTATATATAGTGTCCCACATTGTTTCCTTTTCCTGTTTAGAACAAAAATCTATCCAGCTTTTTGTTTGAGCTTCTTTCGCTGCTTTCTCATAAATTATTTTTGATTCTAAAAAATCATTAATAACAAATTTTTTCCTGATTTCAGCCGCATATCTTATCCTTTTTTTCTTTTTCATCATTACTTTTCTTAATGCCGTTAATTCTTTATTCCACTATGGAACTTTATACTTATTTTTATAAATAATTTTTGATAATGTATCCTCGCATGTTTGTTTTATAACCGCCACATATTTATTAACTGTCAAATCCAAATCTTCATTACTTCTTCTTTTCTATTTCATTAACTGTTAAATTTACCGCCTCCATATTTCTTATTAATTTTTCACCAAAAACGTACCAGTTCGCATTTTTACAATTATATAGCCTTGTACTTGATGTTCTCTTTTCTATTGTCATATTACTTTTTATTGTAAAAATAATTGTGTTATGATCAGAATTAATAATGTTGCTATTAACATGCCAATTTTCTATCTTCCCTAAGATATCATCCGTGCTCAACGTGATATCAATAAAGCTTGAATATATTTTACCGTTTCTTAATGTTTCGATTGTTGGTACAGTTCTATTGTTAATGATATTCAGGTTATTAGAATGAAAATAATTACTGAGTTCTATGCCCCTTGAATTTTCACGGGAGCCCCCCCACCATGGGCTCCACGCATTAAAGTCTCCTCCTATTATCAAATTTTTTATCTCAACTTTGTTTATTAATACTGAAATTTTATTTAAATATAAGTCCAAAGCACGATCCTCTTCAAAATATAGAAAAAATAAATTTATTATTCTACTATCTGTCTTAATGCCAACATATGTAATGTTTTCAGTCTGAAAGGTTTGATTTTGTATTAATTTTGTATTTCTATTGTGGACAATTATTGCAGCTTTAACTGGATTTAACTGACTTGCTCCATTATATTGAATGATTCTTACTCCTGCATAATTACACATGTATCCTAGTGCACCAACATACGGTTCCTGAACCAAGCTTATATCAATTTTCATATTTTCTGCTGCTGTTAATAGTTCTGTTGTTGCTAGTTTACTCCGTTGTAGATTTGCTTGCGCTATTTTTATTTCATTATAAGTGCCTTTAGTAGTAAGTAAAGGATGATCTTGATATCATGTCCCATCTTTTCCTTACTATACAAGTACTGTCAAAAGCTGAGTGTTCAGTATTGACTAATCAATTCAGGTAGAAAGGTAACATGCAAAAAGAAACACTCGTGTGTGTGCTAACGTGATTTGACATATTTTTATTCGCTCTATGTTTATTTTAATAATTTTATTTAAATATTTGAATATTATGTGTATGTGAAGTTAAAATACTACCAGTACAATCCAAACAATTAAGTGCTTTATTACCTTTAAAACTTTATTAAATCAACACGAAAAAAACCGTTACTATAATACACGTCACAATGGACACATTAAAACAATCGATTTCTGAATTAAGTGAAGTCTTCAACTCCCGTATGAACGACTTCCAACGGGATCTAAATGCAACAACGCCTGCTGCAAGTCCATCTTCGAGTATAAATTCGCAGTTTCTTGCATTTAGGTCATTTATATTATCATCCCTGCAGAGTCTTCAGCGGCAAATTGATTTACTCTCACAGCATCAAGATGAATTGGAGATGAGATCCCGCAGGAAAGTACTCCTGATCCATGGAGTGACGGAAGACAAAAAAGAGGACACTCTTGCCAAAGTGTTCACAGTGTTTTCAGAAAAACTTAAACTACCGGACTGTACTTCAGGTGCTATTAGTCGGTGTCATCGCCTCGGGTCTCAAAACAGTAGCAAAACGAGACCTATTCTTGTGAGGTTTTATGAAAGCCAGATAAGAGACAGTTGTTGGTCTCTTAAAACCAATTTAAAAGGTTCTGGTGTAACTATTTCAGAGTTTCTCACGAAGCAGAGACATGATGCATTTATATTGGCTCGTAAACACTTTGGAGTAACAAATTGCTGGACAAGAGATGGCCATATAATAGTATTAAGCAGTGATGGTACGCGACATCGTGTAACCACTGTCTCAGAGGTTAACACTATACTTGATGCATGCAACATTGATTCCGATTCTCTTCCAGCATCTACGATGGCGACTACTTCGAAAAGTACTAAATCGATTGTGAATGTAAGATCCAAACGAATAATTAAAAAGTAAAAATGTTTTAATGTTGCATGACACTCTGTTTACTATTACTTTTTATTTTACTTTTACCCTACATTTTTATTTTTTTATTTTGTTGTCGTACGTTACCTTTCTTTGAACATAGATTATGCTTGTCATATATCATAATTGACATAACTTTGAGTGTTTAGACAGGACTATTAGAACATTTAGTGTTGCTACATAATTATTTTTAAAGCTGTCAACATATAAAAACGTTTATTATTGCATCGTTAACTTTTACTACAATTTTAATTTATTTTATTTTGTGTTAACTTACATTAAATCTTTATATTTTTTCTAATTAGTTATTATTTGTTATTAAGTACTTTGCGATAATAAATTAAGATAATCTTTGTGAGACAGTTCTATTAGACTAGCATAATATTATTATTATTATTACTTTTTTTTTTGTTTTTTATGTTTTTTCTTTTTTATTATTGAAAGCAATTATTGTTATCATTTCTCTTTAGAAATAATTCGATCTCTTTCAACTGGTGGGTGTACACATTATTATTTGTTTTATTTTAAGTTTTTTTTTTTTTGTGTTATTTTAATTCTTTATATATTTTTGTTTTATTTTATTATTATTATATCCATTTATCATTTTATTTTTTTATAAAATTTATT
This sequence comes from Napeogenes inachia, assembly GCA_959347355.1. Lineage (NCBI taxonomy): Eukaryota > Metazoa > Arthropoda > Insecta > Lepidoptera > Nymphalidae > Napeogenes > Napeogenes inachia. The sequence goes on from OY365797.1 coordinate 8,515,082, forward strand.
TTATACATATATACTTTATATATACACATAATGTCTTTTGTCGATGACAGTGATACTTTTTTATCTCTTTCTTCTGATGGGCATTCCAGTGATACTAGTTACCACAGTGCAAATTCTCCTCTATTTAATATTACTTTAGAAAATATTTTTTCCAAACTTGATAAAAATTTCAATGTAGTGCATCTAAATACCCAAAGTATTCCGGCACATTTTCCAGAAATGCTTGCGTCGTTTGAGTCAAAAAATATTCACGCTATCCTTGTTTCTGAATCCTGGCTTAAACCTTGCTTAACCTCTTTTTCTTATTCCCTACCAGGATATTGTCTTATTCGCAATGACCGCATAGGCAGAGGTGGGGGGGGAGTTGCAATTTATCTTCGCACTTCTATACCTTTCACTGTGATAAATTGTTCTACTCAGCCACCTCCAGCTGATGCAGCCGAGCACCTATTTATTGAAATCACCTTATCACATCACAAACTTCTTCTCGGTGTACTTTATAGCCCTTCTCTCCATGTAGATTACTTCTCTTCTTTTGAACGTTTATTAGAGGACATTACTCCATTATATAGTCACTCTATTATAATGGGTGACTTTAACACATGTCTGTTAAAGCGTGACAACCGAGCTAATAAGCTTCTGTCTTTAGTTGAGAGTTGTAATCTACATATTTTACCACTATCTGCCACACATAATCCTCCTAACTGCTCACCTACTCTTCTAGACCTTATGATCGTTTCTTCTCCCGAATATATTTCCCATCACGGTCAGTGTGCCGCTGATGGTTTCTCTCACCATGATTTAATATACCTTTCATACATGCTACATCCTCCTAAATCTAAGAATAAAATACTTTTGCAGCGTAATTTTGGGGGTATGGACCTTATTCGGCTATGTGACGATGCACGCAAAATAAACTGGTCTAATGTCTATACTGCTGGAAATTTGGACTCTAAAGTTAAAACATTCAACACGTTGTTAATCCAGCTTTATGACATTCATGCTCCAATAAAACCAGTTAAGATTAAACACTTGCCTGCGCCGTGGCTTACAAAAGATTTAAAAGAGCTAATTCTCAAGAAATGTCTTGCAAAATCTAAATACAAAGCAAATAGCTCCGATACAAATCTTTTAAAGTATAAAAACCTGAGAAATCGCTGTAATACACTGTGTAGGGATGCACAACGACGCCATATTCATAAACATGTCGAGAACGGCGACGCAGTACGTACATGGAAATTTCTTAAATCTCTAGGAGTAGGGAAGTCGTCAAAACAAGCTCCCCCTAATAATATCGATCTAGAAGGTCTCAACACTTCATTCTCCAGGACAGGTAATACTTTGGACAATATTTTAAAAACTAATACTCTAAATTCCATCGCAGCACTTCCCACTTCTGATTCTCCACCGTTTACTTTTGATCAATTTACTGAATGTGATGTTAGGGGAGGCATATTGTCCGTTTCTTCTAATGCCGTTGGTAGCGATTCTATCAGTCGTAATATGATTGTCCCTATTTTAGATACCTTGATTCCCGTGATAACCCATATCCTTAATCATTCCATATTAACTGGCGAGTTCCCTACTTTATGGAAAGATGCCCACATTATACCCCTTCCTAAAAAACCTCACCCCTCCTCTTTCTCCGATTACCGACCTATTTCTATTTTACCCCTCCTTTCAAAAATTTTGGAAAAATTAGTATTTAAACAATTCAACTCCTTTATCGATAAAAATAACTTGTTAAATACATTTCAGTCTGGGTTTCGAAGAGGCCACAGTACTACATCTGCATTAATCAAAGTTACTGACGACATTAGAATGGGAATGGATAATAAACAACTTACAGTATTGACCTTGCTCGATTTTAGTAATGCGTTTAATAACGTTGACTTTGACATCATACTTAGTCTGTTAGCCTCTCTTAATATATCTCCATTAGTAATTGATTGGTTTCGTAGTTACCTGAGTGGACGCCGACAATGCATTCGTATTGATCAATTATTTTCCTCTTGGTGCAGTGTAAATGCCGGTGTCCCTCAGGGAGGCGTGTTGTCACCATTACTATTCTCCATCTTTATTAATACTATTACTCACAATATTTCTTCTCCCTATCACATGTATGCAGACGATTTACAAATTTACTCTCATTCAACTTTGGCAGACCTGTCTAGCGCTGTTGCTCGACTTAATAATGATCTTTGCTCTATTTTCAACTGGAGTTTATCTTACGGCATAAAAGTGAATGCAACCAAGTGTCAGGCTATAATAATTGGATCCCCAAGCATGATCGCTAAAGTTGATAGTACAAACCTGCCTCCGATTTTATTTGATGGTGCCACAATATCTTATAGCAGCAATATAAAAAATCTTGGATTGCAAATGGACAATACTTTATCGTGGACCTATCAAATGAATGAGGTTAGTAGGAAATCTTTTGCTGCATTTTGTTCACTACGACGGTTGCAAAATTTTCTTCCCATACCTACCAAAATTATGTTAGCACAATCTCTCCTTCTTTCTATACTCGACTACGCCGATGCAAGTTATCCTGATCTAACTGAGGCACAACTTAATAAGCTTGAGAGACTTCAAAATCTCGGTATTCGTTTCATATTTGGCTTGCGCAAATATGATCATGTATCTCAGTTTCGTTCTCAACTTCAGTGGTTGCCTATCCGTGCTCGCCGGAATTTACATATTCTCTCACTTCTGCACTGTGTGTTGTACAACCCTTCATCTCCGATCTATTTAAAAAATAAATTTGAATTCCTAGGCACTCATAGTCAGATACTTAGGTCCTCCGAAAATCTGACTCTTCGTTTACCACCTTATTCTTCTTCCTTCTTCAAAAAATCTTTTACTATTCAAGCAGTTTCGCTTTGGAATGCTTTGCCAGTAGCCATCAGACGAGTCAAATCCTTGACTACTTTCAAGAAGCTAGTCAAACATCACTATCTCGAACCTTGTCCCTAAATCTATGCTAAACTTGTATATATAATTATATTTCTATGCTAAATATGTTATTAATATTTGTTACTTTTTCTCTAGTCCTTACTGTAACATGATATTTTATGTATATTTATTTCTTAGTATCACTACATATAAATATGTATATTTAATTATATTTGTAAGTGTAATAAATCTTACATGTATTTAAATTTGATATAATATATTTTATGCACCACTCTGTACTCTCTTTCTTCATTCCCACCAGTATAAGGTTGTCTGGAAGAGATCGCTATTTAGCGATAAGACCGCCTTGTTGTATTACCAATACCTCTTATTAAGAATCTATATGTAACGTTTCTGTATGTGGTGTGCAATAAAGAGTATTATTATTAAGTGTATAATATCTTCATTAATTGTAGAACTACATTTACAGAAAGGTTTGTCAATTATTTTATATTTATACAGGTAATCCGAAAAGCCTCCATGACCCGTTAAAACCTGAGCTATTATAGAATTTAAATCAATTTTGGCCATAATTTTTTGAGCACTAATAACATTTGGTAGAAAAACTTTAGTAGTTGAAGCAGTTTCCCCAGACATATACCTTTTTTGCCAAACCACCATAGTTTCCCTGAGTTTTCTTTTAGCAAAAGATAGTGGAAAGTCACTGAAATCTTTCTTCCTTTTAGTATTTAACGCTGCTTCCTTAGCTAATTTATCAGCTCTCTCATTCCCCAAAATACCTATGTGTGCTTTAATCCAGATCAGTTTTATATTATATCCTTTACTTTTTATTTTATCCAGATTTGAAATGATTTTTAACGCAAAAGGGTGTCAAAGAGGATCAGTATTTAGTGCATCTAGCGATGACCTTGAGTCGGTCAAAATATTTGAGTTAATCCAATTTCTATTTAATATTATTTCCGTGCTTTTAAAATCGCTAACAGTTCCGCTTGAAATACTAAACAATGTTCTGCTAGATGTACCTTTCTTATTAAAATTTCTTTTCCATTTTCTCAAATAGATAGAGCTGCACCCACCCTGCCTTGTAATTTACTGCCATCAGAGTAAATAAACTTACCTTTTTAGTTGTTTGGGAAATAATTTCTTGTGATAAATCATTAAGACAAAGGAATTCAAAATTCTGCCTCAACGCCGGGTGGGTTAGGTCAGAAAAGCAGACTTTTTGTTCAAGACTGAAATCATCACTCAAGTATTTAAACGGTAGTCCTCTTTTAATTTCATAAATGTGTGCAAATTCTTTAATATATAAGTCAAGGGGTATAAGGCTTGCAATTATTATAGCTGCGTTTTCCGATACAGTTTGTAAAACTCCTTTGTACAACTGATAATTGTTTTTTAATATAAATCTTATCAATTTCTTTTGCCCAGATTGCTGCGCCATGAGAGATTATCGGTACTATAATAACATTGTAAATATTTTTATTAATAGATGAGTTTAACGTCCATGTTGCCTTTGATGCACGTGACAGTTGTTTATAAATATTAATTGCTTTACCGGTTATAAAAGAAATATGTTTACCAAAAATCAGTTTGTTATCTATTATAATACCTAAAATTTTTATTTCTCTTGAAAGTTCTAAACGATCTTCACCCATATAGATTACTGGATTGTTGTATTTGATTTTCCTAGTTATCAACATTAGTTTCGTTTTTTGTGGGGCAAAACGGAGCTTGTTAGCATTACCCCATTTATCAACCGCTAATAATGTTTCATTTGCTTTGTCTTGAATTTTAATAAAATCTTGCCCTGAAAAAACCATAATAACATCGTCTGCAAAAGCTTGTATATGAACTCCCATTCCTTCTATTAAGTTTAAAAGTGGGTTAAGTAAAATGTTCCAAAAGAAAGGTCCGCTTACTGAACCCTGTATACATCCTTTGGTTGTATTCTTTTTTGCTTTTTTATTAAGATAGTTAACACAAACTGATCTGTCATTTAAGTAGTCTGCTACTAATCTCCACAATTTTTCTGGGCAACCTAGTTTGGCCAGCTCGATTTTTATTAATGGCCACCAAGCACTATCAAAAGCTCCCTCTATGTCAAGAGATATTATTAGTACTATTTCTTTTTGTTTTCTTTTTTCCTTAATTAACAAGGTCATAAAGGGCGTCAATTGTACTTTTCTGGGGTGTAAAACCATATTGATTTTTATTCATTTTATGAAGGAGGTGGTATCTTAAACGTTTAATAATGATTTTTTCAAAAGTTTTCCCTAAAGTTGAAAAAAGTCCAATTGGTCTATATGATTTAGCTTCAGTGTAATTATCATTTCCTGGTTTTCTTAAAATGATAACTTCTGCTTCCTTCCGCATATTTGGAAATTTGGACATTATTAAACATTTATTTAAAATTTTCAAAAATATATATGGTGCTTTAAAAATGGCTGCCTTACAAATATCAGCAGTCAGTCCATCCGAACCTGGCGCGTTTTTTATATTATAAGATTCTATTGATTTTTTTATTTCTTCCATTGTTATAAGTGGATAATTTTTTTGAAAAGGTAAAATTTTGTTTGCAACTAATCTTGTTTTTTTATGTCCATCGTTATCTTTATTATCATCATCTCTAGGATAAAAAGTTTCTGCCAATAATTTTACGGAGTCTTCATCACTTAGATTTACTTATCATTTCTTTTTCCTGTTGCTTTTAATACTCTATATATAGTGTCCCACATTGTTTCCTTTTCCTGTTTAGAACAAAAATCTATCCAGCTTTTTGTTTGAGCTTCTTTCGCTGCTTTCTCATAAATTATTTTTGATTCTAAAAAATCATTAATAACAAATTTTTTCCTGATTTCAGCCGCATATCTTATCCTTTTTTTCTTTTTCATCATTACTTTTCTTAATGCCGTTAATTCTTTATTCCACTATGGAACTTTATACTTATTTTTATAAATATTTTTTGATAATGTATCCTCGCATGTTTGTTTTATAACCGCCACATATTTATTAACTGTCAAATCCAAATCTTCATTACTTCTTCTTTTCTATTTCATTAACTGTTAAATTTACCGCCTCCATATTTCTTATTAATTTTTCACCAAAAACGTACCAGTTCGCATTTTTACAATTATATAGCCTTGTACTTGATGTTCTCTTTTCTATTGTCATATTACTTTTTATTGTAAAAATAATTGTGTTATGATCAGAATTAATAATGTTGCTATTAACATGCCAATTTTCTATCTTCCCTAAGATATCATCCGTGCTCAACGTGATATCAATAAAGCTTGAATATATTTTACCGTTTCTTAATGTTTCGAATGTTGGTACAGTTCTATTGTTAATGATATTCAGGTTATTAGAATGAAAATAATTACTGAGTTCTATGCTCCTTGAATTTTCACGGGAGCCCCCCCACCATGGGCTCCACGCATTAAAGTCTCCTCCTATTATCAAATTTTTTATCTCAACTTTGTTTATTAATACTGAAATTTTATTTAAATATAAGTCCAAAGCACGATCCTCTTCAAAATATAGAAAAAATAAATTTATTATTCTACTATCTGTCTTAATGCCAACATATGTAATGTTTTCAGTCTGAAAGGTTTGATTTTGTATTAATTTTGTATTTCTATTGTGGACAATTATTGCAGCTTTAACTGGATTTAACTGACTTGCTCCATTATATTGAATGATTCTTACTCCTGCATAATTACACATGTATCCTAGTGCACCAACATACGGTTCCTGAACCAAGCTTATATCAATTTTCATATTTTCTGCTGCTGTTAATAGTTCTGTTGTTGCTAGTTTACTCCGTTGTAGATTTGCTTGCGCTATTTTTATTTCATTATAAGTGCCTTTAGTAGTAAGTAAAGGATGATCTTGATATCATGTCCCATCTTTTCCTTACTATACAAGTACTGTCAAAAGCTGAGTGTTAAGTATTGACTAATTTCGCATCCGTGCAATTAACACAACTAGGCTTGAAACCATTTGTCCATGATGCACAATCTACTTTTAAATGCTCTCCTCCGCAATGACTAAATTTTTCTTTACTTTCCTTACATTTTTTTTTACCGTGCCCGTAACCTAGGCATCTTGTACATTGAATTAGGGGCGACTGGTCTGTTACATAGCATTGTTGCAAGTCAATATGGATTTTACCTGCTTCTGTTAAAATTTGCCATAATATTGGTGAAACTTGTAGTATTATGTTGCTCTCCAGGGGATTTCTGGCCTTTCTTTTATATTTTATTATCGCTCTATAATCTTATTCATTTATTTTCCCCGTTAAGTGTTTATTTTGTGACTTCAATGATTCTAATATATCTTCATCACTGTTGTAATTAAGAAACCAAAAAGTCGTAATAAGTTGTTCAACAAAAGAAAAGATTGATAAAATTAAAAACAAATTAGAAGGTAACAACATGTTAAGAATTAAGGTAGCCAAAAATAAAGACCCATTGGTTATTATTAAAAACGTCTTGTCAATGCTGTTGGCCCTGTTGGCTATTACAGCGTCACCGGAGGAGCGGGAAAGTCTTAAAAGTTCCTCTCTTTTTTTTTTATAAATACAACAATAAAAATTAAATAAAATATTCTGAGAAAAGAAAATAAGAGAAAAATAAAATATTCTTTATCTTTGTTTTCTTAAACATTAAAAAGAAAAGATATTAAATAAAAACCTTAAAGAATAAAAATCATTGAATTACATGTCATCTAAAATATCGAAAGGAAAACTGATAATATTATTAATAATACCACTTTCATTACTGTTTATACACAAAAACTTATAAAAAGACTAATAGTTATATTCCAAAAACATTATAATTAAATACATTTTTTTTTATCAAACATAAAACAGTATCATATAACATAAGATATCATTAAACATAAGAATACCCCTTTTTTTCTAAATAATTAGATTAAATAAAGAGAAAATAAAAATAAATTAAAAATTAAATCTAAGAAAAATTAAGATAATATAAAGTAAAGTACTCTAAAACAATTAAAACAAGAGTAGTTCAAGATTCTGCCATAAAACTTAATAAAATTAATTATTAATATTTTTTTTTACAATAAAAACAAACTATACTACATCAAAAACTAATAGCTTCAACATCAATAGGTAGACTCGCTGATGATCAGGTATCAGGTGGTGAATCACGAAGTTAATTCTTGGTTGACTTCATTTTTCTTCTGATTTATAATTTTGTTTGCAATTACTATACAGAAATCCATAAATTCTTCTAACATTTCCTTGCTTTCCATTATTTTTGAGATGTTATCTTTATTAATTTTAATGTCTAATTTGTTTTCTAATTCAAGTCTAATTAATCCAAATCTTGGACAATCAGTTAATAAGTGTATAATATCTTCATTAATTGTAGAACTACATTTACAGAAAGGTTTGTCAATTATTTTATATTTATACAGGTAATCCGAAAAGCCTCCATGACCCGTTAAAACCTGAGCTATTATAGAATTTAAATCAATTTTGGCCATAATTTTTTGAGCACTAATAACATTTGGTAGAAAAACTTTAGTAGTTGAAGCAGTTTCCCCAGACATATACCTTTTTTGCCAAACCACCATAGTTTCCCTGAGTTTTCTTTTAGCAAAAGATAGTGGAAAGTCACTGAAATCTTTCTTCCTTTTAGTATTTAACGCTGCTTCCTTAGCTAATTTATCAGCTCTCTCATTCCCCAAAATACCTATGTGTGCTTTAATCCAGATCAGTTTTATATTATATCCTTTACTTTTTATTTTATCCAGATTTGAAATGATTTTTAACGCAAAAGGGTGTCAAAGAGGATCAGTATTTAGTGCATCTAGCGATGACCTTGAGTCGGTCAAAATATTTGAGTTAATCCAATTTCTATTTAATATTATTTCCGTGCTTTTAAAATCGCTAACAGTTCCGCTTGAAATACTAAACAATGTTCTGCTAGATGTACCTTTCTTATTAAAATTTCTTTTCCATTTTCTCAAATAGATAGAGCTGCACCCACCCTGCCTTGTAATTTACTGCCATCAGAGTAAATAAACTTACCTTTTTAGTTGTTTGGGAAATAATTTCTTGTGATAAATCATTAAGACAAAGGAATTCAAAATTATGCCTCAACGCCGGGTGGGTTAGGTCAGAAAAGCAGACTTTTTGTTCAAGACTGAAATCATCACTCAAGTATTTAAACGGTAGTCCTCTTTTAATTTCATAAATGTGTGCAAATTCTTTAATATATAAGTCAAGGGGTATAAGGCTTGCAATTATTATAGCTGCGTTTTCCGATACAGTTTGTAAAACTCCTTTGTACAACTGATAATTGTTTTTTAATATAAATCTTATCAATTTCTTTTGCCCAGATTGCTGCGCCATGAGAGATTATCGGTACTATAATAACATTGTAAATATTTTTATTAATAGATGAGTTTAACGTCCATGTTGCCTTTGATGCACGTGACAGTTGTTTATAAATATTAATTGCTTTACCGGTTATAAAAGAAATATGTTTACCAAAAATCAGTTTGTTATCTATTATAATACCTAAAATTTTTATTTCTCTTGAAAGTTCTAAACGATCTTCACCCATATAGATTACTGGATTGTTGTATTTGATTTTCCTAGTTATCAACATTAGTTTCGTTTTTTGTGGGGCAAAACGGAGCTTGTTAGCATTACCCCATTTATCAACCGCTAATAATGTTTCATTTGCTTTGTCTTGAATTTTAATAAAATCTTGCCCTGAAAAAACCATAATAACATCGTCTGCAAAAGCTTGTATATGAACTCCCATTCCTTCTATTAAGTTTAAAAGTGGGTTAAGTAAAATGTTCCAAAAGAAAGGTCCGCTTACTGAACCCTGTATACATCCTTTGGTTGTATTCTTTTTTGCTTTTTTATTAAGATAGTTAACACAAACTGATCTGTCATTTAAGTAGTCTGCTACTAATCTCCACAATTTTTCTGGGCAACCTAGTTTGGCCAGCTCGATTTTTATTAATGGCCACCAAGCACTATCAAAAGCTCCCTCTATGTCAAGAGATATTATTAGTACTATTTCTTTTTGTTTTCTTTTTTCCTTAATTAACAAGGTCATAAAGGGCGTCAATTGTACTTTTCTGGGGTGTAAAACCATATTGATTTTTATTCATTTTATGAAGGAGGTGGTATCTTAAACGTTTAATAATGATTTTTTCAAAAGTTTTCCCTAAAGTTGAAAAAAGTCCAATTGGTCTATATGATTTAGCTTCAGTGTAATTATCATTTCCTTGTTTTCTTAAAATGATAACTTCTGCTTCCTTCCGCATATTTGGAAATTTGGACATTATTAAACATTTATTTAAAATTTTCAAAAATATATATGGTGCTTTAAAAATGGCTGCCTTACAAATATCAGCAGTCAGTCCATCCGAACCTGGCGCGTTTTTTATATTATAAGATTCTATTGATTTTTTTATTTCTTCCATTGTTATTAGTGGATAATTTTTTTTAAAAGGTAAAATTTTGTTTGCAACTAATCTTGTTTTTTTATGTCCATCGTTATCTTTATTATCATCATCTTTAGGATAAAAAGTTTCTGCCAATAATTTTACGGAGTCTTCATCACTTAGATTTACTTATCATTTCTTTTTCCTGTTGCTTTTAATACTCTATATATAGTGTCCCACATTGTTTCCTTTTCCTGTTTAGAACAAAAATCTATCCAGCTTTTTGTTTGAGCTTCTTTCGCTGCTTTCTCATAAATTATTTTTGATTCTAAAAAATCATTAATAACAAATTTTTTCCTGATTTCAGCCGCATATCTTATCCTTTTTTTCTTTTTCATCATTACTTTTCTTAATGCCGTTAATTCTTTATTCCACTATGGAACTTTATACTTATTTTTATAAATAATTTTTGATAATGTATCCTCGCATGTTTGTTTTATAACCGCCACATATTTATTAACTGTCAAATCCAAATCTTCATTACTTCTTCTTTTCTATTTCATTAACTGTTAAATTTACCGCCTCCATATTTCTTATTAATTTTTCACCAAAAACGTACCAGTTCGCATTTTTACAATTATATAGCCTTGTACTTGATGTTCTCTTTTCTATTGTCATATTACTTTTTATTGTAAAAATAATTGTGTTATGATCAGAATTAATAATGTTGCTATTAACATGCCAATTTTCTATCTTCCCTAAGATATCATCCGTGCTCAACGTGATATCAATAAAGCTTGAATATATTTTACCGTTTCTTAATGTTTCGAATGTTGGTACAGTTCTATTGTTAATGATATTCAGGTTATTAGAATGAAAATAATTACTGAGTTCTATGCCCCTTGAATTTTCACGGGAGCCCCCCCACCATGGGCTCCACGCATTAAAGTCTCCTCCTATTATCAAATTTTTTATCTCAACTTTGTTTATTAATACTGAAATTTTATTTAAATATAAGTCCAAAGCACGATCCTCTTCAAAATATAGAAAAAATAAATTTATTATTCTACTATCTGTCTTAATGCCAACATATGTAATGTTTTCAGTCTGAAAGGTTTGATTTTGTATTAATTTTGTATTTCTATTGTGGACAATTATTGCAGCTTTAACTGGATTTAACTGACTTGCTCCATTATATTGAATGATTCTTACTCCTGCATAATTACACATGTATCCTAGTGCACCAACATACGGTTCCTGAACCAAGCTTATATCAATTTTCATATTTTCTGCTGCTGTTAATAGTTCTGTTGTTGCTAGTTTACTCCGTTGTAGATTTGCTTGCGCTATTTTTATTTCATTATAAGTGCCTTTAGTAGTAAGTAAAAAGATGATCTTGATATCATGTCCCATCTTTTCCTTACTATACAAGTACTGTCAAAAGCTGAGTGTTCAGTATTGACTAATTTCGCATCCGTGCAATTAACACAACTAGGCTTGAAACCATTTGTCCATGATGCACAATCTACTTTTAAATGCTCTCCTCCGTAATGACTAAATTTTTCTTTACTTTCCTTACATTTTTTTTTACCGTGCCCGTAACCTAGGCATCTTGTACATTGAATTAGGGGCGACTGGTCTGTTACATAGCATTGTTGCAAGTCAATATGGATTTTACCTGCTTCTGTTAAAATTTGCCATAATATTGGTGAAACTTGTAGTATTATATTGCTCTCCAGGGGATTTCTGGCCTTTCTTTTATATTTTATTATCGCTCTATAATCTTATTCATTTATTTTCCCCGTTAAGTGTTTATTTTGTGACTTCAATGATTCTAATATATCTTCATCACTGTTGTAATTAAGAAACCAAAAAGTCGTAATAAGTTGTTCAACAAAAGAAAAGATTGATAAAATTAAAAACAAATTAGAAGGTAACAACATGTTAAGAATTAAGGTAGCCAAAAATAAAGACCCATTGGTTATTATTAAAAACGTCTTGTCAATGCTGTTGGCCCTGTTGGCTATTACAGCGTCACCGGAGGAGCGGGAAAGTCTTAAAAGTTCCTCTCTTTTTTTTTATAAATACAACAATAAAAATTAAATAAAATATTCTGAGAAAAGAAAATAAGAGAAAAATAAAATATTCTTTATCTTTGTTTTCTTAAACATTAAAAAGAAAAGATATTAAATAAAAACCTTAAAGAATAAAAATCATTGAATTACATGTCATCTAAAATATCGAAAGGAAAACTGATAATATTATTAATAATACCACTTTCATTACTGTTTATACACAAAAACTTATAAAAAGACTAATAGTTATATTCCAAAAACATTATAATTAAATACATTTTTTTTTATCAAACATAAAACAGTATCATATAACATAAGATATCATTAAACATAAGAATACCCCTTTTTTTCTAAATAATTAGATTAAATAAAGAGAAAATAAAAATAAATTAAAAATTAAATCTAAGAAAAATTAAGATAATATAAAGTAAAGTACTCTAAAACAATTAAAACAAGAGTAGTTCAAGATTCTGCCATAAAACTTAATAAAATTAATTATTAATATTTTTTTTTACAATAAAAACAAACTATACTACATCAAAAACTAATAGCTTCAACATCAATGGGTAGACTCGCTGATGATCAGGTATCAGGTGGTGAATCACGAAGTTAATTCTTGGTTGACTTCATTTTTCTTCTGATTTATAATTTTGTTTGCAATTACTATACAGAAATCCATAAATTCTTCTAACATTTCCTTGCTTTCCATTATTTTTGAGATGTTATCTTTATTAATTTTAATGTCTAATTTGTTTTCTAATTCAAGTCTAATTAATCCAAATCTTGGACAATCAGTTAATAAGTGTATAATATCTTCATTAATTGTAGAACTACATTTACAGAAAGGTTTGTCAATTATTTTATATTTATACAGGTAATCCGAAAAGCCTCCATGACCCGTTAAAACCTGAGCTATTATAGAATTTAAATCAATTTTGGCCATAATTTTTTGAGCACTAATAACATTTGGTAGAAAAACTTTAGTAGTTGAAGCAGTTTCCCCAGACATATACCTTTTTTGCCAAACCACCATAGTTTCCCTGAGTTTTCTTTTAGCAAAAGATAGTGGAAAGTCACTGAAATCTTTCTTCCTTTTAGTATTTAACGCTGCTTCCTTAGCTAATTTATCAGCTCTCTCATTCCCCAAAATACCTATGTGTGCTTTAATCCAGATCAGTTTTATATTATATCCTTTACTTTTTATTTTATCCAGATTTGAAATGATTTTTAACGCAAAAGGGTGTCAAAGAGGATCAGTATTTAGTGCATCTAGCGATGACCTTGAGTCGGTCAAAATATTTGAGTTAATCCAATTTCTATTTAATATTATTTCCGTGCTTTTAAAATCGCTAACAGTTCCGCTTGAAATACTAAACAATGTTCTGCTAGATGTACCTTTCTTATTAAAATTTCTTTTCCATTTTCTCAAATAGATAGAGCTGCACCCACCCTGCCTTGTAATTTACTGCCATCAGAGTAAATAAACTTACCTTTTTAGTTGTTTGGGAAATAATTTCTTGTGATAAATCATTAAGACAAAGGAATTCAAAATTATGCCTCAACGCCGGGTGGGTTAGGTCAGAAAAGCAGACTTTTTGTTCAAGACTGAAATCATCACTCAAGTATTTAAACGGTAGTCCTCTTTTAATTTCATAAATGTGTGCAAATTCTTTAATATATAAGTCAAGGGGTATAAGGCTTGCAATTATTATAGCTGCGTTTTCCGATACAGTTTGTAAAACTCCTTTGTACAACTGATAATTGTTTTTTAATATAAATCTTATCAATTTCTTTTGCCCAGATTGCTGCGCCATGAGAGATTATCGGTACTATAATAACATTGTAAATATTTTTATTAATAGATGAGTTTAACGTCCATGTTGCCTTTGATGCACGTGACAGTTGTTTATAAATATTAATTGCTTTACCGGTTATAAAAGAAATATGTTTACCAAAAATCAGTTTGTTATCTATTATAATACCTAAAATTTTTATTTCTCTTGAAAGTTCTAAACGATCTTCACCCATATAGATTACTGGATTGTTGTATTTGATTTTCCTAGTTATCAACATTAGTTTCGTTTTTTGTGGGGCAAAACGGAGCTTGTTAGCATTACCCCATTTATCAACCGCTAATAATGTTTCATTTGCTTTGTCTTGAATTTTAATAAAATCTTGCCCTGAAAAAACCATAATAACATCGTCTGCAAAAGCTTGTATATGAACTCCCATTCCTTCTATTAAGTTTAAAAGTGGGTTAAGTAAAATGTTCCAAAAGAAAGGTCCGCTTACTGAACCCTGTATACATCCTTTGGTTGTATTCTTTTTTGCTTTTTTATTAAGATAGTTAACACAAACTGATCTGTCATTTAAGTAGTCTGCTACTAATCTCCACAATTTTTCTGGGCAACCTAGTTTGGCCAGCTCGATTTTTATTAATGGCCACCAAGCACTATCAAAAGCTCCCTCTATGTCAAGAGATATTATTAGTACTATTTCTTTTTGTTTTCTTTTTTCCTTAATTAACAAGGTCATAAAGGGCGTCAATTGTACTTTTCTGGGGTGTAAAACCATATTGATTTTTATTCATTTTATGAAGGAGGTGGTATCTTAAACGTTTAATAATGATTTTTTCAAAAGTTTTCCCTAAAGTTGAAAAAAGTCCAATTGGTCTATATGATTTAGCTTCAGTGTAATTATCATTTCCTTGTTTTCTTAAAATGATAACTTCTGCTTCCTTCCGCATATTTGGAAATTTGGACATTATTAAACATTTATTTAAAATTTTCAAAAATATATATGGTGCTTTAAAAATGGCTGCCTTACAAATATCAGCAGTCAGTCCATCCGAACCTGGCGCGTTTTTTATATTATAAGATTCTATTGATTTTTTTATTTCTTCCATTGTTATTAGTGGATAATTTTTTTTAAAAGGTAAAATTTTGTTTGCAACTAATCTTGTTTTTTTATGTCCATCGTTATCTTTATTATCATCATCTTTAGGATAAAAAGTTTCTGCCAATAATTTTACGGAGTCTTCATCACTTAGATTTACTTATCATTTCTTTTTCCTGTTGCTTTTAATACTCTATATATAGTGTCCCACATTGTTTCCTTTTCCTGTTTAGAACAAAAATCTATCCAGCTTTTTGTTTGAGCTTCTTTCGCTGCTTTCTCATAAATTATTTTTGATTCTAAAAAATCATTAATAACAAATTTTTTCCTGATTTCAGCCGCATATCTTATCCTTTTTTTCTTTTTCATCATTACTTTTCTTAATGCCGTTAATTCTTTATTCCACTATGGAACTTTATACTTATTTTTATAAATAATTTTTGATAATGTATCCTCGCATGTTTGTTTTATAACCGCCACATATTTATTAACTGTCAAATCCAAATCTTCATTACTTCTTCTTTTCTATTTCATTAACTGTTAAATTTACCGCCTCCATATTTCTTATTAATTTTTCACCAAAAACGTACCAGTTCGCATTTTTACAATTATATAGCCTTGTACTTGATGTTCTCTTTTCTATTGTCATATTACTTTTTATTGTAAAAATAATTGTGTTATGATCAGAATTAATAATGTTGCTATTAACATGCCAATTTTCTATCTTCCCTAAGATATCATCCGTGCTCAACGTGATATCAATAAAGCTTGAATATATTTTACCGTTTCTTAATGTTTCGAATGTTGGTACAGTTCTATTGTTAATGATATTCAGGTTATTAGAATGAAAATAATTACTGAGTTCTATGCCCCTTGAATTTTCACGGGAGCCCCCCCACCATGGGCTCCACGCATTAAAGTCTCCTCCTATTATCAAATTTTTTATCTCAACTTTGTTTATTAATACTGAAATTTTATTTAAATATAAGTCCAAAGCACGATCCTCTTCAAAATATAGAAAAAATAAATTTATTATTCTACTATCTGTCTTAATGCCAACATATGTAATGTTTTCAGTCTGAAAGGTTTGATTTTGTATTAATTTTGTATTTCTATTGTGGACAATTATTGCAGCTTTAACTGGATTTAACTGACTTGCTCCATTATATTGAATGATTCTTACTCCTGCATAATTACACATGTATCCTAGTGCACCAACATACGGTTCCTGAACCAAGCTTATATCAATTTTCATATTTTCTGCTGCTGTTAATAGTTCTGTTGTTGCTAGTTTACTCCGTTGTAGATTTGCTTGCGCTATTTTTATTTCATTATAAGTGCCTTTAGTAGTAAGTAAAAAGATGATCTTGATATCATGTCCCATCTTTTCCTTACTATACAAGTACTGTCAAAAGCTGAGTGTTCAGTATTGACTAATTTCGCATCCGTGCAATTAACACAACTAGGCTTGAAACCATTTGTCCATGATGCACAATCTACTTTTAAATGCTCTCCTCCGTAATGACTAAATTTTTCTTTACTTTCCTTACATTTTTTTTTACCGTGCCCGTAACCTAGGCATCTTGTACATTGAATTAGGGGCGACTGGTCTGTTACATAGCATTGTTGCAAGTCAATATGGATTTTACCTGCTTCTGTTAAAATTTGCCATAATATTGGTGAAACTTGTAGTATTATATTGCTCTCCAGGGGATTTCTGGCCTTTCTTTTATATTTTATTATCGCTCTATAATCTTATTCATTTATTTTCCCCGTTAAGTGTTTATTTTGTGACTTCAATGATTCTAATATATCTTCATCACTGTTGTAATTAAGAAACCAAAAAGTCGTAATAAGTTGTTCAACAAAAGAAAAGATTGATAAAATTAAAAACAAATTAGAAGGTAACAACATGTTAAGAATTAAGGTAGCCAAAAATAAAGACCCATTGGTTATTATTAAAAACGTCTTGTCAATGCTGTTGGCCCTGTTGGCTATTACAGCGTCACCGGAGGAGCGGGAAAGTCTTAAAAGTTCCTCTCTTTTTTTTTATAAATACAACAATAAAAATTAAATAAAATATTCTGAGAAAAGAAAATAAGAGAAAAATAAAATATTCTTTATCTTTGTTTTCTTAAACATTAAAAAGAAAAGATATTAAATAAAAACCTTAAAGAATAAAAATCATTGAATTACATGTCATCTAAAATATCGAAAGGAAAACTGATAATATTATTAATAATACCACTTTCATTACTGTTTATACACAAAAACTTATAAAAAGACTAATAGTTATATTCCAAAAACATTATAATTAAATACATTTTTTTTTATCAAACATAAAACAGTATCATATAACATAAGATATCATTAAACATAAGAATACCCCTTTTTTTCTAAATAATTAGATTAAATAAAGAGAAAATAAAAATAAATTAAAAATTAAATCTAAGAAAAATTAAGATAATATAAAGTAAAGTACTCTAAAACAATTAAAACAAGAGTAGTTCAAGATTCTGCCATAAAACTTAATAAAATTAATTATTAATATTTTTTTTTACAATAAAAACAAACTATACTACATCAAAAACTAATAGCTTCAACATCAATGGGTAGACTCGCTGATGATCAGGTATCAGGTGGTGAATCACGAAGTTAATTCTTGGTTGACTTCATTTTTCTTCTGATTTATAATTTTGTTTGCAATTACTATACAGAAATCCATAAATTCTTCTAACATTTCCTTGCTTTCCATTATTTTTGAGATGTTATCTTTATTAATTTTAATGTCTAATTTGTTTTCTAATTCAAGTCTAATTAATCCAAATCTTGGACAATCAGTTAATAAGTGTATAATATCTTCATTAATTGTAGAACTACATTTACAGAAAGGTTTGTCAATTATTTTATATTTATACAGGTAATCCGAAAAGCCTCCATGACCCGTTAAAACCTGAGCTATTATAGAATTTAAATCAATTTTGGCCATAATTTTTTGAGCACTAATAACATTTGGTAGAAAAACTTTAGTAGTTGAAGCAGTTTCCCCAGACATATACCTTTTTTGCCAAACCACCATAGTTTCCCTGAGTTTTCTTTTAGCAAAAGATAGTGGAAAGTCACTGAAATCTTTCTTCCTTTTAGTATTTAACGCTGCTTCCTTAGCTAATTTATCAGCTCTCTCATTCCCCAAAATACCTATGTGTGCTTTAATCCAGATCAGTTTTATATTATATCCTTTACTTTTTATTTTATCCAGATTTGAAATGATTTTTAACGCAAAAGGGTGTCAAAGAGGATCAGTATTTAGTGCATCTAGCGATGACCTTGAGTCGGTCAAAATATTTGAGTTAATCCAATTTCTATTTAATATTATTTCCGTGCTTTTAAAATCGCTAACAGTTCCGCTTGAAATACTAAACAATGTTCTGCTAGATGTACCTTTCTTATTAAAATTTCTTTTCCATTTTCTCAAATAGATAGAGCTGCACCCACCCTGCCTTGTAATTTACTGCCATCAGAGTAAATAAACTTACCTTTTTAGTTGTTTGGGAAATAATTTCTTGTGATAAATCATTAAGACAAAGGAATTCAAAATTCTGCCTCAACGCCGGGTGGGTTAGGTCAGAAAAGCAGACTTTTTGTTCAAGACTGAAATCATCACTCAAGTATTTAAACGGTAGTCCTCTTTTAATTTCATAAATGTGTGCAAATTCTTTAATATATAAGTCAAGGGGTATAAGGCTTGCAATTATTATAGCTGCGTTTTCCGATACAGTTTGTAAAACTCCTTTGTACAACTGATAATTGTTTTTTAATATAAATCTTATCAATTTCTTTTGCCCAGATTGCTGCGCCATGAGAGATTATCGGTACTATAATAACATTGTAAATATTTTTATTAATAGATGAGTTTAACGTCCATGTTGCCTTTGATGCACGTGACAGTTGTTTATAAATATTAATTGCTTTACCGGTTATAAAAGAAATATGTTTACCAAAAATCAGTTTGTTATCTATTATAATACCTAAAATTTTTATTTCTCTTGAAAGTTCTAAACGATCTTCACCCATATAGATTACTGGATTGTTGTATTTGATTTTCCTAGTTATCAACATTAGTTTCGTTTTTTGTGGGGCAAAACGGAGCTTGTTAGCATTACCCCATTTATCAACCGCTAATAATGTTTCATTTGCTTTGTCTTGAATTTTAATAAAATCTTGCCCTGAAAAAACCATAATAACATCGTCTGCAAAAGCTTGTATATGAACTCCCATTCCTTCTATTAAGTTTAAAAGTGGGTTAAGTAAAATGTTCCAAAAGAAAGGTCCGCTTACTGAACCCTGTATACATCCTTTGGTTGTATTCTTTTTTGCTTTTTTATTAAGATAGTTAACACAAACTGATCTGTCATTTAAGTAGTCTGCTACTAATCTCCACAATTTTTCTGGGCAACCTAGTTTGGCCAGCTCGATTTTTATTAATGGCCACCAAGCACTATCAAAAGCTCCCTCTATGTCAAGAGATATTATTAGTACTATTTCTTTTTGTTTTCTTTTTTCCTTAATTAACAAGGTCATAAAGGGCGTCAATTGTACTTTTCTGGGGTGTAAAACCATATTGATTTTTATTCATTTTATGAAGGAGGTGGTATCTTAAACGTTTAATAATGATTTTTTCAAAAGTTTTCCCTAAAGTTGAAAAAAGTCCAATTGGTCTATATGATTTAGCTTCAGTGTAATTATCATTTCCTTGTTTTCTTAAAATGATAACTTCTGCTTCCTTCCGCATATTTGGAAATTTGGACATTATTAAACATTTATTTAAAATTTTCAAAAATATATATGGTGATTTAAAAATGGCTGCCTTACAAATATCAGCAGTCAGTCCATCCGAACCTGGCGCGTTTTTTATATTATAAGATTCTATTGATTTTTTTATTTCTTCCATTGTTATTAGTGGATAATTTTTTTTAAAAGGTAAAATTTTGTTTGCAACTAATCTTGTTTTTTTATGTCCATCGTTATCTTTATTATCATCATCTCTAGGATAAAAAGTTTCTGCCAATAATTTTACGGAGTCTTCATCACTTAGATTTACTTATCATTTCTTTTTCCTGTTGCTTTTAATACTCTATATATAGTGTCCCACATTGTTTCCTTTTCCTGTTTAGAACAAAAATCTATCCAGCTTTTTGTTTGAGCTTCTTTCGCTGCTTTCTCATAAATTATTTTTGATTCTAAAAAATCATTAATAACTAATTTTTTCCTGATTTCAGCCGCATATCTTATCCTTTTTTTCTTTTTCATCATTACTTTTCTTAATGCCGTTAATTCTTTATTCCACTATGGAACTTTATACTTATTTTTATAAATAATTTTTGATAATGTATCCTCGCATGTTTGTTTTATAACCGCCACATATTTATTAACTGTCAAATCCAAATCTTCATTACTTCTTCTTTTCTATTTCATTAACTGTTAAATTTACCGCCTCCATATTTCTTATTAATTTTTCACCAAAAACGTACCAGTTCGCATTTTTACAATTATATAGCCTTGTACTTGATGTTCTCTTTTCTATTGTCATATTACTTTTTATTGTAAAAATAATTGTGTTATGATCAGAATTAATAATGTTGCTATTAACATGCCAATTTTCTATCTTCCCTAAGATATCATCCGTGCTCAACGTGATATCAATAAAGCTTGAATATATTTTACCGTTTCTTAATGTTTCGATTGTTGGTACAGTTCTATTGTTAATGATATTCAGGTTATTAGAATGAAAATAATTACTGAGTTCTATGCCCCTTGAATTTTCACGGGAGCCCCCCCACCATGGGCTCCACGCATTAAAGTCTCCTCCTATTATCAAATTTTTTATCTCAACTTTGTTTATTAATACTGAAATTTTATTTAAATATAAGTCCAAAGCACGATCCTCTTCAAAATATAGAAAAAATAAATTTATTATTCTACTATCTGTCTTAATGCCAACATATGTAATGTTTTCAGTCTGAAAGGTTTGATTTTGTATTAATTTTGTATTTCTATTGTGGACAATTATTGCAGCTTTAACTGGATTTAACTGACTTGCTCCATTATATTGAATGATTCTTACTCCTGCATAATTACACATGTATCCTAGTGCACCAACATACGGTTCCTGAACCAAGCTTATATCAATTTTCATATTTTCTGCTGCTGTTAATAGTTCTGTTGTTGCTAGTTTACTCCGTTGTAGATTTGCTTGCGCTATTTTTATTTCATTATAAGTGCCTTTAGTAGTAAGTAAAGGATGATCTTGATATCATGTCCCATCTTTTCCTTACTATACAAGTACTGTCAAAAGCTGAGTGTTCAGTATTGACTAATCAATTCAGGTAGAAAGGTAACATGCAAAAAGAAACACTCGTGTGTGTGCTAACGTGATTTGACATATTTTTATTCGCTCTATGTTTATTTTAATAATTTTATTTAAATATTTGAATATTATGTGTATGTGAAGTTAAAATACTACCAGTACAATCCAAACAATTAAGTGCTTTATTACCTTTAAAACTTTATTAAATCAACACGAAAAAAACCGTTACTATAATACACGTCACAATGGACACATTAAAACAATCGATTTCTGAATTAAGTGAAGTCTTCAACTCCCGTATGAACGACTTCCAACGGGATCTAAATGCAACAACGCCTGCTGCAAGTCCATCTTCGAGTATAAATTCGCAGTTTCTTGCATTTAGGTCATTTATATTATCATCCCTGCAGAGTCTTCAGCGGCAAATTGATTTACTCTCACAGCATCAAGATGAATTGGAGATGAGATCCCGCAGGAAAGTACTCCTGATCCATGGAGTGACGGAAGACAAAAAAGAGGACACTCTTGCCAAAGTGTTCACAGTGTTTTCAGAAAAACTTAAACTACCGGACTGTACTTCAGGTGCTATTAGTCGGTGTCATCGCCTCGGGTCTCAAAACAGTAGCAAAACGAGACCTATTCTTGTGAGGTTTTATGAAAGCCAGATAAGAGACAGTTGTTGGTCTCTTAAAACCAATTTAAAAGGTTCTGGTGTAACTATTTCAGAGTTTCTCACGAAGCAGAGACATGATGCATTTATATTGGCTCGTAAACACTTTGGAGTAACAAATTGCTGGACAAGAGATGGCCATATAATAGTATTAAGCAGTGATGGTACGCGACATCGTGTAACCACTGTCTCAGAGGTTAACACTATACTTGATGCATGCAACATTGATTCCGATTCTCTTCCAGCATCTACGATGGCGACTACTTCGAAAAGTACTAAATCGATTGTGAATGTAAGATCCAAACGAATAATTAAAAAGTAAAAATGTTTTAATGTTGCATGACACTCTGTTTACTATTACTTTTTATTTTACTTTTACCCTACATTTTTATTTTTTTATTTTGTTGTCGTACGTTACCTTTCTTTGAACATAGATTATGCTTGTCATATATCATAATTGACATAACTTTGAGTGTTTAGACAGGACTATTAGAACATTTAGTGTTGCTACATAATTATTTTTAAAGCTGTCAACATATAAAAACGTTTATTATTGCATCGTTAACTTTTACTACAATTTTAATTTATTTTATTTTGTGTTAACTTACATTAAATCTTTATATTTTTTCTAATTAGTTATTATTTGTTATTAAGTACTTTGCGATAATAAATTAAGATAATCTTTGTGAGACAGTTCTATTAGACTAGCATAATATTATTATTATTATTACTTTTTTTTTTGTTTTTTATGTTTTTTCTTTTTTATTATTGAAAGCAATTATTGTTATCATTTCTCTTTAGAAATAATTCGATCTCTTTCAACTGGTGGGTGTACACATTATTATTTGTTTTATTTTAAGTTTTTTTTTTTTGTGTTATTTTAATTCTTTATATATTTTTGTTTTATTTTATTATTATTATATCCATTTATCATTTTATTTTTTTATAAAATTTATTTTATACATATATACTTTATATATACACATAATGTCTTTTGTCGATGACAGTGATACTTTTTTATCTCTTTCTTCTGATGGGCATTCCAGTGATACTAGTTACCACAGTGCAAATTCTCCTCTATTTAATATTACTTTAGAAAATATTTTTTCCAAACTTGATAAAAATTTCAATGTAGTGCATCTAAATACCCAAAGTATTCCGGCACATTTTCCAGAAATGCTTGCGTCGTTTGAGTCAAAAAATATTCACGCTATCCTTGTTTCTGAATCCTGGCTTAAACCTTGCTTAACCTCTTTTTCTTATTCCCTACCAGGATATTGTCTTATTCGCAATGACCGCATAGGCAGAGGTGGGGGGGGAGTTGCAATTTATCTTCGCACTTCTATACCTTTCACTGTGATAAATTGTTCTACTCAGCCACCTCCAGCTGATGCAGCCGAGCACCTATTTATTGAAATCACCTTATCACATCACAAACTTCTTCTCGGTGTACTTTATAGCCCTTCTCTCCATGTAGATTACTTCTCTTCTTTTGAACGTTTATTAGAGGACATTACTCCATTATATAGTCACTCTATTATAATGGGTGACTTTAACACATGTCTGTTAAAGCGTGACAACCGAGCTAATAAGCTTCTGTCTTTAGTTGAGAGTTGTAATCTACATATTTTACCACTATCTGCCACACATAATCCTCCTAACTGCTCACCTACTCTTCTAGACCTTATGATCGTTTCTTCTCCCGAATATATTTCCCATCACGGTCAGTGTGCCGCTGATGGTTTCTCTCACCATGATTTAATATACCTTTCATACATGCTACATCCTCCTAAATCTAAGAATAAAATACTTTTGCAGCGTAATTTTGGGGGTATGGACCTTATTCGGCTATGTGACGATGCACGCAAAATAAACTGGTCTAATGTCTATACTGCTGGAAATTTGGACTCTAAAGTTAAAACATTCAACACGTTGTTAATCCAGCTTTATGACATTCATGCTCCAATAAAACCAGTTAAGATTAAACACTTGCCTGCGCCGTGGCTTACAAAAGATTTAAAAGAGCTAATTCTCAAGAAATGTCTTGCAAAATCTAAATACAAAGCAAATAGCTCCGATACAAATCTTTTAAAGTATAAAAACCTGAGAAATCGCTGTAATACACTGTGTAGGGATGCACAACGACGCCATATTCATAAACATGTCGAGAACGGCGACGCAGTACGTACATGGAAATTTCTTAAATCTCTAGGAGTAGGGAAGTCGTCAAAACAAGCTCCCCCTAATAATATCGATCTAGAAGGTCTCAACACTTCATTCTCCAGGACAGGTAATACTTTGGACAATATTTTAAAAACTAATACTCTAAATTCCATCGCAGCACTTCCCACTTCTGATTCTCCACCGTTTACTTTTGATCAATTTACTGAATGTGATGTTAGGGGAGGCATATTGTCCGTTTCTTCTAATGCCGTTGGTAGCGATTCTATCAGTCGTAATATGATTGTCCCTATTTTAGATACCTTGATTCCCGTGATAACCCATATCCTTAATCATTCCATATTAACTGGCGAGTTCCCTACTTTATGGAAAGATGCCCACATTATACCCCTTCCTAAAAAACCTCACCCCTCCTCTTTCTCCGATTACCGACCTATTTCTATTTTACCCCTCCTTTCAAAAATTTTGGAAAAATTAGTATTTAAACAATTCAACTCCTTTATCGATAAAAATAACTTGTTAAATACATTTCAGTCTGGGTTTCGAAGAGGCCACAGTACTACATCTGCATTAATCAAAGTTACTGACGACATTAGAATGGGAATGGATAATAAACAACTTACAGTATTGACCTTGCTCGATTTTAGTAATGCGTTTAATAACGTTGACTTTGACATCATACTTAGTCTGTTAGCCTCTCTTAATATATCTCCATTAGTAATTGATTGGTTTCGTAGTTACCTGAGTGGACGCCGACAATGCATTCGTATTGATCAATTATTTTCCTCTTGGTGCAGTGTAAATGCCGGTGTCCCTCAGGGAGGCGTGTTGTCACCATTACTATTCTCCATCTTTATTAATACTATTACTCACAATATTTCTTCTCCCTATCACATGTATGCAGACGATTTACAAATTTACTCTCATTCAACTTTGGCAGACCTGTCTAGCGCTGTTGCTCGACTTAATAATGATCTTTGCTCTATTTTCAACTGGAGTTTATCTTACGGCATAAAAGTGAATGCAACCAAGTGTCAGGCTATAATAATTGGATCCCCAAGCATGATCGCTAAAGTTGATAGTACAAACCTGCCTCCGATTTTATTTGATGGTGCCACAATATCTTATAGCAGCAATATAAAAAATCTTGGATTGCAAATGGACAATACTTTATCGTGGACCTATCAAATGAATGAGGTTAGTAGGAAATCTTTTGCTGCATTTTGTTCACTACGACGGTTGCAAAATTTTCTTCCCATACCTACCAAAATTATGTTAGCACAATCTCTCCTTCTTTCTATACTCGACTACGCCGATGCAAGTTATCCTGATCTAACTGAGGCACAACTTAATAAGCTTGAGAGACTTCAAAATCTCGGTATTCGTTTCATATTTGGCTTGCGCAAATATGATCATGTATCTCAGTTTCGTTCTCAACTTCAGTGGTTGCCTATCCGTGCTCGCCGGAATTTACATATTCTCTCACTTCTGCACTGTGTGTTGTACAACCCTTCATCTCCGATCTATTTAAAAAATAAATTTGAATTCCTAGGCACTCATAGTCAGATACTTAGGTCCTCCGAAAATCTGACTCTTCGTTTACCACCTTATTCTTCTTCCTTCTTCAAAAAATCTTTTACTATTCAAGCAGTTTCGCTTTGGAATGCTTTGCCAGTAGCCATCAGACGAGTCAAATCCTTGACTACTTTCAAGAAGCTAGTCAAACATCACTATCTCGAACCTTGTCCCTAAATCTATGCTAAACTTGTATATATAATTATATTTCTATGCTAAATATGTTATTAATATTTGTTACTTTTTCTCTAGTCCTTACTGTAACATGATATTTTATGTATATTTATTTCTTAGTATCACTACATATAAATATGTATATTTAATTATATTTGTAAGTGTAATAAATCTTACATGTATTTAAATTTGATATAATATATTTTATGCACCACTCTGTACTCTCTTTCTTCATTCCCACCAGTATAAGGTTGTCTGGAAGAGATCGCTATTTAGCGATAAGACCGCCTTGTTGTATTACCAATACCTCTTATTAAGAATCTATATGTAACGTTTCTGTATGTGGTGTGCAATAAAGAGTATTATTATTAAGTGTATAATATCTTCATTAATTGTAGAACTACATTTACAGAAAGGTTTGTCAATTATTTTATATTTATACAGGTAATCCGAAAAGCCTCCATGACCCGTTAAAACCTGAGCTATTATAGAATTTAAATCAATTTTGGCCATAATTTTTTGAGCACTAATAACATTTGGTAGAAAAACTTTAGTAGTTGAAGCAGTTTCCCCAGACATATACCTTTTTTGCCAAACCACCATAGTTTCCCTGAGTTTTCTTTTAGCAAAAGATAGTGGAAAGTCACTGAAATCTTTCTTCCTTTTAGTATTTAACGCTGCTTCCTTAGCTAATTTATCAGCTCTCTCATTCCCCAAAATACCTATGTGTGCTTTAATCCAGATCAGTTTTATATTATATCCTTTACTTTTTATTTTATCCAGATTTGAAATGATTTTTAACGCAAAAGGGTGTCAAAGAGGATCAGTATTTAGTGCATCTAGCGATGACCTTGAGTCGGTCAAAATATTTGAGTTAATCCAATTTCTATTTAATATTATTTCCGTGCTTTTAAAATCGCTAACAGTTCCGCTTGAAATACTAAACAATGTTCTGCTAGATGTACCTTTCTTATTAAAATTTCTTTTCCATTTTCTCAAATAGATAGAGCTGCACCCACCCTGCCTTGTAATTTACTGCCATCAGAGTAAATAAACTTACCTTTTTAGTTGTTTGGGAAATAATTTCTTGTGATAAATCATTAAGACAAAGGAATTCAAAATTCTGCCTCAACGCCGGGTGGGTTAGGTCAGAAAAGCAGACTTTTTGTTCAAGACTGAAATCATCACTCAAGTATTTAAACGGTAGTCCTCTTTTAATTTCATAAATGTGTGCAAATTCTTTAATATATAAGTCAAGGGGTATAAGGCTTGCAATTATTATAGCTGCGTTTTCCGATACAGTTTGTAAAACTCCTTTGTACAACTGATAATTGTTTTTTAATATAAATCTTATCAATTTCTTTTGCCCAGATTGCTGCGCCATGAGAGATTATCGGTACTATAATAACATTGTAAATATTTTTATTAATAGATGAGTTTAACGTCCATGTTGCCTTTGATGCACGTGACAGTTGTTTATAAATATTAATTGCTTTACCGGTTATAAAAGAAATATGTTTACCAAAAAATCAGTTTGTTATCTATTATAATACCTAAAATTTTTATTTCTCTTGAAAGTTCTAAACGATCTTCACCCATATAGATTACTGGATTGTTGTATTTGATTTTCCTAGTTATCAACATTAGTTTCGTTTTTTGTGGGGCAAAACGGAGCTTGTTAGCATTACCCCATTTATCAACCGCTAATAATGTTTCATTTGCTTTGTCTTGAATTTTAATAAAATCTTGCCCTGAAAAAACCATAATAACATCGTCTGCAAAAGCTTGTATATGAACTCCCATTCCTTCTATTAAGTTTAAAAGTGGGTTAAGTAAAATGTTCCAAAAGAAAGGTCCGCTTACTGAACCCTGTATACATCCTTTGGTTGTATTCTTTTTTGCTTTTTTATTAAGATAGTTAACACAAACTGATCTGTCATTTAAGTAGTCTGCTACTAATCTCCACAATTTTTCTGGGCAACCTAGTTTGGCCAGCTCGATTTTTATTAATGGCCACCAAGCACTATCAAAAGCTCCCTCTATGTCAAGAGATATTATTAGTACTATTTCTTTTTGTTTTCTTTTTTCCTTAATTAACAAGGTCATAAAGGGCGTCAATTGTACTTTTCTGGGGTGTAAAACCATATTGATTTTTATTCATTTTATGAAGGAGGTGGTATCTTAAACGTTTAATAATGATTTTTTCAAAAGTTTTCCCTAAAGTTGAAAAAAGTCCAATTGGTCTATATGATTTAGCTTCAGTGTAATTATCATTTCCTGGTTTTCTTAAAATGATAACTTCTGCTTCCTTCCGCATATTTGGAAATTTGGACATTATTAAACATTTATTTAAAATTTTCAAAAATATATATGGTGCTTTAAAAATGGCTGCCTTACAAATATCAGCAGTCAGTCCATCCGAACCTGGCGCGTTTTTTATATTATAAGATTCTATTGATTTTTTTATTTCTTCCATTGTTATAAGTGGATAATTTTTTTGAAAAGGTAAAATTTTGTTTGCAACTAATCTTGTTTTTTTATGTCCATCGTTATCTTTATTATCATCATCTCTAGGATAAAAAGTTTCTGCCAATAATTTTACGGAGTCTTCATCACTTAGATTTACTTATCATTTCTTTTTCCTGTTGCTTTTAATACTCTATATATAGTGTCCCACATTGTTTCCTTTTCCTGTTTAGAACAAAAATCTATCCAGCTTTTTGTTTGAGCTTCTTTCGCTGCTTTCTCATAAATTATTTTTGATTCTAAAAAATCATTAATAACAAATTTTTTCCTGATTTCAGCCGCATATCTTATCCTTTTTTTCTTTTTCATCATTACTTTTCTTAATGCCGTTAATTCTTTATTCCACTATGGAACTTTATACTTATTTTTATAAATATTTTTTGATAATGTATCCTCGCATGTTTGTTTTATAACCGCCACATATTTATTAACTGTCAAATCCAAATCTTCATTACTTCTTCTTTTCTATTTCATTAACTGTTAAATTTACCGCCTCCATATTTCTTATTAATTTTTCACCAAAAACGTACCAGTTCGCATTTTTACAATTATATAGCCTTGTACTTGATGTTCTCTTTTCTATTGTCATATTACTTTTTATTGTAAAAATAATTGTGTTATGATCAGAATTAATAATGTTGCTATTAACATGCCAATTTTCTATCTTCCCTAAGATATCATCCGTGCTCAACGTGATATCAATAAAGCTTGAATATATTTTACCGTTTCTTAATGTTTCGAATGTTGGTACAGTTCTATTGTTAATGATATTCAGGTTATTAGAATGAAAATAATTACTGAGTTCTATGCTCCTTGAATTTTCACGGGAGCCCCCCCACCATGGGCTCCACGCATTAAAGTCTCCTCCTATTATCAAATTTTTTATCTCAACTTTGTTTATTAATACTGAAATTTTATTTAAATATAAGTCCAAAGCACGATCCTCTTCAAAATATAGAAAAAATAAATTTATTATTCTACTATCTGTCTTAATGCCAACATATGTAATGTTTTCAGTCTGAAAGGTTTGATTTTGTATTAATTTTGTATTTCTATTGTGGACAATTATTGCAGCTTTAACTGGATTTAACTGACTTGCTCCATTATATTGAATGATTCTTACTCCTGCATAATTACACATGTATCCTAGTGCACCAACATACGGTTCCTGAACCAAGCTTATATCAATTTTCATATTTTCTGCTGCTGTTAATAGTTCTGTTGTTGCTAGTTTACTCCGTTGTAGATTTGCTTGCGCTATTTTTATTTCATTATAAGTGCCTTTAGTAGTAAGTAAAGGATGATCTTGATATCATGTCCCATCTTTTCCTTACTATACAAGTACTGTCAAAAGCTGAGTGTTAAGTATTGACTAATTTCGCATCCGTGCAATTAACACAACTAGGCTTGAAACCATTTGTCCATGATGCACAATCTACTTTTAAATGCTCTCCTCCGCAATGACTAAATTTTTCTTTACTTTCCTTACATTTTTTTTTACCGTGCCCGTAACCTAGGCATCTTGTACATTGAATTAGGGGCGACTGGTCTGTTACATAGCATTGTTGCAAGTCAATATGGATTTTACCTGCTTCTGTTAAAATTTGCCATAATATTGGTGAAACTTGTAGTATTATGTTGCTCTCCAGGGGATTTCTGGCCTTTCTTTTATATTTTATTATCGCTCTATAATCTTATTCATTTATTTTCCCCGTTAAGTGTTTATTTTGTGACTTCAATGATTCTAATATATCTTCATCACTGTTGATTGATTAATTGATTTCATCTACGGCTTATACGCATTTTTAGAAATAGAATAGAAACCTTACAGTAATTTTTATCTCATACTTTAGCTACAGTAATGAAGAATACAGAACTTTATTGGCCAAAATATATCAAAAATGTTAAAACAAAGTATAGGTTTCATGAGTTAAGTTGTAGAGGCAAGTAAATAATACTGTGTTAAAAAACTTACTAATTGGATAGAAGTATTTTAATCAAATAATCGAAGGTCTGAATGGATAAACAAAAGGCTATTTCAAATAGCAGATTGCAGGTAACAAATCATTTAAACTAAAATTTTCGTCCGACAGCTGCTTAGATTCTCGTGGCTAGACACTTTTATTAAATTTCCCATATGTGAAGTATGCTGGGGAATTGAGACTTGAATACAGAGGTATCGCAACGCGTGTCTGAAATACAATGTTCAACATTACATTTTAAATGCTCATTGACATCTTGTTTTCATATTACATTAAGCTACACTTGGCCAATTTTACTGTAGTCTTTAAGAAATATTTTATTATCGGGTGTTACGAATCCAATCTTTATTGATTTAATTCAAGTAACTTAATTTTTTCAAGGTGTATGTAAGATTATATATATTAATTAGGTTACTTGAATTTCAATAAATAAATTTGTGAGACTATATATATAAAATAATCTCCTGGATTATATTTTAATTGATGCTCAGTTTTATGTTTATGCTTTATGAATGTTATTTTTGTAAAATCAAAATAAAGAGGATAAGTCAATAATCCTTTTAATGATAAAAAAAATTAATAACAGCTATACATTGGATATTGGAATAATTTTATCATTGTAAACACAGGATACATAATATCCTAACGCATCTATAACTTTTATAACTGTAAGAGTTTAATAGCAAGTTAGGTTCCCTTCACACTCCGAGATTAGAAAATGCCGCTTTCAACAAATATGCAAAAAGATAGACAAAGTTTTGTATTTATACTATTAGCTTTGATTGCAATAAAAAAGTGATGAAATAAATAAAGATGAAATAAAAATTAGAAGATAATATCATGATTTTATGGTTATCGTAACGTTCACGTATACTTATTATAACTATAGGGTTATTGAGTAAGTACAACATCTAATAACGATCCGGTTTCGGAATTATGATGATGTGCTTAAATTTGGGATTGTATTTGTATACCGCATCAGTTTATGGGATTAATATCATGTTACGATTTGACGGAGCAATGCGAGGATATCTTTTGCCCGAATATCCATATAAAGATGTTTATTTACAATATTGCATATTATTTAAACCAGCTAAGAAAATATTATTTATATTTGAATATTTTTTATTACTGATAAGATTGAAAAGCTTTATAAATTCCAAATGTTTTGTCATTCATAATTATTTTTAAAGGCAGTAGTTTATTAAAGCAAAATATAGCACCGTAGTATTATAATAAAATATCAAATTTTAAAAAGAATAAAGCTAACAGCTTTATAACTAAATTGTTTAAGTTATCGCAATATCTAATTAAGTATTGGTTTCGAAACTCATTTCATGCGTCAATTTAAATCATCATGTATAGAAATTTCACAAATCTATTTGTACATACTTACGTTATTGAGTTTATTTGTTATAAAATATTTATAATAATAAAAAGGCGAAAAATTTTATTTATATATATATATGTTCAAATTATAAAATGAATCTAATTACGCCAATAAACCAACGATTGTTCTACTTTAGAACATATTTATTGCACAAATTGCGACGCTTATGTATATATATATATGTTCATTTTACTGGAAGCTGGCGTAAAGAGGACATGTTGCCATACACCGTACGAGCGCAGAAAGCCACTAGACTCATCGCGCGTCCGACCGTGACATACCGGACTTGTATTTTCTACAGTAGATTTAAATAAAACTATTTTGAAGAATTCAACTGGAACATACTTTTACATCTGAAAATTTAATTTTGTGAATGTTATAGAATCTTTAAAATTGGGAAGTTTAGTCTTAATCGTATTGTTATAATATTCATGTAAATAATGATAATAATATCAGGACAAATTACACGCGTTGCTTATAGTCAAATTATTGTCTGTTATTGTATTCAGCAAAACAGTAGGTTATTTATTAGTAAGAAATCGTAGGGTCTCGGAGGTTCTCGTAGGGTCTCGGAGGTTCTCGTAGGGTCTCGTAGGTTCTCGTAGGGTCTCGGAGGGTCTTGGTGGTTCTCGTAGGGTCTCGGAGGTTCTCGTTGGGTCTCGGAGGTTCTCGTTGGGTCTCGTAGGGTCTCGGAGGGTCTCGTAGGGTCTCGGAGTGTTCTCAAAGATTGAAGTATTTAGGAGAGTTACTTACTTTTAATCACATGTTTTATCGTTACCCTGTCGATTGGTCGACTGTAGTTCCGATTCTTCTCCTGAATCTGATGGTGCAGATTCACGATCTCATAGAGAAGGTGGTTCGATTTCCGCCGGTACGGTCATCTTATGTCGGCGTCAAATATTGTCTCCTTACACAACGGACGCAACTCATACTGCCAATACCTCTGGCGTTGTACCTTGCTTACATTTCACTATAAAGATTTCACAAAGCCTTGGTCGTTGCAATTCTGAAACAGTTTTATTAAGTTATGTAAAGCAATCCTTCAATAAAATCAGTAATATACTTGCATACTGTCTTGTTATGTTACGGAAGATGATGCTATATGCTAGTCAAAGCATATAACACAGGGTTAAGTACTGCTGGTCCAGACTTCGCAGATTGACGAAATTATTATTTGAAAGCACGGCTGTGCAGGGCTACGAGAGCCAAGTATCACTGCGAACTAAAAGATCTATTGTGATCGCCATTGCCTACAGTTCACTGCATAGGTCTACCACTCTGAGGTATTGCAGAATTTCCTTTGCAGCGAGGTGTGTGGGCTTCCACTGGGTCCAGGATGTGTCTCCCAGGGTGTCACTGCGTTTAAGCATCGGTGGACCGCACTCGCATAGCAGATGGATCAGTTTTTCATCCGCCTCGGTGCAATATCTGCACACTCTTCCATCCTCTAATTCAAGGATCGCTAGGTGCTTATTCAGACAACAGTGCCGTGTAAGCGTTCTAGTTATTATGCGTAGATTATTACTGCTCAGCCCAATGCTCCTTAGCTGCTTTCGCATTATAGGGTTTGATGTGGCCTTTGGAATGTCTGAGGCCAGGGATCTCCTCCCAATGCCTTATAGACTCACACCTAGCGAGGTTCTTCAGCTAGGCTGTTTGAAACACCACATATTGGTTCTGGACCGTATGTATTGCTCGCAGCTCCTGCATGGACCAGCTCGTCAGCTTTCTCGTTTCAGGTATGGCCCTCGTGATCCAGGACCCATATTAGAACCACTCCGTTTTTGCGGCCCAGAGTTCAATTTCGTCAGGAAATCCATCACCAGTCTCGACGTGATAGTATTCGACTTTAGGGCTTTTGCCGCCTGACTTTCGAGTAGATGTAAATGGTCCTATTCGTATAGTTGCGTTGCAGGTTCAGGGTTGCACAGGTAATTATGGCGTACACCTCTGCCTGAAAAATGGAGGCGTATTTACCCAGGCTTAAGCTTTCCCTGTGGCCAGGGCGCTCTCCATATACCCCGCATCGTACATAGGGTCCCATTTTTGATTCATCGGTACACCGAACAAAGCAACCGTTCCCCCAGTGGAGGCCGGTCGGCCATTCCTTCTTTGTTGGTATTTCCAAAGGATAGCTCTGCACAAAATTGCAGTGTGGGAACCATGCCGTCGCCAATCATCGACAATACGTTGTCGCTCATGACTGAGTCCTTAAAGGTTCTCAGCCTGCACGACATCCAGTTTGTACTGCCCTGGGCTGATACTCTGAGAATACTGCCCCTAGCCACCCTCTTGACATGTAAATCGAGAGGTGGGAGATCCAGTAGGGCATTCAGAGCCGCTCCTGGGCAACTGGACATGGCGCCTGTCATCATGCGACAGGCAGTTCCTCGGAGGCTGTTCAGCCTGTCCCTAACCTCGGTATAGAGCCACAACATCATCTTGGGCTGAAGGCCACACCTGCCTCATCCTACCACATACTCACAAGGCCATCTTAGCCTTGGTTATGATGTTATCAATGTGAGTGTTCCATTTCAGTCTTTGGTCTAAGGTTACGCCTCACTTTTTGACCTCACGGGAGAATGGGATCACTTTCCCATTGAGGACTGGGCATCTCAGACCATCCAGACGTATTTGTAAATGTAAATGTTATTTGTAAATGGAACAATCACCCTTTTATTCGCGTCGATGACCCGGTAGGCTTTGGTTTGGGCTTTTGCTGCAGCCCCATCGGTTGACAGTCAGCCTTACTTCTGCCCCGTGCCGCATGGCTTCCCCTGTAGGCACCCCTTTCGGCATGTTTTAGCATTCTGCCAAAGCCAAGAGTCAGTCGCACCGGATAAGTCTGGGTGTATGTCTCACTGGCCAGCTTCGTGCTGCCAGCGTGGGGGCGTACATTTCGCTCCCCAGTGGGGTGTGGCTCGGTCCCGAGTGGGTTGATTCCTGACCACCCTTGACCTTAAAGGTGATGCTTTTAAACCAAGAGCTGCCACGAAGTTTCGGTTGCGGAGTGCCTCCACAGAGGGCTCATCCATGGCGAACGTCACACGATGTCCATTCTCCACTGCCCTACTGTGCAGAATCCATCCATAGCTCGACATTCAGACCCGTGTTCTGCTTGGGCAGGATTAGCAGAGCCTGGTCCACATTTCCCACTTCACTAGTGGACAGAAAGGTCACCGCGGTGGTTGGTTTGGGCAACTCACTCTCGGGTATCATTGAGAGTTGTGCTCCATCCCAAGGCGAGAGCTTAGGGATTACCTTCACAACCCAGTCTATTGAGGCCTGATCTATGCATGTGTACCCAGCCAGGTTTGTGGGTGAAACCTTCAAATTTTGGTTTACCGCTCTCTAATCCGATGCCAATGATGGCATTAAGTTCCATCCCACTTCTGATAACGGAGTGAAGACCACCGTAAGTATTTTTAAAAGATGTGACGTCAGCATTGCTGCCGTCACTGTATTGTAGTCGTCGTGATGGTGGTTCATAATGACGTTTTCAAAATAAAACTGCACAAATAATTATAGCTTCGTTTATTCAACGGACAGCGTAACAGTGTCTTTACAGAGATCCGCACAGTCCGACGACTCGAGCAAGACTAACTCTCGGATTGTCGATCGCCCGTATTTATACTAAAATGACTGACATAAACAAGTCAAGTTAACAATGTATTTTGATCACTTCTTACTATAAATTGATTCTGTTACAAGCAATAACCAGTAAATCTAATAAATTATAATCCAATGTTCCTCTTTCGACGATCATGATTTTGTTTTATGAAGCCTTCGCGCCGATATATATATATATATTTATATATATACTAGCGAACCCAACAGACGTTGTCTTGTACACGCGTCTTTAATTAAAAAAAAAATTAACTTAAAAAAAATATATATTAAAAAGTTATCACAATATCTAACGTCATTACATGGACATTTATCATAATTCGGCCAACCGATACCGTATGAATATGTAAACAGAGTGTAAACAGAATTTGATGTTCCAATATATTTTATTAAATTTCAATTTTTACGAATCGAAATTAACAACGCAGATCGTAGACAAAAAACAACAAATAATAAAAAAAAAATAAAAGAAATATACTTACTTCGATCCGTAATAAATTCGCAAAATGTATAGTTGTTTATGCACACTTTAAAGCTCTTTACAAACTCAGTACTCAGTACCTACCTCTTGATTTAATATTTAATTCAGCACGTGGATGAAAATAACATAATAATAAAATATTTTTCTCAATTCTATCGCAACGTCAACTGTCAGGGCAGGCTAATTAAAATATAATATTATTTAATATTATTTATTGCCATGGTAACGCAGTCCGTCGGAACCAATGTGAAACATTCCAAAATCACCACCTACTTATTTATTAAAAATTATTAATAAAAACTATTTTCCAATGGACCAAATTGTGAATCTAAACAATACCCTCAAACACACACAAAGAATTTCATAAAAATCGGGCCAGTCGTTTAGGAGGAGTTCAGTGACATACACTCGCACACAAGATATATATATATATAAAGATAAAGATATAATAATCATCGTGACGCACGAAAGTTTAATGACAAAAATGGTCATTATTGTATTATCAAAATATAACGACAAAAACTAAACAATAATTTTATTTTTTTTCTTAATCGAGTTCATTAATCTGTAAATATTTGCCATAAATAAAATGGTTCTATCTGCGCTCAACTAGTGTAGTATAATCGGTGTGTTTTAAGCTATGTTTTATTAATATTCTCAGTTCGTAAAAGTTTTACTACTTCCCATTATATCAATATATTAAAAAAGTAAGCATTTTTTAGTGTTGGTATATATTCAATTTTATTTTAAAGTTTTTGAAAGCTAGTACTTTATTTTTTTTTAATCTCAAAGAAATTTACGAAGTTTACTATTAATATTTAACTAAATTTACTATTCATATTTAAAAATATGGATTTATAGTATCCTCTCTTGCCGACAGGGACAGGCATGTATGTATGTGAGGAACGTAGATGTCTGTAATTCTGGGTTTGGTCGTTTATTAAATATATTCTCAGTATTTATAATGCGTATATCTATGTATTTTTATCGTTGTCTAACACCATTAACACAAGCAAATAATTTGATTATTTAGGGGTTAGATCAAAGTATGTAACTTGTCCTGTATTATTTATTATTTATTATTTATTACTTATGGAACCAATTCAAAAATATTACGCATCAAACAAAAAAGAATTTATAAATCGGTTTATAAACCTCGGAGAAATTGGTGTACATACATAAAAAATATATATATACAAGCTGAATTGAGAACCTCCTCCTCTTTAAGGTCGGTTAAAAAATAATAAGTAACACCGATTAGTTATTCTATTATTTTTATCTACAATAAGTCATCAATATAATTATTTAGCTATATATGTTGATACAAACTCTAGTACACACACAAAGTTAGTGAAGTAAGCGTATTTCTGTCAGTACTTTCAGTATTATCACCTGGCAGCCCGTTACACTGCAGTACTGTAACAGTCACTGGTCACTAGGCGTTCGAGCAGATTTCCATAAAACCTCACAGACAACGTTTTGGCGTTGGTTTATCTCGTTACCATTTGCATAACAACTCAATTATTCTGGAATAATCACTACATAATGTCCACTTGGTTTGCAGTTTTATCACATTCTATTAAATGTGTTGTTTTTACCAACACACCTATACAAAATACGGTTGTGAAATTTAAGATTTTAAAACTTGATTTGCGCTATATATTATACTTTTATTCTGGTATTTCGAGTGAATAATAAAATACTGAGATTTTTATAACGCTATAAATATTGTCTTACCTTACATTGAATTATTATCATGTATATCGTATCATGTATACGATATAATAATTCAATGTAAAGTAAGACAATATTTACGTTTCTTATGTCTAATTCCGAAAACAGTGCATTTCATTCAGCAACGGGAAAGTTCATTGATCCATTAGTCCATATTTATTAGATATACTATATAAATTTATATCTTTATAATATTTATCAAAAGTTTCGTAGTCTTTATTATTTATACATATATACACTGCGAATTGATATTTACTTAGTGAATGATATTGTACTTAAATATTAATGTCGTTCATGGTAGTGTATTTTATTATTTATGCAGTTTTCTTGACTATTAATAACCTTTATATTGTGTTTTTATAAAATCTTACTGT
Source organism: Napeogenes inachia (assembly GCA_959347355.1). Classification (NCBI taxonomy): domain Eukaryota; kingdom Metazoa; phylum Arthropoda; class Insecta; order Lepidoptera; family Nymphalidae; genus Napeogenes; species Napeogenes inachia. The sequence goes on from OY365797.1 coordinate 8,553,483, forward strand.
GTATTAAATAATGACGCTACAGTGTTACATTATGCTAATGTTTGTTTATACAATTTACACAAAGCAGCGGCTCATCATTTTATGTATTTTCTTAATATTTGAAAGGATTTGAAACCTTCTGTTATAATTATATTGCAAAAAAGACTTAAACGTACATTTCAAAACTGGTACAGTAGTATTTACCTAGAAATATTGACAGTCGCATTTGACATTTGACATTGACAGTCACATTTGATTTTAAATTATAAATAAAATTATAACATGGGCCATGGCTACCGTCAGGTAAATCATTTTCTCTGATTCGATTCCATACTTTACATTTTTTTTGGTTAAGAAAGATATGTAATACATAAAATTGAAAATTGCATTATAATTGTTTGTGTTTGTGATCCTACTGAGACTCACTTTTTCTTTGTTCGACAATGTAGTAATAATGTAGATAAATACATCGCACTGATAATAATAACTAATAAGTACCTAAATTTTTCAGTTCCGAATGCTTTACGATAAATTTATATAATATGTTTGTTTTATGAAATGTCTAATTGAAGAATTATATCTTTATTATCTATAAAGAACAAAAAGAAAAATGAGAAATATCCAGAAATACTTTCAATTAAAGGTACATTTCATTTATTTTAAAAAGACAGCTAAATCCAAATTATGAACATATACAAAGCTTCATTAAAAAAAATATGTACCTGTCAACTTAATTAATTTTATTCAGATTATTTAGGTATTACTTTTAAAGACAGTTCAATGTTCTTGTTTGACTTATAGTATAGGGTATACCTGTCTGACTTCATCTTAGACTATAGACTTCATCTTTAATAGTTGTAGGGTGTTTCTCTACTACCGGGAAAATTGATGTCCCAAGCAATTTGCACATTGTGTTGGATATTTTTTATTTAAGAAAATATCTAAACCTATAGTACATTTTAGTATCTTTGAGGCTACCTACTTGTTGACCATGTATATGTTCTATATCTTTTTTTCTTTTAATCCCAACCTGTCAAAACACAGTCCCCTGGCGCGTCCCCATCCCAGAATCTTCACTTTGAATCCAATTTTTTAAATAATATTTTTGTGCATGTAACAAATTTAAAGTATATTATAAAACTAAATGAAATTACTGAAAATTATATATGTTGAACAAATACTACGTAAATGTAATAATAATTATTCGAAATTACCGGCTGAATGTTGTCCTAAATATTTGAACACAATCCTCTGGTTAATTTGAAAAAATAAAACAAAATTATATAGTCTATGATAACGACTCAATTTTGTGTTGAATGAGTCGCTGACAGTGTGAAGTTCATTCATATCGAGTCAGAACCGAGACATCATTTTGCGGGTAGTTTCATTTTTTGCCATAGTTACTGAATCACGCGTCGGGGCCGTTATGCGTAACAGTCCCCTGGTAAGTAGTTTGAGTGGTAATTTTTTCTAATTAGAATATGGTTTTGATATATCGATTACCAAAATAAACATACAGTTACTTATTTAGCTGTGAAATAAACTAGGATTCGTAAATAATGAATACAGTCCTGTTTAGTGCCAGAAAACACAGTCCCCTGGCTACAATCCCCTGTTTCGACGCAACACAGGGGATTTTTATAGTTTCCAGTAGATTGTTTTTTATATAAATTTAAGAAAAAATTAGCTACTAAATGAATTATATGCAGTTATTATCCGTAAGTACAGTAAATACTAATATAGCTAAGAAACGGCTTACCATGCCAGTTACCACCCAAAAAAATATATAAAATGACGAGAGAATAAATATTTAAAAAAAAAGTGAAAAATAGCAAAATTTTTATACAAATGTTATAAGAATGATCCTCAAAAGAGGAAGGAGGTCAATGAAAAAAAAAAAACACCGAAAAAAAAAAATAAAAACTTCAAAAATTGAAAAAAGCAGAGTAATCTTCCGGGTTTTTATAGACTTGAAAATCGCTTGTTATTAGCTTTCATTCTATACATTCAAAACCCAATTTTAAAACAAAAAGTGTGCAGGACAAATTTCATGCAAAACTTTCCCGTTAGTGGAGAATCACCCTGTAATATATTTATACATATTAAACAGAGGTGGGAGCAAAGTAGACATTTTTGTACTTTCTTCATGATAATTACCTATACTTTTAAGAGATTTGAATAAAATAAATATGTTAACTGAAAACAGAAATAGATTACATCGTTTCAAATATCTGATTTACATTTAATATGCTAGGCTTTAATATAATTAATATGATACATAAAAATATTTATGTAGTAGTTCTAGTCTATTATTACTAGGGTTTCATAAAGTCTTAAAATAATTTTAACAAACGTTTGCAACGCTTAAGCTCCACTAAAAATAAATAAAGTAGTTGTTCGGTATTCATTGCAAGAACACTTCATGAAAGTGTTTGTTTTTGTATTCTTTTGTTAAAATTTCACGTACATCATAGTTTCTCTGTCGTTAGCCTTTGACATAAAAAAGCATATTATATGCTTTATTTTTCACAACATCACAAAGAAACTGTTAGCAAATACAATTTCTAAAAAAAGGCTTTGAATTACAACCTATATATAGTAATAGTATATAGTATATAAAATAAAAAAATATGTTATTCAAATACAAATTTACTAACACTTGTAATGGTAATAGATTGCATAGAAAAATTACGTAATCTAAAATAAGTAGTTCATGTTAATCTTTTATCTTAAAATAAGTAAGTATAAAGCTAACATTATAACGGGCTTAAATTCAACTTGCATCTGACATCATAATAGTTACTACAAATGTTATCACATTAATAACATCACTGTCTTGTGACCTCAAGAGATAATCTACTACTCTTTATATTATACCTGTGTTCATTGTTGGATCATGGCTACCATAGAGTCTATTGCTGAAGTACAAAGGTCAGTAAATTCCCAATTACTTGCAAGAATGTCAGAGTTTGAATCTAAACTTAAGACATCTCCGTCTAACAATATAACAATGTTCAGATTAAGTGAGGAGTTTTCAAATTTTAAACAGCATGTCTGGAACATACTGTTATTACTTCAGCAGCAAGTAGCCGAAGTCTTGAAAACTGTAGACATGGCTGAGACGAGGTATAGAAGAAAGTTTTTGTTACTGTCGGGTGTTCCTGAAAAGCACAGTGAGGATCTTCCAGCACAAGTCTTATCCTTATTTCATGACAAACTGAAGCTCAATGACATCAAGGCAATTTCTTTAAAATCCTGTCGACGGCTTGGAAATGCTTCTGACAATAAATGCCGTCCTATTCTCATCAAGTTCTCTGATGAGGATACTAAGGCAACCATCTGGCATAAGAAATCATGTTTTAAAGGAACTGGTTTTGTTTTGGCTGAATTTCTCACAAAACAGAAGCAGAATTGGTTCATGTCAGCCCGCAAGCATCTTGGAATCCGAAATGTATGGACACAGAATGGTTCCATTGTCATTAAATTACCTTCAGGTAATATTAAGAGAATATACTCCCAGGATGAACTAGAGACTATTCTTCAACAAGTCCCGAGCGCTGCTGGTATTACTTCAAAGCCATCACAGCCTAGTCCTGAACTACCAAGAGCTGAGTCCAGTCGTGTTAAACGTTTAATTAAGAAAAAGTAGGTCATAACAGTTCGCGTGTAGTTTTAGCTTTCTTCTCTTCAATTTGTTTCTTATATTTATTCTACCGGTTTGAAAACAAACAACGTAAACACTGCTTGTGCAACGTAAACTCTATTACCTCGAGTCAAATCAACCTTTACTCTTTTCTTAATAGTAACTATAATAATGAAAGTTTAGTTTCGCAATATTTCAAGTTTACTAATAAAATTGTTATCTACCTGTTATGAAAACTTAAGCATATTTTGTATTTACATATTATCATTTGTCAGTGAAAAGCTCAAAACTGTCAGTACTCAGTTCACAATTGTCATTTGTCATAAGATAGTTTTTATTTATCGTTAAAAAGCAGACAAAGGTTTTAAGTCATACTGCCACTATTGTCATAAGATAGTTTTTGTTTAGTTTTTCTTGACCTTTTATTTATTTATGTGTTCTAACATTATCATTTGGATAGTAAAAATGCAAAATAGCACGTAGTTATTAATGTTCTAATTTGTATTGTGAGTTTTATTGTTTATTTTATATGTATTGTTAATTGCTTGAGGAAAGTCGAATTAACTTTTTGTTATTTTATTTCTTTCAATTTAGATTTGTTTTACTGTCCTGATTTTTTTATCAGAATTTATGTTTTATTGCTTTTTCATTTGTTTTTTTTTCTACATTATGTCTCAGTTTTATGTTACAAGACCGGTCGTGCAGGAATTGTCTGATTTTTTTTTTTTGTTTTTGGTAATTAATTACTAATATAATTATACATTTTATTATATATTATACATATCTAAATATATTTATATTTAATATATTAAGTATTTATATATTTTTAAATAAATTTATTTATTGTAAATGTCTGATATAAGTAGTTCATATTATTCTGCTAGTAGTTCAAATTCATTTTGTTCAATAGGAACGGATGTGCTAGTTCCCTCTCTTCAGGAGGAGCTCTTGAGTGAACTTGGGTCGTACAGAAATTATTTTAACTGTTGCCACATCAACGCTCAGAGTATCCCCCAACACTTTTCAGATTTTTCTGATATATTTTCGAATAATCTTTTTCATGCTATCCTAATCTCTGAAAGCTGGTTAAAACCGAATCTAAACTCTTCTTCATATTTTTTGCGTGACTATGTCTTAATCCGTTCCGATCGCTGTGGTAAAAGGGGTGGTGGTGTTGCTATTTACTTGCGCTCTAATATACCATATAAAATCTTAGCTACCACTAGTACCACCTGTTCAGCTACCGCTGAATACCTATTTCTTCAAATCGACTTGACGGGTACTAAGGCTGTTTTAGGAGTTGTGTACTGTCCTCCCTCTACCGACTATTTTTCTGATTTAGAATCAACTCTTGAAAGTCTTACTTCTGAGTATGTAAATCACATAGTTATGGGAGATTTTAATACCAACCTTCTGATTAATTCCACTCCTTCCCGTAAACTCCAGTCAATCCTTCACTCAGTTTCATTAACTGTCCTTCCTTTAAATCCAACTCATTTTAATATAGATTCTCCCGACACTTGGATTGATTTGATCCTTGTGTCTTGTAAAGGCAAGGTCATCAAACATGGTCAATTATCCGCTCCTATCTTCTCTAGACATGATCTCTTATTCATATCCTACTCCCTGAAGCCTCCTAAGTCTAAGCCTGCAGTGTTGCACTTGCGGAGTTTTTCTAAATTAAACCTAGAGAATTTTCTTGCGGATGCTTCTCTCTTAAACTGGTCGAATGTCCTAAATATGACTAATATAAATGATATGGTTGAATATTTTAATAAAGAGATTTTGAACATTTATAACAGGCACGTTCCAGTAAAAGCTGTTAAATTACGACATTCCCCTTCACCGTGGATAACAGAACAGATTAGAGCTGCAATGAAAAAACGTGATGGTGCTTTTGCTAAATTTAAGCGTAATCGCAGCGAGATTAACTGGAATGTCTATAAAAAGTTAAGGAATCGGTGTAATCAGATGGTAAGAGGTGCTAAACGCCAATATATCCACAATAATATTTCTGATTCTTCGTCGGCACACATATGGAAGTTTTTAAACAACTTTGGTCTAGTCACTTCTACTGACAAACCAAATTTAAAATTATGTTCCCCCGACGTATTAAATCAACACTTTTTAACAGTCCCAACTCTTAATACTAATACTAAACATCGTACTATCTCCTTTATATCTTCCATGCCATCACCCAATTTCAATTCATTCACATTTTCTTTAGTATCTGAGGAAGAAATTAAAAAAACAGTGCTCTCGATTAAATCGAATGCTGTTGGTGAGGATGAAATCTCTAGACTTATGATCGTCACTTTGATTGACGTACTTCTACCTACTTTAACCTTTATTATCAATACCTCTCTTTCCACTTGTACATTTCCATTAGCTTGGCGTAAAGCGCATATAATTCCTGTCCCAAAAATTCACAATCCTACTACTCCTAGTGAATTTCGACCTATCTCCATTTTACCTTACCTATCAAAAATCCTGGAAGCAACAGTATATAAACAACTGTCTTCCCATGTTCTTAATAATAATATTTTGTCTGAGTTCCAGTCTGGGTTTCGTCCTGGCCACAGTACTAGCACTGCTCTACTCAAGGTTGTGGAAGATGTCCGAGATGCAATGGAGGGTGGTCAGTTAACCGTGTTAGTCCTTATCGATTTCTCTAACGCTTTTAACTCGGTTGATCATGACATTCTCGTTGCTCTCCTTTCACACCTTAATGTTTCTTCCAACGAACTAAATTGGTTCTCATCCTATCTTCGCGGTCGCCAGCAAGCGGTTCGCATCGACAGTACTCTGTCTGATTGGTGTGACCTGAATGCTGGTGTACCTCAAGGCGGTATACTTTCTCCACTCTTATTTTCTTTATTTATCAACTTTATTACAACATATCTCACTACCTCTTATCATCTTTATGCCGACGACTTGCAAATTTACACACATGTTAAGCCTGACAACATTAATAATGCCATTGCTTCCTTAAATTCTAACTTGCAAAATATTTGTGAGTGGTGCTTAAAGTTTGGTATTAATGTTAACCCTTTGAAATGTCAGGCTATAATATTAGGTAGTCAGCGACAGCTACTTAAATTGGAATCTATCGATTTAATGTCACTGTCTTATGACAACATAAACATTCCTTTTTCATCTGCTGTGAAAAATCTAGGCCTAAACATTGACTCCACATTATGCTGGGATGTTCACGTAAGTGAAATCTCTCGCAAAGTTACTTGTTCTCTACGGGCATTGTATCGTCACAAGAACTTTCTACCCATTTGGACTAAAACTCTGCTAGTGCAGTCACTTATCCTTCCTCTCTTTGACTATGCTGATGTCTGCTGCTCTAACATCTCTGAATGCCACTTAAACAAATTAGATCGTCTTCTCAACAGCTGTATTCGCTTCATTTTTGGTCTTCGCAAATATGACCACATATCTCCTTACCGTTCAAAACTTAAATGGCTTCCTATTCGAGAGCGAAAGTCCTCCAGATATCTGTGTCAATTGTTCACAATTCTAAACTATCCACTTTGTCCCCAGTATTTGAAATCTAAATTTCGATTACTGGGAAATACTCATGACCTTCATCTTCGCTCCACCTCAAATCTAAAACTCTTTACCCCTTTTCACCATACTGGGTTTCTCTCAAGCTCTTTCACAGTTCACACAACTAAACTCTGGAACAGCCTCCCTGAAACCATTAGACGATCACCTAGCAGAATGGCCTTTAAGAGGGCAGTTTATCTGTATTTCTATGAACGTCTACAGAATAATAATTAAAATGTGTATTTATTTTTTTTTATACTTATTCTTATTATATATATCATTATTTATATTGTGAATTGATGTGTATATATATGTATGTGTATATATTTAAATATATGTATATGTTTGTATAATATGTTTATGTATGTGTGGGGTATGTATTTGTGTAAGTGTATTGAATTATTGAAAACAAGTATCTATAATTTATTGTATACATTATGTGCAATGTGTTATATGCATATAAGTTTTATTTAATTTATTCTAATGTTGCTTTTTCCTGTATTAATGTCTTATATTTTAAGCGCCTTACTCTATGTTTGCACTGTATTCTCGGGTTGACTGGCAGAGAATGCTTTTAAGCATTAAGTCCGCCTATTGTACTATTTTGGGCAATAAAGACTAAATAAATAAATAAATAAATTAATCAAACACGGTTTCTAACTTTATTTTATGAGTCCAGTTAATATAGAAATCATTTCGCGTATCCTTTCCCACTCATGAGAATTAACTTTTGCTAAACAAGTCGAATTTCTACTAACTACCAAACGAGTAAAGACAGGTTGTCGGTTTGACCATCGGGTTAATAGTTAAACTAAATAATATTCACTTCTTAATACCTTGATAAGATTTGTAGCTCAAAATGCGGATGCATTATTTATTTAATGTTAACTTCATAGTTTTATTTAATGTTAACGTCAAAGAATAGCATAGAAACAGGAAAAAAAATATTAACAAAGTAATGATACAAATTATTTAAAATTTAACTATAAAATACAAAACGGGTGAAATTTAATAATACCGATTGTTAGCTTTTATACATTTAGTAGTTTGGTTTTGACTAAAAATAAAGATATAAGTTGTTGATTTGACTAAAACAATTGGATCTCTGTATACAAGTTTAATTGATAAAATAAATGTAATATTGGATACTAATTTGACTAAGAATAAGAAGTATATAAATCGCAGCTCGGTTAAGAGAAGGCTTGTGAAATTGGGAGTACAAGTTGTGTGGTGGTACTATTGTGATAAAAGTGTAACAGTTATAATAAACCGCTGAGTGTGTGATCGAGAGACTATGTTGTGTAACAGTGACAGTAAAGAGTTTAAATGGTAAACAGTTTAGTGTATTTGTGAACAGTGTCATAAAGTGCTTTAAAGAATAGAACGACTATCGTTGGCGATTCTTCGCGGTAAGAGAGTTCTAATACGATCATCTAAACACTAATGATTGGATTGTGGTTAGAAAGAAGCATTAACCCTGCTATTTGATGTGAGCCGATTGTACGACTTAAAAGCTGCAGAATGAGTGGCAATTATATTAAGAAATAGAAGTCAATCCAATACGAAAAAATACATTTAGTGGTATATTTCTATTTGCTTGATTTAGTAATATTGTTATCGCAATAAAAATGGAAATGTTGCTTTTGCGATATATATTTCAGAGATCTTAGATTAATGGCATTTACTGTTCCAATTTAAGATGAATCTCTGATTAAACGCTCGCCACAATTTAATTTCATTTCTAAATATTCAACATTACCAAATTGATATGTCAGATACAAAAGCAACGTTTAAATGTACCCACATTACATATATACCTTATAAATAAAAAAATATTTGATATTCATGTATATTAAGTGTATTATAAAATCAAAAAATAGTACGATAAACACAAAAGAAAAAGGGCATATATAACATTTTTTGTTATTTCTATTTACTGCTTGCAATTCAATACCTTTTTAAGATTATTATTTTTGGGAACAGTTTCTTTGTGATGTGGTATAAAGTAAAGCATATCATAATTCGGTTTTTATATCAAAGACTAACGACGGAGAAACATGATGTAGGTACGAGAAATTTTAACAAAAGAACACAAAAGCAAACACCTCCATGATGTAATCTTGCAATAAATATCATTTACCAACAACTACTGTATTTTTATTTCTAGTGTAGCTTAAACTTTGCAAAGGATATGTTTAAATTATTTAAGAGTATAAAAAGGGTTTCATACTCTTTAGTTTACTATTTATTACCAGGGGGTAGCCTATGTTAGTTTTCAGTTATCATATTTATATTATTAAAACCTCTTAAAAATAATTTACTATCATGACAAAATATATAAAAATCTAGTACTTTAATGTCTCTTTTTCATATGTATATATCATAACTATAAAAGATAAAAATTCTTCCGGACAGGTATATTCCAAACTATACGATAATCTCAAGAACTTTAGTTCAGTCCATCCACCAATAATTTATCATATCTGTATGAATAGTTAGCGGGAATATGGATTTATCAAAACTGCATAGACAATGATACGGTTAGAAACGGGATATTTGTATTTGAATTTTAAATATGAATTTTTGGTACAGGTTAAAAATTCTTTATAAAAGATATTTATGAAATATTGCTTGCTTACTTAAGTATGCTTATTTTATTTGTTATTGTATTTACATTGCAACTATTTCATATTACCACGGAGGGCAAAAAAACAAAAATATATAAAAATGTAGCACTCATAATATTATATATTATTAATGATTTGAATATCAATCCCATTCAATTTCATCAAATCAAAATTCCCATTCAAAGATGTGGATATCAATCATTCATTACATTTTAGTGGTTTTCGATTATGGTTACAAATGCACATGTATTACATATTTTATAATTTGCGTTTTTTTCCAAAAAAACTACAGATTATTACAATATTTAAAGGATGTAGATGAAATATATCTTCTAGTCGTTTTTAGACGTTGTTTATCTTAATAAACATTAATATTATAATCTCTCACGTATATATTAAATCTATCTTATTTAAATGTAGTTTAATGTATACTAATACTATTTAATTAAAGCCTTTAAAATAATTACTTTATCTATTTTGAACGTATTTCAGCTCTCTACTGAAATATACGGTAAGGCAAATGGTTTTATAAACATGTCTAGCAATGGTAAGCTTAGTTGAATGTTAAATTAATGAAAAATTATACGGTACAGTGACAAACGGTTTTTCAAATAATCCTGGTTCGAATCGATTAATATTTTATGACATATTTATTTAAAAATTAATTTAAAAATGTAGTTAAATAAAACATAAAATAGTAGTTAGCAACACTATCTATAGACATTTAATATAATTGTTGGAAAAAGCATATGTATTAAAAAGGAAGAGGTACTTAACTTAAAACTTTGCTTAATTCACCGTATGGTAAATATAATGTTTCTTGATTGATTAAAGAAAAAAATCTTCATATTTTATACTTTACATTAATTAAATACACGTTTTAGATTATAGCCGATGAAATGTTTTGTTTGAATTTGTGTGCATTTAATTAAAAGCTTTATTAGATTGGATCAGAAACTTAAGGTTATGAAAATAATATTGAATTACGAAATTCTATTAATATATGTTTTGATGTTAAATATAAGTTCACTGTAACTATTTTACAAACAATAACCGATCAATTAACTTTAGTTATACATTTTCATAATTACATTATTTTTTATAGAAACATACGTATGCTATAGATATTTATAACTAGATAAAATATGATCATTGCATCAAACAACAAAATTTGAATTTATAAATTATCTAAATTACATCTTGAAACGTTCTATAATATTATGCTGATGAAAAGGTTTGAATATTTGAAGTATCTATTCAAACTTCATTCAAATGTTGAAACTCTTAAAAAAGACGACGAAAATAACATCGAACATAAAGCTATATCCAGTTATTATCGTACTGCACCGGTACACTGCTCGTATAAATCGTTCTCTGAATGCTGTAAAGCTGTGAGATACATCAGGACATGTCATGAGCGAGTACGCTCGTCGAGCATTGTTGAATCGCACGTGACTGGTTTTAATTGCATTTTCAGAAATTTATTATAAAAAGATACAAATTTTGAATGTTTATATGTGTGTGTATATGTTCCTTTTTTAATAAATAATAAGGAGTATCAGTACATAATATTTAATTGTTAGTACTTTTACGTTATATTTGTTTTAAAATAATTTATATATTATAATAAAATATAAGATGATCAGTATTCCTAGAATCAAAATTTTTAAATTTAAGTTAAGTTTGCAAGAAAATTCAGAAAATTAACAATTGTATTGTTAATATTCTTAATTCTCGTGCATTAATTTTCGTGAATTAATGTATTCTTCTAGTAAGTCGCTTACCGTTATATAGCACGCCAACAAATGAATATGAATTATTTAAAATATGTTTTAAGACACTGTGTCGAGTTAAAATAAAGGTAAAACTAATATAAGCGTATCAACTGAATGAAACAGTTTCCAAAACCTTGAACCTTTTTTCTGTGCATTGACACACATTGTGATTACACTAAAAATAAATAAATAAAAAGTTAACTCTTTTAAACCATTATATTATTTTTTATATTAAATATTGTTATATTATTTTTTATATTAAAAAAAAAAGTTAATACAATTTTTAGCCATCATAACATTTTACATGCTAATTCCGTTGCTCAACACTATGTTGGCTATTATAATACATATCGTCAACTTTTCTTTAACAACCAATTTATATCCTACTTCTTGAAAGTTAGCTCATGTTATCCCACTACCTAAATCTAATAATTCTAGTTCTCCCCCTCGGTTTCATCCCATATCTTGGATAGATAATTTCCTTCAGAAAGCTGTAGAAAATGAAGTTTTTAAATTCCTAATTCCTAATTACATTCCTAATATCTGATCATCTCATTGGTTCCAGTGCGGTTAACTTCTTTACTTTTTTTTTCCATTTTTATGAATGAATGAACTTGTAATATCTTCTCCTTATCATCTCTATTCAGAAGATTTATAACAGTATATATATATATATATATATATATATATATATATATATATATATATATATATATATATATATATATATATATATATATGTAATTTATAACAGTATATATATATATATATATTCATTCTATATGTGTTCGTCTTTATCGGGACAGTACATATATATACCGTCCCGATAAAGACGTCCACATATAGAATGAATCGGTAATAAAGAATTGGCAGAGTTTTTTTGGCCTCCAAGTGAATCCGTATAAATTACCAATTTGCTAGTGTAATATTGTACTATAAAAATATATATTTTTCCTTATTTTGCATTCACAACTATGGATCTCCTGTTATTAATTAGCATTTGCAACTAGGTTGAGGTAACATTGATCGTTTTTAATAATTTCAAACGACACAGGAGCACAAGTGGTTAAGACTATTGGTTTTCGATTTATTTTCTTTTTCATATATACTGATAATAACTCTCTAAGTATAAGTCATGCAACTAGTGTGAGTCTATGGTAGAGCTGTGAAATAATTTATTGCAGCTCCTAGTTACCCAACACAACAATAGGGAACATGCATAAATTTTAAAATGGTCTTAAATATTTTTTTTTCGATTACTTATTATCATCTTATTATTATAAAAACATTTTTTTTTATTTACTAATCATTTAAGGTCATAAAATAATTTATGAAAAGTGTAAATTAAGGGAGCGAAATTCAAACTTCCAAAACGCGCCACCATTGGTCGAAAGGAAATGTGACGTCATTTGACACGCCATTCATATTATCGGTGTCGAAGTTCATACTGTGGTATCAGTGTTACTGAAAAAAATAAATAATTGAAACCTATATTTTCGTGCTTAAAGGTTTTATTAAATGATACAATTGTTTAGGTAATCCTAAAAACATTTTTTCAATACTCAAACAACTCTAACAAAACATATACCTTCAAACTCTTTTTCAATAGCAATTAGCATGCTACTACACATTACATTTTTAAAATGTTTCTACCTCTGAATCATTTTCCACTTTACTTGACTCAGATATATAACTTGGTTGATAATCAGCAGATATAGAAGATATAAGAATATATTATTAGTAGGACTTACCTAGTATATCACTTCTTTGTAAAGGTAACCATTTTTTAAACACTACTATTGATAGCTAAAGGCTTTATTAACCGATGTCAATCTTTGCCTTTTGACTATGCACATTCATGAGAATATTCTCTCAGCTGGTGTTTTTGCCACAAAATATATAAGGCACAACTCTTTTCTTCAAACTTAGATTACATTTTTCTCCTCGTTGTTTCGTTATACATATTATATTCAATACAATTGGCTGTATCTTTCTTAACCCGAAATAAATCGACAACCATAAAAATTTCGTAAAACCAAAAAAAAAAATACGGTTTTTATAGAAAGTTATACTGAACTTTTGTAAGCTACGTAAGGTTAATTTTAAACTCAAATTTTCAAATATTCAATACTTGTTATAAATTTAAACTATTAGATTAAACTTACTATAAATAAAGTATACTTACCTTAAATTGATCTTCATAACAATATAAACACGATTTAGGACATATATTATCCCTTTTAATTACCATACACCATTGTTTTTGTATTTTCGCATCTCTTCGAATACAAAGAACACTTTGTCGGGTGTTTTTCTAATACTATTTTTGCACTCCAGCACTATACAATACTTGTAAGATGGTTTTTATCTTCTTCCATGACTTGTAAATCAATTAAAACTTAAAGTGTGTGTGAAGTAACTAAAAAGTTCATAATAATCATTGGCTGGACGTGTCATTTGACGTCACGCAAAGCGCGCGCAAAATGACGGTGTTTGAACGGCTCAAATTTACTCAATGTTTTAATTTTCAAAAAAACTAGAATCTTTTCAAGCCTATTTATACAATTTTTTCTACGATATAGAGGGGTAAATAATTAATTTAAGTAAAAAAAAAATTACATGAATGTTCCCTATTACTGCAGAGGTGAAAAAATAAAATTATGCTCCATAAATTGTTTTCAAACAGACTTCTAATTGCTTCTAATCCATTTCTTTTTAACGACAACGTTTGTCAAGTCTTCTAGATCCCTTAATGGACCCTCCTACAAACAAAACACTTCGACAGAACGCTCAAAAACTATTATTCATTGTAATTATAACTGAACTGTTTTCTTTAAAAAACTTCAATTTCATAGCAAAGGAGTAATAACTTACATAAATGTTATATTAGCCCACTAAATGTATTATACGCCTCGCTATCCATCGATCAGAACTTTGTTCCGTTATGTGACTTAAGTAAGATCGAAGGATGAGTCTCTGGAGGTGATTTCCATATACTACAAACCAGAATAAACTTCAGGATAAGCAATTTTATTTCCAGTTGGTTTTACTATCGTGAGTCAATGCTAATGCAAGATTTTGTCCAATGCAACTTGTTTAAACATGTCCTACAACTTGTTTACCTATGTCCTGATCGTGTTTACTAAATTAAATAACAATATACGGACATATTTAGGGTATTTTACGTAATATAAATAATATGATTTTCATTATCTGTTAAGCTATGTATATTTAACCAAAAGGCCTCCAAGCTTCAATTTCGTTTCGTGTGCGACTTTCAAAACCAACATCCAAAGAATCAAAATTTCCTTATTTATACTAGTAAATTTTTAAATAGACGATGTATTTCTTTTTATAAAATATAGTATAATTGAAGGAAGTTGATGAAATAAAAAGTGAAGCATCTTTCATGTCGTCACAAGAATAATGATGTACATTGTACACCTTAAAATATAGTAAAATTTATGAATATAAAAGATTTGCCCTTACGCCGTTCTCAAAAACAATGAAATTGGTATTTACTTGTAAGTAATTTTATTGGAAAGAACAAACAAAGTCATAAATAATAATAATAATATCAGGACATATTACACACATTGATCTAACCCCTAAGTAAGCAAATTATTTGCTTGTGTTAAGGGTGTTAGACAACGATACAAATACATAGAAATACATATATAAATACTGAGAATATATTTAATAAACGACCAAACCCAGAAACACAGACATCTATGCTCATCACATAAATGCCTGTCTCCCGCCGGGAATCGAACCCGAGCCCCATTGCGCCGTGACACGTTAGGCGTCTGCGCTAACCACTCGACCAACGGGGCGGTTAAGTAGTAATAGTAGTAGTAGTAGTAGTTAATAAAGTATTTTTTATAATATGCTTTATACTCGGAATTTCATTTTAACAAAAACTAAATTTGCTTTTACAACTTTCCCGTATATGGATTAAAGATAATTTTCCCTGTATGATTTTATTGTCGACTGTTTTAAGCTCTCTTCTATTTTTCAAAAACTTTAAATCAAATTATATTTTTAATAGTGAATACTATTTTTAAAAATTATATGTACTTAATTTTAGGGTTCCATACTTCGAAAAGAAAAACGAAAGCCTTATAGGATCACTTTGCTATCCGTACGTCCATCAAGATCCTTTTTCTCAGAAACGTGTACAGATGCCAAGGTGCAATTTTTAAATTCTTCAAAATATATTTTTATATATTATAACTATTTTTATATATTTTTCTACCATAAAAGTTAAATTAAAAAAATTAATCAAATAAATATTCTTTTTATATATGCATTTTTAGGATTCACTAAATGTCAGCAGTGTAAACATTGTGGTAGGTCGTCAATAAAGAACACGAGTTCTATTTTAGTGAAGCTCGTAAAATGAACTGGGGAGTTTACATTTTACTATTACGGTCAATATATGTAATCAATGCCTGAAATGGAATCACCGTAAAGTGTTGTTTGCTAAACTGTTGTTTTAGGCTTAAAAACTTAATGAGGTTAGGTTTGAATTAAACTGAAATCATAAAGAATGCTACTTTTTTGTTTTGGAAGCAAAGTTGATAATATTTTTAAACAAACTTGATAATATTATCAAGATTTTTGGTACAGTAAACATGAATCCTAAATATTGTATTTATTATAATAAATATAAAGAGGCAGGAAGGCCTTCATCAGTACTCATCTTGTGTGATATTTGTAGGTGGGTAGGTGGATAACGGAGTCACGAGTCCTTATTCCAAACACAGTTATTTAATCCGCACAATGTTTAAATAAGGAAATATATAGCAAAATAATTAATATTAGATTTTAGTTGTTACTTATATAAAGTTATCCTTATTAGGATACTAAATCGTATGATGATTGAGTTTCAAAGCGATTCGTCACAAGCGTGGTGCGCATTCGCCGTCTCGCAACAAAGTGTGTCAAGATGGATGCCTTCATTACCATCGACAATGACGCTTCCCCAGGTTGATAACTAAAAGTTAACCTGACGTACGACATTAACGGATGCGCCGACAAATAGTATTTAATAGTATCAATTAAATTTAAAACATTTTTAATTTGAATTACGTAATCCACATTTATATTATTTAGATTTTATCATTACTAACGAGATAAAAAGTTAGAAGATAAATATATGATGCTTCTTGAAATGGTCACGTATTTAAACAATTGGACTATGATTTGTAAACGTTGAAGCCCGAGGTAAGAAAGTTATTAAATATATCTTGTTTTAAACTTTTATAATGCAACTTTTATTGTTTACATGCGTCCATTATGTAATTTTATTATTGCAAAAACACTAATATTATTATTAAATATTTGCATTTGCACCATATTGGGTTTTATTATGAAAATACTAATCCCAGGTCTCGTAAAGTCCATAAAGAAAAACTTATCCCTGTTTTGTTATAAATATTGTGATATTGTAAAATTATAGCATTTGATGCTTCTTTTCTTATGTGAAATGTTGTTAAAAATTTAAAATTTATCTTTAGAAGAGACACGTAAGACACCTTTTGATTAGTTGAAATCGCGACACTTTTCGGTCAAAACGGTCAAAAATTTGGATTCACTTCAGCTCTAGAAGCGGCGGTAATATAAATTGATTAGAATCAAGTAAACCTTACATACATACCTAATTCTGCTAAACAAGTTTTAGTTTCGTTTATCCGCAACTACTAATGAGTGACTTTAACTAAGCACAGTATTGACTTTGAAGGCAAATTTAAGAATTCCAAACGGAGGTATATATTTTTTGGAGCTTTTTTTTTTATCATTATTATAGAATAAGACATTTTTAGAAATTAAAATCTAACACATCAAACAGGTATTTGTAAATCTATCAAAATAATTTTAATAAAAGGGAAATGCTAATCGTTATCGTCGATGTGATAATGATTCTTTTATTGGTAAAGTCCCACGAAAAGTATAAGACTAAAAAGATTTATTGATATTTTTACAACATAAAATCTTAGACTTATATACAAGATAAAATAACTAATTGTCAACTGTAATCTACTGTTCATAGATTGAGATAAATTGAGTAACCAATATTATCTTTTTATATTATTTATAAGCTTTATGTTGTATTCTTTAATTAATAATGTATTATATCTTCACACCGTTCATTCTCTTACGTATCGTGCATCACGCTAGAAAAATTTCCAGCTAAACAGGATACGCAATTTATAACAATATCTTAATTCTGTTTATTCTTCAATATTAATATTATATTTTAAAGTTTTTTTATTAAAAACATCTTTAAAGGGAAATACAAATTGGTCTTACTCTTTGTTTTCAAACCTCACTGAGATTAATAAACTTATACAACATTTAAATTAATAAATTCAGATAGCTCATAATTACAATATTTTTAAACTTTAAAAATTTACTTCATATATTGATTGTTTTGCAGTAAAAAATTTTAAGAGAAGAAAAATTTTAGGAATGCGTCAGTAAGTAGGTTAACTATTAACTTACTTCCAACAGTTTCAAAATGAAAGTAAAAGGGTTTAGGGTGCACACAAAGCGCATTTTCCAATATCTAGATTTTGAGACTATGAGTATATTATAGTCATCTTTATTAAAGTAAAGATGTAAAGTTTTTGAATTTCAATATCATCGCGATTCGTTCTCACTATATACCAATTTTTTTTTTCGGTGATTCGTGATATATTAAATCTCAAATAATGTTTGTCTATGGTTTATTCACACATTATTGAATTGAATTCGAGATATGTTGTTCATTTTTGAGGTACATTCCCTAGCTCTTATAGTGATGCTCCTCTTTTTTTTACCAATGTTTAATAATCCATAATCACAATTAAATTTGTTAAGACCCCGACACATTGCATATGGGTCGCTTTCCTATGAGGCTTCTTTTTTTTTTTTTTTTTTTTGGGATATTGCCAATTCTGTTAATAACACCCTTATTATATAACATAGTAGAACTGGTTGCCGCTCCACTGTGGATTTGGATTATCTTCTGTGTGTGTTTGTCTCAAAATTTAGGTGTATAGAAGTCACATCCAACAATACCCACAATTGAGAGGCACTATTACAACAATTATGTTTATGGAAAAACGAGATGTAAAGATGAAATGCTAACTCTGTATAACTTTGTATAACTGTACCTGTGTGTTATTTTTTACCACGAGTCCTAAATTTCATAATTATATTAAAAATAGACTATAGAAGACAATAACATCTGGATTATTTCCTTTTTTGGGTTTATAAGACATAAAATCGTCAAAAACCTTACAACAACAATAATAGTGTCAACAACCTTATTTACAAAACAAGAGCTTCTAATAATAATCTGTGATTCCCTTGCATACAATCGCTATATTCCCAGGTAGCTTTAAACATATTGCCTCCAGCTGTTGAGATAACCCTTCCCCTTTGCGTGCCCTGAAAATAGAGATGACATTTAAATCAAAATATAAACATAATATAACATGTTAAGCATATAACGTAACAAAAGCTGAAGTGCATCTATAATGTGTGATGTGTGTGTGTGTGTGTGTTGTCGTTATCCTTTAATCTCTATTATTACCAAACTTATGAAAAGGTTGTTAACCTACATTATAACATTTTAATTACCAAATTATAAACACATACATATATATTTATTTTCATAACTATTATTTCGTTTATAAGTATCAGTTTTGCTGATTTATTTTACTATTCTAATTATTATCATTACGATTTTAAATATCTAGTATCATATATTGATTTATATAATATTAAACTCATTCACGACCTTGAAATATTATTTTGCAAGCTTTGTATATACTCTATTGACTTGTGTTAATGATGCCTTTTTGAGTTAATATTGTTCATTTATTTATTTAATTAATCTTTTTGAAATGTGTAACAGTTTCGAACTCGTAACTTATGTGTTTATGTAACAGAAGAAATAAGATTTGTATTAATATATTAATATACATAATTTTGACGTACTATTATTTAATTCAGTATATAAATAAATGTTTCTTTATCACTATTATCTTTTGTCACTACTTTAATTAAGTAATTATACGTTATTATATACATACTTATTAGTGAGCAACTTATTTATTATATCATGATGGACACGTATGAAAAGCATTACAAAATCCCTGGGGATGTTGGTGTTTCGTCATCCAGACCGGACTTATTCCTGTATTCGAAACATCTGAGGCGCGTGATACTTGTGGAGCTTACTGTTCCTTGGGAAACAAACATCCCAAAGGATCACACATTCAAGCTCAAGTATTACGAACTAACCAACGAACTGATCAGGAATAAATTTATAGTTAGTTTGTACGCGGTAGAAGTGGGAGCGAGAGGTATAACAGCAAAATCTCTCTATAGCCTACTTAAAGAGCTTGGCATTTCTAGAACAAGCATCGGTTCATTTCTAGAACGTATTTCAAAGGCGGCATTAGTAGGTTCTTTCCAAATTTGTTTAGGTAGGGAGAGGAGTGTGGAGGGTGAAGGTGAGCGTTTTTGCGCATAATAAAGGGGCCCCTGAAACCTACTCCTGGGTCGCAAGTCTCAGGCACTGCTTGCACTCCTCTCCCTGCAACGCGATGGGCCCGGCACCCGCACGGTATGGAATGCTAAGAAGATTCGTCTTATCTCTATTTTATTTATTTATTAAATTTTTATTTGCCAAAAAAATGGTACAAAAGGCGGTGTTAATGCTAAAAACATTCTCTGCCACTCAACCCATAAACATAGTAAAAGAATTATTTTATATCTGGCGCTAAAATTATATAATCAAAACTTAACAATTACTAAAATGATAACATTGCATAAAACAACAAACAAAAGAAAAACAAACTAACAAAACAAACAAATGAAAACCTTATTGTTATTTTCTATCTGATATCTAAGTAACCATTCAAAAAATTTGAACCATTTCACTTGAAGTCAAACGCTATAAGGGTTACTGGTATGATTATAATAAAAATGTAAGTGTTATGTAATTGTTTTATCTTAAATAAAAAAAAAAATACAATCAAGTATTTTTCATATTTTCCTTATAGTGATATTTATGTTAGTATTAATATTATTTAATTATTCACATCGTATTCAAATTTATTTAATTTATTAATCATTAATATTATACAGAATTAAGTTATGATTTTCTCAGTCATATGTAAAACTGTGATTGAGATATGCCTAGAGATAACGTCTTTCATCCCTCTCTTTCTCTTAAAATATTAAAAGTGAACGGTGGAATGACTTGTGATTAAATTCTGAACATCATTAAAAATATATTCCATTTTATAAGATTTCTTGTTCAACGTAATATCGAGCTTTGCAAATAAAAAAAAGTCATTGTGCATCGAGGGACGCTTAACATTCCTTTTTTTAATATTGAGGGATCGTCTCAAAGTAAGATTATTAAAACTAACTTAAAAGTAAGATTATTAAAACTAACAAAACCTAGTTATATCTATGTTAATAGTTTCAATTTATGCTTTTATATATAAAAATTTCAGAATCAATAATCGTTAAATTTTTGTAGGTAGGTTTGTTATAACATCGACAAAATCATAATGCAAAAAACTTGTTTTGTTTGGGTAATGGTTTATAAGTCATTGCGGATAAACGAAATCAACTTATCAGGACTCGTAAAATACACTGACTGGGTCTTAATTAATACTATATTAGTTACGGAGAGCTGCAGTAAACTAAACTTATGATCGAAAAAACTATGTTTTTTATCAAAATTACCTCTAGGAAAATCGAAAAACTCAGTTCAGATATAACATTTAAGAATGCTCTTTTTGCTAAAAAATGATATTGTTTAATATCTTTTTGTTTAATTATAGAAACACGCGATTTGGTTTTCAAATTAGTATACCCGCAATACATTTTGGTAAATGCTAATCAACAGTCGAGTGGTGAGGAAATTAACCTAAAATGTATAATTTTGCTATATTTATAACAAAGGTACAATAAATACCCACTTGAGGTGTGCAATAGTTCTTCTCTTCCTGTTTTTAAAAACAGTTGAAGGAGCATTATTTATCATTCACATAATAATATTATATGCCTTTAGATTTGTAAGTTATTGTGGATATTGATATATAATATTAAATATAATGTACATATATTTTTTTACTATTTTTGTCCGCGCGTGGTGTAAGAGTCGGACCAATTATAAGTTGAAGGTAAAAAAATTAAGGCCACCAATAACACTAATCACCAAATCAAAATCTACCAAATTAAATGCGCAACTGAAGTCTAGCAAAACGAGTACAGTAAGGAGTTTAGAATCGATTTCAAAACGAATATCATCGGAGACTACCTAACGTCGTCACTGTACTACGCCCTGGCAGGAAATCAGATTGAAATGGGATAAGTAGTATTATGATTGCGGGATCATAAATTAATATATATGATTCTATAATTAATTGTTTTACTTTTGTTTTTACATCCAACAAAGCACAATACGGTCGCTTAGGCGCAGTCCCATATGAACGTTGCTTACTATTTGCTGATTTTGTCGTACAAATCTTTATTTTCAAGCACAATTCGCATCAAACGCCATTTCTTTCACTCTTATTACGTTTTAGTATCAATATTGAACTCAACTTTCGTTAATTGGAGTGTTGTGATAAGCTCTCCACTCCATAAAAATATTTATGTACTAATTTTCAATAATGTTGACTATTGAAAATTAGTACATAAATAAATACTTGTGGTAAATTAATTATTTTATGTAATAAAATGAATATGGTATTTAGAATATATGAATTTATTTAATTTATTAATTAGGAAAAAGAAAGAAATATTAAAGTTTTTTAGCCTTCGGATTCAACGTTTTCAGCCCAACGAAAGTAAGTTGTGAAGCATTTTAAACGGTCTAACGCGGCACAATATAGACGACAAGCGGGTCGGAATGATTACGTGGCTTCCTCTACAGAAACATCTATGCTATAGTAGTACCAGATGATTAAGCCTTTGAGCGTATCTTAAGTCTTAGCTCAAAAAAAAAGCAAAGTATAACATACTAGTAGTGAAATATACATATATTTAACATTAATAACATTATTGAAACATTTTTAATTGAATATCTACGTTTCTTTTTTTTATTTTCTAATATGTTTTGGTAAGGAAAGATTTATATATGTTCTGTTACATTAAGCAATTATTAATTTTCTAGAATGTATTTATTATGAATTCAAACTGTTACTACATAATATCAATGTTTAAGCACTAACTTTAATGAATAAATCATATCTTAGGAGATTTAAATCCAAATACAATTCAGTTTGAAATTTTCAGGACACAATGTTTTATTATTTTGCCATGTTACGTAAACATAAATAAATCATATTTTTGTATCGGAAACTTACTTATGGGTATTATTATACTAGGTTATCATAATTTAAAGGGACATTATTTTACGTCAAATATTACTTTAAATTAATGAATGCTTACAAGATGATTTAACTTATTTAACGCAAGGAAGTAAAAGGTGTTTTATATAAATCAATTCAAATCAATCCTCATAAG
Organism: Napeogenes inachia; assembly: GCA_959347355.1. Taxonomy (NCBI): domain Eukaryota; kingdom Metazoa; phylum Arthropoda; class Insecta; order Lepidoptera; family Nymphalidae; genus Napeogenes; species Napeogenes inachia. The sequence goes on from OY365797.1 coordinate 8,576,600, forward strand.
TTGATCTTTTAACCTATTATAAGAGAACTCGTTACAAAAGGGAGCGTAATCTATAAAATAGTGTGTCCTATTAACATTTAAAATAAAATGAAATAATATATCTCATTAGAAAATAAATTGTATACAATTAGTGAACTCAGTTCATGTCTTAATGTTTCTCTCCCAAACTATTGATTAGATTTTTAAAAGGGTCCTAAAAAATAGTAATATGTATTTTATAGAAAGCAACATTCTTCAAAATAAGCATTGAGTTTTGACAAATCATAAAATCCTTTTGCTTCTTAAACAAATTGTTTCTCACAATTACTATAACAGTTACATTTAAATTGAAGCTTATAAAGAACATTACAATACCTCTACAAATCTATTTTTATTGTATAGACATTCGTACAAAACAATATGTATTTGTTTTTAACTGCTGACATCTGAGTCTTCAATTTTGTATGTACAAACATCGGTTTTTTTAAATCAAAATTTTATAAAAAATTAACTACTGGGTTAATGATAAATAAAGGAAAGAGAAAAAGAAAAAACAGTTTCATTGGATTCTGTAGGTTCCCTATTAGAACTTTTTAGCGAGAAAAACAGCTTTTGGCTAAAACTGAGTTATTCCATTTCAAACTAGTTCGTATAAAATAAAGTTAATCTAAGGTAGCTGGCAGTCATCTTAATTAAATTCAAGCCTCTGAGTCTATTTTACGACAGGCTTAGTTCAAATATATATACGACTGGCTAAGTTCAATATGTATTTGTATACACAAAGAATATTATACGTTTACTACAACAAACACGTCGATATTGATCTACTGGTTTTATTAATTGTGCCTTGTCTAACATTGTTTAGGTCGGGTCCACCAAACCTTTTGTACATAACAAAATATCATCGGAACAGTATATCTATAACATGGTATACAATATTCATATTCGAATCCTGATACCAAATGACCTAAATTTCTCACATTTACATATTCTCTAATAAAATATCATTTAGAACCTGAAAACATGAAGAGAAATTATTTTCTAGTGAAGAATATTTTACTGCTAATTGATTATTTAATATAATGTTTAAGTTCGTTTTAGTTCAATGATACGTCATTACGGGTTTTTCTGACCGTCTTTATATAACATCGATAAATGTTTAAACTTATACATTCTTAGAATTCTGTCTACTATCCACAGTCCTCTCTCTACTTAACCAAATTTGGAAAGAACTTACCAATGCCGCTTTTGACATACGTTCTAGAAATGAACCGATGCTTATTCTAGAAAGACCAAGGTCTTCAAGTAGGTTATAGAGAGATTTTGCTATCATACCTTTAATTAAACAATAAAACACTACTAATAAAATAACCGAAATAAAGAAAAAACGAAAAAAAATTAAACTTACCTAGTTTAACGCAAATATACTGCGGGTCGTATCTTCATGATAGATGAGATCGTTTATTGAGCGTTGCAGAGGCTCTGCTATATATCAGACTCACTAGATTTAAATAATTTATCATAACTTTTAGAATTATTACTTTGCATTCAGACACATTGTTGATCACGAAAAGGAGATGTGAATATGAACGCTTTTCTTCACGTTAAATCGGTTTTCACAAAAACAAAAAATTAATCTAATTTATATTATACAGTTATATTTTGATTGATCTAATTTAATAAAAATCGTTTTATATCTGGATTTGTATATACAAAGAAGGGTGTCCAATATTTCACCCCCACCTCTTATTGCTTCTTCACCGAATAGTTTAGTTGAAAATTCTTAATATATACAGTATACACGAACAAGGTTTCGGAGATATAGTGTTGGATTCCAATAAGCTATTTAGTAGGTATAAGTTAATAAAAATGGTTAACTACCAAAATTATTAATATTTTGAAGAGTACACCGATTCAGAACTTTTGTTTCTTGCAGGTTTTGTTCATTAAATCTGATACAATTTGACTTATAATTTGCGATTACATAACTTTCTGCAAAAGTTACGACGATTTGAAAACGTAAAATACAATAATATTTCCTTTACACTTATTCGTAACGGAAGTAAGACTAGTGTCCGCTCAAATTCTATAAACTATTGCATCCGCCCAAAATCAATAAACGATGACCTCAAATAAGCCAGTTTAGTATTGTGTCATGAAACATATTTCAAGAATAATGTAATCGTAATAAAAACAGTATTGTTTGTATATAAACGTAGATTTAATAACTATATACTATCAAACACGTTACACCCCATCTGATTGCGTTCCGCCAACAACGATCTTTTTATTATAACCGTTTTAAAAAATATATACCAGTAAAATTTAAGTGAATTTGCTGTTTTCTATTTACTTAAAATTAAGTTACAAGATTATAACTAAGTACTATTAAATTGCTCAAGATAATAAACAGCAGTTTAGCAGTTTAAGTATTAAAAACAAGAATTTATGCAGTCGATAGTAGGTATTGAATGATGTACGAGTGATTTAGAAACATTCGGGTCGAGAACTAAAGCGTTCATTACGTGACCGCAGACCATCGACTGCCGATAAATTACGCGGTCCTCGCTACATAAAATACTGAACTATACATAAGTTAGAGCGCAATTCAAATCGTTATATTGTAAGTAAGAAGTTGGTAATAAAGATGTTCTAGTTCCATTCTCTGATAAAATGCAATAACAATTTCATATCTCGGTAGGTGTATAAAATGTGATATAGTCTACAATATTTTAAAACAACAATTCTTCTTTACTTATTTTATTAAATCAGTAATCGTAATATATTTTGGAAAATAAAATAATTTTTCAACCAATATTTTTAATGTGTTACAATAACCGTGTTTTCGAAACGGAAATATAGGAAGCCTTCACTAAGTCGGTTAATAAGTAATCTGCCTCCAATGATACTTATGCCAATACCCGATATGTGTTCCCTAATGACCGAGATGTGTTTTAATACTTAAAGGGCTTGAATCAACATTTCCGTTCTAAAATATCTGTGTGAAATATTATATAGTTTTGTTGTTTATTCCATAACTTTAAGAAACAATCAATTCTTTGACATCAGTCTAATATATACTTGACTTTGGGACTGTTAACGTAAACAACGAATCTGAATCCTAATATAGCGTCAATAATATTAATTTAATTAATTAAATACATTTTTAATGCATTGTTATATCAAAATATTTATTTTATTTACTTTTACTTCATAGATTCGTCAATGTAATTAATGTAATGTCGTAATGTTCCGAATTTTAAACTTTTTTCTCCGTGTAAAATATACCGATTACCTACTGTGATGATATTTTATGAGTATAGGACCGTCGAATATAAAAGAATATTTGATCTCAAAAAACTCAACAAATTTAACTGGTATGAAAATAAGTTCATCACTATGAAAATAAAACATTTTTTTAGTTACATTTTAAAGTAACATTACATTACTACAACATACTAATTCAATTTCTTAAAAAATAAGGGAACCTCTTAAAAAATAAAGGAATAAAAATAGAACCAGGTCTCTTTATGTTTAAAAAAGCCGTGTTTTTTAATTAAAAACATAAATTTTCTAATGAGATAAATAAACCTCATTTGTTATACTTTTAAGTTTGGACTTATCCTATTCTATTAATTTATTAACAACCATAGAATATTATCATAGACCTCACATAATATAAATCAAAAGTCCAATAACACATTTATAACTATATCGCCATACGTCCATATGGTTTTAGTACAATATATGTGCAGAGCTCAGTTAAACAAATCAAACAGTTGTGATATATTACTATTAGCCAATAGTAGTTACCGGTTCTCGGGGGCTCTGAAGTAAATTGGAGTGCACCTGCCTGGCTTCATAAATATAAATATGAAATTACTAACACTGTGATGCAGTTCTTTGATAATTTTAATAATGATAAGAAACAAAACCTGTAAATATTAATAATAATCATAAGATCGAAGTGTGTTCTTGTATACTTAATAATAAAATTCTTGTAAAATTAATTATATAAAATCAAGTTACCGTCTACTATAAAACACTTATGTATATTTTTAACACTACAAATAATAAATATAATATTATTATTGTTACATAGTTCTGTATATACTCAGACATTTTGAATTATCTTTGAATTTTTCTTATATTTCGTTAATATTCATTGATTCAAGAGAGTTTCATTCAACTTTATCAAAATATGAATGTCACCTGTGAAAGCTCTATACAGTAATGGTGAAATATTTACCAATCTCTCGTTTGCTACTAAGAGTTGAAGTAATTATTGTATTATTATGTAGATATTATTTGATTTTTTTTTACAGTATTTACCAACCTTTTTATAATTTTTAGAAGTTTAAATTTAATATTTTCATAGTAGCCGCAGATATTTTCTTTAATGGATTCCTTTTATTAAATACTTAAACCAAACTATGATATTATATAATAAGAGGATATTAAGCAAGCACTTAAATCTTACATTGCATTTTTAAATGCAAATAATTGATCGGACGCTAGCCGATTGAGGTCATTCAACTTTTTTAAAATACGGCTTGCGTTTCATTCATATATTGTCTTAGTGGCAATCACTTCCATATACAGGGTTATTTGTACTTAATTGGCCACCTCTTGTAGGCAGTCTCTCTACATCAATCCCAACAACATTAGTTCTACGACTTTTTACAAGTCTTGATAAAAAAAACAAAACAATTTTTTTTTGGTCTCTCTTTTATTTATTATTCTGTATTTTGTAAGAAATACTTGAAAGGGCAACGCCCGGGCGCCATACCTACGCTCAGAGTTAATGCCAGTTTAGAGGCAAGAAATAAACTTTGATTGGGAAAATTTAAATTTTAAAATCTATTAATTTTAATAAACTTTTTACAAACTAAAACCTTTTTATTAAAAGTCTATGTAAAAATAAATTAAATATCTTCAAAAGATTCGTCCTAAGAAAATCCACATAAGATTTCTGGAGGTATAACTAGGATTCGCGACTATGCGCTGCGGGAGTTGGCTTGAGCCATTTCCATTTTTTATGCTACTTTTATCAAAAATATTTTATTTAACTCTGATGCAAGGACATGACGCCTTTAACGTGGAGTTCCCATAGACTTATTTCTTTTTCCTATAACTTATTTTCTAGTCGACACATTTAAGTTATGTTTTTTATGAACCATCTCAAAGTTCTCATATCCCTGGTGATAATCATGAATGTCAGTACAGAGGTTAACGAACGATTAACGCTCAATAATCTTTAAGAAACGCAGACCAAGTAATTTAGGACTGACATCCTATTTTTTTTCACTGAGATTTGAGACTGAATTCTAGATTTGAATCTCTTTGTTAATCCCGTTGTATTCACATTTTGTTCCTCAGAGTATTTCATTAACTGTAAAACTGATACAGTTAGACTTCGTTTTACAAAGTAATTGCGTATGCGTTCATATAAACGGAAGCTGAAAAAACGGAATGAGTTTCACACTAGGAGTGCCCCTAAAACGAGGTTAGGGGTCTGCATTTAATTATTAAGACTGCCACTATGTCAGAGCACTTTAAAGAAAATAGAGTCACTGCTTTTGACCGCAAAATTGACCTTTCATGCTAAAAAATTCTAGCTTGATGCTCGGTATTTTCTGGTTCAAATGAAATTGAAAAACAAATTTGAAGTTCTCTCTTTGACAAGGTAGTGAGCTAATTTGTTTTAAAGTGAATGCTTAAAAAAATGAAAATGTTTATTGCATTCGTTTTCGTAAAAGATAATATAAAAATGTACTGTTAGTCATATTTATTTATAATGATTTAAATGGTAAATACATTGGAATTTACATGTTTTAGTTCATAAGTTTCAACAGTAGCGCCACCTACATAATTAATTATGGAATATTATTTAGTATTTACTGTTAAATGTTTTAAGAATTAGAAGCATAGAATATTTTAACATAATGTTTAATCTTTTATTAATTATTAGAACTTATTATAAGGTATAAATAATATCATCTGTAAGTTGGTTATGAAATTGTAAATTACCCTCGCCTAAATATTATAGTGTTAAAATATTATAAAACGAGTTGTAAGGGCTGCTCTCGCCCATTCTATTACAAATGGTTGGATATTAAACATTGAAGTGCAAGTACTGTGTATTACTGAAACAAGTCTTAACAAGTCAGAAGTGTTCGACCGCTGTAGTATTACGCGCCACGTGTCGATATACACCGTTCGCAAGATATCCTGTCCAAGAATGCTGATGAAGATGGGGTGCTGCCACTGCCGTTGAAAAGCCACGAAAATAAGAAACGACGTTAAAGTTACGTCTAAGAATGCTGATGAAGATGGAGTGCTGCCAATGCCGTTGAAGTCACGAAAATAAGAGACGACGTTAAAGTTACTATTTGGGCCTTCTCCGAGTGCTACTGTAGTTACCTCAAGCGACAAGGAGTCGTAGATTTAAAGTGATATTGCAAGTGCGTAAGTTTTTATTTTTATTATTTTTTTTTAATACCCACGTTTTGCCATCTGCTTAGCAGGCTAATTATCTTGCTGGTTATTCGGCAGCATGCTCAATATAGAATATTAATAACTTTGTAGCTTGAAGTTAATAGCACTACTATTAAATTCTATTCATCATATATATCATATTCACTATTAACCATATCCTGTTAAAGTTCAATCATATACGAAATAAAATAAGAGCCTGAATATTTACCAAAACTTTACAGTGTTATTAATACAATATCTCTCCATACATGTTTACATCGCTTGGAGCCTTTGGTGAAGACGTACGTCGGAGATGGAAAACTCTAAACTACTACTTGACTGCTAATCTGGAAGGGAATTCGTTGCTGTATTATGAAAATCAACAACATATCAACATCACCTACAGCTACTGGAAGAAGAGGTCAACCAAGTACTTTCTTCCTGATCGCGGGATTGCAGTGCAAGCAAGCAACACTATACAACGATGGACCTGAATACAACAATAAGGTGACAGATAAACTTTATTATAAGAAACTAGCCCTAGAAAAGTTTTGCATAATTAAGTGACCATCTGATTTATAATATTATTGTTACTACGTATACCAACTTTCAAAGCTTTTAAGACCCAGTTGTAGGTTAGAGACGCGATTTTTATTTTCTTTGCTTTTATTAAGTTTTTTTTAACTGACGCGGTAGTTGAGACTTGCAATATAAACGTAATGTTAGTATTTTAGATTACGATTTAGGCTTTAATGTCTTTATATATGACATAGAAGTGAACACTCTCAATGAAGGGGTAATATTCGGTTTACAAAATGTATGTAGGTTATTTAAAGAACGATTTCTTAAAAAAAAAAAGAGTATATATCAGTCGTAAATGATTAAAATATAAAACCCAATATTAAACAAAAAGAAAAGGAATAACGTTAGATATTTTATATATATATATATATATTTTTAAAGTAAAAGCACTTAACATCATAAAACCATTTTCAAATCGTAATGATCCTTTTGTTTAAGATAGTAAGTAGTTCCTTATAGTATACACAATATGAATAGATAAAGTAAAATTTTAATTTAAACAAATTAAAATGTACACTTGTCTCCTTTCAGAGAAATTAAAATTCTAGAATTTCTTATAGATAGACTTAAATGAATATGACTCGGTAAATATTGAAACTCTATAAATTTGGTAGGATCAGATCTAAATGGCCTTGAGGACCGTATGGAAATAATAAGCCAATGCTTTGACGCTATAGGGGGTAGATTTAGATATTATGTTTACATTTATTAAATAGGTAAAGATTTGAATTCACGATATTATTTTATTACTTCTGCAACTATATTTTATTTTGTTTTGCTAACTACTCCATAGATCTTAAAATATTTATATTTAATTTTGAATTTGTAAGTTTAGCATCGGGTTGCGATAGACGTTCGTTTTTAAAACCAAGTTGGATACTTGGTTATCCACGAGGATAGGGTTATGCCATATCATGTGGAGAAATTAAATTTTATGGAACCCAATAATATTTATTTTAAGAAGTTTCATTGGTTACTTTCATAAATCAAATTTGCTTTGAAAAGACCATTTTAGGTGGGTAAAAATAAAGTTTAAAAACGTTTAAAATCTGAACCGGTACTGTCTAAATATAATCCCGAACTAAACAGACTAATTCAATAATAACGCGTATGAATATGAAGCAATGATACTGGTATTTATTACTAAAACATATTTCTATTATCTTTTATTTGACCGTTTAAATTATTTACTGAGTGTTAAGTTCTCAGTAGTAGGTATCTGTACGAATTTATGATCCTTAATTTTGAATCGATTATTGAAAAGGTAAAACGCAATAGGTATTCCGAAATTAATTCGTTAGAATCGATAAATTACTTCAGAATGATGATAATATAGGTTTAACATTTAGATCGATTTTAAACTAAACCAGTAAACGCGTACCTACATTTCGTATTAAATTGTAAAAAAAAAATAGAGCAAGCAATTAGGTCTTCTAAATCCCTATTAAAAGAAACTTTAAACGATATGCGTGGCACTCGATTATTTAATTTTCGATAGTATGTTAAAGAAGAAAAGAAATAACTACGATGAATTATCGATCGAGTACGATGATAAATAACACGCGTTTTTGAACTGTCAAATCGAGGAATTATATAAATCCACAGTAAAAGTTATACTAAACAAGAAATAATTGCATGCCTAAACAATATACCATAATTGACAGTTCAAACAGTTCAAATTAGGTATTTCAAATTGATGAACTTTAAAAAAAATATATCATTTTCTAGATTATGACTGTTTATTACTTAAAAATAGAATTATTATAAAACATGCCTCCTAAATATTCTTATTAGCAATATGAAACTAAACACGTTAGACTTAAAGATTCTGGTAACTTGAACTCTAGACAAGAGAAACATAAGAAAATTAGCAACGAATATATATTGTCGTATCTTAGGGTATAAGAAGTAATATTATATATGGCATGGCCTTATAAAACCCCAAGCCCCAACCCTCTAAATTTCCAAGAATCGTATTATTTTCAGTATAACGTTTGTAAAATTGAATGCAGTTTAATTCTATTAAATAATTTATACTGTAGATAATAATAAAACAAAAATATAAAATACGTTTTGAATAATTGTGTCATTCATTGTTTCGATTATATAGTAAACTAGGTGTAGGTATACAATGTACAAAATTAAAAACTCGGAATAAAATTAATAACACTTTTATAACATATGATTGAAAATTTAATTGATTTACGTTTTAATGCTTTATAAATAAATTAGTGAATCATTAGATTTAGTGCAAATTAGAACAATTGGAAATAATAATATAAATAGTAAACTTCTAAAGAAATATGCTTGGTTTTATAATGTTGTCCAATTGTATGAAAAGTATCGTTACATCTTCAAAATAAAAAAGAGGACTACAAAATTTTCTATTCCCACTAATGATTATTTTTATTTTTTTTTTAGTTAAGAATATTTTCAATATTGATACGGACAGAGTCAATAAAGAATGTAAAAATATGAATTTTATTTATATTTATTTATAAAATCTTTATTATACAAAGAAATTTATACAATTGGCGGACTTAATGCTATATATAGCACTTGATGCCTACTAATTATCTAGAAGTACCCTCGACCCCTAACAATATATTACAATTTCTTAAATAAAAAGAAATATCTATTTTATTTATTTTATTTTAAAAACTTATTGCACATACAATTATTACAAGAAATTACAGTAGTAGGATGTTGATACAGTAAGAAATTTTTGTGCAAAGGCGGTCTTATCGCTTAAAAGCGATCTCTTACAGACAATCCTTGATGAGTAATGAATATTTACAAGGTCATAGGACAGTGCAAGCATTCTACAACGAGAATAAGAATTTATACATAAGGACACAATAAAAATAAAAACTATCGTTTTTTTTTTATTATATAAGTAATTAAATAATAACGATTATATATAAATATACACATACGCATATACATATACATACATATATCCATATATATAAATAAATAAAATAAAATAGATAACCTATATAATATATGGTATATACATACTTATGATAAAAATATATATTGCGTAGATAAATAATATTGTTTCAAACGATTTTTGAAAATTGACAGTGATTTAGAAGTTTGAATTTCTAACGGTAGGTCATTCCAGAGTAATATAGAGAAATATATATATAAATATTACAATTGTCGTGAATTTTGAATCGTGTTATGGTTAATAACTAAATGTAGCTTCTTTATTAACTACCGTTAAAGTATTTACATTTTCTAAATTCGGGTGTATGAACATTTTCTTAAGATGTAAAATTTAAAACTGTTTCGATGAAATCCCACATCATTTAAAATTCATTTTTCTTAAAAAAAATATAAAGAAACTAAACAAACATAACAAAACAAACGTAATACAAAGTAAAAACAACCTGCTACTTCCAACAAAACTCATGCATAGTATGAATTTCAAAGTCGTATATCTCTGTAGTCTGATCATTAATATAGCCTAACAAAATGAGCTTGGTTTGCTTTTATTAGTTAAAGATTTATTTGCTTAGAATGAGTTTCAAAAAGTTAAAATTAAATATATGTTCATAACAATGATATTAATAAGTAAATTATTGAATAATGTGTTGTTTACCAAGTTGGTGTGTTACGTGGTAAAAATAAATGTAAGGTACCATGTTGATGTAAAAATGATAACGTAATAACATGTTTGTGTGTCCCGTAGTAAAAATAAGAAATTGATGCCATGTTGGTGTGTCCAATAGTAAAGGTAAGTATGAAATACCATGTAGGTGTGTCCCGTGGTAAGTAAGTGGTAAGTAAAAGTATAAGAAATATCATCAATGGGCATGTCCCGTGGTATAAAAAATAAATAAATAAGAATAAACTACCACATGTGTATGTTCCGGTGGTAGTAGTGAAAGTATAAGAAATATCATCAATGGGCATGTCCCGTGGTATAAAAAATAAATAAATAAGAATAAACTACCACATGTGTATGTTCCGGTGGTAGTAGTGAAAGTATAAGAAATATCATCAATGGGCATGTCCCGTGGTATAAAAAATAAATAAATAAGAATAAACTACCACATGTGTATGTTCCGGTGGTAGTAGTGAAAGTATAAGAAATACCAACAATGGGCATGTCCCGTGGTATAAAAAAAAATAATAAATAAATAAAAATAAGAATAAGCTACCACATGTGTGTGTTCCAGTGGTAATAGTAAAATTGAGATATATCCCATGTTGATGATGTGTGTCCATGGGCACCAGATCATAACGGCATGTCCGTTGATCTGGCTTTCTGTAAGCAGCCTGGTTTGTCCGGTGCAAAGAGAACAAGTATTTATGATAAAAACGATTATTATTATATATTATTATTATATATTATTATTATATATTATTATTATGATCATAACGGCATGTCCGTTAATCTGGCTTTTCGTAAGCAGCCTGGTTTGTCCGGTGCAAAGAGAACAAGTATTTATGATAAAAACGATTGTTATTATATATTATTATTATATATTATTATTATATATTATTATTATATTAACGAGTATTTATGATAAAAATTATAATTATATTACGAGGACGTAATAAGATGTCAAAACGGCCGATAGTAAAGTTATATGTTGTATAAATGTTATGTTATTTCGCACATTAAAAGTATAATTGGATGTTTTTTTTCTTGATGCATTGTATTTCTAATGATTTGTTTTTCTCTATAACATTGTAAGATCCTTAATTCAGATGACCATTTGGTCTACTGGTTTCCAGAATGTTTATTAAATTAGAAATTAGTCATTTAATATATGATGGTTGGTAATTAAAGAAATTAATGATACAATTACGAGGTCGTAAGATTACAAATCAGGAAAGGCCGAGTGTTAGTCATATTTATTTATAATGATTTAAATGGTAAATACATTGGAATTTACATGTTTTAGTTCATAAGTTTCAACAGTAGCGCCACCTACATAATTAATTATGGAATATTATTTAGTATTTACTGTTAAATGTTTTAAGAATTAGAAGCATAGAGTATTTTAACATAATGTTTAATCTTTTATTAATTATTAGAACTTATTATAAGGTATAAATAATATCATCTGTAAGTTGGTTATGAAATTGTAAATTACCCTCGCCTAAATATTATAGTGTTAAAATATTATAAAACGCGTTGTAAGGGCTGCTCTCGCCCATTCTATTACAAATGGTTGGATATTAAACATTGAAGTGCAAGTACTGTGTATTACTGAAACAAGTCTTAACAGTACATATATAAGAGTACAAAAAAAATGTTTGCAGTTATTTTTTTCACAGAAATAATTCATAACATCTTTATTATGTTCTTTTTTTAATAGATTTAATAGTTTTTAAATAAAATTTCTCAAATAAAATTTGGTTTAAAACTAAATTTCACAAGCAATATTTTCTTTTTGTCAATAGTACTTTTGACCGACAAAGAATGTTGTCTTTCACATTTATGCGCTTCTCTTAATCAAAATATTATTTCAATGCTTTGTAGAGTGATTTTCTGAAATAACTATACAGACATTTTTTATATGTTCGTTTAGTGAGTCAGGAGTGACTTTTGCTTAAACAAAGTGCTATATAAATTACAGTGTTGAACTATAGGGTACAAACCAGTTTGAAAACAAAAACTTTATAAAGTTAGCTGTTCTGAGATTAAACCTGCATTTAATTTCATTAAAAATTCTAATTTAATTGTAAAAAATTACCATACCATAAGGATAGCTACAACAAAAATAATATTGGGTTCATTATTGAAATAATGTGTGATTAATTTACCAAAAACTTCGATACCTTATGATAGTTTAAATAAATATGAATTATAATTAAGCCACCTAACAATATTTTTTCATTTTGTTTTTTATTTTAATTTTAAATTTTGATTTGTTATTTAGTTCTTTATGGAAGATAGTGTGTTTTTTTTATTAATTTAAATTGAAAATAACAGACAAAATAAATAATTAATGAATAGAATCGGGCGCCAGGAAACCAGTGATTCAGTTATCACTCAGATTTATCTGACGGATAGGCCTTTGAACTAATAATCTCGAGACGGGCATATTGTGCGCATTTAGATCTGTTGGCAGAGAATAACAAAACAAGTAAATGGTAAGTTAAATTGATTATTCATAAGATAATGATAAGTTAATAAAATCTTTCTGGTTATTTCGTATAATATTAATTATTAATAATAAATTGCGTCATTCTTATTTGCAAAAAGTAGAAAAAATCCTTAAGCTATTGTATTTGTTAAAGCTATTGGTTTAGAGTACTTGGGGTTTGTAACATGATATTTGTTTGGAAGTAAGAATGAAAATGGTTTTTCCGAATGATACCGGTATTTACTATCTTGACTAGATTTTACCGAAAATAATTATATATTATTATTTTAAATAATATTTATTTAGGTAAATAATCATCATTTGGATATGTATTTTAATTTGCAATTTGTACCAAATATATTATGTTGTTTTCTTTTTGTTTTTTTATCATTGTTTTATTTTTTTTGCTTATTGATACAATAAAGACTATTTATAATTTTTATAGTTTTCTTAAATATAATTAAATTTGTCTTAGTATTTTTTTACTTGCTAATTAGAAAGACATCCAGATATAAATTTATTTCATACTGGGTTTGACACTTAAAATCAATTGGAATCTAGAATCAAATAAACGATTCTAGGTAGCAAATTGAAATAAAATATTGGGTCTATAGCGGTTTTGCATACTGTAAGCAAGATATTTTTATTAAATTTCCCGTACGTGAAAAATGTTGCGGAATTGGGATTTGTATACAGCGGTATAGCACAATTTGACTGAAATCCGGATAACAATGTTACCTTTCTAAATTTAAATACTTTAAACTTAGTCTTAGTCTAAAATAAAAGGTCTAATTCTAAACCAGATCACTCCGGCGGTTTTCAGTGAGTTCAAAATTAAGTAAGCTTAGGTGAAACGCTAAGGCTTATGAAGTAAAGTCTGCTATTATTTCTATACACACATACATGCATACCTCAGTACAAGTAAATCGTAATACTCATAAATCACTGCTAGTGCTTTCAGATTAAAACTTACGAAATTTGCGCAAAACTAACTTGTGAATGTAATGTTGTCATCGAGTAATCCGATTTTGTGAATTATGTTTTCTAGTTAGAAAATGAACGTTACCATGTAGATGAATAGGTACTTTTACTGTGTGTCGTTTTACTGTATTTTTTACCTTTGATATTTCTGAGAATGCTACAGTATTTTAGAGAATTATTAACAGTAATACAGATTGTGTTACAAGTACAATTATATCAAGAAAAGCTTGAAAGAAAAAGAGCTTAACAAAATCCAGATAGTTGACTAAATATCTTAGACACCCATTTATTCCAATTTACACCACATCATTGCGAATTAAATTTATTTAGCTGCTCTTTACAAATAAGGCATCAAAAATGTTTTGAAGTGATAATTTTTACTGGCCCGTTAGGCACTTTGGCTTGAGATTAAAACCGAATTTTCCCGTCACCGTAAATTGCGTAGACGGAGGTTGACATTTAATAGAGATGATGAGCATAGATGTCTGTGTTTCTGGGTTTGGTCGTTTATTAAAAATATTCTCAGTATTTATATGTGTATTTCTATGTATTTGTATCGTTGTCAAACACCCTTAACACAAGCAAATAATTTGCTTACTTAGGGGTTAGATTAATGTGTGTAATTTGTCCTGATATTATTATTTTTATTAATAGAAGTGTGTCCGTGAATGGATCATCGCTTCGTAGCTTGGTTTATTGTTTTGATTTATTGTATTTGTTTCAAAAAAAATACGTCTTACTAAATTTAGTACCTTTAGTATAAATTAGGAAATTATATATTTTTTTATTTGACTTCACGTTTTTTTTTAATTTTGGAGAAATTTCCATATTATCGTGGGTGTACCATGTATATACTGTAACATAGTTTTAATGCGGAAATATTAATTGGTCATAAAATTTACCAATTCCAATGTGGGGTCTTAAGCAAATACGACTTTTTTCATATTGCTTTGAGTTAACAAATAAGATTTCCTAATTTGCAGTTCATATACTCATTGTAAATTGTAAAGATAGGTGAAGGTAGGCGGCTAAGATGTAAAGGAAAGGATAAGGATAATACTAGGTAGTATTTTGCCTAGACTATTTCAACTGCCGTGTTTGTTGGTTTTTGATCAACTTTTATAATACTTTAAAATAATGTATTGCTTAATTTAGAGTGTTTAGTATTAGATAAAAACGCAGGTATCAGATATGACCATATTTTTGGAACGGGCCCATCTGGCCCCCCTTGAAAGGGCGGGTCTCCTGACCCACCCGCTCCTCCGGTGACGCTGTAATAGCCAACAGGGCTAACAGCATAGACAGACATAAATACAAATATTTTTGGAAAAAAATTAAGAGTTAATTCTCATACAATGTTACGAGCATTGACAATGCAAAAGCAAAACACGCATATGACATAACTTTAAAAACTGAGAGTAATGTGAAGATAATTGTAAGATAAATCTAAACACTTGTATATGTTAGTTAATAAATCAGATTTTAATTTTTTTCCAACACAATTTTACTACAAAAATTAAATCTTTGAAAATGTAGTAAAATTCGTAAAAAAAAAATATATATTAAAAAGCAGTTTTAATTAGTATACATTGGTTTTGCTATATTGCGCGCTGTTAGTAAAGTATATAACGTATGTTTATTCAATATATCCATGTTTGTATTATAAATATCAATAAAGCAATTTTTATGATGAATTTAATCAGTCTAAGCTTTATTGCCATACATTTTTTGATATTTTTTGCCAGTGTTATGTTAACTGATACAGATAAAATCAATTTATGTACGTTTGTATTTTTTTTTTATAATTCGTTCAGGTCTTAATGTTATTTTTATTTCATATTTAAGGTTTTTAAAATCAGAACCTAGTCTTATTGCAATTTCGATCAAATTTTTAACTTGTTATTTAAAGAGTGTTCACTGTAACGTACCAAAAAATCGTAACATATCTAGCGTTAAAATTAACGAACATCTGAAAATGGCAAAATTAACTAAATAGTAGATTGTCATAATTATCATATTTTTTTTGGTCATAACATTAAAGCTAACCATTATACATACGTACAAACTCTACCTTTGGGATGCCCATGATGGGCAAGTCTCAAGCGTGTGCTGAGCACAATCTGGCTTCCTCTGACAAAGGTGGCATTGCGTCTTTGGTATATGTCTTGTTTGACTCAGATAATCACCGAAAGATCCGTGCCTGGTATGTAAATATATATTTCCCTATACCCGCCGCTCCATCCATCGATGCAGAATTATTATATTTTTAGAATGTGTTTTTATTTTTTTTTGTATATATTTTAAATTTAACTTCATTTATTTATATTGTTTAGATTTGTTTTTATTATTATTAATGTTACTGTAAGTGGTGCAACTGTTGATCTTACCGATTATTTCTGTGCACACGTACTCATCTATTAATTATTACAAAATTTATGTTATGAATTGTGTCTTAAGCTACTGGTTTATATACACTAATGTATTAATAAAAAAAAATTGTTAATAAGAGTTTGGTCGTTTTAATTATCAATCTGATCAAATCGATAGTAAAATAAACATTATTCGTTTTTGATTTTAATTATCAATCTGATCAAATCAGTAGTAAAATGAACATTTTAATGGCATTATTATATACAAAATCATTGTATTTCAGTTGTCAAACAAAATATTCAATATTCATGCGGAAATAGTAGTTTAATTGGTTACATAGATAATCTATTCAATTTGGCTGAAATAATAATGGTTGCTAGTTATTACTAGTACACAGTTACTAGTTACATACTGTTTTGTACTAGTTGTTACTAGTACACAACAGTATTCATACATCACCAAAAATTATATAATATTGCCCAACATTTTAGTATCATCAGAAAATTAAAATGTACGCGTATTAATATACATTTGTTGCATTGGAAAGCTTAGGGAATACTACGGTCTTGTAATTTTTTTTAATAATGATTGTTTGTAAACCATGCCATAAATACATAATATATATTAACCCCATTGTAACCACATTTAAAAAGGAAAGCAAGTGTTGACATTGATTAATTATATATGTAGAAGCTAATGAGTTGAAATAAAATCCCTCTAGTGACTTCTTGTTTTTTCAATAATATTTAAAAAAAATCTGGGTCAGAGTAAACCAATAAACTACAAAAATATAAAACTCGTATAAAAAATTAAATAAACTAAATAGCTAGCTATTTAGCTTAGATTCAGTATTAATACTTTTTTGTAATAAAACGAACGTTTTTGTGTAAGTTTAGGAAAAGTATTAAGTTGTTTCCCCTTGAGTTTTCTGATTTTGATAAACTAAGTACTTATAAAAAATTACTTTGCTGTGCACATTTTTGTCTCTCACGCAATTTAAAATGAAAAATATTCAAAAGAGTTAAGCAAAGAACCTATTTGTTTTGATTCTATTTTAAACAGAACATGTTTATTTATTACTAGCTTTGCCTGCGACTTCGTACGCGTAGATTTCGATTTTGATAAAACGTACCCTTTGTACTTACCAATGTATGTAACAAATATAAACCTTTAAACTGGTAAGCAGCAATGGTACGACGATAAATGATTATTAAGCTACGATACTGACACGTAATACGAAACAATGTCAGGTATTTTTAAATGTAGTTGAGGATTTCTGTACGTGGACGGGCGGATTGAGGACAAAACCAAGTAAATGTTTTAGTCTGTGTCTGGGTAGACGGAATACCAAATATACCTCTCACGATCCGGGTCGTATAATGGGCGGTCAGTGCGTTAGTACGGTTACGGAAGCAGCTCCGTTTAAATTTTTAGGTAAAAAAATCGATTACCAAGGCCGTACTCCATCGTTGGATGTAATAGTGGATAGCTTTTTAAATGATCTCAAAAAGGTAGACAACCAACCAATAAGTAACGTCAAAAAAGCTTGGATTTACGATATTTTTTTAACATCACGTCTAAATTGGCCTTTCCTCGTTTATGATATTAATAAAACCCTTTTGTCAAAGTTAGATGCAAGCGTCATAAAGACATTGAAGTTATGGCTCAGGTTAGCGCACTCAGCGGACTCTTCAACCTTATTTAGAGACCTAAACAATTTTGGATTAAAATTAACGAAACCATCGGTGCTCTACAAACATCTAAGAGTTACCAAAATACATATTATTGGAAACTCTGAAGATGATACTGTAACTTCTCTCCCAAAAGACAAAGTTGCCTCAGAGCTCGAGTCACGACTTCAATTCCATAAAAAATTTATGATAGGTGCTCAAACAAATAAAGTAGGGCTAGGATCAAGTAGGAAAGTTCAAGACATAGACATAACAAAATCTTTTATTCGACAAGACGAAAACGATAATTACCGACTCCACGCGATGAGCCTAGAAATTCAAAACGAATGGGTGACCATAGGAGATTATTGTATTCCATTAGCTTTGAAGTGGCGCACCTTAATTTATGATTGGTCCCCAGCATTATTAAAATTCTATCTTAATGCATTCCAAATGACTCTCCCAAATCAAAGTAATTTAGTAAGATGGGGCAAAGCCACCGAAAAGTCTTGCAACATCTGTGGGGAGGCAATAGGAACCGCGAAACACCTATTAGTAGGGTGTAGGGTACTTCTAGATAAAGGTCTATACTCGCGTCGCCACGACAAGGTATTAGAAATTTTACGGGAAGCGGTTAGTCTTTCAGTAGCAAGAGCGCGGAAGGGTATAACAACCACCAAACGATCTGTAGAATTCGTAAAAGAAGGCTCCTCGAAAAAATCAAAAGCGAAGCCTTATTCAATATTAGGCGCGGCTCCTGATTGGATTCTCATGATGGACACGTATGAAAAGCATTACAAAATCCCTGGGGATGTTGGTGTTTCGTCATCCAGACCGGACTTATTCCTGTATTCGAAACATCTGAGGCGCGTGATTCTTGTGGAGCTTACTGTTCCTTGGGAAACAAACATCCCAAGGGATCACACATTCAAGCTCAATAAGTATTACGAACTGACCAACGAACTGATCAGGAATAAATTTATAGTTAGTTTGTACGCGGTAGAAGTGGGAGCGAGAGGTATAACAGCAAAATCGCCTCTATAGCTTACTTAAGGACCTTGGCCTTTCTAGAACAAGCATCGGTTCATTTCTAGAACGTACTTCAAAGGGGCACATTATAAAGTGAATATGCGGTTTTTTTTTATTTTCAGGATATTTCAAAACAACATATTCTTATAACAATATTTCATAATTCGTTTTCAAATGATTTCAATAATTCCCGCTTTTTTAATGACATTAACTATAAGCACCAAATATACGTTTTATAATAATGGTCATGATACTAAATAAGTATGATACTAACTTAGTGAAAGATAATCATGAAGTTTTAATATAAAACAAGTACAATATTATATTAGCTTATCTTCTTAACAATAATATATAATAATATTATTTGCGTTATATTAAAAATGCAATAAATTTGTTCTTTCCCTTTAAATTTGCCGAATTTATTTTTTATAATATCACAGTAAAATAAAGGACGAAAAATAAATAAAGGAATTTAATAATATTTAGCTAAATGAAATGAAATTTTCATTAAATTACTTTCTTACTGTTTGAACTAAGTTCCTGTTTAGGTTATAATTTCTTTGCACTTTTGGGACTTGCAGAAAGTTATTCCACAAAGTAATCGTTATTAGCAGTAGCGAATAAACTGCACAGGTTATACTCTAGTGAAGCTCATAAAACGAGCTCGGGGCTTGCATTTAATTAATACGCCAGTCAGTACATTTGAGCATAGCGCCGGAAATGGAATAACCGTGAAATTTTGGTTGCAAAGCTGTCTTTTCGTGCTTAAAAACCCAATTATGTCCGGTGCTTTAGGATTAAACTCAAATAAAAGAAAAATAGGAGGTCTTCACATCTGCTGAACTTTTGCACATATTAGGATTTCTCGTAAAAGTTAATTCACAGTTTTATACTATACTAGCTGTGCCTGCGACTTCGTACTCGTGGATTTTAATTTTGATAAAACGTACCCTTTGTTATTAGCAATGTATGTAAAAACTATAAACCTTCAAAGTTTCATCAAACTCAAAATAGTTTCTGCGTGCAGGAGTATTTTTAGTTTATTTATATTTATTTTTTAGGTTTAATTACTGGTAAGCAGCCGTGGTATGAAAAAAGAGATTATTAACTTCTTTATATATTAATCGATGGTTAAAAAAAAAAACAATTGTAAACTGAATGCCATGACAAATTATTTCCGGAAACTGCATCGAAATCGATTAATCTGTTACTGAGATTAGTGTGCACAAACATACAGACATATACCGACATACAGACGAACAGATAAAATGAAAAAACATTGTTTTGGGTTCTCTTGCTTATATAAAGGTCCCACATAATTAATTTTTAAAAATATTTTGCATATACAGACAGCGATCTGTTACAGTTTTAATGTATGTATAAAGGTAGATTTCTGGAGCACTTTAAATACATAAATCTTTTCATAGGGTGAAGAGTGTGTAATAAAGTTAAAAACTAAATGTTACTAAGAGTTATGCTCAATTTCTATGTATAAAAGTTTACATTAGCTATACATTTTTTCCTTGTTGTGAGCACAACTAAAAAACAAACAGATACACAGACAAAAATTAAAAAAATGTTGAAAATGGATTATTTTAGTTATCACTTCATATCCTGGTATATATATATATATATATATTTTATATTTTTAATCTACAAAGACTACTCCTCTACCCATTTATTACATCTACTTATATAGAATAAGATTTGCATGGTACCTATTACGTGATTTGTGACGACATAAATTTACATAACTTTTTTATTTATTAACTGATATAGATGAAATAATATAATATTACAATATATTCCCGAAAACTGCATTTAAATTGGTTAAGCCGTTTCTGAGATTAGCGTGTACAAACATACGTACATACAAAGAAACAGACAAAATAAAAAAAAACATTGTTTCGTTTAAAAACTCTCTCTTGCCTCTCTTGCCTCTTATAAAGGTGATAATGTGATCAATATGATTTTCGTTTTAATATTTTTCATGTAAAGTTTTCGAACAGTGAAAATTATATTATATGTATAGATTAGAGTTGTTATACGGAACAGTATTATATACAATTAGCTATTTTTTAGTTTCTTTGAATATGTTGAATTGAACTAAATTTAAAAATATTATGAATTTAGATTTAATAATTGATAATTACTTATGTCAATCCAAAGTGCGTAAATGTTATTTTAAGAAACGTTATAAACTGAATAAATACATGGTTTAACGTAATAAAAAAAACTCCCTGCTTACATTTAAAAATGGGAAAAAAAATGTATGGGAGCTCCCTTGCATATTTTTTTTTTTTGATATTCCTTTTAATATTATTATTATAAAATACGAAATATTCTGCGAACATTTAAAGAGTTTACCTGTTGTCGTTAATTATTTGTAACCCATTTTAAATGTATATATTTTTTGTTTTTAGTATTTGCTATTATAGCGGCAACAGTATATATAATCTGTGAAAGTTCAGCAATCTAGCTATCACAGTTCATGAAATACAGCCTGGAGCTTTCCGCTTCGACAAGGTTCCGTTTTAACCATTTGTATATAAGACCTTAAAAAATATCAAAATTTTGGTTTACCGAATGGTTATAGTGTAATATAAGATTAAAACAGTATGCAATTAACCAAATCTACTTAGTGTTATGAGCCTCTACTGTGAGTAACGACTTTCAAACTCCCATAACTATAATATTTAGGGTGGTTTATGTTACCTTTAACTTAAAAACTTTTCTAGTAAATTTAGATATTAAGGGCTCCGGGTTGTAACTATTTCGCTAATGAAAACTATTGATTTTGTTTATGAAATAAAAAATACAAAATTGTTTGTGAATTACAAAAATATGATTTCTACGGTGAGTAAAGAATCTATGAAACAGTATAAACTATTAGTTTAAGGCAGTTTTACTAGAGATGTAATTATATAATCAAATATGCTATAATCATATTCCTTACTGCCATAAAATATAACAAAATCGACCTGAAATAATTTATAACTGATTTTTCAAGTTGTTATCCAATGCAATAAAATTTTTAGTTCAGATTTTTTATATCTACAATAAATAATGGATATTTTTTCATTGCTTATGATTTAGTTTTAATGTTATTTACCCCAAATATATATTAATATTACCTTAGTTGAAGATTGTAATATATATATATATATATATATATATATATATATATATTTTACTTTAATAGGAATAAAGATTTTGAAGAAAATTAACTGTTCTTAGTTAGTTTTGCTTTATATTATTATTATTATTTGGTAAAATTGTACCTAGCGAAACAAAAACAAAAATAAAATAATTTTTAACAATGATACGGATGAATTTTATAAGCATCGATTAATGACTACTTTCACGTTACATAGTAATCTATGTGAGTTCTCACTCTAGGACCCCACTATAGACCCTCTACGCACTATTCACAGTTATCACAGATCAATAATAAAATACGGGGTCCACATTGACCACAAATTTCGTGGTATATCATCATGGTCGTCGTTGATAAAACTTTGAAATTTGTAGGACCAATATTTTCTCGGTTTATTTAGATAATTGTCTTAAGAATTAACAAATAAAAATAGGGTTTGTAATATTTTTATTCATCAAAACAAAAAAATTCATTCGAGTTACCCCCTTAGGTATCATTTACCAAAATTCTTATGAAAACAAAAGTTGGGCGTCAAGTAAAAATGAAGCTATTGATGTAAAATCAACTTGTTTGTAATAAATTATAATAACCATCCCTGGTTGTTATAATTTATTACTAGTATTATCCTTACTATAGTAAAATGACTTGAGATCTGAACGTTTGACCCAAGTAACATGCCTGAACATCACGTTTGAGGTATTTAAATGTCTTACTATTATAATGTGTAGCTGACGAACACAATCTTAATACATATTTTGTGACTCTAAGCCCTTTCTTGGTCTTTTAAATAATCAATTAAGAACTCCCAATAAGTAAGGGTATTTTAACATGTATATGTAGGGAATACCATATTGATAAAAAATACGTATTATCGGTCACGGTCGCCGAGAAACTCCCGGGGGGGGGGTTCCTCGATATTATATATTAATTATGATCATTAACTGTCGGTGTGTCCCTAACTTCTGAAAAATTTGACTGTTCAAGGTCAAACTCATATTATTTATTTATATTAACGAGACATCTGATGTAGAGCTATACTAAAACCAAAAGTAGCTATGTTTGCCAGTTTTTAATATAATTATTTATTTATTTATACTTTATTGTATAACATAAAATACAATGGGCAGACTTAATGCTAAAGCATTTTCTACCAGTCAACCAATACAGCTAACAGAAAATAAAATGATGAGGGTACAAAATAAATGAACAAAATGGAAACACTTAAAGCTAAGAATAACAAAGGTGCAATAATAAACAAAACTGTAGGTAATATATAATAAATGTATACATATACAACAATAATATAAACTAAATATATATTAATAATAAATACCTAAATATATATATATATATATATATATATATACATAACAATCAAATAAATAAAGTATATAAATTAATAATTCTCCTTAAACAATAATTATACAGGTAATTATAAATATAGGTAATGATAGGATATGAATGAAATAAACAAATGTTATGATCTCTCATGTAGATATTTTATGATGCGTTTCTTAAAAACTTGTCTGTTCGGAGCACGTCGAAGTATGTTAGGAAGGCTATTCCATAATTTTATGGCGTGTACTGTGAAGGAATTAGACATAAAACCAGTATGGTACGAAGGGATGAATAAACTTAGGTTTGTTGAAGAACGGAGATGAAGGTCGTGAGTTGACCGCAGAAGTTGAAACTTGGACTTAAGATAATGAGGAGAACATGGATTGTTTAAAATGGAAAATAACTGACACAAAGTTCTTAAAATTCTTCTTTTACGGATAGAAAGCCATTTAAGCTTAGAACGATATTCTGAAATGTGATCGAATTTGCGTAAATTAAAAATGAAGCGAATGCAACTATTGAGGAGGCGATCCAATTTGTTTAGATTGCCTTCAGAGATATTAGAGTAACATACATCAGCATAGTCTATAAGAGGAAGAATAAGAGATTGCACTAACAGAGTTTTGGTCCGAATGGGTAGAAAGTTTTTATGCCGATAAAGTAAACGCAATGAGTATGTAACTCTGCGGCATAACTCAGTTATATGGGGATTAAAACTAAGTGTGCTGTCCAGACGAAGACCAAAATGAATCATACTACTTGTTATTATGTTTGTTTTCTACAAAAAAAAATATTCTCATTCGACATTATTTATTACCTTAAACCAGTTTAATATGGCCGTCTAATATGGCCGCCATGAATGGAATGTTTGATGATTTCGAATATTAATTTTGGCCATTGCAAGATTTCAATGTTATTCTATAATGCGAAGTTAAAAACATAAAAAAAAAGTTAGCAAAGCAAACATGTCCCAAGAGTCACAAGTCCGTATTGATTTAGTTTTCGGTTTGAATTATAAAAAAAATCTCAACAGTTATGAGCATTTATTGTCAATATCAATAATAAAACTAAAATATTTTATTTATTTAACGTGATTTAAAATGTAATAATTTGTTGAAAAAAGAACTTTAACAAAACCCACTTCATATAAGGCCATGCTTATCTCTCTATAATTACTTTGCCTTTGTTAACTTGAGCACTTTTGTTTCTTTCATCTTTTGTTAGTAAAAACATTAGGGAAATACTTAACTTTCCGTACCAGAAAGTATTCTCGCGGTATATTCTAAAGGCCATTAAAACGGTTTGTTAAACCTTAAATATCATTTGGTACATTATTCTGCCAACTTAAATGTACTGTCAAATTAATATAAATATAAGAATAAAAACCTTAACAAATAATGATAAGAACTGAAAAGCTACTATAAAATAATCGTAACATGCAATGGCTTAAGAAGTTTATGGAAACTCATGGAATAAGAAGTATTTTATAATCGCTTAAAACTTGATTTAATGGCATTATGCGAAACAATAAATTAATATAATGATGATCGCTTAGAATTTATATACATAGAATAGGTGAGCCATAGGTAATCGTATGAGCGTCAGTGATAGACAATTAAAAAAAGATGCAAGATATCATACTCTCAGAATAATAACTAAAGCATAATTTAAAAATGTGAAGCTCCTTAGCTTCATATTTTTAAAGCGCACACTGCCGTAGACAGCAGATTTTTTTCTAGTGATGTGACAACACAGTTAACTTATCCGCGATATCGATAGTGATCTTTATTTCTATGGTCGTACCTACCGTTTTAAAAAGGCTGGTTAGGTGCTTTCCATCACTTGCTAGAACGAGAAACATCTTAAAGACTTCGAGGATTTTGTCGCGTGCGATAACGTTTAGTTGTATTTCGTTCTAGAAAATGACTTAGGTAGTATTTAAAATAATAAATGCGGCAAATAAACAAAATAAAAACAATAACATTTATTGAAAGTAAATTAAAAAACATATGGTCAGGTTAACACATATTTTTTTAATTTATATAAATATGGAATGAAAAATAAACCGATACGGGCAGCGCCCGTATCGCGATACGGATCACGTTTAATTTGTAAGCAATTATAAATCTATAAAATGAAAAGAGATTATGGAAAAGTGAATCTTATAATAAATGAGAACATTCATTTATTTTTTTTTATATTTAGTTAAAGTTGACGATTGTAATTTCAACTGATGAGGGATGTGGACACTGATATAGTTTTTACTTAAAAGCATCGTACTGCGTTTAATATTTTACCTTAGCAGGACTCTAATGACTAGCTTCAATTGATTCAAGAGCTCCAGAAACTAAAATCACTGAGTTTTATATATTTTCCGATAATCTAGACCCCTTTCATGGTAACGCTCTAACGCTGACCTAAAAATGTATAAACTATTGTGTCCTTTTATATTAAATTACTAAGTCCACTAATATTTTGATAAAGATAACTATTTCCATTACATAAACTATATTATACGATTTAAATATTATTCCATTAGATGTCTCAGTTATAATCGCCCTAAGAGTTTACTATATTTTCGTACCTCCTTACTAAAATGTATAAATCTTTCGCCACCATAATTCTATATAAATACATCTGTAGAAGATATTTGGGTCAATTCCAGTCATTTTTAAAAGTCTCACTGTGTTGTCATTCTGCAATCTTCGATATAAGCAGTTGTTATAGATATTAGATTTTCATCACATCACTACACGATGTCTAATAATCGCGGATTACCATTTTATTATTAAAATGAAATCAAAGTTTTTTTTCCACCTTTGCCGAGCACTATGGCTCAGAAATATTACTGAAACCAAATCTGCTTTATTCACGTTTTCGAATTTGACGCTAGACAAGCAGTATAGAAAAAGGAGGTTATCGAATTTATTATTCTGGTTGCATATTAAAAACAAATTTATAAATTTTAAGACTGTGGACCGTCCACATTGAAAAAAAAAGAACGAAACAACTTATTATTTAATGAATATTTAAATTTTATTTAATTGTCTTCCATTTAAAAAGTTTTTTTTTACTTAAAACGTCAAAACCTAAAACGGTTTGAACTAAACTTAACGCACTAATATATGTTACTTAAACTGGTTTGCTACTAAGTATTGTATTTCGATTATATCGACGAAAATACGTAGTTGTCATGACTCAATGATCCGAGGTTTAAGAATAAACTTATTAAAAGTTGGAAATTTACCTTTTTTAGTTCACTAAAAAAAAAATTAAATTGATAACTAAGATATAACTCAAACTTCAAAAATATAACTTAAAAAATAACCACATCATCAGTCAATGATTAATTTCAAGTATTTTTTGTTAAACTATTCTCTTTTAGAGAAAATGTTAACACCTTGATTCATAACATATTATGTACATTACTAAGGAAGGTGAATGTTTTTTTCTGATTTCTGGAAGCTTTCTGGAAAATTGTTCAGGCTTTCCCTTATTTTACGTGTCTTAAATTGTGTCCAATCGAGGGTTAAATTTAACAAAAATTGCATTATTGATTTTTTTGTTTGCTATTTTTTTTTGTTAGCTACTAGTATTGTGACGGTTTGCAATTACAAAGCATAAGGATTAAGAAGTCCATGATTTCTCTGTAGAATTTAAATACAAAATCAACGTTTTAAAACTTTCTATTTGATTTATCGAATGTACTGTCAAAATTATTCGTAACTACAATCTTTTTTGACTTGTTTGTTTATTGACTTGTTTCTACACAGTCTTAATAACGTTATCACATTTAGGTTATTAATGAAATATTTCATTTTTTCAATTCCTATTCCCAATATGTACCACAATTTTATACTATAAAACTCATCACTGAAACGTCAGTTTTCAAAGTAATTGCATATGGGCAGAAGCGGGAAAACGAAACGAGATCTACTCCAGCAGGGCTCGTATAATAGACTCAGGGGCATACCACTTTATTTCCATGGAAATAAAGTGGTATGGAATTACTGCTTTGAACTTTGAATGTTGAAAAATTCTAGCTATAACGGTCCGTATATTTAGCTTAAATGAAATTGCAAAACAACTTTTCTATTTAGTCTCTGACATGCTTGAAAAGTTATTTTGTTTTAAAATTAATGTAACCGAGATAAGTTTCTTTTCAAAAATTAAAAAAAAAAATGAGTAAAAGTTGCTTAACATTTGTTGGAGCAAACGCCGAGTAAGTTTATTTTTTTACATATATAATATTGCTAACACCTAGTCTAGCTTTACTAAAGTAAATAATAAGTTTTTACTGCAATTTTAACAATTTCTACAACAACAAAAAATGGATTATAATACCTGTTTCTTGCAGAAATATCAAAGAAAAAAATGAAAACAATATCCATTAAATGCTATTATGGCCATTTAAAAACTTATAAGATGAAAATGATACTATTAAAATTCAATAAATTAAATAGTATAATTTCATTACAAGCTAACAGCTGTCACATGATCATTTAATCCTTTACGTATGGTCGATCTAACCGGAATGTCTAAATTATGTACTTTGAAACACCGTGGAAAGTTAGTCTTTGTTAAAATTACATTTACTTTGGCCTTTTAATAGAGAAGTAATAGAGAGCAGGCTCGTAAACTATTAGGTTATATTTACTGAATTAGTAAATATCCAATTATACATGTCTTTACATGTTATTATATTTAAGTAGTAGAATGTTGTTTGTGCTACCCAAGTATTGCTTAGATATTAAATATTATATAAAGCAAAGGTTATCAAAGTTATCATAGTATTACCAAATCTGTATTTTATATGAATGTATTGGATAATAGAAGAGATTAACATAATCTAGATTACTGGTTGAAATTTTTAAAAGACCAAGAACTTGAAACCTGTTATTTCAAATTGGATTCACTCAGCTGCTTTTTACTGATAAAGTATTTGCAATGCAGATCCATCTTAAACTACGGGATTACTTTAGCGACGTAATGAAATCCGTTGACAAGTTGTTCCTAAGAGCAGTTCTCATAGATTTAGAATTTATATACAACTAGCTTTTACCCGCGACTCTATCCGGTTTAGATAGTTTCTTTGGGCAGCAGTTATTTTACATCAAGTATTTGCTTTGTAAGTGTTATAATGATTTTCTTTCGTGTGTGAAATGTAAGTTCAAAAACAGAAAAAAAACCAATCACATTTACTATTTGTTTCCTGCGGTCGCGGCCGGAAGACAGCGCATTATTTATTGTGTATGGTGCGTGACGTCCTTAACACAGTTTTTTGTTTGAAAATATCTTTTAACATGAATAGCCATGTTAAGCTTATTTAAATTTATATACATATAGAATGAAAAATAAACCGATACGGGCTGGGATTCGAACCCGCGACTACTGGGAAACCGTCCCGTCGCTCTACCAACTGTGCTACCGTATCGCTGTCCGTCTCGGTGAATTAAGCATTCTATATGTGATCATCTTTATCGGGACGGTGGTGTAGTCGCGGGTTCGAGTGGATAGGCTTCTGCGCTAACCACTCATCCAACGGGGCGGATGGATATTATCTTCTATAGAATGTGAATAACATATTCAACTTATCATTTAACATTTTGTTAAATCACTCATATCTTTTAACGCAACTTTGAGGTAGTTTAATAACCTTTTTTTTATTTCAACTGAATTACATTTCTTAATGCGTGTAAAAAAATAAAATAAATTTGACAATTACGCTAAGATATATATTTCTGTCTTTCTTATTGCTATAAAACATTGAAATTTGGATAATTTGGTTCTTTCAATTCAGTTCTCATTTATAAAATTCCAACAAAATATAATGCAGATTGAAACAAATTGCTTTCTTTTGAAATCATGGTTATATAGTTATTATTTCCTATAGCAACTGACAAAGACGATAAGATCCAATAAGCCGTTATAATCACTAATCAATTGGAAATTTGAAACACGTACACTTTGTGTTTTCTTCTTAAGATTTATAAATAATATAAATTGGATATATACTCGTATTCTTTTGTTGCCAAACCTAGTAGATACTATAATCAATCATTATTTAATAATAAATATAATATAAGACTGATTATTATTTATTTAAATCCAAACGAGTAACAAAAAAACATCATTGCAGTGCTATTAGAATTTGTAAATGTTATTCATATCTGCCCTTGTTTTTCAATATTTTATGTAATAAATGAATGAGGTTTGTAAAAGTACCTTACTACCGTATCGCTGTCCACCTCGGTGAGCATTCTATATGTGATCGTTTTTATCGGGACGGTGGTGACATCTATTAGGCTTCGTTAGAAAATCCTAACCAATGTTTCTAATTTTTTAGTATAGATAAACATTGATAGGATGCCACTAACGAAATAAGCTTAAGTTAATTAATTAGTTAAGCTTATTTAAGAAAAAAGCGTAATAAAGTAACCAGCGTCCCGATAAAGACGATCACATTATATATAGAATGCTTAATTCACCCAGACGGACAGCGTTTCCTAGAGGCCGCGGGTTCGAATCAGTGCCCGTATCGATTAATTTTTCATTCTATATTTATATTAATTTAATAAGCTTAACATGGCGATACATGTTTATAGATATTTTCAAACTTTATAGGAACATATTACAATAAAAAAAAATTACATCATAGAAGTTTTACGAACTATTTGTAGACGCGTCACAAGTCGTCAACATATTATAAATAGATTAAAAAAAAATATTTACTGTTAGGCTTTTTTATTGATTTTTTAAAGACAAAAGGTTTTTTGCTGCAGGCCGTACTGAATTATGTATAACTTATTAAATATCATAATTTTTGTTTATGACATAACTTACCGTAATAAATAAAAAGGTCTCTATAAAAAACTAGTCCTTCTTTGCTTTTGTAGTATCGCCACAAACAACCAGGCCATAAAGAAATATAGATTCTTTTACATAATATTCAACAGTACTTTTATATAAAACTTTGCTGGTATATCAGATAAAATTTAAATAAATTGAAAATAATTATTACATAATAATTTAAACATTTAAAATTAATATAAAATAGTTCCGCTAGAGGTTTTCTTTTTTAAAAATATAAACGAAATCAAGGAAAGAGGTAGCAGTGCCATCTACCGAGATCAATAATAATAAATGAAAATTATCTTGGGTCCCACGGTATAATACAATGCTAAAGATCATTTATATGTTATAACTATAACGTCATGTCAATGTCTAAAATTTGATTATTTAAAAAAAATTATTTTAAATTATACAACTCAAACAAAATTAAACAATTTACTCAGTACCGCGGAGTATTCGAGTAACTTAGGATGCACTGTCATACTAGAAAATGCAATTTAGAAAAAAATCATAACTCGATGCAATTTCTATATTTTATTTATACTAAAACAAGGGCTAAGGAGCATACAAATCATGTCCCTTGTGTTAAGCAATAACTGCCACCCTTAGTCTTTTGCAATATCAGAGAAAGCACAAGAAAGTAGCCATTGTAAAGTTAGAGTGCACGCTATTTCGAATGTCTTAACGATTTGTAAATACATTTAAAATCTTGGTCATTCGTGGCAGAAAGTTCTTTTAGAATTATATTGTGAGGGGAGGTAGGGTTAAACCAAAACGTGTTATAACCTGATAGGGATTACTGGCAGCGACAATGCCAGCCACTGGTTCAACGCACATAAGGGCCTTTTTCTTTTCACTCTACCTCCAATTTCAGCAAAGGAAACTAATCGGATTATATTATACGTTCATACAATTTTGAATAGTCGTATAAACGGTATAGAAGTTTGTGTATTACAAAACTATCTTTAGACTTAAAATGGTGTAGGTAATATTAACTCAAAAAATCATTACAAACGTAATTGTAAAATTTTATTAAAACTTAATTTACTGAGTTAATATATTCTTTTAATTCTATTTGTATATTGTGTAAAAAATAAAATCATTTTTTTTTAAATTACAATTTCAAATTTGTTTGTTGTGGAACTCATACCTAAAAGTATTATTGTATTTAAATTGATAGTAAAAATATTTTACTTGAGAGAATTAAAAAACACAATTTTTACAATTTAATTAAATTTTGAAACATTGCACGAAAAAACTATTAACTTGGTTTATGACGGACTTTAATCCTGCTAATAAATAGCAGCACTAAATATACATATTATTTAAAAAAAAAAATTGTCATGGTAAGCAAGTATTTTTTTTTTTTCAAAAATTGTTACAATACCATTAATAGAGACACAAAAGAAATTATTTATTCCTTGTCTACACTAATTCTACGTCGGTTATATTAAATACCTAATTAACCTTAATTAGGTAATTTGATAAATAAATAGATTTATATTTTTCAATTCTTTAGAGAAAATCTAAAAAAATATTAATAAGTCAATAAATTATCAAAAGCAAATACTCCTAGCTCTATTACTGTAGTCTTTATACTTTAATATGTTAACGAGAAAGCGAGTTTAAATTGTAAAGTATGTTTGTGAAGTCAAGCTTAACGATAATCGACTTTCTTAGTCGGAAGAGATAATACCTAATATCTAGACTGAATCAACTACTGCTGCGTTTGTTTGTCTTTGATCAGCTTTTACAGTGCTAATAGAACATACAGTCTGATTTAGTCTGTTCAGTATAAGATAACGAGATCATAGATAACAGCTTTGAAAGTTTATATTAGGAAAACGATTTAGGGTTTTCTTTTCATATAATGAACACATTGTAATTACAATTATATTAAATTATTTTTATATTATTATATTATCATTATTATTATTATAACAAGTATTATAATAAATAACACTAAAACGTTCTCATAAACATATGAGAACATATATTTGACTATCATTCCAGAACTTCTGGATATAGTATATGATATGTAAGAATAATGGCAACTAAAATGTCTCTAATATCAATTATTGTAGAACGTATTTTAATATTATTTTACATATATGTATGCTAATATCCATAATTATATATTTTGACGGATAGTGGTAAAAAAGAAGTCTAGTTAATAATATGATGGTCTTAGATATTATTTTAATTTTATTATATTAAAATATAAACACGAGTAATATAAAATAATATTTATTTCCATATTTTCGTAATAAGATCAAGTTACATAGCGCTCAATAACACTAGAAAAATCATATCATATATATTGGAACTAGGTATTCAGTAATATGTAAATCGTTGTTTTTGTATAAAATCAATTTCGTATTACCGAGTTTTATAGATTTAAATATTTTATTGTATAATACATATGCCAGTACACGTATTATAGAGAACAAATCGTTATGAATTCGTTCTTTATATTATTAAAACTTTTTAAGGTTTTTAACCTGACACATACATTATTATATATTTAGACTAGATGTTCCCAGTGGCTTCACCTGCGCTATACAGGTAAAAAATCAGTACTTGTTTAGTCAGCCGGAAGGTTTTCATTCTATCCCTCGGGTACAGTACTTTTTTTAGGGATTAAGTATTCCCTATGTTGGTTAAGTATATCGTGAAAAAGCGTGCCAAACAAACAATGATTTGTTTGTTTGGCACGCTTTTTCATGAGTAGAGTAGACTGTGATCAGTCTACTTAATATCACTAGTTAGGATAATTTAAAAGTAGATAAGCTTTGGAAAAAATAAAAAACCTAACCTTACCTACACATGCATTTTGGTATAATTAAATAGATTTTATTGAGATTATACACCACATATGGTGAATAATTGTTAAATAATAAACCGATGAATATCTTGTATTTGCTTTAATTCCAATAAACAAAGACACGTACAGAAATAACTCACAAGCCATCCGCCATATTTTAGGAGAGAGAGAAAAAGTCAGTGTTGCCAATATAAATGTACACATAATATATCAACACGCTTCCTTACATTTATATTGCAATACATTATAACAAAGTTTCTTACTAATACTAGTGATTATCAATTAATTTTATTTCCTTTAAATTTAACATTTCTCTAAATTTTGTGAATTTAACATTACCCAAAGCTTTTGTAAATATATCTGCAATATTATTTTCTGACTCTATTTTTACAACATCAATACTTCCTTTCTTAACATTTTCATGTACAAAATGATAGTGAACTTCAATGTGCTTAGAATTCTTTGTAAAGTTTCCATATTTGGAAATAGCTAACGCTCCTGAATTGTCTTCATATATTTTAACTGGTTTACAAACTTCAGTGAAAGCATCATTTATTAAACATATAAGAAAATTTAACTCTGTTACTGCTTCTGATAAAGCTACATATTCTGCAAATGTTGAAGACTTTGTTACACTACTTTGTTTCTTTGATTTCCAGTAAATAATATTTCCATACAATCTTATGACAAATCCTGTAGTAGATTTCCTATCTAAAATGTCGCCTGCCCAATCAGCGTCCACATAACAATCTAGAATGTCAGCATTACTATTATTACAATATTTTAATTTAAGATCTTTTGTCAAATACAAATACTTTAAAATTCTTAAAGCATACTTAAAATGTGTTTCATTATAACAGTTTTGAAATCTGCTTAAGTAATTTACACTGTAAGATATATCAGGTCTAGTACCTGAACTAATATACAAAAGAGCACCAATCAAATTTCTGTATTTTACATCCTCGTTAATATCAGATTGTTCCAATTTTAAATTTATTTCCATAGGACTTTTAAACAATTTTGAACTCTCAATATTATAACGTTTAGCTAAAGACTCAATGTAAGATTTCTGACTCAAAGTTAAGATATTATTTTGATTATACATATATTCAATCTCAATTCCAATATAGTTTTTGACTTTACCAATGTCCTTCATTTTAAACCTTTCAGACAATTTAGTTTTTATTTCAGTAATGATTTTTGTGCTTTCACAACATATTAATAAATCATCGACAAATAAAAGAATATAAACATTTAAGTTGTTCTCCCTTCTAACATACAAACAATAATCATATTTACTTCTGCAAAAACCAAAATTAGTCAGAAAATCATTAAAACATTCATACCATGCACGAGGGCTTTCTTTTAAACCATACAATGACTTATTTAATTTATAAACTTGTTCAGTTCCATTTTCATACCCGATTGGTTGCTTTACATAAACTTCAGATAATACTTTACCATTTAGAAATGCTGTTTCAACATCCATTTGATGAATAACTAAAGAATTTTGACAACAATAAGATAACAGTAGTTTAAGTGTTGGCATTTTAGCAACAGGAGAATAAGTATCATCAATACAATTAGTTTGCTGAAAACCTCTTACTACTAACCTTGCTTTAAATTCATTTTCACTCTTCCTTTTAAATACCCACTTCACATCAATTACCTTTTTGTCCTTATGAGGTTTGTTAACTATAATAATAATAATAATAAGAACTCCTTGGTAACTGCCACGAGTTGTCACGTTTTTAATTGTCAATTTTTGGTAAAAATATTTAATAACAAAAATCAAGTTTTTACAATGTTAAAATTAATGAATTCAGTCCTGCAACATGAAAAATAAAAAGAAAAAACCAATCCAAACAAAAATGTTACCAAAACTAACAACCAAAAATAAGTAATAAATAATAGAACTGTGACAATTAGCACTCGATGATCCGATGATCACCAGGAGTAAAAACGTCAACGCACGCCAACCACCGCAGCCCGTCGCACCGAGCAGCTCCACGTCATCAGAGGAGGAGTACGCAACTCCTCCTGAGAATGTCGTGTCGAGCAGTGACGACGAGCTGCCGCCTCCAGCGCCGCGCCGAGCACCAGCGCCGCGCCGAGGGAGGCCACCGCTGCCGCGCTTGGGGCCTACTGGGGCATCCGCTCCGCGTTCGGCCCCCGCCGTCGGTGGTGCAGTGCGCCGCATGAAATGGACGCAAAATATAAACGAAAATGTCATGCGAGCGTACTATAGGGCGACAGAGGGTGGAACTAACCTCACTGCGTGGCGAACCCGTTTGCTATCTTTGTTTCAGATCCTTGAACCAGAGTTGACCGTTTCGGCCCAACGACTATCGGATCAGGTGCGGTTTATTCAACGTAATCGAGCGTTGGATGACTCCGCACTTGACCGGCTTCGCTCCGAGGTGACAATCTCTGCATCCACCACCGAAAGCATCCATTTGCGAGCCCAGTTATCGACCGCTCCTTCGGTGGCAGGGTTAGTGGATGGAAATGCTGATGTGGGGGGCGTTGAGATTACAACCGTAAGTACCCAAGATAATGAGCAATTAAGGAGGACTTTGGAGGATGCGATTTTGGAATTTAAAGACATACCAGCCCGCGACAGGCCACGGTTACCCCGTTTTCCCACGCATAGACGTAATATGTCGCTAGTAATGGCTCTAGACTGCATGTTAGACTCTTATCTTCGTTCTAGCAATAATCTCACTGATACCCATTCAATTCTTTATTGTGCAGCTGTTGCAGCGTGCCGCTCCGCCCGTGTCAGATTTCCTGAGCCTGATAGGGTGGTGCGGTCCACTGAGGACACACCCGCATGGCAGATGAGGATTGAACGGCGTATCAGTGCAGCTAGGGTCATTATTGGCAACTTAATCTGCTTCAGATCGGGAAACATCCGGCCGAGAGTCATGCGTTATGTTACACAGGCCTTTGCCGGTACTGGCATTAGACCTCAGGATTACATGGCCTATGTAACAGAACGTATAGACTACCTGAAGCAGAAAGTTTGTGCGTGGGCAAATCGTATCCGTCGTTATAAACAACGTGTAAATAGGTATAAGCAGAATCGCATATTCCAAAGTGACCAAAGAAAGGTTTATAGAAGCTGGGAGGAATCTGCTACGAGTGTGATTGATGGGCACTTACCAAATATGGAAGAAATGTTCACATTTTGGAAAAATATTTGGTCGGTGCCTATTAATCACAACGATGGTGGCTGGATGCGTGTTGTTGAGCGCGCGTGTGAACACCTGCAGCCAATGGAGGCTATATTTATAAGCCCAGATAATGTCAGGGATGCGATCCGTTCGACCCATAACTGGAAAAGTCCTGGGCCGGACGGATTACATAACTTTTGGCTCAAATGGCTGCGGTCTTCACACGAACGTTTGGCTGGGCAATTCCAGGAAGCCATCGTGTCCGGATCCCTACCATCTTTTATGACAACAGGTATAACCTTTCTGCTCCACAAGTCTGGTAGTATCACGGATCCAAAGAACTTTCGACCTATCACGTGCTTACCAACAACTTATAAGCTTCTTACATCCATTTTGACTTCAAAATTAAACACACATTTGTATGCAAATAGCATTTTAGATCCTGCTCAAAATGGATGTAAGATTGGGTCTCGTGGTACTAAGGAGCTCCTCCTTATTGACATGGCCATTAATGAAAAGGTTCGCCGAGCTAAGAAGGGTCTCTCCGCCGCCTGGATTGATTATAAAAAGGCCTATGATTCGGTGCCTCATACATGGTTAAGACGAGTACTAGAAGTGTATAAGATAGACACAGATCTATGCGCTTTTCTTGATTCATGTATGAGGCAATGGACAACGGTCCTTTGTCTTCCAGGGGGCGGAGGAAGTCTTCTTACTTCCGAACCTGTAAGGATTGAGCGAGGTATTTTCCAGGGTGACAGTTTGAGTCCTTTGTGGTTTTGCCTAGCTTTGAACCCCTTAAGCGCGTTGCTTAGGGACTCAAAGCTGGGCTTTCGCTTTCGCAGAGGGGGTGAGATCATTTCTCATCTTTTGTATATGGACGATCTCAAATTATTTGCACCAAATAAAGCAGATCTGGTATCATTACTAAACGTTACGCAAACGTTTAGTAATGACATTAGGATGGAGTTTGGTGTAGATAAATGCGCGGTTGCACATGTGCAGAGTGGCCGAGTTGTAAATAGCGAATATTTACAACTCTCGGAGACAACGTCCCTCAGATCCCTCTCCGAAACCGAGTGCTACAAATACCTTGGTATGTCGGAATGCTTAGGCATACTAAGTGGGGACATTAAACAGCTAGTGAAGGAACGCTTCTTTAACCGCTTGACAAAAGTTCTAAAAAGTCTTTTGTCAGGAGGTAACAAAGTGCGTGCATTCAACAGTTGGGTAATGCCCGTGCTGATGTATACTTTCGGCATATTAAGATGGACTCAGACTGAATTAGATGCCCTGGACCGAAAGACCCGAAAACTATTGACAATGTATCGCATGCATCATCCGCGCTCATCAGTGATGAGATTGTATATTCCACGGAAGTGTGGGGGTCGTGGCTTCCTTAATGCCAAAAACTTACACAACCGTGAGGTATGCAATCTTAGGGAATATTTCCTTCATGCTGAGTGTGGAATGCATCGGGACATTGTTGCAGTAGATAATGGTCTTACACCGCTCTCCTTAGCCAAAGATAACTGGCATAAACCGGTAGTACTTAGCACTGACGACCGTATAAGTATATGGAAGAGTAAGGAGCTTCATGGACGGTTCCACCAGGCACTTTATGGGCCTGATGTCGACCTTCTGGCGTCCGTGGCTTGGCTACGCTTTGGTGATCTCTTTGGTGAAACCGAAGGTTTTGCTTGTGCAATTGCTGACGAAGTTGTCAAGACGAACAACTATCGGAAATACATAATAAAGGATGACACTGTTGACATATGTCGTGCGTGCCACCAACCTGGAGAATCCATCAGACATGTTATTTCCGGTTGTTGTCATCTTGCCAATGGAGAGTATTTGCACAGGCACAACCAAGTAGCCAAGATTATCCACCAAGAACTTGCTC
This sequence comes from Napeogenes inachia, assembly GCA_959347355.1. Classification (NCBI taxonomy): domain Eukaryota; kingdom Metazoa; phylum Arthropoda; class Insecta; order Lepidoptera; family Nymphalidae; genus Napeogenes; species Napeogenes inachia. Next base: position 8,615,045 of record OY365797.1, read on the forward strand.
TTCGATACGGTCTTGTACCTTTTGAAGTGCCCTATTATAAGTACTCACCGGAGCCAGTTTTGGAAAATGGTCATGCTAAGCTCTATTGGGACCGATCTATCATAACGGACAGGACTATTGTAGCCAATAAGCCTGATATCGTGCTGGTAGATCGGTTAGAGCGCCGGGCATTTCTTGTTAATATCAGTGTCCCGTGTGACGCTAATCTTGTGAAAGCTGAGAAGGACAAACTGTCAAAATACTTGGACTTAGCTCACGAGATTACCGACATGTGGGATGTTGACTCAACAATAATTGTCCCGATGGTAGTTTCCGTCAATGGTCTTATAGCGAAGAGTCTCGATCATCATCTCAAGAGGCTCTCACTAAAAAACTGGATCAAGGGTCGGATGCAAAGAGCAGCAGTTTTGGGTACGGCACGCATTGTGAGGAAGTTTCTTTCGCTGTCGCCCTAACCACCGACGGACTGGTTGTAAGGCCCACGTCGGCGGGATACTGTTTTTTATATTTATATTTAAAATGTTTTTTTTTTTTTAAATGTTATATGTATAAATGTAAATAATAAGATTAAAATGAAATAAATGATAATAATAATAATAATAATAATAATAATAATGTCAGGACAAATTACACACATTGATCTAACCCCTAAGTAAGCAAATTATTTGCTTGTGGTAAGGGTGTTAGACAACGATACAAATACATAGAAATACACATATAAATACTGAAAATATATTTAATAAACGACCAAACCCAGAAACAGACATCTATGCTCATCACATAAATGCCTATCTCCGCCGGGAATCGAACCCGAGCCCCATTTCGCCGTGACACGTTAGGCGTCTGCGCTAACCACTCGACCAACGGGGCGGTTAACTAGAGTCCATGTGTTATTTTTCATTAAACTGTCCATCTCACTATTCATAGCCTTTTTCCATTGCATTGCTTCATTACATGTGGTTGCCTCCTGAAAATCAGATGGAGCCAAAGCGTCACAGTAATTACAATATATGCAATAATAACCAAATTCATCATCAAAACGAAGTGGAGATCTTCTTAACCTTTTATTTTGTTCTTCATTTTTACTTTCTGCTACACCTGTTTCATCATTTTCCACATATTTTATTGTGTCTCTTTCTTCTTGTGTCCTTTTCTCCTCCTTTAACTTTTCTTTTATTTTATATTCAGTATTAATTTCTTCCTTACCTTCAAAACCACACACTTTAACATCTTCCTCGATTATATCACAATTTCTAGCAATAATAACTCTTTTGTTAATTAGCACTCTGTATCCCGTATCAGTATAACCAAGTAAAATTCCAATTTCTGCTTTTTTATCCCATTTAAACCTTCTCCGCTCTTCAGGAATTCTTACAAAAACTTTACTTCCATACATTTTTAAATTTTGTACAGATGGCTTTCTTTTGAAAAATATTTCAAACGGTGTTTTCCTTACAATAGTATTGGTCAAAGTTCTGTTCTTAAGATAAGCAGCTGTTTTAATCACTTCTGGCCAAAACCTTCTTTCCACCTTTGCCTCTGATAAAAGACATCTACCCATATCCATTAATGTACGATTGTATCTCTCTGCTGTTCCATTTAATTGATGAACATATGCTGGACAGGGTTTTATTATTATTCCTTTCTCTTTTGCAAACTGAAAAACTCTTGCATTCATGTATTCTTTCCCATTGTCACATCGCAGTTCCTTTATCATTTTTCCTGTCAAGTTCCATACCTCATTAACATATTGTACCAAGTAGTCATATACTTCATCCTTTGATCTAATACAATAAACTTTAACTAATTTGCTGTAATCATCGATAAAACTCAAAAAATATTTTTCTCCGTTATATCCTGTAGTTTGATGGGGCCCATTTAAATCTGTATGAACAATCTCTAATATCCCCTCTGCTTTTCGTCGATTATTATGAAATGGTAAGTTATGCATTTTATTTTCAATACATATTGCACATTTTAAATATTCATGTTCAATCTTTTTAGGTAATCCCTCTAATGACTCATTTTTACACATTAATTCCAAATTATTAAAATTTATATGACCCAGAGTACGATGTAGTTTTTCCTTTACAGTAATATTTGCTTCCAATATTTCTCCATATATGTAACTTTTCATCTTATAGAGTCTTTCATGCTTAATAGCAATTGCTATAACCTTTCTGTAATTGTTGTAAATTTTTGATAGTTTCCCGCTTGAAATAATTGAATATTTATCAGTAATTTTAGAATAACTCAATAAATTTGCTTTCATTTCTTTTACAAAATAAACATTTGTCAAAGTCACTTCAGATTTTTGCCCATAGACTAAAAAATAAGTTTTAATATTCCCAATTTTTGAAGCTTCTAATATTGTTCCATCACCAATTTTAACTTTAACAGGTTTATCTAATATCTCAAAAGAATTGAAGTACTCATCAGTATTAATGATATGGTCTGTGCATCCACTGTCTAGTAACCAATTTAATTGACCTTTCTTTGGTTTATTATTATCCCTCATTGAGTAAGTATTATTAGCAATAGTAGTATGAAAACTGTTACCTCGACTCCCTTGATTGTTATTGTGGTAATTTACTGAGCCATGTTCCCTGTTATTATATGAACCACGTCCTCTATAATTTGGCAAACCACGTCCTCGATAATTTGAAAAACTGTGTCCCCGACCACGGTTTACATTTCCAGATTTACAGTCTCTTCTCAAGTGACCAGGTTTTCCACAACTAAAACAATTATATGATGGCTTCGCATCTGCTTTAAAAGCATTTGATGTACCATTTGTAGTTTCACTCACATTTTCTGTGTTTTTCAATTTTATTTTACTTTTTAAATAGTCAACTGTCCTTTCACCCTCCGGCAGGACATCAATTAAATCACCTATATAACTGTAACTTACTGGTAGTGATTTTAACATATAATTTAGTTTTTCTGATTCAGATACCATTGCACCTGCTTGTTTTAACTCATTTACAGCTTTTTCAAAGTCATCGAAAAATAAAGATACTTCAGAATAATTTTTCAATTTGACACTTTCAAGGTTATGTCGACATACTATTTGCAACGCCGTTGATTTCTTTAAATACATCTCGTCGAATTTCTGTATTATTTCGTAGGCTGAATCAAGTTCACTTATATATTCCAACTGCTTGTTGGTTATGGCACTGTAAATGTAGTTCGTTGCTTGGACATCTCTGTCGTCCCAATCAACTTTGTCGGTTGCAATTTTTGCTCTCAATACAACATCTTTGCACTTTTTGAACTGCAAAAACTTAAGTGTACGAACTTTCCAATTGTTGTAGTCTGTACCATCGAAAATTGGAATATTTATATCACTACTTTTACACGCCATTTTTCCTTCTTTTAACAAACACGTGTACTTATATTTTCTAATACTTTTTAACCTTTTCTTTTTAACTTTTTCTTTCAACCACTTCTTTTAACTTTTTCTTTCAACCACGGACTGCTGCCATGTTAAATAATAAACCGATGAATATCTTGTATTTGCTTTAATTCCAATAAACAAAGACACGTACAGAAATAACTCACAAGCCATCCGCCATATTTTAGGAGAGAGAGAAAAAGTCAGTGTTGCCAATATAAATGTACACATAATATATCAACAATAATATCTCAATAAAATCTAAAATCTAAGGTTGAGTTTTAAAAAATACATAACCTATGAATGACCTTGCATCATCAACAATCTTCCAGAGAAAATTCATACTTCATTCATTCATATTTAAAAAAATAGAGCATAATAAGACATTATATAGATAATGATAAAAATTATAATTATATTTATTTTATTTTGTTATTAGTATTTGTTGTTATAGTGGCAACAGAAAATCATCTATCTAGTTATCACAGTTCATAATATACAGTCTGGTTTTAAACGGACGTACACAAGGTTATGACAGAAATCGAGGTCTTAGAGGGTTCCATTATTACTCTTTTAATAGGAGATTCACATTAAAAAAGAAATCAGTAGCAAACTGATGGACTATGCGCTGACAATCCAGTTATCCTTTTTATTATGGTATCGATAGCAGATCGATACCTTAAAACTTACTTCATAAATGCTATTTTAGATAAGCGGTTGTTTGAAGAATTTTACAATTAGATATTGAAACAAAATTAAAACATTACACATTTTTCTTAGCCAGCCAAAATAGGATTTTTTTTGGTCAGGGTAATGGTCAATACTAAGTGCAGCGTAATGGCCAAGGGCCAAATATTATCATAATTAATGGACTTTTAAACGTTACGAATGGTAACATCTATAATAATGTAAATCAAATTATTCTTCCACTAAATTTATTCTACCAAGTTTCAGTCATGCGCAGTAAATTTCTCTGCACTTGTGGGACTTCCTGAAAGTTAGGTGAAACCGTTATGAACGGAAGCGAATAAAAGACACGAGTTCTACTCTAGTGAAGCTCATAAAATTGACTCTGGGGTCTGCATTTAATTAATATGGCGTACGGTACGTCATAGCTCCACAGATGATCATAGTGCAGGAAATTAAATCCCCGTGAAGATTTGTTTTGCAAAACTTGTGTTTAATAACCAGACGTTTTTAAATAATCGAATGATGTTTTTTTATATTAGGATACACTCAAATCACAAAAATCAGTGCATATTTTTAATTTGAGTTTTGAAAATCATGTCATGTCGCTGATGGTCATTGATACAATTAGTGATGTAATTTAAAAACCTTCATTTCCGTATATTCATTACGTATAAATGAATGTCGCTATAAATAATATGCTGAACAAGATAGTAAAATCTAGGGCCTAATAACATGATGTTATGGTATTAAAACGGTCACGTATACGTAATAGTAACTACAAGGCACATTCAATACGATTTATAAGCATCCCTTAGTAATCCAGTTTAGATAATATCAAAATTTTCTTAAATATTGTATTCCATATAGATACACTAGCAAAGGGTAAATATTATGTTAGGGGTCGGCAGAAATAAATTAGGATATATTTTTCTCCTATTCCTGTTCTTTGCTCTATTATATATTTTTTTTAAATGTCAGTTTAACATTGCCAATTACGAAATTATTATTGTGGAAGAAGAGTCTAACGTTTTATTAGTGAAATGCCTATTTGAAGTAAAAAAAACTTTGACTTTGACTTCGACCTTTATTTTGAAGCAGAAAAAAAAATAAAAACCCCCGATACAAAAAGACCTCTAAAAAATAAAAATAATATTATTATGTACTTATTGAAGTCATTGCGTCGGGGGACCATTGCCCGTACCATTTCCATATCTATATATTTCCATTACTCTTTATAAATCGAAAGTGGCCTCGTCATTTTCTCACCAAATGTGTCTTTAGAGTTGTCTAGTTACGACGGTAATGATCTAACATCACGCCGAACAATAAACATACAGGAAATGAAATACAAAGAAAAGTAAATTTTAGAAACAAAGATATAATTTGATTTCATGGTGTATTAACAATAATATTTGCTTTTGGAAGCAGACTACAAGCTGCTTTGTTCTCGATTTAAATCTCACGAGGCGTGAATGATTGATGATGATGTAAATTATATTACTATTCATAAACCACTACAGTAGTGACATTATGTAGTAAACATTTGAATTTAATAGATCTTGTCATATATGTGCTATTGGAAAATTAAAATGGTTTGATGACAAATGACTAAAATTTTTACCACTTAAGTGTCGATTAATGGTAAGGAAAATAAGTTAAGAATATATCTATTCCAAAAACATAGCCTATTTTGATGTACTGTGATTTATAATTTCGATTTTATCTATGTCCGGTTATGATAGAGACATTTCACACTATCGTTCTGTAGAGTAGGATAAGTAAGACATAGAATAAATACAAAAAAAGCTCTTTCCCTTTAAAGTAGGTTTTGATATAGTTCTGAGTGGCGTCATTTCCATTAATTAAGAGCCAGTCAGTCTATTTTACGACTTCTGGTAGAGTTGTTTTATTTGAGCCAGCCAACCACTCATAAGTTATTACTTTACGAAATGACAGTATTTCTATTTGAACGTTATAATTGAATTTTGATAGAAAATTATAATAATGGGTCTAAGACTTCTTGTTAAATTTAAACCATCATTCATTGGTAGAATATATCTAAATATATAAAAAAAATATATATAAATTGAAAAAACCCTCGATACAAAAACACCTCTAAAAAGAATAAAAATAGTATTATTATATACCCCCCCGCAACGACTTTAATAATAAAGTCTTTGCGTGGGGGGACCGCTTAATAAAGAAAAAATTAAAATGCAAGTAAGTTACCAAGGCAAACAAAGAAGTTACGATATCGAATCATACAGTCTGATTCCTGAATGATTAACTTAGTAAGTGGTCTATTTTAAGAAGTTAATCAGTTAATCAGTATCGACCATAGTCAACGTAAAGAAGGCAATATGCGTTTGAAATATTAATGTTTGTTATAATTTTAGTACTATATTTTTATATACGAGTATTTTTTCTGGAAATCACTCATAAAGGAGGCCAAATTGGAGCTAAAAAATTCAAATATACAATTAGGCGGGATGTAGATGACATCTCATCTTCCCGTGAACAAGATTCAAATTCAAATTCAAATTCAAATTCAAAATATCTTTATTCAAGTAGGCATTTACACGCACTTTTGAATCGTCAATTACATTAAATTGGTCAGTATAGTCAGTCTGTGAGTAAGCTACCACCAGCTCGGAATGCTGTTCTGCTGAGAAGAGCTGGCCAGAAACTCAACAGTTGCTCTTTTAAAATAAAATTTAACAATGTTTGACTTATAAATTAAATATATTCTATTATATATTATATTATAACATCAACCCTGCAAATGAGTCAATTTTATTTATTTTATTTTATTTAAATCTTTTCCACTTAGAATCATAATCAGTGATCACTTGTGTACGTTAACATGGAAATGTCAGGACGGCCTATTACGATACTAGATTTATCGTAATAAGCCCCTCCGAAAAAGCACTTTCCATCTTAATGTTAAAGCTATGAGGGTTCCAAAACGCGTCCTGGTCTGAGAAGAACCACACAACAAACTCAGCCGGATATATTTTTTGTTTTTGTGATCACTGTTTCACAAACGTCAAACTTAAATGCAATTTTGGAACAACTAGAACCGTCGCAATCAATCGGAAAAGAAGCCCAATGATTTCAGGCAACGAAAATTAAATAATAATAACAGTAAATATATATATATATATATATATATAAATCTTCGGCCTGCCACACAACCAGTCACCGCAAGCAGCACCCGTTCACGAGCATAACACAAGAGCCAGCCATCACCCCCTTCGCACATATTTGAGGGAGGGAGGCAACCCGACTCCCGATGCTACCGCAAGTAGTGACTTCTAAGGAATCGGTGTGATGCAGAAGGTCGATAAAGCAAAATTAATTTAAAACAAAAAACAAATTGCGGAAATTACTAGCTATTCGCAATACAATACAGATTTATGACCCAAGATTTATGATACAATGACCCAAGTTCCACACATTTCGATCAACCAAAAACTCTTGAATGTTATAGTAAGATTTATTTAATAATATACCTTTAATTTTAGATTTGAAACCAAGAAAAAGAAGATCTAAGATATCTTGTGGAACCTTATTATATATGCGTATACTCAAGCCCATGAAGGATTTCTTAACTTTTTGAAGTCTAAATTTAGGCGTTACTAGCCTATTTTTATTTCTTGTATTGATAGTATGTCTGTCGCTGTTTTTTTTATAGTCATTTAAATTTTGGCGTATATATAGTAAGTTATTAAAAATGTATTAAGAAGCGACCGTAAGAATACCGATTTCTTTAAAAACTTCTCTTAGGGAGTCTCTAGCTTTTAAGTTACAAATAGCCCGTATAGCTCGTTTTTGTAAAATAAATATAGAATTAATTTCGGCAGCGCTGCCCCATAGTAAGATACCGTAAGACAATATACTGTGAAAATAACTAAAATAAACGAGTCGAGCCGTATTAGCGTCTGTTAATTGTCTTACTTTTTTAATTGCAAAGACGGCTGAGCTAAGTTTGCTTGCGAGTGTCGAGAGATGAGGGTTCCACTGGAGCTTTTTATCTAAAGTTATACCTAAGAAAGTTGTCGAGTCAGTCAGTTCTAACACTTCATTGTTAAGGAATAAACTACAATCCCGACTTTTTACATTAGGAAGTGTAAATTCCATGCATTTAGTTTTCTTAGTATTTAATACCAAATTATTAATTTCAAACCAATGAAGAACACGTGACAGAGCACAGTTAACTTTGTCAAAATTAGGTTTATTACGATCAACTTTAAAAATAAGTGAGGTATCATCAGCAAAAAGTACAATGTCACATAGTCCTTTTACGTAAAAGGGCAAATCATTAATATAGAGTAAAAATAAGAAAGGGCCTAGAATAGATCCTTGTGGAACACCCATTTTTAGGTGAAATCCAACCGATTTACAATTATTTACATCAACCGTCTGAACTCTTTGATTCAAGTAAGAGGCAATAAGATCAAGCGCAGCATTACGCACGCCATAGTGATTAAGTTTGCAAAGTAATGTTTGATGGTCCACGCAATCAAAGGCTTTAGATAAATCACAAAACACTCCGATTGCATTCTGTGACTTTTCCCATGCGTCGTAAATGTGCTTAAGAAGCGCGGCACCCGCATCAGTTGTTGATTTGCCTTTGGTGAAACCATATTGTTCACTATGCATGATTTCATTGCTATAAACAAATTCTGACATTTGGTTTAGTATAATTTTTTCGAAAATTTTACTTAAAGTGGGTAAAATAGAGATAGGTCTATAATTTCCGGGTATTAGTCTATCGCCACTTTTGAACAAAGGAACTACTTTACTATTTTTCATTAAGTCTGGGAAAGTACCGGTTTCAATACATTTGTTAAAAATTAAGGATAATTGGGGAGCAATATCATTTATAATACTTATTAGTAATTTTACTGATATACCCCAAAGATCACCGGTTTTTTTCATATTTAGATTTCTAAAAGTTTTAACAATTTCATATGATGTAACAGGTTTAAAAACAAAACATTTATTACTGACTCTTACGTTATTCGTCAATTCGAAGATTGCATCACATGGTGAGGAATTTAAATTACGCGTGACTGTTAAAGGAATTTCGTTAAAAAAAGTCTCAAAAATAGCCGCCACAGTTGAATTTGAATTTATTTCAATATTATCAATTTTTAACTTAATAGGTCCATTAGCAGCCCTATTTTTCCCAGAAACACTAGATAAAACATCCCAAGTTGCCTTTATTTTATTTTCTGAGTTTAAGATTTTATTTCTTATGTAAATCGACTTAGCTTGTATGCAAACGGTCTTAAATATTTTAGAAAAAATCCTAACTTTATTCAAGAATACCGGATCTTGATTCCATTGCCTCTCACTATATAAATCATATAACTTATCTCTACTTTTATATATTCCCACGGTAGCCCAATCACTAAATTTAAGTTTTAGGTATTTAGTCATAGTTTTTGGCTTAAAAACATTATTAAATTCTTGTAACAAAAAACCGAAAATGTTATTATATAAATTATTTGGATTATCATCGCTCATGTTTAGTTTACCCACTTTTTGCTGAACATTATTCTTAAATGTTAGGACCCGGTTTTTTGTAATTGGTCTACAAGTAAACTTTTGGGGCTTTTCACTTTCGTGATTAATTAATAGAGAAAATTTTAGACCACAGTGGTCTGAACTTAAATTTGTCATTACTGTTTCTTCATAAATGTTACAGCGACAGAACACATTATCAATACAAGTCGCGGAAATACTAGTAATACGAGTAGGTTCAAAAAAGACGTTCAGTAAGTTAAAAGATTTAAACAAATTTAATAAACGTACACTAGACGAATTTTCTTGTAATATATCTACATTGAAATCACCGCAAACAATCACGGACTTGTTTTTATGACAAAGCTTAGTTAAAATATCCTCCATTTTGTTTTCAAATTCATCAAAGTCACTAGAGGGGGGTCGGTACACGCACAAAATAATATGTTCATTGAGCTCAATGCAGGATAGTTCAATAATTCGCTCGACAGAGAGCGCCACTATATCTGATCGAGACTTTAACACTACATCGTTACGAGCTAAGATAAGTGAGCCACCGCGAATAGCTTTCTCTCTACAGAACGAACTTGACAATTTATAATTTTCTACATTTATAATATTGTTATTCTTTGATAACCAGTGCTCTGTAATGCACAATAAACTTATGTCATATTTTTGAACAAAGAGTTCCACTTCCGATTCCTTGCCACCTAAGCCTTGTATATTTTGATGGACAATATTTAACAACTTAGGCTTTGTCTTATCCATTAGTTTAAAGTGGAACGCTTATGTTCTGTCAGTAATATATTATTTAAAGTACATTTATTTTTCGTTATATCTGTTATAACGAAGTTTTTTAAATTAAATGCTACTAAAGTAGCAATTTGTTTTTTATAATATAAAGGCAGATACATTGTACCTTTTGTCATCCTAAACCTATTATAAATAAATTTATTTACATCAAAGTAAAAGAATGCATCACTATGACGGTATGTCAAATTATATAATGTCAAATTTAAATTATATATATATTTATTTTGTTTGTCTGAATAAGAAGATGAATATGGAAATGCACAAATTACAAATTTACAATTATTCTTATTATGTAATTTCAATAATTTTTCTATATTATTAATTATTTCAACTTTCTTAATCGACAAACCATCTCCATGTAATAGTACAATAGTACTGTTTTCAGTCAACTTTGAGTCAAAATTAATTATTTTATCTATATTGTGCTGGTAACTAGCACCAGGTGAGCATATATTATGTACATTATTTAATTCCCTACTTAACAGAGACCCAAAGCCCTGACCTAATTGGTCAGAAAAAACAAAGTAATTATGGTTGTGCACAACAGAGGACCTATTATTAATTTGATTTTTATTCATTATATTTATGTTTTTATTACTACTTTTAGTATGTATAGCCGAATCACCCAACACCTCAGAGTTTAGTTTAGAAACAACATTTAATTTTTCACTTAAACAATTACAGTTAACATAATTATTAGTTAATGACTCAAACCGCTCTAAGTTATAACTACATAGGTCAACTAAATTACCTGTAGCTTCAACATGTTCCTTAATTTGATTCTGAGAAGATTCATATTTTTTACTTATTGAATGCAATGCAGAAGTTAATTGAGAGATTTCCTCATGCAAGTTTTGGGTGTCTCGCTCATACAGTGACCTACTCTCAATCATTTTCCTATTATAAACACTTACTTTTTTAATTAATGTGGAGCGTTCAATTTGTAACTTCTTTATTTTCTTTGCAGGAAATTTGTTTTTGATGAGATTATTACATTTTTTAATTAATTTCTTAACCTTCATATACTTTTTTAATTTTTTATGACTTGAAAAGTATATGGGGTGCACAATACTTGACTCATCTTTTGTTAGATCAATTATAGTAGAATTTACATTTATGAAATTTGATTGAGTAGGTTGTGAGTTGCATTCAACCAGCTCCTCATATAAGCTATGAGTATGCTGACTTTCTACATTTAAGATTAGTGTAAAGCATTTAATACGTCGGGTTTAAATAAAATATAACTCAAAACACGAGTTGATGCTGTTAAACGAGATGGTAAAAATAGTAAACATTTAAATAACGGGAAGATTTATCGTCATAGTAGAAGTAGAACATATGAAAACGTCAAATACTTTATTAGGGTTCGTAATTTTTCTACATAACACTAATAAATGAAAAGTTTTAATACGTATCGGTTAAAGGTTTTATTTAAGTTTAAAGTTTAAAGGTTAGAAGTTGATAATAATAAAAAAAAATCGCTATATTATTTGGTTTGTAAAAACATACTTTGTTTTTTATTCAAGAAAACTTTAATAAATTTTAGGTCTTAATTGCAAACTTAAAAGTGTTTTCTCATGGAGTGAGTGGACGTACTGGAGTCCGTGGGGAACTTTATGATATACGTTTCCAGCCTTTGACACATAATATTTCATTTTAATTCCCAAAGTGAAAACCGTGTTAAGTTTATATTTTCTACTTGGTTAATTATACAGTATTTTTGTTGTGAATGATGGTAATCCTCTTTTGACTATTTTCTTTTGCTTATACCAAATTGTAACAATTTTAATTTTGTAACAATATTAATTTGTTCTTCATAATATATGATATGTACAGAGAAATAATTGAATATTATATTTTGTACAGCCTATATTACATTCAAATTTACATTAAATTACATAATTCAAAGCTTACATATGTAGATATAGAAAATATCCATGAATTCCAGTTTGGAAATAGTATTTTTGAAGTCATTAATGGTACATATAAAACTATATGTAAATATGTAATATCAAAAGAAGAAAATAAAAAGCAGATAGATTTTTGCTGAAGACATCTTTCAAAGTTTAATTAAATGCCTACTTAGAAATTTATAAAGATTTTTTTTACATCTAAAGGACGATAAATGAGGATGGGAGTTACCTGAAGATTACCGCCGCCTACGATCTCTTGCAATATCAGAGGATACACAAAAGTTTTGCTGGTCCTTGCGAAACTAGTCTGCACTTTTGTTAGGTGATCCATGTTGTATTGAACTGGGAAACCCATCAATGAAGTTCATTCCATGTCTTGATGGGTCGTTAAAAAAAGTTTCTTGTTAATCGCACTGTTGAGAAACGCTTCAGAGTGGTAGGGATGATATATCGTTTATTGTATGTAGAAACTTATAAATTATTCTGAAAAAATAGAATAAAATAGAAAATAGTATAGGACTTAATTTAAAGTTTCACTGTACTAAAACTGTAAAGAATTCTGTTTATAAATTCTGAGAAAATTTTGATGAACAATAGATATGAATGATGAACAATAGAAGCTATTTGACAATTAATCAAACGAAATAACATGAAGTATATAAATAATCTTTAAAGACAATATGTTAGTTACTCAAATTATGATAATTAGACTACTATTACTAAAAAAATAAAAATTACACGAGGAATATTATAGCGATGGTTCCTCAAAATTGAATAAATTACCAATATTTAATCTGTGAATTATTTAAATTTATATAAATATAGAATGAAAAATAAACCGATACGGGCAGGAATTCGAACCCGCGACTACTGGGAAACCGTCCCGTCGCTCTACCAACTGAACTACCGTATCGGTGTCCGCCTCGGTGAATTAAGCATTCTATATATATTTCTTGGGAATTTTTGAATACTATCGGATTAGGAGAGCAAGTGTTTTATATATCCTTAAGATACAGGCAGAAAATTCAGTAAGCATAATATTCAGTCGGAATTAGTGTTATTATTAATAGTCTAGAATAGCATATATCGACGAAAAAATAATTTATATTTTTATATGTTTTTCCAAGATAAAAAATCCAGTAATTACAATATAATATTAGATTTAATAAAGAATCAAATTTCTTGGATATTACTAATGTAATATTAAAATGTTTAATAATCTTTTAATCCCTAAAATACGGAAACGTTTAACTGGCCTAACTCATTACACTAAGTATTGCAAAACACTAATATATTTTATTTGCATCAGTAGCAACAAGCTTAACATGTTTATTACATAATATGCCTTTTTGGTACCCATGCGTTCATTTCATATATGATAACTTACTATACTTCACTGATATGATGAATCAATATAAGCTATTATATAAATGCAAAATATAACGATGGGGTAAATATGAAAATAAAAGGTATCTACCGTAGTCATGGGACCGTCGCGTTGTGCGTTTTATTCTATTGAAAAAGAATAAGAGAGATAAAAAAAAGTAATAAGAATAAATTGTTGCTACATTTTTCACAATTTTTGAAACCGGAAAAAAAATATGTTTTAACAGTCATAAAAAAAATTATCTCAAAAAATATAGTACACGTGATCGCTAAACCTAATCTAACGTAACCTGAAAATGATTATAAGATATATTGTCCTTTGTTAAATACAAAATAGTCTAGAATGGATATTTGAATTAGGATAATAAAAAGGATATTTGAATAGTAAAGTCCTATATTACTTGCTAACAGCTATTACACGCTAGGTTAACATATTAAGTACGGTTGGATCTCACCACAATGTCTAAATTATGCACCTCATAACCGGAGAACAGACTGGAGAGCGGGCCGGAGACAGATTAGTCTAATTTTAAATTAGACTTCCTTTATTAATATACCTTTGGCCTTTTATTAGAAAAGTTTGAGTGAGCGCCACATAAAGGACTCGTTAATATTTTCAGTACTTGTAAAAATACATTTAAGTTATATTTAAGTTTTACAATTTATCGTACTCTTTCAGTATTTATTCTACTTAAACACCAAGTACCTATAACTTATTTTCTTATATCTGATAATTATTTATATAAGTAAATGAATTTAGAAGTACTATAGAGTATTAATAGAATATTAAATCTATATCAATATAAGATAATGAATATAAATATTAGAATAAGCTTCAAAGAAGACATTAAAAAATCTAGATTTTTGGTTTATATGCGAAGGAATCAAAAATGTTTAACCGCATTATTGTAAATTGGAGTCACTAAGCTGCTCTTTACTAATAAACTATAAATATATATGTTATACCAAAAAGCAGAATCATAATAAGTACACAACGGAGTATTTTTTTAATGAATTTATTTGAAAACAATCAACAGTTATGTTTTAGAAAACAATCAACAGGAAATATTTATAACTCGATATAAACAGTTTTGCTGTTTTGATCTTCTTAAACTACGTACAATAACATTATGGTCTATAGTTAAAAAATAATTAATGTGTAAATCTTTAATTTTAATGTTTTTTTTTACCTAAATTATTGAATAAAATTATTTTTCTATAGTCAACAAATAATCAAAAATAATATAAAAACTTGTAAATGGAAATAAATTGAATTACATATACATTGGAAATAAATTAAACTTCATATACATTTCTAAATTAATCACATCAAAATACACTTTTTGTACCATTATTAAAGTTTTCGAGTTCTTTGAAAATTTTTCGAACATTTAGCAACTTGTGAATTCACGAAAACTACCGAGTTCTTTCTTCGAAGTTTGTGGAAATGCTTGAAAATTGTTCGGTAGACTAAGTGTTTTAAAAGGGGAATTTTCCTACCCGCATATGCTTTTCATGACAATAAAACGAAAAACAAACATACAAAGGTGCAAATGAACCTTTTTTGTCAAGATTTTAGGTCGACTGGCCCCTTTTATGTTTTGATTGGCTTACGAGTAGTTGCAAGTTTATGCGTTCCTGAGAAAAAGGGTCTTGACAGACGGACGGACGGCCAGAAAAAAGATCATATAAGGGTTCCGTTTTCTCCTTTCAAGTTATGAAACCTTAGAAAAGACGATACATAATTTAAATGTTTTTTATGCAAGTATGTAAGAATGTGAAATTAAGGGATAAGGTATAATTTAATATTATGTAACAAATACATAGTATGTAACAAATACAATAGTACAAGTATTTGTTACTTAATATTAAATATTATTTTTTCGTGTTTTTATTTTACTGGACCTTTCAATAACTGCAAAATTTATGTATAAAATTAAAATAATTTTGATTGAGTTTCGGTCGCTAGGGGACCACTTTTATTTATAAATATCAAAAAACCAAGCTTGTAGAAAATCATTTAAAACCCCTAATAGCGACTGGTATCGATAACATCAATAGGTTTCGATTCTCTCTACATGGTCTAGCAGTTAATAGGGTAAGTATTTACATTGTTTGGAGTCGGAAAAAACTATATGTATTTTACATTACTGCTCTCTAGTTTGCGTGAATTTAATAAAAATTAGTTATTTATTACCAGTCAACTTTCTATCATTTGTGATTTATTAAATTTATTTGATTTAAACTATTTTATAAATTCAAAATACCAGGGCGGCAACGGATAGTATTAAATCTTGAGAAGATATAAATAGGTGTTCAAGTGTAGTGCGGACGAGGCAAGCCACGCAATAGATTCGAGTGGCTTGCCACTTGTCTCATGGTACTTTCGACCGTGAAATCCTGAGATGGAACTTTCACTACGGTTTATTTAAATAAAACTGTTTAAAATGAAAGCTTGAATATATTTTTGTCTATTTGGTTGTTTATTGTATATTTATTTATTTATTTATTTATATCTTTTCCACTTAGAATCATAATCAGTGATCACTTGTGTACGTCAACATGGATGGCCTATTACGATACTAGATTTATCGTAATAAGCCCTTCTGTAAAAGCACTTTCCATCTTAATGTTAAAGCTATGAGTGTTCCAAACGCGACCTGGTCTAAGAAGGTCACACAACAAACTCAGCCGGATTTTTTTTTGTGATTACTGTTTCACAAACGTCAATCTTAAATGCAATTTTGGGACAACTAGAACCGTCGTAATCAATCCTAAACCTAAAAATATGTCATGACTTGGAAATTAAGAATCTTTATCGGAAACAGTTTAAGGCAATGTTTGTCGTAAAATATGAAAAAAAAACCGTATTATATATTGAATTAACCCCACTTAGTTATCTTTGATGTGATTGAGGTAAAACAATTAAAGGTTTGCTGTCTGTCAATGTCTTTATTGCTTGTAATCATAACACATAGTGTTAATAAAATTTTACATTGTTGTAGTAAATACAATTCCACACACATTTGGCGAGTATATAATAACGCAGTTTGAGATATTGATTAAAGTTGATATTGAAATTACAAAAATAATATTATTTTTCACAAACCAGAAAAAAATACATTATTTTGTATCAGTTTAAAAAACTTAATAATTACATAATTTTTTACTTTATAATAGGATAACATTTTGGTTGTTTTATATAGAATTAAAAATAAAACATCTAATGTTGAAGTTAAAGAAAGCTAATAAACTAAGTATAATATATAAAAAAGTTTGAAATTAATGTGCATTTTTGTTGGTGCAATCTGTATTATCAGCTGGCAACTTTGCTATTGCTAGCTGGAGCATTGGAGCTATTACAGTCAGTGGCAACAAGGCTCTCGAGCTGATTTGCATAAAAACCCACGGACAACGTTTTGGCGTTGGATTATCTCGTTGCCATTTACATAACTACTCCATTATTTTGTATAGAATATTCACTATACAATTGGTTGAGCGCTCTACCATCTTCTATTAAATGTGTTGCTTTTACTAACGTACATACAAACATTTATGAACTTATATTTGATATTTGTGATACAGTATTTTCTTAGATTTTCACGAGTACTAAATATTTAAATAAAACTATTTTTTGATGGACTCAACTCGCGTATAATTACATTCTAAATTTAATACGACCTTTTGTCGGTAGGTGCCTCACACCCACATCTCGTTTTATATATTATGCTTGTATATTCAGCGAATAACACGAAAAGTTCAAAAGAATAAGTAAGAATACGTGCTTCTATGATTGTAAGACAAAAGTTAGGCAACACTTATTTAAAATTTGGCCAAAGTTTCAGAATATGATTAGCTGAATCTAGTTCAGTTTCAGTCAGATTGCGGGCAACATCGTACTGCTCGAGCTGTCGGATATCCAAAGTTCTGTGAATGCTTGATTATTTGGCTTTGTAGAAGGATACCGTATATATATACATTTTATAACGCATTTATCAAACATAGAGTTGCAAAGAAGCTGTTTAATCTATTACCTGCACCCAATTTCCGCTATCGCAAGAATATTTGAAGAGACCCCAAGAATAAATGATCTATAACGTAAAGCGAAAACGAGAGAGAAAAATGAAATGATATTATGCATGAAAGATGTATTAAAGATAAATTGGGAAAGATTTTGACAAATGATGAGAATGTAAATGAAAGTTATATAGATCATTTCAAATGTTAAATGACAGAATAGAAGGATACCATCTAAAATATTACTTTTCTTTAATCTGATAGATTGAAATGGCTGCCCTTATACTTCAACAAATTGATGCATGATAAATCTTTTCTGGATGAGTAGTGTATCCCTTCACCAATTATTAAAAATAAAGTTGATTGTCAGAAATCGTTATAACTATCCAGACATAATGTCCATGTTACAGAACAATCTGTCACAGTATTCTGATTTTCGATATCATGGTACGCTTATAAAAGAAGAGGGTGATGGAGGCCGAGATTTGTGTAACAGAATGAATGTAGAATATCTTAATTAACCACAAGTCTTAGAGCCAATACATTATCCCAAAAATCTTATAAGAGCCTAAAAGAGATTTTCATATCCATCAAAACTTTTGGTTTATAGATGTCTTACAGAGGTATTATTAAAAAAATATTAATTATATATAAAAAGTTATATAAATAACAAAATGTTGTTATTGATGTACCTTTAAGTTTTCTTTAGAATATGAGCAGATGCCAAGAGAAAGGTTGGTTTATAATTGACGTACTTTAGGTAATAAATTCAGTTTGCATACGAAGAAGGCCCAGGGAAAATAAAAACTATATAGAGCTAGAGCTAATTAAGGGTAAAAACCACACTATATAAAATGGTAGATTTAATAGTTTTATAAAAGCGCTTTTCTTCGTAATTACAAGCATCTCCTTGTTTTGCCTTTTATTAAATTTTAATCACTTTTTCTCGTTCAATTATTTAAACCACTTTATTAAAATAACATTAAGAGTATCCAATATTATGCTATTAATTTTAGCTGGCATTGTATTGTATTATATTTTTATCATAACAGGGATCTATATAAAAATTATTTAAAATATTAAAAAAAAAAACCTTAAAAAAGAAAAAAAGCATACATACCATTTCATCTTCCGAATTGAACATGAATTAATTAGTATATAATTTTGCCAAAAGATCAAAGCAATCAAACCAAAAAAAAATAAGCTTATTTCACTCCTAAGGTCTTAGCCAAGTTGATTTCTATTATTATTATCATTTATGAATACCAAACATTTTGTTGAAGAGTTGTAGTTAAGATATACTTTTTATAAATAATAACAATACAAAATTTGACAATTTAGAAACGGTAAAACGGTATATATGTTATCAACTCTTAGTTATGATTGCTCAGTACTATATTTGAGACATATGGTACGTACGGTATGTATTTTGACGCTCATAATAGACTTTTCTTAGAATATTATTAATATAAAATCAGATGAGTAACGAAATGATTTTCTCTTGGCTAAGACCTCCTTACACCAACGTCTTTCATATTGCTTGTAGTATAAGCTTCGCTGTTGCCATAACCGTACAATTCTTATTTAAAAATAACTTTTTCTACTAGGAACTATAAATAATCATAAATTTATATCACACAAAATGTACTTTTTTATGTAAACTGCTTGAAGAACTGATTTTAAAAATAAAATGTTATGTTTTATTAAATAGAATTCAGTCAAACCTTGGTTAATGTTTTTCTGGACGACTTCAAAATATTATAATTATTCCTGTTTATCTTGGTTAAATAATTGTAAAATATATTATATAAGCCAAACATGGCTAGTATTGTTCAATAAAAATTAAGATATTATTATTTTAAGTTTTAATATAAACATTCAAAGTATGTACCTACTAATATGATGAAATAAGGGCTTTCGTTAAAAGTCATAATGGTTAGGTGTCATACCGCACTCGAGTTACGACATCAGGCATCAGGCAGACATTTTGTTTTACCACAATCGTTTACAGATTATATTTCTGCAACTGTCGCACGAAATAATACACCAATGTTGGATGCAGAGAAAGTGGTAAAAAAACCAGTCTAACTTCGAAATTCCGAGTGGAATACAGATACAAAATATCAAACTGTAACAATTATTACAAAACTGAAAGGACCTTCAGATAGGGATATATTGAAATGTACACATATTCGTTTTAATTATACTTGAATTTTTTTTTATAATACCTTTGAATAAATTAAGCTAGTCATGAATCTTTCATAAATAAGATTTTCTCAATTTGTAATATGTTTTGGAGACAAGCGAAACTTTCCATGTAATATTGGAACTAAAGATTCATCTCGGCAAAGCATTTTTCATATATAATTTTATTTCATATTTGTGTTTTGAACTAGATAAAAGACGTAGATACATTTTTATTTACTTATTTCTTTAGCACATATAACAAGTGACCAAAACGTACTTAATATATGTTAAATCACAGAAAATAATTACATTATAAAAATATAAAATCAAACTTTCATGAACCAGGATGATTGAAAGGAAGGTCTACTTTTAATGTTTTACCAATTCCGATGTACATTTATTTCCTTCATTCCTTTATTAGGACGTTCTTTGTTTAAGAACAACTTTTTATCAACACTTAAATATATATAGAAGTAATTCTTAGAATATTAAAATTAGATCACTGTTTGTTTTTCTTTGGAAGTTTTATATTTCTTATTTAACCTTGAATTATTTTAGCGCAGCGTTTATTCCAGATGTTAATAAATTTTTACTGTACGATTTTGTACAATAAAAACTAATAACAACACAACAGTAATAATATTAAAATTATTTCTACAAAAAAGTACAAATTGAGACACACGTTATACATTTTTAATGTTTTATAATTATATTAATGTACGAGAAGAATAACTGTATTTTACCAACAAAGTTGTTTTTTGTTTGAAAATATCTTTAAACATGTATAGCCATGTTAAGCTTATTTAAATTTATATAAATAAAGAATGAAAAATAAACCGATACGGGCAGGGATTCGAACCCGCGACTACTGGGAAACCGTCCCGTCGCTCTACCAACTGAGCTACCGTATCGCTGTCCGTATCGGTGAAGTAGTCGCGGGTTCGAATCCCTGCCCGTATCGGTTTATTTTTCATTCTCTATTTATATAAATTTAAAGTTGTTTTTTCTTAATTCTTGAAGTAATTCTTTAAAACTTAACTAATTAAATATTTTCCTGAGAGAAATATATGTATACATATGTTTTTTTACTCATAAATCTATAACACTGAACCATAAACTTGAGACATTCCCAAGTTTATGTGTTTTCAGAGACCTCGAGGCTCTTAAGATGATATATCAGTGTTATTTTCAACATTACATGGCTAATATTTTATCTTAACGCCCAAAACCCTATTTATTTCTTTTCTTGTTCAATTAGAGCGAGTTTATGTGATTTGTAGAACTCTACCACTTATTTATTGTGTGTATATTTTTTTTATATTTTCAATGTATAAAGACTACTCTCCTCTACAGATTTATTACATATATAGAAGAATAAGATTTGCATGGTATTACGTGATTGATATAAATTGACATAACGTTTTTTTTTATTTATTAACCGATTTATATGATGCTGGTGTTTATCTTTTATTGTGTATTTTTGCTTTTTATTAAATACCTGGTTTTAAGGTATAAAGTGTTATTAAATATTCAGTGTTCTACAATTTGTGAAATTCTATACTTTTATATGAATAACATTATATTAAATTAGTTTTTAGTTTAATTGCTTCAGTAGCGGTTAAATTGGCCATGATGGCCTTGAAGTAATTAAAATAATAATTATTCATTACACTCAAATACAACCATTTAAATTTGCATAAAAATGCCTTTAAATATTTATAGGCTAGCTAGCTCGGCATATCATATTTATTTAATTTGATTTTAAGCGTCAATTAAGATTATACATAAAAAAAATATCAAAAAAATAAATAATACATTTTTTATTATTTAGTCTAATTTACACAATTGTAACGGCAGTTCATCATATAATAGTTCATCTAGTTTATAGTAAATCAATTATAGCTATGTTATTCTCTTTCAAACTGTTAAAGATAATAATTCATACAATGATATAGTATTGAAAGCTAATAGCTGTGATATATAGCATAGGTCTCTTGGAACATTCGATAAACGAAGACATTTATCAAGAAGGTACGACCCTCAGTATATTTCCGTTAAACTATTGAAGTTTGGAGATCGTAAATTTAATCGATATTTGAATTGAAATAAGATGTGGGTGAATAAAACTTACCATTGTCTTATCAAAACGAACGAATAAAAAAAAATAAAAATAAAAATTACTCCTTAAATTTTGTCTTTTAAAGGAAAGAAAAGATGATTAATATATAATAAGTATGATCTATAAGCTAAATATATCTAGCTATGTTAAGCTTTTTATAATGTTTTTTAAATAAAAAGGAAGAAAAACATATCTATTTGTAGAGCGACCAAGAGAGAGAAGAGGTAGATACCAAGAAATCGTTATTTCAAATCCTGAAGGTTTACGTTGCTATTTATTTAATTTTACTTCAGTGAATATGTTGTGAGCTGTACTCACAATGAACTCTTATTAGTTCGTTTCGTATTCTTTTACATTCATTTTTTAAACAATATATTTTATTGAGCCACAAAGTTAACAGTTAAGATTGTAATAAATTGCACTTATACGCAGATGGGTCAAAAAGTTCGCGGAATGGAGGGTAAAAAGTAAGAAATAAAACACAAAATTATTTTTCCTTCTTAATGTATTATACCCTTAACTCTAATACATTTATTAGACCTATCAATTTATTTATTAATACCATCGAAAAAAAATGATTTCTCTTTGTCGTCAAAATAGGCCGAAATAGCGCTCTTCATTTCTTCATCACTGGAAAATTTCTTCCCTCGAAGCTCTTTTTTCATTTTTGGGAACAAATAAAAATCACTAGGGGCTAGATCTGGGCTATAGGGAGGATGTTCTAAGATTTCGAAGCCCATTCTTTGAACAGCAGCCATCGCAACTTGCGCCTTGTGCACAGGTGCATTGTCAAGATTAACTATACACACGTTTATTCATATATGTATTTAAATATAGATACATAAATATATATTTAAGTCCTAAACAATAAATATTTAGTAGAGATTAATGGCCCGATTAGCTTTAGCTAATAAAAATCTCCAAAAATATATATTTCTAGATATGTAAAAATTTAAAACATAAATCACATCGCAAACAGTACTCTAAATAAACTTTAAAGCTAAAACTAGCTTTGAAATTAACAAAGTTTTCGACCGAAAAGTATGAAGCTTGCACTCATTTAAATAATAGAACTTAGTAACGAATGTGGTGAGACTAAAATCTAGAAATTCAATAAACTAATAATTATAGAATCATTATACATTTATTTTATATATTAAGAATGTAAAATTGTTTTTATATATAAATGATTACATAATATATGCTTAGATCAATTATTTTATTTAATTTTCACAATGTAATAGATAAGTTTTGGCAAATGCATGATGATGATTGATATTCAACTTAAAAATAATAAACAATTTTAGATATGAATGACATTTAAACAAACGCTTATCAAACATAGTCTAGCTTACAGCCTGTTTTTCAGATTAGCATATTACTAATGTATTTGATTTTTTATAGGCATTTAAAAAAAATGTGATACTGAGATAGTTTATTTTACCAAGTATGTATGCATATTGTGTACAGACCTTTTTGTTGCTTTTAGTGTTTATTAATTTGTTAAATGTGTGAAAAAAATTACATATATATCATAAAAGATTTCACATTTCTCTCAAATTCTATTTAGTTGAATCCAGCCACATAGAAAGGGACGCTTCATGACTACGGCCGCTCGGCACGTTTCTGAGGTATCTTGATGCTTTTTAACAAACACAACTCAATGTAACGCTATGTGCAGGGGTATTATATATTGACATTTGATTTTCAATATCAATCCCATATAAATAATAATAAAAATATAATCAGTAAGTCAAGTGAATAAAAAGTTTGTTTAAATGCTCTAAAAAAAATTTTAATGTTAGTTTTATAGTATCATTTATAGAAAGCACATTCGGAGCACTTTAGATCAAGTCGAAATTATACTGACACTAATAATGATGTTAAATCGATTCGTTCTTTGTTTTAATTGTAATAAAGGCTCTATTTTATTTGAAAAATAGTAAAAATATTATTGAATATTAAAATATCATACCCACGAGTGCGCGATACTAATTGCTATAGGTAAAGAGGGAAATTGAAACTCTGAATAATTACTGTTTCGAATATTATCTTTATTATATTCAATGCCATCTAAAGTTTTTATATTATGTTAGATTACGCTTCATCGTTTTTATTTAGCTTTAATGTTATATTATACCATCTAAAATATGAATTCGAATTATGAGTATCTAACAAATTTCTGACCTTTCATATGGGATGACTCGCAATTTTCTCCATAAAATTATCATTATTGAATACAATTTTTCCATTATATTTGATAATTTAAATATAATAATACGCCAGTGAGTTTTCTATTATCAAAATATATTTAAAATAATTCACAAAAAAATCAATAATTTAATATTTATTTACCCGTACAAGTAAGAAAAGCATTTGACTGATTTAGTGCTAACAACTATCTACCATACGCTAGTTTAACACGTTAAGTACGGTCAAATCTCACCAGTGTCTCTAAATTATACACCTCGTTACGCAGGAGACAAGAGTCTGATTTGAAATGGAATTTCCTTTGTACTTTTAATAGAGAATAGTGAGAAAGAAGGCTCATCTTTTCTGACAATTATTATTATTATTTTATTTTACCTCAGAATTGTTTAAATAATTAAAATTAGCAAGCATACTTGCCAGTAATTATTGAATTATAGGTATTTTTAGAGTTTTTATTATAATACTGTAAAGTTTAGTAATTTCATAAGGATAATAAAAGACATATATAAACTCTAGACTTCTGACTAAAATGCTAAAGAGACCAAAATCTTCACCCGTATTATTGCAAATGGGATTCACTCAGCTGTTCCTAATTTATAAAACATTTGCAATGTAGATTCATTTTAAACTACGGGATGACTCTAGCGACATAATTAAATACAATAACAAGTTGCTACATAAAGCAGTTCTCAGAGGTTTACAAATAAGATTTCAAGGAATATTGAATTCAAAATTGTAGTAAAGAAGGTTAGGTTAAAGTGATGTGCTAAATTATACTGTGCTGAAAGTTAGCGATCTTGTGGTGTTCTATGACGGCGTGTGCAACTGTATTTGGTCTATATTTGGTCTATATTCTATTTGGTCTATATTCGAGACTTGCGGGTCCTGACTTTATGTAAATGTTAATCAATGATTAAACCATGTACGACTGTTGATTACAAGTTTGCTCTAATTCTTATTCAATCATACTTTGTATATTAATGATGCTTCTATTACTTGTTTATTTAGTTAGTAAAAAAATAACGTACAAATAATTAAATACATAATTATGTATGTATTTTTTTATTTATATTCGTATATTTTATAATCATCTTGGTTTACCAAAGCATAATTTAAAAAAAACATATAAATAATTTTAAAACTGATTTTCTTTCCTATTAAAATAATTATATCTAGTTAGAAACTTTTGTTTAAATACAGCATTGTTTATGTACAGTAGTTAAGCAGAATTTAATTGCTTTAGAAAAATCAATTATTTCGCTCTAAAAAGTATCCATGAATAAAAAATACAAGAGAAATGTTTAAAGCAAGACAAATGGTATTAAATAGTTGTTAGCTAAAGTCAATTGATTTCTCTCGTCGGTAATGTAATCTTGGTTCTTTGAGTCTGGGTTGTCTTTGCATTGCACAAATACTGTCTTTTATTAATAAAAAGTAGTCAATTTTAAAAAAGTACATTTAAAATCAAAATCAGATTATTGAAAATCGTTAAGTGATTCATGTTCATGTTTAATTTCTCTAGTGAAAACAAAAAATAAATTTCTTAAAACTGACGTTTTGAGAAGAAGCCTGGAATTGAAGATTCAATGGCAAATACTTAAATCATTCTAATGACCTAATAAATCCGATTTTTAAGGGCAAAATAGTAAAAATTTAAATTTTTTGTAAAATCCTAAAAAAATAGTTTTTTCCTCAACTCTGGCTATATATTATTTTTTGCAAATATTAACTTGTTTTTTCTTTACAATTAAGATGATATTTAAACAAGTGCAAAAATATGTATTTATATAGCATCTTATTTTCGTTGCCGATTTAAATAGTTTGTTAAACTATAAAAGTTTTTATATTGGCGCAACTATAATACTTAGATATACCCTACTAGGTATTTTTCTGTAGACAATAATGTGGTCTATAAAATCGTAGTATATTATTTTGCTCCATCATCAATAGTTATTGCAGCGCACGCGATTTAAGGTATTTCAGTAGTGATTTTTATCGACGGTGGTTTATGTTATTGAAGTTTTCGCAAGGATCCCTTTTTTTTGAAAATATTAATATATTTTTATTAAATATTAATATATTTTTAGTCAAAACCAAACTACCACATGAATAAAAGCTAACATTAAGTATCTCTTTCTACTTTATTTTTACTTTCTTGCGATGCTTCTAAGGTCACTGATAAAAGAATAATTTAAAAAAATATATACCTACGTTACTTTACAATATGGCTAAATGATTAATAAATGTCTAATAAAAATATTTTATTAAGGATTATAATAATTAATTTAATAATCAGTACTCAATAAAATAAGATTTTTTAAGTTAGGTTAGTAAGTTAGCTTTTTAATGCTAAAAAAATACCTTAATTTGCGACGGGTGCTCCATTTCCTTAACCAAAAGCTTAATCAAAGGTTTGTTTGTTTTATTATGATATTTACAAGACAACTCACCTGCAAAAACGTTAATCGCTTGTAGCGTGACAACTAACAATTACCTTATGTTTTAGCTCATAAGTGTAAGAAAAATATAACGTAAATATCACTAATGAATTATACTATATTGTGGAGGAAATGATTAGCCATTTAATATTTACATTACTTTTTACTTTACATTTTTAACTGAGACTAACAAATACTATGCATATAATATTTAATAATATCGTTTTATTACTATTTTCTATAGCACAAATTCGCCTGCAACTATTTTTAATAACTTGGTATTGTTCTGTACCTTTTACTAAAATGTTTTTAAATAATATCAGCGACGTATTATTTTGTGAACAGAAATATTGTTTATATACACAGCTTCGGCTTTATTCAATCCATCACGCCTCGAGGGATTCGTATCGAACCCAATTCAGCTTGCAGTCTCTTTCCACGGACACATAGACGGAAAATATTATATTACCAGAAGTTTATGTCACCAAAATCAAATAATATTTTTACATCGAAAACGTTATTTTCCTAAATATGGACAGTACATATTCAAGTCTATTAATTCAGACCTAATATTTTGGTGTATCATAATTATCTTACGTTATAAATTAATACAACTTATAAATTAATCATTTGGTTAAGCCCTTTTTATATTTCTATTACATTTTCAATAAATACTGCCTTTAAATTCTTGTAATTCAAATTCTATAGGGCTACTTAAAATCTGTCTCTGCATTATTTGATAAAGATGTTGTTACATATCTAAGATCTACGAAATTAAGTCTATTTTAGTTCAGTCTTTAGGTTAGTTAGTACTTTCAACATTTAACTAGAAATTTCCTAATTTATTACAATTAAAAAATGTAATAATCTTAATCACATTGTAAACTCGTCATATTCTCAATCTTATTTAAAATCCTTACAAAACTAATTACCTCTTTTTAAGAACAAAACACCAAAATGTATAAGTTAGTGAACAAAAGGTGAAAATCTAACACAAGGCTCTGAAGCGCGTAATCTAAGATTATTGATTAATGAGCAATTAAGGTTCGAAAAGTACGTTATCAACATAGCTCATAATTGCTATTATAGACTTTTTTTTATACAGGATGGAGTGTGGTAATTTTGCTGACTTGGGGATAAAATAAAAAACTGTAAACCGTTTAAAAATTGATTTTATATTTTTCTTATATTAAACAGTAAAAGAATTTTCAAATAACATGTTTTTAAATATGGTATGTGGCAAATGTTGATCCTCGCTATCCTCGCACTTCTGCTTTCGTTCTTTGAAGTTCTCATGTACTCTTTCGAGCCAACACAATGGTATTCCAGCAATTTTATTGTCAATCAGTCATTTTCCTTAGTTCTTCCAGGGTGTTGGGACGGTTACAATACACCTTTGACTTACTGAAATCAACAGTGAGAAAAAGCATGGGGCTATGTCTGGTAAGCGTGCCGACAGTTCAGATCCCCTTAGAAAGATAAATTGTCATGTCTTGGGAAAGGCCCGCTTCATACAAATGACAATATATTCGCTGCTGTTCTGAATGCTGGCACCCAATACAAAATTTATTGTGGTACAGTAACCCATCCGCGTGGAGGAACGGCGAATCTTTAACGAAAAACACGCTGTACTGCAATGATTGAGTAGGCTTTTAAAAAATATGATTCTACACCAAGTGAGCGCTCCTCACGTGTTCACAACATGATGGCAACTGAAAAGCAGATCAATACTAACGTCCTGCTAGTCACTATATGTCACGAACACATTCTCTTTCTGTTTCTGTTCTCTCTCTCTCTGACTATTAGCGGCGGCGGTGCCACAGTCTGCACTTAAAATATCAATTTGGCCCGTATAAGAATATGGATACCCTATCTTAGTACCGATATTAGACGTACATGATTTCTAAATATAAAAAATTAAAAAACCGTAAAACTGAATACCTAAAAGTCTTTGTTGTTTATTGTACAACTAACGGTGGTTTAGGCTAGTATTGGTATGGTATGGTTTTTAGTACTGCTAAAAATTTTCCTACCCGTAGTTTGCAAAACAAATTTAAGGCAATTTACAACAACTGCAGGCAAACAAAACTTGGTACTTTTCCAAAAAAATACGTAAGTAATAAGATATACTAAAACCTTTTAATCCACATAAAAAATGCTATCTAGCCGCGGTGGTCTTGGATCATGTTGTTAGATTCATAAAGTCTATTTTTATGGATTACATATTTACTTCACAATGTACGCATGTATGAATGAACACTCGAAAATTATGATTTAGTTATCTAAAGTGTATCTATCATTTTTAACCCCAAAAAGAGGGGTGTTATAAGTTTGATGTGTGTATTATGTGTCTATGTATCTGTATTTCTATTTATCCGTCTGTCTTTGTATCTGTGTGCCTGTGTTTCTATGTATCTGTGTTTCTATGTATCTGTGTTTCTATGTATTTGTGTATCTGTATGTCAGTAGCATCGTAGCAGCCTAACGAGTGGATGGATTTTAATGCGGTTTTTTTAAGCGAAAACCTGGTCCATCGAGATAGTTCTTAGCGATACGGTAGCAATTGGTAGACTGACGGCACAGTTTCCTAGAGATTGCGGATTCGGATCCTTGCCCGTATCGGCCCTATGCCATACATATTTATAAATATTATCAAACAAAAATTATATAAATAATAATTATATATAATACTGAAATTATACATTAATGCTTGAATATTTTATAAACGTGTACTCCAATTATAAAGTTTACTCTCTTACAGCAAGACTACATGGTTTAAAGAAAAAAGACAGTACCTCAAACTACATCACCAATTACTTCCGAAAGAATATAACAATTCAACATTAATAAAATAATAATATTCAACATATTTTACTAGTCTCCCTATGTTATTGTAGCATCAAAATTATATGGACATTGGGCAATTTATTTTGGTGAGTGGTTATAGCAGATAGGTATATCCAAATATAACATCGATCATTGTGTTAGTAAAAGAAAAAGTCCATATATCATTTATTTTTCGTTATCCTCCGTTATCATCTCTAAGGAGTTTTTTGATTAGAAAATAATATGACTCATTAATCGATACCAATGTCACATCTTGTGGGGATCAACATTATTGCAGAGTAATTATTAAATTATATACGAATATTAAAAAAACAAACTTTTTGTATACCTACCTACCTACCTATTGTATACCTACCTTTTTACAGAAAACATTTTACTTTTCTTACGCAACCACAACCAAATCATGACTTTCTTCTTTCGAGCAAAATCTTTGAACAGGTCTATAAAAACCAGAATCAAAACATTAATGGAAAACAAAATTAAATGAAAAATTAAGACTAGATAAATTGTTTGACTTAATTAAATTATTAATGGAATTGAATTAAAAATAATTACGTAGGTACTGCCAGCTTTTATTTAACCCATCATCGTAAAAGAGGGTTTATGTATAAGCATATACACGCGCCGCATGCTGGAGTTTGAATGTATGAGCGAGTCGTGAAATTGAGAAAAATCACGGTCGGCCGCGCGACAATACAAGTGGCCAGCTGTTGGGATTTGTCGCATATCGTCGCAGTGCTTGCTTTTTGCTAAAATAAATTAATGCCTATTGAAATATTATTGATTTTATGATTTTCTGTTACGTATAAGTATTCAATATACGGAACTCAGCACAACAAGATTTAATATATTATCTAATATGGGATAAATGAACAGTAAATTTTTACAATATAATTACCTAATTACATTTTCTTTATTTAATAAAATGATATAACTTTACCGATGCTGTAGTAAATATACTTAATTAATATAAACAGAATTATAGGCAAAAATACAAAATTTTGGATTATAAAATGAGTTCAAAGCATAATATATTATTCACGATATATGCATATATTCCTTATTAATATTGATGAACACACTGACGTGTGTATTATATTCATTTCTTTGTAAGACGTTGTATAAACAATTTAATATTTTTTACTGATAAATTATAAAATAATTTATATCTGAATAAGCAAGCATATGGAATAATGCATATTGTTAGGACTTGTTTCAGTAATACACAGTACTTGCACTTCAATGTTTAATATCCAACCATTTGTAATAGAATGGGCAAGAGCAGCCCTTACAACTCGTTTTATAATATTTTAACACTATCATATTTAGGTGAGGGTAATTTACAATTTTATAACCAACTTAGTTTCAGAATTTCATAAACAACTAGATGCTATTAGTTATACCTTATAATAAGTTCTAATAATGAATAAATGATTAAACATTATGTTAAAATAACCTATGTTTCTAATTTTTAAAACATTTAACAGTAAATACTATATAAGTTGCGTAGGTAGCGCTACTGGTAATCATAAATATTTTTTTGCTATACTTTAATATGTAAGAGATGAAAATATTAGCTATATAATTTAGGATTCAATTAAGTTTATTATATAATAAACAAAAATTCATAAACTTAATACTAGAGTAATTTAATTGTTTATAGAGAGATTTTGGCTATAGAGAGATTTTGCTGTTATACCTGTCGCTCCCACTTCTACCGCGTTCAAACTAACTATAAATTTATTCCTGATCAGTTCGTTGGTAAGTTCGTAATACTTATTGAGCTTGAATGTGTGATCCCTTGGGATGTTTGTTTCCCAAGGAACAGTAAGCTCCACAAGTATCACGCGCCTCAGATGTTTCGAATACAGGAATAAGTCCGGTCTGTATGACGAAACACCAACATCCCCAGGGATTTTGTAATGCTTTTCATACGTGTCCATCATGAGAGTCCAATCAGGAGCCGCGCCTAATATTGAATAAGGTTTCGCTTTTGATTTTTTGGAGGAGCCTTCTTTTACGAATTCTATAGATCGTTTGGTGGTTGTTAAACCCTTCCGCGCTCTTGCTACTGAAAGACTAACCGCTTCCCGTATAATTTCTAATACCTTGTCGTGGCGACACGAGTATTGATCTTTATCTAGAAGTACCCTATACCCTACTAATAGGTGTTTCGCGGTTCCTATTGCCCCACAGATGTTGCCAGACTTTTCGGTGACTTTGCCCCATCTTACTAAATTACTTTGATCTGGGAGAGTCATTTGGAATGCATTAAGAAAAATTTAACAACAATTTTTCAAAGTATATAATAAAGATTTTAAATTATTTCTTATAAGAGAGTTTCAATTGTTTTAACTATATATCACATGTTGTATACAAAGAGTTTTGGAATATCATTCTGTATTATCAATGAAGCGAAAATAAACTTATTAAAATTTTTGTGTGTTTATACTGTCAAAATGAGCTCCATCACGCTGGACCCCGACTTAAAAAAATCCTTACTTTTTTTCGCTCATATTTAACTACAAACGATACAAATGATTGTAGTGAAGTTCATTTTTTTGTAGTAATAATAATTACGCGGCAAACCCAATAAACACTGTTCTCAACCAGAAATATAATTTCTGGTTGAGAACAGTGTTTTTTAGGTTTGCCGCGTATTTATTAGTACTACAAAAAAATCAACTTTACTACAATCATTAGTATCGTTTGTAGTTTTCGAAAAGGTTTTTTGACTTTTTAAAACTTAATTTTTTTTCTAAATTTTTTATTTTTCTTGGAAATTATAAATATAAAAAAATGTTTTTTTTCACTTTAATAAACTACAAACGATTTAAAGTGTACTACAAAAGTTTTTAGTGCAGTATTATTTATATTTCTGGTTGAGAACAGTGTTTATTGGGTTTGCCGCGTAGTTATTATTACTACAAAAAAATGAACTTCACTACAATCATTTGTATCGTTTGTAGTTAAATATGAGCGAAAAAAAGTAAGGATTTTTTTAAGTCGGGGTCCAGCGTGATGGAGCTGTCAAAATGGACTCCGAATACAAAATCCCTGGCGTATCGCCTCTATATATGCCGGTGATGCTGTTTAGATCAAAGTATATCGACATAGGACAGAAATTGTTTCTATCGTGCGTTTTATGAAGGTATCAGATACCTATATACATATATACATAAATATGTATATATATATATATATTTGCACGAGTAATGATGGTTCCGACACGTCATCGTAATATGGTCAGGAACGCGAATTAAAATACATCTTTTTAATTAAAATCTTATTGTTATCGAAGTTTAGATTTCGATTCTGATAACATTAGCATGTATATTTATTTCTTTTGTGCATCTGAAACTGAAGTAGAGTTGGATCTATTTGAAAAATATTTTGACGTGACAACGTCTTAAATTAGGTTATACTGGGAGTCACTTATGAAAAAGTGTAACGCCCGGTAACGTAACGGTGAGTCACACACACATAGAATGCCTTGCGTCTCTCTCCCACTCAAACATGATCGGTCCGCCGAGCAATGTTTTGATTTTCAAATTGATTCTTTAAAATTACAAATATTAAGAAAAAGTGGCAGATATAAGAAAACTTGATTTAAAATGTGTTGAGCAAGAATTTTAACATCTAATTTAAGTAAATGTTTTAATTTTCAACTTCATTATTTACAATTACAAATTTTAATTAATTTCAAATTTATTTAGCAAAAATTTGAACCTTCGATCTGAATAAGTGTTTTGATTTTCAAATTAATTCTTTAAAATTAAAAATATTAAAATATATAAAATCAGAAGTGACGTCACATAACATTATCTGTACTTATTATTATTTAATATGTAGGCCAGTACATGTGACCATACTTGGTAGACACAATTGGAAATAGTATTTTTTTATAACTGAAAAAAATAAATATATAAAATACTGGTAGCAAACAATAACTTCAATGATCGATATCTCCGCAACTAATTGATGTATCGAAAAAGTCTGTAAATAAATTTTGTAAAAAATAATAACATCAATAATATAATATAAATAATATATAAAATGATTTTACGTGACAACGTCTTAATCGTCCTATCCTCAACAAAATCACTCAAATTATTAAAATATTGTGCAATTTAATAATATTCATATCAATAAATATTCTACCGAGAAAAGACGTGGTCACGTAAATCTTCGCCCGTAAAACCGACTTTACAGGCAACCATATTTTTTTTAATGATATTTTTTTATTTACGAATAATTGAATTATTTAAAGCAATTTAGGTCCAATGTTTGCTAATAATCTTTTTATATTAATATGTATTACGTGTATATATATAAAACAAAACATGTAGATTTAATTGTAGACTTATAACGCCATAAGAGAGATATGTAATAATAATATAAATTAAGTATAAACTCGACTATTCTAGTTTTACCGCCTTATTGTTCATGTTATTTATAATGTTTTTTCCTCGGGTTGACTGGTAGAGAATGCCTTGTTGCATTAAGTCCGCCTATTGTTCCTCTTTTTTTTTTGCAATAAAGATTAAATAAATAAATATATGGCTTTTGTACGATCCCGGATTCTAAAGTTGAGGGTTGAGGGGTTGAGCGCCACCATGGTGACCTAAAGCTTGTTACACATTACACTCTATTCACAACCGACGGCACTTGTCAGGAACTACACAATATAGTTTACATAATTACATTTTTAGTGGAACACATGTGGCACATAATTAAAGTGAGTAATAAAACCTATAGCGCCTAAAGAAAGCCTTAGTTAAAAACTCAAATTGTAGTTTCTCTTTCATATTATAATCACGTAGTATCGTGTATAGTTTCATTAAGAGACTCGTATATTAAATATCTTAATGGCAATAACGTCAACGGAATTCAGCTTAACTTTTTTGAATAACTTAATTTAAGGTAATTTAATACAGGACTTATCTGTACCCACACATTTGACTAAGCAGAGTTAAACTCTGTTAGAAGTTGTAACTAATTGTAAGTAATTTAGAAACCACTCATTGAAAATTACGGTTTTCTAAAAAAAACTATTCCGAGGAAAACGTCTGAAAAAAAAAAAATATTGACTAGAACGATTTAGGTAGTTTCATAAATGATATTGATTGACAGACAGCATAACAAAATATATAAATGGTATTTTTTTTTAAATTTTGAACTAGAACCAATAGTATCTGAATAGATATTTCCTTCAATAGGGGATAAACTAGGACTTTATTACAACCGCCATAATGTAGCCTTGGAATAAAAAAGAATCTCTTTCTTCTCTGCCGCGTTTTGCATACATTCATCTTCTATACATATAATAAAATCGTCACTGAGCCATTCCTGTAACCATGTACATACATGTGATTCCATAATCAAAAAAAAAACATCATAGGGGGGTTTCATAAGAGCAAGAGAACCCAAAACAATGGTTTTTCAGTTTGTCTGTATGTCTGTATGTTTGTATGTCTGTATGTTTGTGCACGCTAATCTCAGAAACAGCTTAACCAATTTGAATGCGTTTTTCAGAAAATTTATTATCACAGCCTTCACTTAACATTTAGTGTTTATTTCATCTAAATCGGTTAAGAAATAAAAAAGTTATGACTATTTATGTTA
Source organism: Napeogenes inachia (assembly GCA_959347355.1). Lineage (NCBI taxonomy): Eukaryota > Metazoa > Arthropoda > Insecta > Lepidoptera > Nymphalidae > Napeogenes > Napeogenes inachia. The sequence continues at coordinate 8,650,214 of OY365797.1, forward strand.
ATCACGTAAAAGGTACCACGAAAATCTTATTCGATACATGTAATAAATCTACAGAGGAGTAGTCTTTCTACATTTAAAATATTTAACAAATATACCAGGATGTAAAGTAATAACTAACAGAATCCATTTTTAGCATTTTTAAAATATTTGCCTGTTTATCTGTTTGTCTTTTAGTTGTGCACACACCACGAAAAAAAAATATTTTCAAAAATTCATACAGGGGGACCTTTATATAAGCAAGATAACCCAAAACAATGTTTTTTTCATTTTGTCTGTTCGTCTGAATGTCGGTATGTTTCTGCACGCTAATCTCAGATTAGTCGATTTGGATGCAGTTTTCGAGAATATATAGTCATGGGATTCACATTATTCATTATATTTTGTTTTTTTTTTAACAATCGGTTAGTAAATAAAGAAGTTAATAATCTCTTATTGTCGTACCATTGCTTCTTACCAGTTTTAAGGTGTATAGTTTTTACATACATTAATAAGTACAAAGGGTACTTATTATATAGCAAGTTACATATTATAAAGCAATATCGCTTTTCGCGTCTGTCCCTATATTTGTATGTATGTATCTTTAAAACTACGCAAAGGATTTTGATGCACTTTTTTTTTAATAGATAGAGTGATGCAAGAGGAAGGTTTATATGTATTATAACATGCTTAGTATATCAGAGAGCCACTAATAATTTCAAGATTTCTAATGCGAAGTCGTAAACCACGTCTTTTGTTGTTGTGTAACTTAAATACATTTTACATTTAATATGGAACAATATAGCTCCTTACAGCATGTAATTTCAATAAACATTTTTGAAGATATTACAGATTTAAAATATAGGGTCTTCGCGTTTGTGGCGGTACGGTTACCGGCGCACTATAGTATGGAACCGTGCAAACCGTCTTAAAAATGGCTTTTGTGAATGTTCAGTATTGAAAATTTTGTTAATAAAAAACTAGACCTGCAAGTTGAAGGTGAAAATAACGTCGAATGTGTAGCTCAGAAGTCCTCAAGTTTACATGGTAATATCCTAGAAGCCAATACAAAAAAGGGAAGTGGGAATTGTTTTACTACGAATTTAAGCCGTGCGAAGCCGCGGGCAAAAGCTAGTATAGAATATGATAATGGTCATGAAGCTAACCACATTTAGAACAATCTGAGGGAGCAATTTTTCTTGTTTAATGAATACATTTCTTTAAAAATATTTAAGGTCAGTTGTACACCACGGATCCATCCGCGTATCTGTTGGAGAAACGATAAGAAGAAAATTAAATTCGGGATGAATCATAATTTCTATTGGACTGGTTACATTTTATATTTAATGCATTTTTTATTATTTATATGCTGTAATGTTTTGGAAAAAACGTCGAATTCATTAACTACTTTTTACTTTTAAAGGTTGTTTTTAAAGTTGTAAAGTTGAAGTCTAAACTCAATAACGAACAAACTTTATGCATTTCGTAGAAACTTCAGTAAATAGAACGATGCATCTACTTTGCTGTGATAACGTAATTTTATATATATGTTGTATTTGTAACTACTATTACAATTACAACATATATATAAAAGTTCTCGAGAGATAATGTAAAATATATAAATACCAAATCAACATTTAGGGGAAGGTAAGTCCTCATATCTAAAATAATATCATAGCTTATTAGTTGCTAATACCATCTGTATGCTTAGAAATGGCGTTAGTTTAACTTAAAATAAATTCTAATAATTCAGAAAATGGTATGTTAAAATATCTTATTCACCTTATTCTTAAATAAACTATTCCTATATAAAACCCATCTGAAATCGCTTTTATTTTTTGTACAAAGTAAAGGATAAAAAATTGTATAAATTACTATTTTTCGTTTAACAGAAATGACAATTTATCTTACTTCTCTAAAACATAAGACTTGTCTGAATTTAAGTTGAAAATGCTTTATGGTAATGGTGTTCACAATAAATAAAAATTTCAATTACAGATCTTCTTTCGTTTGGTCGGTTATATTAAATTATTGATCCGTATAATCAACTACGCGGACCAATAGGCTTATATAACTTTAAACCACTTGTATTATACATTAGAAATATTTTTCTTTACTTTCATCATTTTCTTTATAAACTGATTTATCTTTTTCCAATTGGAAAGTTAACAAAATAACAATAATTATATTATGAAATAAATAAAAGAGATTAATTTATTTCATCTCAAAATGATATCTATAAATATTACTATAAAAAAAATATGTTTTTTTCTTTAAATAATTGCTCTGAGCTCTAATCTTTGTATTGTTAATCTGATGTATATAAATATAGCATTTTATTATATAGCTTATACATTTTAATACTAGTTTGCCGTTAATTTTTTATTTTATTATATATAGTAATTGAAAAAAACCATTAACTTTCATGATTGCTTGGCTTAAATACAACTATTTTTACAATAAAATAGTTTTAATTAAATAATTAATTAAATTTTAAATTTAGATTTTAAATCTAACCCGACGTATCGAATGCTTTACAGCTATTGTGTTCAAGGTAAGACGTGATGGAGGTTTCTATCAGTAAGTCAGTTAATTAGTCATCTACCTCCAACGGTTTACCTCCAAACCACATCAAGCCATCCACTGTTAAGCGTCAATCAGCCCTACTACCCATATTTGAAAGGAGTAACTGACAGGATCGGCAACATCTTAGAAAAAATATCTATAAGAACTATCTACAAACCTCAAAGGAAAGTGAGCCAATTTTTGAGACCTATTAAAAGTAATATTCCTTTACAATGTGCTGGAGTATATAAACTTGACTGCGATTGTGGCTTGTCATACATAGGTCAAACAAAGAGATTTTAAATAAAATACGTATAAATTATAGCACGTTTTCGGAAATAATTCAAAATATTAGTATTAAATGTGATCTACGTACATGGTTATTGTTATGTTCGTTTTTATATAGCAAAACTTATTCCCAGAATCGTGTATCATTTGACGCAATAGTTTTTAATCACAAATTGTTTTATTTGTTTAAAACATTGCCAGCCAGTGTAAGACCGATATAAATGGGCAGCAATGTCACGATTAATTTTATAGTAATGCATTTTGTAGAAGTGTGCGAGGAGATGATAGCGGGTTTTACTTCAGGAACCTGAGTATCGCCTAAGCCCTTTACTCAATTTTGAACTCACCTAAATTCACTGACATACTTCAATTATGTGCCAATGTATTTTTCTAAAAGTTTTATTATTTGTCAAAACTAACAAGCAATACCAGACTAAAAATAATAAAGAGAGAAAATTTTGACAAGGATATAATTTTCTAACATTAAGAATTATGTTTTTTTATTGTTATGGAATTTAATAAAAATGTCAAAGTACATTTACCTTCTTCATTTATTTTTCTTAAAACTCAAATAAATAAATTAGATCGAGATTTTTAATAACTAGTATACATTTTTTTCTTAAATAATATCTTAAAAACAGTTAAGTCTAATCTAACATAATATCAATGCGTTAAATGGCATTGAACATAATAAAGGTAAAATTAAAGTCTGGGTTTTAGCCAAGCCATCTATCTGTACCTATGAATTCAAATCTCAATTCTCTAACTTGCTTCACATATGGAAAATTTAATAAAAAATTCTCGCATGCAAGATTGTAAACTGCTATCGGACTATGATTTTATTTCGAATCCATTGTTATCTGGACTCTACTATTCTAGATCGGAATTGAGTTTACATTCAAACCGATATAATAAAAGTTGCTCCTTTTACTGTTAAAAAAGACAAAGAAAGAGAATATTAGTTTTTTTTCCCGAATTAATATTTAATATCGGTATAAACTACAAAATATATAGTTTATTTTTTTACAATCTAAGTAAAATAAATAACCTTAATATCATCATTATTTTTAATAATATCATAAAACCTAGATTTAACCGTAAGTGCTACTTTTGACTACAAAAGTCGAATTATTTATAAAATAATTCTTGTCTATTGTGATACCACAACACAGACCGACACTTTTTGGCTAGGTACTGACTAACTGACAAATTTAAATAGAATTAAACGTTGTACAAATTGTTATTGACTGTTTCATTGACTTACTGTTAGTTTTTTTCTTGTTCTGAAACGGTTTAAGAAGATTTTTATAATATTTCACATAAAACTAAGACTTCGTTTTATTTTTATTTTAGCACAATCTCAATATACATTTTTTTCAATTTATCATGTATAAGCATTGAGCAATAGTATATAAACCTTTTTAGATGATAAAGAGAAAGAAATATAGTCGATGTTCAAAGTAATATTCTAAGTAGCAAGTAAATCTTAAGTAACAACATGTTAACAAACAAACAAAATAATTGAGATATAAAACTTTTATATACTTTACTAATCGTTTGTTATACCACAACCACACTTAAGAGTGTATAGAAGACTACTAAAAAAATACACGTATATTTCAATTGTTTACACTTTCACAGGAATATTTTATAGCTGCCTGGCGTACTAAAATGTGGAAAAGCTTTTGCAAACGCCAAAGCGTTTGTAGTTAACTATAATATAATAACAAAGGCTTCTTAAAGGAAAAAATAAAAAACATCAATTCAGTATACAATTTTATAATTAATGAGACCAGAGCGGCTTTTACTAATACAAACTGTTCCAGTCTCGGTCAGCAGATTCGAATTTAAATCCTACGACTATTATAAAGGCGAAAGTTTGTAAGTATGGATGTATGGACGTTTGTTACTCTTTCACGTAAAAACTACTGAATGGATTTGAATGAAACTTTACCACAATATAGCTTATACATCAGAATAACACATAGGCTATAGCTTATACATCAGAATAACACATAGGCTACAATTTTTGAGGTTTTTAATGTGAGGTCGTAAAAAAAACACTGACTGAATCCTACAAGATAGATCAAAACAATTTACTACAGTATTGTACAACTTAAAAAGGTCTACAAAAAAGTCCGTGATGGTATATGTTTATCTCTTAGGAATAACCCACAATAACCATTTTTTATCCTTTACTTTGTACGAGAAATAATGGCTTATTTACGAAGCGATTTTAAGCAATACAGTATTAATCCTTATCCAATTAAGTATCTTAAATACATTGTGCATTTAATAAAGATCACGTTTTTCCAAAGCGAAGAATCTGCATGTTTATGCTGAAGGAAAAAGATCGTTAAATGTAGTTTATAGGAGCATACTGCAGTAGCTACCTATAGGCCTATGATTAGGGCTCTCCAGTGCTTAGTTACCGTATTTCTTACTTATTACTAGACTAGACGGGACGAACCTGAAGTCCACGCGAACGAAGTCGCGGGCAAAAGCTAGTTATATATAAAGCCCATGTAGCTGTTCCAGAATACAATACATTTTATAAAACTACACTGGTACCTGATGGCTTATTGAATTTAAATCTTATTGCAAAGTAATTCTTAAACGAAAGTTAGCTTTATATATTATTTCAAATAAAATATGTGCATGTAATACACAAATCTTTTTTTTGTCAAAATTCTTTTGAAAAAGTTGCTTCCATTATCTTTTTGACTAAATAATATGAAGTATTAGAGTGTTCATAATTTATTAATTATATATTAATTTAAATAAAATATAACACAGATTTTAATGACAAATTGAAATTTTAAAAGTAAATAAAGGAGAATTTTTTTGGTATTTTCACACGTTCATCATCACATACATGTGATTCCATAATCAAAAAAAAACATCATAGGGGGGTTTCATAAGAGCAAGAGAACCCAAAACAATGGTTTTTCAGTTTGTCTGTATGTCTGTATGTTTGTATGTCTGTATGTTTGTGCACGCTAATCTCAGAAACAGCTTAACCAATTTGAATGCGTTTTTCAGAAAATTTATTATCACAGCCTTCACTTAACATTTAGTGTTTATTTCATCTAAATCGGTTAAGAAATAAAAAAGTTATGACTATTTATGTTAATCACGTAAAAGGTACCACGAAAATCTTATTCGATACATGTAATAAATCTACAGAGGAGTAGTCTTTCTACATTTAAAATATTTAACAAATATACCAGGATGTAAAGTAATAACAAACAGAATCCATTTTTAGCATTTTTAAAATATTTGCCTGTTTATCTGTTTGTCTTTTAGTTGTGCACACACCACGAAAAAAAAATATTTTCAAAAATTCATACAGGGGGACCTTTATATAAGCAAGATAACCCAAAACAATGTTTTTTTCATTTTGTCTGTTCGTCTGAATGTCGGTATGTTTCTGCACGCTAATCTCAGATTAGTCGATTTGGATGCAGTTTTCGAGAATATATAGTCATGGGATTCACATTATTCATTATATTTTGTTTTTTTTTTAACAATCGGTTAGTAAATAAAGAAGTTAATAATCTCTTATTGTCGTACCATTGCTTCTTACCAGTTTTAAGGTGTATAGTTTTTACATACATTAATAAGTACAAAGGGTACTTATTATATAGCAAGTTACATATTATAAAGCAATATCGCTTTTCGCGTCTGTCCCTATATTTGTATGTATGTATCTTTAAAACTACGCAAAGGATTTTGATGCACTTTTTTTTTAATAGATAGAGTGATGCAAGAGGAAGGTTTATATGTATTATAACATGCTTAGTATATCAGAGAGCCACTAATAATTTCAAGATTTCTAATGCGAAGTCGTAAACCACGTCTTTTGTTGTTGTGTAACTTAAATACATTTTACATTTAATATGGAACAATATAGCTCCTTACAGCATGTAATTTCAATAAACATTTTTGAAGATATTACAGATTTAAAATATAGGGTCTTCGCGTTTGTGGCGGTACGGTTACCGGCGCACTATAGTATGGAACCGTGCAAACCGTCTTAAAAATGGCTTTTGTGAATGTTCAGTATTGAAAATTTTGTTAATAAAAAACTAGACCTGCAAGTTGAAGGTGAAAATAACGTCGAATGTGTAGCTCAGAAGTCCTCAAGTTTACATGGTAATATCCTAGAAGCCAATACAAAAAAGGGAAGTGGGAATTGTTTTACTACGAATTTAAGCCGTGCGAAGCCGCGGGCAAAAGCTAGTATAGAATATGATAATGGTCATGAAGCTAACCACATTTAGAACAATCTGAGGGAGCAATTTTTCTTGTTTAATGAATACATTTCTTTAAAAATATTTAAGGTCAGTTGTACACCACGGATCCATCCGCGTATCTGTTGGAGAAACGATAAGAAGAAAATTAAATTCGGGATGAATCATAATTTCTATTGGACTGGTTACATTTTATATTTAATGCATTTTTTATTATTTATATGCTGTAATGTTTTGGAAAAAACGTCGAATTCATTAACTACTTTTTACTTTTAAAGGTTGTTTTTAAAGTTGTAAAGTTGAAGTCTAAACTCAATAACGAACAAACTTTATGCATTTCGTAGAAACTTCAGTAAATAGAACGATGCATCTACTTTGCTGTGATAACGTAATTTTATATATATGTTGTATTTGTAACTACTATTACAATTACAACATATATATAAAAGTTCTCGAGAGATAATGTAAAATATATAAATACCAAATCAACATTTAGGGGAAGGTAAGTCCTCATATCTAAAATAATATCATAGCTTATTAGTTGCTAATACCATCTGTATGCTTAGAAATGGCGTTAGTTTAACTTAAAATAAATTCTAATAATTCAGAAAATGGTATGTTAAAATATCTTATTCACCTTATTCTTAAATAAACTATTCCTATATAAAACCCATCTGAAATCGCTTTTATTTTTTGTACAAAGTAAAGGATAAAAAATTGTATAAATTACTATTTTTCGTTTAACAGAAATGACAATTTATCTTACTTCTCTAAAACATAAGACTTGTCTGAATTTAAGTTGAAAATGCTTTATGGTAATGGTGTTCACAATAAATAAAAATTTCAATTACAGATCTTCTTTCGTTTGGTCGGTTATATTAAATTATTGATCCGTATAATCAACTACGCGGACCAATAGGCTTATATAACTTTAAACCACTTGTATTATACATTAGAAATATTTTTCTTTACTTTCATCATTTTCTTTATAAACTGATTTATCTTTTTCCAATTGGAAAGTTAACAAAATAACAATAATTATATTATGAAATAAATAAAAGAGATTAATTTATTTCATCTCAAAATGATATCTATAAATATTACTATAAAAAAAATATGTTTTTTTCTTTAAATAATTGCTCTGAGCTCTAATCTTTGTATTGTTAATCTGATGTATATAAATATAGCATTTTATTATATAGCTTATACATTTTAATACTAGTTTGCCGTTAATTTTTTATTTTATTATATATAGTAATTGAAAAAAACCATTAACTTTCATGATTGCTTGGCTTAAATACAACTATTTTTACAATAAAATAGTTTTAATTAAATAATTAATTAAATTTTAAATTTAGATTTTAAATCTAACCCGACGTATCGAATGCTTTACAGCTATTGTGTTCAAGGTAAGACGTGATGGAGGTTTCTATCAGTAAGTCAGTTAATTAGTCATCTACCTCCAACGGTTTACCTCCAAACCACATCAAGCCATCCACTGTTAAGCGTCAATCAGCCCTACTACCCATATTTGAAAGGAGTAACTGACAGGATCGGCAACATCTTAGAAAAAATATCTATAAGAACTATCTACAAACCTCAAAGGAAAGTGAGCCAATTTTTGAGACCTATTAAAAGTAATATTCCTTTACAATGTGCTGGAGTATATAAACTTGACTGCGATTGTGGCTTGTCATACATAGGTCAAACAAAGAGATTTTAAATAAAATACGTATAAATTATAGCACGTTTTCGGAAATAATTCAAAATATTAGTATTAAATGTGATCTACGTACATGGTTATTGTTATGTTCGTTTTTATATAGCAAAACTTATTCCCAGAATCGTGTATCATTTGACGCAATAGTTTTTAATCACAAATTGTTTTATTTGTTTAAAACATTGCCAGCCAGTGTAAGACCGATATAAATGGGCAGCAATGTCACGATTAATTTTATAGTAATGCATTTTGTAGAAGTGTGCGAGGAGATGATAGCGGGTTTTACTTCAGGAACCTGAGTATCGCCTAAGCCCTTTACTCAATTTTGAACTCACCTAAATTCACTGACATACTTCAATTATGTGCCAATGTATTTTTCTAAAAGTTTTATTATTTGTCAAAACTAACAAGCAATACCAGACTAAAAATAATAAAGAGAGAAAATTTTGACAAGGATATAATTTTCTAACATTAAGAATTATGTTTTTTTATTGTTATGGAATTTAATAAAAATGTCAAAGTACATTTACCTTCTTCATTTATTTTTCTTAAAACTCAAATAAATAAATTAGATCGAGATTTTTAATAACTAGTATACATTTTTTTCTTAAATAATATCTTAAAAACAGTTAAGTCTAATCTAACATAATATCAATGCGTTAAATGGCATTGAACATAATAAAGGTAAAATTAAAGTCTGGGTTTTAGCCAAGCCATCTATCTGTACCTATGAATTCAAATCTCAATTCTCTAACTTGCTTCACATATGGAAAATTTAATAAAAAATTCTCGCATGCAAGATTGTAAACTGCTATCGGACTATGATTTTATTTCGAATCCATTGTTATCTGGACTCTACTATTCTAGATCGGAATTGAGTTTACATTCAAACCGATATAATAAAAGTTGCTCCTTTTACTGTTAAAAAAGACAAAGAAAGAGAATATTAGTTTTTTTTCCCGAATTAATATTTAATATCGGTATAAACTACAAAATATATAGTTTATTTTTTTACAATCTAAGTAAAATAAATAACCTTAATATCATCATTATTTTTAATAATATCATAAAACCTAGATTTAACCGTAAGTGCTACTTTTGACTACAAAAGTCGAATTATTTATAAAATAATTCTTGTCTATTGTGATACCACAACACAGACCGACACTTTTTGGCTAGGTACTGACTAACTGACAAATTTAAATAGAATTAAACGTTGTACAAATTGTTATTGACTGTTTCATTGACTTACTGTTAGTTTTTTTCTTGTTCTGAAACGGTTTAAGAAGATTTTTATAATATTTCACATAAAACTTAGACTTCGTTTTATTTTTATTTTAGCACAATCTCAATATACATTTTTTTCAATTTATCATGTATAAGCATTGAGCAATAGTATATAAACCTTTTTAGATGATAAAGAGAAAGAAATATAGTCGATGTTCAAAGTAATATTCTAAGTAGCAAGTAAATCTTAAGTAACAACATGTTAACAAACAAACAAAATAATTGAGATATAAAACTTTTATATACTTTACTAATCGTTTGTTATACCACAACCACACTTAAGAGTGTATAGAAGACTACTAAAAAAATACACGTATATTTCAATTGTTTACACTTTCACAGGAATATTTTATAGCTGCCTGGCGTACTAAAATGTGGAAAAGCTTTTGCAAACGCCAAAGCGTTTGTAGTTAACTATAATATAATAACAAAGGCTTCTTAAAGGAAAAAATAAAAAACATCAATTCAGTATACAATTTTATAATTAATGAGACCAGAGCGGCTTTTACTAATACAAACTGTTCCAGTCTCGGTCAGCAGATTCGAATTTAAATCCTACGACTATTATAAAGGCGAAAGTTTGTAAGTATGGATGTATGGACGTTTGTTACTCTTTCACGTAAAAACTACTGAATGGATTTGAATGAAACTTTACCACAATATAGCTTATACATCAGAATAACACATAGGCTATAGCTTATACATCAGAATAACACATAGGCTACAATTTTTGAGGTTTTTAATGTGAGGTCGTAAAAAAAACACTGACTGAATCCTACAAGATAGATCAAAACAATTTACTACAGTATTGTACAACTTAAAAAGGTCTACAAAAAAGTCCGTGATGGTATATGTTTATCTCTTAGGAATAACCCACAATAACCATTTTTTATCCTTTACTTTGTACGAGAAATAATGGCTTATTTACGAAGCGATTTTAAGCAATACAGTATTAATCCTTATCCAATTAAGTATCTTAAATACATTGTGCATTTAATAAAGATCACGTTTTTCCAAAGCGAAGAATCTGCATGTTTATGCTGAAGGAAAAAGATCGTTAAATGTAGTTTATAGGAGCATACTGCAGTAGCTACCTATAGGCCTATGATTAGGGCTCTCCAGTGCTTAGTTACCGTATTTCTTACTTATTACTAGACTAGACGGGACGAACCTGAAGTCCACGCGAACGAAGTCGCGGGCAAAAGCTAGTTATATATAAAGCCCATGTAGCTGTTCCAGAATACAATACATTTTATAAAACTACACTGGTACCTGATGGCTTATTGAATTTAAATCTTATTGCAAAGTAATTCTTAAACGAAAGTTAGCTTTATATATTATTTCAAATAAAATATGTGCATGTAATACACAAATCTTTTTTTTGTCAAAATTCTTTTGAAAAAGTTGCTTCCATTATCTTTTTGACTAAATAATATGAAGTATTAGAGTGTTCATAATTTATTAATTATATATTAATTTAAATAAAATATAACACAGATTTTAATGACAAATTGAAATTTTAAAAGTAAATAAAGGAGAATTTTTTTGGTATTTTCCTTATAAGGAAGCATTTCAATATCGATTTTGTTGAGTTTAAAGTCGAGATCTTTTCACGAACTTTGTACTTTAAGACTAATGGCCTCATACAAAAATAAAAGCGTGTTAAAAAAACCCATTTCCTATGCAAAAGGGTATATTGAGGTAGGATACTAGATACACGATATGTATATAATCAGGCTTATAATCTACCAGAAGATGTTCAAGAAAATACAAATTTATTAAACTCTTTTGAAAGAGACCAATTTAGGTTAGTGATGTGGTTTATTTATTCACAGGAGGTGCTTCATCCTTATACTCACTATTGTCTCGTAGAGGAGGTAGATGGTTGACGCTCCACTAAATAGGTGCTAGCCTATGCTACCCTAAAATATGCAACTGTTGCTTAAACAATTGCATATTTTTATTACTTTTCACAACAACGATTACCACAAGAGACATGAGGAGATACCAGGGTTTTTGTAACTTTTCAAGAGATCCAGGTAGTGAGGCTAGTAGCTCCATTTTTCCGTTATATCTGGACCAACGTTGCGCGTTAGAAGAAAAAGGTGTTTCTTTTTCTTCTTTAATAAGGATTAAATTGATATTTAACTATTAACACTTAATAAACTCTTAAAGTGTTTTATATTTTTTATGCTGATACATATATATTAGTATGATATATATGTATCAATATAAATATATATTTATATACATATTTTAAAAATTGATGAAAAATCCGAACTTCACCAGCTTAACGTAGCAAATATGCTAAGGGTCATGCCTCCATGATAAATGAGTTCGTTTATCGACTGTTCCAGGATCCTCATGCTATATATCAGACCCGTTAGCTTTCTATAATATATCATTGTTTGAATTAATTCCTTGAACAGTTTCGAAGAGTAATGTAGTTATATATGCTTTGTTCTGAACTAAATTTAACCATTACATAATAAATGCTATGAAAATAGTTTTATATGTAACAAAATAATAAAAATATTTTTTAGGACAAAAATGAAAAATTCAAGAATGATTAAACATATTCACAGACAATTTTGAACAAATGAATTTAATTGTGGATGTAATCCTCCTACGAATAGCAAGCCTTAAAATTGTATAGTAACTAGCATGAGCTTGGGTTAATTAACTATTTAGATATTATCATGACAAACTACCAGCTAGGTCGCTATATTATGCAATAATAACAAACATTTCGATATTATCTAAATACAATCATTATTGAAGGAGCTGGAACAAATCATATTATAGAACGAACAGGTGGACAATAGCTATAAACTACACGTTATCATACATATAGAGTTATTATACGATACGTCTATTACGATTTACAAATTTTAATAGAAGAAAAGGAAACCAAACGTTAAACAAACGTTAGACATTATTTGACATTAGTACAATAATAATAATATTAATAAAATAAATTGATACTTGATACTTGTAAAATTGATGGACAGACTTTGTGAATCGTGAATATCTTACTTGGTTTGCAGTATTTAACAAAATGGGTAAGCTAGATAAGAATACACTTGTTCTGTATTAAGATGAACTTAAACTGGATAATCAAGAACTTGAAGTACATGATGATGGTGAGCGGCGATGAGGAAGGACCTTTTTCTTACTTTTTTACGTTCTATATTGTGATATGGATCTTTAACTGAATCATCTGTTTCTACCTCCCCAGTTCGTTGTTATAAACATTATGTTATAAACAATACTGTTGCCAAAATAAAAAGGACTTTTAGCTTTTCCTTATCATATATAATGTCCAAACTCATTTCAATATGAAAAATATAATAACTTTTGACTTACCTTAATTAAATAAACTGTCATATATCGACAAAGTTCACTATAATTTAATAAAAAATCAAATTATTTAAAGTTTTGTCCACACATGTACCGACATAAATCGACAACCAACATTCTATACAATATCCAGACAGACGAAAACCTTGCGCAAGCAGAGACGTGACACTGTATATGTTTGATAAGACAATACTTTTACTTATCGATATATTGTCACGAGCTCAATATAGGGATAATTAATCATCCTATTTAAATGACATTATTTGAGATAAGAGTTTGAAGCTTTCTGAAATGAATAGTGCAATAAAAGAGATTTTCATTTTTTTTGAGTTGTGACACTATTTGAGCGGAGGTGCGACATCTTAGAAAAGATATCTATAAGAACTATCTACAAACCTCAAAGGAAAGTGAGCCAATTCTTGAGACCTATCAAAAGTAATATTTCTTTACAATGTGCTGGAGTATATAAACTTGACTGCGATTGTTTCTTGTCAAACAAAGGTCAAACAAAGAGATCTTAAATAAAATAAGTATAAATTGTAGCATGTTTTCAGAAAAAAATCTAAATATTAGCATAAAATGTGATATTAGCATATGGCTATTGGTATGTTTATATAGAAAAAATTATCCCCAGAATAATGTATCATTTGACGCAATAGTTTTTAATCACAAATTGTTTTATTTGTTTAAAACATTGCCAGCCAGTGTAAGACCGATATAAATGGGCAGCAATGTCACGATTAATTTTGTAGTAAGGCATTTTGGTATATGTGTGCGAGGAAACGATAGCGGGTTTTACTTCAGGAACCTGAGTATCACCTAAGCCCTTTACTCAATTTTGAACTCACCTAAATTCACTTACATGCTTCAATTATGTGCCAATGTATTTTTCTAAAAGTTTTATTATTTGTCAAAACTAACAAGCAATACCAGACTAAAAATAATTAAGAGAGGAATTTTACACAAGAATATAATTTTGTAACATTAAGAATAATGTTTTTTTATTGTGATGGAATTTAATAAAAATGTCAAAGTACATTTATCTTCTTCATTTACTTTTCTTAAAATTAGATCAAAATTTCTAATAACTAGTATACATTTTTTTCTTAAATAATATCGTAAAAACAGTTAAGTCTAATCTAACATAATATCAATGCGTTAAATGGCATTGAACATAATAAAGGTAAAATTAAGGTCTGAGTTTTAGCCAAGTACCTATGAATTCAAATCTCAATTCTCTAACTTGCTTCACATATGGAAAATTTAATAAAAAATTCTCGCATGCAAGATTGTAAACTGCTATCGGACTATGATTTTATTTCAAATCCATTGTTATCTGGAATCTACTATTCTAGATCGGAATTGAGTTTACATTCAAACCGATATGATAAAAGTTGCTCCTTTTACTGCTAAAAAAGACAAAGAAAGAGAATATTTAATTTTATTCCCGAATGAATATTTAATTTCGGTATATACTACAAAATATATAGTTTATTTTTTTACAATCTAATTAAAATAAATAACCTTAATATTATAATTATTTTTAATATTATCATAAAACCTAGATTTAATCGTAAGTGCTACTTTTGACTACAAAAGTCGAATTATTTATAAAATAATTCTAGTCTATTGTGATACCACAACACGGATTGACACTTCTTAGCTAGGTACTGACTAACTGACAAATTTAAATATAATTAAACGTTGTACAATTTGTTATTGACTGTTTCATTGACTTACTGTTAGTTTTTTCTTGTTCTGAAACGGTTTAAGAAGATTTTTATAATATTTCACATAAAACTTTGACTTCGTTTTTTATTTTAGCACAATCTCAATATACATTTTTTTCAATTTATCATGTAGATGACAGCATAACTTCTAAAGAACTAAGTGTTTACGTATATTGCACTTTATATAAGAACATTAAGATATGTTCTTGTTGTATATATATATATATTTAAATATATATATATATATTTAATTTTTTAAGAAAATAAAAAAAAAGTTCTTGTAATTTAATTTTGTCAAGAAAAAGCCATTGGCACATTTGAAACATTTTAGAGAATTTATGTGAGATAAAAACTGATTAAAGGGCTTAGGTCGCAAGCACTCATCCATACCTTACAATATTATTAGTGAAACTGCTACCCGTTCATGTCGATCCCACACTGGCAATGGAAATGTTTTTGATAAAACTAATAATTTGTGATTAGAAACTATTGCATCGAATGATACATGATTCTAGGAATAAGTGTTTTTATTAAATATAAAGCAAGAAAGAGGTAAAAGAGAAAGAAATATAGTATAGTCGATGTTCAAAGTAATATTCCCTGAATAGCAAAAAAATCTTAAGTAGCTTAACACGTTAACAAACAAACAAAATAATTGAGATATAAAACTTTTATATACTTTACTGATCGTTTGTTATACCACAACCACACTTAATAGTGTATAGAACACTACTAAAAAAATACACGTATATTTCAATTGTTTACACTTTCACAGGAATATTTTATAGCCGCCTGGCGTACTAAAGTGTGGAAAAGCTTTTGCAAACGCTAAAGCGTTTGTAGTTACCTATCATAAAATAACAAAGGCTTCTTAAAGGAGAAAATAAAAAAGATCAATTCAGTATACAATTTTATAATTAATGAGACCAGAGCGGCTTCTACTAATACAAACTGTTCCAGACTCGGTCAGCAGATTCGAATTTAAATTATATATAAAGCCCATGTAGCTGTTTCAGAATACAATACATTTTATAAAACTACACTGGTACCTGATGGCTTATTGAATTGAAATCTTATTGCAAATGTAATTTTTAAACGAAAGTTAGCTTTATATATTATTTCAAATAAAATATATGCATGTAATACACAAAACTCTTTTTTGTCAAAGTTCTTTAGAATTTTGAAAGTATTGAGGTAGGACAGTAGATACACGATATGTATATAATCGGGCTTATATTCTACCAGAAGATGTTCAAGAATATACAAATTTATTAAACTCTTTTGAACGAGACCAATTTCAGTTAGTAATTTAGTTTATTTATTCACAGGAGGTGCTTCATCCTTATACTCACTATTGTCTCGTAAAAGAGGTAGATGGTTGACGTTCCACTAAATAGCCTAAAATATGCAACTGTTGCTTAAACAGTTGCATATTTATATTTCTTTTCACAACAACTATTACCACAAGATACTTGAGGACGTATCAGGGTTCTTGTAACTTTTCAAGAGCTCCAGGTAGTGAGGCCAGTAACTCCATTTTTCCGTAATATCTGGACCAATTCTGCGCGTTACGTTCCTATTACAGTACACCCAACACCTTTTTATTTTTTAATAAGGATTCAATTGATATTTAACTATTAAGACTTAATAAACTCTTAAAGAGTTTTATGTTTTATATACTGATACATATATATTAGTGTGATATATGTATCAATATAAATACATATTTATATACATATTTTAAAAATTGATGAAAAATCCGAATTTCACTAGCTTGACGTAGTAAATATGCTGAGGGTCATGCCTCCATGATAAATGAGTTCGTTTATCGACTGTTCCAGGATCCTCATGCTATATATCAGACCCGTTAGCTTTCAATAATATATCATTGTTTGAATTAATTCCTTGAACAGTTTCGAAGAGTAATGTAGTTATATATGCTTTGTTTTGAACTAAATTTAACCATTACATAATAAATGCTATGAAAATAGTTTTATATTTAACTAAATAATAAAAATATTTTTTAGGAATAAAATGAAATATTCAAGAATGACTAAACATAAATATGTTTATTATGTGTCAATACAGACAATTTTGAACAAATGAATTTAGTTGTGGATGTAATTCTCCTACGGATAGCAAGCCTTAAAATTGTATAGTAGCTAGCATGAGCTTGGGTTAATTAACTATTTAGATATTATCATGACAAACTACCAGCTAGGTCGCTATATTATCCAATAATAACAAACATTTCGATATTATCTAAATACAATCATTATTGAAGGAGCTGGAACAAATCATATTATAGAACGAGCAGGTTGACAATAGCTATAAACTACACGTTATCATACATATAGATTTATTTATGTATGTCTATTACGATTAATAAATTTTAATAGAAGAAAAGGAAACCAAACGTTAAAGACATCATTTGACATTAGTACAATAATAATAATAATATTAAAAATATGTGTGTGTGTATTAGTGTACACATGTAAGAAGTGAAACTTCTTTATGACATGTAAATATAATTCACATTTTCTTTTAAATGTGACTTAGAAATAAAGATGGCGCGTAACATAAAAACGTCATAATTTTCATTAATATTAATTAATTAAAACGTAAGAAGTGAATCGACTGTTTCTGACCTATAATATTCTCATAAAAGAAACACATAAGTACCATAAAAAAACAGACAAATGTACACAATTCACTTTAAAAATAATAACTTTAGGCTTCTTAACATGTTGGATCGTCACTATATCACAAATAAAATTATTCTTCATCATGGTTTCTGCTGTTTCGAGTTATTGTTCGTTCTAGGTATAGCAAAACAGACCTTGTAAAGATCAGGACCCCAATGCTCCATTTCTCAGCCAAAACTCGTATTTCTTTTCTTTCTTATTTCTTCTATTTCAGACAGTCAATGTATTTTAAAAATATTATAAATTACATTTCATAATTTCTTCTTCATGTTATAATATTGAATTTATTTATTAGTTTCAATAGCAAGTCCATAAAATCGTATTGTCCAGTAGGTAATTACAATTCATTATTTAATTATAAAACTCTAATCCGATAATTTTATTTTTGGTTAATGTAAATTGTGTTTTGTAATCCACATACTTGTCATTTTGATTATTTAGTATTTCCATAACAACATGGTGTAAAAGAGATGAAGCTATACGAAAAAAGCTGGCGCGTAACGAAAAAATGTTACACTAATTTTTTTTCCAACCCCGATAAAGAAGTTTCACTTCAATAAAATAAATTTAGTTATTTATTATAAACGAAATAGATTTTTATTTTATTGTTATGTGTGTGCAAAAAAACGTAATAAAAATGTTACATATCCCCTTATAAAACGCTAAGGTAGGAAATTGAATTGTATTTGGAAACTGTTTTGTTGATATGATATTTCCGCTCCATATCATTTCGCTTTGGCTTTCTCAAAAATATAAATAATATATTCATAAAATCTAAATCATGCAAAATTCTGGTGTATTTATACTAGTTTATAAAGCAAATCTTGTGAAATAATTAATAAATATATGTTAATTGTAAAAAATCTTTATTCATGAATCCTTCCTTACCTATAATATTCCGATTTTCGATATTGCTAAGTGTAAGTTGTTCCATCAAACGATGTCTGGCGTAGACAAAAAAAAAAAGACTTTTCGCATCGTATACTATCCATCTTTGGTTACCTCACATTGGTTTTTATTAATATATGTATAAAACATCCAAGTTTATTCTATATGAATTACTTTTATTAAATTATTCTGATATTATCATAATTAAAAAAACATAAAAAATTAAAATCTAAATATTTTAAAGAAATTATCTTTTTTCGACACTATAAAACGTGATTATAATAGCTGAATTCAATAGCTATGTGATGCAATTGGAACATCTTGGTACTAATTGTACTATTAATAAAAAAAAACAAAAAAGGCACTAATCTGTATATCTATATATGACCAAGCTAAATTTTTTTTATATGATTTCTTAGTCTCTACTCTTTTTTTAACTCTAATGTCTATGAAAGGCGATTTTTTTTCACTAGATGAAATGTAGACCTGAGCCTCTGTTTAGATTTGTTCCTTTGAAGAACAATAATAAATTTTATAGTATTGCAAAAGTTTAACATTTTAAAATTTGAACAGACCATGTATAATGTAAAACTTAAAGTAACTTATAAACTAGCTTTTGCACCCCTTTTTTGTATTCGATTCTATAAGACTTGTTTTAAGTGATACAAATAAAATTACGACATCGGCAGACATCGCTCACTGTCAAAAATCCATTGAAAGTTTTTAATAAGGATACAATATTAGATACTGTATTTTTTTATACCTGTCTTGTTTTACTTAAACGTCTTTTTAATAGAGTATATAGAATATTTATTTAAATTACATATTGTAAAGTATAGGATATATTATTCCATATTAAATGTAAAATGTATTGAAGGTACTTAATTATTTAAGGATTAATGCTGTATTGCTTAAAATCGCTTCGTAAATAAGTCAATATTTCTCGTAAAGAGTAAAGGATAAAAATTGGCTATTGTGGGTTATCCCTAACAGATAAACATATACCATCGCGGACTTTCTTGTAGAACTTTTTGAGGTATACAATACTTAGTACATTATTTTGATCTATCTCGTAAAGTTCAGGCAACGTATGCGATGTGAGCGCAAAACAATATATTTGTTAACGACTTCGCATTAGAAATCTTGAAATTATCAGTGGTTTTCTAATATATTAAGCATATTATTATACATATAAACCTTCCCCTTGAGTTACTCTATCTATTAAAAAAAATGCATCAAACTCCGTTGCGTGGTTTTAAAGAGCATACATACAGACATAGGGACTGACGCGAGAAGCGACTTTGTCTTATCTATGTAATGATTATAAAGACACAAATTAAAAGTATATATATTTTTAAAGATTTTTGTATGTTCCTTCTTTTGAAGCAGAATTTGATTACTAGGAGGGGTGGTTAGTTATTAAGCTCGCAAAAAAAAATGTGCTCGAGTAAATTCTTTTATTATTATTTATTTATTTATTTATTTATTTATTTACACTTTATTGAATCAACAAAAGGCGAACTTAATGCCTAATGGCATTCTCTCCCAGTTAACCTCTGTGTGTGGTGAAAAATTGTGGTAGGCGTTTAAAAATAAAATAAAAAAATAAATTAGAAAAAAAAAACAAAAAGGACATTGTAAACATTAAATATATACATCTATCTATATACACTTACACACTGATACATATATATATATACTGATATATAAATTGAAAAAACGTATACATAATATATCTAAATACATACATACTATACGTATTACTATTATTATAACATCATGTTTTACATTATGAGGTACACATTTCAAATTAACGCACGGGTTATGGGGACTTTAAAAAGTGCTCTTTAACAAGTTTCTTAAAGGTACTTTTGGATGGAGCTCTTCTTATCTTCTCAGGAAGTTGGTTCCAAAGAAGTGAGGCTTGGATAGTGAAGGATTTGTGGAAGAAGTCGCTGGTATGAGAAGGAATGGTGGTTGTGAGAGAGGCAGAGGAACGAAGTATTCTGTCGTGTGTGTCATGGAGGAGTTGGAATTTTTCTTTTAGGTATGGAGGAGAGGTTGGATCATTTATTATTGAGAAGAGGAGATGAAGAATCCGACAGCTGCGCCTCTGACCAATAGTAAGCCATTTGAGTTTATACCGATATCGAGAGACGTGATCGTATTTACGCAAGCCGAAGATGTAGCGAATGCAATTGTTGAGGAGGCGTTCTAATTTATCGAGAAGTTCATTATTCAGGCTTGGATAGCAAACATCTGCGTAGTCGATAATAGGTAAGATGAGGGCGTTAACTAAAATAATTATTGCCGAGCATAAAGAATATTTGATCCATAATTTCAATGTATGAACTACTACTGGGCGGATTTTATAAATAATATGTTTCTTTTATCTTGTAATAATCTAAATTAATGATTATGACGCTTTTAAACTTACGATTTAAGCATTGAAAAAAAAATGAAAATTGTTTGTTCTTATTTTAAGTTTTAATAAAAACATTTTTATAATGTGGTATTATTAAATTCGTTCTTAAAATATATATCTAACTTTTCATTCTCTTTCAGGCACAAAAGCAAATGACATTTTTTAATTAACGTTGAATTGATTATGTTTATCAAAGGTTTTATTTCACAAATACTTAATTAATTTTTGTAGGTTTATATGCTTTTTTATGATAGCAGTCGTCTCGATGCAAATTGCGAATTCATTAAATAATTGCACGTCCGTCCGTCGTGAACTTTCCTTTTTTAGCTGTCGTCGTTAAGTCTCTTGTTCGAAAAGAAATTAATTTAAAGAAAAAGTAATTTGCTCGCTCTTCATTGTCTAAAAGAAAATTGAATAATTGTTGATTGTTCTTTATGAGACAATTCAGCTAAATAAACGCTTTTGTGTACAGCCATCAATGATGGCTGTTTCTTGAGAAAGACGATAAAGAATTATTTCATACAATATTTTTTTTGCAAACGCCTTTTGGTTGGCCATGTTTTAAAAAATCTAGATTTTAATACAATGCAACACGGTTCTTTTCGATAATCAATTGAGTGCTTTTGACCAAATTATTTTACTGAATTGAGCTGTTTTTTACTTTCTATATATTAAAGTTACTAATAGAGAGGCGGCAGTAAAATCAGTGTCGGTGGCACCACCCTACAGTAAAATACATTAATATAAATATTATATTATAAAAATATAACTTATCAAAGTTAAAACATCACAAATAATTTACAGTACAGAAACCTATTGTTGAAATTAAATTTAATCGATTCTCTAAACAGCAACGATTGAGGTTAGTCGCATTGAATGATCCTGAAATTCAATGTGAGTGAAACCGTTTATACAACTCAATGGACTGCGTTTGTATTGAATGCTGTAAATTGAGTTGCATTCACATGAAGGATCACGTGTAAATTGTTCGATGAATGGAAGTCAATCGGATACGAATCAAAACATTTTCAATCCAAGCCCGGATGATGCGTGAATGTTCTTTATTATCGATTAATGTTTTATTGTGATCTTATGTAATATGAATCGAAATATACTATTTTAGAACTTATTTCTTTTTAATATTGTGTACTAAAAACGCGGAATCAGTTAAAGAAGATGATAATGATATAGTCTAAGAGAGTTATAAGGAACCTATAATTGTTATAACATGTATAATTGTTTGGCGACTTTAACATAAATATGGATAGTAAGTAAAGACTACTATTGATAGTCTTTAACTCTAACTGCAGTTAGAAAACGGCCATTCATAATAATATTAATACTTTATTTATTTTTTTTGCCGCTTGAAAATTTACAAAATATGATAACCATTCCTTTTTCAGGATTTTTTTTTCTATATCCATCGACTTTTTTTGACCTAGGCGAATTTTAGCATATAATGTTACAAAAAAATATAAGCATGTAATATTTAAAAAAAATAATCGTTAATAAAAGTTTAATCAAATATTCCTCTGAAAGATATGTTTATTGGTATCCCGTTAAACTTCTATCCATTAAATAAATTACACGTAATTCTTTATGTGAATGCAACTCAATCAGCATTCAATAGAAATACAATCTATTAAGCCGTACAATCGGATTCACTTTCATCAGATGGTATGATCATCGAGTGTGACTTAACCTATATCAATCATTGATGTATAGAAGACTGATCAAATTCTATTTCACTAATTGTTGTTTTAAAAAGCCGATTAAATCATGGGCTTATTAAATTTAAAAATAAAGACAGACAGACACAATTGAAAATACTGTAGCCCTACATACAAATTTTTAATTACCCCTTTTTTATTTATACCAATATAAAACATGATTATATTAGTTTATTATAATGTACACACGTACTTACATTTATTACCAAAACTTGTATGTTACATAGACAAATAAAAAAAAAACAATTTATATATTATATAATTAGCACAAAACTTAAATATAAAAAACACATATACATATTGTGTTAGTTTTTATTGTAAATTAAAGATTTTACATAACTAATTAAGAAAAGAAATTTGGGCAAATAAAATAGTTTGTTAGTTAGCAAAATATGAGGTACTATGTATTTGTACACATATATATCAAAAGCGTATAATAACATATTTATAACAAAATCGCCTATATCCACATTGTTTTATTAAAATATATATGCAGAGTTCACGTAACATTCAAACATTTATGAAATTTTTATGTTTGTTACAATAACTGTATTGTAACAAATCTCTCAGGGCCCTGATATAAATACGAGCACACCTGTCAGGCTCCATATATGAAGGCATTTGTCATACCCCCCTTTAATATAAAGATCAATATTTGGGTAGAGGAAACAAAAATCTTTCTTATTATAAATCGAATATGAAATCAAAATAAATAAAAATAAAATGTATACATAATATATGAGGCAGGCCAGTTAAAACTTGCGTCATTAATAGAAGCACAACATTTTATTTATATAACTTTAATTATAATATATGACGTCATGGCAAGATTGGTCAATAAAACCATTATTAACTGTTCCGATTTTCTGTTATACTTTATTTATTAATTTATTTATACAATATTTCCTAGCAATTTGAATTGAGAATTATTGTGGTCTTAATCATTAAGATTTAATCAATGAACTAGTATTATAGAATAGACTTTGTATAAATGGACAAAACTTTAAAAAACGATTTGTAGCCTTGGTTCGTTTATGTGTTTTATGATTATAATAATAATTTAAATAGTGATGTTCTTACAATTAATAATTTTTTTTTTTTAATAATTTATTGAATTATATTTATTTCGTGATAGAAATAACTGTCTCAAGGTATGTTGGGTAAGCTATCAAATGGAAGAATGTCTAGTTTATTATTAGAATATTGGACAGGAAATTTTACTGTAACTAAAATATTGTGAAAATTTTGTTTCTTGTTGGTTATTGAATGTCTTGAAAATTCTTAATTAAGTTCACTCCATTTCCTTACTACATGGTCGTATAATGTACAATTTATGTAATTTAATTGAATAGATTTATAAAGCTTATAATCGAGGTTTATTTTAATATGAAATCCGAGTCTGAAATTATTTGAACTTATCCATTTTGAAATATACTCCCAGGCCAATTATTAGGTTACCCGGGTTAACAACAATTTCACTACTATTATACACTAGAATATTGACCTGAATTAATGTAATAAAAAGATAGACATTTAGTTAGCACATATTTTTATTGTTATATTTTAGGGAACATTTAATAAGCATCTTATTTGCCTACGTTGACTATAATAGAAAATTAGCTCAAAAGCTTGTCAAAGAGAGGCCCAGAATTATAGCAAAAAGCACTGGTTCTATTTGCAACGATGCTCTCTTTGCTGATAGTGGTCTTAATAATTACATGCAAACCCCTGAGTCTTCAAAGGAGTCCCTCTGGAGTGACTCATTTCGTTTATTCATTGCCGCTCATAAGCAAATACTTTGTTGAACGTTTTTTAGATAATTCGGTAAAAGGAATTCTAAAGCGTTGCTAGTAAAAGTAAAAAGTTAGTAAAGCGAGTGCTCCGAAATCGTCCCGTGCTCTACCAATTGAGCTACCGTAAGCGGGTTTGAATCCCTGCCCGTATTGATTTATTTTTAATTCTATGTTTATATACATTTTAATAAGCTTAACATGGCTATAAATGTTTATAGATATTTTCAAACAAAGCGAGTGCTGTGATTCCAAAATTTTGAGGTAAAATATAATATGCTATTGATCGGATTATATTTATAGAGGTTTGTTAAATAGTTATATATTTAATTAGTGAAAACAGGTTGTTCCAAATAATAAACATTCAAATTAGATTTAAATAATAAGAATGAAATGAAGCACAACATTTTGAGTTACTTACTTATACGTAAACGTTAACTTAAACGTTAACAAGAAACAAAACAATGAATATGAAAAAAAATAGAATATTTATAAAAAAATACTATTTTGCGTTTAGAATTCCGTATCTGAAAAGTAAAAACGGAATCCTATTATTAAGACTTTGATTTCCGTCTGGCCGACTGTCCATCAGTCTGCCTCCAGGCTGTAACTCATGAAACGTGATAGCTAGATTGCTGAAAAATTTATATTAAAAAAATACAAAAATTGTATATGTAATGTAATTGTACGCTGTTGGTAGCAAAGTGCTAAAAAGTTCTTACCCAGAAGTCTCGGACATATTATGTAAGGTAACTCGAGAGCATATTATGCTGGCAATTTCATGTAACTAAGTTAATCCGTAAAGTAACTTCTGAATATGACCATATAATTCAGTATGGTTTAAAGGCGCAAAGGCTAAGGCTTGTTGTTTAACGGCTCAAGCACGAATAAACAAGCATAAATAACTCTCATCTCGCACCCCATATGGGTGTGTATTGTTTTGGGCTACGAGCCCTTGCATTTGGTCCTTAAATAAAGGAAGAAATAAAAATGCAACTAAGATACCAAACCATTAACGAAATAACAATATCTCATCGTATAATCTAAGTCCTCACTCATTAGCTGTGAAAACTTCGTAATATAGACACCATGGTCAATGTACGTCCAACGGTCCCCCGAAGAAAAATATTCAAAAAGTAAATAATAATACTGTTTTTTATCCCATTTTATCGTATATTAGTATTTTTGTATCGGGGGATTTATTTTTTAATATATTTTAAAATAAAATTCTTCGATATTTTAATTTAATTATAATTCCAAAAAATACCTAACTTAACCTTAGAATAAAACTTTTCAAAACTAAATTTTTTTTATAGGAGAAGTATAAATCTTGTCACGTTCACTTCAAAAAAAACGTTACAAGAATTATTTACGAATAATTAAAGCGTTGTCGGAACATTTAAACCATTTACTAATTGAAAATTCGAGAACTTCTAAATCGTTTATTTTATTTTACATACATAGCTTTTCACAAGCTGATCACAATATAAAGGTATTACCGTTATATTAACTCAGAAATATAATTATAAAAAAATATGTGTATTAGTGTACACATGTAAGTAGTGAAACTTCTTTATGACATAATTTTTTTTAAAATGATTCACTAATTACAACTTTACAGGAATGGCTAATTAAGCTAAATTAGATAAAGTTTAAGCAAAAATAAAGATGGCGCGTAACAGAAAAACGTTGCAATTTTTTGACATTAATTTCTCCCATCCGTCGATAAAAAAGTTTCACTTCAAATATGGCGCATAACGGAAAAATGTGACTTAGAAATAAAAATGGCGGTTAACAGAAAAACGTTATAATTTTTTGACATTGCTATAAAATTTTATCCCATCTGTCGATAAAGAAGTTTCACTTCAAAAAGATGGTGCGTAACGGAAAAATGTGATGCTTAACGAAAAATGTTACTCTAAATTTTTTTCCAACCCCGAAAAAGAAGTTTTACTTCAATTATCATTTAAACTTTATCAATATCTTGTAAAATGATCGATAAAAAACTAGATCTTCATTTGAACCTCTCATGTTCAGACAGGACCGGGCAAAATAAAGTTTACTATTTCTTATAATATAATTCTTATCAATAATAATAATATCCAATAATGGAAATTGGTACAATTATCAACATGTGTCATAATGATGTGATTGATGTTGTTTTTATAACATGAGATGTAATTACAATGATGAAGGAATGGAATAAATACGTTAAGTATATTTGGGAACAATTTTCAGGGCAAATGTTTGAAGTTAACTCTTGTTTACTGTTCATCAAGTTATTTAATTTACAATTCAGTGAGTATACTGAAATTAAACATTTTAATTTCTTTTAAGTGTATTTTTAATAATAGATAATATATGTTTTATAATAAACTTTTTTTTTAATTACTATTTTGTTGAAATAGCTATATTTATATTTGTGCGATATTTTTAATGCTAATTAGTTTTACAGATCACAGACTTGTAAATAATTAAGAAAATTAAGAGGAAACGTAAAACATGTGCAAATTTATTATTCATAAACAAACATAAACAACTTTTAAAGAACAACTATTTGAATTTCTTCTAATAATAGTTAGCTGGTAATTTTCTTTTTTCTTTAGAACAACAGGTTGCTAAAAAAGGAAAGTCGCAATTTGCATCAAAAATAAGGAATTAGTTATTTGTTTCTTTAAGAAAAATCTTTTAAAATTATTTTTCAATTTATTGTAATTATTACCGAATACATTTTTTGTACCCGAAAATACATAAAAAGTGGAATATATACATATTTAGCTTGTATTAAAAATTAATAACCTAATATTTTTTATAATATAAGTCACTATTATATTTTATCACGAAAACGTCAAGCTACGTTCATAATGTTAAATATCTTAATTATGTAGATATTTAACAAAGGACACTCCTTAACTTTTATCTCTAAACAAAACACATTACCCAGAATTTGTAATGTCATTTATTTTCTCTAGACGAGACTTCACTTTTCCTCGTCAACTTCTTCGTAAATTAAAAACTCTTAACCTTAACCTTTTCATTGAGCTAACTTTTATGTTTTAAGCTAAACGAGGATCATAGACATTCAAGAAGGAGAAGTTGGATTACAATTTTCGTATTTTTTTCCTATTTCTTCTTATATTTGTTTTGTTTGTTATTTGGTAAATATTTAGATCTCATTACCCACTTCCGTATCAAGGATTTTCAAGTTCTTTTTTATTCAGTGATTCCTCATGCCGCCTATTCCTAACTCAAAATGCTTTGGGTAGTTTTAAATGTATTTTATTAATGTATTGTTACTTTGACGGCTTATGTCGAGAGTAACATCAACATTTTCTTTTATTGTTAACTGTCTTATATGTAAAATTCATTCAATCTTATAATAGTTGCATTTAGTTTTACATAAAATGATAGAAAGTCTGATTTATAACATAGATAACCTGGAACATTCAATAAAAAAAAAATAAGCAGTTGAAAATTGACGTTGCCTCAATTATTATAATATTTCGATCCTTTATTTTTGAATTACTCACAGCATTTAGGGTATAAGGTTTAATTTATTTACATTCAACTTTACTTTAAAGCTAGTGTTTTATGATTATCACTCGGTATCATAGCGTAGTTTTGTTTATCTGTTTCAAATAATCGGATTAACAGCACTATTTTATTTATTTATATATGTTATTTATGAGGATGACATTACCTTTCTTCAAAAACAACTAAAAGTACCTATATTCAATTTAACATAATATAGCCTCGAAAAATATTTCTGGTGATGATGGGAAAATGAACCTAAACCTTAACGTTTCTCTTAAGGCAAATGTTACACCTGCATATATAAAACGAATGCTTTTGTCCGCCGTTAAAGAAATTTTATATAGGTAGATCCTTAAAACGTTTTAAGCCAAGTACACATATTGCAGTCGACATTCGTAAGAAACATATAATTTGTTCACTAGACTTTGGAATTCATAACTAAGATTGAATACTTCTTTTCTTTCATGTATTAAATTCATATATATATATATATATATATTCATATATATATATATATATATATATATATATATATATATATATATATATATATATATATATATATATATATATATATATATATATATATATATATATATATTATATATATATATATATATATATATATATTATATATATATATCTATATAATATAATATAATAAATACTGTAAATTAATTAAAATATGTTAAATGTAACCTTTTATATTTAAATTATTATTTTTTTAAATACCATTGACTCTTGTTAGTCTAAAGTACTTTTAACCAAAAATAGTTTTGTGTATCACCTACATTTATGCACAACCTTTATTAGTAAAGGTAATTTAGGTTTAACATTTTATAACAGATTGAGCTTTTTTTGTGATATATAAAATTAATAAAACAGTGAATGGAGTCATTGTAAATTGAATAGTGATTGTGGTATTAAACACCACAGATATTCGCTAACTAATCCAATAGTAGATAATGTTTGCAAAAGGTATCATCCCAGTTTGTTTGTTGTTCAATAAATTTGTATGTCAGTATAACATTTATCTTTATCCAGTACCATACCAGTTCTACGTTAGATATCATTTACAATAATCAATATATATAAAAATTTTTTATAACATTCTGTTGAACTTTACAATAGTGGTTCTTAAAACAATAAAGTAAGACTGTCATTTGCTGCACGTTAATATATTTACTGAACCCTTTCGACTAAAAATAGAGTTAAACAATATACTCCCAAAGCATGTTAACTAATTTTATCTTAACATATTGCATACATCAAGAATTTACCAACCTTAAAATAACTTACATACCGCTTGGCAAAAATTTGATAACTGATTTTGTTTACTAAAAAATATCTTTAAAATTTTTAAACGAACAGTATAAAGTTTATTTCTGAATATATTTAAATTAAGTTGAATTGAGACATTAAACATTTTTTCATCATTACATTTCACGTGGACTTAGTTGTGCAAATAGATTTTTGTAAATAATTTATTATGGAAAGAGGCAAACCGCCGCGCTGCCAGCCAATGCAAATTCTAAGAAATAAACACTGACTGAAAGTGATATTTTATACGATTTAAAATTTAAATAATCATGAACGTATTTAATATACCTTGGACAAACAACACATCTAATATAATTAAAAAAAAATCGCAAGTAAGTGATAATTGGGTAGTAGATGTTTCATACAAAATAATCGAGTAGTTATGCTAATAGCGACGAGATAAGCTAACGCCAAAACGTTGTCCGTGAGGTTTTATGCAAATTTGCGCAAGAGCCTTACTGCCAGTCATTGTAACAGCTTCTAACGTGCTACCAGCTGATAATACTGAACTTACTGTCAGAAATACGCTTATTTTACAAAACTTTTGTATGAGTTACAGCTGTATAACAATTAACGGTTTAGTACTTTTTTTTGTTAACTTATACAAAATAGATTGTTTTGTGTGTGTTATAAATAATATTACTAGTAAATACCAACTTTCAGTACAATACAACCTCTTAGCACTTGTAATCTAATTTAAAATACAAAAATAAAAGACGCTATTTTGTTCCATTATATTTTAAAAAATCCGACTTCGATTAGATATGTAAAACATTTTAAAAAGGAAAAAAAACAAGATTAATTGTAATCTTGCATTTTTTAAGTTAAAAAGATAAGGGAAAAAATATATAAACACGATCACAGAAAACTGCGTTCTATTAAAAATATAATCATAATAATTAGTAAAATTTTTATAAACTAAACATTTTAGTGAAACAAATCTTAGAAAATATTATTTATTCGACATAATCTACATTAGACTTTCGGAAAAATAATACTTGCATATATGAAATATTTAAATTGTCATTATTTTTTTAAATATACTTACAGTACTTTAGTTTAGTTAGTGTTTTTTGAGATTTAATAATGCTTTTAAAATGTTTGACGGTATAATTAGATATTCACTGGCCTGACTAAGCGAGTAAATTAGAAATACTTAATAATTATATTATTAGAAATTATGTACTAAGTTTATAATTTAAAAAAAAATAAGAATTTGAGTAATTACAAAAGAAAAAATATTTTAATAAAATTCATATTTATTATTAAAATGCATTATTATTATATATTATTTACAAACTTGTTGCAATGCATATTTACTTAATGTCTTACTTACTTACTCATGTCGATGATTTGAATTGAATTTACAGCCACATATCATTTGCTATAGTTATTAATAAAGCAGTACTTTTAAGATGTTTATCAATGACCTCGTTAATTCTACATCAACGATCTCTTGGAATACGAGAATAATAAAATTACGAATAAATATAGCCTATTCGTATCGGTCTTCCTATATGGATATGTCACTGAAGACCTATAATAAATATCCATTAAGATACACATATACATATTTCAGTTATTATAAATATATATTTAAGTTATTGATGATTAATAAGAATAATTTCATTTACTAATTCATCACTCAACATTATAAGGTACTGACTGGTTACTTGGAAGCTTGATATTTGCCATCATGTGTACCATTCTTTATCAATATTAAGTAACAAGGTATTATTACTTGAGAACTTAAATAGTATAATATTGCCTTATAATTAGGATAGGTCTTATGTCTGTCTGTAGGTGTTAGAAATGTGCAAATAATTGTTTAACTGTCTCATTTCGTTTCGTTTCATTTCGGAGGAAAAGGAGATTTAATAGTAATAATAATAATAAAATACATTTCATTGAATATTTTTTTGCAAATTCATTGTTTTTATTTATTATTAGCTAATTATTTTTAAGAAATCTGTTATTTTTATGAGGAATATAATATTTTTATTAGGCATAAATAGAGAATACAGTTGTGCACCGATTCTGTTTAAAATGAGACATTGTAGTCCTTAAGCGTGTTTGCTGAGACAACGTTTTCACGACGCTGAGAAGAGATTTACATAAGCAGTTTATTCTGAGAGGCAATTTTCATAAAGCCTAA
Source organism: Napeogenes inachia (assembly GCA_959347355.1). Classification (NCBI taxonomy): domain Eukaryota; kingdom Metazoa; phylum Arthropoda; class Insecta; order Lepidoptera; family Nymphalidae; genus Napeogenes; species Napeogenes inachia. The sequence continues at coordinate 8,681,940 of OY365797.1, forward strand.
TTGTACTCTTAAATAGGATTCTTGATGTTAAAACAGATTTTGGTGATTAAAAGATGCCTTTATTTAATACACAGAAATGGTCATAGAGTAAGCGTTATATTTAATTTATTTAATTTAAAAATATATATATAGAAGGATGTTTGTATATATGAAATCGATGAACTCAGAAACTATTGGACCGATGATTATGAAAATTGGTATGTATATGTATTTTTCCACGGAGTAGGTTTATATGGTATGCCCATTGATGTAACTCGCCACCAGGCGGCGCTGTCAAATATAGACTTCCGCCCCGTTCAACCGATTGTCATAAAAGTTGGTATGACCATGTATGTTTCCTCGAAGAAAACGAATATGCTATGTCCATTGATGTAACTCGCCACCAGGCGGCGCTGTCAAATATCGACTTCCGCCCCGTTCAACCGATTGTCATAAAAATTGGTATGACCATGTATTTTTCCTCGAAGAAAACGAATATGCTATGCCCATTGATGTAACTCGCCACCAGGTAAAGTAAGGGTTAGCCCAGCGAAGCGGGCTGGGTTCGCTAGTATTTAATAAACTTACTTTTTAAAGCCTTCGTGTATGTCTATAGATTTTAAAAGTATTAACCTGTTGTAGCACAATTACTTCTCGCAATTTTATTAGCGGTCCATAAAGGTTTTATGATCAATCGCATTTAAAGACTTGCCATTTACATTTGCTAATCTAACGTCAAACAAATAATTATTGTATCATATACACACTATTTTAGTTATAAGATTTTATAAACAACGATACCTTGTTTAAGAACGCTGATACATCTAAATTGCTTAGCGGGGACATTAGCATTAAAAACATCCTATCTTTATTAAGAACATGGTTGTCCCATATTTAACACCTGGAAATAAAAAGGAACAAAATTCCTCGTCCATGACCACTGCGCGGTTTGAAAATACAGTAAGAAAATAATAAGTAGTAAATGTAAGTAGTAATAGTAGTCTGTTGCACGCGAAATTCGTAAGTAAGAAAGTAGCGAAAGCTATTGAGAAAAAATCACATAAATTGACAAAATGACGCTCAGTGTCAAAATACTGAATGTATGCTAAAAATGTATTGATCAAAAAGAAACGTTAATTTACGGTAGCCGGATTTGTACGGAAATGAAACGAAAATAAATGTAAAATAAAAGAAATTAATTATGTATTTTATTGAGCATATTGAATTATTTTATATTAAATCTAATGACGACAATGTTGTATGCATATATATGCATGCATTTATGTGTATTTAGACATCTAAACCTATTCCTCCGACCATGGTCACAATAAAATAGCACATTAAAATAAACAATAAATAACACATCTTGTTCATGAAACGATGGATTACCCGTGTACAAGTTTAGAGTCTGAACTCTTAAGTCTTCAGAAGTTATGAAGGGTACAGACAAATGGACAGACGGACGTTCGGTGAGACTTCCTGGATGATTCTATAAAGAATCTTTTGATACTTAATAAGCAAAGAATCCATTTGAAGTAGAAAACAAAATAAATGAATTACATGACAAGTCAATTTTGGATTTGTCATGTTGTTTTTGCTTTGTATAATTTCTGATGATAAGTATCAAAGATATTATTAAAAAAAAATCATCTTGCTACTTTATATTGTTCACAAACGTTCACAAACGCTTCGACACTCGACACATCTGTAATCTGTAGGTTTGGTCTGTAATCGATTCGAAATTTTAAATCTCTATAAATATATAATAAGGTAACATTAAGGTCCATTATGATTATGACCATTGCTTTTATTTATTTCTATTTTACCATATAATATGAAGTGTTTATATATCTCTAGCATCAAAAACACCAAGACTCATTAATGAAATCTGTATGCTAAAGTGTATGTCGAGAGAGAACACGAGCTTGTTTAAATTGTGAAGCAATTGCGGTTTATTGATTCCTGTTGCCTTTGTTAGTCGCTGGAGGAAGTGATAACATCTCGACTATCTATTACGTAGAATAGTGTTGTATTATACATGTCGATACTTGTACTATACTATATAAGTAATATCGTGTTGTTTTGTATCATAAAATGTTACATTTCTAATCACGATAAAATAATATTCATACATAATGGATGGGAAGCTCTAAGAAGCAAAGCAAATACAAATGGCAAACAGTTTTTTTTCATAACAATGAATTGTCAATCTAACTTGTGGAGTAAATTAAATGGATTTAACATTGACTTTTAATTAGTAGCACTAGTCTAGTATAAACTCCATAAACCAAACATAACGTAATGCTTAATGTCTCTATAACCGAAATTTACTTTGAATAATGATAATTATTACAGTGTTATGAACACGTGTAATTATTAACATGAATAAATTTATAAGTGTTCGTTTATTGTGTTTTTTTTTGTCGTTATGAACACGTGTAATTATTAACATGAATAAATTTATAAGTGTTCGTTTATTGTGTTTTTTTTTTGTCGTCCGCGCTTGTTAAGAAAAAACAGACTTATTATGTGGAGGGATTTTTTTTACACTAAGTTACTTGGGTACAATACTTTTCAGTGATTATTTTTACCCTGCAATATTTTCTGTAACTATGGCAACCCGTGTGCGGTGGAGTAGTTAAGATGTAAAAATAGAAACAACCTTACATTTTACTTTATGAGTAACGATTAATCAAAAGTAGATAGAGTCTGAAAACAATATGAAATTGTTATAGCCAAACGTGCAGTTTGTTATTTTTAAAGAGATTTTATTTAGATTATATATGTAATAAAAAGTACCCTAAATTTAACTCTAGGTTATCGACTATAAGTTTACTAGAATTAATTACAATAGGTTTATATTTTTAATATACAATTTCATACAATATTTTTACTATTTATTACGTATGACTTTATCGTAGTGTACGTTGCAGCATCAACTATCTTCATGACAAAATTCAATAAAATCGGTCGAATGGTTTAGATTTTCAATACAAACTTTCATCCCCTTTTTAAACTCTGAAAGGATAGATTTTAGACTTCAACAATTTTCATTCCGAATACCATAAAAATCAGTGGTTTAACCGTGACTTTGTAACAGATGAAGTATGGATTAATCATATTATTCCCAATTCATTAACGAGATATGTTATATTAATTGCAAATACAAATTACAATATAATATTGCAACTTTTAATTCGTAGCTACAAGCAAAATATTTTCGTTTGCGTCATAGATAGGTATACGAGGATTTAAGTATGATATGTAATTAAAGTATGATACCTAATATATGAACACTTTACTTTGCTGACATTCAATTCAACTGTAAAAGTTTTTTTTTGGTTCTTTAGACTTATAGGAACAAGAAAATATATAAATTGTTTGATTAAAAGCATAAACTGAGTTTTATTGTTTCAATTAAATTTTACTCTATATTTTTTACACGGTTTTAATATAAATTAATTAATTTATTTAACTAAAATAAATACACACACACACACACACACATATATATATATATATATATATATATATATATATATATATATATATATATATATATATATATATATATATATATATATATGTGTGTGTAATTATTTGCAATGTGCATTTAAATTAGACGAACTTATTCACAGAAACATATCATTTAATGCTGAATTATCAATTGACAAGTTGATATTTATTCGATACACGAGACTGATATGATTATTGCAGCAATTTGTCAGTGGTACAATTTATTTATAGTGAGGTCTGCATATGTGCGTGCTAATTATAATAAATTTCACTTGAAGAAGCTTCCAAGCTATCTAAGCAGCTTTGGCTTTTAGTGGGGGTATTTATGTGCCAATTAATTATCCCTCAAATTCTGCTATTTGTCAAAACTAACAACCAGTGATTAATTGGGAATTTGGATATAGTAATGTAATATAATGTATAGATCAAGTGTTGCTTGCTTTGTGCTATGGAATTTAATTACATTGCTTTAAAACACAATATGAGTTAGTTACTTAAAATAAAAATCCTTAATAAAATCAAATTACTAGAGTTTCGGGTGAATAATTTGAATACTTTTAAAATTGGAATCCATTCCATGGTATTAATTCCAACTTTTAGTATATATACTAAAAGTTGGATTTAATACCAATATGAGTGAGATTGTGTAGAAAATTATTTTTTTTATATTCAAATCAAAATTACCAAAGTACGTAAACGACACAACTATAAATAAAAGGCAAGAAAGACCAAGAAGCGATTTAGAATCAGAGGGACGAGCGATATAAGGGATAAGAAGTTTAGGCAGGTGTAGAAGCGTACACGCATGGCGAAATCGTAACCGACGACTATTAGATGACCTTTGCTTTTGTTCTTATAAATTGTACCATCTGGTCTCGGTTAAAAATATCACGTCTGGTAACAGACAGCCACAGATGTCGTAAGAGGTGACTTTGGTTCTAAGATGTGATAAAATTATGCTCCGGTCTTCTGACTGCATTACGAATGTGATGATTCGACGGTATATTACCACATATGAAAAAAAAAAGATTATTGCTGTCAAGGAAGAGAGCGACTTAAGAAAATTGATAGATTACTGGAAAATTTATATTGCATAGATGAAAACTTGATGTATAATAGAATAATATGGGAATAATTGACAAATTGCGCCTATTATGATGTACGTATGTATGAAAAGTTGTTTACCCATACAAATGTTACTTTAATGCAATTACCTATTTGAAGAATATAGGTTTATCGGCGCCCTTAGTACGAAGATAAGGATATAATTCTTACATATCAGTTATGGACTGGTATTCGTATTTTTGTGCGTATAAGATATTATGTATGTAATGCAAAAACGAATTTGGATAAGTAAAAGAGTTTATTACAATAAATATAAAATAGTAAAAGCTGTATGGACAAAGATAAATCAAATGTACCATAACACATTTATAACCATATCGCTTAAGCCCATATTGTTTTGGTAGAATATATGTGTGGAGTTCACGTAAACAATTCAAACAGTTATGATTTGTTAATGTTAGCTACACTGAAGTAACTCTCGAGGGGCTCTGATGTAAATCCGAGTGCACCTGGCTCTATAAATAAATTCATTTGTCATATAGCTCTTAATACAAAGACGCATATTTGATCTGTATTCGAAAGGAAAAATAACAAAAATATATGACAAACTGTGTATTGTTCAATATTTAGAGTGAAAATATTTTGAAATAGTAACACTTTTTGACAATATCTTATATTAATATTATTTTATATTTTGAATTTGTTCTAAAAACGATTATCATGACAAAAAATGCCACAAAAAACTATTTTATAAATGTTTGATTAAGGAGTAATGAAATAACGCTTTTTTTCAAGGTTTTTTTTTTGTTCCAAACTTTACCTCTACTTTTTTGACTGTCTAAATTAATTATTTGTAACTATCACAATACTTTAGTCTTACAAATAGCTAGGTATATAATAAAAAGAAATGTAAATAATAATTATAATATTATTAGAAGTCAATATGAAAATGTGTGTGTGCAGTCTTAATCAACAGCATATACGAGTAGGTTGACCTTCATATTTATTTTCATAAATTAGTTTTTACGGGTTTTTTTTAAGTAACTCGTTAGTATTTTTTTTGTAGTTAGATGATATGAATTTCTAAAGAGAATTTCATTTTTATATCATAATACTAGATTCTAAACAGCAAAACTTATGACAGAAAAGGTTTTAGATATTTATTCACTTTGGCCTTCTTAACTTAACTCATTCGTGCTGGCAACACTGTAACGTTAAGCGGTTTTAAACTAAGCTCCTACTTAAATTTGTTTTAAATAAAGTATAATTTAGTATTTATTATAATAAATCCTTAAAATTATAATTAAATATTGTTTAAAGTGCAAGGTGTTAATGTGAAACGTGTAAATTCTGACTAATTCCTAATTTACTCGAAATTGTTCGGTAAACACAATGGTGAATAAATGTGAAAACTGTAACAAAACCATTACCAAATCTCTACCTGGTGTTGAATGTGGAAAATGCGAAAAAATCGTGCACGTCAATACGAAATGTACAGGGCTTAGCAACAAGCAAATTTCTGCCTTGAAAGCCGCCCCCAGTCTGGAGTGGACATGTCTACAATGCCAGAAAGAAACACCAAGGAGGACATCATCCATAATTGTACCTGATGACGAGGACGACGATGAACAAGATGCTGTACACGTCAACACTAAGAAACTACTCAACAACATAACAAAAGAAGTAGAAAAAGCTATTAATAGGGAAATGAAAGAATTAAATGATTCATTGCAGTTCCACAGCGCAAAGTTAGACGAAGTAGTGGAATGCATTGAAACTTTTAAAAAAACAATAAAAACGTTAGAACGTAAAAATATCGAGCTCTCCAATAAAAACACTAATCTCGAAATACGAGTTAGTGTCATTGAACAACGCATACAAGAATTGGAACAAGAAAAACTTTGTAAATTCGTTGAAATATCCAATGTGAGTATCGACTCAAACGAGGAAGCCCATAAAGTTGTAAATAATATAGCTAATAAACTTAAACAACCTATAGATGACATAAAAACAACCAAAATTATACGTGGAAGAACTGACCAACCTTCAAAATTATTAGTGGAGCTAAAAGATGAAAGTACTCAAGAATGCTGGATAATATCTTCAAAATCAACTAAGATTACAACGGCAGATGTATATCATGGACAAAAAAATAATACTAATCTAATATACATCAGGGAGGCAATGTCTAAGCTAAACAAACATTTATTCTGGAGCGCTAAACAGGAACTAATAAACAAATTACAATTCAAATATGTGTGGTTTAAAAAAGGATTACTTCGAGCTCGCAAAGATGATAAGGATAAAGTTTTGTCTATAAGAAACATGAACGATTTACAAGCAATAGTCGAGAGGTACTCATAAATATATTTAGGTCTTAACTAGTTTATATATCTTTATTTTATATTTTTATTCGAATATTTATAATTAATTTTAATAAAAATGTGCAACAACATACTACTAAGTGAAGTAAACGAACTAAAAAATTGTTTAAATATAAATGATTTTATAAATCAAATACCTAACAACAATGTAAATTTGTTATGTATTCATATAAATATAAGGTCCATCATAAAGAACTTTGCCGCTTTCGAACAATGTATTTTAACCTCAAAAAAACGTATTGATGTGTGCATATTAACAGAGGTAAATATTTCTGACAGTATTAGCAGTCTATTCAATCTGCAGGGCTATCAAATGTACTCAGTACTACGCAAAAAGCGTAGAGGTGGAGGTATAATTATATTTGTAAATAATAAGCATAAATTTAACGTCATAAATACTACAAGCCGGCACTACGAAAGCATTGTTTGTACTATAACAACACAACATAACTACTCTTGTAATATATGTGCAGTCTACAGATCACCTAACACTAGTAAACACTTATTTATTCATGAGTTACACTCAACGTTAAAGTCGTTAATAAATCATACTGATTTTTACTTATTAGGAGACGTGAATATTGATTTGAAACAGGATATCCCTATAAAACATCAGTACGAAAATTCATTACATAACTTAGGACTTTTATGCGGTGTTACTGAATACACAAGAATCGAATTATCAAATGGACACTTAAGTAAATCCTGTATTGATCATATATACGCTAAATCTCGCACTCAAGACCTATACACAGCGGCGATCGGCACCACACTGGCCGACCACCGTGCTATAATGATCGCTTGCGTTGGTTTATCCATGAGCATACAGGATGCTCCTAATTATAAATTATGTTTAAATAACAAAATGGTATATGAACTCTTAAATCAAGTAGAATGGGATAAGATAGGTACAGATACAGAATGCCCGACAAGAATCATCAACGAAGTTACAAATAAATTTAAGGAAATATATACAAAATCACAAATTAAAATAAAGTTAAAAAATAATTATAAACGCCATAACGAATGGATGAATAGTAAAATAATAAAATCGTGTTCATACAGAGACCAGCTTTTTTACAAATGGATACATGACGAAAATAATTCACAATTAAAAAGAGACTATAATAAAGCTAGAAATTACACAAATAAAATGATCCAAAAAGCTAAAAATAAAAACCTCAAAGCCGAAATATTAGCAAATCGTAAAAATTCTAAAATATTATGGCAAATATTAAATAAAATCTCTGGAAGAGTTAAAAGATCCTTGGATGAAGTTATTCTTGAAGCTTTTGGAAAATCAAAAAATGATGACATATTAGATATAGCAAATAAATTTGCTGAACATTATAGAAATTATGACAAAAACAATGCAATTATATGCGCGCGACCATTACTTAATAGATCTGCTTATATTAACACAGCCAACGTAACAATGCAACTTTAAAAAGGCAACCAGTGCAGATGTCGAAAAAATTATTAAATCCATAAATCCTCATAAATCACCAGGATATGACGGTATAAGGACTATAGACATAAAAGCATTTTGTAAAGAAATAAGTACTATAATTGCTAACCTAATTAATAAAAGTATAAGTAAGTCTATATTGCCTAGTGATCTGAAGACAGGTATTATAAGACCTATTTATAAGAAAGGTAATCGAACACTATATAGCAATTACAGACCGATTACAATATTACCAGTAATTAATAAAATAGCAGAAAAGTATATTTGTAACCAAATTTATGAATTTTACGAAAAAAATAACATTTTAACTAACACGCAGTATGGTTTCCAACCTCGAAAAAATACTACACAATTGCTGTCTTCATTTACTGATAAAATATACGAACACCTAGATAAAAAAAGGCATGTTATGGTTGTATTTATTGATTATTGCAAAGCTTTCGACACCTTGCAACACCACAATTTATTAAATTGTTTAGAGGATCATGGTCTCAGAGGAAACGTTCTTGATTGGTGTAAAAACTATCTCAAAGACAGAAAGTATGTAGTAAAGATTAATAATACCTATAGTGACCCCATACCAGTCTCTAAAGGCACAGCACAGGGCTCAGTAATTGGACCACTGCACTTCTTAACCTATGTAAACAGCCTACCGAATTTAATTAAGAATAGTGAACTATTTCAATTCGCCGACGATACGTGTTTGTTATCAGATGGGGAAAGTCCACACGATGCTCTCAAAAAATTACAACTCGATTTCAACAAAATTCTAAAGTGGTCGCATGATGTTGGACTGGTCCTTAATCCTGATAAAACTAAAATAATGTATATTAGCAGCAGTCAAAACAGAACCCAATACGAGCCCAGATTGACTGCACACGATCACGACTGTTTGCATACGAAAGTAAATAAAACTAGGTTTAATGAATGTAGCTGCGAAACAGTGGAAGTCGTCAGAACCCACACCTACTTAGGTCTTCTTATAGATAATAGAATAAACTGGAAAGATCACATTAACACTGTTTGTGATAAACTACGAGCCATCCTTGCAAAATTTGCCATTATAAAATATAGAATACCGTTTCAAATTCTGTTATTACTGTACAAATCTTTGGCTGAAACGATAATAAGTTATGGACTTTCAAGCTATGGAAGAACATATAAAAGTCATCTTTATAAAATATACGCCTTACAATTGCGAATTCTAAAAATTCTTGTACCAGACAATATTAAAAATACATATAAACATGATTACCACAAACTATTTAAACATTGTAAAATAGTACCAATACATGAAAAAATACATATGCAATTGTTAATTGAAGAATACTTTAATGAGAGGCTGAAAATTGTAAAACCTATCAATCCTAGCAAGGTATGTACACGTAGCTTAATTAATGAAAAATTACTTCTACCAACATTTTCTAACACTTACGGAAAGTATAAGTTAAATTACATAGTTCCTAATCTCATAAACGAATTGCCCAAAACATTAACTCAGAAGCTCACTAAACAAAATTTAAAACATAAATTAAAAAAATACTTTCAGACAAAAGAAATTTAATTGATTTACTTGAAATATTTTGTAAAATGTATGTATGTATATATGTATATGTGTGTATATATATATGTATATATGTGTATATATATATATATGTGTATGTGTGTATATATGTATGTACATGTGTGTATGTGTGTATATGTGTATATATTCCTAATCATAACAACCTGTATGCAATACTAAGAAGTTTTCACAATAATCATCAACAAGGACGCTGTAGAATATCGGGTTAGTCTGGATTGCCGGGAATGAAACACAACGTATCGGAATTAGGTGTAATCGCAGACTGGCTTAGCATAAGATGGCGAAGGCAAACTTAAATCTAAATACCCCCTATTTACACATATATTACACCTCCACCCCAATACAACATGATCTTAAACTAAACAATAACTTACATGCTAAATACTTATAACTAGGTACAATACTTAAATTTATGAAATATTAAATCTATCAACTGGTTTTCGCGTTCTTTGGGAATAGCGATTCATCGGCTTAGGTGGTGATGACCGAAGTGCATGTTCAGATGGAACATGACTACGTGGTGATACCGTTTCTGATGTAATGTCGCTTTTAATGCCTTTATTAACATCACCAGTTATTTCCCCTACATTCATTGTAGAAGTTGTAGGTGATGCCAACTGTTTTATTGGCTCCTCTAACTGCTCGACCACATTCTCTCTACCGTGCCCTACTTCACTACTGCCATCGGAACAAGGAACATCAGAAAGTCGCGATCTGCGACGTATTTGATCAATATGTCTTTTAAGTAATTGACCGTTATCCTTTACCACTGAATACCTGCGTTGACTATCTGCTCCCTGCACAGTACCCTGTTGACTTGTCATATATTACAGACGCAAATATGCACACTATCAAACAATAGTAAGAGATAGACATACTGCATCCAGGCGTGAATATAATTTTACCTCCTAATATACACTTTTATAAACAAATCTGTCCAATGAATAACACAGACGTCACTTATAACGTTTTGTTTGTTCATCATTCTTTGTTTAGTTTAATTTTGTTACATTTAAGGTTTAGAGAATTATAGTTGTATTCTTATTAGTTTTATATGCTTTGTTTTTAAACTTTTAAATTAGAGTGTTCGACGAATCTGACACACGGTAAAATTCTAACGAGTTTATGTTTTGTGTCTAAAATGTGTATAAATATATGTATGTTTCTTTATTTTATAATAAATAAAAAAAAAAAAAAAAAAAAACTTTGGTAAATCAGTATCTTGATGTTCAAATGCGCACTTTCAACGACTTACTTTCAAATTAATAATTAAGTAAGGGTATAGACTAAATTCAATACAATAATGACTATAGTAAAAAAATAATATATATGAAAATAGTGTACTTAAAAAAAGAAAATAGCCATTTATTTAGAATATTTACTAAACTTCGTATTTGTCTACGTTGGTTTTATGACAAAATTAGCTTACAAGCTCGTCAAAGAGATAGCATATTTTTGCATTTTATTTTGAAGCCAGAAAAAGCCGCGAATTATAGCAAGAGCTTTTAAACATAAAAGTCAGTTTTGCGGTCAAAAGCAATGATTCCATTTCCAGCGATGTGCTCTCACGTAGCGGCTGGCGTATTAAATACATGCAAACCCCTGAGTCTATTACACCAGTCCCTCCAGAGTGGAACTCTTTTCGTTTATTCGTTTTCGCTCATAAGCAATTACTCTGTTGAACGATTTTTAGAGTACCGAATCGTTAAAAGAAATTTTAAAACGCTGCACCGATTAATTGGTTAATAAAAATGAAATGCTTTAATTTATGACGATTTATATGATTTATGTTGACTTTTCCCTGTATAATTAATAAATTAAGAATTATTAAAATAATAAAGGAGCGCAGAATTTTAAAATCATACATTTATTTTTTATTATATGTAAACCTTTTATTAGAATATTTTATTCATTTGTATATAAAGTTTTTTGAAAAGTATTTTTGGTTTTAAGGTTTTATGTTATTTGATAAAACAATGGTCATAAAAATTAATAATTATGTGTTACTTAATTTGTAATCTTATTTTTAAACAAATGACGGACACTCGAATTGTTATAAATACCTAGCTTTAAGTCTTATTCTAAAAATATTTTAAATGAATCAAAAATAAAAAATCCGTGCACACAAGTTTAACACGTTTTTTTTTGTTTACTGATTTAATTCATAAAACTTGTTTTGTATTTTGTGTTTGTGGAAAACTGAACATATAAAATTATCCGGTGATAGTAATATTTCACAATTTACACAACATCATAAGCTTTACAAACAAAAAACATGAATAAATTTGAGTCAAGATAAATAATTATATCTTTCTTTTTCTAATTTATATTAATTAATTGTTTAATTTATTTTCAAAAAATAAAAAGGCTTTTTATTTATTTATTATTTTATTTATAAAGTGCAGTAGTATTTTCAGTTAGTTTACTTTGACGTTGATTAGGTCTTTAAATAATGGATATAAGATGGATCATTTAAAATGTAAAATAATTGACACAGCAGTATTTTTGAAATTGTTAATATGATGTCATCATAGAACGATGTTCAGAAATGCAAACAGATTTGTAATTAAAAAACGTAACATATTCAACTTATTTATCGAAATTGAATTCAGAATTTTATCGATTAAACTACCTTAGCATAGTCTATAATATTAGAAGATTGATATAACTGACGTTTGGTTCAAATAGAAGAAACGTTTTTGTGCGGTAAAGGACATATAAATTGGCTTAATTTGATAATAAACACATTCAAACTGAATATGTTGTCGATATAAAGATGACGTAAGAGGTATGTTTATCATATCATGTTACTGGTGACAAACCACGGGCGGTAATCTTGTTTAAACTAGCGTCGAAATAGATAAAAAAGAAAGCAATGAAACAACTTGTTCTGTAATAGATTCTTATATCTATTAAATATGTTTAGAAGGATACATAAGTTTTATTTTAATAGGTATGTTAAATATTAAAAGTCACTTTGATAAGATGACAAGCGCGATGGTATATATAAACAAAGGAATTATTTAGATATCTTTATAATATATATCTATGTTTAAAGGTAATTTACCTTTAATCATATCTAGTTATATCTCTAGTTATATATCAGTTCCAATTATCAGTTCTAGTTATATATCCGGATTGAGCACCGCGACGCATTATTACGCGTTAAATGAAACAAATGAAATCCTGAAAATATTTGAGTCTTATATACGACTGAAGCATTAAAAAAAATAACCTCAAGGTAACTATTTTTAATGACAGTTTAACAAATAAAAAAGTCACTGATGCAAATCAGATAATATTTGTTTCGTCTAATCAAGAGCAATGCAAGGAAAGTACTAAGCAAATCAGTTTCTTTATACATCTTGCAGGGCAGTGAAAGTGTAAAAAAGACCAATAATTTGAAACCGTTAACCGTTAGTTGAAAATCTTATCGTAGCTCCGCCGAACATTCTAAATTCAAACTATCCAGGCAGTCCCTTAAAAGACAAAAAAATAAAATATCAAACCGACGATAACAACAATGTTACATAATAATAATAACCATGAAAATAAAGTAGAAAAATATTTTTATATCCCACATCATTATAATGGTAGCATGCAGATTGCAGCCCCAGGTGCAACATACATCACGGTAGGAACATTAATATCTTTGTTCTTAGGATTTAAACAATAAATCTTCAAGATTAGGTAAACGACTATTATTTTATTATTTTCAATTTCTTATCTGTTGTAACCACTTTTTAGGCAGATAAGTTCATTGTATAATGTATTATCATGAAATAAATAATGTTTAAATTGAGTCGTTAAAAGTCGTCACATTACAATTTTCCATTTAACCATAATTTGTATAGGACGCCTTTTTTATATGACTATATAATAGGTTTTTGCTTTGCACTTAAAATAATCATAACAATAACATTAAACATTATAAAGTAGGTATGTTTATTACAGTTTTGTTATATTTTTTTAAATCCCCGATCCAAAAAGAGAATCTATGTATCTATATATGTCTATGATCTATCTGTGACATCGTAGCAGCCAAAAGAGTGGATTGATTTGATTACAGTTTTTTTTTGTCTTCAGCATGTTTTGTCAAAATAAAAAAATAGTCTCCAAGATATTGAGCTTTTATTTGTGATGGTGAAAGATTCTTTTGAAATATTGGTTGTAAAAAATCTAAACAAGTGTAAATTACTGTGTTTACAGGTATATTTAGTACAATATAGAAACCAGTAACATAACTTTAAGAAGAAGAAAAAAGAAATCATTTTTTAAAACCCAGATATAAAAGACTAAAAAGGATAAAATAATATTGTTACCTACTTATTGAAGTCGTTGCCTCGGGGAAAAGCTAAATAAAGTAATAAATCAAAATACAAGCAAGTTGTCCAGGGAAATAAGGAAATACTAATATCAAACAGTATACTCTAAGTCCTGATTCATTAATTCCGAAAAAATCTTAAAATAGACACCATTGTCAACGTACGTATAACGCTTTTAAATTATTTTTCCTATGCATTTTTCTATTACACTTTATATTTATTTATCATATTTTATGATGTTGCTGGCAGGTCGAAAGTAATGACTAAAATACCATAGCTCACTTATAGATTTTTATTGTTATAAAAATACTTAATTTCCACTTTCTGAATTATAATATATCACCAAATATATTAATATGGTCAGTAAAGGTGTTAAAAATGGTTATTAACCAGTTAAGTGTTTGACGAGACCTTGACAGAAAAAAACTGAACTCTTATAGGACCACTTTGTTGTCCGTCCGTCCGTCTGTCAAGGCCCTTTTTCTCAGTTATCAAGCTGAGATTTATTTCAAATAATCTGAGCTTAGAGCTGAGAACAAATCAATTTTTTTAGCCAAGGCAATCAAAAGATACAGTCATTCATGCCGCAAATTTTCGAAACTCAAAACGGGGTACTTCCCGTGAACTCAGAATCTTGAAATCTTGAAATAAACGAAGAAACCTCTTATCGCATAGATAAAGAAAAAATGTGAAAACCGTAAATTATTATTATATTTATTAGTTACATCATATAAACAATATTTTAAAAGATTTTGATCAATCATTAAAACTATTTAAAACTTGTTTTTAAGAATATAGATACTTTAGAATTTATAGAGTAGCCGTTGTTATAAAATTCTTAATTTAATTTAGATTTTTTTTTTCTTAATATTGTGGAATCTAAAAAAATAAAAAATAAGGAAATTATGTATTATATCATTTATTAATTAAATATTGAAATTTTGAGCCTGGTATTTGTTCCAGAATATTTAATTATTTTTGTATTTCCTTCTCTCCCTCTCTTTTTCTCTTATGACTCTCGAAAACCTGTTGTCAATAAAATATTTTATTTCAAACTTGTCAACAGTATTTTATTCAAATTCCATATAATATTAAGCATAGGTTTTTTTTATGCTATCTAAAATACTGGGGCTCAATGAGCAAAGTTATAACTTAATTTATAATATCCGTTGGTAAGACTTGCTCAATCAAACTGATAAATCGGTTAAATTCACCTATAAATAATTTACTTAAACAGAATCGCACTATAAATAGACGTAATACCAAAACCGTATAGACTAGATGACATTTGATTAGAACTTCGTAACATTATGACAGTTTACACGTGTGAAATCTACTTGCGCGGTTGAAATACTTGGATTTGATTGGTTGAAAACAATGATTGGTAACATGAAAAGTATTGATCATTGCAATACTTACTTACTTGACTTATATTTTGAATCAATCCTTTACTTAAGTTTTGTAAACAAACTTCTAAAGAACGTGAATATTTAGAGCTTTACTTGATTATTTGTTATTACTGATAACCGTTAATTTTATTTTTGATATAATTATACAGGTATACATAATTTTAAATATTCAATCAAAAATATAACATAAACAATACACATTGAGAAAGTAGTATAAATCTTTTTTTGCAAGTAATGTTATATAAAAATAAAATTAGCATTTGATATGGTTGTACTTATTATCACAATGATGATGATTACGGAAACATATTTTTTATATTATATATTTTTTTTTTTTATATATATGTATTTATATATATTATAGTTATATAAATACAAATACATAAGTGACCATGACACTTAATTTGACATTTAAAAAGTAATTTAAAGTACTAGTAATAATAAAGATAACGTAAATAACGTTTAGTTTTTTATTAAGATTGTGATATAATATTTTTTAATATGAGGAAATAAAGATTTATTGATTTAAAACAATTTTTTCTTTGACTTTTTTATGTAATATCTAGGGAGAATTCCCTCGTCACATTAGTTTTAAATTATATAATCAATCAAATCAATCAATGGTTATAGAATTAACCACTAGATTTATTTTTTAGACAGCAAATGAAGCAACATAAAATATTTGACATATTCTTACATTCTGCGTTCTGAATTTTTGAGATTTTCCTTCAAATTCCCATTCCCTTCATGGAATGTACGTTAAGGAATTAAAATTTGAATACAATGGTAAAATCTTAACTTAGCTGAAATTCTAATTTTAGTATTACTTTAATAATGTTCAAGGCTGTCTATCTTTTTTATATTACTTCAGGCTACGCTTCGTCGATGTTACCTTAGCCTATAAGAATAAGTTTAGAATTAGAAGCTATAAAATCCGACTTTAAGTACTCATTCGAATACTAATAGTCTAACAAATTAGTTAATTGAAATTCCAGCAATTTAATTTTGTTGAAGGTGAGTGAGATTTGTTGAAGGATAAAAAAAAGATTTTTTTTAAAGCAGTCTTATTATGTTGAA
This sequence comes from Napeogenes inachia, assembly GCA_959347355.1. Classification (NCBI taxonomy): domain Eukaryota; kingdom Metazoa; phylum Arthropoda; class Insecta; order Lepidoptera; family Nymphalidae; genus Napeogenes; species Napeogenes inachia. The sequence continues at coordinate 8,698,748 of OY365797.1, forward strand.
TCTTTTAGAATAATTAATTTATACAGACACTAATCATGTAGGCTTTAAAATAAGTAAAGGGATATGATAAAATTTTGAGGTTTTTGAAGTAAAATCTCGAAACTGACAAAGATGATACCATCCAATGAGCTGCCGAAACAGCAAAAAATTTGAAAAACGCTTACAAACTATTAGAGTAATTGCTTGAGGTTGTGTTTACATCACTCCAATTCGAAACATATATTTTTTTTCTTCTGATAATATTTGATACTATAAAATTATAATATGAGCTAATTATTTTTCTCAGAAAGATATGGGATTATTCTTTTAAGAATTTGCAATTCAATTTATACATTAGTTAGCATAAGTGTTTCTAGTTTTATTATCTCTGTTAAAGTAATAAAATAAAATTTATAAAAGTAACAATTTATATTTATTAGCTTTTAATTGAATGAATAACAAGTAATCAAAACGATAAATGAACATTCATTAGCAATCTATAATAACTTGAATATAAAAATATAAATTGATAAAAAACAAACATATATTAATTCATTCGACGTAACTTAATGGTTTTTTACTCATGTTTATAACTGTTATAAATAGGGATAAAAAAAACATTAATTTATAATAATTAAAAAATATATTTATTTATAGTAAAATAAGTTGTTGAACATATATTTACCTTCACGTAAATTAATCGGAAATTTGCCCGACTAATTTGAAATCCATGCGGAAACGTGAGAATAATTTTGAACCTCTTTAATCCCATCCGGGATTCGTGAACGTGAGAATATGACTTCACGTAAGGAGTCCGAAACTAGTCGGGTGAAATTCCGATAGATTTACGTGAACATAGCCGAATAAATATATACTTAACAATACTTAAGAAAGTTTAATTTAGATTTGTTAATTAATACGAGCAACCCCAGTACGCGTTATCCGACCCTGAAAATATTAAAATAAACACGGAATCTAAAGTAATAAATGAATCATTTCAAGAACGTTGCAAGAGAAAATTATGAGTTCTTGAAACAGTATTTAACATATTTAAAACCTTTTTACTAACTACAAGAAGTATTTTAAATCTCATCACAAACAATACATGGCAGTGGTATTTAGTAAAAACCACATGGTATACTAACGTTGTCCTTAATAAATCCTTAAAAGGCCATATTGAGAAACATTTTAAATGTAATATGTTTTTTCAGTAAAACAAGATAATATAATATCTATTTTTTTAAGAAATACAAGGCTACAATTTAATGTCTGACATTTTAATTAAATAAGTTACCGGCTGACTTCAAACCTACAAAGATTTTTAATTAGCAATTTCAATGTGTACTGTGTAGACATCACAAACAAATACTCCTAGCTCCATTATTGTAGTCTGTATACTCATTTAGGTTAACGAGAACACGAGCTTGTTTAAATTGTAAAGTGAAGTAAAGTTTATTAGTTCGTATCGGCTATGTTAGTCACCAGTCGAAAGACCTAATATCTAGACTGTTTCAACTGCTTTTGCTAGTCTTTGATTAGCTTTCAGTACCTCAATAGATCGTACTATTCGATTCAGCGGATACAGTGTAAGATAATGAGGACGTTGAACTTCGCTTTGTACGTTTATTCGAGACGTTTTCATACAATATTAAGCATGTATCTAACATTACTCTAAGAGCTTCCTGACATCTAAAATACCTAAAGAAAAACAATGAGTGAACCAGAAAACCATATATTTAATACAATTTAAAGCTTTAATCGAAATAAAGTTTTTGTTAATATTATTATTACTAATTTAATTTTAAATAAATTTAATTTATTACTTGTTAAGCTTAGAAGTAGGTAAATTTTTTGGGATCAGAACTTTCTTTATTTCAAAACGAGTTTAGCGGTAAAGTTTAACTCACTAGTTTTTTGTTAATTGATAAATCTGCATAGCATAGCCGTAAAAAACAAAAAAAAACATAGATTTCTATCTATCTATCTATATTAGATTTTTCAGAATTTACCAAGATTATCTTTTTTTAACAATTTTACTTTTTAATTAGTCTAAAACCAGAAAAAATAATTACTTATTATATCATTGGATTTGATTTTTCTTATATGATTCTATTTGATCATTTCTATAGCGATATAATATATAATCGTCCGTACTATTTATGTTCATAGGTTTTTAAATTGCCTAAAAGAGATGATAGTATTCTTTGCAGATATTAATAAGAGTATTTAGTAGTTAAAAAGTTAGTGAATCAATAACAGCATTGCTTTATTTTTTAACAATTCTAAAACTATAGGTGAATTTAATAGAAAAAAAGAAATCCAGTACATGTATATCAAAATTAAGTTATAAATATAAATAATTAATTACACCATAAGCCAAGCCATATGTTAATAGTATTTTCTATAAATATATTAAACCATGTTAAAATTACATAAATTTTAAATAAACTTAGAAAAATATATCGATCTTGTCAGAAATCGAACTTGGGATCTCTAGGAAACCAGTTACTCTATCATTTGAGCTACCGTATTACTTCCCTCGTTAGTAAATTTAGCATTCTTTATTTAATATTCATAGGGTTGAAAGCGAGATTACTTACGCTTCTTCATATTTATCATTTCAGTTGCTATAAAACCAATTGAATTAAACAATATTCGTTTATATATCACATATATTAATCCTATTCCTAGAGATGGAAGTGAAATCTATATAGATATCAACATGTATAGGTGAAATCTATATATATATCAACATGTATAGATACTGTTATTAGTTAAGTTAAAGTAAGAAATTTCAGTCGTTGGGATCATCGCAATTCTTTGAATGAGAACTATCTCCTTTGAATTAAAAATTTGAATTTTCTTGCACTCCGAATATTATTTAATCGATTAAATCACGATCAGATTAAACTTTAATACTTAAAGGTAGAAGGAAACTGTCACTGGAGTATGTATCTTTATTTATTTACAGAATGTATTTGCATAGTTTTTTCTTGAGTCACAAATTGAAGTCATTTAGGAATGAAGAAACGTTCAAATGAAATAAAGAGTTACATCAATGATAAAATTATATATTAAAATAGTGGTTCAAGGTCGATGACGATTATCGCTTCGTTCATTTTTTTTTTCATGGCTCAAAAATATATAACTCTCAGAATAAAAATAATATTAAACAAGAAATAATAAAGTTTTTTTTTAAGTAATGGTAGATGCTTAATAAAATTATTAATTTTCAAACGTCATATCAGTCATATTGCAAATAGAAAGATGCATATGTGAAACAAATGCATTTTCATCCGGTTCTCAGGAACTTGTACCCAGATTTCGCATCTCGCTTCGCTTCGAATTGTGATTCAAGCGAAATACACAGTTCTTTTAACTGCAGTTTCTGCGAGATGCATAAAGTTTGTTCGCCAAACTCTGAGTCTGAAAATTGAGTTTAGAATGCTTTTTTAGAAATAAAAGCAAAGTAAAAACAACTTGTCGATGTCTACACTTTTTAGAGTACTATTAGCTCATACACATGATTTTAGAAATTATGCATTTACTTCTGAAATTGAATTTTTGTTAAATTAGTCCGTAGAGTATATTTTTCGCTTATATAAATTTCTTTCCATCTGCGTCTCAAAGGCAAAAAAATTGTTGCTCGTGACATTTTTTAATTCAATAGTTCTGAATGTTGATGTGTCCTTTATTCTTATAATTTAAAGGCTAAATCATTTATTAATCATAACTTTACTGATTTAAAGGTGAATTAACTAACCAGCAGATATCTGATCAAGCTTCACTCAGTGTTGCAAAGATTTGTGTTTAATTTTAATAATCTTGAGAAATCTATTTGTTTTTAATGATATTCTTCTCTCACAAATAAAATGCATAAAATTGTTTTTTTTATTGTGGAATTAGCAACTACTCAAACTTTTTAGGAATATATAGAGAATAAAAACTAAGCAATAAATTTAAAATTCTAACCCGTCAACACAATTCCATCACTCTATAAACGTTGACAGGTAGATATAATTTGAAGAATTAATTCCTACTCGTATATACGAGTAGGAACTAATTCTTCAAATAATAATATTATTAAAGATTTGTTTGTGTACTGGTACAAGATAAGCATTTAAATCTTTTAAAATCAAAGTAATACAGATACTGTTGAAGAGAAATATGTTGGATTAAGTTTCTTAAGACGGATTAAATAAAGTAAAAGAATAGTAAATAATTAAGAAAAATATATATTACTATCCTATGTAAAAATAATCCAGTGTTAACTACATATAGTTAACACTGAATTAAATGAATAAGATCTGTAATTAAATTAGAAAAAAGTATATTATATAAAACAGAAAGTGATTTTAGAAAAAATATAATTTAACAATAAATATAAGATCGGCTTTAGAATATTATTTACTAAAAGAAATTTATTTGGTTATTTCTTAGGTAAAGGACAATATTTTATATATACCCGTTTAAATTAATCTGGAAAAAAGATTTCGGAATAAATTTGCATTTACTTTATGCCTATATTTTATTTGTGAATTCGGAAGTTTCTATTTGGCATACTTTTACTTGGTTATTTTCTCGGAAGCCAGATGCCATCTATTAGATTATTTTTGAACTTTTAGCTAATGATATTATTATTGAAGTATCGAATAGTACTAAAGATGTCACCACCGAATTTAATATATTAATTATAATAAAAACATTAGAACGATGTATCGATTTTTAAATGTGAGGCTTCAAAGACTTATTGGTTTCGATTCTACTAAAATCATTTCATTTTTCTACGACCTAAAAGTAAGCTGCAACTGCAAATCATCTGCAGATTTTTTTTTGTTATAGCGGATACCCTGTTTGCGACCATATAAATAAAACCTAAACAAATCTTTCATAGGTTGAGACCGTTGAAATTGCATAAAATAGTGATAATAACATCAAGGTCACATTCCTCTGCCGTACCATTTATCACAATCACCATCTATTTTTACCACCAACTGTTTTATAACCATCAACATTCGCACTTAAGACTTTTCTAGATACCTTTTAACCTTTCGTAGTACATGACCACATCGCGAGAAAAGAATACAATACAGCGCGAAAAGTCATATCACTCTATTTATATAGCTTATATCTCCCGTAAATCTACCGTAGGCATCGACACTAACTTTTAATATAAGCGATACAGTGACGACTCACGAGAATGACCTCACATCTACAGACGTGGTATTTGAATTAAAATATTAAATAAAAAAAAAAATGTTGCAAAGATAAATAGAATAGATGCGTAAAAAAAAATTAAACAATGTATTTTATGTTTTATATACTATAACGGGACTTAATCGTGTACAATTTTTAATCGAAGTATTTACCTCGACTCCTCGACGTTTCGACCGTAATGCAACGGCCGTGGTCACGAGTAGACTCTACTACTTTTTAGATTTATTTTTTTTACCTACACATTTTCCATGCCAGAGCTTCAGTGCAGCACTGCTGGTCGCAATAAACTTAAAAGAACTTATTTCGGATTTTTAAAGTTCACGTGTCGTTATTAACTCTATTTTCACCATACGTTCAAATATTTCACTTCGTTTTATTAAATTTACACAACAGCGCTTGGGTACGTCTGTGTTTAACGGACTATCTAAACTTCAATCAGAAGTTTCGCTTAACAATTTTTTACAATACTTCCAGCTCCGACAATCCCACTGATTGTTTACACCGCGGAATTAAGGCGTAGTTAAATATTAATTCCTCGGTGTGGTTTTCAGGACCTTCATCTCTAGCATGAAATATTTCCGATTAATTACGATATGCCTCATAAATCTATCTCAAAATATAAATCTCTCAAAACAAAGATTATGCGCTTTAACTATCGATAAAAGATAATAGGTTATTGAATGTCTTATATGTAAAATTATTAAGAGGATAGGATTTATCTGTATTCTTTTTAGATAATACATTGGCATCAAATTCGATAACAAATTGGCATAATAGCGTTTTGAACTTCAAAGATACACCCAATAAATCCTAACTTGAAAATTATAAAAAAAACGCGGAATATGTAGATATGAGCGTGATTTGGATAAATCCTAATGAGGAAATATATGGGATCTATATTACAACAAAAACTTACGTATATGTAGTATCGAAATTTACCTTTATGCCGTTCGCATAAATCATTCTCGGAATGCTGTAACGCTGCGAGATAGATCAGCACATGTCACGAGCGAGCACGTGCATCGAGCGGCTGTCACGTCGCACGTGATTGGTTTTAATTCCATTTTCAAAACTTTATCGTATAAAGATACAAATAGCAAGATTTTACATACATTACACAGTTGATAAAAACTTTAAAAAAAAGTAAATATGGGTTTTTTATTTTAAACTTTGTATATAAAGAAACAAATTAGAAAGAAAAGTGTTTTTAAGTACCTACTTCCAGTTTTATAGGCAACCATTTTACACTACTGTTGAAGTAAAATCTTATATTAAAATAAAATTAATATATCAATTTATTGCTTATATTAAAAATTTTAAATTGTAAAACATTAGTATAACTAATTAATTGGCCATTTTCTGATCATCTATCTGATTCTGATATTTATCTTATTACATTTAAAGTTTTAAAATATCAATTTTAAAATTTCAAAGTTACGTTATATATTAAACACATATTTATTTATCCATGTATAACATTCAACATAATAAAAGCAAAGAATTGGAGAATATTTAAGGTATGTTGAAACTGTCCCAAAATTGTTATATTTCTTGGTTTTGAACAAGTAATCTCTTTTAAATAGTTTATGAGTAGTTTTCAATCAAACGAAAAAAAAAACACAAATTAAGAAGAAAAAATAACCGGTCTATTTGGTCAATTTAGAGTAAAAACACAATAACTGCCTTTAGCAATATTTGTAAAAAGAAACCAAGATATTAATTTACGAAGATGAAAGAACACCATTAGCTAAAACAATTTATGGTTAAAACACAAATGGAAAATTCCCTTAAATAAAACGTATTGTGTTACTGAAAGCTTCAGGATGACCATTGAAATGTTTCACGGAAATAATAATAAAGAGGACAAGGGACTCGAGATGATGGAACAAAGCGCCTCTAAGCTGAGCGAAGTGCCCAGGACGCAATTAGAAGTTGAAAGGAACGTTTCCTATAACAAACATGCCAACTATTAATAATTTATTTTATATAACTATACGATAAAACAATTAGCTATATACTAAATAATATATATTATTCATTTCATCATTATTATTATCGTAATTTAACAATGCCTATGTAAGGGTTTACAAAAATAATAGTTAGTACAACCCTGTCGACATCATAGGAAGTACTAAATAAAATAAAACACATGAAGAAAAAATTTACATGCAGTAAAAAAAAGAAATTAAGAACTGTATATTTGACCTATAGTAGGAGGGTCAAACTTGTAAGGTTTAAAATTCAGCTGAATGATGGGTTCATCTTTATTTAAAAAAAACTTTATTGGCGTCTACGTAGCATACATCAGTATAGGATTGGAAGCGGTAAAAAGTTAACAATCTGTAATTTAGTACGATTAAAAGGTTTTAAGTCTTAAGCGCTGTCGAAATGTAGTATAAAATTTTCATAGCTGGTCTTTTGATTCCGTTTTTTTCAGGTTCAAAAATTCAATTTGTTTAATCAATTTAATTTTACTTAAGAACAAAAACAGTTATATTAGTGTTCGGTAAAGATCATATCAATCACATTTAACAATTTAAGTCAATACTGGCCAACTTTCGATAACCACAGATAATAATTGCTGGACTGGTTTACTTCTATTCCAAAATCATTAGAGCAATACAATATTTGCTTAATTGTAGCATTTTCGGAGTTATTAGACTGGTCAATTAAAATTAACTTCTGTAGGTTTATAAAGCTGAAAATCATCCGCCTAAAATGGTTGTCATAAATTTGACATATTATAAGTAAGTTGTTATAAATTGGATTTTCCCTTTTTATTCTACAAGTCATAATAATATTATAAATATGTATGTTTGTCAGTCGGTCTGTAACGCTTTCACGGCTAAACCATTGGCCTGATTCCGAAAGAATTCGGAATAAAATTGTTCATGGGTCAAACATAGGCTACTTCTTACTTAAAAACAAGCCCTTCGAGGGTTGAAATAGGGAATAAAATTTTGCAAGAAATATCTTAACCACTTAACCAATTCTCAAAGTGTGTTGACTCGAAATCAAACATCTGCTTTAAATTTTTGTAAAACCATAAGGAGCAGAAAAAGGGGATGATAACAAAAAATCTAAACGGCTCATTAAATTGTAATGCATAGTTGCTAAGCCAGGTTTAAACACAGAAATGATATATTATATATTTTTTTTATATTTAAATAAAATAATTTAAAAAATAAGCAACGGTACGTATGTTTGCAATAAGTAATGTATATGTTTTTGGGAGTTACAAGTACATGTGATACGGATAAAAAATATTGTTTGTAATTGCATTAATAAAGTAAATAAATAGTCTCCTTACGGTACACAACCACGTTACACTGCACTAAGAAAAAATAATTTGTCAATACTAATACGATTCCGGTCAATCAATAAATTACCGATGAAAGTGTGTTAAGAGAAGTTAGCATTAATAAAACCGTTGCTAAAATCAAACACGATAAAAACTGTCAGTGGTTTATTACACATTCCCATACCATTGGATATCGGTAAATTCAATTAACACAGATATTGTATTTTTTTATATTATATTTTTTATATATATTTAATAAATAATTGCATTACTAATAAATCAGTTTTTCTAAGACTATAAATTGTAGAGGTAAAGTAAATACGTGGCTAGTCGGCAAGCAAGAAGAAGAAATTAACGCGTAGGAGATCTCGTTTCCATTCGGATTCGGTTCGGATTCTTAAATAATTATATATTATGAAAGACGATAGTTTAAAAGTTAGTATAAGGAATCTTTTTAGGATGAAAAATTACTTCAGCATATTTCTACACTGTAGTAGTACTTATATATCCATAGGAGGTTCCAGCAGTTGATGATGTGGTTTATCATAGAGGTAGCAATGTCATTACGTTACTCGATAGCTATTAATTATTTTGAAATGAAAATGTAAACGTATCATTATTCATTAATTATAGTACAAAAAAAGTAAATATAATGTGATAAAACTCCTAAGTTATATCTCCTAAGTATTGTGTAGTGGATATTCCATACAAAATTATTGAGCAGTTATGCTAATAGCGACGGGATAAACCAAAGCTATACCGTTGTCTTTGAGTTTTAATGCAAATCCTTCCTGCCAGTGACTGTAACAGCTTCTAAAGCTGCTGTTAGATGATAATACTGAATGTGGTAACAGAAATACTCCTACTTCATAAACTTTGGTCTGACTTTTTTAGACTTCTAATGTAGAAACGTCTTATTGATTTATCCATAAAAAATTGCTACTTATCTGTAGATAACACTAAATAACGGTACCCATTTTTAGGGTACCGTTTAGTCGACAAATGACAATAAAGCAATTTTGAATATTTCGATTGTTTTAATGGAACTATTTTCAACCTCGTTATAAACTTTTAATAAAATGTATTAAAAAAAACATATATATATATATATATATATATATATATATATATATATATATAAGCACGATATATATATATATGTCGTAGATCACGATAATTTAACGATAATTAGTAACTCAATTGATATCATAGTAACAGTGGAGTGTGAACATCGTGACGTAACGAGTCACGTGACCGGAATCGTTTGGAGGGGCACCGGAGACATTTTAAATATTGGGGAGCTTTGAGTCGAGGAGGATTTGATTAGTGAGAGCCTTACAGTTCGGACCCCCAAACGGGATCGGTAGTTCACGCAACTCTGATAATTGTATACCTACTAAGTAATTTGTGAGAATTGATTACCTACATTTAATACAAGAATTGTCATATTGTGTGTGTGGTTTAATTGCCTGAGACCTACGCCTCGGATCCTGTACCAGAATATTCCATCAAGAACGAACAAGTCACTAATATGCATCTATCTCCGACATCAGAAGTGGGATTCACTCGGGCATTACAACCACCAACTACCCGCAAGATAAGTTTATTGAAGCTACAAATCACGTCAAGCAAGAAATGAAGTGATTTTATTATTTAAAACGCACACTACAAGATAATAACAATGAAGTTCCAGAATCAATACAATGAATCAATAGTTGATAGTCAATGGTTGTAAATCAATCAATCAATCAAAATAAATTTATGTTATCTCGAAACTTCAACATTGAAATCTATCCACATATCAAAAAAATCTAGTGAAGTTTTTATGAAAGAAGAAATCGATGCTGATGAACAAAGAAAAGAAATGAGAAATTATGGCGGTAACGGCGCGGCGCAGCTGGCGGTGACGGCACTGCGCGGCTGGCGGTGACGGCACTGCGCGGCTGGCGATGACGGCGTGGCGCTGCTGGTGGTGACGGCACTGCGGGGACGGTGGTGACGCCGCAGCGCTGATGTTGCTGATGGTCGTAATGGCGGTCGTGGCGATGGCAGCTATGGCAGCGCTACTGGTAAAGTACGGTGCGAGCAACGCGTTGATGTCTGCGCAATTTATCTACCATCGGACACGTCACAGCATAAAGGTGAATTCGTTTCGATTTACTTTCTATTTTTGCGGTAAATACTCGGTAGTTAAAAAAAAAATAAGCTATCAAATATAGTGGTAAGCACTTCATTATTGATATTGCGATGACTGGTATTAAGATTAGCGATCAACCCTCACGATCTTGTTTTTTTAATTTTTACTGATAATTATTTTACTTTAACTTTACGTCGTTTTGTTACGTATGATAAGACGCGAAATTATTTTATCCCGGATTTTCGTAAACGTGAATGTTTGCTTTAAAGATTCAACGGATTAAGACCAGAAGAGACTTTAAAAAAAAAATGTAATTCGATTTTCGGCATATTTTATTTCTTGTCTACCTACATGTGTAGGAATCACGGGCGAACTTACAATTATTAATTAATCGTATATTGTGAATGCGTATTATTGCCGATCAAGGCCCGTAAATGCTGTAAAATAAATCGGTTAGATAATTTAGCAAAACTAAGAACTTGTTATTTACGTCTTGTAAATGTTTTCCGCAACAGAGACTAGAAATATTCGATCGGGGCAAGATGCCATAGATGAAGTTCAACTCGCGACAAATTGTACAATGACCAGGGTTGCAAAAATTTATTTTTTAGAGCTTATGATATATAAAGTTAAAAAAAATCTTTGTTTTTGTTGTATAGCGATGCCAGAGAGCTAGGTACCACTTGAAGTAAAGCTTGTAGTAAAAGCGATTGAGTAAAAGTGATAGTAGTGAATCTTAGTTCAATTGGGAGTCCGTGGAACTCTGAATTGAAAGCAATGCCATGAAACAAACAGGAGGTTTGTTGGTAGGGCTTAGTGAAAAGCCATATGTGACGAATAAGATTCATGCTTTGTGTTTTATGTTGTTTTTAGAATACGATTTTGGTTTAAAATGTAATAATAAGTGGTGCTTAGTTGCTTTAGGCTTTAGTTGAGTGGGCATTTATTTTTAATTATGATGTTCAACTTTATTATAACTGATTTTTCCTTTTTCAATAAGTTGTAAAGGCGACAGGTGCAACAGGGGTACGAGAAGTTTCGATACAGTGCCAGCAGCAGGCAGCCACAGAGAAAGAAGGGTTGGAGTGATCACGTAAGCTACCTTAATGGTACTATAGGACTTTGGTGAGTCATTTTCATATTGTTTTGGAATGTGTAGCAAACAATTTTTGTGTAACATTTAAATAACTCAGTAATTCTAACTGGCAACGATCATAGTGTCCAGAGTACGTTATAGATCTTATCAGAGGTTATGATTAACAATTTTCTATTAGAAAGTCTATTTCAAATCATTCCGATCACAAGGTCCCTCAGGAACTAAATGTTTTAGTTGAGCAAAGTGATATTGAATTCACTACAGATAATAGCTTGCCTACTCATACTCGTTGACCGCACCTCACGTGTGGTGTAACACGTGTAAGCGATGGGTCTGTTTTGTGTTTTACATGACCGATGGACTGGTTCATGGTAGTTGTTTGTATATGATCGATGGACTGTATCATATTGCAAAAGTATTGAGTTGAGCTGAGTTGAGTACGCAAGTCTGGTAAAATCATGATTGATTTTGTAAAGTAAAGTGATGGATCTAATGATCAGAGTAGTTTTTAACTGTTGTAAATAAGGTGTAGTGCACACCTTGTGTTAAGAATGTATATAAAGTAAAAACCTGAGACGTGACATTCACTGGTTTTGTCAGAATAGCCGAGCAAGTTATCCTTGGAGTTATTTGTTTTATTTCAGACCCTACATCCCAGGACAACCGCGAACCCTAAAGCTACTCGATAGAGGTGGCGTGGTGGTTATCGTCACTCGATGGAGGTGGCGTGGTTATCGTCACTCGATGGAGGTGGCGTGGTGGTTATCGTCACTCGATGGAGGTGGCAAGATACGTGCACACGAGGGCGTGTGACTTGTCAGAATGGCCGTGTCGTAGATCACGATAATTTAACGATAATTAGTAACTCAATTGATATCATAGTAACAGTGGAGTGTGAACATCGTGACGTAACGAGTCACGTGACCGGAATCGTTTGGAGGGGCACCGGAGACATTTTAAATATTGGGGAGCTTTGAGTCGAGGAGGATTTGATTAGTGAGAGCCTTACAGTTCGGACCCCCAGGCGGGATCGGTAGTTCACGCAACTCTGATAATTGTATACCTACTAAGTAATTTGTGAGAATTGATTACCTACATTTAATACAAGAATTGTCATATTGTGTGTGTGGTTTAATTGCCTGAGACCTACGCCTCGGATCCTGTACCAGAATATTCCATCAAGAACGAACAAGTCACTAATATGCATCTATCTCCGACATATATATATATATATATATATAGAAATGTAGGCACGACCATATGTCAATATATGTACATGTGGCATATATAAAATAAAATTAGAGTTTATGCGTGGTAATAAGAGAGACAGAGTGTATGAAGCATGCAGCTTACCCTAACAGTCTCGAGGGTAATCCTGCTCCAGGAATCGAGGATAACAGAGCACTTACACAGTTATAACCTCGTCAATACTATTATAGACGGTGTGTGTCTGTATTGCGTTGTGTGAATTTTGCCTACGCATATGTGTTCGGGTGTCGCTCATCATTATCAAAGTAACTCTGCTGCTTTCCCTTGAAATACTAAGCAATGGAGATCGATATTGCTCGTGGCACTGCACGTTTGTGGCATGTCATTTGAACTGCTTTTTGTTGTTCTTGGCCGCCAGAGGGCAGCAAACGTCACAGAGGGCGCTGCTTGTAAAGGGATTAGGAAGATAGGAATTCGGAAATATACCACGCATGAAATATTTAGTTAATTTATAATAACATATATATAAAGTAATATAGTATAACCATGTTAAGCTTATTTAAATTTTACTAATTTATTTTATTATAAAAAAGACACAATATTATATTATATTTTGCTTTTTGTTTATATTATTATAATAACAGACAATACCATATTAAGTTATCAATTAAACATCAACATTTTACATGTTATTTAAATATAGAGAAAATTACATAAACATAAAAGTTTTGAAATAATACTATTTTTACGGATTTAACTCGCGTAAAATGAATTAAATATAAATATGATATATTATTTCACTTTAAAATATGATATATTATTTATTGCACTAAGAAATATAAATACTCTAAACATATAACATCTCTATTACCTCTACTACCAAAATCTACACTTAAAAAAAAGATGATCAAATTTATTTACCAATATCCTCACAATACATTCATTATTGAAATATATAACAAAACAAGCCTATACATCGAATACACACAAGTTTAATTCACATAGAATATTAAAATAAACGAAGCCTCTTTTATTATGGTTCTAATCTTACCTATAGTTACAATTAAATGCTATGTACGTAACACTGTGACTTTTGAGGAGTACTACTTCTTAATAAATTATCTTCAGATATAACAAAAATAACCTTTCAACGCATTTAAGGATAAGCTTGCACAGTAAATTTTACTTAACTCAGAAAATTAAAACAGAGATGAGAGAAGAACTAACAGTTGTTTGACCTATTTTTGACAAAGTACAATAGCAGTCAATTTTATATACTCCAGCAAACCTATACATATAATAAAATTGTCACTGATTCATTTCTGTACCTTGAAAATATTAAAAAAAAAACATGATAGGGGGCCTTGATTATTATTAGAGCAAGAGCCAAAACAATGGTTTTTCAGTTTGTCTGTTTGACTGTATACCTGTTTGTCTGTTTGACTGTATGCCTGTTTGTCTGTATGCCTGTATGTTCGTGCACGATAATCTCAGAAACAGCTTAACCAATTTGAAAGTGGTTTTCAGAAATATATTATCACAGTCTTCACTTAACATTTAGTGTTTATTTCATCTAAATTGGTTAAGAAAAAAAAGTTATGTCAATTTATGTCAATCACGTAATAGGTACCATGCAAAGTTATTCTACCATGAAAATATTATTTCATACGTGTAATAAATCTGTAGATGAATAGTCTTTGTACATAGAAAATATTAAAAAAAAATATCATCAGGACGTGAAGTGATAACTAACAGAATCCATTTTCAGCATTTTTTAAATCTTTGTCTGTTTATCTGTTTGTCTTTTAGTTGTGCACACAATACGAACAAAAAATATTTTCGGAAATTCATACACCTTATATAAGCAAGAGAACCCAAAATAATGTTTTTTCGTTTTGTCTGTTCGTCTGTATGTTTGTGCACGCTAATCTCAGAAACGGATTAATCGATTTGGATGCAGTTTTAGGGAATAAATTGTCATGGGGTTCACTTTATATTTTGCTTTTTTTTAACAATCGGTTGTCCAATAAAGAAGTCAATAATCTCTTATTTTCGTACCATTGTTTCTTACCAGTTTGAAGGTTTATAGGAACCGTTGTAGGTAGATGATTAATTAATTGACTTACTGACAGATACCTCTATGTCGTCTCACCGATCCACTATTACTGTGTATTGCTGGGTTAAATTTAAAAAAGTTGTTTTAAAATTTAATTAAACGTGACTTAAATTCGTAAAAATTGTTTTCTTTTAATGTGTAGTACTCGAGAAAATGTTTAAATAGCGCTTTTAGATTAGATAATTGAAATACAATAAAAATGAGTGATACAAAATGTAGCAGTGGTGAAAGAAGTAAGTTTTTACGTAACAATATATACATCTAATAATATGTATCTTACTTACTAAACTTTTATGCGGTAATGTTGACATTTAATTAAACTTTAATAAATTAAAATTAAAAAAAAACCTTTAATGTATAATTATTTCTATTTGTTTTAGTAACATCTCTCAGTGCAAATTACGAAATCTAGTTTTTTTTTGCTGTCCTCGTTAAGAATCTTGTCTTAAAAGAAAAATAAATTAGCCCCGTTTTTTATAAGACGGCAAAATAAATATTTTTATATTAATCAAATTTCCAGAATATATAGAAAGAAAGAAATATTATATTTTAAAGGATTTGGTCTTTTGACTAGAGTTGGTATACCTAACTAGGTATACTATTTTGCCGGATTTGGTAACACAGTTGCTAATATTTATATTTGCATATTTTCATAAGTCACGGTACGGATTATTTTTTGGTGGACCGTATGCTTTCTTGCCAAGGTATTTCATAAAAAAATGCTTGTCATTCTATTACTTGAACAAAATATATATCTTGTTTTTTATTGAGCTACAAACTAAGAGCATTAAATCTCTGTAAAACGTCTCAAAAAACGTTAATTTTGGTTGTTGTCTATTAATGTTTAGATTTTAATTAGAATCATCAACAAAATGTTTTACCGTATCATGTTTATCGTTTGCAAATAAAGTGTAAAGTAAAATAGAGTCTTGTGACTAGCCCATTTTGACAAATCAATAATGAGCCCGACAACATTTTTACCATCATTATTCTAGTCTTTGTAATGGTCTATTATTATGTCTTCAAATAAAACTTCACAAATAATTATAGCTTCGTTCTGTTCAGGCAGCGTAACAGTATCCAGTGTCCAGATCCAGAGTTGCCGGACTGTCTAAGTCGAGCAAGAATGCGTGTAGCGCTATTTGTATGCCCCAATGTGTTAACTTTAGGAATCGACAACAAATTAGGGCACACTGATGTGTAGGGCTTTTGAAATAATTAGACATCCCACATTTTAATAAACGAAATTATTGAAGACTATTTCCTGCCTGCATAAATAATGTAATATCCCTTGCCTTAGACCACACTGCAAGGCATCCAGATACTGTTAGTGCATTTAGTGTGTATTTCCGGTAACTTAAAAGCCATTGAATGAATAATTAAGATACTTACTGAAAGATACCTATATTTTAATTTTCCGTGAACACGATTACTGCATAGAAAATAAAGCATCAGGTGAAAATATTTAAGTCTTAAAATATACATTTAAAATGGTTTAACAATTATCAAACAAACCCCTTCAAAACAGAGCTTCTAAGAATTTAAATTCAGAAATTTGAAACACACATCTTTCCTTTTCCGTTTCTTTAGAGATTTTTCATTCTACTCCGTTACTCAATGGGCGTAACGAATATTTGTAAATATCTATAGGCAACGCCACAACATTTGCCCTTAGATAAGCGTTTGTTTCTTTTAACCTTGACCAATGAATAAATATATATGTTGACTTAATCCTTACTTTTATGTTTACTCTTCATACTACATTTGATTAATATAACATTGATAAGACTACTTTCAATTTCATTTTAATATATAAAAAAATATTAACTTAAACAAACACTAATGTTTAAAAACAGTTTCAGTTACTTTGTAATCCTTATTATTCGCGGTTTATATTTTACAAGTTTTAGTTTATTTTTCGTTTACATTGTGTTAAATATATTGAAAAAATGTTTCTGAAAGCTAGAAATGACTTAATTAAATAATTCCAATTTAAATTACTGTCAGATGAAACACGTACAAATACAATCAGCAGAATAAGGGTGGATGACTTATTTATCGCCATGTCTTATGATTGTACGTTATATTTTCTTAACTAATGTTTATTCAAACCCAGCTAAAGTAAAAAAAAAGATGTATATACTATACTTCATTGATGATTGTTTTAATGGCCCATACTTATAAGACTTTCGCAATAGGGGTATTTCATTTTAAGTCATATTTGTATTATTTCTTTATGCATGATTCTAAAGTCTAGATTTAAACTATAAAAATATAACACGCTTACAAAAGTACATACTTTAGTTTGCTAGTTTAGATTACCATATTATATTGATTGTATTGTTTATTAAATTCATAGTTATTTTAGTTTCAATGATCAAAGTTCATCGTGAGCCTGAAGGGAGGTAAGATAAAGTCTTAAATTATTTATTACATTGAATGAAGCAGGTCAAAGGAAGGTTAACTTATTGCAAATTAAACTAATTAAAATGTTATCTCTCTATCTCTTCAAACTGAACAAAGTGATACAGCTAGTCGTAATAAATTATGCATAGCCACCCTATTGGTTTTAAAAATGGTCTTGTTGTTAAAATATATAAAAAAGTATACATACTTTAATAATATAGCTGAGGGAAAGTATTTTACTGTATCTGACGTCATAATATTACAATAAGCGATAAAGTGATGTTCTTGACGGCTAAGAACCTAACAAGTATATCATTGTATATACATATTTAAACAAATATTGTTTTAATTAAAATATCTATATTTTTAGCTTATTGATATTATATTATAACAAAATAAATAATATTTTTTGCAGTATTCAGAATGGAATGATTTTTATGAGCATATTTAATTATAAAGATAAATTAAAATATTTGAACCTATAAAATAGATATTTCTCATACTGAAATATATTCCACCTTTGTCTTTTTTATTTAATTAGTAAGAAATGATTTAATCATATTGATGCGAAATTGAAAATAGAATCTATCTTAAAAAGAATATAATGGATTTCGGGTAGCAAATAATTAATTTGAAATGAAGTGTTAGTCCAATGCGAGCTTATATTCTTCATGGGAGAGATTTATTAAATTTCCCTAATGTAAAGTACGTTGGAGGATTGAGATTTAAATACAGCGGTCTGGCACGGCTTGGCTGGAATAATGATTTCAATATTACCTTTATACTGAAATATGCGATTTCTTGGGTACTTTAGTAAAAACGGACGTTCTTGGTTGGTTTTTATTTAAAGCTTATGTAATCTGGTTCGCCAATGCTATTTCGCGTTTTTTCTTAGTAAATAGAAAAAACATACACCTTCTATTAGTGAGTTCCTTGGTGCGATTCTATTAAATTCACCAATTCAGCTATTGCAAACTTATTTATCAACAATTCAATTGTAAATTTCCTCTTTGAAATTATAATTCTTGTGGAGATTGATGGGACGGATGGATCAGAATTACACAAATACTACACATTGTTTGATACTTTCATAAAATAAACGTAAAGATGAGAAATTATATCATCCACTTATAATTTCGCATTTTACGTTTCGTTTCGTTTCTCAATAATTATAGATGGAGCAACTAAACCTATTTTGATTATTTATTATTACACAATCTTAGACAAGGGAATAAATAATTGACTACATTTCTTTGTTGATAAAATAATATTTATGTTTAAGACTTTATTTTGAATTAGTTGTTTATTTTACCTCAGAATCTTATTTATTTATTTCTTTAATTTATAAATAAGGAAATAATATATCTTAAGGTTGAGCCATGTTTTGCGATTCAAGAGCACAAAAATATTTGTTGCAACATAACATTACTAATCTCTTAATTGTTCGGCTTTTCTGTATTATATATACATATATACCTTCCGCTTCAATGGTAGAATACCTATAAAAAACGGCATTCGAATCCATTGAGTGGTTTTAAAGATCTAAGCATACGTAGGGACAGACAGCGGAAAGCAACTTTACTTTATATTATATAAAAAAAAACAATAAACAGATAATTGAGCGGTACCGTAATAATAGACAGGGAATAGTTTGTATTATAATTATATATGTAGGAACGGTATTTGAGTATTACAGTACTATTACATACATAATTTTCACAAGTATACATACGTTATTTTCACACGGGCTTAGTACTTTAATTAAGGTAGCATCATACCAGAATGTTTAAATTATGCACCTCATAACACCGGAGACAAATGAGTCTAATTTAAAATTAAATTTCTTTGACCATGAACGAAGAGGTAAAACAGAGTAGACTTATATACCCTTAGGTAATATTATTTAAAAAATATATACAATGAAACCATCCATAACTTAAATTGTAATAAGCTAACATTACTAAAAATGATTATTTATTGCATTAATTTCAAATGCAATTTATTATTGCCAGTACTTGTCCAAGTGTACATGGTTTTCATTTTGTTTTATCTTAAAATAGATAAGTTATTATAAAAAACACGTTTAATTAAAAGGTATCATATATTTTAAGTATTTTACGAGTACTTACAATGCTATGCCTAATGTTAAATATAAAATACAAATCTAGATTGACTAAATTGGTAAAAAGGCCAAGAACTTGAAGAGTATTGCAAACTGTATTCAGCTTCACTAAGACTAAGACTATCTTAGATTAAAGGATTACTTTACCAACGTAATGAAATCTGTTGATATTGTTACACAGCGCACTTCTCTATAATATTGTAAGGCTTTACTTTTAACGAAAGCAAATTTAAAATGAAAAGCTTTTATTTTAAGCCTAGAATACAAAAAAGGTGCCAAATTGCAAAAGTGGCAAAAGTTGCACATCTTTAAGTATATTATTAATAATTTGTGATATCTTTGGCGTCGCGGTTGTATGAGTAAGCATTCCCAAAAAAGCTGTGGGTTTCTAGTTCTGTACACATTCTTTTTGACATGAAATACCATATAAGCTACTCAACCTTCCTAAAAAAGTATCTATAAAGAATTTTTTAACCTTAGAAAAAACTGGAAAGAACCTGGTTTGAAACGTTTTTACTAAAATACAACTTGTATAGAAATCGTTACGAAAGAATATAAGACAATCTAAAACTATGACAAAATAAATAATATGGAATTAACTCTGTATAGAAGTTTGTCAGTTAACAAAACTAAATAAAAACAATATTATGGAAATAAATATGCTTAGTCTTGTTAAGGTAATTTTAATTTTAATTAAAATAGATTAAATATTCCACCACAGATTTCTTAGAATCACATTGTTAACCGTTGTTTTGATATCAGATATACCTACTATTTGTGACTCTAGGAGAAATTTGTGGGTGTAATTACCAAAAATATTTTAAAATGATAATACAAAATTTTATGCCCCCCGGAGTAGATTTTTGCATATTTCAAACACCTGTAAAAGAAAAAGTAAAAATGAGATTTTTTTAATTTAAATATTAAGCTTATCGCTAACATAACATTGAAATTTTATAAATTTAGTTGATTGAATTAAATTCTCATCATTAGATTTTAAACTTAGAATGCATTTATATCAATTATTTTGTTATTGTATACGTTTCATATAGTGGTTCGATATTATTCCAAGCATTTGCTTATCAAATTAAACATTTAATATCGTAAATGATTCTAGTTTATTAAATATTACAGACTTTAAGAGTAAAACTTAAAATTTAGTAGCTTTTAATTCAATCACAACGAGTTACAAATGATCAACTGTTGGCGCGGCTATTAGTATTTAACGAGCACTGCGTATGATGGTGGCATTTGTAAATGTTGGTCACATCTGCCCTTGTTTTGCGATATTTTATAGAATGAATGTAAGCGAAAAAAAAAAATATGGCTGCGTATTTTTATAAAACAATCTTCAGTAACAAGTAAAAGTAAAATAAATCGATTTTTTTCTGATGTGTATTATAATTAATCAATAAACTGAATATAACACCTTATGGAAACATCAAACTAGAACAACATATAATAAATAGACAAATTATAGAGCAATCTTTATTAAACTAAAAATAGTTACTCACTTGACTAACATTAAATATATTTATATATACGATGAACCAAACTTTTACATAGCTGGAACAGCAACACAGCTTATAAAGGAAATAAATCTTTTAGAACATGTGATGTGTAGGAAGCTCACTTTAATTTCTGATGTGTCAGCTTCATGCAAGAAAGCTGCGGAAACATATAAACAGGCGTGCGCCGCAAAGGTCATCTGGGGTTTGAACGGTGAAATCATAAGAACAGTCTACGTTGCAGTGATTATGGTGTGTATTCCCTTTTATGATGTGTGCACCAAGTGTGCGGTCTTAAGCATCTGAGCTGCAAATGATACAAAAATACCAACATTCACTCCAAAGTTATTTCGCACAAAAGATATGCAAGGCAGACTAAATATTAACTCACGACATCCCTTTTTCCGCCCCCCACCATCACTGTATCATACATTTCTGAGAAGTTAAAAACTTGATAACTTAATTTTTATTTATCGAGGTCCTACTGCATTTTGACATTCATGCGTGCAATTACATGGTTACATGTCGGATGTAAGTCAACCATCGATGAGGTTTTTTTTAGGGCTGAAAGCGTATAGAAAAACCTTTAATTTGGTCATAGTAAATAATGGATGTTTGTTGTTGACTGTATTAATAATAATAATATCAGGACAAATTACACACATTGATCTAACCCCTAAGTAAGCAAATTATTTGCTTGTGTTAAGGGTGTTAGACAACAATACAAATAATAGAAATACACATATAAATACTGAAAATATATTTAATAAACGACCAAACCCAGAAACATAGACATCTATGCTCATCACATAAAATGTCTGTCTCTGCCGGGAATCGAACCCGAGCCCCATTGCGCCGTGACACGTTAGGCGTCTGCGCTAACCACTCGACCAACAGGGCGGTATTGTACTGGAAGAACTTTAAGCTTATAATCTGCGCATTAATCGAATAGGAAATTATATTAAATACATTTTTTTATATTAAACACATTTTAAGATTAAGTCGTCTTTTTTTTTTTTACCATAGCACCATGATTTTTCTGTATTTTTCTCCTTAGAGCATACTCTATTTAACCTGGATGTATTTAGCTGTAGCTTTTAAAAGTTATCCATGTCGTTTGTTCCCAGTTTAAACTAGTACTTCACCATCAAATGATCAAGTTTCGTCTAGGATTAGCTTTACTTTTATCAATTGATGGGTTGTTCTGGAGCTAAGATTTCTATTAGTGTTATTTTCAAAAGTAAAAATAATTTGTAATTATTTCGTAAATATTATAAATAAACTTATAATATTATTTCTATAATAATATAATTAAAAATATGTGTTTAAGTATTTCAACCACTATTACGAAACTTCTCCTTTTATAAGATATGGGTAGCCTGGAAGAGATCAACTTTTTTGATAAGGCCGCATTTATACCCAATATGTATATTGATATAATAATGTTTATTGATATTTTATTTGTATAATTTTTTGTTCCTTTTACTGTATTTTTTGTTTTTTATTTTTTTATTTTGTTGAGTGTAATAAAGAATTTTACTACTACTACTAAACATTAATAAAATTATTAATATTTAAATATTCATGTAACTGTACACTCACTGCTGTACGTGCTTCAGATCTTGTACAATTGAATTAAGAGGTCATTTAATGTAGAAGTAAAGTTTTTTGAACGTGACCCATGAACGGTATTTTAACTCTGCCAGAATCCGAGCATGCGGCGGAAGAGTAATAATTTAATAAGCCAACTAGATTTCTCTAGTTTAAAGCCCTTTAGATTCTAAAGCCTATAAGCCTCCCTTTCAATTCAACTTATTCATAAATTGACAAATATTTTTATTTCAATAAATATTTTGTATTCATTTATCTTTGTATTGCTTTACTAAAATCAAAAGTTAACTTTTTTGAAATTGGATTTAACATTACAATGCGCACGCGATCAAGGTAAAGGACTTCCTTGACAAAAAGTTTTGTTATCAACACCTCACAGCCCTTCGGACACTTGTTACTTACAGTGACGACGATAAAAATAGTTTGTTAAAATACAAGTATAAATCAAGTAAACTGACTTATAGTGGTTACTGTATTTGTTTTATTGTTCTTAACCTTAATTTTACTTTAAAACAAGTAGAGACTTGTTAGGTGTTTCTAACATACTTATTAATTAAAGATAGTTTATATTTCTCAGGGAAAACTTTGTTCAATATAATTAAAATTGTGTTAAGACCACATCACAATGAATATAGCATAAATCACCCGTCTAGTTAATTCCAGTTATTGTGTTCCCATTAGAGTAAACAATATTATAATCCGTTCTACTACGTGAGATAGATAGATTTAAATACAATTTAAACAGTTGTATTTAATTATATATAAGTTAAACCTGTATTTTTAGTAGATATATATTTAAAACAATTAATAATTTACCAATAAAATATTTCTCTATTAAATCGGTAAAGAAAAAAAAAATATTTTATCTGTACCAAAACTTTCCTTAAAAACCGTATGTTTCACTGACAAAGAATTCTTCATAAATTAAAAATACCTACAATTTAATTTGTAGCAAATAGAATTTGTTGGAGCTATTTGCTCTTTAAAACGATTGATCCCCGATGAATATTCGATACAATGATACAAGGCGTCACTTCTCAATCAGCCAGTTTAGGGTCACAGAATATTTAATTAACTTTACTTTGTAGTAGCACTAAAATTTAAGAACACATTAGTAATCGCAGATAATCAAATTAAAATAACGTATGACCTTTAGCAGCAATAACGTAACGTAGATCGATTCATTGGTTTTTAATGCATTTTTAGATAATTATATGACATAGTAAATTAGAACAAACCACTTGCAGCGAATTCAACTTGCTAACTCAATGGTTTGTATTACTTAAGTAGTTTATTTTAGTCTTGGGAATAATTGAATGAATTTAATTTGCGATTACACTTTTCAAGTTACCCAACTTTTGTCCGCTTCAGGATTGGATTAGTATCTTCTGTAATAATTAACAAAATTTCATTCGTACCCGTTATCTTCTATAATACACATTGCATTTTAGCAGTTTTGGAAAATAATTCTTTAATACATTCAATGATTACCTGCCGTTCCGGCTAACAATACCGTCTGTTGTCAATACTCAACGTCTCGCTATGTACATATTTCTTGAATTTTATACATACACATGCCTTTCTTAGCGAAAGTACGTAAACCCCTGCTACTACTACTACTGGTACTAAAACCCTGCTGACCGTTTGTTCATCTGTATATCTCCAGGCTGTATCTCAGGAACTGTGGTAGCTAGACTGTTAAATTTTTTAGTGGTTTGTAGTCGATAGCCTAAAAACAATAAAACAAGTATTTAAGGGGTTCCAAATAACGAACGTAATTTTTTCGATATTAATAACGGCAACGATAGATGCTTAAAATAACTACATCATATTAAGTTAAACATATTCCCTTTAAAAATAAACAAAATTAATATATAAAAAAAAAGTTTTGTGTGTCAGCTCCGACGCATGGATGGAGTTTACTCCTTAGGTACGATTGTCTAAACAGACCCAAAAAAGCTTATTTAACTGAAAAAAGATTGATACCTTATGAAAGGTACGTGTTTGTTAGATGTTGCGGAAATATTATCTATACTCCTTTCTGCCGTAGTTTATTCCAATATTACTTGCATTTCACTTTAGCAAAATATAATGATAAAAAATATAACCTCACAATAAAAATATTAATTATTGATATTTAAAACAATAATACACTGACAACCAAATTAGACAGTTGCGCACTATAGGTGGCGCACCAAAAACGTAACGAGGTCACTCGTTCAGTAGATTTTAAACAATCAATATCAAATCAATCAATATCAATTCTTAAGGAGTAAACTCAAATATACACAATGAATTAAAAATATAAATAATTAAATGAAAAAAAATATAAATAAAATTTAAGGGGTTAACACACGGATAAATAGGGTTCGATTTTTACCATTTTGGGTAGAGAACGCTAAAAACAAAGTATTGTTAAGTTAGAATCATAGCAAACATATAATATTTGACGCTAGTTGCACTTTTATCGTAACTACAGTGATACTTCACAATGATACGGGCTTTAAGCATTAAATTAAAAAAAGAACTCTTTTGAAACGAAAGTTTTTCGGGACGCGACCTCAAAACGCATTTCATACTATTTAAGATTCAAAGACAGCTGTGGAATTATTCTTTGAAATACGTTTGGGAAAAAAAATGCTTTTTTACTAACTTGTTTTCATCCTATTTATAAGAAAAACTATACAGTCTCTAAGCTAGACAAATTTATGAACATAAATACATAAAAAAGAGTATAAACAATAAGGTAACTAAGACTTACATTTATATTTACCTACATCAAATTTTTATTTTGCGCAGTATTTATATTTTATTCTATGAGGATACCTTCAAAAAAAAAAATCAAACGCGAGCTTTTATTAAGAATGTTATATTATATGTATAAATTAGTCAGATCTTCAAGGAATGAAAGTACTCTTACTTCCTTATAACAAAAGAAACTGTACTACTTCTACCATACCACTTTGCAGCGTAAAATCTCAAATTAAATCCGAGTAAACGTGATATACGCTCTCAATTATATGTGTTACTTAGACTAATATAAAGATTTTTTTTTCTTTTGGGCTTTATAAATTATTATATTAGTATAAAGATAGTGTTCAACATTTCTATTTCTGCAATTCTTTTTATATATCTTATGTATGTGTACCCAACACACAAATATGTCTACTTATTCAGAAAATGTTACTCAACACAACTTCATTTAAAGACGTGGTCCAACTATGAAATGAACATAAGACACGCCATGGAGTGTTCTCGAATACAAATAAGGAATACTTGCAATTTCGAGAAGTGATATAACGATTGGAATTTTTCATTTTCAAATGATTGTCGGGTGAAACGTTTCCAATATTTCTGGGACTTTAATTTTGCTCATGTCTGTCGACGTATTTTAAATATTTTTTTACTTATTTCGCATGTAATATGTAAGTAAAGTTTGAAAATATCTTTAAACAAGGATTTTCGTAAGAAACCTAATAGATGTTACCACCATCTCGATAAAGACGATCACATATAGAATGCTTAATTCACCGAGGCGGACAGCGATACGGTAGCTCAGTTGATAGAGCGACGGGACGGTTTCCCAGTAGTCACGGGTTCGAATCCCTGCCCGTATCGGTTTATTTTTCATTCTATATATATATAAACTTAAATAAGCTTAATATGGCTATACATGTTTATAGATATTTTCAAACATTAGCTTTTTATTCATAATTTTACTTTAAAGAGAAACCACTAGTTATTTCAATTTAAGAACCCTTGAAATATAATGACTGAATATATTTTTTAAATATTTATTTATTTTATGCCATAAAAATGTTAAAAATAAATTGAATAGTAAAATTAAAAAAGAAATATTTCGACCTCCATTATCTTAATTGTCCTTCGCCAACTGAGCTGTCATAGCCAGCGTTCTATATGTTGTAGTGTTCTTACTCTGTGGTATTAAATGAAGTTCTTGTCTTTATTACGTACAGGGCAACGATTATTTCACTTTCTTTCTTATTTTATTATCATATTATAAAAAATATAAAAAAAATACTTGAAACCAGATAGGTATAATAATAATAATAATAATTAACAAAATAAGTACAAAAATAAAAATAAACCTACTCCACAAGCCTATTAGCATTTCAGTGTATGTTTTATTTTGTTTTTTTTATTTATTAACTTTTAATTTAGCCTATTATGTAATTAAATAACATAATTATTTCAGTTTTATTAGATGGTTAGCAAAACTATAGATAAGATAAATAATAATAGATTTAAAAAACTTGTATAGCATAGCATATGACGTTTATACGCCTGAAATTGCCAGAGTAAATATAAATATTTATATTTTAAAAATATAAATATTCAACAGTTTCACTTGTTTATTTTCGTTTGATTGCTAATTCAAAATTAGGTAAATTATATTACAAAATTCCGTTTCCTTTACGTCCAATTACATTTAATTTAAATAACATTTGGTATAGATAAAACAACTGAACTTCTCTTTTAATAGATAATTACCTAACTATTATATAACAAAACAAATTGTTGGATATTAAAATCTAATGTTATAATAAATTTTACATTATTTCAAATTATTCATCACATCACACGAACTATATTTGTTTTAATAAACATTCTTTATTATTTTATATTATATTCTTAGCCAACGAGTGGCGCCATTTATAGAACGCATTTAAATGACAGTCCCATTTATTGATTAAAAAAAATTTACTATTCAAACAGAAAAATGGAATTTATCAACTTTTCACGAAATGGTTATTCTTTCTTTAAAATAGGAATTCTTATTAATTATAATCCCTAAAATATAGTCTTATGTCCCAAACAAATAATATAAACATATTAATGTTATACATGTTATTAATCATTCTATGAATCTCGAATTGAATGTAAACTATATAAACTGTATTAAGTTAAAGATCTTAAGGGGAAAATAAAATTAACATAAAATAAATTATTCTGAATCCGATTTCTTTTTTCCGAGTTCTATAATAATGGATCTCCCACTCTGTGGGTGTCTACCCAAGGTCATGAATTGATGGTGACTATCGAAGCTGTTGTTTAAAGAGAACTAAAGACAAAGGTCAATGATCAATAAAACCCGAGGTGAAAGGTCAATATCAGATTACGAGGGAATATTAAATAGAATAAGTCTGTATCGATATATCTTTCTTTGAATATTCTAATTTTTCAATTATTAAAACTTGATGAATTACTATGAAGTCATAAATAGTCAAATTCAAATTTGTCGGTGTTTATCATGCTAAAAATTCCAATGATATCCTACGGTTCCATATATTGGTATATTTAAATTATAATATGAAAAAGAATATTTTAAAATTTTAATGATTGTTATGCATTAAATGATTAAGCACTACTCGGATACTTTTGAATTATAACTTTGAATTATTTTGAAAAACATATCTAAAATAACAAATGTGACAATTTAACACTATTATTAAAATCTGTATATTGCCATTTATAGTGAATGTAGAATTACTACTAAAACATTATGTAAATTAACTAAGTGCTTTTCTTATGAATTTTATATCTCAATATGAACATCAATATATATCAATATTCATTGTTAGAAACGCATGCGCTTTCAATGGTTTAATAAATAGTAATTATGTATTCTGAAACGAAAATATTTTCATATTATCATATATTTTAAGTTAAGCATTTTAGCACAACAGAAAATCATATAAGTTTAGATATAGGGCTTGGGAAGAGAAAGCACAAAAATCTCTAATAAAAGTAATCAATTATCAAATATCAAAAGTAAATATTATATAATTATGGTTTAAGTCAAAATCGATGTATAAAAATTATTTGTGATTATCATGATCGAGGGATATTAAACAAATTAGAATTTGAAAGTCTTGTTACAGGTCAATAGACGTTTGAAAGGTTTCTCGACTTTGTACAAAACAGGCCTTCAAAGTAATTTTCAAGCCGACTTTAAGGTTTGTAAAGGTCTTTGAAAGTAGGTTACGTCTACTTGATGTTTTAATTAAAGTTGTATGCATATAGATATAAAATATGTAAATTTCTTATTAAATAATAGATAAACGTTGAAATTTCATATAATAAAATTGTGTGGGCATATTATTTTAATATAGAATTTATTAATAATTGTATGTATCTTTCAAATTAGTTATATGTATGTATGTATTTATATCTATTTGTATGTGTATGTGTGTGTTTATATGTATACATGTATGTGTATATGTATGTATATGTGTATGTAGGTGTATATGTGTGTGTAGGTGTTTATGTGATGTCCAATTCCATATTTTTTTCTGTTTTTTTTGGTTTTTTTTTACCGTCTTTTAAGTACATTCTCAAGGTGGACTGTTAGAGAATGCTATTTAACATTAAGTCCGCCAATTGAAACTGTTTTTGTTGGAACAATAAAGAAATAAACAATCCACATAAAATGTACAATGTATACCAAAACAAATAAAACTTTTGATAATAATAAACTTTTAATAATAAACAAATAAAACTTTTAATAAATAAAACTTTTTAAAACTACCTACTATGTATTTTTTTATTTAGAGTTAAAATAGAATTTATATTTAAATTAGCTGTTATACCATTTACGTAATGTGAAAGCTGCTAGTTTTGAAAAGTAAACGAACACTTCATATTTGCATTGACATTAAATCAGTATGAATCAAATTGTAGCACAGGAGGTGTGAAATTGAAATCCTTACCAAACGACCCCTCCAAAAGAGTATTACGTGAGAGTACGGTTGGAGGTAACATTATGAAAATTGCCTTTTCGCGTAAACTGTTATTGCGTGCTAGATGTTTTCTCCGCAAACAAGCTTTGAGGGTTCAATGTCTCAATTTATGCAAAGTCTAAGAGCTGCTATCTGTGAAATTCTAAGAACGGGTTGATTGGATGCATGGCTCAAATGTATGGAATGTTATGTTTGCTGTTAATTGGAAATGTGAATTCCAGGTTCCAAATTTTGTATTTGTTTAATATTTATAATGATGATGACAGATCAGATGCATTATTTAATCTTCTTATAGATGTCGTCACAGATATTATAATTTACTAGTTGTTGGAAGCAACTTTATCTGCCCCCTGTCTCCAACCCATTAGACTCAAATCATAAACTTATTAAAATCAACAAATATTTACATTTTATGAATTCATGTATTTAATAATCTTACATGTAAACGTACGTTTGTATTATTTATGTATATATTTCTATTAATTTTGTAAGTCTTTGTATCAATTCTTATCTTATGTTACCCTAATCCTTTATATGAAAAAAAACATTTGTCAACAAAAACAAATTATGTGGTAAACGAAGTTTACAACGTAAAAAAATAAAAATTTTGAAGGGTTACTAAGATGCGTCATCATGACATCATCTAAAATAAAAATTGTGGTTCCAAAAACCGTTTACTACATATATTAATAAATGTTTTTACTGACTTAAAGTATTATACAAAATAAAAAGTACCATGAATGTTACTTTTAAAATAAGATTATGTGAATAATACCACAATTTTATTATTCGACAAAGAGATGTTAGAGATGTAGTAGTACTAAGTGAGAGGAGGGGGGGGGGCGACCTCTCTCGTCATTGCACAGGTCTATGAGGTAGGGGTACACTGGTTGCCCGGGGTACCCCTATATGGAGGAGTTCCGCCGGGGCGCCACGGTGAGTGCGAAAGCGATCCCGTGACGTCCCATTGTAGCGTCGTGGGCAGCCGTTGGTTTTTTAGTGGGGTGCCTTAAAAATGGCAGTCACCGGGCACATACCGCCCGGCCATCGCCTTCCTGGCCTGGGTGACGATGCGGAAACGCATTTTTCCAACGAAAAAAAAAAAAAAAAAAAAAGGTAGTAAGGCGCATTAACTTAGTAACCTGTTCAATGTTCTCTTGAAGATACCCACATTATAATCGGACGGAAATACGGAAGCAGGTAAGATGTTCTAGTCCTTCTCTGTACGAACTATGAAAGACGAAGAAAAGCGCTTCGTTCAGATAGGTGGAATATCCACAAAGTAAGAATACCTATGGTGCGTCGGAACGTCCGGTGATGGAATTAGGTTGTGAAATTCCTGTGCGCACTCACCAAAATGTGAGCTATAGAATATTGAAAGGCTAGCAATTCTACGCCTGAGCTCAAGTCTGTGGAATTTGCTTCCACCAACTCGGGATCGCCTATAAACCTCTTTGTGCGCTTCGAAATTGAGTCCAGAACCGCAACAGACTTTGCGGCACCAGCAAAATATATGACCACAGTACTTCACAAACGACCGGATCTGTGCTTTGTATAGTACAAGTAGTTTTCCCGGTGTAAAAGACCGTCGGACCTTTGCAAGGATGGCAAGCTTTCCTGCTGCTGCTCCGGCTCTGGCTCTGGCTTTACAATTATAAAAATAACAGCTAAAGGAAATTTTTTCTATAGTTAAGTTTGGTTTAATAATTGACAATTATATTTTTTTTCAGATTTCAATCAATCCTTAGTAATTTATATTCTCTTTTATTCATTATTAACTCGCGAACAAGATGGTCGAATCTTTCCAGACAAATCCGTAACGTGATACGAAACGTTGCGAATGAAACGACTGAAAAAGAACAAGAAATTATCTGTGAAGAGAGTCGTGGTGGTATGGTTCGGCTTCGTACTTTTCAATCAAAATACCAAATCGAGCCAGCCCTTAAATTTTTAAGTTTTCGATTAAATAATTTCATTCACAAGTACATTCAAATTTTCAATTCAAGGGAGATAATTCTCACTCAAAGGATTCCGATGATCTCAACGACTTAAATTTCTGATTTGTCTTGCACTAGCCATGATGATTAACAAATCAGTTGCTAAATGTTTGTGGTCTTAATTAACAAAATGCAAGTTTTGCCCATAGTCAATTAGAAGTATTAACAAGAAGCATGTTTTTCTCATTGTCAATTAGAAGTGATACGTTTATTGGTCTGAAAACTATAATCCTTTTTTTTTCTTGCAACTGTCAATAAAAAAAAAGTTTATCAAGAGGTACTTCACTGTAGAGAGCAACTCATGGCATGAAATAAATGTCTTGCTAGCTTTAAATACGCATATTGATAATGATATTTAAAATTTATATTAAAAACCTAAATCTGCTCATTCGTTTTAGACAAAACGAAGATTGGCGGGTCCACTAGTAAATTCATAAGAAAAATATAAGTATTTAACTTTATTTTTGACTTAATACATAATTATTTATTACTTACTTTAGAATACTTTAAATAACTGTTTTTATTATTTTATTTCACCAGATTTATAAATATAATTAAGTTTTGTAATGTGGTTCATATTTTTAAAATTAAAAAAAATATATAACAGAATAGTAAATAAACATTGCATAACATATATAAAAAAAATATATAGGAACAGTCTTGTAATAAAACTTTCCTCCAGAAACCTGTGATGAATGTGTCATTGTCTCAAGTATAATATTCGTGAGAGCTATTTCTTGCTCCTTGAGATTAAGCTTCCAGCTGTAATTACAATGTGCCGTAGATAGATGATTTGTGTAAGAATTTTCTCAGAAGTCTTTATCCTTTGAGCTACTGCAAAAATACTAAAGCCTTGTAAAGCCTAAAAATATTTCTATTTCTTTTGTTTCATTTGAACATTCTTTTCAAATTTATTTTTATTATACACGTTATTCTTTTTCTAAATTTATCACTCATTTTTCAATATCTGCAAGCAAGGCTGATTTTGAATACAAATTTTAAATTTGTATTTGTTATACATACATAATTCATAAGTTCCTAATAATGCTATAATTATTGAAATTATGCTAAAAAATACATGCATCCCATGTTATTTTCAGCTATAATATTTTATTATCATGTTTATAATTAAAAAAAACAATAAAAATAATAATATGTCAGTATGAAATTCAAATTCTTCAGTATGAAAATGAAATTCTCGAGACCAATTAAAAGTAATATTCTTTTACAATGTGCTGCAGTATACAAAGTTGACTGTGATTGTGGTTTGTCATACATAAACCAAACTAAGAGGAGTATCGCTAAAAGAGTTAGGAAAATCATTTCAGGTAGCTTAGGCGTACATCGAAGTAAGCAGTGAGTGAACAAACAGATTCAATTATTACATAAGATTTTATAAACCTAAAATCCTCACTACGCTAACAAAGCTACATTCCTTGAATAGTTCACAAGACCGTTGAAATTAAAAACAACCTAATTTTAATAGAGATGATGTTTGGGGACTATCGAATACCTGAGACCCTTACAATATAAAATTTCCTGCCTGACTAATTAATTCACTAGAAAAGTGGAATGTCAAAAGTTATAGTTCAAGACAAGATGCAAAACGTCGAACCCAATGGTTTCAAATAATGTGGCGAAGTAATTCTAAAACAAAGTATTCTTTTGTGTGTTCATTTCAAGTATTTAAATAAAATATTAGAAATTACAGTCTATATACCACTATTTAAATGTAATGCACCAAGATTTAAGTTAATATAGTTTTTAAGGGGTAAAATAATTAATATACGAAAATTTAACAAAAACACATATGGAATCTGTTAATAATAGAATATAATTTTAAATAGTGGTCGTTTTATTTACCGTTATTTGATTTATGAAGGTAAGTTTCACAACTGAAATTATTTTATTAAATTATTTATTTTAAAAAATAAAATTTCTAAATATGGATTAAGGTAATAAAAAACAGTTAATATTAATATAACTTTATTAAATTGCATTTAAATAATAATATCGGTTATGTAAACATTTATGTAAATATATTATATTTAAAAACTTAACTTAAAATTAATCTAAACCAACATTAGCAAACTTCAAAACTTTGATAAACGAAGTGTAGTTTGTCTTTCAGAATGATGTACGCGATGCACCTGTTTCATTTATTATCAGAAAGTACATGCGATATCGGAGGCTGCGGAAACTGGAGTGTCAAAACAAAACTTTTCGTTATTCAGAATCCTGTAGGCAAAATCGGCTTTTAATTATATTTTTACGTCAATATAAATAAATTACACGTGGCAGTTTTGTATTTTATCATTAATGTGATAAATTGCATTATTTGTTGCTTTAGTAATAATCTTTAGACAAAGAAAGATTAATGCGAAAGCTCTGACTGTGCTAGTTTTAGAGGACGTTGGTGGGGTCAGCTGACGAGCAAATTAAAACAATTCATCATAACGTAAAGCACATCTGGATTTCGCTTTATATAACATGAAATTAATGTAACATTTAAGCAATAAACTGTAAAGCTTTGTTTATACAAATATTACATATGTAATAATAGTCTTAATATTTGTGTGTCCTAATAATTGTTTAAATTTTTGAAGTCCTAAGACTCGCAAAACAAATTTGTGGATACCAAGGCAGCGAAACCTCTTCATAATAAAATAATAAAATAGCCTCTGATATAGGGCTTTGACTATTATACTAAAGTAGATTTGTGTCAATAGAAAACCAATAGTTAATTAAATGAACTGTTTCTTAAGCAAATTCGAAACGAATGCCAATGCTATCAGAGGCTGCAAAATCATCAGTAATCACGTACCAACAAACAAGTATTGATTGAATTACACCGTGATCGATTGGTCAGACGTGACACGAAAGTTTTTGTCAATTCTCAAACATACTAAGTTGCGACGCAAATAATGATTTATAGGCTCTGTTGTTCGTGAAAAGAGTTTGTCCTTAATTTTCTTTCGTTGGATATCTGTAGTGTTCCTCACTAGAGAAATTTTGAAGAAATTTTGAACCAAGGAATAACATATTCCCCTTAAGAGTCTGTTGTTCTGAAACTCTTAACCAAGAGTAAAGACCTCATTATCCTCCGTGTAGACACGGAAATCACGACATTAATAATAGATTACAATAAAAAGTAATAGACATACTTTGTATAATAACACTAACAAAATGATGAAAAATCTTATAAATAGATAAAGTCTAACAAAAAATCACTCCTCCCATCATAGTAAAAACCATTCGAATTTTATGAATTGGTAACCTGAAATACACAAATCATTTTTATTAAAAAATATATTAAACTTTTCTTATGCGACTACGTGGAAATTTTTGGACACATTGGATCACTTTTCTAAAAGTGAATCACATTTCTTTATAAATGACTTCCTATCCGCGAAAGAAGACAGTCCAGAATTTTATGTTAATTATTTTGTATTCTAAACGATCCAACTTGTCCTTGTTATATGAAACTTTCACAGTAAGACATTACACACACACACACACACACACACACACATACACACACACACACACACACACACACACACACACACACACACACACACACACACACACACACACACACACACACACGCACGCACACGCACACACACACACACATATTTTACACATTAAACTCTGGATCAGCCTCCCGATTTGTTTCGACGTGCCCCCAATAAATATATTTTTTAAAAGAATTTCCTTAATTATCTTTACCAGAAAATTATATTATTGTAGTTTATTTTTATTTTCTTAACTTTGCGTAGTGGTTTTTGTATTTATTTTTTTTATGCTATGTATATTTTTATTTTTATATATATATAGTACATATAATACTTGTAGATATAATACTTGTAGATATAATACTTATAAATGTATTTTTTTTGTTACAATTTTATATCGTGTTTAATGTTGTCGTTTTTTTTAAATATTTTTCTTCCTCGTTTGTGTTTATCTCTTAGTATAAAAGCGATAGATATAATAGAGAAGAGAGTGCTTTACCATTAAGTCTGGCCTTTCATTTCTTCGACAGTAAAGATTTAATAAATAAATACACTGCTAAGATACTTAAAGGTCTCCGAATTCATACATAATGTCAAGATTTTATACCAGTTTGAAAGTGATGATTAATTAAAGTTGTTAAATTTTAACAATTCAAATTAATTGATCTATGATGATTAATGACTACTACACATTCAAAAAAATGTTCGGTGTGGAAATAACTAGCGTATAATCAAATTTTTAATTTAACCCGACGTTTCGAATGCTTTCCAGCAATCTGTCACGGTAGGGCAAGATGGAGGTATATATAAATATCAAAGTCAATTAATTAAATTATGATTTATTATCAAATGATTACTTAAAATGTGAAGATAATGATATTTTTTTATTATTCAACCAATTAACATAATAGTATAATACGCCGTGATTGTTTAAGTATAAAAGACTACCAATAAAAAAAAAAATCTGTAGAATATCTAATTATACAGGCTGTGGTGTGAATCATCTAAACTAACCATTATGTTAAGTAAAAGGTTTTATTCTCGATCTGCGAACTTGGCCTTCGTTGAGAACATTAGAAAGATAGAATTAAATAGTCGTGCGTCTTTTTTAGACAAATTACATTAAAATAGACTTGTGTTATAAATCATATGAAAAAAAAAGGGGGCAACACCTCTAACTATTTTTTAACTATTCTAATTTGATAAGTAGGTGAATATTATGATAAAAGTGTTAATTTATGTTTGGCCACAAATTTAGGAACTGAAATGAAGTGATTGGAATTCAATTCTTTGTGATGGCAAATCGTGGGAGAACATGGTATAAGTTAGATAATTACATTTGATTGCCATTATATAATTTTTAAATTTGTCCATTATATCATGCTTTTTAAAGAATTAGCAAGATAATCGCTAAGGCAAACGCTTTACGCTTTAAAGTTACGGGGCTGACCGCTAGCTTAAATATAAAGCAAGCCTTCACTAAATGACGCAAGGCTCCCCTTTCGAAAGTACCTTAGGAACACCTGAGAGATTATGCAATTGAATTAAAGGTTATCCTACAGGACAGAGAATACAGTTTGTTCTCTACACATAATACTCCTACCTCCACCGCATCAACTATGTTATTTTAAAATGCTGCGTGCTGAGTTTGCTGAAAAAGAAATAGGCCGTTCATCATTACCTTTTGGGAGAAAAGTCATTGTTGATGTGATGGATAACCAAACATTAATAGAAAAAGTTAACGTTTCTAACGTACATTTATTAAAGTATTGAAATATATACAATCTGTTAACTTTTAGTATATACAAATACCTATCTTCCCTTTTATTTATATATCATATAAATAAAAGCGACGTGCTCTCTCGTGTTTCAATGTGACAGACAGTTTTGTCACCGAAAGATAAGAAACTTGTGATCTCATAATTAAAAAAATGTATAGATCCTATAAATTATAAACAAATATGTTCAAATGAAATACATCACAAGCATACTTATACATCCTTTTGGTAAAATTTGTGGTAAGTTATACAAATACAAGGTGCAGTTTGTATAGCTGATAAAGAGTATAATTTGTAGTTTGGATTGATGAACTCCATGCACCTGCGCTCCGTAGAACTTCACTACAGACAAACGACACGGTCGGCGCGCTCGAAAATTAAAGTCAAAAATATATATTCATTTCGCACTAAAGAGCATGAGATGAAAAACTTACTAATTTGTTTGTCAAATGCTTGATTATTTCGAATGCCGTTGGAAATAATATTAATTTTATGCGTGCTATAAACTTAAAAAGCGATAGTTTTCTTCCATATATATATATATATATCTATTTCTGCAATGGGAGGGAATGAGAGATCTCTTTTATATCACATTGCCAATTGTATTCTTTAACACGAACTTAATAAAATAAATTATAATATTTGTTAAAAAATATTCTTCATGTTTATTCTAAATATATTAAAAGCAAGCTTGAAAAGAGAGTGAAGAGTGAAGAGAACACAAAATTTTACCGCCTATTTGTTTCACGGCGAGTGCCACAACTATTTCACTTCACGGGTTATAAATGGTACTGTTATAAATTACTATACGGAGAGATTTTTACGCTTTTGCTGTAAGCATCCACAATCTTCTCGAGTATCGTTTTCAGTTCTTACCAGTATTCAGATGCATCATAATGATGGTCTAAATAATATGACTACATAATGACTGTTTTAGACACCGAAGAGAAAATTCTTTCCTGTTTTACAGTTTACAATTTTTAATGTAATATTTGAATAAATAATTACATACTATTTATGATAAACCCATCATATAATCCACACAACACAAATAATCCATCATAATATTTTTCCATATTAATTAATTATAAAAGAAACGTATTGATTATACTCTTAAAAATAGTCGGCAAAACCATCAACTAATTACCTTATGGTAGACAGGTGCCGTTAATCGAAAAATAATGTATGAACGACCCGTCCTCGTCTTGCTAATGCCCAATACAAACAGTGCATACACATTGGCAATTACAAGGAAAGCTTGTTAGCCTCGCAGATTACCCGAGATATAAATATTTACATATCATTACTTATAGGTATTTACAATATTTCTTTTTAATGGTCAATATTTTCTCATTATACGAAATAGGCAGGTGTTTGACAACTGCCTTATCTGCTGGTAAAGGATGATGTGACCTAAGGTGGAACATGCTTGTCTAGATGTTATTTATTCACTTGTCACTCGAAGTAACTTATAAATTTGGAACCACGGTCCGTCAAGAAATTCTACTCCATAAGATAAAAGTAGTAGTAGAAGTAGATCTTGTAAGATAAAAAGTGGTTCCGTGTCATACGGCTCGGTGAAATGTCTACTATTTGGCGATGACGTGTATCAGAACGTCTGCATTACGACCATTGCAGAGTGCATATTCTTGAAGGATCCCAGTATTGATGGCCAAGCATTTCGATGAACAACCGATGGAAAAAGCTACATATTAAATTTTAATATACTTTTGTTTATGCTTTTTGTGTAATTTTTAAAACCCCAATGTCTACTAGCAATGTTGCTTACTATTAGATTGCTAAATGTTTTTTTTGACACTATATATAGTATATATTACGTACATAACACAACGTTTACTAGTTTGTTACGCAAGCATAGCCACGAAATATTCATATAGCAAGAACCAACTTGGTTTCACACGATTAATGCTGACACGACGCCTCGTGTATCCTGAAGACGACACCACACGGCCTGCGTTCTCACCATCGTGATGCATCGATGGGAATCGAGGACAAAAAACATTCATTCTTGGGTCAATCGCTGACTAACAAGCACATTACCTTATTTTGTATTAGTTTTAATTTCATTTTAAATATATTTTATTAAGTAAATTGATTTTCTTTGCACCCTTCGCTGCCACCAAACTTAATTGGCGCAGTCGGTAGGATACTCGATAAATATTCGGTGCGTGTCGCGTCAAGATTTCCCCTAATATCGGACCGAAGTCCCGCGTGGCTAACCGATTTCGAGTATCCGAATCTACATACATCCTGGCGGTCAGCAGAGGTGAATCCAGGCATCGATTCAGCAAGAAAATCATGTTTATGACTCTCCTATTATTCCAACTGCTTCTGCATCCGGTTCTACTGCAAGAAATAAAACTTGAAAATCTAGACGATGGTCCCGGCATTTTACCTTTTAAACTAGGCCCTTGTCACATAGTGTCTCATTATCACTCATTTTTAAATAATAATAATAATAATAATACTCTTTATTGCACACCACATACAGAAACGTTACATATAAATTCTTTATAAGAGGTATTGGTAATACAACGAGGCGGTCTTATCGCTAAATAGCGATCTCTTCCAGACAACCTTATACTGGTGGGAATGAAGAAAGAGAGTACAGAGTGGTGCATAATATATGTATCAAATTTAAATACATGTAAGATTTATTACACTTACAAATATAATTAAATATACATATTTATATGTAGTGATACTAAGAAATAAATATACATAAAATTATATGTTATAGTAAGGACAAGAGAAAAAGTAACAAATATTAATAACATATTTAGCATAGAAATATAATTATATATACATGTTTAGCATAGATTTAGGGACAAGGTTCGAGATAATGATTTTTGACTAGCTTCTTGAAAGTAGTCAAGGATTTGACACGTCTGATGGCTACTGGCAGAGCATTCCAAAGCGAAACTGCTTGTATAGTAAAAGACTTTTTGAAGAAGGAAGAAGAATAAGGTGGTAAACGAAGAGTCAGATTTTCGGAGGACCTAAGTATCTGACTATGAGTACCTAGGAGTTCAAATTTATTTTTTAAATAGATCGGAGATGAAGGGTTGTACAACACACAGTGCAGAAGTGAGAGAATATGTAAATTCCGGCGAGCACGGATAGGCAACCACTGAAGTTGAGACCGAAACTGAGATACATGATCATATTTGCGCAAGTCAAATATGAACCGAATACCGAGATTTTGAAGTCTCTCAAGCTTATTAAGTTGTGCCTCAGTTAGATCAGGATAGCTTGCATCGGCGTAGTCGAGTATAGAAAGAAGGAGAGATTGTGCTAGCATAATTTTGGTAGGTATGGGAAGAAAATTTTGCAACCGTCGTAGTGAACAAAATGCAGCAAAGGATTTCCTACTAACCTCATTTATTTGATAGGTCCACGATAAAGTGTTGTCCATACGCAATCCAAGATTTTTTATATTGCGGCTATAAGATATTATGGCACCATCAAATAAAATCGGAGGCAGGTTAGTACTATCAAGTTTAGCATCATGCTTGGGGATCCAATTATTATAGCCTGACACTTGGTTGCATTCACTTTTATGCCGTAAGAGAAACTCCAGTTGAAAATAGAGCAAAGATCATTATTAAGTCGAGCAACAGCGCTAGACAGGTCTGCCAAAGTTGAATGAGAGTAAATTTGTAAATCGTCTGCATACATGTGATAGGGAGAAGAAATATTGTGAGTAATAGTATTAATAAAGATGGAGAACAGAGTGTCATGCAACATTAAAATATTTTTACTTTTTAATTATTCGTTTGGATCTTACATTCACAATCGATTTAGTACTTTTCGAAGTAGTCGTCATCGTAGATGCTGGAAGAGAATCGGAACCAATGTTGCATGCATCAAGTATAGTGGTAACCTCTGAGACAGTGGTTACACGATGTCGCGTACCATCACTGCTTAATACTATTATATGGCCATCTCTTGTCCAGCAATTTGTTACTCCAAAGTGTTTACGAGCCAATATAAATGCATCATGTCTCTGCTTCGTGAGAAACTCTGAAATAGTTACACCAGAACCTTTTAAATTGGTTTTAAGAGACCAACAACTGTCTCTTATCTGGCTTTCATAAAACCTCACAAGAATAGGTCTCGTTTTGCTACTGTTTTGAGACCCGAGGCGATGACACCGACTAATAGCACCTGAAGTGCAGTCCGATAGTTTAAGTTTTTCTGAAAACACTGTGAACACTTTGGCAAGAGTGTCCTCTTTTTTGTCTTCCGTCACTCCCTGGATCAGGAGTACTTTCCTGCGGGATCTCATCTCAAGTTCATCTTGATGCTGTGAGAGTAAATCAATTTGCCGCTGAAGACTCTGCAGGGATGACAATATAAATGACCTAAATGCAAGAAACTGCGAACCCGTTGGTCGAGTGGTTAGCGCAGACGCCTAACGTGTCACGGCGCAATGGGGCTCGGGTTCGATTCCCGGCGGAGATAGGCATTTATGTGATGAGCATAGATGTCTGTTTCTGGGTTTGGTCGTTTATTAAATATATTTTCAGTATTTATATGTGTATTTCTATGTATTTCTATCGTTGTCTAACACCCTTAACACAAGCAAATAATTTGCTTACTTAGGGGTTAGATCAATGTGTGTAATTTGTCCTGATATTATTATTATTATTATTATTATTATCATTTATTTCATTTTAATCTTATTATTTACATTTATACATATAACATTTAAAAAAAAAACAACATTATAAATATAAATATAAAAAACAGTATCCCGCCGACGTGGGCCTTACGACCAGTCCGTCGG
The DNA here is from genome assembly GCA_959347355.1 of Napeogenes inachia. Taxonomy (NCBI): domain Eukaryota; kingdom Metazoa; phylum Arthropoda; class Insecta; order Lepidoptera; family Nymphalidae; genus Napeogenes; species Napeogenes inachia. Next base: position 8,740,314 of record OY365797.1, read on the forward strand.
TGGTTAGGGTGACAGCGAAAGAAACCTCCTCACAATGCGTGCCGTACCCAAAACTGCTGCTCTTTGCATCCGACCCTTGATCCAGTTTTTTAGTGAGAGCCTCTTGAGATGATGATCGAGACTCTTCGCTATAAGACCATTGACGGAAACTACCATCGGGACAATTATAGTTGAGTCAACATCCCACATGTCGGTAATCTCGTGAGCTAAGTCCAAGTATTTTGACAGTTTGCCCTTCTCAGCTTTCACAAGATTAGCGTCACACGGGACACTGATATCAACAAGAAATGCCCGGCGCTCAAACCGATCTACCAGCACGATATCAGGCTTATTGGCTACAATAGTCCTGTCCGTTATGATAGATCGGTCCCAATAGAGCTTAGCATGACCATTTTCCAAAACTGGCTCCGGTGAGTACTTATAAAATGGCACTTCAAAAGGTACAAGACCGTATCGAAGAGCAAGTTCTTGGTGGATAATCTTGGCTACTTGGTTGTGCCTGTGCAAATACTCTCCATTGGCAAGACGACAACAACCGGAAATAACATGTCTGATGGATTCTCCTGGTTGGTGGCACGCACGACATATGTCAACAGTGCCATCCTTTATTATGTATTTCCGATAGTCGTTCGTCTTGACAACTTCGTCAGCAATTGCACAAGCAAAACCTTCGGTTTCACCAAAGAGATCACCGAATCGTAGCCAAGCTACGGACGCCAGAAGGTCTACATCAGGCCCATAGAGTGCCTGGTGGAACCGTCCATGAAGCTCCTTACTCTTCCATATACTTATACGGTCGTCAGTGCTAAGTACTACCGGTTTATGCCAGTTATCTTTGGCTAAGGAGAGCGGTGTAAGACCATTATCTACTGCAACAATGTCCCGATGCATTCCACACTCAGCATGAAGGAAATATTCCCTAAGAATGCATACCTCACGGTTGTGTAAGTTTTTGGCATTAAGGAAGCCGCGACCCCCACACTTCCGTGGAATATACAATCTCATCACTGATGAGCGCGGATGATGCATGCGATACATTGTGAATAGTTTTCGGGCCTTTCGGTCCAGGGCATCTAATTCGGTCTGAGTCCACCTTAATATGCCGAAAGTATACATCAGCAGGGGCATTACCCAACTGTTGAATGCATGCACTTTGTTACCTCCTGACAAAAGACTTTTTAGAACTTTTGTCAAGCGGTTAAAGAAGCGTTCCTTCACTAGCTGTTTAATGTCCCCACTTAGTATGCCTAAGCATTCCGACATACCAAGGTATTTGTAGGTTTCGGTTTCAGAGAGAGATCTGAGGGACATAGTCTCCGAGAGTTGTAAATATTCGCTATTTACAACTCGGCCATTCTGCACATGTGCAACCGCACATTTATCTACACCAAACTCCATCCTAATGTCATTACTAAACGTTTGCGTAACGCTTAGTAATGATACCAGATCTGCTTTATTTGGTGCAAATAATTTGAGATCGTCCATGTACAAAAGATGAGAAATGATCTCACCCCCTCTGCGAAAGCGAAATCCCAGTTTTGAATCCCTAAGCAACGTGCTTAAGGGGTTCAAAGCCAGGCAAAACCACAAAGGACTCAAGCTATCACCCTGGAAAATACCTCGCTCAATCCTTACAGGTTCGGAAGTAAGAAGACTTCCTCCGCCCCCTGGAAGACAAAGGACCGTTGTCCATTATTATTATTATTATCATTTATTTCATTTTAATCTTATTATTTACATTTATACATATAACATTTAAAAAAAAAACAACATTATAAATATAAATATAAAAAACAGTATCCCGCCGACGTGGGCCTTACGACCAGTCCGTCGGTGGTTAGGGCGACAGCGAAAGAAACCTCCTCACAATGCGTGCCGTACCCAAAACTGCTGCTCTTTGCATCCGACCCTTGATCCAGTTTTTTAGTGAGAGCCTCTTGAGATGATGATCGAGACTCTTCGCTATAAGACCATTGACGGAAACTACCATCGGGACAATTATTGTTGAGTCAACATCCCACATGTCGGTAATCTCGTGAGCTAAGTCCAAGTATTTTGACAGTTTGTCCTTCTCAGCTTTCACAAGATTAGCGTCACACGGGACACTGACATCAACAAGAAATGCCCGGCGCTCTAACCGATCTACCAGCACGATATCAGGCTTATTGGCTACAATAGTCCTGTCCGTTATGATAGATCGGTCCCAATAGAGCTTAGCATGACCATTTTCCAAAACTGGCTCCAGTGAGTACTTATAAAATGGCACTTCAAAAGGTACAAGACCGTATCGAAGAGCAAGTTCTTGGTGGATAATCTTGGCTACTTGGTTGTGCCTGTGCAAATACTCTCCATTGGCAAGACGACAACAACCGGAAATAACATGTCTGATGGATTCTCCTGGTTGGTGGCACGCACGACATATGTCAACAGTGCCATCCTTTATTATGTATTTCCGATAGTTGTTCGTCTTGACAACTTCGTCAGCAATTGCACAAGCAAAACCTTCGGTTTCACCAAAGAGATCACCGAATCGTAGCCAAGCCACGGACGCCAGAAGGTCTACATCAGGCCCATAGAGTGCCTGGTGGAACCGTCCATGAAGCTCCTTACTCTTCCATATACTTATACGGTCGTCAGTGCTAAGTACTACCGGTTTATGCCAGTTATCTTTGGCTAAGGAGAGCGGTGTAAGACCATTATCTACTGCAACAATGTCCCGATGCATTCCACACTCAGCATGAAGGAAATATTCCCTAAGAATGCATACCTCACGGTTGTGTAAGTTTTTGGCATTAAGGAAGCCGCGACCCCCACACTTCCGTGGAATATACAATCTCATCACTGATGAGCGCGGATGATGCATGCGATACATTGTCAATAGTTTTCGGGCATTTCGGTCCAGGGCATCTAATTCGGTCTGAGTCCACCTTAATATGCCGAAAGTATACATCAGCAGGGGCATTACCCAACTGTTGAATGCACGCACTTTGTTACCTCCTGACAAAAGACTTTTTAGAACTTTTGTCAAGCGGTTAAAGAAGCGTTCCTTCACTAGCTGTTTAATGTCCCCACTTAGTATGCCTAAGCATTCCGACATACCAAGGTATTTGTAGGTTTCGGTTTCAGAGAGAGATCTGAGGGACATAGTCTCCGAGAGTTGTAAATATTCGCTATTTACAACTCGGCCATTCTGCACATGTGCAACCGCACATTTATCTACACCAAACTCCATCCTAATGTCATTACTAAACGTTTGCGTAACGCTTAGTAATGATACCAGATCTGCTTTATTTGGTGCAAATAATTTGAGATCATCCATGTACAAAAGATGTGAAATGATCTCACCCCCTCTGCGAAAGCGAAATCCCAGTTTTGAATCCCTAAGCAACGTGCTTAAGGGGTTCAAAGCCAGGCAAAACCACAAAGGACTCAAGCTATCACCCTGGAAAATACCTCGCTCAATCCTTACAGGTTCGGAAGTAAGAAGACTTCCTCCGCCCCCTGGAAGACAAAGGACCGTTGTCCATTGCCTCATACATGAATTAAGAAAAGCGCATAGATCTGTGTCAATCTTATACACTTCTAGTACTCGTCTTAACCATGTATGAGGCACCGAATCATAGGCCTTTTTATAATCAATCCAGGCGGCGGAGAGACCCTTCTTACCTCGGCGAACCTTTTCATTAATGGCCATGTCAATAAGGAGGAGCTCCTTAGTACCACGAGACCCAATCTTACATCCATTTTGAGCGGGATCTAAAATGCTATTTGCATACAAATGTGTGTTAAATTTTGAAGTCAAAATGGATGTAAGAAGCTTATAAAGTGTTGGTAAGCACGTGATAGGTCGAAAGTTCTTTGGATCCGTGATACTACCAGACTTGTGGAGCAGAAAGGTGATTCCTGTTGTCATAAAAGATGGTAGGGATCCGGACACGATGGCTTCCTGGAATTGCCCAGCCAAACGTTCGTGTGAAGACCGCAGCCATTTGAGCCAAAAGTTATGTAATCCGTCCGGCCCAGGACTTTTCCAGTTATGGGTCGAACGGATCGCATCCCTGACATTGTCTGAGCTTATAAATATAGCCTCCATTGGCTGCAGGTGTTCACACGCGCGCTCAACAACACGCATCCAGCCACCATCGTTGTGATTAATAGGCACCGACCAAATATTTGTCCAAAATGTGAACATTTCTTCCATATTTGGTAACTGCCCATCAATCACATTCGTAGCAGATTCCTCCCAGCTTCTATAAACCTTTCTTTGGTCACTTTGGAATATGCGATTCTGCTTATACCTATTTACACGTTGTTTATAACGACGGATACGATTTGCCCACGCACAAACTTTCTGCTTCAGGTAGTCTATACGTTCTGTTACATAGGCCATGTAATCCTGAGGTCTAATGCCAGTACCGGCAAAGGCCTGTGTAACATAACGCATGACTCTCGGCCGGATGTTTCCCGATCTGAAGCAGATTAACTTGCCAATAATGACCCTAGCTGCGCTGATACGCCGTTCAATCCTCATCTGCCATGCGGGTGTGTCCTCAGTGGACCGCACCACCCTATCAGGCTCAGGAAATCTGACACGGGCGGAGCGGCACGCTGCAACAGCTGCACAATAAAGAATTGAATGGGTATCAGTGAGACTATTGCTAGAACGAAGATAAGAGTCTAGCATGCAGTCTAGAGCCATTACTAGCGACATATTACGTCTATGCGTGGGAAAACGCGGTAACCGTGGCCTGTCGCGGGCTGGTATGTCTTTAAATTCCAAAATCGCATCCTCCAAAGTCCTCCTTAATTGCTCATTATCTTGGGTACTTACGGTTGTAATCTCAACGCCCCCCACATCAGCATTTCCATCCACTAACCCTGCCACCGAAGGAGCGGACGATAACTGGGCTCGCAAATGGATGCTTTCGGTGGTGGATGCAGAGATTGTCACCTCGGAGCGAAGCCGGTCAAGTGCGGAGTCATCCAACGCACGATTACGTTGAATAAACCGCACCTGATCCGATAGTCGTTGGGCCGAAACAGTCAACTCTGGTTCAAGGACCTGAAACAAAGACAACAAACGGGTTCGCCACGCAGTGAGGTTAGTTCCACCCTCTGTCGCCCTATAGTACGCTCGCATGACATTTTCGTTTATATTTTGCGTCCATTTCATGCGGCGCACTGCACCACCGACGGCGGGGGCCGAACGCGGAGCGGATGCCCCAGTAGGCCCCAAGCGCGGCAGCGGTGGCCTCCCTCGGCGCGGCGCTGGTGCTCGGCGCGGCGCTGGAGGCGGCAGCTCGTCGTCACTGCTCGACACGACATTCTCAGGAGGAGTGGCGTACTCCTCCTCTGATGACGTGGAGCTGCTCGGTGCGACGGGCTGCGGTGGTTGGCGTGCGTTGACGTTTTTACTCCTGGTGATCATCGGATCATCGAGTGCCAATTGTCACAGTTCATTTATTTATAACTTATTTTCGATTGTTGCTTTTGGTGACATTTTCGTTTGGTTTGGTTTTTTCCTTTTATTTTTCATATTGCATTACTGATTTATTTATTTTTAATATTGTAAAAACTTGATTTTTGTTATTAAATATTTTTACCAAAAATTGACAATTAAAAACGTGACAACTCGTGGCAGTTACCAAGGAGTATTTTATTATTATTATTATTATTATTATTATTATTATTATTATTATTATTATTATTATTATTATTATTATTATTATTATTATTATACTCGAAGATGGACTTGCAGCAGGCGTTGTTGCATTTAGATCCCGTTGGAAGTCGTTCATACGGGAGTTGAAAACTTCACTTAATTCAGAAATCGATTGTTTTAATGTGTCCATTGTGACGTGTATTATAGTAACGGATTTTTTCGTGTTGATTAAATAAAGTTTTAAAGGTAATTATAAAGCACTTAATTGTTTGGATTGTACTGGTAGTATTTTAACTTCACATACACATAATATTCAAATATTTAAAAAAGGTGTGTGTGCGATTCACACACGATAGAAGTGAAACTTCAGTAAATCGAGAAAAGAATGAGATGAATATATATATACCAAGGGTAGGATAATTACAAAGTTTATTCGTTTAAAAATGAAAATATTTTGATTAATTTTAAAAGATATTTTATTTAACATATGTTACATAATTTATTGCTCAAGTTCCATATTTTCAGTTTCAACAAATGAAACAAGAGGCTTATGATTTTGGTCCATCTGTTTTCATTGGCTCTCAAAGTAAGAAACATCGTAGGTTTTCCTAGTTGCCGAATCATCGCAAAAAGATCTCTTTTTCGATCGCTCCAATACCAAACTGAATTTGGTATTGAGCGTAGGAAAGCTAAATTACTTTCGATACAATTATTAATGTAGTCAGCTGACTCAACTTGCTGTCGTGTAATATTAGTATTTTTTCCCACATGTTTAAATGCAATCGTAAGCGAGTCACGAACTCTTAACCTCACAATTTTCATTGCTAGATATAATAAATGATGTGGAGTAACTCCAAGCCGATCTGATCTTCGTAATTCACTAGTTGCTATTGCGAACGGTGTTGCATTTACTCCCTCTATAAATTTTCGGAAATGACCCAAATAAATCGATGGGAAAGATAGTTCTTCGGCATGTTCATCAAAAATTATACTTTTGGGAATGTGATGTTCTCCAGGAGCGATCCGTAAATACATATCTTCATTCCAAAAGTAGAGTTTTCTGTTGTGCTGTTAGACTCTCTTCAACCGGTATATCTTCACTCATTTCTTCTAGATCAATCTCATTGTTATTATCATTGTTGAAGAAGCTCTCATCAATTTTAATATCGTAAAATAAATAAAGTGGAGTTTGAAGCAGATACTGAAACCATGCACGAATTGTCTTTTTATTAACCAGTCCCATTAAATAGCTTGATCTATGTATTTTTTTTCTTTTAATGTGTACGTTAATACAGTAATCATCATCGACATTACGGGGTAAGAGTTTTACCATATTGTTTACATCGACTGGTACATTAATGATTTGTCCATAAATTCCATATTGCCCATGAACATGTCGTAACCGTCTAATTTGCATAAATGGAACTCGTGGTGAAACAAGTCTTTCAGAAATTAAGTCAAGCGGTGGTAAAACGTCAGGTATCGTTTCATATTTAAAACCGTTATAAGTAGACATTGTAGGAATCACTTTCCTCCCAATGGCTTGGTAACACGTGTTGCACAGTAAAATATCTTCAACTGTATTATAATTTTCAACTATTACACTTAATAATTGTTCATCTTCAGCACGTGGTGATTTTAAATCTAATCGAAACCACAATCGATCACAAACGGAGCACTTATGACCAAACATATTGTTTAAAAACTTGTGGTTAAATTCTTTATGAGCAAACTTATCTTGATGAAACCGCGAATATGGAATTTCTGGCTGTACATCTACTGGAGGGTTATCTAAAAAAAAAAACCATTCAAAGAATGTAACGAGTTATCTATCGATTGTGCATTGAGAATAGATTCTTTAAAAAACTAAAATTTTTTATATCGTAAATTCTGAAAATGTATATAAAATTAATTTTAAAAACTCATTTTAAGATTATGATTATTTTCAAATATCGTTATTAAATTATATGTACAATTTAAAAATTATCCACATTTTATTTTAAAACTAAATTATTATTTTTTTTTAATATCATTTTAATTTTCAATTTTCTTACAATTTATTTTACAATTCAAAAATATTCATCTGTCTTAAAATTGTTTTTGTTTCCTATAAATCTAAATGATAAATCATTTTGTTAATTTGAGAATTATTAAATATAAGTTTAAATTAAATTAAATTTTTTTAAATATTTTAAATCATGAATTATAAATTAAGTATATGTTTTTAAATTAAATTATTAAATTTTTAAGTTTTTCCAACTAAATTATTATTAAATTTAATTATTTAAAATTAAATGATGAAAGTTAGTATTAATTATTGGTACTTACAATCATTATTTACTAAATTATATCCCGTTGGAACACTATTTAAATAAACTTCAAAAAATATTTAAATAAAAATTATTAAAATAAACATAGAGCGAATAAAAATATGTCAAGTCACGTTAGCACGCACACAGCACACGCACACGCACTGTACTTTTTAAAGTATATCGATATCCACGAATTGCAAGACAAAGTAAATAGAGATCATACCCAATTAAGCAGTATAATCTCTAATCTAAATAATAAAACTTTTTCTTTGTTTGAGCTCCATACTAACTATCTGAAGGAAAAGCTTCAAGTCTTCTAAATCAATTGCAGTCGTTTGAAATTAGCCGCTCTAAAAGAGGTCTCGTTAATGGTATCGGGTCCGTGATAAAAAGTATTACCGGTAATCTTGATTATACAGATGCGTTACAGTTTAATAACGCAATAAGATTACTACAAGAAAACGATAATAAATTAGTTACGGAATTTAACAATCATGTAAGCCTGACCAAAGATTGGGTAACTCAGCACTCTAAGATAATAGATAAAATAGTAGATAATCAGAACAAATTAGCTGCACTAGTAAAAAACATTAGTCGAAGTTTTGAAAAAGGTATCTATGAATCTAATCAATACGCTCATTTAGGACAAACTATTTTATAGTCGATGATAATGTTGATAAGTTGTCACAAGAGATAACTAAGTTACAGAATGTTCTAGCATTTATAAGGACATCCACGGCTCATCACGATTTTTACGAGTTTAAGTTCTATTAGAAATATAACTAGAAGGCTACGTAGTATGTATGGTAGTAATAAAGTATTAGATATAGAGGCCCGAGAGTATTATGACGTAATACAATTAGGTTCATATTATGTAGGAAATGAAATAGTTATAGTATATAAATTCCCAATTATCGAATCCCAAATATATAATTTATATAAGATATCCATTATCCCTAATAAAAATCATGAGATTCTTGTTCCTCAATACCAATTCCTTGCAACCCATTTGAAAGATTTCAAGTACATAGAGGCAGAATGCCCGAAGTTCACTAAAGGATATCTATGTGGAAAAATACACCATATACATAGCTATACATCGCTTGATTGTGTAACAGCCCTCGTTACTACGCAGCAAAAACTTCCGGAATGTAAATCAGTCACTGTATCCCTACTTACGTCAGCCTACGAGAAACTTGACGATCGCCACTACACCATCAGCTTTCCAACTGTAACTAAAGTACGTTTGTCCTGCGATCAAGATATCTACAAGATGTTGCAAGGAAGTTATCTCGCTATAATTCCATATGATTGCTTCATTCAAACAAAAGACTTCATCATATCAAACCTCAATGATCGAATAAAAGGTCAAGCATTGAAGATAATAGATGTCCCTAAAGAAAATACACTCAGTTCAGCAGCACATCTGATATTCAAACTAAACTCCATTAATTTGACTAATCTCCACGATACCAATAGAGAAGTTATTCTACAGTCACCAGTAAACTTAAGCAAGAACAACGATAGTAGCGTCTACCATACAACAATACCTTTATATACGTTACTATTCGATGCATGTGCACTAATTAGCGGCCTTGCATACCGAAAATACCGACTTAAACATACGAAACACATCATCCAAAAACCTCAAAGGGATGAATCAGAACTTCCAGCGCAATTTACGACCAAGGTCTTCAATAGTCACTGTTCTACGGGGGGAGGTGTTACGCAAGCATAGCCACGAAATATTCATATAGCAAGAACCAACTTGGTTTCACACGATTAATGCTGACACCTCGTGTATCCTGAAGACGACACCACACGGCCTGCGTTCTCACCATCGTGATGCATCGATGGGAATCGAGGACAAAAAACATTCATTCTTGGGTCAATCGCTGACTAACAAGCACATTACCTTATTTTGTATTAGTTTTAATTTAATTTTGAATATATTTTATTAAGTAAATTGATTTTCTTTGCACCCTTCGCTGCCACCAAACTTAATTAGTTATTTATTGTTTATTTACTACAAATTACACAGCAGAACATAATATTTGTTGTTACAGACGTCGAATGAAATTACTTAAAGCCAGTCCTGTATTTACAAACAGCTTTAAAATCTTTACTTTATTCACTTGCATTTCAGTAACCCTCTGACCAGGGTTGAGCTTAAATCGAATAAACGTCAAATGCGGTAACATTGTAACGACTGGCGAGCGAGCGAAGAATCGAAAACAGGAAACACTAAATTTCATCCACCATTTGTTTCACGACTACAAATGTTAAGATTATTTTGTGTTAGAGATGTAAAGTACGTGGAGAACAAACGTTTAAAATCATAACATCAGTTTTTTGAATTTTTTTAAGTTGTTGGATTTTTTTTATATTGAAGTTTGATCCTGCATTTCTATTGATTTATCATTAAAAATATATTAAAATTAAGGAATTAATAAATGTTACTGGTAAGCAAAACAGAAAGTTCGTAAGATTTAACAAAATTCAATATAAATTGAAATCATATACTATGATAATTAATTCCTTTGTAACATACATAGATACTAGAAATTTAATAAAGTTAAAGTTATTTGTTTATTAAAGGTCTATAGGTATTTAAGAAAATTCTTGTTCTATTAAAAGGGTAAATCGATGTTGCTTGTGGATTATAAATAAATAATATGTGTTATTTTGTTGAAACAGTTATTTTATATAGTTATTAATAAATATCGAATGTGATTCGTATGTGCTTACTTCTTAATAATTTTATGTAATTCATATTTAGTGATTTTATTCTTAATTGAAAAGTGTAGTTTTTTTTTCCTAAACTCAAAGAGAAGCTTAAAAGTGAAATCTTCACTCTTATAATTTATACTTCTTTCTTGAATTTTTTTGTTTTCGTAAAGGGTATTGCAGCCGCAATTTTTGATTTTATTGCGTTTTTGAAAACAAAATGTTCTTATTTGGTCGATTTTTCGTGAATTTCCTAGTTTTCCACCGGTGATAGCGGACGGATCTCAGATGCATCGAGAACATCACTCTAAATGACAAATCACCCTTCACTTGTCAACATTTCCAACTTTAGAATTTCTCTTGAGAACATTCAGTAGTAGTAAGATTAGATACATATTATTTATTTAAAACTTGATTGATTATAGTTTCTTATTAAAGTTTTATAATGTTCAGCAAAATCTTGAGAAATAATGGTTGTGAATCTATTTGAATCGTTACGACAATAATAAATGAGGACGATACTATTATTAAGCTGTACCCCTAGTACAAGTTCTTAACTCTATTAGTGTTCCGAAGTTAGACGATGGCTTGAAGAGTAAGGAAACTAGCTAGGGGTGTATTAAAAAAAAAAATTTGAATGTGACATATGGTAAGAGACAAAGGGGAAAGGTACTCTAACAAGGAAAGTTGATGAAGGTTACGAAAATATTTTATTGATATTAAAGAATATGTCAGAGATCAAAAATAATATTACTATTAATTATTATTTTTTGATCTCTGACTGATTTTGTAATCGTCGCTTGAATGCATCACAATCAATCAATAACTACCATATTATACAATAATTATTTTACAGAAAAAAACTCTAAAATTAAATCGTTGTAAAGAATGAAAATTCGGTCTTCGTCAATCATTTTAACTCAAGAAATTATGTTCTTAAAAATAATTTAATAATAACCGGTTCAATTTTGAAGTGAGTTTTACGACGAAAGATACAAATACCTAGGACGATTGGTAGAAAAAAAAATATTAGAATGTTTTGGTTGATAAGATTTTTACAAATTAAATAGGAAACATTATTCATTTTAATTATTTATTGTTTAAACATAATAAGTATGCAGTAATTTTTTGAAAATATCTTTAAACATGTATAGCCATGTTAAGCTTATTTAAATTTATATAAATATAGATCGGTTTTTTACATTCTATATTTATATAAATTTAAATAAGCTTAACATGGCTATACATGTTTAAAGATATTTTCAAAAAATTGATTTCGGTAGTGGCATCTTTTCAATGTTTATCTATACTGCAAAGTTAGAAACATTGGTTAGGATTTTCGAAAGAAACCTAATAGATGTCACCACCGTCCCGATAAAGACGATCACATATAGAATGCTTAATTCACCGAGACGGACAGCGATACGGTAGCTCAGTTGGTAGAGCGACGGGACGGTTTCCCAGTAGTCGCGGGTTCGAATCCCTGCCCGTATCGGTTTTTTACATTCTATATTTATATAAGTATGCAGTAAGTTATTCGATTCTTAATGTAGGCTTAATTTATATGCAAGTCAATAATGAGATTACGTATTAATGCGAAACGATTTTATTAATTTTTATTTAAACTAGTCAGCCGATTCTAATGACAATTTTTCCCGTGTGCATTAAAGAAAAATAATTTTAGTATTACAAAATTAGGTAACTTTTTTATAGATAATTATTATTTTATATTATTATATTATTGTAGTTAGTAACGATGTTTCATTTTACATCGAAGGCATGCTTTGGACACTTTTCTAGAAAAGGTCGTAGACTTTTATTTTCTGTAACATAATAACAGCGTTGCTGATTAGTAGTTATAGAATTTTAGTGATTTATATAATTTAATGATTTATGTATTTAAGAGGCGTAAATAAAATACTTAAAAATTACAAAATTTACAATCTATTATTAGTAATTTTAAAATCGTATTAAAAAGGGAATTCTCTTTCTGTATTCACTCTATATAAGCCGGATCTGAAAAAAACAACATTATTAAATCTGTGGCTATTATCTTAATTAATGAAAATATTTTGCTTTAAAACATTATAAACCGATATTTTTTTTATGAATCTGCCTTTCGTTGTAGCATAAATCTATGTATTAAATTGTAAAAAAAACATCATTGTAATTTGGGTGAATTTCAACCAGAAGTACTAATAATTACCCAGTCTTATTTAAAAAATCGTTTCCCATATGTAGATAATTTCCACGGCAAGTATTAGCTGTAATCTGAAGAGTATTTTCACACTCTCTACCAATAAGGTGGTTAAAAGCAACAGTTGCCGCAAATAACTGCCAAGAACGGTCGTGATTGCATACACTAGTAAAGCATCCAGGTTGGTTGGAGCCACCGTTCGCGAAGAAATCAGCTCTAGCGACAGGAAATCCAATTCCAAGACTTATCAATGAACCATCAGTATGGATAGCCTCGACATATATTGCATCAGTTTTACTGAGGAGATGTTCGTTTAATTGCCAGAATGGCCCAGCGGGATCCAAGCCTTAAAAAATCACAAAAATTTTATGATATTCTTATACATTATTTTATTGGTCTTTTTATCATTATTATATAAAGTTTGTTAAGTAATAATTACCAGTTATACGTGCAATTTTCCCGTCGAGTTCTCTACCGGCGTTTCCGACAACATGAGCTCCTAAGCTGAACCCAATTAAATGCATCTTATCGAAAGGAGCCCCTGTAACTCTGTTCAAGAAGTTGAGAAACTCTCCTAATTCTCTGCCCACAGCGGGTATGCCAGCAATTGCTGTGGTATAAAACGATGAGGCGACTCTTTGCCAATCCATAATAATAACGTTGACGTCGCTTTTCTCGAGATAAGCTAAGAAGTTTTAAAAGAATAAAACCAGGATCACAAACGAGTAAGCAATGTATAAGTTAACACTTATAAAGAAATACATACCATCTCTAATAACTGGATTGAGTTCAGAATTATTATTTCCAATCCAACCGTGGACAATAACTACTGTTGGTACATTGGGATTAAAAAACGATGAAGTAACACTATCATCGTTATTAAAACTTAAAGTTTGAAAAATTTTAGGATTACGCCTATAATTGAAAAGAACATAGTGATAAAATTTGTAGTAAATAATACAGTTTTTTATTTCTTGATAGAAAGGAATATTATACTGTACCTTGTGTATAAATGGTAAGCGTTATTAGCAGGATCTCTATCAATATTTTTTAAAACTTTGTTGTCTTTTTTTGCTTTTAAATCCACATAATGCAATTTTCCATCCCCACCTAGAAACTCGATGAACCGAGGGTGTTGTCCTTTCACGTCATTAATGGGTATATAAAACACAGTTAATCCTAAAACATTTGAAAAACCTTAATCTAGACATTTATGTAAATTTTTTTTTTAATTTTTTTACTTCATAATTATTTAGAAACATTGAAAGTATAACTCAGTGGAATTAAATTGCAAATGGTGAAAAATTAACTAAAATCAAACATTAATCATACAGATTTATTTTTGTATACAAGTTGTATATATTAGTAAAATTTCAACCTTGTGATAATATGTTTAAATGCTCTATTGGCCATGAATAAAAAAAACAGAAAGTACGCACCCGAAATACATATTAAAATGAAAAAGGTCTTCATGCTTTACGTTTTGCCGGTGATCTAAGTCATGACACATTACTATTTAAACTAGATTATAAGTAGTTATCACACATTACCTTTATCTTATCCATATTTTTCGTAATGAAATAACGTACAAAACTTCCTTTTCCAAAGTTGTTTTATATTATAAGATATACAACATTTTATGAACATTTTTTTGTTTTTACTATTGTGTTTTTTTACCACACTATGTTTTAATTCGATATTTTTTTTGTTGTTTTTACCGTTGAAGTAAAAGTACAATATTAAAAAGCTTGAGTTCGGCCAGGAATTCCACAATAAGAGCCTGGTCTGATGAAAATGTAATATATGATTGAATTATGAAAATTCAAATTAAGTATTCAGAGTTCATGTGATATTTTATACTATAGTTTTTTGCTAAAAGAAAAAAATGACATTATTTAAGAAAAGATAAGATTCACGAATCCGATCATCTTATAACAAAATTGAATAAATAAAATAAGGTAGGTATCTGATAAAATTCTGAGTCGGAAGATTGTTGGACTACCAACCAGTCAGCCAACGAGGTGGTCGTAAGTTATAGTTGCAGCAAACTGTTTGAAAGCACAATTGTGATTACACAGGCTGGCAATGCAACCATGTTGTGAAATGCCTCCATTGGGACAGCAGTCGCAACTTCAGACCGAATTCCCCGACATACAATAACTGAGATATCAGAGTGAATAGCCATTAGTATTTGAATGGTTTCTGTTTGTACTACGTAACGGTTCAGCAAGATCATAAGCATAAAAAGAATATTACTAAATTACAGGGAGTGTACGAAAGTTAGTGTTTATACAATGTTTATTATTAGACAACGCTATAATAATAAGACTTATATATAAAAAAACTATTTATATAAATAATGTACTTTGGGTTAGTTTTATTGAAGTGAAACTTCTTTATCGGGGTTGGAAAAAAATTAGTTTAACATTTTTTCGTTACGCATCACATTATTCCGTTACGCGCCATCTTTTTGAAGTGAAACTTTTTTATCGACAGATGGGATAAATTTTTATAGCAATGTCAAAAAATTATGACGTTTTTTTCTGTTACGCGCCATCTTTATTTCTAAGTCACATTTTTCCGTTACGCGCCATATTTGAAGTGAAACTTTTTTATCGACGGATGGGAGAATTTTTATAGCAATGTCAAAAAATTGTAACGTTTTTCTGTTACGCGCCATCTTTATTTTTGCTTAAACTTTATCTAATTTAGCTTAATCAACCATTCCTGTAAAGTTGTAATTAGTGAATAATTTTTTCATAAAATTATGTCATAAAGAAGTTTCACTTCTTACATGTGTACACTAATACACACACACACACATATTTTATATATATATATATATATATATATATACGGATTTGTTTAAAAACATGCATTATGGTTGGTGGTTCTAATAAAAGTAATGAAAGAAATTATAAGATTTTTATTTTAATATATATATATATATATATATACGGATTTGTTTAAAAACATGCATTATGGTTGGTGGTTCTAATAAAAGTAATGAAAGAAATTATAAGATTTTTATTTTAATGCGATCCATAAAAATAGGTATTAATAAAACTAAATCAATATTTAGATCGAGAGGTTTTATTTATTAAATTTGTTATTAGTGAGATATGCAACTTAATCGCCTTATAATCTATGAGAGTTTCCAAACAAAATGATTTCCTAAGCTGAATTCTACCAAGTCTAAGTGCATAGTATTAAATAGAGCTCTAGTTCACTACCTTGTGCCTACCTCTGGTATGTCAGAAATATCAGTTGGGTAAGTATTTGTGGCGAGGAATCTCAAGTGC
The DNA here is from genome assembly GCA_959347355.1 of Napeogenes inachia. Lineage (NCBI taxonomy): Eukaryota > Metazoa > Arthropoda > Insecta > Lepidoptera > Nymphalidae > Napeogenes > Napeogenes inachia. The sequence goes on from OY365797.1 coordinate 8,756,514, forward strand.
CCAATTAAGTTCACTTCGCTTTAATCCAATATTATAGAGAAAGGCCATATTTAAATAAGAATAAAATTATAGACAGGAAAAATCTTAATTTGTAATCATGGTCTTTGGTGTAAACAAATTGTTTTTTTGTAAAATGTCATAGTATGTCTATCCTGGATAAAAAGATTAAGATTTTCATTTTGGTTGAAAAGCCATTCCTGGGAAGTTGCTACTCTAGCGTCAAAATTGAATTTAATGATTCTACCTAGATTATTGAATAATCAATTTTGAAAATACACATATTTTGATATAATAATAATAATATTGATTTCTATTGAAAAATATAGGTATAACTCCATTCTCAGTAACTATTATACCCTTTTAAGAATTGGTGTGTTCAGTTTTGTCCGGTGTGGGTGGCCCCCAATCTGCTTATATTCTCAGGCTTTCTGCTGACGGTCCTTAACTTTTCGTTAGTCTCCTACTATGATTATAGATTCCATGCCTTCACAAAGGAGAACGAAAGATAGTATGCCCAATTGGGTGTGAGCTGTGACGGCTATCAATTTATTTGTGGCTTACACTCTTGAAGGTATCGATGACAAGAAGGCGCGTCGCACGGGCACCAGTAGGCTCCTCGAGGAACTGTTCGACCACGGACTTGATTCGTATTTAACAGTTCTGATAGCCTCGTGTCTCTATAGCATATTCGGAAGGGATGATCTGAGTTCTCTGAGGTTCTTCTTCGTGAAATGAAATATATTTCTGTATTTTTATCTGACCCACTGGGAGATGTACAATATGGCGGTCATGTTTCTGCCATGGGGTTACGACTGCATGACGCTCGGGTCGTGCGTGTTGTTGTTGGTGACGTCACTCCGGGAACCCTGGCCTGCCACGCCACCCTGCCGGCGAGTCTCACGCCGGGCGTCGTGTTCGAGTTCGTGCTGTACTTCTCCGCCATCATCACCGGCCACACCATCATCTTGTGGAACATTTATAAATCTTACCGAGACTGCACCGGTAAGATGCGTCCATTGACGGAAGCCGATCATCATCTCGCTCCGCTGGCGATCTTCTTCGTCCTGAGCATCCTGTGGGCTTTTTGCTCCCCCAACTATATCATCAACAGAGACCCCCGACTGTTCTACATACTCACAGGGACCATTTTCTTCAACTTTAACTGTCGCCTGATCATGTCCCCGATGAGCGACACGCAGTGTAAGTGGTTCAAAAGCCTGCTGGTGCCTTAGACACTGGTGGTGGTAGTGTCATGGTGCAGAGTATCTCCGGCGACGGAGGTGCGCCTGCTGTCCCTGCTGACGGCGCTGGCATTGCTGGCATTGCTTAATAACATCGAATATATTCTCGTAAGTTTAAAGAAGATCGTGTCAGTGTCACTAATAATCATAATAATAATAGATTGATGTATGTACTATCAATCTGTACTATCAATATGTACCATCAACACGTACTATCATTATGTACTATGAACATGTACTATTAATATACACTATCGGCATATACTATCAATATTGTACTATTAACATGTACTATCAATATCTGCTATCATTAAATACTATCATTATATACTATCAACATGTACCATCAATATGTATTACATAATATGTAATATCGATATGTACTATCAATATGTACTATCATTTTATACTATCATTATGTACCGTCAATATGTACTATCAATATATTAACAATACGTACTATCAACATGTTCTATCAGTATAAGTATTGTATTATTGCTTACATTAAATATTAAGTGAAGACTGTAACAATATATTGAAATGAAAACGATAAATATAAAAACCGCATTCAAATTGGTTTAGCCGTTTCTGAGATTAGCGTGCACAAACATACAGACATTCAGACATACAACTATACATACATACGGAAAACAGACAAAATAAAAAACCATTCTTTTGGGTGCTCTTGCTCTTGTAAAAGGCAATTTTATGTTTTTTTTATGATTTTCAATGTACAGAAATCGATCAGTGACAATTTTATTATATGTATAGATTACGATATTAATGCTAAGTGTACCAAATGGAATGGCATGCATTGTATACACTACGAACACACGCTAGATGAATGTACGCCAATATTGCATTTTACTTTAAAAAAAGATAATATAATACATACTAGCTATACCAGCCGCTAGACGCCTGCGCTCCGTCTGTTGTAGGTGGAGTCGGGCGAAATATAGTAGTGATGTACTCCAAAACTAATAATTATGTTTAATTAACTTTTAGATGGGTTGTTTAAAATATAATAACGTTATTTATATTAACCAATAGACATTTGGTGTATACATATCATAATTTATAAAACAAAACGACTTTTGTTACCTCACTTTTGTAATGTGGAAACTTTATTTTTTTTTGTAAATAGCAATTTTAGGATATTTTTTAGATTTACCTAAACCTGACTCTAATAGATCTGTCTCATTATATTATACATACCTGTCAAAAACCATAGAACGTCACTGGACTTGGGAACGATCGAAACAATAAAATACACTAATTTTGAATAATATAAACTAAAACTATGTACCATGTAAAATATTGTTTTCAGAAACATACCAGGACATACCTACCTCGTACATAAAACTAGGAATTGGATTGGAATGATAAAATCATAGTTACCGCTATATTTGAACAGCCCGTTCTCAAGATAATAGGTATATTATATATATATACCATGTGTATAATCCCGGATCAGAATAGGACCGCTCCATATCTTCGCTCGCTACCAAACGATAGCGGTATATACCTCGACGATAATTCCCGAGGAGGGTTGAAGGCAGGCAGGCGGCTGGTCATAAAATCTTTGCCAAATGTTTTAATAACATGGACATGAGAATTATGGGTTACGAACGATAGGGTCAGGGCGTCCCTCCGTAAGAAGCGAGTCCAGGATGTAAAACTGCGAATGGCTAATTGGAATACAGGGACGATGAATGGAAGGGGAAGAGAGATAGCGGATGTATTGAAGAGAAGTTTAAATGTGTGTTGTCTGGAAGAGACGAAGTGGAAGGGGAGGAAAGCAAGAGAAATTGGTGAAGGATACAAGGTTTATTATTGAGGTGGTGATGGTAGAAGGAATGGTGTAGGTAAAGGGCTAGATAGGAAACTGAAAGAATGTGTGATGAGTGTGAAACGGATGAATGATAGATTTATATAGCTGTAAAAGTAATGAAAAAAGATTTAGTTTTAAACATAGTAAGCGCATATACCTCAATCAGGCTATGACGATAGTATGAAAGAGAAGTTTTGTCAGGATTTTGATCAAGTTTTGATAAGTATGCCTGAGAATGAGGAATTGTATATAAGTGGGGACTTCAATGGCCATGTGGGATAGATGAGTGATGGGTATGAGATAGTACAGGGAGACGATGGGGTTTTGGGAACCGAAACTATAAAGGAGAAGCATTGGCCCAAGTGGCTTTAGCATTTAACTTGGCAAAAACTAAAACATTCTTTAGTATCTACTTATTGAATTCGTTGCGTCGGGGGACCGTTGTACGTACTTTGATATTGTATATATTACAAAGTTAATCATTAAGGACTATACGATTCGATATTGTAATTTCTTTATTTGCCTTGTTAACTTACTTGCATTTTAATTTCTTTCTTTATTAAACGGTCCCCCGACGCAACGAATTTAATAAGTACATACTAATATTATTTTTATTCTTTTTAGAGGTCTTTTTGTATCAGGGTTTTTTTTTAATTTTTAATTTATTTTTTTTTCCGCTTTTTAAACTTATGTAACTAGTTTTTGAGTTGTACTAAGTGAACCTACAGACACACAAAATGTTCAATTTGTTAAGTAGGAAAGATTCGTTTGTTTGTTTAAATTGAATAGTCTCCGAAAGCTACGGGACCGATTTTTAAAAAAATATTTTATCATTAGAATCCTATATTATGATGTACAAAGGTTACATTTAATACGAGAAATATATATTATATTTAATAAAATAAGGATCCACGTGAAAGTTTCGACAATGTAAAAAATTATAAATGTTTTAAGTAACATGATTCAAGACTTTTTCATATGGGTAGGTAGATAGGTAGGTTTCATATATACGAATATTAATAAATATAAACATTTAGAGTTAAAATGATTTACAATCATTTATGACGCTGTGATGAAGGGATTTATATTATCACTAGCTGTTGCCTGTGATTCTTTATGACTACGATCATAAGCCATATAAATTTATTTTTGCAGTCTACGTGGACGCAGTCACGGGCAACAGCTGTCCCTAATAAAGTACTTTACCTGAGTAAGTAAGTGTAAAAATCTTTTGGCCCTCATAACAAGGCTTTTTTGCTATATAGCGGGCAAAACAGTTGGGAACAGCTAATTATTCCATAAAAATCTCTCCCCCGCACGAATAAAACGTCAATATCTTGAAGACGACTAATTTTATTTCAATCAAACATAAATAAGGACCATCTCGACATACATAGCTTACGATTAAAAAAGACCGCATTCAAATCCGTCTACGCGTATAATTTTCTCAACTTGTAACTACTAAAATGAGTATCATGAGGATATTCGTGAAGCTATCTAGCTTCATTGAAAAATAATAGTTTTCGTAAGTAAAATAATTAAACGTTTTAAAATATTTACCGTTTAAAACTAATTTAAATGTCAATATATGTGTATTTATTGGTTCAGTATTGTAGTATTAGTAAATTTATAAATTAAGGATTTCAATAAATTATTATTATTTTTTTCGGTAAAATTTCATAAATTAAAAAAAATCATATCAACAAGTTTACATTGAGAAACACATTAAATATTTTATTTTAATTTATTTTCATCTGATGAAGATATTATTTAAAACGAATTTAATTAATAAATAAAGCAATTAATAATTCGAAGTTATGTTGTTATATACTAAACAACTATTAAAATATATACTTATTAAATGAGTATGTACCATCATTATGTAGTCTATCTTATATAACTTTATTTAAAACTTGAAACAATTAACGATTCAACCATGCGATAATAACTGACTACCCAATTGTAATAAAGTCTAAATTGCGGTAAAGTAACCTCAAATATAAAATATATTTTTACGAAGGCGTTTGATGAATTTGCCTATTTTAAGCAAGCGCAGAAGAGAAATCTAGCGGGTCCATGAAAGTCTAAGATCCATTCATATCACTTCTCTTAGATATCGCCTTACCCTCAAATCATTTATGAAAAACATCATTCATGGCGTCCGCTGTGTGATACGTGGCGTCATCTTACTGAAACCACTTACCGATATGTAAACTCAATTTACGCCAATAATCCAAAGATATATTTTGAAGATGATTTTTTTCTTAAAATTAGACTGTCCTTCCAAAAGCTTTGAAAACTTCGTGCAGTGAAGGTCATGGTCATGAATTTGAAGTTCCTGGATCAGTTAGATCTGATGCGGGTATAGGCTTAGAGCCGTCACAAATTATTTTCAAGTTTAAGTCTACGAATTGCCGAGTCCTTGTGAACTGAGATAAATAGACTGACTCAAAAGCTACTGTCGGTACCCTTTCACGGACTTCCGCGATGTCTCAGTAGATTTACATTTCCATGTACTCTACCGTTAATTAAATAACACTTATTATGATTTAAAGTTTTATCATTTTGACGTGCTGTTTAACCCGGCGTGAATGAGGTGGGGTATCTCATACCCGTGAAGTTTTAAAACGCAAAATGTTTTATGTTATTGTTGCTATGAAAGTCCTGCCGTTGCAGTAGCTGGAGGTAAGGTAAGTTGGGTGAGGTTCGGCATCAAGTTTAGTTATTCACCAATTGCGAATTGAGATATACGATTGCAAAGTTCGCCAGGGTATGACATACCTGACCTCGTAGTTGGTGTCACATATTTGGAGTGACAGTAAGTTTATAATTAATTCTTATTTTTACTATTTTGTGATTTATTTTAAGATTTATCAAGATGTATTATGAAAAAAATTAACAAGGTTGACAATCTAGCTGCAATAAGGATTATTTTGGATAATTTAGTCGACAATATTAGTGACCATTATGTACCTTACAAGAACTTTACTATCGATGAAATGTAACTATCGTTTCATGTATAAAATCCTAACAAACCGGCGAAAGGTGGACTCAAATCTCAAGTTCAATATGCGAAAAAGTTTATATTCTAAAACTGGAGCTATACGCAGGGAAATAACCACCTGAGTTATATGGTATACTCAATATGGCTACTATAAACTATCATAATCTACAGGGAAAATCACTTATGGTGCAAAAAACGCGTTATGCACCGTGATTATATTTGTAATTTAGGTCTGAAGTCTGAACCTGATAAAAGATAGTTTTTGCAACATTCAAAGGAAGTTCGTCTTCCAGCGGAAATACGAAAGAGAATTGCCCATGACCTGTGGGGACCTTTATCAGCAGTTCCCAAAAAAAATGTGTAGCAAATATGTTAGATAGGGTGGCTGTCCTCAAAAAAGAAATAAAAAGATAAAACATTGCTGTTCTAAATGTATAAAGCCAATATGTATGGAACACGCGATTTTTGTGTGCGGACATTGTGCTGATTTTTAGGTGTAACTTTAGCGATATGTTACATGATCTCATAAGATTGTTCAGTTCTTCTTTGACTTGGAATTATTAAAAAATAGTCTTATTATGTTGATTTAACAAAAAAGTTAGAATTTTGCTAGATTTTTATGCAAAAAGTTAATTAACCACCGAAACTTGTATTTTATTCATAGAATATTTATTAACATAGTTATTTTAATAATAATTAAAACTGTTTGTACTTAAACCTCTTTTCTTTTTTGTAATCTTGTTAGTTTAAAATTGCGTTTTGATTGTTTTATTATATGTAATGCAAATTAAACGTTTGTATAAAAAAATACATTAAAGGTTTGGGGTATCCCATACCCACCTCATAGCTAGTGTAACAATTACTCACCTCATTCACGCCGGGTTAATCATGTTATTTGCCATGGAGACTTAGCAACAGTTTCTGAATAATATAAGCTGAATAATTTAACAGAATATATTATTTTTATAGCAGTGAAAAAAATTATGAAATATTTGTATTGTTATATACTATATTAAACGTAAGTTAAACATTTTGATTTAATATTTTGTACCGCTATTCATTTTGCAAAACAATCGAAAAACATATTTGCAAATTAATATGAAACAATATGATAGTAACCTATAACAAACTTACCCTAATATAGCTAAATAACCAAAAAATAATAATTTTAGTTTTACATTAAAAAAACAGCAAGCAATATACAATACTACGTTTACATTTAAATATATGAGCAGGAAACTCGATAACATTGAATAATTACACTAAGACTTTATCGTTTCTTTTACACTAACAACTTATACATAGTTATATGATGAATAAGAACCAATTTATCAAAAAAATAATCAATATATTAACGTTATCTTATCATTATCATATGAATAACACCAGGTGCAATATTATTGTTTTGGAAATAATTGAATTATCATAAGGAATTACAAATTAAAATTAAAAAATATTTATAATGTTAATAATTATTTATAAAATTATTTATTAATCGTTATAGTTTTAAAAGCATCTAAATTGGTATATATTGCTATATTGGTATATATATATATATATTCAATTATTAGTGTTTTTAGGCATTTTTTTTATTTGGTATTAAATACTAAGAAAACTAAATGCATGGAATTTACACTTCCGAATGTAAAAAGTCAAAATTGTAGCTTTATTACGATCAACTTTAAAAATAAGCGAGGTATCATCAGCAAAAAGTACAATGTCACATAGTTCTTTTACGTAAAAGGGTAAATCATTAATATAGAGTAAAAATAAGAAAAGGCCTAGAATAGATCCTTGTGGAGCACCCATTTTTAGGTGAGGTCAGACCGATTTACAATTATTTACATCAACCGTCTGAACTCTTTGATTCAAGTGAGAGGCAATAAGATCAAGCGCAGCACTACGCACACCATAGTGATTAAGTTTGCATACTAATGTTTGATGGTCCACGCAATCAAAGGCTTTAGATAAATCACAAAACACTCCGATTGCATTCTGTGACTCTTCCCATGCGTCGTAAATGTGCTTAAGAAGCGCGACACCCGCATCAGTTGTTGATTTGCCTTTGGTGAAACCATATTATTTATTATGCATAATTTCATTGCTATAAATAAATTCTAACATTTGCTTTAGAATATTGACGTGACAACGTCTTAAATTAGGTTAAGCTGGGAGTCACTTATGAAAAAGTATAACGCCCGGTAACGTAACGATGAGTCACACACACATAGAATGCCTTGCGTCTCTCTCCCACTCAAACATGATCGGTCCGCCGAGCAATGTTTTGATTTTCAAATTGATTCTTTAAAATTACAAATATTAAGAAAAAGTGGCAGATATAAGAAAACTTGATTTAAAATGTGTTGAGCAAGAATTTTAACATCTAATTTAAGTAAATGTTTTAATTTTCAACTTCATTATTTACAATTACAAATTTTAATTAATTTCAAATTTATTTAGCAAAAATTTGAACCTTCGATCTGAATAAGGGCTTTGATTTTCAAATTAATTCTTTAAAATTAAAAATATTAAAATATATAAAATCAGAAGTGACGTCACATAACATTATCTGTACTTATTATTATTTAATATGTAGGCCAGTACATGTGAGCTCTCTTAAGTTAGCGGGGAGAAGTAAAATAAAAAAAGTAAGACAAATTTTATCTCGCATAAATACATCAGATAAATATATAATAAATAATAGAATTTATATACTTCAGAGTATCACGAAAACATTCAGTAAATAAGAACCTGAGTTTGTTTACGTAGTTGTGATAATATATCGAAATAGTCAATCAACAAAAATCAAAAATATTCATTTTAAGGATGTTAAAACAATTAGTTATTTATAAATAAATCCTAATCAATAGTTTTATAAGAATGATAAATAACAATAATAAATATATTTGCTTTTCAAATACCGTCCATGTACTGGAACTCCTTTAGCGTTTGAATAGCAAATATATTTTCTTGGCAAATATTTATTTGAATATGTGCAGGAGCGTGGGTGTAATGATATTAAAAAAATGATTATAAAAAAAAATCGATCGAAGCGCATCAAAATGTCAAGTACGTCAGAGACATCTTGAAGAGACAGGGAATCAAATACATTGATGACTGGAATAATTATGTGTGCACAGGGTCATATATATATATATATATATATATATATATATATATACATATGGCAAGCAGCACAGGTCCTCGCACCCAAGCAACCCCAAGACAGCCGAGCAGCCGTTGGATTTGGTACACGTCGACACAGGAGAGATGAATATTACGTCGATGGGAGGAACCAAGTACTGGCTTATGTTCAAGGACGACTTCACGCACTACCGAACCTGCTACTTCATGAAGGCGAAAAGCGAAGCACTGGACAAGATGGAATCATATCTGAGACTGGTGGAGAACCAACTTGGAAGGCCAGTCAAGTGCCTGAGGTCAGACAACGGAACAGAGCTGAAGAATTCAAGAACAAAACAAATGCTGGACAAACTCGGAATCTTTCACACTTTCACGAATGCTCACACGCCTGAGCAGAATGGAAGGGTTGAGAGAGAAATGAGGACAGCAGTGGAAGCAGTGAGGTCAGTGATACATGGCGACGAGCTGAGTGAGAAGCTGTGGGCAGAGGCCATGAACCATGTGATCTTTACGATCAACCAGACAGGAACAAGCAGCGTGCCAGGAAAGAGCCCAGCCGAGTTATGGTTTGGGAGAAAAATAAAGATTGAAAGGCTGCGACCATTCGGATGCGAATGCTACGTGCTAACGCACAGTCAAAAAAGAGGCAAAATTGATAGAAAGTCAGAGAAAGGAATCCTAGTTGGCTACGACATAGATTCACCTTGCTACAGGGTTTATCTGAAGGAAAAGAGAGAAATAGTCAGCTCGGATAATGTGATCTTCGACGAAGAGAAATTGAGACTGAAACACGGCACCGACATTGAGAGCGAGCATGAAAATGAGAACGAGACAGAAGCAGTACCGACAGAAGAAGAGACAGAAAGAAGAGTTTTGCGAGATCGTCGAACCCTGCAACCACCACCGAGACTGAGGGATTGTGTACTCGACAACAACCGAGGAAGGAGAAGCGCCAAAGTAGCCATGATTGGTGAGACGGAGGATATAACCGTCAGTGAAGCTCTGAAAGATGAGAAGTGGAGGCAAGCAATGCAGGAGGAGTACAACTCGTTGATGGAAATGGAAACTTGGAAGCTGGTGAACTGTCCAGAAGGAGTGACACCAATCACATATCGTTGGGTACTCCGAGAAAAAGCAGACGGTCGACTGAAAGCCAGACTCGTGGCAAGAAGATTCGAGCAGAAGGAAGGAGTGGATTATGCAGAAACATTCAGCCCAGTAGCTTGACATGCATCCATTCGTCTACTACTGAGCCACGCAGCGTCAGAGAAAATGAAGCTTGTTTCGTTTGATGTGAAAACGGCCTATCTGTATGGAAAATTGGAGCAGATCATTTACATGAGGCAGCCTGAAGGATTTGATGACGGTTCAGGACAAGTCTGTAAGCTGAACAAGAGTCTTTACGGGCTCAAACAAGCTCCGAGGATGTGGAACGAGAGAGTCACCACGCACTTTGAGAAGAAGTTAGGCCTGAGTAACACAGACGATGACCCGTGTATATACTACAACAAGTACAAAAGTATTATGCTGTCACTATTTGTGGATGATGGACTGGTGATTGGCAAGAATGAAGATGAGGTATATAAACTACTGGCAGAGATAAGTAAGGAGTTTGAAATAACATTCAGCAAGAAAGCACAAGACAAAATAACGTACTTGGGCATGGAAATCAAGATCAAGAAGGACGGCATCTTCGTGAATCAACCCCGTTACACTGAGAAGATACTGAAGAAGATGAAACTTGATCAGTGCAACCCAGCATCTACGCTAATTGAGCAAGGAATGATCAGCAAGAAGACAGATTTCAAGAACGATGAGCCACTTCCGGCGAACAACAACTATCGCGAGGCGATAGGGAGTTTATTGTATCTAGCTACAATCACCAGGCCAGATATCAGCTTCGCCGTGAACTATCTCAGTCGATTCTGCAACAAGCCATTGAAAAGTCACCAGGCCATGGTGAAACGTGTGTTCCAGTACCTGAGAGGGACAACGACAGTCGGAATTCATTTTGGAGGAGACAAAACACTCGTCGCATACACCGATTCAGACTTCGGAGGAGATTCTGAGACAGGACAATCGACGAGTGGAGTCTTGGTAATGAGAGGTGGACAAGTGATCTGTTACTCTCAAAAGCAGCGTCTGGTAGCGACTTCAACAGCCGAAGCCGAGTACCGAGCCACAGTTTCTGTGATTGACGACGTTTGCTGGGTGAAGAGAATTGCAATGGAACTTGGTATCCTGGAGAGTGATCATCCGATCACATTGTACGTGGACAACATGTCAGCCATACACATGTTACAAAACGCTCACGAAGGAAAGACTACAAGAGGAAAGAAGCATATCGTGATACCACGAAAGTATATTCAGCAACACGTTGGCAACACGGTGACTCTACAACACGTTGAGATCAGCAAACAAATTGCAGACATTCTGACCAAGCCACTTAACAGGAGAGTATTTGAGATGCTACGCTGTAAATTGATCAAGGAGGAGTGTTGAGATTTGATCAATTGACAGCTGACACAACCCAATCTTGACACTATCCTATTTCCTTATATTTTGTTTTATATAGAGTCAAGTTGGTAATTATGAAAAGTGTCAAATTAGGTTGGCAGGCAATAGGCCAAATTAGATTAACTTCACACTTTTGTATTAGAAGCGAATTAGATGGCGATTGCAACAAATGTGCTCCGAAATTGTATCGTGCCATTTGAGAGATATTGTGCAACAATCGGTTGATTGTTTGCAAGCGTTTTGTTTATCAAAACGAGTACATTTGGTTTATTCAAAAGGTACCTTTTGAAACCAGTTCAATAAATTGAACTCATTGTCAACCTTGGACTCAATTATTTGCTACCAAAACTCCTCGATCCATCCTAATTAACAACATCAACTAATTCGATTGATTAAAAGAGTTTCGCCACGATTGCAAAATGACGCCTATCAAATCGTCATAAAACCCGACAAAGACGGTACCATGCGGTTGCCCTGTCCTCGGAGATGTCGTTGTCCACTGTCGAGAGTGCTGACGTCAAAAACGCCCTCTTGATTGGCTGTCCACTTGCTTGTTTGTTTTTGTTTTGTTCACAGTCTCTGGCAAAGTGTCCCTTCTTCTTGCAGTATTCAATGTATTCTTCACTTGCTTTTTCTCTGCAATTCTTGATCGAGTGACCTCCTTTTCCACATTTGTAGCATGCGAACGGCTTGTCCTGCTTGCTATTCGACGACTGTCCTTTAAATTTGTTTAAATCTTTTAACTTACTGAACGTTTTTTTTGAACCTACTCGCATTACTAATGTTTCCGCGACTTGTATTGATAATATGTTCTGTCGCTGTAACATCTATGAAGAAACAGTAATGACGAATTTAAGTTCCGACCACTGTGGTCTAAAATTTTTATCTATTAATTGAATACGAAAGTGAAAAGCCCCAAAAGTTTATTTGTATAACAATTACAAAAAAACCGGATCCTTACGTTTAAGAATACTGTTGAGCAAAAAGTGAGTAAACATGTGATGCAATCATCGATTGACGAATAACGTTAAATAAATGTTTTTAAAAATGTTACATCATATGAAATTCTTAAAACTTTTAGAAATCTAAATATGAAAAAAACCGGTGATCTTTGGGGTATGTCAGTAAAATTACTAATAAGTGTTATAAATGATATTGCTCCACAATTATCCTTAATTTTTAACAAATGTATTGAAATCGGTACATTCCCAGATTTAATGAAAAATATTAAAGTAGTTCCCTTGTTCAAAAGTGGCGATAGACTAGAACCCGGAAATTATAGACCTATCTCGTAATTTACCTACTTTAAGTAAAATCTTTGAAAAAATTATTCTAAACCAAATGTTAGAATTTATTTATAGCAATGAAATTATGCATAGTAAATAATATGGTTTCACCAAAGGCAAATTAACAACTGATGCGGGTGCCGCGCTTCTTAAGCACATTTACGACGCATGGGAAAAGTCACAGAATGCAATCGGAGTGTTTTGTGATTTATCTAAAGCCTTTAATTGCGTGGACCATCAAACATTACTATGCAAACTTAATCACTATGGTGTGAGTAGTGCTGCGCTTGATCTTATTGCCTCTCACTTGAATCAAAGAGTTCAGACGGTAGTTATCACAGTATCAGCAGTGAAGGCCGCTTACGTCGATTGCATCATTCTCCTGAGTCGGCATTTACCATTGTTTGTAATTAGAATTAATTATTATAAGTAAATCAGTCTTGTAGTAGATTTAATCCAGTAAACTTGTATTTTTAATAAATAAATATTTTTTAATAACTTCGTTGTCTGCCAATATATAACTGGCGCAGTTGGTAGGATTACGGCGTTTCGTAATAGTTTTGGAATCAAACTCTTCCATACTCTGACAAACGGCGATTCCCAAGTCGCATTCCCGTAATCCAGAACCTAACGGCGGTCAAGCGAAGGCTACACGAGGATATTCTGGAGCATTGGACGTCCCCGTGTACTACTCAAGACTCGACGGGAGATGCAGATACTGGTGTGGTGAGTACTCTCGCTAATAAACCAAGTTCCTGCTCTATTTCCTGTCTTAGTATATATATTATTAATGTTAAAGAGTGTTTAAAGCTAAAATCGCGATAAATCTAGTTTAGTTTGAAAGTTTTAGTATTTCTAAAATCGAACGGGCATTCTTTAGTTTAGTGTACCATATATTTTGGTAATATGAAGTGTTTAAAGCTAAAATCGCGATAAACCTAGTTAATTTCGTAATTTCAATCAAATAAAATCCAATTAAAATCCAACGCGCATTCTTTAGGTTTAGAATTTCATTCATTGTTTCTTTAATAATTACTTATTATCAGTGGAACGCGGTATAACTGCAACCAGATACTTCAATTGTCTTTATTAGTGTGCAAAGTTAATTATTCAATTTTATAATTTTTATAATTTTTTTTTCTTTCTTTTAATTTTGAATATATAAAATATCAGTATGTTGGTAATAGATTCACCCCATTTTAAACTTGTCGTAGATTTAATTCCGCGATATGATGGCAATAAAAAATGACTTAATTTTTATATAAGAGAGGTTGAAAATGTCCTTAGCCAATTGGAAGCACCGGGTAGTAGCCACCCCACATTATTAAGTGTTATTAAAAGTAAATTAAGTGGTGCAGCTATAGAAGCGATAGCATATGAAGAAAACTTAGAATCGTGGCTTAAAATAAAAAACGAATTATTAAGACGTTTAGGAGAACCCCGAAACGAGATACAAGTGATACAAGAGCTGATAAGAACCCGAAAATTAAAATTTGAAAATTCTGAGTCATTTGGCAAGCGATTACGCGAGTTGCTTGATACCTTGTATTCCGTTGGTAGACATGGAGATAAAAGTTATTATGAGGAGATGGTTATTGAGCAGTATACTAATAACTTAGATTTCCACGTGTCTTTAGGTGTTAGAATAGCAAGGTCGGAAACATTAGAGATGGCCATAGTCGCGGCTAGACAGGAGGAAGCAAGGCTAGCTATTAATAAACCAGGTTCTTTATCGTTACAACAGGGTAATATGTTTAAGCATAAGGAACTTTGCCTTTTGACTACGCACATTCTTATTCTATCAGCTGGAATTTCGCTCCCCTAATTTACACTTTTCACAAGTTATTTTATGGCCTTAAATGATTAGTAAATAAAAAAAAATGTTTTTATTATAATAAGATGATAATAAGTATCCGAAAAAAAAAGTATTTGAGACCATTTTAAATATTATGCATATTCCCTATTCCTTCAATAATTAATCGAAAGGAACTTCGTTCCATCCGGGTGTCCCTTGACACCTCTTAGTTTTTTTTTTAATCTTTGGATATTCAACAATTTATACTGTTAAAACTAACGATTCATAACCTGAGTAAAACTGACCATTGTCTGCTATTATAAAATACATATTATAACAAACATAAAATTTGGTAAGCCTGAAGAGAGTGAAGAGTGAAGAGAATACTAAATTTTACCGCCTATTTGTTTCACGGCGAGTGCCACAACTATTTCACTTCAAGGGTTATAAATGGTACTGTTATAAATTACTATACGGAGAGATTTGTACGATTTTGCTGTAAACATCCACAATCTTCTCGAGTATTGTTTTAAGTTGTTACCAGTATTCAGATGCATCATAATAATGGTGTAAACAATTACATGTCTACCTACATTATGACTGTTTTAGACACCGAAGAGAAAATTTTGAAACAATTTCTTTTCTTTTTTTCAGTTTACAAATTTAAATGAAATTTTTGAAAATATAATTACATACTATTTATAATAAGCCATCAAACAATTCTTAATAATATTTTTCCATATTAATTAATTGTAAAAGAAACGTATTGATTATACTCATAAAAATAGTCGGCAAAACCATCAACTAATTACCTTATGGTAGGCAGGTGCCGTTAATCTAAAATTAATGTATGAACGACCGGTCCTCGTCTTGCTAATGCCCAATACAAACAGTGCATACACATTGGCAATTACAAGGAAAGCTTGTTAGCCTCGCAGATTAACCGAGATATAAATATTTACATATTATTACTTATAGGTATTTATAATATTTCTTTTTAATGGTAAATATTTTCTCATTATACAAAATAGGCAGGTGTTTGACCGTTGCCTTATCTGCTGGTAAAGGATGATGTGATTTAAGGTGGATCATGCTTGTCTAGATGTTATTTATTCACTTGTCATTCGATGTAACTTATAAATTTGGAAACACGGTCCGTCAAGAAATTCTACTCCATAAGATAGAAGTAGTAGTAGAAGTAGACCTTGTAAGATAATTAAAAATTAAAAAAAACCCCGATACAAAAAAACCTCTAAAAAGAGTAAAAATAATATTATTATGTACTTATTGAAGTCGTTGCGTCGGGGAACCGTTGTTGATAGTGTATATTTTACGAAGTTAATTATTAAGGACTTAGATTATACGATTCGATATCGTAATTTCTTTATTTGCCTTGTTAACTTAACTTACTTGCATGTTAATTTCTTCCTTTATTAAATAATCCCCCGACGCAACGAATTCAATAAGTACATAATAATATTATTTTTACTCTCTTTAGAGGTTTTTTGTATCGGAGGTTTTTAAAATTTTTAATTTAATTCTGCTTTTTAAAGTTTTGTTACTAGTTTCTGAATTGTACTAAATGAACCAACAGACTGATTTTTATAAAAATCTTTTAGCATTAGAATCCTATATTATGATGTACAAAGGTTATATTTAATACGAGAAATATATATAATATTTAATAAAATAAGAAACCACGTGAAAGTTTCGACAATGTAATAAATTATAAATGTATTAAGTAACATGATTCAAGACTTTTTCATATGGGTAGGTTTCATATATACGAATATTAATAAATATAAACATTTAGAGTCAAAATGATTTACAATCACTTATGACGCTATGATGAAGGGATTTATATTATTACTAGCTGCACTAGTTGCCCGTGATTCTTTATGACTACGATCATAAGCCATATAAATATATTACAGTCTCTGTGGACGCAGTCACGGGCAACAGCTATCCCTAATAAAACACTTTAAATCAGTACGTAAGTGTACAAACCTTTTGGCCTTCATAACTAGGCTTTTTTCCTATATAGCGAGGGCGACGCCGCTGGGAACCGCTAATTATTGCATAAGAACCTCTCCCCCGCACGAATAAAACGTCAATATCTTGGAGACGACTATTTTTATTTCAATCAAACATAGATAAGAAATATCTCGACGAGCATAGCTTTCGATAAAAAAAAACCGCATGCAAATCCGTCCACGCGTTTGGACGCAAACAGCTAATTATTGCATAAGAACCTCTCCCCCGCACGATTAAAACGTCAATATCTTAAAAACGGCTACTTTAATTTCAATCAAACATGAATAAAAAACATTTTGACGTACATAGCTTTCGATTAAAAAAAACTTCATTTAAATCCGTCCACGAGTTTAGTCGCAAACAGCTAATTATTGCATAAGAACCTCTCCCCCGCACGAATAAAACGTCAATATCTTGAAAACGGCTATTTTTATTTTAATCAAATATTGATACAAAACATCTCGACAAGAATAGCTTTGGATTAAACAAAACCGCATTCAAATCCGTCTACGCGTTTGGCCGCAAATAGCTAATTATTGCATAAGAACGAATTGACGTTTTATTCGTGTGGGGGAGAGCCCCACACGAATAAAACGTCAATATCTTGAAAACGGCTATTTTTATTTCAATCAAACATAGATAAGAACCATCTCGACGAGCATCGCTTTCGATAAAAAAAAAACCGTATTCAAATCCCTCCACGCGTTTGGCCGGAAATTTGCCACAGACAGATACACGTATACACAGATACACAGATCGACAGGTCAAACTTATAACACCCCTCTTTTTAGTTGGGGGTTAAAAAGTGGTTCCGTGTCATACGGCTCGGTGAAATGTCTACCATTTGGCGATGACGTGTATCAGTACGTCTGCACTGCGACCATTGCAGAGAGTGCATATTCTTGAAGGGTCCCGGTGTTGATGGCCAAGCATTTCGATGAACATCCGATGGAAAAAGCTACATATTAGCTAACTACTAATACTAATATACTTTTGTTTCTGCTTTTTGTGTAATTTTTAAAATCCCAATGTCTACTAGCAATGTTGCTTACTATCAGATTGCTAAATGTTTTTTTGACACTATATATAGTATATATTACGTACATAACACAACATTTAGTAGTAATTTATTGTATAGTTTATTGTATAGTAATTTATGTATTTATAAATGGTACTGGTAAGAAAAACAAAAAGTTCGTACGATTTAACAAAATTTAATATTATTTGAAATTTTATACCTACTATGATAATTAATTCCTTTGTAACATACCTACATAAATACTAGAAATTTAATAAAGTTTAAGTTATTTCTTTATTAAAGGTAGGTATTTCTTTAAAATAGGTATTTAAAAAAAAATCTTGTTCTATTAAAAGGGTAATTTTACGGTATTAAATAACAAATGGTATTTTTTTTATTATAAATAACATATGTGTTATTATGTTGAAACAGTTATTTTATATAGTTATTAATAAATATGGAATGTGATTCGTATGTGCTTACTTCTTAATAATTTTATGTAATTCATATTTAGTGATTGTATTCCTAATTGAGAAGTGTTGTTAATTTTGCCTAAACTCAAAGAGAAGCTCAAAAGAGAAATCTTCACTCTTATAATTTATACTTCCCTTTTTCCATTATTTTTTGGTAGTGCGTATGGCAACCGCAATTTTCGGTTTTATTGCGTTGTTGAAAACAAAATGTTTTTATTTGGTCGATTTTTCGTGAATTCTCTAGTTTTCCACTGGTGATAGCGGACGGAACTCAGGTGCATCGAGAACATCACTCTAAATGACAAATCACCCTTCACTTGTCAACATTTCCAACTTTAGAAATTCTCTTGAGAACATACACTAGTAGTAAGATTAGATACATATTATTTATTTAAAACTTAATTGATTATAGTTTCTGATTAAAGTTTTATAACGTTCAGCAAAATCTTGAGAAATAATGGTTGTGAATCTATTTGAATCGTTACGACAATAATAAATGAGAGCGATACTATTATTAAGCTGTACCCCTAGTACAAGTTTTGACGTTACGAAAACTACTACTGTTTGTGAAAGCGTCAAATTAAAACATAAAATTATTATATACTCAAAGAAAAAAAAAAAATTGCCTATTTAAAAAAAATAATAAAAATGTTGAGTCGTAGAGATATCAAATTTCTGTTTAGGAAGAAATATTATTAGTCTCAAGTTATTAACTCTATTAGTGTTCCATTGTTAGACGATGGCTTGAAGACTAAGGAAACTAGCTAGGGGTTCATTAAAAAGAAAACATTTGAATGTGGCATATGGTAAGAGACAAAGTGGAACGGTACTCTAACAAGGAAAGTTGATGAAGGTTACGAAAATATTTTATTGATATTAAAAAATATGTCAGAGATCAATTAATTATTATTTTTTGATCTCTGACTGATTTTGTAACCGTCGCTTGAATGAATGCATCACAATAAATCAATAACCAACAAGGCATACTATAATTATTTTACAAAAAAAACCTCTAAAATTAAATCGTTGTAAAGAATGAAAATTCGGTCTCCGTCAATCATTTTAACTAAAGAAATTATGTTCTTAAAAATAATTTAATAATAAAGGTTAAATTTTGTAGTGAGTTTTGCGACGAAAATTACAAATATCTAGGACGATTGGTAGAAAAAAATATATAAGAATGTTTTGGTTGATAAGATTTGTACAAATTAAATAAGAAACATTATTCATTTTAATTATTTATTGTTTAAACATAAAAAGCATGCAGTGAGTTATTCGATTCTTAATGTAGGCTTAATTTATATGCAAGTCAATAATGAGATTACGTATTATAGAATGTAGTATAAATTGATATATTCAACCGACAAAAATAATAGGGAATATAAAGGGCAGGGGGGTATAACTAGACTGTAAAGTTTAAAAACTGCAATGAACACCCATTTAAAAAACTTGTAAAAAAGATCAATTAGACCTTTTTTGATAATACTGTCTTTACTAGGTGTTCAGTAAAAATATAAATGCGTAACGATTTTATTATACGACAATACTAATAACAATTGTTCCCGTGTGCATTAAAGAAAAATAATTTATGTATTACAAAATTAGGTAACTTTTTTTATATATAATTATTATTTTATATTATTATAGTTAATAAAGATGTTTCATGTTACATCGAAAGTATGCATTGTACATTTTTCTGGAAAAAGGTCGTAGAGTTTTATTTTCTATAACATAATAATAGCGTGGCTGTTTAGTAGTTATAGAATTTTAGTGATTTATATCATTTTATAATTTATGTATTTTAGAGGCGTAAATAAAATACTTAAAAACTACAAAATTTACAATCTATTATCAGTAATTTTAAAATTGTATTAAAAAGGGAATTTTCTTTCTGTATTCACTCTATATAAGCCGGAACTGAAAAAAACAATATTATTAAATCTGTAGCTATTATCTTATTAAATGAAAATATTTTGCTTTAAAAAGTATAAACCAATATTTTTTTCGTGAATCTGTCTTTTGTTATAGCATAAATCTATGTATTAAATTGTAAAAAAAACATCATTGTAATTTGGACGAATTTCAACCAGAAGTGCATAAAATAATTACCCAGTCTTATTTAAAAAATCGTTTCCCATATGTAGATAATTTCCACGGCAAGTATTAGCTGTGATTTGAAGAGTGTTTTCACACTCTCTACCAATAAGGTGGTTAAGAGTAACAGTTGCCGCAAATAACTGCCAAGAACGGTCGTGATTGCATACACTAGTAAAGCATCCAGGCTGGTTGGAGCCACCATTAGCGAAGAAATCAACTCTAGCAACAGCAAATCCAATTCCAAGACCAATCAATGAACCATCAGTATGGATAGCCTCGACATATATTGCATCAGTTTTACTAAGGCGACGGTTGTTAAATTGCCACAATGGCCCAGCGGGATCTAAGCCTTAAAAAATCATAAGAACTTTATTATATTCTTATACATTATTTTATTTGTACTATTCATTATTATATAAAGTTTGTTAAGTTATAATTACCAGTTATACGTGCAATTTTCCCATCGAGTTCTCTACCAGCGTTTCCAGCAAGATGAGCTCCTAAGCTGAATCCAATTAAATGCATCTTATCGAAAGGAGCCCCTGTAACTCTGTTCAAGAAGTTGAGAAACTGTCCTAATCCTCTGCCCACAGCTGGTACGCCAGCTATTGCTGTGGTATAAAACGATGAGGCGAGTCTTTGCCAATCCATAATAATAACGTTGACGTCGCTTTTCTCGAGATAAGCTAAGAAAGTTTAAAAGAATAAAACCAGGATC